>OY728145.1:522265095-523667295 GCA_963277665.1 Viscum album
ACTCATTGGTGTTTAATTATATGATTTTATATAAAATGTGAACTACAATTATGATTTAATGATTTATGTGAATTAAGTACCGTGAGAATTTAGTTTAATGGAATAATAATGTTTTCACATGTTTTTAGTTACTTTGTTCCATTTATAATTCTAGAGTTACACTAGAACTTACTAAAATAGATAAAATGTTATAGAAGTGACTTTTTTTTTCACCTAATAATTTGATTTTAATGATAAAAAATATATGTTTAAATAATTTAAAAGGATTCCACCTTTTATATATGATCACATTAAAGGCTAATGGATGTATAGGGATATTGAGTTTTCCACTGAGTATTTATTCTCACTACCTATACATACACACCTAATGTGAATACAAATTATATGCATGTTGTTTTATATAAAGGAAATAAGTACTAATATCTTGAAGATGACATTTTTAGACATATTAAAGCTGTTTACATATGTATTTGGAGTCATTTGGAGGGTTATACACACTTTATTATTTTACAATTTTAATTTTCATTGTTCATGTATTGGTACTTGAGTTTTATTTTAAATTATTATTTATATGTATGAATCATATAGGAATATGTTGAATATGAATGTTATTATTGGTTTATGATGAATAGTATTATTGAAATAGTAATACAATGTACCGTTAGAGGTAAGATCGCCGCCAAGAGATATATTTATAACCTTGATGCTTGTCACTAGCTTTTAGTGATTGGGTAGAACACTTAAGGATATGTGAGATTTCACCCTATTTCCACGATCATACCATGTTAGGAAATTACACCATCAGTGTCGATTGGAGAAATTTCCAAACCACTACCACACTCTCCCAATGCATAGATTTTATTATTTTTTTACCCATATCATAATGATATCAAAATAATGATGGATTAGAGATAAGTGATATAATGGGTGGGATGACAAGGGAAGAGGGTAAGTGACATGAGAAGTAGGGATTATTAGGGACGGATGCATCCTAAAGAAGGTTATGTGGAAGGCTTGGGAAGTAGAGGAATATAGAGGGAATATGTATATATATATATATTGGGTTAGCATACATGTCAAACCTTAACCATGGGAAATAACACATGAGTATGAGATCCATTTAATTTACCTATTTAGGTCCATTTCAAGAATAAAACAACATGTCTCAACCATACCATATTTGTGGGATATCTTGAAAATCATGAATATATGAGCCCATTTTGGATGGACTGACTAAATTTACTCTAAGGTTAACATATAGGCTATGAGCAAAAATACTTCTAAGAACCAAAAATATACCTTAACCCTTATATGTAATAGTAAATTGTATGTCTATGAATGTGTCTAATATTTACATGTATAATATTTTCCCAATTTCATAGACAAAAAAACACAAAGAATGATGGATAATAATAAAATGACAAATATAAGAACCATCATAATATTGTACAACTCTAGTTCCTAATGGATAATCCAAACCTTCATTGATAAATTATTAAAATCCATAATAGTGGCACCTTCTGGCTAATGAAAAATTCTCTACTAATGGAAACCTATTCACATCTAGATTGGGAATAATTAATCATGCGCTTAAGAAAAACACATATATTAAAATGGATAAATTAATATTGTACCATCATTAACACCCATATGGGGAAGGGGTATTTCATTTTGAGTGCTCGAGGAACCCTCGTATAACTAATCAAGTATTTGAGGCGCCCCTTTATAGTTCCCTATAGACACTAATCCAAGATCTACTCATCAAAAACCCAATTAACCTTTCTATTATATGCTATAAATTTTATAATACCAATATATGTATAAAAATAATGATAGTAACTAGTAGGATTAAAAATATATGGCATAAGAAGCATCATCATTATCCAAAGGTATCTGGATAAGTAACTTATAACAATATCATTAATATAAAATTCACATGGATTCTTACCACTCTTTCCATTGATACAATGAGAATAATATATAATAAAAATATTTTCCATATAAAATAAGTGATAATAAACAAAATTTTAGAATCAATAATTATATCAAAGCCAAATTATAGTTCTTAGTAAGATAGTGAAGTTAGTTTAATGAGTTTTACTTAGAAGGAAGAATTTATAGTAATTTCTATATGGTAAAAACTCAATCTCAATTTTATCTCACACTATCTTAAGTCACTATTAAAATAACCAATCCATAAGGACACCACCACATATTCCTCTCTCTGTATATCAATATATATATATATATATTACTTTAATAATACATCTAAAGAATTAATTGAGTGGAAGGAAGAATTCGATTAAAAATCCAAGGAAAAGAAAAGAAACAATGTCCTAAATGATACATATCCTTAATCCCAAATGTACCCAAGAATAACCACCTATGTCCCAACATCATGGTAGATAATATAGATGCAGAATGAAATAATAAATTTTAAAAATAATACAAACCACAATAAACCCTAAAAAATCTATAACCAATTTATTATTCAAACTCAATAAGTTTGATAATATTCTAACCCACTCATCCTATATTGTCACTCAAGTTCCTATAACTAACAGAAAAATGTTTTAAACATTTAATAAGTTCAATATATGAATAAATTCATTGATTAATGTTCCATCAAAGCTAAATAATAAAACCATTCTTTCCCACTCTCTCAAATCCATTTGTTGTATCATTATTGATTCAACATATTAGATGAAGGTTAAGTGGTTTTAGTGAAATTATAATTAATTTATATTATTAATTATAAGGTTGGTTTATTAATCAAATTATAATAGGTAATACTGAAACAATTTGGGATAATAGTCAACATGCCTGTCAAAAAAAACATGTTTCAGATTGCTTTAATGAACCATGAGGTATTATGATAAATGTGGACACGATGAAATAATAATGATGTAATCAAATATCATTCTTACTATATGTAACACTTTTCTCTCGTCTCCCTTGGACATTCTCACTTAATGATTTAGGGTTTTCACTTATTTTCCACTTCATTACATTTCCTTCTCTAAAATAATTTTTCTTTACAATCCTTTTTCCTTGATTCCTCCTATATTGGTCTACATTTGTCTCCCCATTTAAATCTAGACTATTTATTCTTGTTTTATTCACTTTCCTCTATTGTCAGATGGTTTTGGGTTGGTTTTTCGTAATATTAGTTGAAGGAATCATTATCTTGACTGCTTCTCTATCATCCCATTCCAAAATAATCAATTCCATATCTAGTCTGGTTTATTGGTGCTTGGTGAGATTTGGGTTATGCTGGAGGGGTTTTTTAGATGGAAGATCCTTTGAGTGATCCACCTTTCATGTTGTTGTCTTTCTCTATATATTTGTTGGGATCATATTTCCAGAAATTAAAGTCTTTTTTCATCATTCAATTTTCACTCATTCCTCCAATCCCATCATGCATGACCCCATATTTTTCATGTTTAATGTAGTCTGTAGTGGGTTGGGATTGGGATTTGGGGTGCGTCCAGAGGTAGTGTGGGTGATTTGGAATTGATTTTATTTGGTTTCCTAGTCTCTTTTGGTGTTATATTCATATTGGTTCTCTTTATTAAAGACAATTATATAGTATTATGTGAAGTTGGATTTTACATGTTTATATTTGGTATGTCGACAACATCAGTCCATGATATAAGGGATGGAATTCTTGTAAAGGCATGGACCTCTTCCAATGCCTTCATCAGTTAAACTAAACTCTAACATCATGTTTCAATGATACCTTCCAAGATAGTATGGTATGGTGGTATCAAAGTAGGTTTTAGAATGTTATTTTTGAGAGGATTATGGTTTCAAGGAGGCATGACTAGCAGATTCTTCTCCCAATTTGGGTCCTTGTTGATGTTACTTCCTACAGTTTAATTGATGGAGATAGTTTGTTAGTTTTTAATTTGCAATGGATTGATTTGATTATTTTTTGATTGGTGAAGGTGTTTCATTTTTTATCTCTAATGGATTTCACTAAGATTTGTTTGGGTTTATATGATGTCATTGGTGGTCTCACCCTTGAGGTGGATATGTTGATGATGTGCTCAGAATCTAGGGGAATAGATCAAGGTGGATAATATCAAATCTCATGTCCAAAGGTGGTTGTAATTAGGCTCAAAGAAAGATTCAATTTCAATTTTGAATTTAGAATTTTTATTATATTTATGGCTTTGGAATGATAGTGACATTGAGAATGATCTAAGATGTTATGGTGGTAGTGAAATAGTGGGTATGGATATGAAGCTTTTATTGAAATTTTCATTTGAATTTTTTTTATAGTTTAAATTTTATTTGGTAGTTTAAATTTTGTTTGGTGGATTTTCTATTGGATTTAAGGAGATCTGGTTTTATTTGTGACGGTTCACACTTAACATGACTTGTTTTATAAAATACCAAAAATATGGATTCAGAAAGAAAAAAATGAAATTATATTCTTCCTTAAGTTTAAATTAGGGTTTATACAACATCATGACACTATCAAACTAAAAAAAGGCATAAAAATGTACATGATCTAAAAACATATTTTTAACAAATACAATGAATTTATAAATTTTCTAATGTTTCTAAAGACAATTATGTATAAAAAAGGTTTTAACACATAATAAAAAATTCATATTACAACATCTATATTGAAAAGTTAAACCATAGATCTGTAAGAAAAAATTATTATATTCAAATAACATTTTGAAAAAATACAATTTGATTTAACTTAATAAAAACATATCAAAACTTCTTTTTATATCTCTAAAATAAACATTAAAATTTTATTAGAGTTTTGGAAATCAATTAGAAAAAAATCATAGGTATATCTTGATTAAATGGATAGAAGGTTTGTAAACACCATCCATTTTAATCCATTGAGTAGATTGTTAAACTCTAGAAACCATAAATAATATCCTTGGAATTTATAAATAAAATATCATAACTAACTAAATCCAAACAAGAAACTTACAAAAATGAGTAACTAGAAATACACAATTAAAACTCCCATAAACAACACAAAACATAATTTTAACTATTAAAATCATGAAACCACTAAATTATAAAAGTCAAACAACCTTAAATGTTTACCCAAAACCAAGAAATCATTAGGATTATCCACAACAAATGTAATTTAATAGAAAATTGATAAAACGAATGAAATTGACATGGGTACGTATCTTTTTTACATAAAATAGAAAATGGTTAACAAACAAAACTGATTCCACCTTACTCTAGTGTAATATATTTGGAATTATACAATATAGTAACACTAGCCCAAACACCTCTAAGGGATATTAAACTACACTACCACAGAAATTTACGACTTCCTCAAACCCCATGAATCAGAAATTCCCAACATACTTTACTAAAATTTACTCTCATCCCTCAAATAAAAAAAAAGACCACTAGAAGCTCTAATCCACTATGACACCCCATGAACACAGTTTCTAGAACTTGGAATTCTAATCACCCTATCCACTACACTGAGATAACCCTCAATGGTTGTGTTCACTACTTAGTTCATATTCAAGACCTTACTTCAATAAAAAAAATAATTAAACAAGAATGAGACATGAAAAAAACATGAAAACACAAAGAAAAAAGGGTTTATGTGGTTCAAACATTTTTTTTCTATATATATAAGAGAATAGATGAATATGTTTTCATCATAAAATATATATATCGAACCTATAAGGATAATACCATACCCTACCTAAATTCATGTAATATAACCACCAACGTCTTTCCACAATAAGTACCTACCACAAGAACTCCCACTGCAAAGACCCACAAGTAGGGGATGTGATCCCTATGACTGATCCATATTCTACTATTGTTAATTTTATTCGACATCCTTTATCTTATATTGAAATCACTGGCCTTTGGAACTAAGGATTTTATCCCATGGGTAGCGAATGAATAATCTATTGCCTTTCATTCACATCATTTAATTCTCTACAACATGACCATCCATAGAGTTCATGTGTCTAGATGATACAAGTTCCACATTCCTACACTCAGACTCCACCATGCTACCACTTCTGTTGAGAAATCTCTTGATCAGCTACATCTTTTGAATATATTCAATTCAACTAGTTCCTCTATGTTAACTTCTAATTGGTTAAACCCAAAATTCTATAGTGAAAGGTTTATGCCTTCATAGGAATTAGAATGTTTATATTTTTGTTTCATAGAATTGAAAAACCCAAATACTTAACTGAAAACTTTCTCACACCAAAACATAAAAATCTTCCACTTGAGATTTTTTTTCATATTTCAAGCCCAAAAATATCCCACTCCAAGACTATTATTAATGAATCTCACCAATGATGTCATGAACCATCCCCCAGGGCCCATGCTGTGACTACCCCAAGACCGCCTTCCTTAGGCCAAGGGATGGCGACTAGCACTGGAAATGCATATCCCTAAAACTAGGAAGGCATTCCCTTTATAACCTGTAATCTCACACAACCAGGAACCCAACAAGATATAAGCAGAAGGTAAACTATATAGTAAACAGAGTGAGTACATTAATTAAAGGGGGCCGGAATATAATCCCAACTGGAAAGTATAAGTAAAATTGGAAAAGTACAAGTAAAACTAAAAACAGCTTCGGCAAACACCCGCAAAGGATCCTACTTGAAGGGTAGGCACAACTCTAGAACGGTCGTCTCTATAATACTCCTCGTCTATGGTCCACCTTTGAGTAGCCTCCAGGCCTGGTACCCCCGTCCTCATTCAACTTTGTCTGTTGTCTGCACGAGACACAATAAGGTGCGGGCGAAGCCCATGCAGGGGTGAGTATAACAATACTTAATAGGGATCCTAAGACCCCTGATGGTCTCTCAAAATCCACAAAGGAAAAACCACAAAGAATGGAAACAAAATTCAACCCTACTTCGGTATATTCCCATACATATATCTAAGTTACCAAGTATACCCATCTCATCCATGAGGAAATAGAAGGCCCAACTCATTATCCCAAAGCTCAACAGTTCCACGAAAGAAATAATACCATGAAGGTTTCACCACAAAGGTAAGTATCACAAAGGTACTCCACACAGAAGAATACCAAAAAGGAAAAGACTCATATCACACCAATTATTAGTGAAGTATTGAAGTACAGACGATCAGTTGTGAAGCTAGATCATCGTATTCTATCAAGAGGCACTACTACTGACCATACAGAGTTTGAACCACACAGAATCAAAGGTACTAACCCCCATGATGACCCACACAGGATCTGACCCACATTGGATCAGTATGCACTAACCCACACAGGATCGCTGGGCACTGACCCACACATGATCGGTATGTGCTGACCCTCATAGGATCGTTGAGCGCTGATCCACATAGGATATGACCCACACAGAATCGGTTCTAACCTACATAGGATTGCTCGGTACTAACCTCCATATGATCTGTCTCCAACCTCTGCCTCACTAACAGCTACTGGATTCCCGCTAATATCACGTTTGGGAGAACTGATCCTCAAGCCATCAGTCGAACCTAAACTACCATGAAGTTACATTAAGATGTATCAAAAATGTCTGAAACGTCATAAGGGACCCAACACAACAGACGACACGTCAATCTGACACACACTCTGTAAGTTATTAGCATTTTTGTTCTGAGGGTCTGGTTGGATTCAGGTTCTATCCAACCCGTACATACTCCAACTTTATCCCAAAACTCATGTGGAGAATACCAAAAGGACTGTATAGATTCAAGGATTCTGCCGCCACATATGGTTCATCAAATGGATGCCCAAATCACATGTTATGACCAAAAAGGTGAATCTGGGTTCAGATGGGCCCGGGTCTGGTCAGACCCTATCCTGGTCTGGCCCGTTTGGCCTAGGCCTTGGCGGGCCTGACCCGCTGGGCCTTGGTCCACCCCAGCTTAAAAAGAAGGCAGCTCATCCCAGCCCGCTTGGCGCAGTCCGTGGTGAAACCTGCAGCCGTGTGGCCCTCCGTGGTGGGGTCTGCCCTAGCCAACACCTAGGGGGAGGTTCCCCCACTCTAGTTTACCCGAATGGTCCAACGAACCATTTAGTCACCCTGTTAGCACGCATGACCGCTTGGAAGTCCCGCTCAGTGTGACGAGACTGACCGAAACGACCGGTCGGTTCTCCTCCCAACAGCACGGACGCACAACGCTAATCCACCTGTGGTCAGCCTGGTGCCAGCCACCCTCCGACCTCCGCTGCGTCCAAGCGGCCATGCGACCGAAAAATGCCAGATTCCACCCTGCTCCACCTCAGCCGATGATCCATGACCTCCTGCTCAATCGGTAGTGTAGACATGCGCCACCCCACCTCCTCGTGGCCTGCTCGAACCGTGACTGTTTGTTAACCAGCTTACCCCCTCTTCCACGGGTCACCGAAACTTCGTTCTAAGCCCGAAAAATATGAAGACTGCATATTCATGATCCTTGGGTGAAGGGATCCATGTCCATATGTCGCTCTTAATGATACTTCAAATTTCCAGCATGCTTAATTATTTTTCATCGATGATCATACATAGATCGGGTGAAGAACTAAAGAAAACCAGGTCAAGGTATATGTGTGGAATGATGGCCATGTTTGTTTGGACATCATCATTGTGAAATGAGAGTATGAAGAATCAAAAAAAATATTTAATCATACTTCAAATTAAAACACGTTCCTTGAGATTCGTTGGAGAAGTCACGAGGAAGGAGATGAATTCAGTGAAGGGGAGGCTGGTGTTAGTCGCACCTACAACACATCTCTGATCTGGGATCATGCGATGTCCTCATTCTTGATCCAAGGAAGTTCTTCATTGGGGGTGGTTTTTCATTGGAAGATGATCCTCCAAAAGTTCTCATGATCTTCCAAAACCATCCTCTTTTGCCAACGGATTTTCCAACCTCAAGCTGGGTGAGGATCCATCTTAATAAATTAAGATTATTAATTTAAATAAAGTTGGAACATTTATTAAATTGAATTAGTCACATTAACTAGGGAGAATAAACCAAGAGTCACCTCCCATTAAAGAATAGAGTCTGGGTGGTTCCCACCACTAAATTCAAAATGGGAGGTTTCAATTTCAATAATAAAATAAATCAGGTTTATTTTATTTTCTCCCAAGAAAAGTCTGAAATATAATTTCCTCCCGCAACCTACTACAGTCTAGGTGAAGGTCTCTTTAAGAGAATATCGGTACTGTGAGTTCAACAGTGTCCTCATAATTTAATTCCAAGCACTGGTTCAAAAGTTACAAAATGACACTCGTTCTTTTACTAAATGTACCTAAAAAAGTTTTGAAATTCATTCTGGGCACACTAGGTCTCAGAATCACATGCCGTCATTGTTCAAAGACTTGTAAAATTCCTATATAATTAAACAATTACATGGAAAACCTAGTTCTTTAAATTATCCCCACCTCAAGGCTTTCCATACCCAAAATCCGCAACACAAACTAGGGAAACAAGTGGGGTACTGAGCATGAATCTGAGCCTCCCACTCCAATGTACTCTCCTAGAGGTTCCCATGATACCATCATACGTGCACCATAGGTATCGATTTCCCATGTAGGACTCTCTCCTATTGATCCTCTATCTCCACTAGATCTTTCGAAAATGTCACCCCATCATCGATGCCCAGCTCACCCCAGTCAATGATGCTCGAAGGATCATGTACATATCTCATCGGCTAGGATACATGGAAAATGTCATGAACCTTCTCCAACTACGGTGGAAGGGCTAGGTGGTACACGATCTCGCCAACTCTACTAAGGGAATGATTGGGTATAATGAAACTCAAAGATAACTCACCACCCCGACCAAATATCCACAAACCTCATTGAGGAGAGACCCATAGAAATACATGGTCTCAATCCTCGAACTCCAGAGGTCTCTATCTCGTATCAGCATAAGAATTCTTCCTTCTCTATGTAGTCTTCATCCGCTCCTGGGTGATCTGCACCTTATCTGTGGTAGCTAACGCCTTCTCCAATCCCATGAGTGCTGACTCCCCTGGGTCAATCCAGCATATAGGTGATCTACAAGGTCAACTGTACAACGCCTCGAATGGTTCCATACTGATGGTGGAGTGATAATGTTTTTTGTATGAAAACTCCACCAAGGGAAAGTGATCCTACCATCTACGGAAGAAATATAGGTTGCATGAAAGAAGCATATCCTCAAGGGTCTAAATTTTCCACTTAGTTTGACCATCCGTTTGAGGATTGAAGGCGGTGCTCAATCGAAGTTGTGTCCCGAATGCCTCTTACAACCCCTTCCATAGCTGGGAAGTGAAACATGCATCATGGTTAGAGATAATCATACATGTCACTCCATGAAGCCGTAAAATATCATGTACATAGAGGTGTCCCAAGCCCTCTACTGGTCCCTACTCTCTGATAGGTAGGAAGTGGGCCAACTTAGTGAGTCGGTCAACGATCACCCAGATGGTATCATGCCCCTTAGACATGAATGGAAGTCCTATCACAAAGTCCATGGAGATTCCATCCCACTTTAACTCTGGAACCTCTAGTGGCAGAACTAAGCCTGTTGGAACCTAATGCTCTGTCTTCACTTGCTGAAAAGTGAGGCACCATGAGACAAATTCTGCCACAAATTTTTTTATTCCCGGACACCAGTGATGAAAACGAAGGTCCTAATACATCTTCTCGACTCCTGGATGTACCACTAGATGGGACGTACGAAACTCCCTCAACACTTCCTCCCTAACCACCAACGGTACCATAGTATATCCCTTGAAGAGGATGGCGTGATCCCCACCATTAGAAAATCCATCATGTTCTTGTCCTATTAATATATAAGCACATTGAACATCACAGTCAGTGTCCACAAGATGTTCCACCCCGACTCACTAAAGGAGAGGGGGAGTGACTGTCAGAGACTGAAGATAAGCTACACCATCTTGATCTATGTAGGATATCCACAAAGTGGATAAATGTTCTGTCACCTCACTCAGCAACTGTATTCCAGACCTCCTTCTAAGTGCATTTGATACTATGTTCCCCTTCCTAGAAGTATATACTATCTCGAATTCATGGTCCTAGAGGAACTCAAGCCAATTCTGATGTCTCAGGTTCAGGTCCTTCTTAGAGAAGATATACCTGAGACTCTTGTGATTAGATTAAACTTTAAAACATTCACCCAACAAGTAATGTCTCCACATATTCAAGGTGAAGATCGCTAATATTAACTACAGGTCATGGGTATCATAGTTCTTCTCACGTTGTCTCAACTGTAAAGAACCATACATGATCACTGCTCGCTCCTACATCAGGACACATCCAAGTCCGTTCCCTTACACGTCGTAGTAGAATAGGTACCTAACACCCTACTTCGATAGCCTCATGATGGGGGCACTCATCTGTCTCTGCCTCAGTTCCTGGAAACTCCATTGGAATCTCTCCGACCACACGAAGGGTTTCCCCTTCTTCGTCAACACTGATAAGGGTGTCACAACTCTAGAAAAGTCAGGCACAAACCTCCAGTAGTAACTGGGCAAACCCAAGAAACTCCACACTTCGATCACACTCTTAGGTGGCTCCCAAGCAAGTACATCCTCAATCTATGCCTGATCCACCGCAACTCCATCCTCTGAGATGATGTGTCCAAATAATTGAACCTCTCGGATCCAGAACTGGAACATTGAGAGCTTACCATACAGCTGGTTCTCTCGGATTTTTTCCAGAACTATTTGCAGATGACAAGTATGCTTCTCCTCCATCACTGAGTAAATCAATATGTTTTCGATGAAGACTACTACAAAGTGATCGAGGTATGGATGGAATATCCTATTCATGAGTCCCATGAACAATGCTAGGGAATTGGTCACACTAAATGGAATGACCAAGAACTCATAGTGGCCATACTGGCATCTGAAGGTCATCTTCTACACATCCACATCTCGTACCCTGAGCTGGCGATAGCCTGATATGAGGTCTATCTTCTAAAACCATCATGATCCCTTCAGCTGATCAAAGAGATCATCAATCCTTGGGGGTGGGTACTTGTTCTTCACAGTCACCTGTTATGGAACCGATAGTCCACACAGAGTCTCAAACTCCCTTCCACATTCTGGGCAAACAAAATCAGGGCTGCCCAAGGAGAAACATTGGGCCTAATGAATCCCTTACTCTGCAAGTACTCTAGCTATACTTGCAGCTCTCGAAGCACCATGAGAGCCATCCGATATGCTGGAGTAGATATCAGTGTCTTCCCGGGGTGCAGGTCTATGTAAAAGTCCACCTCTCTGTGAGGAGGTAGATATGTAACATCATCAGGTAAAAACATCAACGTACTGGTCCACCACTATAGGATAACTCAGACTCTCAACATCAACCGCTCTGTGGGTAAGGCAAGCCAGCTAATGTGTGATCAACTGCACCCTCTTCTGGGTAAGTCCAACTGGCACTGAAAAGGTTCCCTTCTCACCAGTGAAGGAAACCATGGTCCCATCCGTGTAGACACACTTCATTTTTCACCTAATATAGTCGATTTGAGCATGGAATGCAGATAACCAGTCCATACCCAAGAAGACGTAGTAAGGCCTCGATTCAACTACTAAAAGATCTTACCCAAAGTGCTCGCCTCCTAGAGTAATCTCACACTGCCAAAACTAGTGTGTAATTGTCGAATCTTATCCCTTATGTGTCTCTTTTTGTTAGGATCGAGCCAATGACTCCACCGGTATCTTTGTGCTCTGAGCGACGGCCGTGGAAATAAAAGAATGGATGGAACTTGTGTCTTTAAGTACTGTAGTTAAGGTGGAGTAGACACAGATCGTACCTCGTATCATCTCTGGAGCATCGTGGTTGTAAGCCTTAGCTTCCTGGAGCTGATCTCGTCCCTGTCCACACTCCCTATGGTCGGGGTGGACCATCTTGAGGTGGTGGTGGTAGAACCTTGAATCGCTTCCCACCACCCGCTGTATGGACTACTCCTCTGCCATGTCTGCCTCCTGCCAAAAAACCTCCCTGATCAATCTTCAACTCTACCCAGGTAGTCCTTTGACCATCTACTGGTCATCCTTATGGCGGGTCGGGCAGTCGCGAGCTATGTGAACCTACTCGCTGCATGACTAATATTACTTGTCCCTTGCCTATCCTACTCTATCTCGAGATCCCCACACCACTGATCCTATATCCTGTAGTCGGTTACCTATATTTCTAGTCCTCTTGGACCTCTGCGTCATCTGTCTACAACCAGCTGCTGAAGAGTCTAGTACATGTCATTCAGTGGTGGGTCTCGCTGCCAGTGACTTCTCAACAAAGACTCTCTCCTATAAGAGTTCTTGCTCTATCATCTCCACCTACATCAGGATGCTGAGAGAAACCATCGAAGCTCTAATCTCCCATCTGAGTGTCTACTCGAAGGTCTAGGCCCTGAAGAAAGGGTCCCGTACCATGTCAGTAGAGTAGTGCGAGTGGTCGGAGAACCTCGCCGAATACTAATCTACAGTCATGCTACCCTACTGCAAGTGGAGAAGCTCCTGTATATGCACTGAGCGTAGGGTCACTGGGATGATCTCTGTCCTGAAAAAGCTCTCGAATTCCACCCAGATGATAGCCACCTCATCATGAACCTGGAGCATCAATCTCCACCATCTGCCTGCTACTACCTGAAAAAGATTCGCGACAATGATCACCATGAGATCAGCTGGTGTCAATACTAGTCAGAAAACCCTAACCACGCCCCCCATCCAATCCTCTACCACATGTGGATCTGTATTTCCCCAAAACCTCGGTGGCCTCTGGTGTTGCAACTCATGCAATGTACTGAAGTGGAATGAACCCTATGCTGCTGGGGCAGGTGGAATTGGCTTCCCAACGGGTAGTGGTGCTGCTAGTACCCCACCCGATGGTACAACTGTCGTAAGGGGGGCCTGCACCGAAGCCTTGTTGCATGGTGTCCTGTCATCACGTACTCTACCCGAAACCCTGGATAACTGTTTTTTTGGAGGCATCCTAAAAAAAAAGGTGTGCCATGTTCATTAATTTATAACTGGTGAGCTGAATCAAAGAGTTCACAAAGAAAACTTTTCAAAGACACACATGCAATCAGTGTTTTCATGCACTAATTCAGAAATCAGAACTCAGGGTCCTAGTGTATGGATATGTTCTTTGCCGCATCAACACTAGACTCCCCAAACTGAAAACCATACACATTGCACTTAACACTATTGCCGATTCAAAATATTATAGTTCTAGTTCTTCGGTAGAACCAAACCTCCCTCTGATACCAATTTGTCACGACCCGTCCCCGAGGGCCCGTGCCGTGAATACCCCAATCCCTCTTTCCATAGTCCAGGGGATGGAGACTAACACCGTAAAGACATATCCCTAAAACAGGGAAGGCATTTCCTTTATAACCTGTAATCTCACATAACCAATAACTTAGCAGGATATAAGCACAAAGTAAACTATATAGTAAATATAGTGTGTATAGTAAGTGAAGGGGGCTGGAATACAAGCCCAATTGGAAAGTACAAGTAAAACTAGATAGTAAAAGTAAAACTGAAAAATAGCTTTTATGAACACCCGCCAAGGATCCTAAATGAAGGGTAGGCACATCCCTCGAATGGTCATCTTTATAATACTCCTCGTCTAAGGTCCACCTCTAAGCAGCCTCCAGTCCTGGTACTCCCATCCTTAGAAAATGATGTCTGGTGTCTTCACAAGACAAAACAAGGTGCGGGAAAAGCCCGTACAGGGGTGAGTATGACAATACTCAATAGGCACCCCGATACCCTTGAAGGTCTCTCAAAATCCACAAAGGATAAACCAAAAAGCATGGAAACAACAATCAACCCTACTTAGTTATACGCCCATACATATACCTAATTTATCAAGTATACCCATCTCATCCATGAGGAAACACAAGGCCCAACTCATTATCCCAAAGCTTAACTATTCCATGAAGTAAATAATAACACAAAGGTAACACCACAAAGGTATGTACCACAATGGTAAATTCTCATCTCACACCATTTATTAGTGAAGTATAGAAGTACAGATGATCAGTCATGAAGCTAGATCATCTTATTCTATCCAGAGGCACTGCTGATGACCATATGGAGTCTGACCCACATATGATCGATAGGTACTAACCCCTGAAATGACCCACATAGGACCTGACCCATACTAGATCGGTATGCGCTAACCAACAGGTTCGCTGAGCACTGACCCACACAGGATCTGACCCACATAGGATCAGTATGCCCTAACCCACATAGGATCGCTGAGCACTGACCTACACAGGATCTAACCCACATAATATTGGTGCTGACCCACACATGATCACTTGGTACTAACCTCCGTATGATCTGTCTCCAACCTCTGTCGCACTGCCAACCATTGGATTCCCGCTAATAGAACATTTGGGAGAACCACTCTTAAAGACATTAGTTGAACCTCAACTACCATGAATTTCCTTGAAGAAGTATCCCAATGGTCTATTATGTCATAAGGGACCCAACTCAATAGACGACGCGTCAATCAGACGAACGTTTTTTATGTTATTATTGTTTCTGTTCCATGGGCCCGGTTGGATTCAGGTTCGATCAAACTTGGCCATACTCCATCATTATCCAAAAACACAATTAGAGTATAAAAAAAGGACCATATCGATCCAAGTATTCGGACACCGTAGATGGTTCCCCAAACGGACGTCTGGATCACAAGTTATGGACAAAAACGTGAAACTAGGTTCAGATGGGCAAGGGTCCGGTCGGGGTCCGACCCGGTTGGCCTGGGCAGCTATGGGCCTAGCCCATTGGGCCATGGTCCGGATCGGCACACAAAGTGGGAGGCCCGGCCCAGCCCACTGGGCATGGCCTGTGGTGAAACCCGCGGTCTGGTGGCCCGCCGTGGCGGAGTCCACCCTAGCCGGCACCTATAGGGGAGGTGCCCCCACCCCCCGGTTTACCCAAACGGTCCAGCAGACCGGCCGGTCACCGTGCTGGCTCATAGGACTACTAGGAAGTCCTTATTGATGTGACGAGGCCATCCAAAAGGGCCCTCTGGTTATCCTCCTAGCGGCACAGATCCGCGTCATTGCTCCACCTACGACCAGCTGGGTGTCAGCCGCCCTCCGGCCTCCGCTACGGCCTAGCGGCCGTAGCCTACTTCTCCAGCAGCACGGATGCGCGCCGATGCTCCACCACACAGCCGAATTTATCTCGGACTCCACCCTTCTCTGCCACGACCGATGGGCCGCAACCTCATGCTCAACCGGCGGTGCGGACACAAGCCACCCCAACTCCTCGCGGCCTGCTCAAACTGGAGTCAGTCGGTTACTGACCACCCTCCTCTTCCGTGGGTCACTGAAACTTCGTTTTAAGCCCGAAAAATATAAAGACTGCAAATTTGTGATTCTCAGGTAAAGGAATCTGTGTCCATATGTCGTACTCAACGAAAATTTTAGTTTCCAGCATGCTTAATTATTTGTCGTCAATGATTGTACGAAGAACGCGCGAAGAATGAAAGAAAACTGGGTCAAGGTATAAGTGTAGAATGATGGCCATGTTTGTTTGGCCATCGTGGTTGTGAAACAAGAATATGAAGAATCAAAAAATATATTTAATCATACTTCAATGGAAAACCCCTACCTTAACATTCATTGGATATGTCGTGAGGAAGGGGATGAAGTCAATGAAGGGGACGTCGGCGTTTATCGCTCCCACAACACATCTCTGATCTAGGATTATGTGTCATCCTCATTCTTCATCCAGGGACATTATTCATTGGGGGTGGTTATTTTTTCGAATTTGATCCTCTGAAAGTTCTCCCCAAGCTCTCCCAGAACCCTCCTATTTTTCCAACTGATTTTCTAACCTCAAGCAAGGTGAGGAGCCAACTTAATAAAATAACGTTATTAATTTAATTAAACTTTGCACATTGATTAAATTGAAGTTGGTACATTAACTGGGGGGAATAAACTAAGAGTCACCTACCATCAAAGAAGAGAGTTTGGGTGGTCCCCACCACTAAATTCAAAATGGGAGGTTTCAATTTCAAAAATAAAACAAAGCATGTTTATTTTATTTTCTCCCAAGAAAAGTCCGAAAACAAATTTCCACCCTCAACCTACTGTAGTAGAGGTGATGGTCTCCTTATGTGAATACCGGCACTGCAATTTCAATGGTGTCTTTGTATTTCAATTCTGAGCACTGGTTTAAAAGTTACAAAATGTCACTCGCGCGCTTACTGAACATACCTAAAAAAATTCAGAAATTCAATCCGGGCACACCGGGTCTCGGAATCACGCACTGTCCATTTCATGTACTCATAAAATTCCCATATAATTAAAAACATTACATGGAAAAATATATATCTTTACAAAGGACCCACCAGTATTCATCCATTAATACATTGAACACCTAAATAGTTCAATAACAAGTTTATTTTGATCATCCCATCAACACTGAAGAAAATCCTCCTTAAACGTCCATCCCATGATCTGTTGTTTTGTTCCCATGAAACCTTATGATTTCCTCCATGGAACTACATCTATAAAAAACAAGCTTGAGTTATCATCCTCAATATTTGAGGATGTCCCTTTAACAAGCTATACCGTGTACTATGTCCATGGACCAAATCCTTAAAACTCATGCGTATTTGAATACTCTATCACCAAGCTTTCACAACTTTTGATTTTCCTATTTAACATTTAACTCCAGTGATACCATCATAACTAAACTTCATCTAGAATTTTTAATTTATATAATGTTGGATATCATAATTTTAAAAAAATCCCACTTAAACTTTTTTAAAAACAAATAACGAATATTTGATCCTTTTCCCCTAATATATTCTAGTTTTATTATTGATATACTGGTACCAACCAAGGTTAATTCCTTTCGGGGTCAATCGGGTTGTTATAAATTCTTTTTAAAAAACCTTTCCATTGATCTCATCAAAGTTTCAATAGGAACAACACACTCTTACTCATGGTATACCTAAAAAAAATAACATAGTAATAGGGAGACACATAATAATTTTACTTGGTTTATCCAAACCAAGATAATCTAAGAATCATGAAAATGAAATATGAAAATGAACATGAAATACTGAGCTTTCTACCTTTTATTTTATAATAAAGAGTGGTCACACTTACTCTATAGGTCTATAACCATCACTAAACAAATGAAAAAATTTCCATTCTTTCTAAAAGTTTGAACCCACTACTCCTCCTATAACTTGATTCTTCTTATTATATGAAAAAATAGAAATTACACTAATGGTCATGTATCTCTCTATACTGCCTCCACAAACTTCCAATGAGATGGTCTACATAACACCTTCTTCTTATTTAATAAAATTTCATTGAAAATATGGAATCATGCTACTTCGATTATCAAAAACTAAATATTCAATTTATACTAATCATCCTTCACTTATATTGAATATAAATATATATTTTTTTTCAGTTGTGATGAAAAATAAATATATATATATTCTCATAATGTTCACCTAACTGATTCTTTCTATATTTGAATATGGAAATTGCAAGGTCAATATTGTGATCTCATCCAAAATTAATCACCAAATATCTTAGAATTAATTCATCCTCAATCTTTAGTCAAATCATGTTTTTAAAACTAAACTTGACCCCATTGAAATTACATGCATGTCATGGAGCCCTCCATTGGGATATACATCCAGTTCAAACCTAGATACAGTAAATTTACACAAAAAATTGTAAATAAATAAC
Source organism: Viscum album (assembly GCA_963277665.1). Taxonomy (NCBI): domain Eukaryota; kingdom Viridiplantae; phylum Streptophyta; class Magnoliopsida; order Santalales; family Viscaceae; genus Viscum; species Viscum album. Next base: position 522,283,795 of record OY728145.1, read on the forward strand.
AAAAATATCATTGATTAATCCTACCATTAATATCAACATGATTAACTCTAGTTTTAGTTGGCCAGTTCAGTAATAATATTTTATGATTAACAAACTCTTTTTTTCAATACATAATGTTTAATAAATACTCCACAGTTCTAATAAAATAATCTATGTACAAAAACTTATGTATCATATGGAGGTTTTGATAAAAACTCACACAACTCCAACAAAAATGTTTTTTATGCTTTTGAAAAATCTTATGTGATGCATACAAATTTTACCTTCAATAATTTCTACCTCTCCCCAGAAAAAACTTATACATGAAAATATTTTCAAGTGTGAAACCTTACGTATCACAAAAAAATATATGCACCCCAAAAAAAGTATTATGTATCGACATGAAGCTCTTGTAGTTTTCTATTTTTCTATATTTTCTGGAGAATATATTTCATATGACATAAGATATCATCCTTTTTTTGATTTTTAGTAATATTATCAATAATAAATCTATGTATTAAAAATATCATATTCATCCCATGAAATTGAATTATTTTTTTATTAATCCAATGAAAATATATTACGTATCCATGATAACTACTTGAATTTAGAAAATATATAATTTTATAAAATATATTACATATCTAGGGACTATTCCAAATTATAGGATATCTCATATAAATGTGTTACACAAACAAGGAATTAGCTGAAATCAAAAAAATTCACAAAGTTTTCTTTACCAAAATCTATATTGAACACTCCCTAAACTCTTATAGACTCTATTTTAAGATCAACAAAAGACGTAGTAACATTTATTAAAGATTCATTACAAAATAATTGTTTAAAAAAACCCAAAAAGTAATCCATGTTTATTTTTTCCAACAATATCCCCCTTTGGGTTTTTTTGAAAACATCAAAATAAATTTAGCACATCTTCAATCGAAAATTTCATATCTAACCAGATCTAATAAAAAGAAACATATGATCCTCTTACCTTAAAATTTTGTATCAATTATTCACTATGCATACACTATAATCCAATGTGAGTCAGTCTCTTCATGATAAATAATATTTAAATTAAAGGATCCTCATAAAACAATTTATTTGGTTTTCATGCTTTTAAAATTATTCACAAATTTTCTCCAACCAATTAAATAGTTAAATAATATCCCTATATTCAACACACGAGAATAGTATTCCTACCACATTTCAATAGGAAACAACACTCATAATTCCAACACATGGATGACCACTCCCATATAAGTTATGGACTGATTCTCTCTATTTGTCAACAAATAAAATGATCACATCTATGAAAGTTCATAAGATAGGGTTTTAAATATAAAAATTTAATAAAACATACTTTTAATAAATTTATATTTATATAAAATCCCATGGGGGAGTGAAGTAAATATTTTAACCCATCTAGTTGGAGGGAGTTGGCTAAAATAAAAGATACAACTTATCCCTTTCAAAATATACTTTGGCTAGTTCCTTTGTCATAATATACATAACATGATTTTATTTTAACACATACTAAAACCTCACTATCCCTTATTCAACCTTCTCCTTAATAAAATGATATTTTATCTTGATGTACTTTTGATTACATTGGTATATGATATTTTTTATAATATTAGTAGACCTTTAGTTATCACAATCGATTTCAATAATAAATTTCACATTTACTCTTATATACTCAAGATTTTGTTTCATCAATAGTAGTTGGGTTCATGATTGAGTATCTATAATATATCCTTCCTTTGTATTATAAATAGAAATACAATTTTTTTATTACATAGCCATGAAATGAAAGGTCCTCTAAGATAGAAAGCATATCATGACGTTGACTTAGGATCATCCATTGAACCATCCTAATATGAATCTGTGCATCTCAATAACTCTTATTGTAATTTTCTATGATAAAACATCCCAACATACACTATTTATATGATATAACCATGCACTATTTTCAATTATATTATGTTTATTTCCATGGGATGGATTTTTTACCATGCATATTGGAATGTGAAAAACACAATATTAAATCATGTTACTTTTAAGTACAAATGGATTTTAATAATTCATCTATACTATATGATATTGACCTCCTTGATACCATTATATATTGAAAATTGACTCAGGGTATCCACTAGAGTTTTCATTTACTTGGAATCTTCCATTAAAAAATATATTGATTATTTATGTAGAATATTTTTATTTTGAAATAAATGTACCACCCCTTCCTCATTCCTTTTGTAACACAAAAAGAAATGTTTAATCACTAATCATTGACTTTTCAAATTTGCACCGCAAATATTATTAAAACATTCTTGCTTTATGAATCATCATATCATTCAAAAGTTATGTCATCCATATAAATAATAACCTATTTTCATTAATAATTTTATTACATGATGTATAGGTTTTGATCAATTCCTCCTCATTTTAATCCACTTTTTTTTTCAGGTGTTGATCAAGCCTAGAATACCACGATCTTGGTCCTTTATTTAGACTAAAAAAACAATTCTTCAGTTGCCACAATTTTAATTCACCTTCATCTATATGAAATCCATATATTTTCTCAATGTAAACTTCCACCTTAAGTAATCCGTTATGAAATGTCAATTTTATATCCATTTGGTAGACCTTCAAACACATTTTCACTGACATTTCAAAGAAAATTTGAATGGTTTCTAGCCTGGAAATAGGGTAAAATGTTTCATCAAAGTCAATAAAATTATTTTGTGAATACACACTTCCCACCACCCATTATTTGTATTGAGTTACCTGGTTTTGTATATTTATTTTTTCTGAAACACTATCTTGTTTCAAATCACATTTTTATCTTTTGGTCTTTGAATAATTTCCAATTTATGATTCTTTTTCTATTAGGTAAATCTCTTCATGCATAATTTTGACCTAATTGGTATTCCCATCAAAGCTATTAGCCTCAAATTTAGACAAAAAGATGTAATGACCCACCAATTATTATTGTCTTGAAAGTACAATGAGTCATTACTAGGCCTTAAGCGATATCCCCAAGGAGCCAAAGGCTGGCAATAAATGCTGAAGAGTTTCAAAACAATTGGGGGATAATTTACCCTTTTGAGCATACCATAGAGCCAACAACCATAAAAAACTAACCAATTAAATGATGCATGACAAAAACTAAGACAACTCAACCATTTATTTTATCATAAACCAACCAAGAGTACCACAGTGGAAACCAATACTAAATCAGAGTAAACAACAGAAAGACAAACTAAAAGACTACAAGATGACGACCCAACTCCATGGTCCACAAGATCTAATCTCCAATCATCATGAACCAGTCCAAGTATCACAAAGTAGTGCTATAAACATGTGACACTCTACCTTTCCCAACATCCTGGTATATGACATCTGTAAAAGCACCAATGTTCCAAAGCAGGGGGTGAGTAATGAAACTTAGTAGGTTTCCCCCGATGAATTCCCAACCCATGCCTCTAGGATAATACATGTTAGCACATTTATATAAAAAAAATTTATATAAAACAGTTTCAAAACAGTTCACCATATATCATGTTCTTAAGTCAAACCATTTCCAACAAAACCATCATTCTCAAGAAAAGAAACCAAGAAACATTTTTAATCAATTCACATTTCCATTTCACAAATCACTTTTTGGCACACCCAACCATTTCACAACCCGTGAAATCAACCATGCATGCTTCGTTATGACAGTTCCATACTCATGAGTGGTCTCTCATCAATATACCAAGTCGTAACAAGGTAATTGTTCCCCATGTGCCATTACACCTTTGGCATCGAGCACAAGGTCATATTTCAACCAAGCCTCGTAAATGCAATATGAACACACACACCAAGTATGCCCAAAAAACACACCATTCCAACCATGAAAAAACTATTTCAATAAAACAAACCTTTTTTTAAAAACCTTTTTCCCACAAACCATTTTAAAAATCCAGAAAATCTACATTTTAAAATTTCTATTTTAAAATCATGAAACCAAAAAACTTTGCACAAACCATTATTTCAATTTCCAAAATTCCATCAATCCCATAAATCATCCCTAAAGAAGATTTATAACATGATTTTCACCACAAGTTCACAATCAAAACCATGAAATTAAAACAATTTGAACTAAGCCTTCAAGTTATAAGAAATAGGAATCGAGAGTGAAGCCACCTACCTCAACCAAAAAAGAAGAAACTAACCAAGAACTGGGTCGAAACATCACAAAGCCTCCTTAAATTCCTTCCCCTGTCACCAAAAAGAACAAAAAATGGCTTAAAGTTCATCCACTACCTTAGATCTACCCACCTTGGGTTTAGATCTAAGGATCCATCAAGAGGGAAGAATGAGATCTAAGAAAACTCAAGGAAATGAGACTTACCTTGATCAACCAGCCTCTAAACGCCAAGGAAATCCTTCGGATCGCTTCCAAAAAGCATGGTAAGTGTTCTCCCACCTTTAATAGAGAGAAATCCCATGTTAGGGCCGTATAAGAGCAAAAAGAGTGTGTTAAATCATAAAACAGATTAAATCCTTTAAAATAGGATCTAAGTTGACTTCACACATGGTTAGTCCGCACGGTTAGTCAAACTGTGCGCTAACCGTGTGGTAGTCACTGCTTGGAAGGGGTGCTCCGCACGAGCTCCTCACATGGTTTTCCCAAACCGTGCGCACACCGTGCAGTCTCCTCTATTCAAGGTGACACCACCTGCATGGCTTCCGCACAGTTTGGGCAAATCGTTCGAAGCCCGTGCGTCACCATCTTTTTCCCTTTGACACTTTAAATACCTCCAAACTCTCCCCAACCATTTCTCATATGCTTCATGTACTTAAAAATCATAAAACAATGGTTACTTACTAGAAACCTAGGGTACTATAAAAGAGGTATTTTATGCCCTCAATTGTTTATGATTTCACTCGAGCTATCTAGTCACCAATAATGTTAACATCATTTATTTCAACCATGTTTCATACCCCCTTAAAAACTACTAATGCTATTGTATTTCTTCATTATTAGTGCCTTATTTTATGTCCTATATATCCTTATGTACTCCCTCTTGATTTATCACATAATCATATCTATACTTATATATTTCATCACTATTTTATTATATAATCTTATCACTGGGTTTAAAATTCTACTCATTTTCAAAAATAGTTACATAATGAATTTTCGTAATTTCCCTAAGAAAGTTTCTATTGAATTTGTATTCCTTTGTTTTGGATGAATATATAAGGATAATACCTTTACCCCATGAGATTAAAACTTCAAATTATTTTCTTTTGTTGATATTAAAACACTTAATTTTGAAAATTCAAAAGTACATAAGTGTCATATTCTTCCTATAACACATATTGTAAGTGGTTTTCTATTCTTTTAGACATAAAATAGATTTATAAAAAATGTATACATATGTATGAACAAAATCATAAGGATACATTTCTAGTAGATCCTTTTCAATTAGCATTTCCTGAACCATATTACTTATAATCTAGTTTGTCCTCTCAATGACTCCATTTTGTTGAGGAATTACCTCTATTGAAACTCATTACATATACAATGATTTTAAAGATACTATTCCATATTATTGTTAGTTAATCCTATACTATTATTAGTATATGAATTTTAAATATTCATCCCAATAAATTTCTCCAATAATATCAAGTTCCAAATAATTCACTTAAATACTTTTTATTTGTTACAGATAACCATAAACCTTGACATATTATTGTAGTCATCGAAAAATATAATATAATATCTCTTCTGATAAATGTATTTTGGTGACATTATCCCTCAAAAATCAGTATAAACCAACTCATGAAACCTTAAAGACTTTATTTCCTTTAACATTTAAGTTTTCTAAAAGATTTTACTTCTTTATAAGTTGTCACATCTGTGAGTGATATTCAAAAAGATCTTGGTAATGTCACATTACCCATCACTCTTTACCTAGTATTTGAAATAATTTTGGCTCAAATGGAAAATATGTTTGTTCCACAACCCAATATATTCTATCTTGGTAAGAAATTACCTTTCATGTTCTCCACCGCGTTTTTTAAATTCCCTTATAATTCAATAATTCCAAATTTTCCTTTGATGTTGTAAGTCTTATTTTTTAAATTCACTACATGCCTCAAGTCATGTAATTATATTATACTTAGAAATTAGTGTCCAATTCATTCATCCACCAAAACCTCTAGACACCTAATTTATTTTCCTCAAATATTAGAGTTCTAGGATCCAATGATCCTTAAACCTTCATCATTTACAAAGAGAATGCCACATTCTTTTTCACATTTTATACACATAGCAATAGAATTCTTTCCCATCATATGGGAATAAAAATCACTATCTAGAATTGATAATATAGCTTAGTCCATCACTTTTAGATAAATTTTAGCAATATGTTCCTTCCCATATTTTCCTTTCTTTATCCATGTTTTCTATTTTCATTCATTTGGTTGTGAATGAGATTGTCCCACCATCAAATCCATTAAATAATTTTCATATTGAAATGGTGTGAATTTATTATGTAATTTTAGTCAAATTGATTATGCTTTTATCTAGTTATATTTCTGTTTATATACCCTCATGGTATATCCTATTGTGCCCTTTATGATAAATTAATTACCTTTTTTTCCAACCATCACACCAAAAATTAATAGTCGTTAAAAACATACTGAATATAGAAAATTATTATCATTTGTTTTGGTTTCTCTTGATCCTCAAAATTCATTTTTACTATGAAAAAAATGGGTTTGTCCCATATTTCTATAACTATAAAACCATATACATGGTTAATTATTATGAGACTTTTCTACTCTATTTGTAACATTTTGACAGTCTCGTGAGTCACTTAAAAAAAGCTTATTATAGTGAGTGGATGTTTGTGGTATTTCACAATTTTATACTAATTTTTTCTTAAAATAAATCTAATCAATAGATATTATATTACCATTAAAATTTAGAACTTTTAGAAATTGAAATATTTTCCATTGACTCCCAACATTCTTCCTTAGCTTCCTTAGAGACCAATGCACTCAAACATACTAATGTCATGTTAGGGATTATAATCCTTTCATGATCATCAAGATTTAATCACATCATTTGGAATTCACTATTATGTTCCTTAATTATTTTAACATGAAATTTCACCAAATTAGTCAATCCATTAATAAATTTTGTTTGCTATTTAATTTTTATCTTAACCTTAACATCATTCTCTAAGTTCCAAGTAATTGCATATTTTAGTCATCTAGTAGAAACCTTTAACATAGACATATCTTCTTCTAGTTATTGTATATAAATCATAGAGTCATGTACCACTCCATTTTATTTCTTTTTATTGGTCCTTCAAACATTAATTTCTTCAAAACAAAATTCAAGTTTAGCCTCATGTTACACTATTCACTCAATTCCAACACTTTTATCATAACTATACTTCACTTGTGGTTTGTCAAAATAATCCAAAATAACTTCCTCACTAAGGTCATTGTAATACTTGATTTCTTACACTTCTATTTAATCTAAGAAGATATCTTATTGAGAGATAATGTTCTTATTTTTAATGAAATTTTACTATGGTATTCTCTTGATTTTCTCACCCTTAAAATGTTTTCTTCAAGGGATCTTCTTCTTTATCTTCATCTCATAATTTCTTTAGATATATTGCAGTGAGATGAAAAAAATTTCCAAACCAATATAAATCAAGTGGATTCTTGAGTTTAAATTTTCCCTTTCATATTTTGAGAATTGAAGAAATAAATTACATCACTTCATCAAAATTCTTTTCATTGGGATTATCTTCCACTGTCAGTTTCTATAATATCATGAATACTACTTATTAATAATTCTATTTTATCAAAAATTCATTTTCATTGTTATTAATATCATATTAAATGATCATGATATAACATCAATGATTTATATTTGATTACATTCATATACTCTAAAATTATGTTCAATCGATAAAAAAATGCATCAATAGACCCATTTAAGTGAATATCAAAATCTTCATAATTATTTCAAGGTACCTGTAACTTAGTTTCATATATATGGGAGTATCCTTCAAAGATATTGATAAGTTTTTCTCCACATGGAATGTGATGATTTACATGAAATTAAAATCATGTATATGGAATTGGATAATTCTTGTCCCAACACATTGACTCATTTTTCACCGGCATACAAATCTATTAAATATTTCTATAATATTTATTCACTTTCCATCCTAGATAAAATCCATTACATACCATCCATGAGGATATAAATTACTAGTAATTATAATTTGGGTTTCATCTAGTTATTTCATAATTAGATATTATTTCCACCAAAGATCATAACTCTCTTATTGTTAACAACTCTAACCATTTCACTCTGGAGAGAGAAAAAATTCACCAAGAACCTTTAGCTTTGATACCAATTGTGGGTTAAAAACAAGGTGAGTACCCTGAGAGTGGGGGGTCAGGGTATTATAAATTCTTTAAACAACTCTTTTCAATGTTATTGTACCACTTTTAATAGGAATACATCTCTCTTTCTCATGAACAAAATGAAGTAATACAAAAGTTAAAGAGAGAAAAAAGATATTTTAACTTAGTTAACCTAAATTAGGATAATTCAAGTATCATGAGAAGGTAATGTGCCAATGCACCTATAACACTAATCTCACTACATTTTCTTTTGAAATAAGGAGTGTTTTCACTAACCCTCCAGGTTTATAAACTTCACCAAAAAACAAATAACTCATTGTTCTCATTAAAATATGGAACTCACTACTCCTACTATAGCTTTCTTCTTTTTATATGAATAATAAATGGAAATTAAAACAAGTAAGATGTATCACTCAGCACAACCTCCTTGAAATTTCTTGCAATATAGTCTTCTAGAACACCTTCTTCTTCTCAACTAACTTTCCAGGTCATATATGAAATCCTACTGCTTCAGTTCTCAAAACTGAATAATCTATATATATCACTTTAACTTACCTTCTATTAAATAGAACTATGTCTCAATTTTTTTAGTTGAAGTGAACAAAAAAATATTTATTATATTATCATCTCAATGGTCACATGGGAGATTCTTTCCATATTTGTATATGGAAACTCCAAATTCAGTATCATGATCTTCTCTAAAATTAATCACTAAATGTCAAAGAATTAATTTCTCTTCAATCTTTGACCAAACCATGTATCTAAAATTACAACTAAAACTGATGTAATGATCTATATGATGTGAAACCCTCCAATTCAATGTGGAGCTTGGTAAAAACCTGATTCGCCAAATCTACCAAAACAATTGTATTTTAATCACTAAAATATCCTTGCCTGACCCTCCAATTAATCTTGGCATGATTCTATGAAATGTTAAATGGATTATTAATTAATCATAGTTTATTATTTAAAAAATCATTTTTATTTACTAAAATTCAAAGAGATACCCCAGAGTTCAACCAACATAATCCAATGTAAAAAAATTACATTCCACAGGGTGGTTTTGAAAAAATATTTATAGCTCTACAAAAACAATTATGCATGCTTCTGAAAAACCTTACATGACGAATAATGTTTTTCCTTTTATTAAGTTTTTCCACTCCGTAGAATAAATATCATGAACAAAAAAAATTACAAGTGTAAATCCATGTATATCAAAAAATACTTACACATGCCAAAAAAATATTACATATTAGTATGAAGAACCTAGAATTATCTATTTTTATATGAATCTCAGAGAATATCTTATGTATCATTTAATATATCATCCTTTCCAAATTTTTGGTAAACTTTTCAAAAAAACCTATGTATGAAAAATATCATATATAACCCATTACATTGAAATATTTTCATATAACTCCAAAGAAATTATATTGTGTGTCACTAATTACTCATTTCCTTTGACAAATCTAAAATTTTCCATAATATATTTTATATATAGGGACTTTTCCAAATTTTAGCATACCTTATAGAAAAATGTTATACACATATAGACTTATAAAAAATCAGAAAATCTACTTAAATATGTATTTTCTAGAATAATCCTAGAATAATCATAGAACTCTTTTGGTTTTCAATATATGAGCTTCATAGGGCTTAATAAGATTCTCTGAATATTCCTTCAACTTCCTTGTGAACACATATTAGTTATAAATTATTTAAATGTGAATTTCTTCTAACACAATCCTTCTAAGATCCCCCTCTACCATATAGGATCATACGATACTCCTTCGGTACATAGATGACCGCTGTCATAGATTCACAAGCCACTAAAGTCTTTAAGACCACCTTCTGTAAACAAAAATACACCCTAGACTTGGGGTTGTCCAACTTATGTGTTATATATGGTCATGGTTGAAGTTTTTAAAGACTTTGAATGTCATATAATAATAACCTTTCTACTACCAAACTTGGAGGATCTTAATAAGATACTAACCCATATTAAATAGAAAAAACTCTAAAATTCCAATGTAATCCACATGTTATAGCCAGACCAAAGACATCTTGAACCAATGTTTTAGTATAATTCCACTTGATTTTCACCGTCATAAATACTTTTTACATAAGAAACACTAATTTATTCAACACATGATTTTGAACATCTTTTATAAAGTTTCAAAATTTACTATGTGACACCAATTTTCAGTGTCCCAAGATAGTATTCTCATACTATAGGCAGCCACTTCCATCATATCTTCCAAAACACATGCATACTCCATGAACTCTCATCCAGAAGACCATTATCTAGTCCACATCCCCCATCCTGGTTCTTCTCAAAGAAAACCCTAAAGACTCCATAGACATTTTATCTGAGGAACAACACCTACACTTTTTTTCCAGTCCATCGAAGATGGTACTTTGCACAATAGATAATATGAGATCATCAAAAAAATTTATAGGTTTTGATTCAACTTATCACTTACATGAACTCATAATAACCATTCCATATACTCCATGTTCTGGTAGTTTTCTTCTCAGGAATGAAACACTCTTTTTGAATGTCTTATTTCCAAGATGGAAACCTTTTCCACACTCATCAATAACCATGATGTTCCCAAAATGAATCCCACGACATCGATCAATTTCTTCTGTTATCTAGATAATCATAAAAATCATCTTCTAATTAGTCTTGGTACCATTACACACACCTTCTTATACTTAACTGGATGTAACCATCACATCCTCGATTCTATTAAAACATATGACTACTCCCTATATTATGTTGACCAATAATGACCCTATTTTCAATTTTAATGACAAAATGTGGGCTTGATAAACACTATGTAGAAATAAAAACCACCCTATCTTATCTATAGGACTATGGAACAACTGAAATTATACCTTTCAAGAATAAACCTTTTAGACTTAGCAGTCCCACTATAATCTTCCTTTCAAGTCACCGACTAAATGTCATCGACTTGAAACATGCCTTCAACTTTATCACCAATGAATCCTTTAGATAAAATACACTATATGTTCTATCTAAAATATTCAAGAATAATCCCTATGTCTATTACTAAGACCTTCAAATTTGATAAAAAACATGCTTCTGACTAACTCAACATCCCTTGAAACTTATAAACCTTCTAGGAGAAGCATCATTGAAGTCCTACAAAATTTATAGCTTCAACAACTAAATCCTTAAAATAAACCTTACTCATATAATTATATGTTCAAAAAATAATTGAAATCCTATAGAATCAAAATAATTTAAAGGGATTAGGTACATCAAAACATATATTTAGTAATCACCCACTAAGTTATAAATTCCACTTTAATGAATAGAACCTAACACCAGAGAAAAACATCATAGAGTAATTTTGATATCTTAGATAACCCATTGTCACCACCACCACCTTTATGGATAACATCATTATTGAAACAGAAAAAAAAATACTTCAATAGGGGAACCTAAAATTCTACCAACCAAGATTGACTTTTTCTCCTTAATAACTAAATATTTCACAAGAAAAAACCATCATTAAGGACATTAAATATCCTAGAAACAACCGTGGAACCACTATAATATTCTATGTGACTAACCACAAATTTTTTTACAAACTTCTTGGAAGAGAAATTATAACCATTCTATGATAGTTCTTGTTATAAACCCAACATCGTAACAACCCCAACATCAAAACCACTTAAACTATTCCACCACTAGAAGTTATTAATTATAGAAGAATTTTGAATTGTAGGTTTCAAACATATTTTCCAAAAATTTAATTAAAAACCTCAACAATAAAATAAAACCATCGAAAGATTCAATCTACTGTGAAACCTTGTGGCCTTAGTGTTCGAACCTGAGAAGTCTATGAATTTTATTCATCACACCTAGACATGACACTATGGTTCCAAATCCATACCAGTTCACAATTAAGACCTTCATTTCAAAAATTAAATAAAAAGAAGCACACAAAATGAAAAAATCATGCCAAAATAAAGACAAAATGGATTACATAGTTCATAAATTATGCCCCACATCTAGGGGAGAAAATTTTCATTAACATTAATCAGAAAATAAAATCATATTATTTATCAGGATAATCACATATATTATCCAAATTCATTGATTTTAACCACTAATGAATTCCTAGGGCAAGTTCTCGCTGCTAACACTCCCACTATGAAGACCCATGATTGAGCAGATGTGATCCCTATAACTGATCCATCTTCCAAAGCTATTATTTTGGGTCAAGATACTATATTAAAGACTACGATCACCTACCTTCAGTGATAATCCCTCCAACCCATAGTTTTTGACCCAAAACTCCACCATCCGATTCACAATGCATGTATGGAAGTTTTGTTACAGTACACCTATTCTAACCTCAATTTATGAAGAGAGGCTAAGTCAATCATTTTATTTCCACTGAATTTTGATTTATATGGAGAGAATTCCATTACACTCCATTCCTCAAGGTTAAAATTCCATATAGTCAAAGGAAACCACCACCTCAACTAGACCTTTTGGTGAACAATGTAAGTTTCTTCAATAACTTACATACGTCTCATCACCACCTTTGAAATTCTATACTGCATTCAAAATTTTACCCTCCCATATGCATTACATATTATTCCAAAAATGACCAACCACTAAGTGAATTCATCTTGATGATACACCTTCCATGATACTACACTATGAATCCACCCTTATTCCTTTTCAATTGAGATATATTCCACCTAGCCGCATCCTCTTGGAATATATCGTTCAACTAGTTCCCCCAGATTAACATTAAATGACCTAAAGCCACACTTCCATGGTAAATGGTGTCTATATCTATTTTACTTCCCATGTGTATGTTCTAACATCATATCTTATATAAATCCAAAAACTCAACCATAAAATTTTCCTCCCATAAAAACCTAACAGAATAATATATCAATATAAATAACTAATAAATTAAAATTAAAGGAGGGATAATAAGAGGAGGAAGTGATGATTTAGGGGAAGGGATTACTATAATTCAATACTTGAAATCTTCATAGAATTCAATGGAATGAAGGGAGAATATGAGAGGAATTATGTGGAAAAAGGATTGATATATTCATTTTTTTGATTGAGTGGTGGAGAATAGACCAATGGAACCCACAACGAGTTTAAAATAATAAGATTAGAAAACCCTATAATGCACCTATTTTAAACATATACAGCTGGGGTCCTTCAATTTCTTTGGGAAATCCCATTTTCCACTCAATGATAGACCCATGGGTACTACTAGACATGATAAATAGGTGGGGTAGTCAAAAACACTATTAAAATTCATGTTTTTTTAGAAATGTTTTTTATCAACACCAAATAAAAGTACTGATAAAGGTTAACTTTTATGAGTGCTAATTAAAAGTACTAATACTATTTCTCTTTATAAATTGTTATTTGAGAAATGATAAAAGTGTGAAATTTATCAATGTTACTTAGCTTGGTGAAGTTTAACATCCCAACCATCGCCATTGGCTTGAAAAGGATGGTGGGGCATTACTAGGCCTTTTGTGACATCCCCAAGACACAAAAGGATAGAAATAAATGCCAAGGGATTCATAAATATTTGGGGGTGAATTTTACCTTTGATAATAAAATAGAAAAACTAAGAATATAATTTCCAAACAACCACTACATGATACCTGAAAACAACCTAATATAAAACAATTTAATACAAACTAACAACAATTCAAAACTACAACCATTAAATAGACCAAAGTACAAATAGGAAACTAAAAGATATAACTGAAAGACTACCAAGACATCAAGACGAAACTCCTAAAAATATCCAATCTTAAAATTAAATATCCATACCCAAGGTATCAATATAAATCACTAAATAACTATGACACCTTGGATTTACCTATGTCTTGATATACAACATCTGAAAATGCACAAAAGTTCCAAGGAAGGGGGTCAGTATAAATTTTGGTTGGATTTCCCCTATAATATCCCTACTAATGATACAAGGGATAGAACATTTCATCACATTTATATAAAAAAACATATATAAGGCAATTTAAAATATTTTACATCAAAACCACATCCATTTCCGAAAAAAATTATTTTCCATACAAAAATAGTTTCCATATAAATTAATCAAAACAAATTTAGAACCATTTATCAAATCTATTTTTCATAACCTATTAAATTCCACAAAACCAAATATGAATGACCAGGTGACATTTCCATTCTTATGGGTGTTATCTCATCAATATAGCAAGTCATCACAAGGTAACCATATACCATGTTCCTCAATGGAACACACCCCATCCATAACGTCAAATCAATGAAAATGAATACACACTAACCAATTATACCAAATACCATGATAATCCAATTGTAACAAAATATTTCAATAAAACAATATTTTTATAGAAAAAAATAATATATAAATATTTTTCCATAAATCAAAAAAATAAAATTTAAAAAACCTCATTTAAAAATCACGAAACAAATTACTTTTCCTAAAAACAAAATTGTACAATTTCACAAAGAATCACTAAATAGGGTTTCTATCAAGCTTTGAACATAATTTTCCCAATTAAATTCAATAAATTCAACCATTTTGAAATCAATACTTTGAGTTTAGAATAACATGAGTTGATAGAAAATCCACATACCTCCCAAACATAAGAGAAAATGAATAATAGCACAAATTTATCAACAAACCAGCTTGAAACCCCTTAAAATGCCCTTAGATCATGTTTCCTACCATTAACACAACTACATATAATCATTATTGGTATAAAACAATATGTATCTATCCATAAAAGATTATATCCATGAATCCATGAGAGGGAATAAGAATAAAACTAAGGTAAACCACTATAAATGTTCACATACCAAGGGATCTGGCCTCCATCACACAAATATTTTATAACGGATCACTCTTAGATCAAGAGGAATGGTCTCTAAAACCTTAGGAGGGAGAGTAAATCGATTTAGGGTTAGATTAAGGAAAACATTATCAATTAAGGAGTTAATCCGGATTAGATCCACAGAATTATTATATTTTTTTAATGTTTCCTAGTTAGGGCACACAATTAGGAAAACTGTGCACTAACAGTGTGTTAGACACTAATTCCAAATACCCCTCACATATTTGGATCACATGGTTATAAAAGTACTCTTCTAAATCTACTACACATCTTTATCCAACATTACACAGTTTCTTTTGGGTGGTTATAAGGTTAGGACAAACCGTGTGCCTACCCAATGCCCAATGTTTTAGTTGCACAGTTTCCTGTGAGGTGTTGCACAGTTTATATTAACAATTATAAAACTTTAAAGCTACATAAAATCACTTGAAACTTCCCAAAACTAATTCTAACCATAGAAAACATAACCCAATAACTTTATATAATTATAATACAAAAATAATGTTTTAATTACTTGAAAATGGGGGTGCTACATTCTCCCCACTATTGGTATGTACATCCCTAAAAACTATCATTGGATGGAAAGAGATTGAGAAATTAATCTTCCATTTAATTCTCACAAAAATACAGAATAAAAAAACCTCAATACTAACTCTATATTTATTATCCAAGAGTATTTCAGCTTTCACCGAAATCAGCTACCACTTACCTGAAGCCTCTTTTTCTAACCAACTATACGAATTCCAACTTAATGGTTCTGCCACCGAATTTACATTACTGCATATATATTAAGTCAATGTTAAACATTTAATGATACTCCATCCATATTATTTTTCTTAGAATCAAGTATCTCTATGTGAAAATGTGTTTCAAACTCTTTTGATCCACAAACACCTAAAATTTCTAACTAAAGAGGTAATGAAACCAAGTCTTCAAATCATGCACTACAACAAATAATTCCAAATCATGTGTTGGGTAATTATTATCATGAAAGCATAACTACTATAATCCATAAGAAACAACATAAATCCCAGCATGAGAAAACAACCCAACCTAGATCCCAAAGAATCACAATACACCACATAGAATTGTCTTGATTTTAGAAATATCAAGATAAATTCTAATCTAAGGCGAACTTTTATCTCTAGAGAGGTATTATGACATTCATCATTGCATTTAAATGGAAAACG
Source organism: Viscum album (assembly GCA_963277665.1). NCBI lineage: Eukaryota > Viridiplantae > Streptophyta > Magnoliopsida > Santalales > Viscaceae > Viscum > Viscum album. Next base: position 522,300,336 of record OY728145.1, read on the forward strand.
TTTTCTTGTAAAATCTATCATTGGGTAATCTAGTCATGAAAAGTCCGGAAAAAAATGTCGATAGAACCTTCCAAACTAAGAAAATTACATATCTCAAACACATTCTTTTGTGGTTTCCAAGATATTACAAACTCTATATTTTATAGATCCAAAGAAACACATTTTTTAGAGATTTCATGGATAAGGAAACAAACATCCTGTATCCGAAATTAATACTTTTAAATCTTGTCATAAAAATTATGATCCCAAAAAATCCCCAACAACATCGTCAAGTATTTCTCATGCTCAAAAGTTTTCCATGAATACACAAATATATCTTAAAAACCGTGACCTAAAAATAATCAAGATACCTTTGAAATATTCGAGTCATCAAGTCCATAATGATATATTGTGAATTTGTAAGACTAAAAGGCATAACCATATACTCGTAATGTTTATATCTACTCATGAAATATATTTTCAGAATATCCTTTTTCTGAACCTACAATTGGAGATATATTAATCAAACTTCAATTTCATAGAACCACTAGGCTCCCCTAAATCAATCCAACATATATGTAATGTGTGGAAGAGGATACTAATTCATTATCATAACTTGGTTAAGAATACGGTAATCCACACAAATATGAACATTCCATTCACTTTTTTCACAAACAATGTAACACCCCGAGATTTTATGAAAAATATAATTTTAATTTCATTAATTTCTTATGTTGTATTCTACACCATGATTACCTTGTGCTATACGCAACACCGTATTAGCTTGCAGTATACGCAACACTATTCTTGGACCGTGTTACACACAATTTTGATAATAGTTATTCTACGCAACATTGAGTATATATATATATATATTGGATTCTGTTATACGAAACAACGAAGGATTCTTTCACAACACGCAACCCTGACTTGGCTTGCATTACACGCAATCGCGACCTTCCTCGATAGCGTGTGTTGTACGCAATACCGGGTTTTAATAAACAATGTTATATTATTATAATATTGTCATGAACTAGCCGTTATGAATAGTATTAACTAAATTTTTAATTTTATAACAATATTATTCATCTTACACATTTCTAGAACATGGTATAAGAACAAAATAAATTTTTCGGGTAAAATAAGTATTTTTCAAAAAAATGCAGTTTTGCCGCCTTTTGATGGCGCACCCACTTTAAATATATTTTTGGACATGTTTATAAGTTCAATTTGACAAAATAAAATTCTTCTTTGGAATCAAGAAATAAAAATTTACTTTGGATAAATTTTTCATATTATTCTGGTAACTTTCACATTTTAATGAATAGTAAAAACACGCTATATTTTAATTAAAAACAACTTTTTTCATCGTAATATCTTATGTGGTTAAATTATAATATTGAATGGTTTTAAAGTATAAATAGAATATATTTTTACCATTTAATATAATGTATGTCATTAGCATTGATTTTACCTTGAATTCGTAGGTTAAATCAATTCAATCTTTTGCAATGTTTTAAACAAAAACCCGTTTTTATTCGACAACGGGATTAATTTTAATTTAATTTCTGCAACTTCTGTGTATGGAATTTTAAAAAATGGATTCCATATTTGGAATCAGTGGGTCCAAATTATGTTAATAATCTACTTTTATTTTTTGGAATTATGAATAGTAACTACGGTAAATTTTATTTACCATAGTTAAAGGTAAATCGGGTAATTAAGGGTAAATATAATATTTTAAAATTACCCTAACAAATGTCAAAATCCTATTGGATGACTAAAAGTCGACCCATATCACCTAAGGGTCGGATTAGAATCATTTAATGAGCATTTTTCCATGAAAATAACTTAATTATTATTAAAACCAAAGAAAGTGACAACATGTCACTCTCTTAAATTTTATAAGTATATTAATTTTAATTTAGTGATAAACATCATGAAACATCGAACATGAATAGTCTACAGAAAGCTAATAAAATTATCTACATCATATAAATTTATTTATAATTTTTAGGGATTAAATAATTATCATTAATTATGACACAATAGTGATGCAGGAATTGTTTATCTAGTGAAAAATCAAGAATAATGTTTTTTTTAAACTAATAGTGACCATAAAATGCACAAATACCTAACCAAAACTTATTGTACATGTAAATGTAAACCATAAGAATCCAATGGTCGAATATTTGACCATTTGGAGCCTTATAAAAGCGATTATGACACTTATATTATTTTATTTTAAATGATGCCAAAGTTGTCACCTTCATAATTTAATAAATATAACAATTTAAATATTGTTATTTTAAGATGATAAATTCTAGTAAAAGTATTATTGTGAAAGGTAATATATTTATCTTCATCATAGAATTTTATTTTAAATTTTTATACAACAAATAAGTATAATAAATAATTATACAAAAATGATGTAGTAATTATTTTATTAAGAGATAAACCAAATAAATGGTTTTAAAAATAATAAAATAAATATTATATGAACTATTTAATGTGATACACTAATTTTATATATACATATGACCTTTTATTAATATATTAAAGCTTTTAGTTCGAACATATCTTCTGTATATATTTTATTTAAATTCAAATAAATGAATAGTGTCAAAATTGACACTATTGTTATTTTACAAAAATAACATATTATAAAATTGTTTAAAAATCACAAAAATATTTAAAAATTATAAATTTATATTTATATGGTCTATAATGTTATAAAGTAAACAATTATGGAAAATTCACAACAAATAAGTAATTATTTGTTATAATTTAAAATTTGGAATTTTATTACCACAAATAAACTTAAATAGATTAAATAAGGATAAATCAAAATGATAAGGTTTAAAATAAGCTCCAAACATGTCTAAATTTGATTGGTTGATGAGATTACAACCCTATCGCATCTAATCTTAGAATATGAGTCATTTTTGGAGGTTTTTAAGTGGGGTTAGATTTATTATAAATTAATATTTTTAAGAATTCCTAAGGTGCCCCTCTCCTCCCTTATAAAAGGGCACCTCCTCCCCCTCCTCCTCACACCAAATTGAGAACACAAGCTCGGCCAACCCCTACCAAAATCCCTCTCCACTTCCCTAGAATAGTCCTAGAGGTCCTGGTCTTCTTCAAAGACCAATCTTAGTTCCCTAAGTGAAGGATTCAAAGAAGCGTTCCAAAGAAGAGGTAATATCCATTACCGATCTTTTCAATTTCTTTCTTCTTCAACTTCTTCTTCTTTAGTTGTTTCATGATAAAGTAACAAAATCAGTATTACTTACATACTGATATGTTATTATAAATATGAAACAACTCTAATTAACCTTCTATCCATCCTACGGAAAAAGGAAATCACCGCGCGTGCGTACGTACGGAATACCGTCTCCACGCCGTGGTGTAATCTTTTTTTCCACCAACACCTTACATGGATGGGTATTATGGTGTAAAGAATAACTATACATAGTTATTATAACATAATAATGATTCTTATATATTGTATCATCCACTCCAATTCAATTCAATAATTATGGAAATGATATCATGGCTCATGCGTACGTACGGACTACCGTCTCCACGACGCGATGAGATTCATTCTCCATGTTAACCATTTAAGAATGATTATAAAGTATATATAACCAATAATAATGAAATATATGACATTATAAAGCTACTGGATTTATGTGTATATATATGTATGTCATCTACTTAATTCTACTCAATTCAATAAGGAAACGAAAACACCGTTCATGCGTACGTACGGCCTACCGTCTCCATGAACGGTGTATTTCTTTCCATTTATCGATCCATTATATATATGTATATTCTGAATATATATTATATATAAATCATGTTTTATATTCTATAATTAAGTAATAATGATCTAAGTAATCATATGAATAATTACAAGTTAAAACACGAACGACAAATGAGACGGTTTTACTCAAAACACTACTTTAACATGAATTTACAAAAGAACGGGTAATATAAAGTCATATGTGAACCATATATGATATAATAACAATTAATATGATTCTGGAATAAGTCAATAACATTATTTAAACCATTATACAGGAGCTTCGGACACATACAAAGCAAATCAGACCTAAGGTAAGGGATAAATTTTCAATCTCATTTTTATTCGAGATTGCTTATACGTAAGTATTTACTGGGGTTACGTTTATCATCCATGACCATGTTTTCTAAAAATGTTTTTATAAAATGTTTAAAATTCTTCCATGAATGTTTAAAGTCATTTTTACCCTTTATTGACTTTTTACCACATTGTATGAATGAAATCTTTCCTTTGGTTACCATATAAGGTACTTTTTGACTTTTCTGACAAAAGTACGAGGAGAATGTTATTTTTAACTTATACGGCTTGAAAGGATTTTTATGGTTTCATAACACCTCATTTTCAAGAAGTTCCTCTACAAGATTGCATGATTATTTTCAACAGAACCCTTATCTTTTAAAATTGCATGGAATTTTGTGAAAAGAAAATGATTTTAAAGAAGAAAGGATATTTTCCTCAAGAATTCATTTCAAGTGTTTTTCTCAAAACTATTTTCCATCTAAGATGACATTATTTGATATGTATGTTTCAAGTAAAATTTCTCTATGATTTAAATGGTATCAATTTTCTTATGATATCAATTGTTTATGGATTATGATGACATGATGTTTAAGAATCCCATTTTATTACATGGGTTATGCAATGATGTATGATTTATGATTTTGTGGCACACATAAGAATGGTTTCATTATGAGATGGGTGGGACCTATATCTCCCTCCAATGCATTGGGTAAAGATTTTATATCTCATGAGATAGACATGGCTGGAATGGTAGGTTATACCGGTTCAGTGAAACAGGACTGAAACGAGGGTTACTCGATTCAGAAAGGGACTTTGTCCACTAAGATAGTCTTGGCAATGAGTCTTGACTAACAAGAAATGATTCTCTATGATTATGTGTGTATGCCACAAAGTTTCATGTTTTAAGTTATGATTATTGGGATTACATTTCACTTCTATGATTTATCCCATGTTATGATATTATGAGCTTTTTTGCAGGTTAAGATTTCCAAAAGCTATGTTCTTATATATATGATGTGATTGATATTTCTTTTGTTTACCCTTACTGGGCATTTGAGCTCACCCTTTTATGTTTTCTTTTCCCCAGGATATAAAGAAAGGTTTTAGGTAAAAAAAAAGGGATGACCTTTATGGGAGATATTGAAGAACATTCACCACGATTAGAAGATTACGTTCCGAGTTTCCAAAGACACTAAACTATTACGATCCTTTAGTGTGTGTTTTTGTTATGTACTAAGTATTCCGCAAATGTAATGTAATGTCCATGTAAGTCAAGCTTCGGGTCTCTACAGTTGGTATCAGAGGAAAGGTTTAGTCAACCTTTGGAAACTAGGATGCGATAACTTTAGTGAGATCCCTAGAGATATTTATAAGGTATGTCTAGGGATGTCCCTAGGGTTAAGTATACGTATAGGTTATAGTACTAGAACTACGCTAAATATCATATAATTAAACCTAAGATGTTAGATATTGAAGGTACTCCCCCTTTATTATGTTGTTTTCCCTAGCATGATTTTTGCCTCTCACACTATTCTTTTTTGGGTTTTAGAAAATGGCTGGAAACAAGATGATTCACGATAATGGAGGATATGATGGACAATGGAATGATATTCTTCATAGTGAAATGGGATTTGGAAGTCCAAACATCATTATTATGCCGAATCAGCAATCTCATAATATGATCAATAAAGTAAAATTCGGTAAGTTTCCTGACTCGGCTAATAAGAGAAAGATGGAGTTTTATGATGATCATAGAGGAAAGAAAGTTCAATTTACCCTATGTAAATCATGTGGGAAGAGGCATCAAGGAGAATGTTTCAAAGGAACTGGAAGATGCTTTGGGTGTGGAAAAGAAGGACACAAAGCAAGTAAGTGCAAAGGAAAAGGTTCAGTTAACACCATGGATGAGGATAATGGTATTGCTACGACATCAACAATGGTTAAATGTTTTAAATGTGGAATGTATGGGCATTATGAAAACCAGTGACCTAAGGGAAAGTCTCATGAATATAATCAGTATGATCGTATGGGAAGTATTTATGTTGATGATGATGAAGAGACTACAAATGATATGTGAGATGAAAGAATTTTTGAAGCTCGGTCAATGGTTTAAGAATGTAGTTGAATGATTACAAGTTTATCATGTGTAATATTGTATAAGAAATCTCATGGTACTATGGAATAAAGAGACATCTAAGGATTGTTACACTGTTGTCTTTCCTTGAGTTATGAAAGTGTATGGTTAATGGTACCACTATCCATGAAAGGTTATTCAGATATTTTTGGAATTTAGATGATAATTGCATAATGAAGGGATAAGGAGAAAATTAAATGTTTAATAGTATTCATGAGCTCATGATTGATATAAGGACTAAGTGATATCATGGTTTGAGTATATAGAATTTTGAGGATTTTGGTATGTGGAAAGTGTTAACTTTTAACTACATTCAAGTTTTCACAAAGGTTCAATGGGTATTCAAGAGAGTACAAGATTAAGGCCTTTGAATGTTTGGAATGTGTCCAACAAGATATATCTTATGATATATGGGAATCAACGATGGTATTAAATCTATGGTAATCGTTTTCACTATGTTATGATAATGGACTGCAGTATTATGGATAGGACTAAAGATTGGAATGGATTATGTTGGACATAAGTTAGTATTGTTTAAGGATAGAAGTTTTTTCGATATTATTTATGGGATGTTATAGTAATATAGTTTTAGAAAAAGGACAACCTGCAGGACGGGCGACAGCCCATCGCTTCGGACAAGGCTGTGGGAATCGAACCCACAACCGAAGTGCGACTGGCCTTTATCGCCTACCACTGGCCTATAGGAAGTCCCTGTTTAGTAGAAACTAGTTTTATTATATTAAGCAGTATGATATATGAAGTATAAGTCCATTTTAGGAACCATATGTGATTAATCTCACTATAGATCGACTTATGTATATAATTTTTTGCTAACCTTTTGTTTGAGACAGATGGAATGACCCGTCATTCTATCACATGATCTGCTAACACTTCACGAATAACAAATTCAACTTCATTTATTTATGAGATGAAGTGGAAATTGTTCAAGGCATGAACAACAGTGAGATTGTACCAAAATAAAGAAAGTATTTATTCTAATTCAAATTTTCAACTTTAGGGAAATGATCTTGAAAACCAAAAATGTTGTCCTAGTGATCTTATACCTGATGAATTGGATGGTACCTTAGATCGTCACAAATTTATGGATTTGTGATTGTTGGCTTTTCCATAGCCATGTTCTCTACCACTCTCCATCAGAACATGATGGTTAGATTTTTCTTCCATATCCATATTTTCAGCTATGTGGAAACCCAGTGATTAGTTTATTTGGGTAACCGTTACGTTTCATACTTTCGTTTTTAAAGATTGGTTTTGGTATTCCTTTTTACGATGTGTGTTTCTATTAAAGAAACTTTCAAATAGTAAACCATTTATAACCCCGACGAATTTCGAGGGCGAAATTCATTTTAAGGGGGGTAGAATGTAACACCCTGAGATTTTATGAAAAATATTATTTTAATTTCATTAATGTCTTATGTTGTATTCTACACCAAGATTACCTTGTGCTATACACAACACCGTATTAGCTTGCAGTATACGCAACACTATTCTTGGACCGTGTTACACACAATTTTGATAATAGTTATTCTACGCAACATTGAGTATATATATATATATATATTGGATTCTGTTATACGAAACAACGAAGGATTCTTTCACAACACGCAACCCTGACTTGGCTTGCATTACACGCAATCGCGACCTTCCTCGATAGCGTGTGTTGTACGCAATACCGGGTTTTAATAAACAATGTTATATTATTATAATATTGTCATGAACTAGCCGTTATGAATAGTATTAACTAAATTTTTAATTTTATAACAATATTATTCATCTTACACATTTCTAGAACATGGTATAAGAACAAAATAAATTTTTCGGGTAAAATAAGTATTTTTCAAAAAAATGCAGTTTTGCCGCCTTTTGATGGCGCACCCACTTTAAATATATTTTTGGACATGTTTATAAGTTCAATTTGACAAAATAAAATTCTTCTTTGGAATCATGAAATAAAAATTTACTTTGGATAAATTTTTCATATTATTCTAGTAACTTTCACATTTTAATGAATAGTAAAAACACGCTATATTTTAATTAAAAACAACTTTTTTCATCGTAATATCTTATGTGGTTAAATTATAATATTGAATGGTTTTAAAGTATAAATAGAATATATTTTTACCATTTAATATAATGTATGTCATTAGCATTGATTTTACCTTGAATTCGTAGGTTAAATCAATTCAATCTTTTGCAATGTTTTAAACAAAAACCCGTTTTTATTCGACAACGGGATTAATTTTAATTTAATTTCTGCAACTTCTGTGTATGGAATTTTAAAAAATGGATTCCATATTTGGAATCAGTGGGTCCAAATTATGTTAATAAGCTACTTTTTATTTTTTGGAATTATGAATAGTAACTACGGTAAATTTTATTTACCATAGTTAAAGGTAAATCGGGTAATTAAGGGTAAATATAATATTTTAAAATTACCCTAAAAAATGTCAAAATCCTATTTTATGACTAAAAGTCGACCCATATCACCTAAGTGTCGGATTAGAATCATTTAATGAGCATTTTTCCATGAAAATAACTTAATTATTATTAAAACCAAAGAAAGTGACAACATGTCACTCTCTTAAATTTTATAAGTATATTAATTTTAATTTAGTGATAAACTTCATGAAACATCGAACATGAATAGTCTATAGAAAGCTAATGAAATTATCTATATCATATAAATTTATTTATAATTTTTAGGGATTAAATAATTATCATTAATTATGACACAATAGTGATGCAGGAATTGTTTATCTAGTGAAAAATCAAGAATAATGTTTTTTTAACTAATAGTGACCATACAATGCACAAATACCTAACCAAAACTTATTGTACATGTAAATGTAAACCATAATAATCCAATGGTCGAATATTTGACCATTTGGAGCCTTATAAAAGCGATTATGACACTTATATTATTTTATTTTAAATGATGCCAAAGTTGTCACCTTCATAATTTAATAAATATAACAATTTAAATATTGTTATTTTAAGATGATAAATTCTAGTAAAAGTATTATTGTGAAAGGTAATATATTTATCTTCATCGTAGAATTTTATTTTAAATTTTTATACAACAAATAAGTATAATAAATAATTATACAAAAATGATGTAGTAATTATTTTATTAAGAGATAAACCAAATAAATGGTTTTAAAAATAATAAAATAAATATTATATGAACTATTTAATGTGATACACTAATTTTATAGATACATATGACCTTTTATTAATATATTAAAGATTTTAGTTAGAACATATCTTCTGTATATATTTTATTTAAATTCAAATAAATGAATAGTGTCAAAATTGACACTATTGTTATTTTACAAAAATAACATATTATAAAATTGTTTAAAAATCACAAAAATATTTAAAAATTATAAATTTATATTTATATGGTCTATAATGTTATAAAGTAAACAATTATGGAAAATTCACAACAAATAAGTAATTATTTTTTATAATTTAAAATTTGGAATTTTATTACCACAAATAAACTTAAATAGATTAAATAAGGATAAATCAAAAGGATAAGGTTTAAAATAAGATCCAAACATGTCTAAATTTGATTGGTTGATGAGATTACAACCCTATCTCATCTAATCTTAGAATATGAGTCATTTTTGGAGGTTTTTAAGTGGGGTTAGATTTATTATAAATTAATATTTTTAAGAATTCCTAAGGTGCCCCTCTCCTCCCTTATAAAAGGGCACCTCCTCCCCCTCCTCCTCACACCAAATTGAGAACTCAAGCTCGGCCAACCCCTGCCAAAATCCCTCTCCACTTCCCTAGAATAGTCCTAGAGGTCCTGGTCTTCTTCAAAGACCAATCTTAGTTCCCTAAGTGAAGGATTCAAAGAAGCGTTCCAAAGAAGAGGTAATATCCATTACCGATCTTTTCAATTTCATTCTTCTTCAACTTCTTCTTCTTTAGTTGTTTCATGATAAAGTAATCAAATCAGTATTACTTACATACTGATATGTTATTATAAATATGAAACAACTCTAATTAACCTTCTATCCATCCTACGGAAAAAGGAAATCACCGCGCGTGCGTACGTACGGAATACCGTCTCCACGCCGTGGTGTAATCTGTTTTTCCACCAACACCTTACATGGATGGGTTTTATGGTGTAAAGAATAACTATACATAGTTATTATAACATCATAATGATTCTGATATATTGTATCATCCACTCCAATTCAATTCAATAATTATGGAAATGATATCATGGCTCGTGCGTACGTACGGACTACCGTCTCCACGACGCGATGAGATTCATTCTCCATGTTAACCATTTAAGAATGATTATAAAGTATATATAACCAATAATAATGAAATATATGACATTATAAAGCTACTGGATTTATGTGTATATATATGTATGTCATCTACTTAATTCTACTCAATTCAATAAGGAAACGAAAACAGCGTTCATGCGTACGTACGGCCTACCGTCTCCATGAACGGTGTATTTCTTTCCATTTATCGATCCATTATATATATGTATATTCTGAATATATATTATATATAAATCATGTTTTATATTCTATAATTAAGTAATAATGATCTATGTAATCATATGAATAATTACAAGTTAAAACACGAACGACAAATGAGACGATTTTACCCAAAACACTACTTTAACATGAATTTACAAAAGAACGGGTAATATAAAGTCATATGTGAACCATATATGATATAATAACAATTAATATGATTCTGGAATAAGTGAATAACATTATTTAAACCATTATACAGGAGCTTCGGACACATACAAAGCAAATCAGACCTAAGGTAAGGGATAAATTTTCAATCTCATTTTTATTCGAGATTGCTTATACGTAAGTATTTACTGGGGTTACGTTTATCATCCATGACCATGTTTTCTAAAAATGTTTTTATAAAATGTTTACAATTCTTCCATGAATGTTTAAAGTCATTTTTACCCTTTATTGACTTTTTACCACATTGTATGAATGAAATCTTTCCTTTGGTTACCATATAAGGTACTTTTTGACTTTTCTGACAAAAGTACGAGGAGAATGTTATTTTTAACTTATACGGCTTGAAAGGATTTTTATGGTTTCATAACACCTCATTTTCAAGAAGTTCCTCTACAAGATTTCATGATTATTTTCAACAAAACCCTTATCTTTTAAAATTGCATGGAATTTTTTGAAAAGAAAATGATTTTAAAAAAGAAAGGATATTTTCCTCAAGAATTCATTTCAAGTGTTTTTCTGAAAACTATTTTCCATATAAGATGACATTATTTGATATGTATGTTTCAAGTAAAATTTCTCTATGATTTAAATGGTATCAATTTTCTTATGATATCAATTGTTTATGGATTATGATGACATGATGTTTAAGAATCCCATTTTATTACATGGGTTATGCAATGATGTATGGTTTATGATTTTGTGGAACACATAAGAATGGTTTCATTATGAGATGGGTGGGACCTATATCTCCCTCCAATGCATTGGGTAAAGATTTTATATCTCATGAGATAGACATGGCTGGAATGGTAGGTTATACCGGTTCAGTGAAATAGGATTGAAACGAGGGTTACTCGATTCAGAAAGGGACTTTGTCCACTAAGATAGTCTTGGAAATGAGTCTTGACTAACAAGAAATGATTCTCTATGATTATGTGTGTATGCCACAAAGTTTCATGTTTTAAGTTATGATTATTGGGATTACATTTCACTTCTATGATTTATCCCATGTTATGATATTATGAGCTTTTTTGCAGGTTAAGATTTCCAAAAGCTATGTTCTTATATATATGATGTGATTGATATTTCTTTTGTTTACCCTTACTGAGCATTTGAGCTCACCCTTTTATGTTTTCTTTTTCCCAGGATATAAAGAAAGGTTTTAGGTAAAAAAAAAGGGATGACCTTTATGGGAGATATTGAAGAACATTCACCACGATTAGAAGATTACATTCCGAGTTTCCAAAGACACTAAACTATTACGATCCTTTAGTGTGTGTTTTTGTTATGTACTAAGTATTCCGCAAATGTAATGTAATGTCCATGTACGTCAAGCTTCGGGTCTCTACAAACAAGACCAATGGTTCCTACAGATATTTACAGGTATGACTAAATCATTTAATTTCAATCTATTCAAATTGTAATTTTAGTTACTTTAATTATATTGGTTCTATATGAAAATATAGAAGTAAGATAAGAGTGGTCCTTGGTAAGATATTATTCATAAACTCCACTTCTCTTGTGGGTTGAAACACTGGTAAATTATTGATAAAAAATATATAAACTGATAAAAAAATCTTGAAAATGATATCCTTGATCTCATCCACCAATGTTGAGGTCAAATATTGCAAATACTATGAGATAGTTTTAACCACTGGGGCCATAAATCTCGTCACACATTCCTTTACATTCCAGTATCCTTTAAAGAGATGCTTGATGATATCATAGGTTGTAAAACTAACCATTTCGGTATAACAATGGACGTGAAATTTAAACATAGTCAACCAATCCTTACCCAGGATTATGTTATTGACATCCTTCTTAAGCGCAGATAAATCCCATGTCAATTCAGCCCCATCGATAGCTATAGAACATGATTTTCACTTTAATGGTTGTCATTCTCTTTGAATAAGAGGTTTTTTATGTTTCAAAATAGAATGAATCATCTCAATATGAAAACCCAGAATAAAAACAAAATGAGAAGAAATAAATAAATGGGATGCACCCATATCAAAAAAGTCTTTCATAAAGGTATAATTCAAAATTAGCATACCACTCACCATCGAAGATCCAGATTGATCATCCAAAATCACTTGCTCATCTCCATATAATTTTTTACTCACTTTACTTTGTTATTTATCAATCTATTGAGATTTCATTGGTTGATGGTTCATGGTATTCCAAGAATTACCATGGCCATCTTGGTTTTGTTCATGATAATTATTCTTCTTCCATCATCCCGTCAAATAATATGATGTCTGCAAAAAATGAGATGTGTCCTGAGAAATGTGTGATTATAAAACTCTGTTGTATTTCCCTAATGAATCACCTAAAAAACACTTATAAAAAACATGTCTCCATATTAATATAAACAATTTAAAAAAATATATCAAAACCAAAACCATTTATAAGAAAAATATTTTTCCATTCCAAAACAATTTTCATGGAATGTAATAAAAACCATTTTGAACCATTTCTCAAATATATTTTTTCCTAACCCATTCCATTACACAAAACCACATAGGCATGCCTAGGTGACAGATCCATAATCATGAGTTGTCTACCATTGATCTACAATGTCGTCAGAAGGTAGCCATATACCAAGTCCCCTAATGGCACACACCCCTTCCACAGGGTCATGTCAATGAAAATGAAAAAACGCCAAAACTTTATTCCAAACTAATTTGTCTAAATCATTTATAAAACAATCATTTTATAGAAAAAAATTCTAAATTTTTTTTTACACAAATAAAAACAAATCCAATTTTAAAACCAGCAATTTAAAATCATGAAACAAATCACTTTGCACAAGAACCAATTTTCACAATTTCACAAACCATCACTAAAGAGGGTTTCTATAAAACATTTACATAAATTTTACAATTCAATTCAAGAATTCAAATAAATTTTAAATCAGACCTTGGAGTTCTAAGTAAGATGTGTCAAGAGTGAAGCCACCAACCTCACAAACATAGGAGAAAATGATGAACGCCACAAATTTTTCAACAAACCGTCTTGAAACTCCTCAAAATTACTTTAGATATTTTTTACATACATTAACACAACAAGGATCTATCCCTAATGGATTATATTCATGAATCCAAGAGAGGTACAAAGAATAAAACTATGGAAAACCACCATGAATGGGAACTTACAATGGAATCTGACCTCAAACACACTAAGATTCACCAACAGATGACTCTTGGATCAAGAGGATGGGTCTCCACAACATTAAGAGGGAGAAGACATCGAGTTAGGGTCAGATTATGGGGAAAATCCATTTAGAAGGTAATACAAATTAGATCCAAAAAATCATGATCTTGTTTTTAATGTTTCCTGGTTAGGGTGCATAGTTAGGAAAACCATTCACTAATCATGTATTAGTCACTTACTCTAAACACCCCTCACCTACCGATCTCAAATAGTTATAAAATCTATGTTCAAATCGTGATAAATCCCTATTTAAAACAACACATGGATTCTCTTCAGTGGACACACCGTTTGGAAAATCCTTGGCCCTAGCTATATACCTACCAATTTCCCACTATTTGAGTTGCATGGGATTTTAGGAGGTGTTGTACAATTTCTATTAACTATACCCAAATTTTGCACATTAAAAAATCCCCAAAACATTCTAAAACTCCAATGAACCTCTAAAAATATAACCTAGAAACTTTATATACTTAAAATAAATAAATAATGGGTTAATTACTTAAAACTGGGGGATGATACATGAAATTTTCATTTTATGAGCACTGATCAAAGGAATTATGAATTATTTTATTTAATTATACATATTTATATATATTTAAATGTGATTTATAAAAAAATAAGTATATATTTTTATAAATAATATATATATATATATATATATATATTAATTCCCTAGAATTTTTGTATAATGTTTTTTAATTATGTGGAATTATTTTGAGACTGCGAAATCTGGTGGCGTGTAATTCTGAGGCCCGAAGTCCCTGTAATGATCCATCGATGTTTTGTTAAGCTTTAATTAGCACGCGTAGGCAGTTTTCATAAAAAAGTAGTATAACTCTTAAATGGTTTCCTGGACTATAAATATGAGGGTATAGTTGCATTTAGGATGGTGTCTTTACCATAGGTGCGACATTATTTAAGTCGGCGCATGCGTCTGGTGGGAAAAACCCAAAAATAGATTAACCGTAAATAAAATAATTAAATAAAATTATTTTAATTTTTAAAATATTATAACTCACGAACAGTAACTAGGATTGAAAATCTAAGACCACCGCTAAACTCATGAGGGTATGCTTTCCTTAGGCTGATAATAACATTGGCCAATGTGGGCCACCAGTGAATGTTAGTTTTTTTTTTCATAAATAAAATTATTTAGAGAAAATTATTTTATTGTAAAATCCATAATTTCTAAACAGTAGTTCAGATTGAAAATCCGAGAGTTCCGTTGAGTTATTTTGGGAATGTTCTCTTTAGGCGAAGCCTAACCTTGAACAGCACAGGTTGGGGGTGAATGCAATTAATTTTTGGAACTTTTTTAAGGTATGTTCAGTAAATGTGTGCACTGTGTTTTCTAACTTTTGAACCGGTGCTTAGATTAAAAATCCGAGGGCACCATTGAATCTGAAGCGCCAAGATTCACTTAAGGGAGAATTTACTTTGACTGAGGTAGTTCTGGAGAAAAAGTTAATTTTTGTGACTTTTTAAAAGAAATAAAATAAAATAACTTTTTTATTTTATTTTCTTTTATATCCTCCAACGGACAAACAGAGTGTGTGACCCATGATCTGTCATGACAATAAATGGATTGACCTGTCAATCTTAAGAAATGACGATATAGGTTAATTAGGAAGGTTCCTCATTAATGAGTCCCCATTAATTCCCTACATCTTTATTTTCCCACATCCTCTCCTATTTATATGTAGTTTGGGGAGGGGTATCGACACAGCTTCACCAAGCATCGAAGTGCTGATAAAATTCTAAGACGATGAACCCTTAGAGGATAGAGCGAATCCTAGTAGGAGGTGACGAGTGACACTAAACAACAAATAGAAGATCAATGTATGGGAGGTGTCGTTGGAAGCTTGTTGCGGAGGATGGAGAACACCAACATGATTCCACAAATTCATTCTCACCATTGTACTTAAGGTAGGGGGTTTATTAGTTTACACATTTTAAATTATTTCTTCTCACTTGTTCTAGAATAATTTGAAAGAACGAGGACCAACCGACTAATGGGTGATCCATGATTAATTCATTTTTGTGGGAGGTTGTTGTGGGGTATCATTGTAGGGGTTTTAAATTCTTGTTTATATGAATTCATGAACCCCTTTTTCCTCCCTTATGATTATGAGATAATGTGAAGGACACGGGCATAACGAACATAGCCCCGACCCTCAGTTATCTTTATATCCTTGTGCCACTGTGGAAGACCATCGACGTGGTGACACCGACCTTCTATGAGGAAGGTGTGCGCCGATGCACTCCGTATATGGGGGCCACAACACAACGCCACGATAGTCATCAGAATAGATGGCACCGGTCAACTGCGAAGGGAGTGTGGTGCATAGTCGCGTGCCGCCGGTGAGCAGAGGGTTGCGGATCATCAGTCGCAGAGGACGGAGGAGGTGGCCGACTCTTCGGCACGCCATGGAAGGAGAGGTGGCGCAACCTAATGAACTACTAAGTGCTAAGTGACCTTTAAACATAATATTTTCACTTCGGTATTGAGAATTTTGAGAATCTGACATATACGGTTGTGTTCAAGATGATTTTTGGAGTCTAATGAAACAAAAATAATTTTTTGTGAATAGTAACCTACACTTATGAATAATAACATACCCTTATGAATAGTGATATACCCTAATGAATAGTAACCTTAATTATGATATTATAAAAATATTATTCAAGTGAAAGTATGTTGTACCTATATTTTAGAATAACTAAACGAATGTTTTAAAAGTGGTTTTTTAATAATAAGTTATAATTTTTATTAAATATTAAATTAAGCTTATTTAAAAAATTATTTTTGAAGAATGGACTTCATTTTTGTATTCTACATGTCAAAAAATGGTTGGGGTAATGTTTTGTGATTTTTCTGAAATACTTGAAATTTTTTATGAATAGTTAAATACCATAATTTACAAAATAAGCTAAATAAGATAATTATAGAGCCATGTGTGATGTTCCACTGATGTAAGCCCACTTGGTTCAGGATCACATGGTAAAATTACTATTCTTGGTCATGGAATACTCACTATTCCTTGTCTTTTGGAGAAATAATAAACTAATGAATTTTATATTAAGGAAACCCCTCTCCCCTCCACTATAAAAACCACCCGTCACACCCTCATTTCCTCACACCTCTCAAGCTCCTAGCCTTCTAAAAACTATTCCCAAACATCCTCCCTAGCCCCTCTCCCATGTTAATGAGCTTCTGGTCTCATTAAAATATCAAGCCTAGCTTCCTTAAGGAGGATCTCAGGAGGAAGATTTAAGAGGTAATTTCTCTCCCTCTTCTCCTTTAATTTCCGTTCAATTTCAAGTTATTTTATTATTCTCTCCCCACCTATCTTCATCAAAATGGTATTGTAACTCTATTATTATACATTTAATAGAATATTATTATGCTAATGGGATATTATATCATCCAACCCCTTTCCCTATTCCTTTAATTTTTTTAAAGAGAACGTTGCTCGTGAGGTGTTAATTTATCACCTTCAAGAACTACATGTTTTATTCTTCCATTTCTACCTTCAGATATGGTCATGAAACCATTTTTATGGTTGAAACAGAATATTTTATATTTATTATGTCCTATTTAATGTTTTGGAAATAACTTAGGTACATATTACTAAGTGATAAATTAAAACAAGTTCGTTGTGATCGAAAAACCGCCCAAATTAACCCAAACAATCATCATTTAATTCTTATCTAATGATTCATCCACATGGATATAATACGATTCATTATAAGATCATTCAAACTTTTGTAATATCATTAATAACATGAAATATCAGTTCTGTATGTTTACCCATGTTCTACCTGAACATCAATTTAAGAATACAAGTGAACCACTCAAGAAAAGCATAAAAACAAACATTCCTGAACAATGTTTTTAAACTACATAACTCATCCAAAGGCACATAAAATCACTTAATAAAACCATAATTAACAATATTAATGTAAAAAAGGTTCTGGATTTATAATTAATGAATATAATGTTATTATACAGGACATTAAAGAGAAGGAATCATTCAGATACAAGGTAAGGGGAAATTCTCGAACACAACTTTCATCCTTTAGGTTCTCCCTCTTTCACTCCCTTTTTGATATGGTTACTCCTATAAAATAATATTTTCATCATTGTATTTATTTTTCTGGGATATACATTATTTACACTATTTTTTATGGCAAACAAAATTTTTTCCAAAATAACTCTTCTTTTAAGAACACACCTTTTACTTCTCACTCAAAGTGGATGGTTCTTGTAACATGTACGTTATTACCTCTTTCATTTGGGAACACAAAGTTTATGAATGTTTTCTTATGAGATGAAACCCATTACTTTCCATGGGTTAGTTATGTTCATTTTTGATATTTTCTCTATGTGACATTCATGATATTGATAATGTTATGATGTGACGGGTGCGACAGAATTATATAGTGCAATATGAATGTGCCAAAGTGACTGGTGTGCCCGGAATTATACAACACTCCAATTCATTGGGTAAAGTGATGAATCTCATGAGTTAATGTGAAATGATGTGTGAACAAGATTATAGCTTGGTTCAAAAGTATGTGTGGTTGTTAACCACTATGACATGATGTTTAATTTTAATGCATTTCCACATTTCGACTATTATATTTATGCTTCCTATCATGTTCATGATCTTTTTTTAATGTTATGATTATGCTCACCCCATGCTATATTGTTCTTATATATCCTCTTACTGGGCTTATAGCTCACCCCTTTTTATTTATATCCTCAGGTGGCTACATGTACTAAGGAGAGGACAAGTGCCAATAAGAAGCTAGAGAATAAGAAATTAAATAAACGTTTATGCTTTATGTTGTAAATGTTATGAATCGTCTATGTTTTCCCAAGACACTAAACCTTTGGATCCTCTATGTGTAATACTATCATGTTGTTTATCCTTAAAATAATGTAATAGTAATGTATGAAAAGGTTGGGTCGCTATAGTTGGTATCAGAGGAAAGGGTTAGTTAATTTGGAAATTAGGATTAGTGAACCCTAGAGAAAACCTATAGAATGAGACTAAGTACAAATGCGTACATAAGAATATTTACCTATGGATCCCATATGTTTTGTTTTTGGTATAAACTGTTTCAATGAATAAGTTATTGATGATTTTTTACTTATGTTTTGTTCTAACATTTTCTATTTTAGAAAATGGTGGGAACCGGGAGAAATTAGGCCAAGAACTCATGCGAGGGATAATGTAACGATTGCCCGAATGACATACCAAATGATTTGGGATGTAGAGTTCAAAACATCATGGCGATGCTTAACCAATTATCTCAGGTTATGAAAAAAACCATAATAATGGGGAACATTGGGTCAACTCCATGGGGAAGATCTATTCAGTGCTTCATTGTTCTGAGATGGAGAAGGTGACTCTAGCCATTTATCATCTAGATGGAGAAGCTGATCAATGGTGGTCTTTGATTTGGAAAACCAAGCCAAGGGAGGAAATTAAAGAGATGGAATGTGAAGACTTTAAGATAATGTTTCTTAATAAGTATTTCCCACGAAGTCTTCATAAAAAGACAGAGAGATAATTCATAGATCTTAAGCAAAAAGAAGGAGAATCTGTCACAACTTATGAAGAACATTTCACAAGGATTTCAAGTTGCGCTTCAGGTTTTGTAATCATTAATGATAGAAAAATAGATAGATTCTTTAGTGGATTAAAACCACACCTTCGAAAGGCTCTTTCCATTCGAGACTTTGGGAGTTATGAAGAAGTTGTTCAGTGTGCTATCAAAGTGTAGATGGAGTTTATAGAATGGTCCCATGGCTATGGGGATAAGAAATGAAAGATGGAGTTTCAAACTGGAGGATCTAATGGAAAAAGTGGGAAGAAAACTCAATGACCCACATGCCAAAAATGTGGGAAGCTGCACTATGGGAACTGCCTCAAAGGGATGGGGAAGTGATTCAAGTGTGGGAAAGAAGGAAATCATGATCAAGAGTGTCGAAAAGACATGAAAAGGAAGGAGAATATAGCTAATAAAAGGAGATAACCACTCATGGTTCAATTCTAAAACTGTAGGGAGCTAGGGCACTATGAAAACCAGTGCACTAAAACTCGAGTTCTTGAGTGTAATCAGTGTCAGTAGCCACCTAAGCCAAAGGAACAAGGGAAGTCTTATTCCATCACTACTATGGAGGTGGATCATGATAATGAAGTCGTATAAGGTACACTTCTTATTCACACCAGAATGGAAAAGTCTTATTTGATTATGGTTCTACACATTCCTTTATATCTTGCAAGTTTGATAGAACTATAGAATCGAAGCCCCGAAATCTTGAAGTAGAGATATATGTAAAAACACCAATTGGTGCAATCATTTCAAAGGAAGTGTTTGAATACTCTCCTATTGGCGTATGTGGGAATATTCTTCCGGCGAATCTCGTAATACTTCCCTTGGTGGAATTCAATGCCATAATGGGAATGGATTGGCTCTTGTTATATAGAGCATATATCAACTGTCGGGAAAAGAATATATCTTTTCATATTCCAAACCATCCCATGCTCCTCTACAAATGCAAGGAAGATCATGAATCGCCATTGAAAAATCCTTCAATGGTGTGGGAGTTGATTCCCTATGAAGAAGCATACCTCTCCCAAATGGTTGAGTCGAGGGAAAGTTCCATCCTTGAGGAAATGCCCATCGTGAGGAAATAAAGTGATGTATTTCCTAAAGCATTACCCGGAATTCCCCCGGATCATGAGGTAGAGTTCTCAATGGAACTCATACCTGGATATACTGCTATCTCAAAGTGTACCTAAAGGATAGCTCCTATAAAACTGGAGGAGTTAAATATTCAGCTACAAGAGCATCTAGACAAAGGGTTCATACACCCTAGTGAATCACCTTTGGGTGCGCCAGTGCTCTTTGTGATGAAGAAGGATGGAACAATGTGGCTATGTATCGATTATTAGGAACTCAACAAGATCACCATAAAGAAAAATTATCCTTTAACTTGGATTTATGACTTGTTCAATCAGTTAAGAGGAGCTCAATACTTCTCAAAGGTGGATCTTCGTTCTGGATATCATCAGTTAAAGGTGATGAAGGAAGATATTTTGAAGAATGCCTTTCAAACAAGGTATGGGCACTATGAGTTTTTGGTGATGTCCTTCGGGCTGAGTAATGCCCCTAAAATCTTCATGGATTTGATGAATAGAGTGTTTAGACATTACCTCGACAAATTTGTGGTAGTGTTTATTTATGATATTCTCATCTACTCCAAGGGAAAGGGGGAACATGAAGAATATTTAATACTTGTGTTGAAAACATTAAGAAAGGAAAAGTTGTATGCCAAGTTCAATAAGTGTGACTTTTAGATAAAGCAAGTCACATTCATGGGAAATGTGATCAAACGTGAGGGAATTTCTATGGATCCTTCAAAGACAAAGGCGATTGAGGAATGGACTAGGCCCTCTAGTGTCACAGAAATTCGCAGTTTTCTTGGATTAGCTGGGTACTACCAAAGTGTTCTGAGAAAATTCTCATAATTTTCAAGACCACTGACTAAGTTAACAAGGAAAGGGATAAATTATGTCTGGACGGAAGAATGTGAGGGAAGCTTCAGGGAGCTAAATAGAAGGCTGATCACTGCACTTGTACTCACACTACTGAAAGGTGGATAAAGTTTTGCTATATACAATGATTATTCAAAGAAAGGATTGGGTTGTGTACTCATGAAAAATTATTATGTGATAGCCTATGCCTCATGACAGTTGATGATCCGTGAGAAGAACTACCTGACGCATGATCTAGAGCTGGCAGCTGTGATTTTTGCCTTGAAAATATGGCAGCACTACCTTTATGGTGAGAAGTGTGACATATACACCGACCACTAGATTATAATGAATATACTCACACAAAAGGAGCTCAACATGCGTCAAAGGATATGGTTAGAGCTAATCAAGGATTATGATTACTCTATTCATTATCATCTTGGAATGGTGAACAAGGTAGTAGATGCTCTACGAAGAAAAGAACCTATTAATCTATCCATGTTGTGGATTTAGAAAGACCCTATATTCATGGATATGTAAAGATTGGATTTGGAAATAATAAGGGAAGGGGATGCATCCTAAGTTTCCCAAATGATTGCGAAACCATCCATCCATGAGAAGATTATGGAAGAACAAAGGGAAGATGTGGAGATACGAAAGAGGGTGAATGTAGTAAAGGAAGGGAAGCTGTAAGAGTTCCATATCGGTGATGATGGTTTGATTCGGTTTGGAACGCAGCTTTGTGTGCCTTCATCACCCGGGATAAAGAAGGAGCTATTGGACAATGCACACAACTCAACTTTCTCTATCCATCCTGGGAGTACCAAGATGTACAGTGATCTCTGAGAACACTTCTGGTGGGATAACATTAAGAAGGATATTGTAGAATATATATCAATGTGCTTGGTATGTCAGCAAGTTAATGTTGAGCAACAAAAGTCCAAAGGTATGATGCGTCCATTTCCTATACCCATGTGGAAATGAGAAAATGTAACTATGGACTTTGTCACGGGTCTCCCAATGACGTTGAAGGAAAATAATACGATATGGTTTGTGGTTGACCGACTCACCAAGACTTTCCATTTTATCGTTATTCAGAAAGATCTCTTTCTTGAACAAATTGTGAAGATATATGTGAAGGAAGTGGTGAGAATACAGGATGTTCCACTCTCAATTGTCTCTGATCATGATCCAAGGTTCACATCTAAATTTTGGAGGAGCCGTAAACATGCTTTGAGTACTGAATTAAATTTCAGCATGGCATATCACCTCCAAACTGAAGGACAATATGAATGGACTATTCAGATACCTGATGATATGCTAAGTGCCTTCTCTATAGAATTCAAAGGTGAATGGGATCAGCATCTCCCATTAGTTGAGTTCTCATACAGTAATAGCTTCCACTCGAGTATTTAGATGGCTCTATATGAAGCTCTTTATGGAAAGCGATGAAGAAATCCAAACTGTTGGGATGAAGTTGGAGAAAGAAAGATACTTGGAACCGATCTTGTTCAAGAGACGATAAAGAAGGTTCATGTCATCCAGAAACACATCTATGTTGCTCAGAGTTGTCAAAAGAGATATGCTGACAACTATTGAAGGGACTTGGAGTTCGATGTTGGAGATAATGTCTTCCTACGAATACCACCATGGAAGAGATTCATGAGGTTTGGAAAGAAAGGGATGTTAAGCACAAGGTACGTTGGCCCCTTTGAGATGCTTGACCACATAGGATCCATGACCTATCATCTTGCACTTCCACCGAATATGGCTCAAGTTCATGATGTGTTTCACATATCACTCCCGAGGAGGTACATACCAGACCCCTCACATGTACTAAACTCAGAGGTGGCATAACCGGAAGATGATCTATATTATGAGAAACAACCAGTAGAGATTTTGGATCAGAGAGATAAGGTACTATGAAACAAGACAACCCACTTGTCAAAGTGTTGTGTAGGAACCATAAGTTTGAATAAGCTACTTGGGAACTGGAGGAGGTGATGAAGGAGAAGTACCCTCACCTGTTTGTGTAAAGTTAAATTTCGAGGGTGAAAATTCTTAAGGGGGGAAGAATGTAACGACCCAAAGTTTTTCAATGGAAATTCCTTTCCTCTAATAATTTCATAAAATCACATGAAAACACTACCTAATGAACTATTAAGTGCAAAGTGACCTTTAAACATAATTTTTTCACTTCTGTATTGTGAATTTTGAGACTATGACATACACAATTGTGTTCAAGATGATTTTTGGAGTTTAATAAAACAAAAATATATTCTCGTGAATAGTAACCTACCATTATGTATAGTAACATACCCTTATGAATAGTGTTATACCCTAATTAATAGTAATCATACCTACGATAGTATAAATATAGTATTCAAGTGAAAGTATGATGTACCTATATTTTAGAATAACTAAATGAATGTTTTAAATTTATTTATTTTATTAATAAGTTATGATTCTAATTAAATATTAAATTAATATTATTTGGAAAATTATTTTGGAAAAATGGACTTCATATTTGGATTCTACACATCAAAAAATGGTTTGGTTAATTTTTTTGGATTTTTCTGAAATACTTGAATTTTTTGATGAATAGTAAAATACCATAAGTTACAAAATAAGCTAAATAAGCTAATTATAGAGTCATGTGTGATGTTCTACTGATGTAAGCCCACTTGTTTTGGGATCACATTATAAAATTACTATTCATGTTCATGGAATACTCACTATTCCTTGTCTTGTGGAGAAATAATAAACTAATCAATTTTATATTAAGGAAACCCCTCTCCCCTCCACTATAAAAACCACCCTTCACACCCTCATTTCCTCACACCTCTCAAGCTCCAAAAATTCTCAGAAATATTCCCAAAAATCCACTTTATCCCCTCTCCCACGTTCAAGGGATTCTTGTCTCATCAAAAGACCAATCCTAGCTTCCTTAAAGAGGATCTCAGGAGGAAGATTTAATAGGTAATTTCTCTCCCTCGTCTCCTTTAATTTCCTTTCAATTTCAAGTTCTTTTCTTATTCTCTCCCCACCTATATTCATCCAAATTGTATTTTAAATCCAGTATTATACAAGTGCTAGAATTTTATGTTGCTAATGGGATATTATATCATCCAACACCCTTTCCCTCTTCCTTTAATTATATTATAGAGAACGTTGCTCGTGAGGTGTTAATTTATAACCTTCAAGAACGACATGTTTTATTCTTCCATTTCTACCTTAAGATCTGGTCATGAAACCATTTTTATGGTTGAACCATAATATGTTTTATTTCTTATGTGCTATCTGAAGTTCTGGAACTAACTTATGTACATATTACTAAGTGATAAATGAAAACAAGTTCGTTGTGATCGAAAAACCGCCCAAATTAACCCAGACAATCATCATTTAATTCATAACTAATGATTAATCCACAAGGATATAATATTATTCATTATAAGATAATTAAAATTCCTTTAATATCATTAAAAACATGAAATATTAGTTCTGGATGTTTACCCATGTTCTACCTGAACATCTATTTAAGAATACAAATGAACCACTCAAGAAATCCATAAAAACAAACATTCCTAAAAAATGTTTTTAAACTCTATAACTCGTCCAAAGGCACATAAAATCACATAATAAAACCATAATGAACCATATTAATTTAAAAGAGGTTCTGTATTTCTAATTAATGAATATAATTTTATTATACAGGACATTAAAGAGAAGGAAGCATTCAGATACAAGCTAAGGGGAAATTCTCGAACCCAACCTTCATCCTTCGGGTTCTCCCTCTTTCACTCCATTTCTATATGGTTACTCCAATAAAATAATTTTTTCCTCATTGTCATTCCATTTATGTGATATACATTTTTTCTACTATTGTTTATGTCAAACAAAATATTATCCAAAAGAACTCTTCTTTTAAGAACACACCTTTTACTTCTCACTCATATTGGACGGTTCTTGTAACATTTATGTTATTACCTCTTTCATTTGGGAACCAAAATTTTATGAATGTGTTCTTATGAGATGAAACCCATTCCTTTCCATGGGTTATTTATGTTCATTTTTTATATGTGTTCTATGTGGAAATCATGATAATGATAATGTTATGATGTGACGGGTTCTCTCCGAATTATATAGCGCAATATGAATGTTTCAAAGTGATGGATGTGCCCGGAATTATACAGTTCTCCAATGAATTGGGTAAAGTGATGAATCTCATTAGTAAATGTGAAATTATTTGTGAAAAAGATTCTAGCTTGGTTCACAAGAATACGTGGTTGTTCACCACTACGACATGATGTTTCATTTTTATGCATTGCCACATTTCAAGTCTTATATTTTTGCTTCATCTCAGGTTCATGATCTTTTTTCCATGTTATGATTATGCTCACCCCATTCTATATTGTTCTTATATATCCTCTTACTGGGCTTCTAGCTCACCACTTTTGATGTATATCCTCAGAAGGCTATATTTACTAAGGATAGGACAAGTGCCAATAAGAAGCTAGAGAAGAAGAAATTAAATAAATGTTTATGATTGATATTGTAAAAGTTATGAATGGTCCTAGTTTTCCCAAGACACTAAACCTTTGGATCCCATATGTGTAATACTATCATGTTTTTTATCTTTAAAATGATGTAATAGTAATATAAGAAAAGGTTGGGTCGCTATACAACGAGCCACACTCCACCACAGCTGGGCTGCCCCTTGCGGGCCTACCTTTTCCAACCGCTCTCTTTGTGGGTCGGGCCAAACCTCGGCCCAGTGGGCCGAGCCTTCCACGACCTAGCCCAGACCGTGTAAGACTGTACCCGGGCCCAACCAGGACAAGAAACACTTAAAGGGATATATCGTGAGAACCAGACATCCATTTGATGAACCTTCTGTGACATTGAGATCCTTGGATCGAGACGGTCCTTTTGGTATACTCCGACTGAGTTTTGGAGATAGTTGGAGTACAAAAGAGTTGGATTGAACCTAAATCCAACTGGGTCCTCGAAACTAAAACAATTATAACACACAGACCGGGTGTCCGTTTGATGCACTGTTTGTCGCGTTGGAACCCTTACGACATAGAGGTCCTTTGGTTTACTCCTTTCTGGAGATTTGTGGAATTACATGTATGAACAATATCTCAAGGGAAGATTATACAGAACTCGAGCACACCTAGTGTGAGGAATCTAGTTGTTGTAAGTGTGGCAGGGGTTGGAGACAGATCATACAGAGGTCAGTGCCCAACGATCCTGTGTGGCTCAGCGCATACCGATCCTATATGGGTTAGATCCTGTGTTGGTCAGTGGTCAGCGATCCTATGTGGGTCAACGCATACCAATCCTATGTGGGTCAGATCCTGTATGGGTCAGCTCTCGGCGATCCTGTGTGGGTCAGCACATACTGAACCTGTGTGGGTCAGATCCTGTGTGGGTAATTATGGGGGTTAGTTACCTTTCAACTCTGGGCAGGATGGATCCTGTGTGGATCATTGCGGGGGTTAGTACTTATCAATATTGGGTGGGTTAGACTCTGTATGGTCAGAAGTAGTGCCTCTTGATAGAATAAGATGATCAAGCTTCGCCAATAATCATCTATACTTATATACTTCACTGAAAACCTAGTTTTAGCTGAGAATCTATTTGAACTAATACCTTAACCTTCATGTAACTATCTTCATGGTGATACCTATGTGGTAATTTAACCTTCGTGGTACTATCTTCTTTGTGATACATCTGTGGTACTTTTACCTTTGTGGTGTAACCTTGATAATGTTACTTGTGTGGTACTTTTACCTTCTTGGTGTTACCTTTGTGGTGTTACCTTTTTGGTATTCTTCCCTCATGTATGAGATGTTTTTATCATGATAACTTAGGTGTATGTATGGGCATATACATAAGTATAGTTGATCTCTTTCTTTGTGGTTTACCTTTTTGGAACTTTAGGAAACCTATGGGGTCTTGGGGTCCCTACTGAGTATTGTTATACTCACCCCTGAACGGTCTTCGCCCGAACCCTGTTGTGTCTTGTGCAGACGACTTACAACATTGATCATAGCTGAGGAAGCCAGGGCTGGATGATACTCAGAGGCGGACCATTTTGTGTGATGTGACATATGGACTACTGCTCATGATTTATACCTACCCTTCAGGTAGGATCTGTGGTGGATGATACATGATCTATTTTTCACATTTTAGTTGTATTTTGATTTTTGAGTTGTACTCGTACATCTAGTTGGGCTAGTATTTAGGCCCCTTCACTTTCAATACTCTTTTTACAATAGTATTTTACATAGTGGTTGCTTCATGTTTCAATATACTATGTGTGTTTGTACAAGTTTAAAGGAAATACATTACCAGTTTAGAGATCTTCCTTTCCCATGCTAGTCACCGGCCCCTGGGCGATGGAAGGCGGGCTTGAGGTAGTCATGACACGAGCCCTAGGGGATGGGTCATGAAAATGTGGTATTAGAGGATTTTGATTCTACCGATGAACTAGGAATCTAATATTTTCTGTGTGGAAATAGTGTTAAGTGTTATGAGTTTGGTTTTTAGTTTGGGTAATCTAGTTTTGGTGTGGTGGCCGATGTATTCATACAACAGGACCCTGAATTCTGATTTCTGACTCAGTGCACGAAAACAATGATTGCGTGTGTTTTTGAAAATCTTTTTTTTATGATTTCTTTGAGTCAACTCACCAGGAATAACATAATGAAAGTGTCACACCCATTCTTTATCAGGACGTCTCCATGTAGACAGCCAGGTAGGATTCCCAAGAGAGTACACGATGATAGCCCACTGAGCGATGAGGCTCCAGTGTAGGGCCCTCTTATTGTGTTGGAAACTTCAGGTGGTGTACCAGTAACACCACCAACTATTGGGTAGCAGTTACCACTATCCACACAGGAGGATGGTGCATGGTGACTA
Source organism: Viscum album (assembly GCA_963277665.1). Classification (NCBI taxonomy): domain Eukaryota; kingdom Viridiplantae; phylum Streptophyta; class Magnoliopsida; order Santalales; family Viscaceae; genus Viscum; species Viscum album. Next base: position 522,328,995 of record OY728145.1, read on the forward strand.
AGAGGGTTGCACGAGTTCCAGGGGTAGATGCCTATGAGGTTTCGAGGCGAGACAGATCCCCATGCAGTTGAGGACTAGTTGGAGGCTATGGCTAGAGTTTTCCACCTTTTTTGGACACCATCAGATTAGATGGTGATCCTAGATACTAGTCTATATCAGTGTGTGGCCATGAGGATGGTCTGCATGGTTATGAGGCTTTGGTAGATGGACGGTCTCCCAAGATGGTACCTTCAAGTAGTGTCCCAGCTATATCACTACCTGTTGGTCAGTAGTTACAACCAGCGATACCGGTAGAGGACACATGTAGGATTGGTGCCTTACACGTGTTTCAACATCATATACCCCTCATGTTCTGTGGTGATCTTGACTCACATGGGGATAACGACTGTCTTGAGGAGGTGGCCGAGTTTTCATCTAGTTGGGGAACCATTTGATCAGATGGTCATCCTGGTAGAGAGCCTACTACGTGGCTCAGCTGGAAGATGATAGGGTTTAGAATACCCTGATCATGTGAAGAGGTGACTCTTCTGTGGGAAATATTGATAACCTTCTTTAGAGAAGGGGGTATCTTTCCATAAAGAGCTAAAGGATGAGTGTTCCCTAGAGCTTCTACAACTTTGGTAGAATGACATGTCGGTATCTGAGTATTCATCGAGGCATACAGACCATCCCAGGTACTCGATGTATACAGTACGGTCAGTGCTTCAAGGCTCAAACCTCTGCGTGAGGTGTGTTTATGGACATCCAATCTATAATTATTCTTCCATGTATTCCTACTTATGTTAGGGTTCAAGAGAGAACCTTTTTGGTTGAAAGTTCTTATGATGAGCAGATGCCACCAGCCAATGTTAACAGTGGGAAAGTAAGAAACAAACGTCAGTCTCCGAGACCTCTGCATGTAAAACATTTTGGGAAGAGTAAGTTATAGTGACAGATGAATCTGCAGGGCAATAGACATGGAAGTAGATCTAGGAGAGCGACATGAGGTGGTATACATTTTGACAAGTTACAACCACCACCCCTATGTGGTCCCCACCAGGCTTAGGGAGCTGGAGGATGGGGGAAGGGAGTATATTCATGCGGTCAAGGAGTGTGACCCAAGGGCTCCCGGAATGATTCTAGGTATGGTCTGTGTCATGACCCGACCCTACCATTCTTGTTCCACAACTACCCCAAGCCCAAATCCATAGGCCAGGGGATGGCGACAAGCGCTGAAGGCATAAAAATCTCGGGGAGGCCTTTGCCTAAGTACCTGTACCCAGACACACAACCCACTAAATGCAGAAGTGTATAGTAAAAAGGAAACCAAAGTACATAATATAATATCCCAACTAAAAAGAATGCATCGACCTCTAAAAATAGAACAAGTAAAGTGCTGAAAAGTAAACTGACAAATAAACTAAACAGTAAAGGGAAAAAACACGTGCCCAACTAGAAAGGTGCCACAACCTGACAACAGGTGACGAGAGTTAATAGCTGGTGAGACTCACTCCTGAAAGACCTATTACGACCACTGAATGAAGGCCAAGCTCCTGTGTCATCTACGCTCCTACATAGTCTCAATTAACCTGCCCATTGTCTGCAAGGGCACACCAAGTGCAGGCAAAGCCTAAGAAGGGTTGAGTATAAAGATACTCAGTAGGATGTATTGAAAGCTTGAGGGAGAAACAAAGGAGGTACTAAAACGGTGAGAAGTAGACATAACGAAGAATAGTGTAAGAGTACAATAGAAAGAGTGAAGCTCACCCCATCAAAAGAAAGGAAGTGGACTCATCTAACCAAGAGGAGCTTGACACGGAAAAAATGTGACATACCCCGTGCATCTTCACCCCTCCTATAAGGAGAGTAACTGAACCCAGGGACTGGGAACACAAGTAGGGTGTATATATATATATATTCTCAACAAGAAACCTAAACGAGTGTGTAAGGGGATCTCCATCTCCAAGATCATCTCAGGAAAAGTCGCCAATAGTTCTAAGGATATCCATCACTGATGCCCAAAAGTCCCACATGCCAAAGCTGTCCCATCGCTGAACCATACAACCACGGGTCCCACTCTCGTAATCGTGGAGAAAAGTCACTAACTAGCCTCATAGAAAGGGATGAGTCTGAAAGAAGTCATCGAGTAACCCATTACCTAGCCCAGCTGGAGGGTAAAACCTAAGAAGTCGTCAGGTAACCCACTGCCCAGCCAAGCTAGAGGGTAAACCCTGAGGTTAACAGGTAACCCACTTCCCAACCCTGCTGGAGGGTAAACCCTAAGGTCAACGGGTAACCCACTGCCCAGCCCCGCTGGAGGGTAAACCCTAAGGTAAATGGGTAACGAACTGCCCAGCCTCGCTGGAGGGTAAACCCTAATATGCCGATGGGTAACCCACTACCCAGCCCCACTGGAGGGTAAACCCTAAACTGGTCCAATAACTCCGCACTGCCTATGCCATCACTGGGTGTCACTAACATCGCTGCCGTGCATTGGTTCGGAGTGCGTCAAAGGAACCTTTGACCAACATCCTTTCATGATTCCACATTTAATGATATATCGAATGAGGCTCCACATGCCCAAACAGATTACACCATTGCAAACCTTGCAGAAAAACACACGAGATAGACTATTTACACGCTTGAAATGGTCTCCCGATGAAAAAGTTGTTCAACACCACTTTATGCCCATACATCGTCTCATGGGGCCCACACCTCGATCCCGAAAAGGAAGGGCGAATTGCACCATCACAATGATCTTGAAAAAACACGCCAAATTGACTATTCATTCGTCCGGAACGGACATCTGATGAAAAAGTCACAAACGCCGCACATAGCTTAAAAGATGGCCCATGGGGCCCACATCTCAACTCCATCATCAATGCCTGAAAACACCCTGGAATACTTCGTTATGAAGCTCGGGTCACAACGCCGCTGACGGATCCTAAAAAGAAATTTGGATGTGCTCGCGCCACCCGAAACAATAATCCCGACGAGGCACTATGTAACACTTAATGGGCGTGTCACACCAATGAGACCCCGTCTCGGGGATTAAAAATCCCCGAGACCATTTCAAAACCTCTACCTCGATCCGAGGATCGTGTTTCTGAAGACAATATACGAATCCAACAATCGATTTTCTTGTTAAAGGCGTTTTAACGACAAAGGATGGAGACAGGGTGGGCCAGACCGGTTCGGCCGGGCCACCCCTTTTAGACTGGCGGTTCGCGGCTCGGCCACCAGGACGGCTTGGTCCACCATGGCCCGCGGTTCACTGCACGGGTCGCACCGCTTCTCCCACACTAACTTAAACTAGTCTGACGCTTTTCCAAAAGTCCCGCATTTCATGGATCTCGATCTGCTCCCAGGGTTACGATGAACCCAGTTTCGCACTGCACACCGACCGGCGAAGCTGGCCAGCGCACCCTTTAGTGGCCCAGACCACCGGGCCGCCATGCTGATCGCCTGCGCCGACCGTTGAGGAGCCACGCCACTGCTTGGGGGAGACTGCTCCACCGCCTGAGGATCCCACCGCCGCCTCGGGATCCCGCGCTGCCACCGTCGCCCACCGAACCACCACACGGAGCCCCCGAACCACCCTAGAACCGTCGAAAAATGGGGGTTTTGGCTGGAAAACATCCCAGGGCCACCCCGGAAGCCCCGAGACTCGGATGTTTGATCTAAAAAGAGCACTGAAAAGCTCGGATCGAACCTTATGCATCTATGACCTTCACTTAACAATTAAAAATAATTTCAATGTGATAATTTGAGTTCTAAGATGTTGTGGAAATTTAAATTGAAAGTGCAACAATCCTACCTAACAGGGTGTAGCCCATCGCTTCACAAACGATCCGCCAGAGCCGCAACCACCTTGGAGAGGTGGGGAGAGGAGCTTGAAAAAGGTGGATCCTTTGTTGGGAGATCTTCCGATAGGGAGATTGTAAGGGGGAAGAAGAAGGGGGTGGATTTTTTTAAGTAGGGAAGAAAATTAATTAAAAATTAATTAATTTTAAACACCCACCAATAGGCCCGTACCTGAACTCTCGATGGGGTCGAGGTTCAGCCGATCTTAGGGTAAAATCCAAGTTCAGAGTGCAAAAGTGGTCACATAATTTTAATCTGAGCATCCATTCAAGAGTTATAAAGTTTACGCTCGTGACTGCTAAATTACAAAAACACCCCTGGTGGCGTTTTCCAAAGAAGGGTCATGCCTGCGAATGTTACACCCCTCCCAGGGTAAACAAAACACTACGAACTCAATGGTTCCCTCCGTTTTCCCATCCAAGCAACCGTATAGAAGTTATTCTATTTATTTGGAGTGTCTAGTGTGAACACATTTTAAATTTAATTTCGGCCACACCAGGGATTGAGATCACACACCGTCTGAATGCACTACTCTGGAATAACATCAAGAATATTTCAAAGTCTTACAGGCTCAGAACCTAGGTTTATACATCATTTGCTCCTTCAAGTTTTTCATCCCTGAAAAAAACTACAAAAACAACTCAGGATACTGAGCTGGCACTTGGATCTCCTATTCCCAGGGTCTCTCATTCACCCTCCCGTGCTGCCACAACACTCAATGCAGGGGAATGGTCCATCCACGCAGAGTCCGCACCGGCTGTTCCTCAATCTCCATCAAGTGCTCTGGAAAGGTGGATCCATAATCAATGTCCAGCTCTCCTTAGTTGATGACCTGCATGGGGTCATGCATGTATTTCCTCAACTACAACACGTGGAAGACATTGTGTACTCTCTATAGCTGTGGGGGTAGAACAAGACGGTAGACAACCTTGCCAACCCTGTGTGCGATCTCAAAAGGCCCGATGAAACATAGGGATAACTCACCTCATTGGATGAACCTCTATGTTCCATGCCGCGAGGAGACTCTAAAAAAGACATGGCCCCTACTCGAACTCCAAAGGCCTACGACGATGGTCTGTATAAGACTTTTGTCTGCTCTGAGCCATCCTCATCCACTCATAAATTACCTGCACCTTTTTCATCGTCAGACAAACCAACTCTGGTCCCACAAGGGAGGTCTATCCAACCTCCATCCATCACAACGGTGACCTGTAGGGTCTCCCATAGAGGGCCTCAAAAGGTGCCATGATGATAGTAGAGTGGTAACTATTTTTATACGTGAACTCCACCAAGTTCAGGTGATCCTACGAGCTTAGGCCAAAGTCTAACACGCACACCCTGAGCATATCCTCCAACACCTGGATAGTATGCTCAGTCTGCCCATCCGTATGGGGGTGAAAAGATGTACTCATCTGCAGTTGAGTCTCAAATTCCTCCTACAGGCCTCACCACAATTGCGATGAAAACTGTGCGTCATGGTCAGAGATGATCGCCGAGGGTCCTCCATGAAGGAGGATGATCTCCCGAATGTACAACTACCCTAGACTCTCCATCGTGCTCTGCTTCCTGATGGCAAGGAAGTGCACTGAATTCTTGAGTCCTTCTACTATCACCCAAATGGAATCATGCCCCTTTGCTGTGCGTGGATGCCCTGTGACGAAGTCCATAGATATGTCATCCCACTTCCACTCTGGGATATTAAGGGGCTGCAACAACCCTGCTAGAACCTGATGCTCTGCCTTCACCTACTAATAGGTAAGACACTGAGAAACGAACTCATCTACACTCCGCTTCATTCCAGAACACCAAAACTGCTGTTGAAGGTCTCTGTACATCTTCCCCACACCGGGATGTATAACCAAGGGAGAAGTGTGGAATTCCCACATCACCTCCTATCACATCTCCACTAGAACTAAACCCCACCCCTAGAATAATATCTCGTGATTCCCTCCTTCATAATACCCATCGTGTGCGTCGCCTATGGATATCTGATCACACAGTACCTCACTGTCGTCATCCCCTAGCTGCGACTCTCTCACACACTCAAGGAGTGAAGGATTCAACATCATTGACTGAAGAAAAGTCGTACCCTCCTGCTCCACCAAGGTCAGTTGTAGGGAATCCAATTTCTCTAAAGCTTCCCTCACTAGATGATCCTGGGGCTTCCTACTAAGGGCCTCTACTACTACATTTCCCTTTCTTAGAGTGAAAACTATCTCCAAATCATATTCCTGTAAAAACTCCAGCCAGCGCCTCTACCTTAGATTCATATCCCTCTAAGTGAAGATGTACTTAAGGCTCTGGTGGTCTGAGTAGACCCCAAAATGGTTACATAGAAGGTAGTGTCTCCATAACCTCAAAGAGAAGACCACTGCTACCAGCACCAAATTTCGAGTCACATAATTATACTCATGGGGCCTCAACCGCCTCGACCCATATGCAATCATTTCCCACTGTTGAATCAGCACACACTTGATCCTAGCTCCTAGAGAGTCGTAGTATACTACAAACTCAACACCCTCCTCTGGAAGCCTCAACACTGGAGCACTACTCAAACTCTATCTCAACTTCTTGAAGGCCTTCTGGAACTGATTAGTCCTGGTGAACGGTCATCCCTTCCTCAACAATGCAGTCAAAGGGGTAGCAATCGTAGAGAAATCATCCACTAACCTCTTATAGTACCCTGCCAAGCCAAGGAAGCTCCGTACCTCAGACACATTCTAGGGTGGATCCCAAGGAAGAACATACTCTTTCATTGCAGGATCTACGGCTAAACCATGTTCCAAAAATTACATACCCCAGAAAGTGAACCTCATGAATCTAGAACTGACATGTCAAGAGTTTCCCATATAGATGGTGCTCCCGGAGTAAGCCTAGGACCATACTCAAATACTCAGCATGCTCCTCCTTCATCGCAGAGTAGATGAGTATGTCATCAATAAAGACAACCAAAAATTGGTCCACGTTTGGCTGGAAGATCTGGTTCATCAAAGCCAGGAAAATGGCGGGGGAATTTGTCATGCCAAAGGGTATCACCAGAAACTCATAATGCCGATAACGACAATGGAAATCCAACTTCAAGATGTCAGCCTCACGAACCCGCAACTGGTGGTAGCTGGATCGAAGATCAATCTTGGAGAACCACTTCACACCTATCAACTAGTCGAAGAGGTCATCAATCCATGGAAAATGGTACTTGTTCTTTATTGTGGCCAGATTCAGGCGATGATAATCCACACAAAGTCTCAGAATCCCATATGCCTTTTTCACAAACAAAACTGGAGTTACCCAGGGGGACACACTAGGCCTGATGAATCCTTTCTCATGAAGGTCCTCCAACTGAATTCATAGCTCCCGAACCTCTGTAGGGGCCATCCAATATGCTGCACATGATATCTGGGCATTCCCTGGCTGCAAGTTAATGCAGAACTCCATCTCTCACCTCAGAGGTAGTCCTAGGACATCCTCAGGAAGAACGTCCATATAGTCCTCTATAATGGTTGGGATCCAAGTTACTTTAGAATATGCTACTCCAAGATCCATGCTCTCTAACTGATGAGAAAAAGGTCGTGGTATCCTACTCAGAGTACCCGTCTACTCTACCATGAAGTCTCGCTCAGTGAGGATGGTGAACCTTGTCCCATCAGAATGCACGCATCTGACTTGTCTACGATGATATTCAATCTGGGCGTGAACGATAGAAATCAAATCCATGCTCAGGATGATGTAATAAGGTTCCATCGTGATGACCAGTAGGTCCCACATGAAACTCTCTCCTCCGAACGATAGTTCGCACTGTCTGAAAACAAAGGTCACTAATGATGCACTTCTTGTTGGAACCTCAAGGCTAAGCGTAGGTGTTAGCGCCTCTACTGGGAGCTCCAACTCTTGTACCAAGAGCAGCGATATAAAATAGTGGCTGGAACCTATGTCTACTAGTACCGAAGCAAGTGTAGAGTAAACAGAAAGCATACCCCAAACCATATCATGTGCTGGGGGGTCACGAACACCTATAGAATGAAGCTGCCCGAGGCCCCTACCGCCAGCTCCCTGAGCCTAGCATGGGCCACCTATTTGTGGTGGTGGAAGGACCTCGAAACGCGGTCCCCCACCTCTAGGTCAGGCCGCTCTACCTTCACCACCTCCCTGAGGACCACCCTGTCCTCGCTTGGGAGGTCCCTGGTCACGGCGATGCCTCTACCACTATGGTGTGCCCACTGCCTTCCAAGGCTGCTCGGTATGCCAGGTCGGGAAATCCTGTGCTAGGTGACCCTATCCATCACAATCATAGAACTGTCTCTATCCTGACTTCCCTAGTGCTCTACGATGCCACTACGGTGTATGACCCTACCCCTGATTCTTCTCACGGAAGGGTCTCCTCGACGGAGGCCCTGCTCGGTGTTTCCTACCTGCTACCAAAGACTCTGCTCTAAAGCAGCCACTGCTAGGCCCTGCCAGCTGGCTTCCCTCATCTAAGAAGATCTCTATCACTAGCACCCTCTCTAGCACCCTGACATAAGTAGGGATGCACATGGGCACTAAACTAGAAAAAATCTCCCTATGAAGACACTACCCAAACTTCAGTGGCTGGAAGTAACTATCATAGATCATATCCTACGAGTAGCGTGTTAGATCGGTAAACCGGGTCGAGTACTACGCCACAGTCATCCCACCCTGATTCAGCTCCAGAAGATTCTGAATCTGAATGGAGCACGAATAAGAGGTGGAGTACTTCTCCAAGAAGAGCTGATGGAAGATATACCACCTAAGAGACGACTCATCATGGGTCTGCGTAACCAACCCCTAGCCGTGCCGAGGAAAAGGCTGGTAGGTAGGGATACCATCTAGTCTACGGGTGTCTGTACCAGCCTAAAAAGGTGTCCCATTGACTCTATCCATTCTTCAGCTGTCTGGGGATCCAGGTCCCCACAGAACTTCTGTGGCCACTGACGCTGGGAGTCTTGGAGTGCACTCAGCCTGCGCTCAACCTCGACCTATGCTGCCGGTACTAACTGCCGCTCTCCAGATGGAAAGGATATTGTTGAACCACCAGGTGGAAGGGGATCATGTGAGGGTCTCTGAACTGATTCCTCGTCACTTGCTAGGTCATCCTTACGAATATGAGAGGGTAACCTGGATGGCTACTATCATGGGGGCATCCTAAAAATTATCAAGGATTACCACAATCAGATGAGCATATATATATATATATATATCAATAATAACAAAGGGGATCTGATTCCAAAAGGAAATTCAAAGACTCAATCCTACCGGATGCATGTTCCAAAATCCCTGCAACAAGTGTCTCAATGTGCCGAATCGACAAGTGGGTTATCAGGGACCTGGTGAATGGATACGTCGGTCGCCCATACCATCACTGGACTCCCTATCATGAGAGCCACTCTCGATACACATCGACAATGTTTCCCTAAATCCCAACCAATTCATTTTTAAGGACATCTGAACAATTCCCCATTAAACAAACCATCCTTTGATACCACTTTATCAAGACCCGACCCTACCGGTCTCGAACCGCAACTACCCCAGCCCGCCTCCATAGGCCAGGGTCTGGTGATAAGCATTGAAGGCGTAACAATCTCGGGGAGGCCTTTTCCTAAGTACCTGTACCCACATATAGATCCCACTCAATGAAGAAGTGCATAGTAAAAAAGGAAACCAAAGTACTAACTACAATATCATAAATAAAAAGCATACATCATTCTCTAAAAACATAACTTTTAAAGTGCTGAAAAGTAAAATGAAAATTAAACAGAATAGTAAAGGGAAAAACACGCACCCTACTAGAAAGGTGGAACAACCCGACAACAGGTAACAAGGGTAAATAGCAGGTGAGACTCACAACTGAATGACCTACTACGACTACTGAATGCAACCCAAGCTCCTGTGTCTTCTACACTCCTCCATCGTCTCGATCAACCTGTCCATCATCTGAAAGGGCACACCAAGTGCGGGAATATCCCAAGCAGGGGTAAGTATAAAGATACTCAATAGGATACCCCGAAAGCTTGAGGGAGAAACAAAGGAGGTACTAAAACGGTGAGCAGTAGACAAAACATAGAATAGTGTAAGAGTACAATAGAAAGAGTGCAGCTTGTCCCAAAAAAATAAAGAAGACTCTTGCAACCATGAGGAGCTAGACACTGAAAGCACTTGGCATACCCCGAGCATCTTCGCCCCTCCTAGAAGGAGAGTAAATGAACCCAGTGAGTGGGAACAAAATTAGGGTGTATATATATATACTCAACAAGGAACCCAAACGAGTGTGTAAGGGGATCTCCATCTCCAATATCAGCTCAGGAAAATTCATCAACAGTATTAAGGATATCCATCATGGATGCCCAAAAGTCCAGCACACCAAAGTTGTCTCATCGCTGAACCGTATAACCAAGGGTCTGACTTCGGTAATCATAGAGAAAAGTCACTGACTAGCCTCATAAAAAGGGATGAGTCTGAAAGAAGTCGTCGGATAACCCACTTCCCATCCCAATTGGAGGGTAAACCCTAAGAGCTTGTCGGGTAACCCACTGCCTAGCCCTGCTGGAGGGTAAACCCTGAGGTGAATGGGAAACCCACTGCCATGCCCCACTAGAGGTTAAACCCTAAGGTCAACAGGTAACCCACTACCCTGACCAACTGAAGGGTAAACCCTAATATGCCAGTGGGTAACCCACTACCCAACCCCACTGGAGGGTAAACCCAGAACTGGTTTGATAAATCCGCACTGCCCGTGCCATTAGTGGGTAACACTAACATCGCTACCATGTGGTGGTTCGGTGTGCGTCAAAGGAACGTCCGACCAATGACCTTTCTTGTTTCCACATTTAATGAGATCTCGAATGAGGATCCTCATTCCCAAAAATATTACACCATTACAAACCTCGGAGAAAAACACATGAGATAGACTATTTACTCGCTTGAAACAGACTCCCAATGAAATATTTGTTCAACGCCACTTTATTCCCATACGACATCTTGTGGGCCCCACACCTTGGTCCTGAAAAAGGTTAGGCATATTGCGCCATTGCGATGCTCTCAAAAAAACATGCCAAATCGACTATTCATTCATCCCGAACGAACATCGGATGAACAAGTCACAAACGTTGTACACAACTTAAAAGACGGCCCGTGGGTCCCACACCTCTACTCCAGAATCAATGCCTGAAACCACCATGGACTACTTCTTCACGACACAAGGGTCACAACGCCACCGATGGTGCCTAAAACGGACTCTGTGTGCGCTCATTCCATCCGAAACAAGAATCCTGGCGTGGTGCTAATTAACACTTAACGGGTGTGTCATGCCACTGAACCCCTATCTCAAGAATTAAAAACCCCTAGACCATCTCAAAACCTCCATCTAGATCCATGGATCATGTCTCTATAGACTGAACGTGATTCTGACAATAGGTTTTTCATGTTAGAGGCATTTTAATGCCAACGGATGGAGACGGGGTGGGCCGGACCGGTTCGGACGATCCACCCCTTTTAAACTGGAAGTCTGCAGCTTGCCCGCCCGGACCACGTGGTCCACCGCGGCCCGCAGTTCACTGTGCGGGCTGCACCGCTTCACCCAGACCAGCTTCAGCTCGTCCAACTCGTTTCCATGAACCCATGTTTCACGGGTCTCGGTCTTCTCCTAGGGTCGCGACGACCCTGGTCTCACGCCGCACACCGACCGAAGAAGCCGACCAGCATGCCCTCCTGCATCCCAGATCATCGGGCTCCTGTTCACCCGCGCCGACCACCGAGAAGCCGCGCCACCACCCAGGGGAGCCCGAACCGCTTCTTGAGGAGCCCTTCGCTGCATGGGGAGCCTGCACTGCTGCCGTCACCCGCCGGACCGCCACGCAGAGCCGCCGGACTGCCCTGGAACCGCCGGAAAATGAGGGTTTTGGCCAGAAAACTTCCCGAGGCCACCCTGGACGCCCCAGGACTCAGATTTTTAATCTGAAAAGAGATTTGGACATCTCTGATCGAACTCTACAAATCTATGACCTTCGATTTACAATTAAACAACATTTCGATGATATAATTTGAGTTCGAAGAAGTTGTGGAGATTTAAAATGAAAGTGCAATGATCCTACCTCACTGGGCGTAGCCCGTCCCTACACAAACGATCCGCTAGAGCCGCAACCACCTTGAAGAGGTGGGGAGTGGAGTTTGAAGAAGTTGGATACTTTGTTGGGAGAGCATCCACAAAGGATATTTTAAGGGGAAAGAAGGAGGGGTGGATGTGTTTAATTAGAGAAAAAAATTGATTAAAAATTAATTAATTTTAAACACCCATGAGTAGGCCCGTACCCGAACTCTCGACGGGGACAAGGTTAAGCCACTCCTAGGGTAAAATTCATGTTCTGAGTACAATGGTGGTCTCATAATTTTAATCCGAGCCTCTGTTCAAAAGTTAAAAAGTTTACACCCAAGGCCGCTAAATTACGAAAACGCCCCTGGTGGCGTTTTCCACTGAACGGTTGCGCCTGCGAAGGTTATACCTCTCCTAGGGTAAACGACACGCTCCAGACTCAACGATACCCTCAGTTTTCCCATCTGAGGAACCGTTTAAAAGTTATATTTTTTTATTTGGTGTGTCTAGTGTGAATACACGTAAAATTTAATTCCTGCCACACTGGGGCTCGGAATCACACGCCGTCTGAACGCCCTTCTCTAGAATAACATCTAGAAAATTTAGAAGTATTACAGCCTCAAAACCCGAGTTCTTACAGTCTGGGTCTACTAATAGCTACCATTTTAATAGACATAGGTACCAATCATTCCTTCTTACCATGAATTTTGTTCAAGACCTTGAGTTTCCAGTTAAACATAATACATGACCCTTACGTCTGGATACATATTTGGGAGGAGACTCAATAAACACACTTATGCCGATGGTGTGATCTGACACTTGAGGTGAGAGTTTTGGTTGGAACCTTTTTGTGGAATTATTGAGGCCTTATGATGTTAGTTTGGGTATGGACTGGACATCCACAGTTCATACTAAGATTGACTTTATTAGATAAAAAGGTTGTGGATTATCTACATTGTTGGAATGGGGTTTTCCTTGGTCAGAGAAAAATAAAGCCCAGGCAGCAGATGATAAACTCATGCATAAGAGGGTGCATCTAATCACTCTTGATTCAGCCAGCCTTATCCTCGTGGAAGCATGGGTTTTGGGTTTTCAGTTCCCAACAAGAGTGGTAGAGTGTGGGGGAATATTTTCCAAAGATGTTTCCAGGATTACCTCCCTGAAGGGAGAGGTACTTCGGATTTGGCTGGGTATTACTAGAGTTTTAAACCAGACTTCTCCAAGGTAGCGGAACCATTGTCAACTTTGACGAGGAAGGGGGAGACTTTCATGTGAATGAAGAAGTATAAGAAGATATTTCCGATGTTTAGAAAGAAAAAATGGGTAGAGTTCCTCTAGGACCATGTCTTTGAGATAGTCTACACTCTTGGGAAGGGGAATGTGGTAGTAGATGTACTAAGTAGGAGCTCTAGTCTACAACTTCTGAGTGACGCGTCAGAGTAACTGGTCGCACAGTGGATATCCTTTGTGGATAAAGATGGTGTAGCTTACCTCCAGTCTATGACTTTCACTCCCCCAATTCTTCATCAAATTCGGGGGGCATAGCTTGAGATGTTGACTGCATGGCCTGATGTGCTCAGATATCCTTAGGACGATCTCCTGAAATTTTTTATGAAGATGGAGAGAATGTCGTTATTTTTAGAGGATGCACCATTGTACCAATGAAGATTAAATAGGATTTTTTGTGGTATTTACACAAATACACATTAATGGTACATCCTGGAGTGGCGAGGATGTACCAGAACCTCCAGTGTTAGTACTGGTGTCCAGGGATGAAGGAAACAATGGTAGAGTTTGTATCACAATGCCTCACATGTCAGCAAGTGAATACTGCACTGAGCCGGCAGAGGTCTTATGTCAATAAGAGATGGATAACCTTGGAGTTTGAGGAGGGAGACCATGTGTTCCTATGAGTCTCACCCAGATGAGGATTATGAAGGTTTGGCCAGGGCAGTAAACTTTCACTGAGGTTCATCGGACCATTCTAGATTCTCAGCAGAGTGGGTGAGGTGGCGTATCATCTATCTATTTCCCCAAATATGCACTGGGTGCATACTATTTTCCATGTGTCACAGTTGAGGAGATGCGTTCATGATCTATTTCACGTTATCGACTTGGATGAGTTGAACTTTGATGATGGGGTGACTTTTACGGAGTTCTCACAAGAGATAGAGGATCGACAAGAGTGAGTATTTAGTGGATGATCGATTCATCTGGTGAGATTTTGGTGACAGTATGGGGTCCTCCAGGAGAGAACATGGGAGAGGGAGGCTCAGATTTATGCCCAGTACCCTCATTTGTTTGATTTTCCTTTGTTTTGGATTTTGAGGATGAATGCCCTAAGGTGGGGAGAATGTAATGTCCTGGAATTTCTATATAAATTTTTAATTATATGGAATTATTTCAAGAACGTGAAATCTAATGGCCCTTGATTCCAAAGCAAGGAGTTCCCAGAATGATCAGTCGAAGTTTTTTTAAGCTTTAATAAGTGTGTATAGGCAGTTTTCCTAAAAAAGAGAAATAACTCTTAAACGGTTGCCCGGATCATAAATCTGAGGGCATCGTTGTATTTAGGATGGTGGTCTTACCCTAGAAGTGATATAAGTTTAGTCGGAGTAGGCCTATAGTGGGAAAAAACGTGAAAATGACATAACCGTAAATAAAATAATTAAATAAAGTTATTTTATTTTTCCAATGCTTATAAATCATGAATGGTAACTCAGATTGAAAATCTGAGACCACTGCGGAACTCGTGCAGGTATTATTTCCTTAGGACAATACTAATAATGGCTGGCATGGGCCAACAATGAAAGTTAGTTTTTGGATGTAAATAAAATAATTAAGTGACAATAATTTTATTATAAAATCCATAACATCTAAATGGTAACTCAGAGAGTACCGTTGAGTTTTTTGGGGGCATGTTCTCCTTAGCCAGATCCTAACCTCGACCGGTGCAGGTTGAGGGTGAATGAAATTAAATTTTTGAACTTTTTTTATGGTAGGTTCACTAAACGCGTGACAGGAGTTTTATAAATTTTGAACCGGGGCTCGGATTAAAAATATGAGGGCACCGTTGAATCCATAGTGCTGGGATTCACTTAAGGGAGACTTTACTTTGACTGTAGTAGGTCTGGATAAAATGTTATGTTTTGCAACTTTTCAAAAGAAATAAAATAAAATAACTTAATTGTTTTATTTTCTTTCATATCCTCTAATGAACAAGCAGAGTGTGAGACCTGGTATGTATGAAGCCAAAAAATGGATTGACTTGTCAATATTAAGTAATGAAGTCATAGTGGAATTATAAAGGTTCCTAATTAATGAGCCCCCACTAATTCCCCACATCGTTACTAACCCTCTTCCTCTCCTATTTATATGGAGCATGGGGAGGGGTATCGACACAACTTCACCAAGAAGCGAAGTGCTGGTAAAGTGCTGAGACACCGAACCCTTAGAGGATGGAGTTGATCCCAATAGGAGATGATGGGTGACACCAAACAAAAAACTGAAGATCGACGTACGGGAAGTGTCATTGGAAGCTCGATGCGAAGGATGGAGAAAACCGAACCGCTTCCACAAATGCGTGCTCACCATCATTCTTAACGTAGGGGGTTTATTTTTTTGTGCATTTTAAATGAATTTCTCATCCCTGTTCTTGAATAATACGAAGAATGCAGACCAACCGACTAACGGGTTGATCTGTGATTCATTAATTTTTGTGGGAGGTTGTTGCACGATATCTTTGTAGGTGTTTTAAATTCTTGTTTATTTGAAATGAATTCTTGAACCCCTTTATCCTCCATTTTGATTACAAGATAACGCAAAGGGTGCAGGCTTAATGAAGCTAGCATGGATCCTCTGCTATCTTACTATCCTTGAACCTCTGTGGAAGACTGTTAGCATGATGACATTGACCTGCTATGAGGAAGGTGTGTTCTAACACACGACGTAAGAGGAGGTCGCGTCACAAAGCCGCGACAGTCATCGGAACATTCGACAACGACCGTCCATGAAGGGAGTGCGGTGCACTATCACACACCACTGGTGAGAAAAGGGTCATGGCTCATCAGCTGCAATGGATGGAGGTGGTGGCCGTCACTTTCGCCAGTCGTGGAAGGAGAGGCGGCATGACCAATGTGCCGCCGACGAGTGGAAGGCGGCACAACCAGGGCGTTGCCGGTGGACAAGATGTCGTGGTGGAGGCTGAACCCGCACCTCCAATGGGTACATGGAAACCAGGAAACGCCCATACTGTACCGCCACTCTGCAAACCAAACTGACTCTGGGCCGTTCGGGAGATCCGGAGGCCGGGGGTCACACCCCCTGTGCCGGCTTGGGTGGACCCCACAGCGGGCCGTGCTCCACCACAGTCGGGCCGCCCTTGCGGGTCGCCCTATACGGGTTGGGACACCACTTGCGGGTTGCCCTTTGCTAGCCACTCCACTTGTAGGTCGGGCCGAGCCCACTACAACCCAGTCGATACTTGGTTGGGCCGGGTCAGACTAGACCCAGGGCCAAAAACACTTAAAGGGCCATATTTTGAGAACTAGACATCTGTTTGACAAATCATCTATGGAGTGGGGATCCTTGGATAGATATGGTCCTTTTGGTATACTCTTATTGAGTTTTGGAGATAGTTGGAGTATAGCCAGGTTGGATCGAACCTGAATCCAACCAGGACCCCAGAACTAAACCACTTATTACTCACAGACCGGGCATCCGATTGACACACCATCTATCATGTAGGAACCCTTGAAGCATGTCAGTCTTTTGGGTTACTCCTTTTTGGAGCTTTATGGTTTTCTAAGTATGAATGATATCTCAAGGGTAGATTCTATGGAACTCGAGCGCACTGGGTATGAGGAATCCAGTGGTTGGAAGTGGGACGGAGGTTGGAGACAAATCATACGGAGGTCTTTGCAGGGGTTAGTTACCTATTGACTCTGGGCGGGTCAGATCCTATGTGAATCATTGTGGGGGTTAGTACCTATGGATCTTGTGTGGGTTAGAATTTGTATGGTCAAAAGTAGTGCCTCTTGACAGAATAAGATGATCTAGCTTCATGACTAATCATTTATACTTATATAATTTACTAAATATTTGGTTTGATTTGAGACTCTATTTGAACTAAGACTTTTACCTTCATGGTACTATCTTCATAGTGACACCTGTGTGGTAATTTTACCTTTGTGGTACTATCTTCGTGGTGATACCCATGTCTTAATTTTACCTTCATGGTGTAACCTTCATAGTGTTACCTGTGTGGTACTTTTACCTTCGTGGTGTTACCATTGTGGTGTTACCTTTGTTGTATTATTCCCTCATGCATGAGATGTGTATATCATGATAACATAGGTGTATGTATGAGCATATAAATAAGTAGAGTTTATGTCTTGCTTTTTGGTTTTCCATTTTGAAACATTAGGAGAACTGCGGGGTCTCGGTGTCCCTACTGGGTATCGTTATACTCACCCCTGCATGGGATCTACCCGCACCTTATTGTGTCTTGTGCAGATAATGTACAACATTGATTAAGCCTAAGGGTGCCAGGACAAGATGGTACTCGAAGGCAGAACATTTTTTTCACATGACACAGAGAATACTGATCATGAGTTGTACCTACCCTTCAGGTAGGATCCACGGTGGATGATCCAGGAGCTGCTTTTCACTTTTCAATTGTATTTGTTCTTTTGATTTGTACTCGTACTTTTTGTTGGGATTGTATTCAGGACCCTTTACATTCAACAGTCATTTTACATCATCATATTTCTTAGTGGTTGCTTCTTGTTTCATTCTACTCTGTGTTTTTGTACAGGTTTAAAGGCAATGCCTTCCCGTTTTAAGGATACACCTTTCCAGTGCTAGTCACCAGCCCCTAACCTATAGAAAGCGGGCTTTGGGTAGTCACAACATGGGCCCAGGGGATGGGTCATGACAAGGTTATTAATTTATACTTATTTATAATTATATATAAATTAATTATGTACATAGTAACCATGTAGAAACAAAGAGTGCAGTCAAATATATGAAGAGAATAGATGGTGTCATCATTCATAACTTAAATGGGTAGGGGCATGCCAGAAAATAATAAATCATCCCATCAAGAACGAGGTTTATTCCTTCCAAATATATTTTATGAATAAGTTCATATATGTAAATATACATGTATATATTTATGTAATTTAAAAAATGAAACATCAAATATTTAAATGAATGGGAATAGTAAAATGAATTTAATAGAATTTTAATTTTTTTACTTATTAGTAACCCATTAACATTTTTCCACCTCTAATGACACCACACCTTCCCAGTATGGTGGTCCCCTCTCCTAGGGTTTTTATTTAAGTCCCTCATAGTGGAAATTAAACTCCTCCCCCTCCCATTATTTCGACCAATGATGGTTTCAGTATCATTATACGAGGTTTAAAGGTAGCTTCGTTTAACAGATTGTCATTGAAACATATTCCTACTAATAATTATTGTACATGGAGGATTCTCATCATCTCCAAGATCTTCTAGCTTCCTATCAACTATTGTATTTTCTATCTTGGTGACTCGATGTCACAGAGATGGTGGAGGTGATGTTGGGAGTGTTTGCACGACACTAGTAATTGGGCCTCCTACTTTATAGATCTGGTAATATTCAAGATCCAGGATCTTTCTCCATTCGTATGTAATTAAAATAATTTGGGAGGAGGACATTGGGTGGTCACCAATGGCATAGGTTTGATCGAGAGATGAGGTGCCTCGATGGTCCTAGGTTAGAGGGGTGGTAGTATATGGTTGATTGGTGATGGGAGATCATGAGGGTGCTTGGGTGAAGAGAAGGCCCCAGTTAAACAGTCATCGATAGCGATGATGAGAAGGCCATCAGATATCGGCGCATCTCTAGAATAGTTATGTATTAATATAATTAGGGTTTTCTTGGGTCGTTGGGTCTGTTTGTTCAATGGTCTGAAGGATTCATGACGGGACCAAGAAAATGTCTCTATGTACTTAGCAAGTGGTACATTGTCATGAACATCACAAAGCATGCAAATTCTAAAATTTATTAACCTACTAACTACTGTAGAAGTGGTGATTTGGGTCAAACCACACCGATAATTCACATTTTAACTTGGAATATCCTCTTGGAGGAATGTTCAAGAAGACGGGTTTTAAAAGTGACTAATAACTAAAACATCTAAACTGAAAAACTATTAATGAAAAATTAATTAAATTAACTATTATTATGTATGTGAACTAAATGAATATATGGGGGAAGTAGGAGGAGATGAAAGTATCAGAACTGTGATGTTTATTCTAGTTCATGCAATATCAATTATTTAACTTACACATCTAAATATAAAATTATTCAATTATAAATGATTCCACTTTTAATCAAAACACAACCAGGTATCATTCTAAGATGTTAGATAGTATTATTATTTAAAAAAAATGATCCATCATTTCATTATTTTATTTGATGAATAATTCCACATAACAGTAGCATCGAGTCACTTATTAGTTATCAATCATGCGATTTTGAAGAATAAATCACACAAAATATTGATTTTCAAATTACTATATTTATTTATTCATAATTTTATCATGTGCAATTTATGATTCTCTCATGCACATGACTGAATTATAGATAAAAAAAATTCTTTGATGATCTCCCACCCATGATTACTTATTATGTATCACACAAACAGGTACCAAAGCATGTTTGAAGACTACAAATGAATATCAATTAAAACACAAATATGTTTAAATAAATAAAAATACAATTAAAATAATAATTCAAAAGGAAATAATGAATTGAAAAAATAAAATAAATAAAATTACTTTCATGTTCATCCCAACTCTGCCACTTAGAAAATTAGTTCTCCATGACAACAACATGACATGTAAACTAGTAAAAAGAGGATATAATCATGTTTGTGTCGATATGAATAATACCAAAATATACCACCTATGATCTCCCAATAATATTCATTTCTTTTCTGATCATCACAACATCTATAATTTTATTGACTTTTCATTCTCTCTCACCATGCATTGTTGATATCTGGAAGCAAAGAGAATCCATAGTGTGCAACGACATTGCGTGTGAATCACCATCAATATTCAATGCACCCGAAACCATCCAATGCTAGTTTATGGATAGAGATGTCGTTTGAGGAGGATGTTGACGGTGTCTGGTGTGTAGAAAGAGGTGGCCATCACTGCTTCTTAGGGTTTAAATATAGAGGATAATGAGGCATTGGTTATTTATTGTTGGTGGTGCATGACTTGGTGGGGTGTGCAACATAGTAAAATTGAGTAAGGATGAGGTTGATATGAGAGGAGGAGGGCGAATGAACCTCTTAGGGTCATAGGTGGGCACACCAGGTTCCCTGAATAAAAACCAGGAGACACAATAATGGTTGTGGTGCTATTTCAGTGGAGAGGTGCCTGGTTGTGTCTCAGCCTTGTGGGTGTGTAGGGACGTGTTACTAGTGTAGAGGTGAGTGTGAGGCACTACAAGATGGGGGCTTGATCGAACAAGTTTTCTTTGATATATTAACCCATCAAAGGGTTTACTCCTAGCCATGAAGAAGAAGAGGGCCTCTACCCTCTTTATGCAACCACCTGCTAGAAATATAAAAAAATCAAAATCAAATTTAAAAATTTAAAAAAGAAATATAATTATCTGAAATATCAAATTTAAATTATATTAATAATAATAAAACGTTTAGAATTATATAAATATATAGTATAATAATTATAGAGATAAATATAATTAAAAGGTAAAGCTATATATATAAATATATAAATAGGTAAATTAATAAAACATAATTAGTAATTAGATTACATTATTATCTATATACCTAATAATAATACAAGTACTAAATATTAATATAATATAATAATAATAAATACTAATAATATTAATACTTCTTTTATTAAAGCTAATAATATTTGAAATTATATAAAATAATATAAAATACAAATAGAGGAAACTAAAAAAATATTAATATTAATGTTAATATAAGAATATAAAACAAATACTAATTTTAATGAAACTAATACTATAAATAATATATTGTTAAATTATACATGTTAATAATATTTAAAATTAATATAAACTAATAAAAATATGAACTTATTATTACTATTATATAAATTAACTAAAAATTATCAAAATATCCAAAATACAAAAAAACTACAAAGAGAACATAAAAAAGCTGTAAAAAAATAATTAAAACTAAATTATAAAATCAAAACAAATGTTTGAAAAAAATATATTCCTCAAACCTCCTATGTTTAATATTATTCACTACTAGGAAAAATGATTAGTAAGAATACACAAGTGGACCCATTGACAAGTCGAAACATCAAAATTAAAAGTTCAAAAAATTCCAATTACATTTAACAACAAAATATCTTGCTTATTTTAATATCACAATTTTCCAAAATAGTTTCCCTTCACCTCATAGTATTTTTAAAATAAGAATATACACTCATGCATTAAAGTGACAAACCTCTCTATCAATCTAATTTCATAAACTATTTTTATCATAGTTATGCTCAATTCACATACACATTCATGCTTACCATATTCATGAAATTAATTTCACATCACAACTAGTGTATATCAAAAAAATTCACTAATATTGAAAAATTCTCATTGGATCCAAATGTCTCTAAGTCTATGGGATGGTGGTTCATATATGTTTTTGATGATTTTATAAAAATGAGGGCGGAATATTGAAATAAATGCACAATATGTATCAATCCAAATGTATCTCTCAAAATATCTCTCCCCCACACATAAAACATTACTTTTCCACAAGCATATGATAATCCAATAATGCTAAAAATCTGATTTTATTATATTTTTTAAGGACACAACTCACTCCAAAAAATGGATAAGTAAACAGGGGATTAAGCTCCAAAACCCCATGAAATATATTTTAGAAAAATCCCAAATAAAGGTACACAAGTATCATGTATACTATAGAATATTGTTTAAATTAATTCATATATAAAACTATCTCATTCTTGGAGTAATGTGTCATCACTTTTATAGGTATCCCTAAAGGTGAGGGTTACCGTATAATGGCCATAGATGTACTCATTTTTGGAAATGAAAATATATACATTCCCATATAAAATAGATGTAATGAGTGCGAATTCTGTGAAATATAACACATATAATCATTATGGGATAATTTCAATCCATGTACATCAAATGTATCATTGTCCCTCAAATAACCCTCTCTATGAAAAAATATCCCCCTCACACATATATTGAAATTATTCATACAAATATTCAAGAAATGGGAAGGGAAGGGTATGAGATGTGGGATCATCCTAAAACAGATTAATCATGATTTATGAAGGCTACATGATGGAGAAAATTTATAGGGGGCTCAGTTGGTCAATGGTGAGAAATATATTAAAAGCATTCCTCATTCATTTTAATGAAACTTTTTTAATTCCTATCTCTTTGATAGAAAAACATGGAATGTTTTAAAAGACATAACATGGTTGATATTACAATAAGAAAATGAGAAATATGAGAATCTATAAAAGGGGGTTATAATATTCACGGGTATGGAAATATAATGTTAGATGGCATAAGTGAGCATGAGTTAAAATAAGTGTCTAAAAATATACAAGTAAAAAAATATTAACTCATGAAACAATATCCTCAACAATCTAAGTCGTGAGATCAAGGATCATAAAATGTCAAATAGAAGAAAAGTTTTCAGACTACCCAATGATAAAATTTGTATGCCTTTGACCATGTTATGAAAAAAATGTAATAGATTTCATATGGGTTTAACGATTATAGGAATGTTAGTTTATTTTCATTTTTGAGTTAGTTATTTTAGATGGTGTTTTTCGAAGTAGAAAATATAAATTAAAATAAAATACATCCCCATATATGTACAGGAAGACACAGAAAGGATGGTTGTATCTGATGAAGCACTATAATTTAGGTAACCTATAAAATCATCACATAGACAGTACATACCTACATCGTATCAAAGAATAAACACCATAATCAAAACCATGTGTATGATAAAAATATATATGATGAATATAGATAACTCTAAATGAATTACATTTTATTACATAAAAAATAAATTAATTAAAAATAAACATAGTGAAAGGAAAACAAAATAATGATTGGTTGCATTCCATCGAATGTTAGTTTTACGTTATCTTCAGTGAGACATTGATCAAACTCCACCAGGATAAAATAGAAATGTATAACATGCATATGCTTATATAATTGGGTGAGTATGGAATCCATTCATTGAAATGGAAATTATCCTGAAATCTACACAATATCTCAATGGAAAATTGTTAGTCAGATTGATGTGTGGAATTAAATTAAAATAGAAAAAACACAAATAGTAAGGAATGTACCCCACATGAATAAATAATCACACAATAATTTAATTTTTTGTATAGGGAATCATCATAAAGATCATTAACGTTATATTTTTAAATTTATAGAGGATAAGAAATACCCTCAACAGACACTTTCAGCAGATATATTATATTCATAATATCCTTGAATGTTGTATTTGGTTTGATGATATATCCCAATTCGTGTTCACCACTAACCAATAGAATAGGGGAATTCACTGGTTTCAAACTCAATCCTTACACCACGGTTTCATTGATTATATAGTGGTCAAGATTGTTTCTATAATCTGTGGGTATTTTAAGAGAATTTTTGTCAACAATGATGCATGGAGTAGGTGGGGAAATCTTAATCGGAGTAGCTGAATCCATTTTGTCAAGAATGATATATTTTTCAAAATTTTATTTAATACTTCCCTTATCAAGTTTCTCCATTGGCACATGTGGAACCAAAAACATAGGATCCTTCATAAAATCCCATTCATCTATTTCTTCAAGAAAATTATGAGTGTTCTCCACCACAAATACGGACAAATTTTATGTATGCTAAATTTTTTATATGTTTCTATTTTGTAAAAAATGTTAGGCTCAAATGTTTTTTAGAAAGAGTCGATTCAATGTAATTTTAAGTGATGTACCCTTTTGTGTGGTAATTAATATTATATTGGATCAATTTTGACTATATCACAGTAAATAAGGGTCCTAGTTCTATGTCCACTTCACACTAAAATGTGTAATTTGATAGACATTGAATGCATCCATTTTCACTTTGAGAAGATTGGGTTGTGAACTCACAGAATAAGGAAATAAAATAACAATTTCTGAGGGACCATTATATTGAATAAACTATTAGACTAAGCTCTCTTATTCATTAAATGTGATAATATTGGAAGAATTAAATTTTGATGGATAGGAGTAACCAATGGTATAATAAGAAGGTGGATCAATCACTTTATCTGGACTAGAAAATAGATATTGTTCAAATAGAACCACTACTGAACTCTATTAAAAATAATTATTCCAAATTAGATCATTAAGTGTCAATGAGGAGGATAATTAGGTAAGATGAGTCATTTGATTTTAAAAATTATTGAATTTATTTTATAGATATGTTATAGGAAATAATCTTTTCATTATGTTCATCTTGATGTTCAATCATCCAATTTGTCCCAGTAGTAGAATACAACAACATCTTCCCAATTATTGAATTATTTGTTTCAAATGAATAATAATTTTCTAAATTTTCAAAAATTACTTGACTTTTAATATGATTAAAATATATAAAATGACTTGTATCACATCATGGTAGATTATTCTCATATGGTTCATAACATAGAATTAAATATAAATCATTAAAATAAACCAGATTACCTAGAGAGATCATGTGTGCTGAATTATTATACATAGTATCACGAGTTGTGGGAACATTGGGAGGGTGTTGAGTGTAGTATTATGGTGCTAAACACTCCATTTAGAACATTTATGTTCCTTGAAATTCCTTGAAATGAAAAATTCCCAGATTAGTTAAAGGTTTTTTTATTTCTTTGTTTTTTTTATTTGATTTTTAATCCTAAATAAATTTCAGTGAGGAATTTCTAATACTACCATTATCCTTATAAATAGTTCTAGAAATATGAAATTTATGTCAAAACACATGAAAATTTTCAAATTTATTAACCTACTAACTACTATATAAGTGATGAGAAGGGTTGAACCATAGAGAGAATGTTTGTAAACACTAGAAATATCCACTTAGAGGATTGTTTAGGAAGATGAGTTTTAAAATTGATTAACAAATAAAATGTCTAAAATTTAAAACTATTTAAGAATAATTAAATAAATTACAAAAAATCATCTAAGTGAACTATATTAATATGTGGAGAAATATGGTATAGATGGAATTGTCAGAGCTATGATGTCAATTCAGGTGTATGGAATTCCAACTATTTCATTTCTATATCTGAATATTTATTTTTTCAATTATCATCGATTTCAATTTAAATAAAAATACTATCAGGTATCATTCTCCATGGTTAGAAATTTTTCTAATTTTCACCCAAACCACTCATCATTTAATTCTATCATTTGACGATTAATTTTCCTGTCACATTAGCATTGAATCACTTGGTGAAATTCAATGACCCATTTCTCAAAAATATAAGTATCTATCTGTTTCGGGTTTTCTCAAATGAGATAACTTATTAGGTATCAATAATCTATGTTTAAAGGAGAAGGTGTGAAAAATATTTATTTTTTAAAATAATATAATTATTTATTCATAATTCTCTCATGTGTGATTTACAATTCTCTCATGCACATGATATAATTTAGGATAAATAAATTCTTCAATGATCTCCCACCTGTGATTACTTATTAGACATAAAATGAATGATCACCAAAGAATATTTTTAGACTCCAAATTATAGTCAACTAAAATTTAAATATATTAATATAAATAAAAATTTAATTAAAATAATAATTCAAAAGGTAATCAACACATGAAAAAATTTAAAGAGATGTAATGACCGTCACGTTTATCACAAGATATATATTTAGAAAATTAGTCCTCCACAACGACAACATGGAACATAAAATATTTAAAAGAGGATATAAAAATGTTTTTTATACATGAATATAACCAAAATATTACACAAATGATCGCCCAATAATAATCATAACTCCACTGGTCACCGCAATATTGAAAAATTAATAGTATCCATATTCACTTTCATCATACATCATCGATCTCCGTATGAAAAGATAACCGACTTCAAGCATTGATATCACGCTTGAATCATTGTCAATCATCAAAAAACCTGAAACTATCAACTTCCAGTGTGATTAAAGGGGTGCCACATAAGTAGGATGTCAGTGGTATACAATGTGCAACAAGAGGTGGTCTCCACTGCTACTTAGTGTTACAGTGGAGAGTATATTGACTTACTGGTGGTTACTCACTGGTGGTGGATTGCTTGTTGTGGTGCATGACAGATGAATAACATAGGAAGGATAATGCTAAGCTAATATTATGGTGAAGATTCCCCTCGTAGGGTTGCAGGTGGGCACGCCAGGTTTGTTGGACAACAAGGAGGAGGCGTAGTATTGGTTGTGGTGTTGTTTTGGTGGAGGGGTGCATGGTGGTGTCTCAAGATTGCTAATGTGAAGGGAAATGTGCTGGTGTACAGGTGAGTGTGAGGAACTATTGGAGGGGGGATGATCAACCTAGTGCTTTTGTAAGAGAGCAGCCCCTCCTAGGGTTTTCTCCCAGCCAAGAAAAAGAATAACCGGGCCTATTCCCTCCTTATGCGATCAACTTCTAGAAAAAAAATAAAAATAAAAATATTATTATTTTTAAATATATATAATTATATAAAATATAAAATTATATTCAATAAAAAAACAAGAAGAATAATAATAACAATAAATTTGGAATTATATAAATATACTCCAAACAGCAAGAAGCATGGATTATAACCCATGGCCCTAAAAAATTTATTAATAAAATTAATGTGTACGAACAATTAATGATAGGGATAAAAACAATCATCCAAAAAAAATCCACTAAAACCAAAAGGAAACAGTCATCTATTTATGCTCTCCACCCCTTCCTCGATAGTCACCTTGGATTCTCGAGTTTTTGACTCTCTTTTGTTGCATAGGGGAATGCCAAGTTTCATCAAGTTCATCCATTATGGATAAATAATATTCTCCATCATGGGATTTCTGATTTGAGGCATTTCCCTTCATATCAAAAGTGATTCTTTCCTGAATAGTATGGTTGTATGAGGATTTTAATCCAATTGGTCCACAAAACAAATCCCTGCTATATGATCTATTCAACATGTCAAGAAAAGTGAATTTATTACCATGACCTGCATCTGGTGGGAAATTCCCACTCTACACTGTCATAGGGCCACCTTCCTTAGTATCTGATAACAAATCATTACCAGCCGCTCTAAGCTGACATGGGTTAGTCAACATTGGGGTAACATTCCCATGAATGTCACCTTTAGCTGAGTTTGTCTTATCCAAAACAAAATAGGTCGGTCCCATCTTGGATGGAGAGATATGTTGATTAGATTTATTATATGAAAATAGTTGAAAAAAATCCTCATCCATAATAATTTTCATGCCTCCTAAATTGAGTCATGTATTTTAAAAATTTAAAAAAAGAGAATCTTTAAAATAAGATCTTAAATCTTTAACATCTTGATTACATTCATCCCTCCTTTGAGGTCGTTTTTTCCCAGCAGCAACAGATTAAATCAACCACCCATCTGTCCCAAAAGGAATTCCATAATTTTTGGCATAGAGTGCTTCTAATGATTTCTAGACTAGAATTTGTTTGTCAATCCTTTTCCCTTTCAGGTCAAGTATCTTATTTATTTCCTTAGATCAAATATTAGTAGAGGTGTGATCACTCACTATCTCTCTCGTCATATATAAGGCACCAAGATATTTATTACAAAGAAGATGTGATGGAAATCCGACATGATTAATTTGAATATTTATAACATTACTATATTTGGAGACTTAATACCCCACAATCCAACAAAAGTCACATAATGATGGGAAATATTCATATTCGAATTGAACCTCAATATTAACACTATTTTCCACCATTGAGACCATAAATTCAGGTCTAAATCCATGCAGTTGTATGCTTCTGTGAATGCAGATTGAAGTTCAAATCCTTTGAAGAAAGGATAAAACCCCTAGATTAATTGCATAAAAACTAGATCCCCAAGAATAAGCTTGATCGCATGCATCAAATAAAATTAGATGAAAATATCCTCTACTAATGGGGACAATCCACCAGTTAGAAATGCCCCAAATCTTAGAGATCTATGAATTTACCTTCTTAGTACTCATCTACATGTCACCCTTAGCAAGAATTAAAAATCCAATAAGAAAAAACATAAATGGTTCAAGACACTCCTTAAGAGAATCATGGTTTATAATAAACATGAATGTTCCATTTATAGATCCTGAAAGGTGAGGGTCCCGAGCTTCATGGGAGATTTTATCTGTCGTTTGGTGATTCCATTAATTTAGGGATTCTACCATGGAAAATTCAATTCAATGCGAGTGGACTAAAACATCATTTCTCTTCAAATTTAACCTTCCCGAGACCTGATTTAGAAGATCCAAATTCTTCGGCACCCCATTGAGTGAGATCTGGCTAGAATCATTAGGTTCCTACAAGACCAGTGAAGAAATCTTCAAACTTGTGGTCAAGGATTGATCATCAAAGGCTCTATTAAAGTGCACCTCCTCCACATGTCTAATTCCAACAGAACCGCTACAACACAATTGATCTGTGCCTTCAGTATCCTCATGGTTGTGTAGCTCATGTGTCACAGATTTCTCAATGAAAGGACCACCAATAAGATCTATGTTTCACCTCTCACTCATTTCTCCTCATATAAATATATAGTATACTAATTATAGAAATAAATACATCTAAAAGGTAAAACTATATAAATTAATATATAATTACGTAAATTAATATAATAAAATTAGTAATTAGATAAAAATATTATCTACATGCATCATCCACTAATCATTTTTTTTATTTTCAAAAGCCGGTTAAAGGGGAACCGGAACCCCAGGATACAACCACAAACTCAAACTGATCACAGCCATACAAGGATCAGACAGCATGCCAACACAGATTTACATATCATCCAAGCCAAACTCATCTCTACTTCCCCTTCCTGACTCATCATCTCCAGTAACTGTGGCTATTTCCCATCCCGGAGTCCTCCAGTAGTGAGCACTATTGACACATTTCATGAGCTGATCAAAAACATGGTAATCTGGTGCTTTCCTCTTGATCTCACTATTCTTTGCCCAGGTCCCAGTCACCTCTTTATTCTTCTTGGAGGCAAAGCGAGTCCGCATCGGCTTTGGGAGACACGAGTAATCCCTCCTTGGTCGATGTCTAGAAGTGGAAGAAATAGGTCCTTCAATTGAAACAGTTCTCTGTTTCCCACTTTGAACCACTTCACTGAAAGAGAGCTTCTCCCCTCCTTTAGCAGCCTGCTCCCACGAGCCCGAAATAGGAGAACCTGCAAAAACATCCCTTTCTGGGGTCACAGCCCCCATAGCAGTATCATCCACCAGCAGAAGCAGGGGAACACCCTCTGGAATCGCCACATCCTCCTCCACAGCATGAGTATCATTCATCAACAAAGGTAGGGACACATCCTCTTCAATCGCCTCATCCATAGACACCGCGGGAACCTCCTTCACACCACCATCAACCTGCAAACTCCTGGAGGCACCCATACTATCACCCCCCAATCTCCTGAAACAACACATAAATACATGATCAAAACTAACATTACCAAGGCAATCAAACCTATTGCTTAAAGAAACAAAGGGTCTGGCCTTTGGATCCAAGCCTCTATTCTCCTCTGTATAGTTCTGAGATGAACTGGCTTCTACAACCCCCACTGAGTGAACCAAAGCAGGCCCTTCCCCAGCCCTCACCCTATCATTTACGGTCTTACTGCCATGACCATCCGCATCCAGTGTCTTGCCAGTATCGACCAGGATATTGGCCACCACTGCAGGTTGAGCCACATTAATCTAATATAAAAATAATAACATACAAATAATATTAGCACTACAATTATTAAAAACAGCAATATTAATGTTAATATAATAAAATAAAAAATACTTCTATTATAAGTAATATAGTGTTAGATAATATATGTTAATAATAAATACAATTAATACAAACTAATAAGAATAAGAAATTACTAATATTAGTATTTAAATTAACTAAAAAGTATCAAAATAAAAAAATACTAACAATCTACAAAAAGAACCGAAAAACACAAAATGTTATTAGAAAAATAATTAAAACTAAATTATAAAAATGTAAAAATGTTTTCATAATTATTGTGCATCATACATCACAACATTATTGTAGGTGACACCAGGTGGGAGCCCTCTAAAGAGGGATGGGTGTGATGATGCCCACCATTCATCCATTTTCCCTTATTCATTGATGGATCGATGGGTACCTTGTAGCAGGTCTTTATGCACATTGATTTTAGTCAGCTGAAGTGGAGTACCAGGATGATGGTGTAGAGAGAGACTTGCAAGAATATTTAGGTGGGTGGTATGAAAGGGAGATAATCATTTTAGAACCCGTCATTTAGTCCTCCCCCACATGTCTGTGTGAGATGGAGGGGTTCCCTACCATGTAGTTTTGGACCATCATGGTAAAAATCTTTGGCTGGGGGGGGGGGTGATGCAACATCTTCAACTAGAAGAAGATGTGCAATGAATAATAAGGGAGAGACATTTTTTTGGTGTTTTGAATGATAAATTCTACCTATTGAATACTCATGTATTATAGTGTATGTTTTGGTGGAGATTTGTTTGGTGTAGGCCGATAGAAACCTCCCATGGTGGACCTTCTGGTCATTTATTTGAGGACATTGTTTCTTTGTGTCCTCTTTACCATGTTAGCTTTTTCATGTCATGTTTCTCAAAGGCATATGTGCCTCTGGGCCTATGAACCATTTAATGGGTTCCCACATTTCCGAGTTTTAAAAGTGGTTCTCTTTTTTTTCTCTTTAATAAAGTGGGTTTGATCATTAAACTATTTAAATAACAATAAACAATAATATTTTAAATTATATTTAAAACAGTCAATAATAAATTTATTAATTAAACATTTTTAAAAAATTTCATACATTTATCACAATATTAATACATTTTAATATATTTAATATAATTTATTTTGGCTGTTCTTTTTCTAATTTTTTTAAATTTACCGATTTTTATTTATGTTTTTATATAAAATATATTATCAATGAGCTATATAAATAAATATATGAATATATGAATATAAAATGTATACATATATATAATTAATTATAAATAATTATATATCTATATAGTAACAACTAAAAATCCATATATATATATATATATATTAAAATTATTAATTATAATTTTATAGTTTTATAATTAATTATATATTTTGACAAAAATGTATACATACTATTACTATTTATACATTTATATGTAATATTTTTAATATGTTTGTAATTTATATAATTCATATTTATTCATTTCAAAATTTTATTGATTTTATTTTAATTTTTTTATTATAATCCTTTTATAATTTTAATTTATTAATTTTTAATTCAAAAATTATTGTAATTATTTTGTATTTAAATTTAACTTTTAATATCAATTCATTTTTAATATTTTTAATTCATTTAATTAATGTTATAAATTTATTTATTTTTTAAAATATTTTTTTGAAATTTATTCAGTTTGAATATTCTATCAATTAATATTATTAATTTAATTTTAATACGTATTAATTTTTTATATTTTTTTAAATTTATTAATTTTTTAATATTTATCTATCCATATTTGTTTATTAGGTTTTAATATTTTCAATACGTTTATATGTTTTTTATTAATATTTATTTTTTTATCAAGTTTTAATATATTTTATATGTTTGAAATTTATGTAGTTAATTTATTTAGATGATTTTTTTAATATTTTTATAATTCAAATAGTTAATATAATTCATTTTTAATGATTTTTTTATTTATATAATTAATATTGCTTTTTATTCATTTTGATTCATTTTCATGTGTTTTTAATTTATGAAATTATTGTAATGATTTCAATGTTTTTATTTTTTTTGTAAATTATTCACTTCTAATATTCATTTATTCAATATTTTTTATTCATTTTTAATATTTATAAATTTTATAAATTTTTTAGTTTATTCATTTTTTTAGTATTTATTTATACATATTTATTTATTAATTTTTAATATTTTCAATATGTTTGAATGTTATATGATTAAGATTTATTAATTTTTATCGAATTATTTTTAATATTTTTAATTGGTTTGTAATTTATATAATTAATTGGTTTCAATTATTTCTTAATATTTTCTAATTTCAATCTTAAGTATCTATTATTTTTAATAATTTTTTATATAAAATTTATCTAATTTATTTATTATTTTTTTTCTATATTTTTTACATTTTTGTGAGTGAAAGCAAAATAATATTTTATCAATGGTAAAAATAAGCACTCATATATACTTCTTTTTTAGTTTTAAAATCGAACTAATAAAATAGTTTTTACACGCACTTATTCTTTTAGTGATGATAAAATGGACTTTTATCAATGATTTTTTAGTAGTGTTGATAAAACCATTGCTCTCTTTTAAAAATAATATTAACAGATTGCTTCCCTCCTTGAGATGCATTCAAGATCTTATGGAATCGAACTCCTGTAACAACTGAGCTTAGATTTTTTTAGACAAATCGAACCTCAAAACCAAAGGTATGATATCCTATATTTGTTTAAGGATTCTTGCTCAATATTTCATATATTTATCAAAATTTATTGATTTTATTTTTCCATAGACATCTTTAATAGTTATTCACCAACATTTTCATATATAATCAGTTTCTTGCTTTATTCTTCCCTATTTGTTTTTGATAAATATACCCTTTTGGATTCTAACCATTTTGGTTCACCGATATTGTTTTAATTTTCAAATTTTTGGGTTGTTACTCTAATTTTTATATATAAATATAGACGATAGATATATATTTACTACAAAATAATTATTATTTTTATTTGGTATTAATTGGAAATATAAATGGGGTTCACTGCAATAATAATAGTTTTTATCAACAAACTGTCATTTTTTAGCAGCGTAACGAAAAATTAATTGGATAATTAGGTCGAATTAATAGCTTGGGAAAATTTTAGATAAAAAATAAATGTTAGTAATTTTGTTAATAAGTTTAGACTGTATATATATATATATATATTAATTGATATAATATTATTCGTTGGGAGTGTAGAGTGGAAGTGTTGATATGGTTATTACATGATATATTCCATTTTCTCAATGGAATGTTTTTTTTGAGTTTGTTATGCATACTGTTTTTCATTGGGTTATGGTTTGGATCAAGGAAGTAAAAATATTTTAAGTGAGAATGATCAAAGAGTAAGATTAATGGTTTTTTTAAAGAATCATGACCTAAGATATGTTATTTTCTTATATGTATATATATACATATATTTGTTTTTATATATGTAAGTACATTCGTATATATATTTTTCTTTATGATTGTTTGAATATTTATATATCTCTATGTATATCTGTTTGTATATATATATATTAATATAACTTTATATTATATTTAAATCCTTAAATTTCCATTAAAAAATCATCACATCATACCATCACGTTGTACATGAAGTTACGAACATTACACTAGGCAATCAATCTATACCAAAAGAGAAGAGTTAATTATTTCTTAAACATATGCTTTATTATATTCATATATTTTTCATTCTATTATAAAACAAAGAATTTATATATATTCTTTTTATATAATTTATATATGTATTTATTATAATATATAATAATATTTTTAAAGTTAAACATTATATAATTACAAGTATAAAAAATGATACATTATGTATATACCTTGTGTATATTTTTTTGTACAATATGAATATTGTTATACTAAATGGGATGGATATGAAGTGAAAATGGATGGATGTTAATAGTTTGATAAAGGAGTATGTGGATGGTGTTAGATATTTCATTAATTATTCAATAGATCATGCATATGACCGTTCTCAAATAATTTTTACATGTTTAACTTATTTATATTCATGAAAATTTTGTTTATAGGATTTGGAAGAAAATTTGAATTATCATAAAATATATTGAAGCTTTAAATGTTTGAATAAACACGAGGGAAAAATAAATGTATATTTTGACTTAGATAATACTACAATTTATGGATCATATAAAAAGATTAGAAGTGTAAAAAATGATATAGATCATATTGAAGAAATGAAAATGGAAATTAGAGATTACCATTTGGTTTTTCAAAAATTATTTGAGAATTTAAAAAGTTGTGAAAAAGATGCCATTTTATACCAATTATACTAAATATACAACATTAACTGCCATAATAAAGGTATATAATTTGAATTCGGGCAGTGGATAGAGTGGAACTATCTTTATTAAACTACTTGGTCTCCTAAATGATATGCTACCAGAATAAAATGGGCTTCCTTATTGAACTTATGATGCTAAATGAATTCTATGTTTAATGGGTATAATCTTTAAAATAATACATGCATTTAAAAATAACTATATATTGTTTCACAAGGACTATGAATCACTTAGTAATGACCTAAGTGTGGTGTGGATTGATACAAGTATGATAAAGAAATTCTATCAGAAGTTGTATGGTACTTTCAAATCATTATAATGTTTAGATAAATATATGGTTGTGAGGAGACCATTAGACAATTGATGTGTCATGAAAATACCAGAATTCAAGAGAGTAAACTACATCCCCCAAAAAAATATTCTTAGTTGAATAAAATTGATCAAGGGTGTTATAAATTTATAAATGAGATAAGAAACCTATGTCTTGTTCTATATATAGATATAATGAATCATTTTAGTGTATAAATAAGTACTCATGGTACATGGAAAGTTGTGTTGATAAATTATAACTTCCTATCATGGTTATGCATGAATCCCACATAAATTATATTGTATCTCCTTATATATGGACCAAAAAAACTAGGTAATTATATTAACATATACCTGGATCTATTGATTGAAGATATGAAATTGATGTGGGATATGGGTGTTACATTGTATGATGCTCATAGAACTGAATAGTTCCCATTAAGATCCATGCTATAAAAGATGATAAATGACTTTAATTCTTATGAAATGTTTTATGATATAACATTAAAGGAATATTAGGGTGTCCCATATATGAATACGAAACACATTCAATTAGGTTGAAACATTCTTTAATGAATATGGTTTTTTGAAATTTCACGTTTTTACGCTGATAACATAAATACCAATCCTGGATGATATCATTTGATAATAATAAATGAAAAGGTACAACACCATCAATATTAATAGGTGATCAACAGTTTGATAAATTAAACAATATTTTTACTATTTACCGTAAGCCTTTTTATAAAAACTATAAAAAAATATGTTGTAATAAGAGAGTAGTTTTTTGAATTACTATAGTAGATTTTTGTACATCAAAAATTTTATTGATATCATGCGTATATTAAAATCCTATGTGATAGTGTTATTGTAACATTAATAAATGCACCAAATAAAAAAATATGGAATTAACTAATTTTTGGACATGACACAAGGATAAGGGAAGAGTTGGAACCATTGATGGGTGAAATAATTCATTTTCTCCCATTATCAACATACACTCAATCCTATAATTAAAATTTTAAAATTTTAAAATTTCTTAATGATGTAAAGGTTCTAAAGGGTGTTAATAAAATATCAGTAATGTTGTGTCAATGAATAATTTTATGTCAAAGAGTCTAAAAGCACACAATTTTCATGTTTTGGTACATGATTTATTTCTCATAAAAATATGTTTTATTATACATAAAAATTTATGACACAATTTAACCAGGATATTATTTCTTTTCAAATACATATATAGTAATGTTATTGACTCGATGAAGTCTACAACCATGAATGAAGAAATTGTAGTCGTATTTTGTGAATTGGATATGTTATTCTCACTACCATTCATTGATATAATGGTCTGCCTAATGGTTCAATTAGTTATAGATATTCAATTTTTTATTCATGTACATTACATATGGATGGACCTCAACAAATTACACCTAAAGATTCTGAAATGGTAAATCATGAATAGAAGTTTTCCAGAAGGTTTTATCACAATGTAATATATTTTTGAAGTAGCTTTTTAATTCTAGGCTAACTACCTATATTTAATTAATTGAATTAGTCTCTAATTTTTTCATTAGATTTCTTATTAGAGAAGGGATTTCAAGAATATACGTTGTTATAATTTCTATTATAGATTAGGATAAATCTCACCCTTATATTTTTCATAACTGTATAAATTTTTCTCCATATATTGAAACCCACAATTTAATTCATAGGCATTTCAATTATTCAAGGGTTAAAAGATGGTATGAAATAAAAATAATCAATAGTCAATAAGATGATTTTATAGTCATATTTTTAAGAAGTAATAAGTAAATAAGAATTCAAATTTTGATAGAATTCAATGAGTATCCAGAGGACCATGTGTACATAATTTATCTTATAATGACTATGCAATTAATGATTATATGTTTTATAAAAAGGGAAATTATGAACTTGATATGATGAAAAATATCGGAGTTACTCTTTTGTCAGAATTGATTCTTGTTACAGGAACCAATGAAAAAAAACCAATGTATGAAAATTTGTCAACCTTTCTCATCATTGAAAAAATTTATAGGTTGTATTATATAATATTTCAAATGCTATTTTTATTTAAAAATTGGATAAAAATATATGTTCAGTTAAAGTAATTGAATTGGTCTTTGTGAAGGTGAATTATAGTATAAATGGGTACAAGGATAAACCATTCATAATGGAATCATAGGTAGTGTAAGTATTTTATATCCAAGATCCTATAAATAAAAATTGGTCAATTTTTTGTAAGACTAAAACAACCACATGGTTCGATGAAAATTTAATTGAGGATAAAATTTTCATTGGGATATATTTATTACATGGTGTTCTTAATGTAGATAGTATCTTGTACATCAAATATGGATACACGAAGGAGATTTTCATACTCAATAGCTGATCCAAATATCTTTAACCTCTAAAGAATAAAATTGAGTTTAATGAATTGGTTAAGATTTTATTTAATATATTATGATTTTATTCAAAATATTACTTGTTTTATAATGTATTTTTGTAATCTAAATTACATTTTTAACTTATCTTGATGATATTTTCTTCTTCCCACACTAACGCTTCCAATGTTGATGAATAATACACCAACAAT
The DNA here is from genome assembly GCA_963277665.1 of Viscum album. Lineage (NCBI taxonomy): Eukaryota > Viridiplantae > Streptophyta > Magnoliopsida > Santalales > Viscaceae > Viscum > Viscum album. Next base: position 522,366,247 of record OY728145.1, read on the forward strand.
GTTAAAATTGAGTAATTTTTAGGAGGTAAACAACTTGTGGAAGGGAAAAAACAACGGTATAGATCCTATATCTTAATAACTGATATTATTGTAAGAAGAAAATATATAAATTGGAGGTTCGGTAGAATTAATATAACTAGCCTTTTGACCCCAACAATTCAATTTTCATTTGTTTTGTTGGGGTCATAACTCTAATGCATGTGATGATTGTTATAGATAAATGGCATAAAATTATAAATGCATTAAACATAATAATTTGGGAATATATTATGGTAACCTTATAATATACATTATCCATTTTTATGAAAAATAATATAATGAAACATTGATTTAATTTTCATTATCCATTCTAGTGTACATTAATTTTAAATGAGTTTTTGAATAAATTATTGTTAATGGATGATGGAAAGGCTTATAGATTCTTTCACACACATATGATGTAGTGACATGTTAGGGACACCAAGGAGAGAGTAAACCCCAACCCATAATATATGTATTCCCAAGTGATAAAACAAGAAACATGTAATTGTTTTATTGGTCAATGGAATAATGAATCATTTTAGGTGCATTGTAATTAGTAATATTTTATATTATATTTTTTTTGTATTATTCACTTTTATTCCAAAAAATTAATTTTTAAAATAGAAAAGGTGTTCTAAAAATAAACAACATGCATTGAAACCAATATACCCCTATTAAAAATAAAATATGGGGTACATTTTAGTTAAAAATGGTATTTTAAATATATAGTAAATGTTTTGTGTTATATTAAACAATAAAATAATTATGTTCCTTTTTTATATATATATTGATGAATTTGAATCAAAATACACATCTAACCCACGTTATGTTCTATGAAATGATTCACATATAAAAAAAGACAAATAATAGATGAAAAAACACAACAAGTATAGGAATCATGAGTAAGTATAACACAATTTTAACTTTGTATTCTTTATAGAAGAATTACATAAAAATATCTGTATATGTTCATATGTTTTTATATTTATTACAAAAAAGAATTGATATCATTTATACCATAATAACTTCTACTTATAATATATTTGAAGATGATAGAATATTATAGCCACATTATATGTTCTAGGTTGGGAGTGACACCTCAAACATATTTTGACAACGAAAATTCACTGGAGGATGCAAATGATAAAAAAAAATATATGCATACATTAATATATAGTCTAAATGAAATTATTATCATGTATGTATTGATGGAATAATATATACAAAGGGTTTAAATATAACAAATAATAGAATAATAAACACAACCGGAAGAGTCACACCACACTAGATTTGAGACTATCAATTCCCCTCAACTTTATTCCTTACCTAGGGTAATTGATTGTTTTCATGATTGTTTTTTATAAAAGTGAATTTAACCACTATTTATTCCTTTATTTTACTAAAATTATATAGGGTTAAGGTGACTGTTATTTATATATATCATCATCCACCCAGTTCCTTGTTGTGAGGGGTATAATGTATAATATGCAAAGAGATTTTATATATTATAAACTACTCCAAAAAGATAATTTGAGACTAGTGATTCAAGTATATAACAATCCATGTGCTGATATTATTGTTCCTCTTGATGATATGGATGTTAACACGGTCGAACATGCTATTGTAACATTCATAGAATGGTTATTTAATATTATATGTACACGTGAAAATACTGTTGTATGTATTTTATACTTTTTTCCAATGAAAAAATTTAATCAATTGATGAAAAAATGTTTGAAATGAGTTATGTAATTATATATAGAGAAAGATATGGGAGAATGGAAGGTCCAATCCAAAAAATCAAGTGCATCATGCAAGAAATCAAAAGGATCTTCTAAGAGTACCATTACCCCACCAATTTCATAGCCACATTTATTAACGTTAAAAGTTCTTCCCGATACAAAAGTCAAATATTAAAATATCTAATATATCGAATTTAAAGAGAAAATTCATGAAAAATTCATTATAGACATGATCTATCTTGATATTATAAATTAAATTATCAAGCATGTATAGTTTGGAGTTTTAACTATTAATGTATACATGAGGTATATTTTCATAATCTACTTTTCCAATAATTTTTCTATTATGTTAATTATAGTTAATTACTATTCAAAGTTTCTATAAGTGTATATATCATTATTATATAAATGGAAAACACTACGAAGAAAAATCTGGACTCATTAATCATGATATCAATTGTTCAAAAAATCATTGGATAAAGAATAAATTATAAAAAAATAGATGAACTACCCATGAAATTGGAATATAAAATAATATAAGAAAATATCTTCTTTATTCCTATAATAAAATGGTAAAACTCTATAATCTAATAATATAATTTTAATTTTTTTTATTTCTTATTCATTTTTGGATGCTCATTGAAGTCAATTTGGATACTCTGAAGGTTTATGTTTTGGATCCAAAGCATGGAGTTGCAAAAAATTGACCACACATGATTCCTATTGTGAATTTTTAAAACACTAATAGTAAAAAGTTGAAAAATGAAATTTAAACAATACCATTTATATTACTCTTTAATAGTAATTTTGTTAAGATAGGGAGACCATTAACTATAAAAAATCTTTGTATACGGATGGTGATTTATAAAAATAAGCCTATGGATTTTGACACATGGATACATATTTTGGTATATATAATAATATTTCATCATCAAAACACATATAAAAAAATTATATATTTTTCTTAATGTTTCTACAATGTCGGAAACAAAATAATGATAATAATTTTTGATATTACATTTATAAATTTATGAAAAATATCATGTTCTATCAAAAAAATATCATCCCTAAATAAGTATTTATGAAGTTAATTATAAATTTATTTAAGATATTTATTAATTGTTTTTTTGTTTAAATTTTTTCAATAATATGTGTATCCCTAATTATCTACATATTCAAAAGAATTATATATTTTTTAGAAATGATGGTAAAGAGTACATGGTATCATACTATTTGCAGAAATCATAAATAATTTTTTTTATATTATTTTTTAATTATTTTTTTATTTCATAGTGATAATAATGAGTTGATCAGCTCGATCAAAAGTGTCATTTCACCTTCAAAATTTTATTAAATTAACAAATCACCAAAAGGGGTAAAAACCAACAATGTGAGTTTGTATTGAAATGAAAACCTATAAGAATGATCCAAGGGACATTTTTTATTGTTAGGAATTGATAATACATCATTCCAATGGTTGTATTTTTTTGTATAATCTAAATTTACATTTCAAATTCTTATTTATTGTTAAAAACACATATCATCCATCAGAGGGTCAAAAATAAGAAAAAGAACATAGGTTGACATGAAAACTTATGAAAATTATTGTAGGGTCATTTATGATCTACAGTAATACGTTTATTATCAATTTAATGTTCTTAATTATCAGTAAGATCCAATGAAAAAGTTCACATATGTATTTTTTAAAATGAAATATCACCTGTCAATGGACCATTACTAAGAATACGATTTCATATTTCCATAGAAACTTATGATAATAAACCTTGAATTATTTTTGATCAATTGAAATAAAATATTCATCAGTTTAATTCATGGATTTCCCAGTATGATGGGAAATATGATTTAAAATTGTTAACTCTAATTAATAAATGAAAAATCACTACTTTAGTTTTCAAAAACTGATAAAAATTATTCAAATTGGTATAAAATATTTGGAAAATGATCTTAAATTCATTTCATATTTGTAGGAAACACACATAAATATAATATAGGAAGTACTCAACATAATCAAAAGTGTCATTTAACCTTCATATTGTTGGTAAATATACAGGTCAACTAAAAGAGTTTAAAACAAAACAAAGTTCATATTACCATCAAAACATATAATGGTGACCCTTAAGTCATTTTTGATCTACGATAATTAACCACACATCAATATGATTTATAGATTTCTCAATATGATCTTAAGCACAATTTCACCTTTTTATTGTTATTTAAATAATATATTTCCCATCAAGGGGTCAAAACAAAGTATGTGAGTTCTGATTGATGTGAAAACATATTACAAAAATCTTTGAATCATTTTTGATCTGTAGGAATCAACCACACAATAATTTCATGATTTCATTTCTTAGTGTGATGGAAAGTATGATTTTTTATTTCCAATACTTATTAATAAATAAAAATATCCTTAGTAGGGGTCATGACTGAACAAAAATCGTGTATTTTTGTGAAAACATAGGGAAATAATATTTTTAATTTCTTATCTATTGGAATTATTCTTACATTAATTTGATACCAGAATTGATCGAGAAGATCGAATGTAGTGCTTCACCATTACATTATTATTAAAGTAAAAAATCACCTAAAAGGTTTCAAAGACAAGTAAATTGATTTTTATTTCCATATAAACTTTATTAAATTATCATTGGGACATTTTTTATATTTATGAATTGACTGTGCATCAATCTGATGCTCAAATTGTTCAATATGATCCAAATTACCATTTCACCTTTGTACTTTTTATTAAAATGCATTATCACCCATGAAGGGGTAAAAAATAATAAAATGAACTATAATTGACATGAAAACATAGGTAAATAATATTTTGGTCATTTTTGATCTATATTAATCAATCAAGAATCAATTTTATGATTCTATTTCTCAATTTATCCAAATTACAATTTCACCTTTGTATTTTTATTAAAGTGACATATCACACGTCAAGGGTCCAAAACCAAGTAGGGGAGTTCATATTTGAAGAGAGAATTTAAAAAATGATACATGAATAATTTTTGATCTATATGAATAAAAAATGTCAATAGGATTCTTGTATTTCTCAATATGATGGGAAAAACAATTTAAAATTGTCAACACTCATTAATAAATGAAAAATCACCAGTGCAGGGGTTTTAAGATATTAGTCTTCATGAAGGTATGTAATTAATAAAATTATGGTTTAAATATATATTTTTAAGATAATTAAATGCTTCTCGAGTGTATGAGAGGCCTCATGTGTATTTTTAGGTATTTAATACACGAGATAAAGGAAAACTAGTCCAATATTTGTAAGGTATACAGTTTACAGACAATTAAGTAAATCATGCAACCTGCCCATGAATACTATGAAAAATTACACAATGTAATATTTCATGGCTAGAACATGGTTTTAAAATAGTGCTGATTTCCCAGGTAAATGTTTAACTCATATCCCCTCAGATAGTGTCTTGTGCATGGTTTTCACACGGTTTAGAAAATCGTGCATCCCTGTAAAAGTTGAAAAAATTACAAAATTTTAATTTTACTATTTAATATCCTCATAGAATTTTGTCACCCCATTTCATCCCTTGAACCCTAGTGATGAACAAGAACCCTCAAGGGCTTAAAATATTTACTCCTTTTCATCGTTAAGACGTTTGGAGCACCGTTTGTTGCGGATCAAAGCTCTAGGAAAGTCTTATCCCCTCATTTATTCTCTTTTCTGAATTAGTGTTTTTATATTGGGAAATATTCTTATGAATATATAAAACCCTTATTTTTCATGGGTAAATAGGTTAAATCTAAAAAATGTATTTGAATTTGGATATAAGACCACATTTAAGAGTTTGTTCATCAATAAATTTGAGGTAGGTGGTCTACAAGTTATATCTCATAGTTTTATTGAAGAGTTGTGCATGTTTTTTTATTTTCTTGGTTAACTCTAATTTTTCTTCTGATTACTTTGGTGGTGTTTGGTAAAATGGGTGTCTAAATTATGAATAGAAACCCTCATAGTCCCCATGGGATGTATCGAGGATTATTTGACCAATTTAGGGCCATCCATGGGGTGCGTCAACCTTCCTAGACCTAGGAATTGGTAATGTATGTGCTAGGTCTATGTGTGATAATTTATATCCCTTGACAAAAATTTTCATATGTTTAGTTGAGTTTAAAATGGAATGTTGGTAGTGTACATAGATTTAATAATGTCTTAAAGGGTTATTTTGAATGACATGGAAATGGGTTAATTGGGTTAATTGAGATCATTTCATGTGGATTATGAATTATGTTTGAAATTCCTACGAGATTTAGTCTATATGAAATAATGAATGTGTTAAATTATTAGTGGCATGTGAAATGATAAATATGTTAAATGGGAATTAATAAGGGAATTATTTAATATGTTTAGTGACCTAGGCATGAGAATGGTAATTGGGCTAAATTGGCTATATAATGTAAATGAAAATGGGCTAATGGGTTATGGAATAATATTAATTATATTATTGATTTTTGTGGATTAGTATTGTCATATATTTAAGTTTTTTTTGGTTTTGATATGGCTTTTGTGTAGTGAATGGATGAATAATCTTGGGCACATGGTTTTTGGTGTGGGGTGAAGGATTAAGGTTCCTCCCATTGGTCGAGTAAGAATAATGCTCTAACTCCACCCTCAATGCATAGGTTAGGGAAGGGGATAGAGCTATATTCCCCTAACAGTTTTATTACACCTGAACTGAGGCTTCAACGTGAGGAAATTTTTATGTTATGATGTGTTATCCATAATGACATAGGTACTTGTCTCATTCTTTTATAAATAATGATAAACACCTAAAACATCTGTGTGAATGGTGTAAATGCAAAACCCCTGGTTAACATGTTGATGATGAACTAATTAATGAAGAAGATGAAAATTTTGAATTCTTATAATGGTAGTAATAGTTAAAGTAATAATTAATAGCTACTGGATCCTGAACATTCTTTTATTTATTTTTCACCAATTTAAAACTTTCTTTCACTATATTTGTAGAGTAGATATTTTGTAGACACCATTAGTGGTGGACTAATTAGTTTTACACACACCCTTCTCAGGCCATTGTTAGGTACCTGAGAAGATTTCACATTCGCGAGTTAGGATAAGGGTAAAGGCCCAAATATAGAGATTTAATTCAGGATTGAGAGGTATATGGATGTGGTTCTGAACTTGGAGTTAGGAATTTTTTTGGGGATTCCAACATAGTATTTATTTTGGGTTTTGTTCACTTAGAAATATATCACGACATTCCATATTTACTATTGGTTGTGGTTTGTACCTAGTTTTGGGAGTTATTTATTTATGTATGTTGATTGATTATTATTTGTTTTCCCCTATTCTATTTATTTTTTATTGTGTATCACTCTATTAAATAAGGTTTAGTATCTCCACATTAATTTTAGACCCTTGCTGTTGGTTAGAAACTTTTGGAGTATGGGGAGGCGCACTTGAGCTAATGTGGAAACCCAACTCGGGACACTAGTTTAGTGGATCCTAGGTCAGGTAAGTTACAAAGTGGTACCAAAGGAGATATTTTCTATGAAAACTATTTGGGAATGATAGAGAGGAGGTTAGACAAGTGTTGGTACTTTCTAATGAGATCATTCTTGGGAGTATCTAACCCATTTATGAATGAAAACCCAAGCCACCCATGGTGGGAATTATTTTTCTTGTTGTGTGTTATTACATTTGATGACATTTCCCCATTAGGTGATCCACATGTTGTGAGATGTGATACTTTTATGATATTTTTATCATGTCCAAAATTTCATGAGGATTTAAATTGATGCATCATTCTAGGAACCAAAGTACATATAGTGACATGCATCATGGTAGGCCCACACATGGGATGAGTGTGTGGGATGTAAAGGGTAGGATTCATTTGATTTTCTTGAAATTGAAAAAAATGGCATCTAATGAAATGATTAAATTATGTAAAAAGGTAAGTAAAATGGAAAATAATGATTAAATAATTTTTCTTAATCAATGAGTTTTATGTGAATTAAAAATTTTGTTTAAGTAAGTTATGTTATGAAAATATCTTTCAAATGATGGCCAAAGTAATGTCATAGACGATTAAGTTAGATTAACCAAGTAATCTATGAGCCTTATTAGGGATGGTCAAGGGTATTGTTCCATTAATTATAAGGCCTATTTGGATAGTGCATGTGAAGTGTTTTTTATGTCTGGTTGTGAGCCTTAATTTATATTATTTTTAAGATTTATGGTTTTTGTTCTAAAGCTCATGTTTGTAATTGTAGAGAAATTCTTCCAAGAAGATGTGTGACGGTTAGGCGGTAAGAAGAAGTTTCTGAGAATGCTTCCCCAATAGTTGAGAAACAAGATACAGTGGTTCTAGATAATAGAGAAGTGAAATTCTGGGAGAAATTTTCCTATTTTTTGTTGATTATGGAACAAGACCCAGGGTGGGTTGCACCGAGTATGTTCGAGCTGACCAGAGAGTTTCAGCTGTAGAACCCTATGACCTTTACCAGACTGGGTGGAACAGAGGTGGTTGAGAAGTGTAAAGATTCTATCCAGATTATTCTTGATATTTTGGAGACTAATTAAATTTAGTGTCCAATATGTTGTGGGGATAGGCAAAGAGTTGATGGGACATTATGGTTCATATAGAGAATGATGTAGGAATGGTATGGATTGATTTATAGAAAACATTTCTGGAACCCTACTACCAAGAGACTTTGAGGAAGGGGAATATTGAGAGGCATATGAGTTTGACCAAGGGGGTTGCTTCAGTGGTGTATTATGCTATTCATTTCACTTATCGGTGCATCTTCATTTAGATGTTCGTAGGAGATGAGGAGACTATGGTGAAACACTTCCAGGTAGGGATTATGCATGAGATCAGGTCCCAAATGAATATATTTTATCCGAATAGGTTTTCAGAGGTAGCAGAACATACCCTTATCTCATAAGGTAACATAAAAGGAAACTCAGTTGGGGGAATTGTGGTGCCATCCGAGCAGACAAGTGGTGCTGCTTCCGAGTGCCGGAAGTGTCATTTTGGGAATTTCCAGTAGGGTGAGAGTACACAGAGTTATTTGAAGAGAGGAACAATATCTCAAGGTGGTTTTCTAGTGTTCTGTTACTAGTGTGGAAGGTCAAGGAACAAGTGGTGTTAGTGTCCATGACTACTAGTCAAGTGCCAATTTTGTGGAAGTTTGGGAAATATACAGAGGTTCTGTAGGAACCCTTGGAAGCTAGGCATAGATGGTGGGCAGAGGCAGATGTTGAGGGTGGTGAGGGGTATGTCACCTTTATTAGGAAAGTAGTTAGAGCTCCAGGGGTTTTACTGGTAGGGGTGGTGTATGTGGAGCTTTGGGGAGATATTGTCCATACTAGTAGAGAAGTAAAATAAAATTCCCACAGGCTGTAACCTAGGGTATAGGTGAAAGTCATCTTCACGTAGTTCAGAATACACCATGATATGGTAACACTGAACCATCTACCATTCAATGTATGATTATTGTATCTTCCACACTCTCTAGTGATATTTTGACACATGTGCCATATATTCTTTTATTTTTGCATAGTTTTTTATTGTGTTGGGCCTAACCATAGAAAGTGCATGATGAGTTATGTTAGTTGATACTCCTTTGGGGGTGCATGTTGAGGATTTTAGACAATGTAAGGGATATTCATTAGAGGTTGGTGGATATTGTTTGTTGTGGAACCTATTTATCATTGAGATGTCAGGTTTTGAACTGATTTTGGGTATGGAATCAATTATTTTCTATCAAACCCATCTCTATTGTTACTAAACTCCAAAATCGCTCACATCACTCGATGGAGAAAATTATGTCATTCGTGACGAGGGGAATGTTTGAGCAGGTTATGCATGGCCAGTTTGGGGACAATTGGGAGAACTGATGGACCAAGTACATTTTATTATTCTAGATGAAGGAGTAATGGAGAAACTAGACTTCCCACCAACTTTAAATAAATTTCATGATGTGTTTCTTGATGAATTATGGGGGATAAAAACTAAGAGAGATATTGAGTTCATGACCTAGTTGCTACCTAGGGTAGAATCAATTTCCATTCCACCATATTGAATGCTTCCTAAAAAACTCTAGGAACTTAAGGATCAACAAGAAGAGTTGAAGTGGAAGGGGTTCATCCATACTAGTACGTCACCATGGGGATCTCCATTGTTGTTTTCCAAAAAGTTATATAGATCATTATGGTTATATGTTGACTATATAATGTAGAATCAGATGATAGTTAAGAATATGTACCCACTTCCCAGAGCTTATGATCTATTTGATCATATAAGGGGTGTTTTTTTATTCTCCAAGATCGATTTCGGATTGGGATACCATCAATTGAGGATGATACCTTCTGACATACTAGAAACAAAATTATGATGTAGTTACAGGTTGTATGAGTTTGTGGTGATGTTATTCAGGTTAACCAATAAAAAATACGTGTTCTTGGATTTATTGAACTGAATATTTCACCTATACTCGGATCAGTTCATGGTTATCTTTGTTGATGACATCATGGTTTACTCAAGAACCCTAGATGATCATGAAAACATCTTGAAATCATCTTGAGTACACTAAGAGAGTATATGATTTACTCTATGCTATCAAAATGTAAAATATGGATTGATAAAGTTCATTTCATGGCCAATATTATTTTCAAATCAGGTGTGTTAGTGTATCTAGGGAATGTGTAGGTTGTAGTGTCTAGGAAAACCCCAATAATGTTTCTAATGTTCAATGTTTTATAGGATTGGTTGGTTGCTACCAAAGGTTTATTAAGGATTTATCCAATTTTCTAGTGAAACTATCAAGATTAAAGAAATAGGTTGTTATGTTTTAGTGGTAAAAGGCATTCGATAATTCATTTCAAGATTTGAATAAGTGGTTGACTACCACATCGATACTGATATTACTCAAACTAGGTATGAGTTAACCATATTCTGCGATGCATATGGGGTTGGAATTGAGGCAGTGTTGATGCAGGATGACCATGTTATAGAATATGGGTCAAGGAATTTTAGGCCCCATGAAATAAATTACCCTGATCCTGATCTTGATTTGGCCGTCGTGGTTATTCCTTAATGTCATGGTGGAATTACTTGTTGGGAGAGTTGTTAATAGTGTTTACTGATCATAAAAGTATTAAGTACATATTCTATTAGTGGGATTTGAATCATCATTAGTGAAGGTGGGTATAGTACCTAAAATAATTTTAATTTGAGTTAGTTTACACTACAGGAAAATGGAAGAGTGTTGAGGATGATCTGATCCAAAAGAATAGGAATCGGGTGGTTTAGGAATCCAACTTTGAGTGGAGAACGATGGCTTTGTTTTCTGAGATTCACCTGGAGGTGCAATATGGGAACAATAAAATGACACTTAATTCTATTGTATTTGAATCTTCACTTTTGAGTCGGGTCAAGGAGAGTCATATAGAGAATCTAGAGAGTTTAGATATGAAGAAAAGTATTAAAGGTGGGGAGTCATCTTATAGTTGGGTTATTGTTGATGATGGAATTGTTTTTCTTTGTGGGCATGTGGTTGTGATATTGTGTATGCAAGAAGAGTTGATGCACGAGTTCAATGAATCGATGTGGGAAGTGCATCCTAGATTGACTATGATGTATCATTATATTCATAGGAATTATTGGTGGTTGGGAATGAAGAAAGGGGTTTGGGTTTTCTATCATGATTGCTTACTTGTCAGTAGGTTAAGGTTGAGAATCAACTCCAAAGTGGTTTGTTATAGTCATTTCCCATTCCAGAGTGGAAGTGGGATGATGTAATTATGGACTTCATAGTGGGTATTCTGAGGATACCTTGGAACAATGATGCAGTTTGGTTAGTTTGGAATTGATTGACTAAGGTGGTCTATTTCTTGCTGGTCTAGTAGACTTACATAGTTGATCAATTCGGTGAGTTATAGGTTTGAGATATAGTATGGTTTCATGGTGTGCCAATAACTATAGTTTCATATTGTGATTCCTATTTTACATTGCTCTTCTGGAAGAGGTTACAGAAGTCTCTTGGATCCCAGGTGTTTTTTGAGTACTTCTTATCATCAAAAATTGGACGGGTAGTCAAAGCGTGCAATTAAAGTTCCAGAGGATATATTGAGATATTATTTCTACGATTTTAGTAGTTCATGGGAAAAAACATTATTGATACTTGTGTTTTATTACAACAACATTTTCTGGGATACGATTCTGATGGAACCTTTTGAGGCACTATATAGGATACCATGTAGATCTCAATTATGAGGGTTAGAAGCTGAGGAGTCTGAATTGTGGAGATTGTGTCTTATGTAGTAGTTGTCAAAAAGGGTTCGATTGAATTAGATGAAAATTTAAATGGTTCAAAGTTGATAGAAGCCATATTAATATCATAATTGTATCCCCCTTGAGTTTGTGATGAGTGATAGTATGTTTCTTCAAGTTTTTCAAAGTTTGGGGCACCACCAAATTTAGAAACATGGAATGTTGATGCCCACGTATGTAGAGATGTTTGAGGATATGGAGATGATCAGACTAGTAGATTACTGATAGGCTCTTACACAATGTTATAGTGCAATGCAAAATGTTTTTTCTATTTCAAAACACTATAATTATCACCCAAATCCATCTCATGATATAAATTTTGATTAAATAGAGATTAAGGTTGATGCATCCTTTGTGGATCATCTGATTTGTATCATGGATCGTAGTGATAAGGTCTTGAAGGAAAATATTGTGCCAATAGTTATAGTTTTATGGGAATGTGGAATTTTTTAAAAAGAAACATGGGAGTAAAGATTGAATATGTGGGCCCAGTTTCCTGATCTCTTTTCTTCAGGAACTCAGTGATTCTCAGAAAGAGTAGCTCGAGGACAATCCATTATAAGGTGGGGAGGTTGTATGATCCTTAATACTGTAATGATATATACTTATTAAAATATTGTTTTAAATATATTTTTTAGGAAAATTAAATTCTTCATGGGTATACATGGGTCCTTGGGGGAATTCTAGGGGATTAAAGACATGGGAGGAAGGAAAATCTAGTCAATATCTGCAAGGTGCATGGTCTGCGCATGGTTAAGTAAACCATGTGTTCTGCCCAAGAAAGTAATGTAACCATAGATAGTGGAATATCACTTGGATGGATCACAATCTATCAAAACTTGTGTCATTCCCAAGTAACTATGTGACCCAAATCCACTCAAACAGTGTCTTGCACATGGTTTTTGCTTGGTTAGGAAAACTGGGCGTGTAAACTGTGCACCCCTGTAAAAGTTAAAAAATTTAAAAAATTTCCATTATGGTATTTTTATGTATTCCCTCAATATTCTCACCTAATTTCCAATTTTGAACCCTAGTGACAAACAAGAACCCTCAAGGGCTTCCAAGAGTGATTCTCTTTCATCTTTAGGCTATTTGGAGTGCCATTGATTTCAGATTGAAGCTTCGGGTAAGTCTAATCTCTCTTTTTCTTATCTTTTATGGATTAGGGTTTATATCTTGGGTGATCTTATTATGAATATCTAAAACACTTATTTTACTCTGGAATCTCAGTTGAATCTTAAATAAGTGTTTGAATCTAGAACTAAGGCCATGCTTAGAAGTGTGTTCATAAAAAAGATTCGAGGTAGATGGTCTAAAAGTTAAATCCCATTTTTTTGAAGATATATACATGTTTGGTTTTGTTTTTGGTTAAATATTATTGTTGTTTTGATTCCTTTTGTGAGATTTGGTAAAATTGGTGTCTAAATGATGAATAGGAACCCTAATGTTCCCCATGGGATGCATTGAGGATGATTTGACTCATTTAGCACAATCCATGGTGTGTGGTAACCTTCCTAGACTTAGGAATAGAAAATGTCCTTGCTAGGTTAATGTGTGATAATGTGGAGCCCTTTATGAACATAGTAATATGTTTAGTTGAGTTTAAAATGGAATGTTGGTAGTGTAAATAGATTTTATAATCGCTTAAAGGGATGTTTGGCATTCCATGGAAATAGGTTAATTGGGTTAATTGAGATCATGTAAAGTAGATTTTGAATTATGTTATTAATTCCTAAGAGAGTTAGTGCATATATAATGGTGAAAATATTAAATTGGAAATCGAATGTGAAATGAAAAATATGTTAGACGGTATTTCATAATTGAATTATTGAATACCATTTTTGAGATTGGCATGAGAATGGGAGTCAGGATAAATGAGATTTGTAATGTAAATAACAAATGGGTTAATGGGTTTTTGCATAATATTAATTGTCTTATTGATTGTTGTGGATTATAATTGTTATTTTTTTTGTGTTTTATTGTAACATATATTAATTTTGGTTAATGGATGAATAATCTTGTTCACATGACTTGGGTGTGGGATAAAGAACTAAGGCGCCTCCCATGGGTCGAGTTGGACTAATTCTTTAACTCCACCGATAATGCATAGATCAGGGATGGTGGCTGAGCTTTATTCCCATAATGTTTTCATTCCACCCAAACTAAGGCATCGAGTTGAGGACATTGTGATATTATGATGTATTATCCCTAGTGAGATAGAGACTTGACTCATTCCCTTTTGTAGAATGATAAATTCCTTGGAACTTTTTATAAATTATGTAGATTCCAAACCCATGATTTACATGTTGATAATGAGCTAAGTAGTCAAGAAGATGAAAATGATGAAATTTTCTAAGGGTAGTAATAGTTAATGTAATGATTTCTAGCTAATAGAAACTGAACTTTATTTTATTTACTTTTCATTTATTTAATACTTTACTTCACTATCAGTTTAGATGGGATATTTTGTAAACACTATTTGTTTTGGCCTATTGAGTTGTACTCACACCCTACTCATGTCGCTGTTGGGTACCCGAGCATATTTAATGCTTTTAGGTCAGGATAATGGTAAAGGGCATATGATTAAGATTTATATCAGGTTTGAAAGGTACATGGATGAGAATCTAAGCATGGATTTAGGATTGGTTTGGGGAATCAATATTTTTTCTTAATTTTGGATTTTGTTAACTTGGAACTATATCATGACCTAACATATTTACTTTTGGTTGTGGTTTGTACCCAGTTTTGGGAGATATTATTTATGAATGTTCATTGGTTATTCTATGTTGTTTCCACTGTTCTGTTTATTTTCTATTATGGCTTTATTTGGAAAAGAGGGTATAGTCTAACCACACAAATTTTATACCCTTTCTTCTAGTTAGAAGCCTCTAGCATATGAGGAGGTGCGATTGAGGTCATTTGGAAACCCATCTTGGGGAATCAGTTTAGTGGATTTCGGGTTTGGGATGTTACATGGGACCAAAATTATAAAAAGAGTTGAAATTTGCCTAAGAAAATAAGAAAATGATCTTAAAATAATTTCATATATATATATGAATCAAACACATGCCAATATAATAAGAATATTTCTTGGTATGATCAAAAGTTTCATTTCAACTTCATATGCTTATTTAAGTGTCATGTCACCTAAAAGAGTTTAAAACCAAGAAATATTACCATGAAAACATAACAATATGATCCTAAAATCATTTTTTATATGTAAGAATTAATCTTATGTAAATCCAATTATATAATTTCTTAATATGATCCAAAGTATAATTTGACTTTTATATTTTTATTAAAATGACATATCACTTGTTATGTGGTCAAAACTGATAATTAGAGTACAAATTGCAGTAAAAACTTAGGTAAATGATGCTCAAATATTTTTTGATCCATTGAAATCAATAACACTTTAATTTAATACCTGCATTGTCCAGTATGATGGAAAGTATGATTTTATATTTTTAACACTTATTAATAAATAAGAAATTTCCTTTGTAGGAGTCATAACTGAGTAAAATAGATCATATTGTTACAAAACATATGAAAATGATATTCGAGTCATTTTTGATCTATAGAAATGAACAAAATATTAATATAATATCTAAATTTCACATTATGATCAGAAGAATTATTTTTTTAAAAGTATCATTTGAAATTTATCATGGATTATATAACTTTATAATTATAATTTTTAAATTATTTTCCTATGTACCATTATTAAAAATAATTATTTCTTTTTCAAAAACATGATTTTGTATCAGGTGTTTTTGATCATCTGATGTGAACTTTATGGGTTTTTTATTGGTTGTTATTATTTTCAATTTTTATTAAATTTTAAATTAATGTAATGGTACTGTACTAAAACTATTTAATGTAATATTTTAATTAAAATGATGGAATAATGTAAATTTAATTATAGTTCAATGTAATTATTTTCTATGTGATCATTATAGAAGTCCATCATGGTTGATTCTGATACATTAAAAATTATTTATGGACCATTTTTTTAATTTATCAGAAAAATTCAAGTGTTTTTTATCGGTTTTAATTATGTGTCACATATTTTGAACTAAAATTTTAATTTCAAATAAAAACTCTCAATTTAGGTCATATTGGGAATAAAATGTGCTAGATTAGCATGCAGTTGATTTGAACACATTAAAAATAAATCATGGACTCTTTTCCTAATGTATAAAGATAATCTTAGCATGGTTTCTCAGTTTTCAATGCATGAAAGATGTTTTGAAATAAAATGTAACTTTTAAATTGATGATGCTTTCTTTGAGTCATACTGGTCCCACCATATATCAGATTAGTGTTATGTTGATTCCTAAATATCAAAAGTGATATGTGTATTTTTATCTTTAATCATTTAGAAAATAGGAGTTTGTTTTCTCAATTTTAATTTAGTGACAAATATTTTAACTAAAATGTAACTTTTATATTGAAAACATGTGATTTGAGTTATACTAGGAATCCCATGTGTCTAATTTATGTGTGGTTGATTCATACTTGTAAAAAATTATTTATGGATAATTTTACTAAATGATCAAGACAATATGAGTGTGTTTTCTTAGTTTTGAGTATATGGCATTATTTTGAACTAAAATATCAATTTTATATAAAAACATGCACTTTGAGTCATATCAAGAACACTATGTGTTGGATTTACATGTGGTTGATTCATACACATAAAAAAATTAATTATTGATCATTTTAATAAAATATCAATGAAATTATAGTGTTTTTTCTCAGTTTTTATTGTGTGATGCATGTTTTGGACTAAAATATTGATTTTAAACTAAAAAAAATACTTTGATACATACTGGGAACACTGTATGTTATATTGAATTAAAATTGATTCATACACACTCAAAATGACATATTTATCATTTTAATAAATTATTAATAAAATATGAGTTTATTTTCTTATTGTTGTGTATGTGATGTGTATTTTGAACTAAAATGTCAATTTTAAATAAAAACATACACTTTCAGTTATACAATAAATTCCAGATGTCATATTGATAAGAGGTTGTTTCCTATACATCAAAAATTATTTATGGATCTTTTGACTAAAGTATCAAGTAAATATGAGTAAATTTTTAAAGAATTGTGTTTGTGGAATATTTTTTGAACTAAAATGTCAATTTTAAATCAATAAAAGAACTTTCAATCATATCGAGCACACTGCATGTTCAATTAATACACTATAAATTCCAATAAATATCAAAAATGACTTACGAATCACTATCCTAAATTATAAACATAATAAAATTGAATTTTATTAGTTTTTATTATATGAAACATGTTTTGAATTAAAATTCAAATTTTAAATAAAAATAAGAACATTCAATCATACCGGGCACACCATGTGTTGAATTGATGTGTGGTTAATTCTTATACATCACAGTTGACTTACAAATAATTTTTATAAATTATAAAGATAATAGAACTACATTTTCTTAGTTTTGATTTTGTAATACATTTTTTGAACTAAATATCCATTTTATTTAAAAACATGCACTATCATTTATACCCGAAACAATATGTATCATATTGATGTTCTGTTGACTCATACATGTAACAAATGACTTATGGATCAGAATCAATAAAATAAAATAAATTTTTTTTTGATGTTAATTGTCAATTTTAAATAAAAAAACTTATAGTCATACCATAGACACTATGTATCATATTGATGTTTGATTGATTCATACTTTTCAAAAATGATTTATGGATTGTTATCTTCAAGTATAATGACAATAAAATAATTTTTTCCTTGATTTGACTGTGTCAATAATGAGAGAGTGTTAATAAATGAATACAAGTATCCCAAAAGGAGTATACAGAAATTTATATAAGTGATACTTATTTTTCTATTAGTAAAACACAAAATTTTCTCACCCACATGTTATTAAAATTTTTTGGATCCAAAAGGGAATAGATTAAATCACTATTGAACATAAAATAAAAAATAAAGAATAAATAACTTAATATAGATAACATTAAATTGTTCCTCAATATATCATACTTACCAAAGTCTTGATCGATAATTTAAATCAAAACACACACTTTCAATAATATTAGGCACATTAAGTTTCATATTGACATACAATTAATTCTTACATGTAAATAGTGACATAGGGATAATTTTCTTGAATTATCATAACAATCAATACACGATTACTTATTTTTTAGTATGTGACATTCATTTTGAATTAAAATGTAGGGTTTAAATAAAAACATGGGATTTAAATCATATCAACCACACCATGTGTCAGACAGGTGTGAGGTTAATTCATACACATCACAAATGATGAATGTGTTTAGACCACTTGGTCTTGGGCCTTCGGACCATGTAATGGGTCCCTCTCTACCCAGTTTGAAAGAGATATTTACTTTAAAATAATAAATGAGGTTTTGTACCCATCCTTTATAAAAAGAATCATTTTTCTAAAATGAAAAAGAAATACCAATAATTTTTTTCCAGGTTTTGTGTATGTGATTCTTATTTTACACTACAATAAAAATTTTAAATAAAAACACACACTTTCAGTCATATTTGACACACTGAATGTCATATTGACACAAAATATATTCCTATATATTAAAGATGACATGTGAATATTTGTTTTGAAGTATTTGGGAAATCCAATTGAATTTTATTATTTTTGTGTATTTTAAGCTTGTGTTTATGTAAAATGTCAATTTTGAACAAAAACATGTACTTTCAATCATATTGGAAACACCATGTGTTATATTGATGTGTAGATGATTACTATACATTATAAATGATTTATGTATTATTTTACAAAATTAAATAGATAATCCAAGAATGTTTTATTAGATTTGACTATGTACGTAATGAAGAGAGTAGGTATAAATGTATAAAAGTACAACAAAATGTGTAGATATAAATATATATAAGTGAGACTTTCTTTTCTTCTAGTAAAAAAATTCTCACTCATGAATGGTATTAAATTTTCATGGACCCAAAATGGAATTCACTAAATCCCTACTGAATATAAATAAATAAAACAAAGAACAAAGAACTTAATAGAGAGAACATGTAATAGTTCCTTAATACATCATCCTTACAAAATCCATTATCAAGAATTTATTTATCTCAAACCATTTTATGTCTATGAATTGAAAAAAAGTACTCAATATAGTGTCCATGTTAATTATTCAAAGTGAATATCATTAACCCTTGAGAAACCCACTTCATGATAACTAATTATTTCCCCTTCAGAATTATGGGTTATTCTCTTTGTAAATGTTTTAATCCTTATAAAAGGATCTAAAACTCCATATTGAGACCTTTTTCCGGCATTATAGGTTCAAAATACTTTCTTAAAAACTAGTGGGAAATCACCTCTTCGTGATGGGTTAAAAAATAAGAAAATTAATAAGAGATAAAAATGTTAAAAAAATTAACTAAATACGTAATATATAAAATGATATAAGAAATAACTAAAGATGCAATTGAAAAGACAACTCTTCATGATCTTAGTGAAATAAAAAATATTACAAACATGATTATAAATTAACTCATCATTATATTTGAAAATATTATAACATCATATATTATTTCCACTCATTTATAAACAAATCTACTTCCACTTTGAATACGCAGACAAATGAATATCCTTTCTGTATTTTAAAAAATATAAATAAAACAATGATTAATAAATATTTTAAATGAAATTATAATTATCATCCAAAATATATATTTTAGGATGTAGTTTATTGACGTAATATGATAGCTTTTTTAGAATAAAAAACATAATAACCAAAATCATTGTCATTACTTTTTTATAAACAGTAAATAAATATTAAGAAAAATAAGTAATATGTTTTGATATATGTTTTCATAGTGAAATGTTATTATATTCATGTAACATTATTTTTTTTGTACAACATTTTTATATTATAAAACTCGTCTTTTCCTATTTTTGGTTCTCTTATATGAGTTGTTAAGAGGTTGATTTTATGTGGCTTAGGGTCCATGTTTTGAAGTTGGAAGAATTAAGGAAGGGATCTACCTTGGTTGGATAAAAAATAGCCATCGAATAGCTGATGGGGTTACAAGAATTATTTTGGATATAAAATACCACATCAGCCATCCAATTGTTCTGGAATAACTAGGGTGGTTCTTCCCAGCACACCTGCATCCTAGAGGTTAATCCCTGGCCATTCGGTGATACCACCGACCAGGCAGGGAGGCCCAACGGCTCATCGATAAGCATAGTATGGGGGTTCATTAAATAAACCCCATAAAATTTTATTATATACATTATTACCATTCATTATTATCCTATTCCAAACCCAATAAAATCATTTTGAATGAGAGACCAACACCTTTATTTTGAAATCTATCCCCTAAATTTTCTCATGATTCGTTAAGCATTCACTGATCTAGTGACATGAAAATAATGTTTTTTATTTTAGATCTTTAAAATATAATTCAATATTAGTTTAATATGAACATAGCTATATTATGGATCTATGTTTCCTATCATGATCTAATGATGAATTATCCTTTTTTTCATATATCGGCGATTGGTCTAGTTTGATGAAAATAGTTCATGATCAAATCAAGATCTTGAAGGACCCCAGAACACCCTGAGAGGGGAGGGGTGAATTAAGGTGTCAACCTTTTCTTTAAAAAAGTTGGATTTTGTTTCCATGTTGTCAGGAACTTGTTAAACCTATATGAAAAGGATGTGAATAAAATAAAGAATCATATGAAAAATAATGATACAACGATTTTACTTTGTTCACCACTAAAGGATATGACCAATAAGCATGCACCCACAGTGTGTTGGTCATAAAAAAACCACTAAAATTCACATGTTTTGGATTACATGTTTTTTTTCACTATCACTATTTTTCAAGAGCAGTACCTTTACAATGTTTTAGGGATAGCAAACTGCATCTCTCAGATCACTTCTGGTGACTCCCCCTTGCTCACAGCAGTAGAATAATCCTCACTCAATTTATTGACTTGAAGGTTTATTATATTTTTTAGCATTAAATCATGTATACCCACCATTAAATAGATGATCTGTTAAAGACATATTATCAAACATAGATGTAATTTAAATCCCCACACTCTGATAGGTTATGGTAATTAATTTCACAATCTAATTTGGTTAATTTTCAAGCTTCCATGGGTGTTCCTCATACCACTTCTATTTCTGTGTACAATTCAGCACCTCCAAAAACTACCTACCCTGCATACATCCTTACTCTATGTACTGCTCAGCTTTTATGCATGCCACCCGAATCCACGTACTACCTTTCTCCATCGTGTACTGCAAGAGTTTCCTATGAAAATTGCACTCTCTTTTGAGAACTATTTTTCCTTACACGGATCTTTCTCTCCACGTACCATCTTCTCCCCCACAAACAACATCATTCCTCACTGGATTTCTTCCCAAAATTTTATTCTTTAATCCCACACTTTAACAAAGAGGATTACTTCTCCTTAAATTGTCACATTCTATGAAAATTTTTCTAATTTGATTTACCCAAATTTTCAATGTGGGGCAGTATTCACCATACTGAACTCCATCTATGTACATTAATCCTCTACCATGTACTGCTCCTATTTTTCAAACCACAAAAATCCCACGAACCTTCAACATTTTGTGTACTACACACCTTCACTGTGATGCGTCACTGCAAACTATTTTTGGTTCTATGCACCGCTCCGCATACCATTCCCGCCACTAGGTACATGGATGTGAACCATTCCTAGAACATGATATGTAGTCTATGTTCTGTGGTATACAGTTCCCTCATTTTTCTTATTTTATTTGTCATTTCGAATACCATTTACTTCTATGTGAAAAACCATTGTTTGCTAACACCAAACTCCCAATTTTTAGGCCCCAAAAAATTGGAAAACACACAAAAACTACACCACCTAAAATAATGATTACAAGTTGAACAATATGATCCCTTTCTTTATATTTTTCCTGACCATCCATTAGAGTATTGACAAAAAACACAAACCATATTCCATTTATAGAAAATAACACCCTTGGTTCCAAAAGATCTACCATTGACAATGATCATTATTTGGGTAAGTGTGTATCAATCATCTTCCAAGACCCCTTCTTGATTACATATTTATGATAGAACCTTAATAAATTGATAATTCCTTGGAATACTGGCAGAGAATTTGACATTTCTATAATTATGCTTCTTGACTAGATATATATATATCAATGAAGGTCGACATTTATAGATAATTAATCTTTAATAAATATTTTTGAGACTATGTTTTTCTTTAATATCTTCTACATTAATGTATTGTTGATCTATCAATTTTTTTGATAAACCAGAGTCTACATTCTATAATTTTTGATAAATTCATGATCTATTCTTTAAATGAGAATGTATCTATTAAATCATAATTATTTTTTTAACATACCATGTAAATTTATTCCATTGATGGATTTTGTAATGTATGCCATTCTAGATCACTTTCTTAACCTTGAACCTTCTTGAGTCTCATTAAAAATATTTTTCTTGAAGAATAATATTATTTTGGTATCCTTGACATGTGATCTAGTTCTTATGGGGGTGTGTGTATACCATGATGCCCACTTATGAAACTTTATTCCATTAGTATTGATAAAGTATATTATTACCATGATTGATGATGGTCACATGTTTTTATAAATGTTTTCTTCTATATCATGAGAATATGATATGATTTACTTTATATGATTTACCTTATTACATGTGTCAGAATGAAATTATATTTATCCCTTGGTGACCATGATTTGTGGATAATTGTGTTATGATCACCCCTTATATGGGGAGTGAACTCGACATGTGAAAATGATGAAGATAAACTCTACATAAGGTAGGGGAAAGATAGCCTTATAGCCAAGCTCTGAACATGATATTGTATGGATACCATGTAATGGTCCAAATATTGATGCCTTGTGGATGATGGGTAACATTTTGACTTAATGTCATGAGGATACTATGTAACATGTGCACAATCCTTATGGGTTATTTTGTTCATTTATAACATACACACGATTATCCTCCTAAAAAGTATCTGAAGATGGTATGAATTAGGATCATAGTGGCTTGGTTAAAAAATAGGTGCCTGGTATGAGATTATTATGTTTTCTTTCACATTTATTTTCTTCATGAAATACACCTATTATATATGTAAACATTTTTTAAGTACACATTTGTGGTTTCCTACTAGGTTTTAGTATTGACACCCTACAAAGGGATATCAATGCACCTATAAACTTCATGTTTCAGAATTTGAGTAAAATAAATGGTTCTATTGAAGTTGGTTAATCCATGGAAAATCGATATTTTGGCAAGACCGAGATAGAATCTTAAGGATGGTGTGGTTTTATTTACTAATTTTATACAGTTATACAATGGTTTGGATTTCCACTTTGGGGGACCATTTATTTATGTGTTATATTACATGTGTTCCATATGAAAATATATTATTCCACCTTATTGATTTTGTTTTATTTATTTATTTATTTATATATTATTATTTGCTATATGACATGATACTAAGGGTATAGTCACCCCACTGATGGTGTTAGGACCCTTGTTCTAAGTCAGTAGCCTCTTGTTTATAGGGAGGCACACATGAGGTCCTATGAATATCTGGCTTAGACTTTAGGTTTGATAAATGGAATTACAATATAACCTAATTATAACACAGCAAGATTTTAGTATCATTTAAATTTATACTATGTTTAATAATGTGCACCACACACAACCCCGAGCTTAAAGGATTTGTGAAAACATATTATTTAGATACGACTGTTATAACCTCATCATTGGGTTGGAGGGAATGAATATAAATAACTAAATTCTAAAAAATATATTGAATTTATCCTTAATAAAACTAATTATTTAAATAAAAATTTTACATTCATATAATTTTTGTTATTAGGAAAAGCATAATAATATATTTATTTTATGCCATATGAATACATTCTTTATAAAAAAAATGTATTATAATTTTTTTGTGGGTGAATAATTAGAATTATTGTTTTCCATTTTCTAAATTTTTATTTGAAAAAAGTAACTTCATTTTTAAAATTATAATGTAAAAATAATCTTGGAATTAGTTTTTTATATTTTTCAAGATTATTTTATCCTGGGGTGAATAATGAAATATTTTAATTTAACAATTACTATCACTTTTGAGACAATATAATGATTTAAAAATAAAATGAAAATTTATGAAACCATTTTAATAGACCAAATATATTTAATATGTCATATAATTCATATAAAAATCTAATTTTTACTTATAAATATATACTTCTCTTTTTTGAAATCAAAGTAATGTTTTTATTCAAATTAAAAACTATTTTTGGATATTCTATCGTAATCAAGTATTCACAAGTTTCCTTTTAGTTTTTGATCATTTTTAGGGAAAATCAAGTCTCCTTTGATTTCAAATTACCCCATTAATTTAATTAGAATAATAATTATTCTTTATTTTTTTATAAAATCATTCTTAAGCTTAAAACAAGTATTTCTATAAACACCATTTTTGTTGCATTTTATGAACATATATTAAAATAAATATTTACAAATTTAGTAAGTTTAATCTTTTAAAATGGATTATATATTTTTAATATTCAAAAATAATATTATTTAACAAGTTCAAAATAATTTTCTGTCATAATGAGTTGTAACCATGGTAAGAAAACATTACCATGTTAAAGGTTAAGATGGCCTAAAAGGGGGTTAAACTAAACAAATAAAGATTAAAATAAAATATTTTTTAAAACAACTATATTTTTTGATCATAATAAGACTTCATACATATAATATTATAAATTTGGAACATTGTAGACACATAACTTAAGCATTAAATACATTATATAATAATATTTCAAGTATTTATAATATTACCACATACCTCAATTATAAAAAGAAACAATCTCTGCACTCTTATTCTAAAAATTTGACCCACTTACCACTACAAATCCATAAAAAAATATATTACTATCAACTTTATACACTTCCAAGATCATATTTAATTCTATTAAGACCATCCTACGAAGGATTAATGTGTAAACTAAATGCTGATTTCCAGAGAAGAGCTATAACTCTTAACTTAGTTGTTTCATTTTATTTCTTATTCTAATTACTTCATTTATATCAAAACCATGATGATATAATAACATTATAATATTAAATCAAATAATAGTTTTTTATTATTATGTAATAAACTATATACACCTCATTTCTATCAAATGTGAAATGAAATCATTGCTTGTATGTACGTGATTACTTCCACCTCCACAAAGCGATGAATTTTGTTTTCCACTCATGAACTCAATGGTTGGTTATGATGATGAATATAATATTACGTATTACATTTATTATATAATAATTCTTAAATAAAGATAAAATATGATTTAATTTCATACCCTTCCATCTGTTGGAAAATGGTCATGTCCCCCATGTGTACGTGCAGACTACCACCTCCACGAAACAATGTGATTTCTTTTTCATTTATGAAATTAATGGATGGTAATAAGGATTTATTTAATTAATAAAAAATTTATTTTTAATAATAATATTATTATATAAAATTAATCCTTTACACATACACTTTATTTTCATCCATTATAAAAATTAAAGCATTGTTTATGGGTACGTACAGACTACCATTTCCCTGAAGCAAAACATTTAATTTTTCTTGATTGCCTAAAATGGTTGGTTATAAAATTTTATTTAATGTTGAAAAATAATAGATATTAAATTATAAACAATCTGGAGATTATGGATCAATGAATCCTTTTACTATGGTCAACTAATTAATGTTATTTTAAGATTATGAACCAAACATCCTCAAAACATCTCACATGAATTTAACTGATTTAGTAACTATATAAGGCATGGTAAAAAATGAAATAAAATGGATTGTGGTATATTAATGAACCTGGAAAAGGATACCAAGAAAGTAAATAATTAATATATTTTTATTATATAGGAGTTTCAGATTCATCTACCTAAGCATAGATTCAAGGTAAGAGATTTCTCATCTCAATTTCCTTTAATTGAGACTCATGACATGTTCACCATATATATTCATTTTTTAGTGTATGTACTAACATGTAGATTTATATTCTCATCAATTTACAAAAATTAGTGGTTTAAAAATACTTTTCATTTTCTATCTTTCAACGGTCTTTTTATTCAAAAGTTACCAAAGTGGTAAGGGTTTATTCTACGATCTAATTTTTATTCAAGTTTATTTACGTTTAAATTTAAATTAAAGGAAATTATTAAATATTTATATTTTAAAGTTCTTATATTTTATTTTCCTTTGGTTATATATGAAATTTACATGTTTTTATTTTATTTTAACCACTTTATTACTTAATATAATCAAGATTGGTTTAATAAAATCTATCTTTTTTATTCTTTTGTTAATGAAATTTTTCTTCCATATTCATGTTTCATAAAATGTTTTTGAATGTATTATTTTTTATCATAAAATAAATATTTTAATTCATGTTCAACAACATTTTAATTTATTTTTAATGTTTTAAAAGGAATCTTCCTATCATTTTCTGACCAAGGTACTTTTAATTTTTTTTAAAAAGTGTGGAAGGAATATTTATTTTAATATTTACCAAATGAATGAATTCACTTATCCTTTAGAAATATTAATTTATTTTAATATTAAATTAAATGTTTCCATGGTTATTTTCAAATAAAGGATGTTTCTTTATATTATAGAAATTTTTAATTTAACATTTTATTAAATGAAAATAATATTTTTTTTATAAGAAAGGGTCTAATGTTATTTTAAAAATATTTTCATCCCTATCAAAATCATTCGATGATTTTATTGTTTAATTAAGATGTAATTTAATGATATCATCCAACTTATTTCTTTGGGTTAATTATGATCATGTTACTATATTTATTGACTGTGTAAAATATTAATGTTTCATATGATTGTTATTCAATATAAATGTTTATGTTAACTATATATTGAATTTTTATTCATTTATTTAATTTAATAAAACAATTGGACTTAATAAGTGATGAGTGGGTCCCATTATAGTCCCTTGATGAATCAGTAGGCATCATGAGACAAACTAGCATTGGTATTTGCAATATGGATTACCTACTTATGTAATATGTCATGGAAAAAGTCTTTGATGAATGGAATATGATGTCCGACATTATGTATTATGTCATTAAGAATTCCATTATTATTAGTGATGTGATTATTTATATTCTTAAGTCATCAATGGATATATTCCCCTTTTTTAAGATTAGTCATATGTCATATTTTATGATTTTTTTATCTCTATCATATTATTTATGTTTTATTTATTATATGATAGATTCATCTATACACTTTCCCTTACCAACCATCTAAGATCACCATTAATTATTTTTTATTCTTTCTAGGATAGGAAGAAAATATATATTAATTATTTTAATGACATACTAGAATAAATAATAAAGTTCCAACTTTATTTTTTTGTTTTTTTTATTATTTTAAAATGTAATTTATGAATTATGTTGTATATAGACTCATAATGATTTTAAACTATTCAATCCTTAAGGATTAAAACACTTTTTATCTTGTGACAATAGAGTAATATAACCACTAAATTTGAGTTTCAATATTAGGGGAGTTAAATTTTTTATAAGGGATGTTCTGTATAAAATATTGGAACTACATTTTGGAAAATCTATATCAGAAAACATAATCTTGTAGATAAATATTGGGATAATTCTATGTGTATGATAATATTATGAAGTTATTTTAAGGTAATGAATTTTTCTCGTTGATAAGACATCATTGTCTAGATATTGTCAAGTAGATGTGGTTGTGGCATAGATGAACCCATGATTAAACCCTATTAAAAAGGATGGTTGATTATTAAATTGATCTTAACTCTTTCTATGGTGAGTGGAATTGAGGATACACACCTAAATAGACACTACATAGTGATATGTTTTTGTTGATTCACATGATCTATATGAACCATTATGAAAGATTTCGATATTTTTATGATTTTATGATATTCCAAATGACACTATGATCATAATTATGAGATTATATATGAATAATATTTTAATTTATGTTATTCATTTCATAGATATTGGAATTTTATACTATGATTCACAATATTATGATCCAATATATAGTATTCCATTTTTTATAAATATTACTTAATGGAAGGAATAAAACAAGAAAACACCCATAATCAATGTAAGGATTTATCTCATGAGAAAGTCAACATGGATTATGTTAGAGTTAAGATGATTATGACTATAATAGGATAGTTAACTTATGTTATGACCAATAAAGATTCTAGTATGGAATCGACTATTACATAAAAACATGATACATTGATGTTGGACTAATTCATGTGACGTATAAATTAATATTTTTATGGAAATAAAAATACATTCATATTTGAATGCTGGATAAAGTCCTTTGAAAAGATATTTTATGATTTTAGAAGTAGTAAAAGGGATATTGTTACACTAGATGTGTATTGTTTAAATGAAGATGATAATAAATGGGGTTCATTGATTAAAAAATGAGGAGTTTTAGATAATGATATTGAAATAGAAATCTTTTATGTTTATATTATTTTAAAAATAAATTCCTCAGGAGTAATGAGCTGGTATGAAAAGGAAATAATTCAATCTAATACATAATTAAAAGGAAAGTGTGGATGTGTCTGACCAAAACTTTACATTATTAACTAGTAATACTTTAAACTACGTACCTAATATAGAAATTAATATTGATCATTTATTTTAGAGGAATAAGTATTATCATAATACATATAAAATCATATTAATTCTTTAACATTTTAATCATATGATGATGTAGTATTATGTTCTATCAAGATAGATAAAAAAACCACCAAGTAATATATTTTAAAATGAAATCAAGAGAGTAAGAGGATGCATGACAACCCAAAAAATATATATAATGAAATGAAAAAGAAGGGAAGGATGGAATGTCCCACATGAGATAATTGTGGAATGAAACACAATGGTACAAGTTGAAAGGAAATTGGAGTTAACTACAAGTGTGGAGTAAAAGTCTAGTAGTAATTTGAATTCAAGAAATTCCTAATGTTTGAACTATAAGGATACAAGGAACAATTTAAATAAATTCTTCTATAATATAAGGGAATTTACCTTTAAAATTTTAAAGGGTGAAAGGATAATCTTTTTAAATTACTATAGTAGATGTAAAAAAATATTTGTAACAGTATGTAGGTTTATCATAAATTAATGATTTATTTATTTCTAGATCTATGAAATATTTTATATTTTTTATGTCTATAGAATTATACCTTGAATGATAAAGAATGAATTTTAAATAAAGGCACATAGTGGAAATCTGGTTATAGTGAGAATATACCTAGAGGTTTCTCTTTAGATGAATAATTGTCCCCGATATCTAATCATGGTTGTTATAAATATGATTGGATTTGACATCATCTTGATTTTTTTTGGTTTTAATTAGTTTTTATTATTTAATAAATATAAGATGAAGAATAAAATAATCTATGTTGAACCATTGATATTATAATTTATAGTTTAATGTTTTATAATATTTTATGGGTGTGATAAAGTTAATATTCTCATTATTTTTCAAATATATATTTAAATGTTTTGTATCCCCCAAAGTGTTATTTTAAGAGAAAATGTCAAATTTTATGGATTTAAAAGTATTTTGAGATTTATTACAAAAAGTAAATATTTTGGAAAATATAATTATTTTAAGTCAGGTTTGTAACATAGATATATTTTTCTTATACAGATCTAAATTAAAAAAAATGGAATCTATGTTCATTGGTATTTATTTTAGTGAACTAGACCAGAAGATAAATTGAAAATTAGGAGGCCCAAATCAAGAGCACAAACCAGATTTTGGAATATGTGCCCATATATAGAAACTTTTGATGATTAGACTACATATTATAAATTACCAATCTAATTGAGTTGAAATTTTACATGGATAAATATAAAATCTGAAGAATAATTTTTATAACTAGGGAAACAAGTGATTCATAAAACATCAATTTCATAAATGTATGTAAATTTAGTGATGTGAGATATTAATATTCATCTAGTTCATAATTTTTTTAGAGTAAATATAACATAACTCCAGCTCCATTGTTCAAATGAAGCTAAATTTTTTGGTCCCACAAGAATGAAATAGGAAAAAAACTATCCATAATACAATATTATCCAAAATCACCATTTAATATTTCTACCACATTCAAAATTTTAAGGAAAAATATATAGTGAGAATGAGCAAGCCTCTACCTATAAATCTATATTTACAAAACATTTCAAGGAACCGACCACTATAATGAATATTTGGAATAAGTTATGATGTAGTTTTTTTAATTTTCTTTTTATTCTATAATAAAATTTCATATTTTAATTTAATTGTTCCCATTATTCTCTTATTCTAAACCTCTCTCATTTTATATCCCTTATCTCTTCTCACTGTTATCTATAATTCACCTAATCCAGATTTACTAATCCAAGTAATTACTTGTGGAAGAAATCTATTTTTGAACCAAAGTCTTCAAGCATTCTTGATTAATGTTTCTTATTTTTTAGAGTTATACAGATGAGAATCATATTTGGAAATAAGACTTTGTGTATCCACTTTCTACTCAAGGATTCAAATTTTTCTTTTTCACTATTTCCCTCCATCTAAGAGGTTGATGTGTAGTGTACTTGGATATCATTGAGTAAAAAAATTTAAAAATTACTTTAAAGAGGATATTAAAACATATTATTGAGTGTGTTTATTTAGTAAATTTTAAAGTAATGGTAAGATAGTGAAGTCTAACTCTATATTATTCTCTCAGAAGTATCTCCTTTGTTTCTAACTTTAGTATATTTTCATTTATTCTGTTTTCATTGCATCTGTATATTTAATTTTAGTATTTAATTCCGTATTCTCAAACCCTATTTATTTTAAATTTATTTAACAAATATAAAATAGAAAATAAAAAAATAAAATGTGAATCAGAAGTAGTGAGTTCTTAACTATGAAATATACTCCAGATATAAGACCCTGATCATCCATATTGCTGCACTAGGAAGATAAATTTATAAATTTTTCACCACCCTATAATAGATAATTAAAAATATGGGCAATTTTTAAGGAGATAATTCATCTTCTATCGATTTTTTATTCACAATTTTGTAAATTGTTTTATTTTATTTTCTTTAATAAAAACTAATAAAACATTACATGATGTATTCTAATTCAAATTATTTTGTATGAAAAACTACTCACATGTGGATCTGTAAGAAGAATAAGTTCAATATTATGAAAAATCTCAATTATAAGGACTTAAAGCGAAAAAAGAGAGTCAATTAGAATGTATAACTAAATATTTATGTACATCCTAAGATCTTCAGCTAGAACATGAATCAAAACAAATAGTGGAAGATAAATTTCTCCTCATTTCTTCCAGTTTAAATACCTAAGGAGGCTTTTAAGTAATTAAATGAATAACCCTTCAACCTTTACTAACCATTTCATAATATATTATTTGAATAAAACATGATAGTTGATTCAATTATGGGAACTTAAAATTAATTATATAAATATTGGTCAGATTTTTTAGATGTTAAAAAGGAAATGATTGTCCTATTTATAGAAATAAAAAATAATAACCATTCTATGTATCTCTTTATTTGGAAGAAGATGATGAAGATTCACCTATTGATATTGAGTTTCAAATTACCCTTCTATAAAAGATAAATTTACAATATGAATTAATTAAATGGGAATATTTTTGTAAGGATTATTCATATTTAAATCTTATCTAAGTTGAATTGTTTTCTAATGTATCTTTTTATAAATTTATGACACATCACAAATTTAGAAGGATCTTTACAATCATGTAAATAAATAGACCACACATGTAGTGGAATGAGAATAAGTGATAGTAGATCATGTGGTGATTCAACTACTTCCTCTATAGTAACATGCATATCATACGACAGAAGACTCCAAAGAAGTCAAAAAAGAGCACACCTAACCCTTTTTGACATATTGCTTACATTTATATTTTTCTTGAGAGTATTGAGTCATGTTGTGTGATCTAGAACATTCTATTTTACACATTTTCAATGTTATTAGAGTTCATGGAATGTGTCAAATATGATTGAGGCCCCATATTAAAATCTTTTTTTAAATTAAACTATTATTTGGTCCTAAATTTACATATGAACTTTTTTAATCCCCAAGTATATGTGAATTTTTTAGGTAGCTAAATTACAATCCATTTATCCCTTTACAACCTACTCTAAGAGTTAAATGTTTGATTGTTTTTTTTAACTAAAGTGTGGTGGAATGAGAATATGATTTGTATTTTTCTTTCAAGAAGAATATATTTGAGTGGAATATAAAGTGTTTCCATTTTTATTGTTTCTTTATTGTGATAAATACAACGATGGAAAGATGGATGGGTGGCCGAAATATCATTTAAAATATAGGATAGGAGTTCACTAATACTTGAAGATCCAAAATATCATCTCTTTTACTCAAAAAAATGTTTTTGAAGAGATATTAAAGATCTGAATTCAAGTAGAAACATTTCTATAAATGAGGGAAGTGGGAATAAATTTTTTCTTATTCATAAAATTATAATTTGTGAACATAAAATGGAATGAAATAGATGTTTGTAGTTGATTCCTTTTTAATCTAATAGTGGAGTTCACTATTCCTAAGAAAAATTGTTTTGACGCATTTACTTTACTTTAGATCCCAATAGTCATCATTCCACCTTGTATGTTTTTACATTGAAAACATTCTAAGCCACATGCTTAGAAAAATACATGTAAATTAACTCATTATTTTCACATTTTTTGGCTTTATGAAGTAGAGATACTAGGAGGATAGAAACCTATAGATATTAAATAGGTTCTTGATAATGATAAAAACATTACATTAAAAAAATATTCAGTAAGAGATAAATATATGTTCGGGGTTGTAGGTTTGAAATTAACAATATAATTAACATGATATTGAATGGAATTTTATTATTTATGAGGTTTTAGGATATTTTTAACCATGTAGGAGGAATGGTGTTTTCCATTGATCTGATAATTGAGTAGTGTTGTAATTTATGTATTAGGAAGTTTGTTTTGAACTTAGTATGGATGATTTTTTATATGTGCAATGTTTCAGTTTGGGAGAATTGATAGAGATGATATTTTCATTATTTTAAATGTGTATTTCAATATTTAATATCCCACTAGAGATGATATTTTCATTTTTTTATATGTGTTATTTTCAATATTTATAGTTTTAGAAGCATCATTAGTTTTATTATGTAACTAGCTTATTTTTGAAATTTTAATTAATTTAATTCAGTTTGTAATTAATACAGTCTTTTAATAAAATAATATAAATTTAAAAATTCATTTTTTGAGTATTCTATATTCATTGGGATTCATTTGATTAAATTGGACCAAGTGTTGAATCCACAATTAAGAGGCCCAAATCGAGGTCAAAATCTAGACCATAGAATCTGTTCCCACATCTAAAAAATTATAAAGATGGGAATATAAATCAAAACTTATTTGTATAAATGGGATGAAATTGAATATTTAGAAATATAAATTATTAAAAAACATTTAATATGACCATGTCCCCATGTTATCTTACCAATATCAAGGTTATAAATTCATGTTATAATAGATATAGGGAATATGAAATGTTATCTTGGTTTGAATGTTTTTCAAAGTACATAATTTATTACATTGTCCATGGTTTTAAAAATATGTTGAAATTTTGAGTGTTCATGAAAAATACATAGGTAAAAAACTTTACCAAATAAAATAATTTTCAATTCTGTAATATAGAATCTCTACCTTGTGAATTTTTTTGAAGGAAGAACATAGAGAAAAAATGAACTACCCCTCTCCCCATGAATTTTTTCATCCATAACATTTAAAAGGATCATCCAATTTACTAATCCAATGATCAAAGATACAATTTAGTTTAATTTAATGTTATTTTCATTCTATAATCACATTTAATATTGTAATTTAAGTGCTCCCATTTCTCTCTTATACTATCTGTCTCTAATTTTATCTTACTCTAACTAACTTGATAAATTTCCCAGGGTAGCAATCCGGTTATGAGACCAATTGTTTGAACTATAATTATTATTTTTATTTAATTATAGATAGGATTATAGGGATCTTCATTGGAAAGATACCATTGTGTCTCCGCTTTTCACCAGAGGATTACCTTTTTCTTCTTTATTATTTTCCTTTGATTGAGTAAGAGGACTTGTGGTGTAATTGGAAATCATTGAATTAAATAGGTATTCAAAAACGTGTAAGAGAAGGATATGTGCACATATGATGGAGTGTGTTCATTAAGTAAACCTGAAACTAATAATAAGATAATGAAGGTTTACTTTGGGTGATTCTCTTGGGAGTATATCTCCTCTTACAAACATAATTTAGTTTGTATTTGTCTTTTTTCTTTTAATATAAATTATTACCCTTATTATTTAATTCCATAATCTCAAGCCCCATTTGTTTTACATTTATATCATAAATATAAAAAAAGGCAAAAAAAGTGAATTAGAAGTACTGAGTTCTTAACCATGAAATCTCCTCAAGATAGATGACCTTTGTTGGCCACTATGTTATACAAGGAAAATAAATTTATAGATTTTTAAACACCCAAAAAAAGTTGTGTCAAAACATGGAACCTTTTCTGGGGATTTAAGTGGAATTCACTCTATTTTATTAATAACTTTATGAATAATTTTCCTTTATTTAATTTAAAAACTAAAAAAATATTCTTTCCATGATGTATTCCAATTTAAATTATTATTCTTGGATTTACTACTAATTGGTAAATTTACAAGAAGAAGAATTTAAAAATTATGAAAAATATCAGTTAAAAGGATATAATGAGAAAATAAAAAAACTCAATAGTCAAATAGAATGAATAGATAAATATGAACATGCATCCAAATAGTTGTAGATAGAGAATGAATTAAAATCAGTAGTGGAAAACAATTCTCCACACATTTTTCAAGTTGAAGAACGAGAGGAGTCTTAGATGAAATTAAATTAAGATCCATTCTGCCATTATCTACCATTTCTTGAAGAGGTATTTGAAGAAATCATTCCATCTAATGAAACTATGGGAGATCAAAATTAATTTTTGGAATATTGTTTAGATATTATATATATTGAAAACACAAGTGATCTATAATATATGACAATGAAAAATCAGAACCCCTATATCTATCAATTACTTCAAAAGAATATAATGAATATGCACTAGTTGTTATTGAGTTTCGAATTCCCCTTCCCGAAGAGATTAATTTCCAAGATTAATTACATTAAAGGGAATATTTTTTTATATATTTTTCATGTTTTAATCTTATTGAAGTTGAATTATTTTTTGAATTAGATTTTTTAAAAATCTCTAACACAACAAAAATTGAGCAGGCCCTGGATATTCATGTAAAGGAAGAGGCCATACAAGTAGTGTAATAGGAATAACAAGAAGATATTGAGGTAGATATGGTGATGAAAGTACTTCCACTATAGAAACATGCATATCATACAGATAAGGACACCACAAAAAAAATTCATAACCTTAATCTTGATTTCCCTCCCTCTATAGACATCAAATTCTACCTTTATTATTTCAAGGGGATGAGATTTTTATTTTTCTTCTTTGGGGGTCACTGTTCTTGTTGTGTACTCATGGAAACGAGAAACATTCACATTTGGTGGTTTATTTCAATGAAATTAAACCTACTATTAGATTGGGGATAAAAATAGGGAACTTTTTGACTAAGGTAATTTTAAACCTATCACCCATTTAGAGGTTTAAACAACCCTTTATCCCATTTATTTCCTCTTTCCACTTATTTTACTTTTTTATTATTTACTCTTTAATTTTTTTAATTTGGATAAATCTAGGATATTAACTCAAGGGTTCCACTTAAAAATAAATCATCTTTTTTATCTCCTATTATTTTATTTATTTTTATCCAATTAAAAATCTTTTAGAAAATATTTCTTAGTCTGAATCGAACTAAAAGGATAGTAATAAATGGAAGGTATTTCAACCAATTTTTAGGAATTCTTATTGTGTTTATTTTTTTATTTTTCATTTATTTTGATATATTTTTTTTTTCATATTTTGGTTCTTATTTTTCGTTTGTTTTTAGTATTTTTAATCTTAAATTGAATACCAATGAAAATTCAAACCATCTCAGTATTTTTAGTAAATTTATTTATTTGAATATCAAAGGATTTAAATGATTTTTGAAGGTATTTTTTTCTTAATTTTAATCTTTTCATTCGATGAAGTTTTATTTACAATGAAACTAATGGGATCTAGGACTATACAAATTGAATATATTAAAATTTATTAGAGGTTTCTAAATTTTTTTAAAATATTATGTACATTTAATTTTTCTATGGAAGTCTGGTGTCATGTTGTGTGATCTAGAACTTTGTATTTTTATATTTTTAAAATCTAATGTATTTTAGGGAATGTGTCAAGAATGACTATGCCACTATTTGGAAATCTATTTTTACATTCAACTATTATTTTGGCCTATCATTACATTTGATAATTATTAAGCCCATATTATCCATTAAATTCATTGTTAGGCCGACAAATTATAATCCATTTATACCTTTCCAACCAGATCTAAAAGTTAAATGCATGATTATTGTTGTACTCAAGTGTGAGGGGGGGGGGAATATGATTTGTATTTTTATTCCTAAAATATCTACTTGAGATGAATGGATTGTGTTTCCATATTTATTATTATGTTATTTGAACAAATTTTATGATATAAATATTGATTTGTGGCCTAAATATAATTACAAATATGGGTCAGGAGTTCACCTATAATTAAAGATCCAAAGATTCTTTTCTTCTAATACCAATTATTCAAAATAGAAATTCTAGAACTGAATTTTAGCTGAAATAGTGATAAAAATAAGGGAAAAGTGTGAAGAAATTAATTGTTATTTTTAAAATGATAAAGTGTGAACTTACCAAGGAAAAAAAAGATGTGTTTGGAAGTGATTCATTTTCAAGAATATTGGGGAGCACCCCATTATGGAGAAAAACTATTTTAAGGAATTTTATTTACATTATAGCCTAACCCACATCATTCTACCTAGATTGCTTTACATTTGAAACCTACTAACCTACATCATTAGAACAATCCATGTAAAATACTACATGATAGTCACATTTGTGGCTCTTTTATGAAGATATACTTGTAGGATAGAAATCATATGGTGATAAAGTATTTTCTTAAAAATGGGAAAAAATCCACATTAAAAAATCTCAAGAGGGAGAGAAATATTTTTCTAGGTAAGTAGGTAAGAGATTAATATGACGATTAATATGAGATTGAATAGAGCTTTATCATTTTTGAGGATCAGGGAATTTTTATATGTGTAGGTGGAATTATATTTTCCTTTGATATAATAATTGTGTAGTGTTTCTATTAATTATTCAATGAGTTTTTGTGACCTTAATATAGATGATTTCCAAGTACTACAATGTTTAAGAATATTATAATAGAGATAACTGATATTTTCATTATTTTTCATGTGTAATTAATGTTTAACATCCCATGGTATTTCTATTTTACGGGAAATTGTCACATTTATGGGTTTAAAGGTATTTTCAGTTTTTTATGAAAATGGACAATTTTTTAAATTTTAAATATTAAAGAATTTTTTTTAATTTATAAATATATTTTTCTATAATGATACAAGTTTCAAAATTACTTTTTTATGATTCTATTTTCATTGGGCTTAATTTTATTAAATAGGACCAAGAGAAAAATCCAATTTTAAGAGGCAAAAATCAAGATCCCAATTTAGAACATTGAATCTATTTCTAGATATGGATAATTTTAAATATGGGCTTATATCTCAAAAATTTCTAGTCAAATTGTACAAACAAATTTCATGGATAAACATAACATCTAATAGAACATTTTTTATAAGTGTGTTCCCATGTGATCCTACCAATATCATGGTTAAATATTCATTAGAAACAAGATTTGGGAAATATGAACATTCATCGAAGTCATAAATGTTTTTTATAGTAAATAAATAATAGCATGTGAATTATTTTTAAAATAATAAGATATTTGGTTGAGGCATGTGAAATAAAAAGGTCAACTACATTATAAAACCTACTTGCTCTAATTTGACATTCTATTACTTTTAACTTTCACAAAATCCTAAAGAATAAATATAGTATGGAAATGAGCTACCCATTTCTCTATAAATTTTAACATCTATAACATTTCAATGGATCTAATACTTCAGTAAAGATATTTCCAAAGTTCATGTGTATATTAGTTTCATTTTCTTTTCATTCCATAGTCACATGTTATACCTTAATTTTATGTGTTATCATTTCTATCTTATTCAATCCCTATCTCATTTTCCATCCTCATTCTCTTCTCATTATGATATTTAAAACTCATGATCTTGAGTAATTAACCTGAGGATTTTACCAGGGGATAAATCTAGTGTTGAAATCAATTATTTATACTTTTAATATTAATTTTTCTTATTTAATTATAGTTATACTGATGGTGATCTTAGATGGCATGGAACCTTTACGTCTTCATTTACCACCCATGAGTTATCTTTTACTTATGAACTATTTTCCATTGATTGATTAGGTGGATGTGTAGTTTACTTGGTGATTTCTTAGTTCACCACATATTAAATTTTTTTAAATAAGATTATTTTCACACATATGATAGAGTGTTTTCATTAATTTAATTTGAAACTAATAATAAGATAATGATGGTTTACTTTGGGGGATTCTCTTGGGAGTATCTCATTTATTTATTACCTATTTAATTTTTATTTCATATGAATATATACATTTAGTATTTTATTCTCTATTATCAAAACAATCTATTTTATATTTATTTCAAATATAAAAAATAAAAAATAATAAAATAATAAGTGAATTTGAAGTAGTGAGTGCTTGAACTTGAAGTATTCTCAAGAGAGATGACCCTGGTCCACCACTTTACTATATTAGAAAAATAAATTAATAGATTTCTCACTACCTAATGATAGACATAACAAAACATAAAACTATTTCTAGGGAGCTTAGTGGTGTTCAATGATTATTTTTGTTCACAATTTTCTATATATGTTTATATTATTTCATTTAAAAAAACTATAAAAGTATTCTTTCTATGGAATATTCCAATTAAAATTATTATACATGGGATGACTGCTCAAATATGATTCCACATGAGGAAGAATTTCAAAACTATTAAAAATATTGAATAAAAGTACTTAAAGAGAAAATATAAAAGATAGAGAGTTAAATATATTGTATAAAAAAATATTTACATTTTTTATAAGAGCAACATATTGAGTAAGAATCATAACTAGTAGAGAAAGATAATTCTCCACTAATTTTTCATGTTGAATAACCTAAGAAAGCCTAGAATAATTTCAATGAAGTTCCATTTAGTCTTTCTCAAGAAGTTTTCAAGGATTTATTAGAATAAATCATTCTATATTATACAATTGTGGGAGATAAAAAGGAAATATATTATAATCAAACATATTTTACAGATGCTAAAAAGGAGAGTGATTCTTCCATATATGATAATGAAAAATTAGTGGCTCTCAACCTATATATTTCTTTGGAAAATTTTTATGAAGATGAACCTTTAGAATGTTTTCTATTTTTCCTTTTTAACTTTTTATACATTTTTTGAATTTTCTATGTTCTGCTTTTTATTTTTGGTGTGTTATTGGGATTCTTGAGCGTAAGTTGAATACATTGGAAAATTAAAACTATATTGGGTTTTTTGGTACATTTATTGATTTGAATGTCTAGGGATTTAAATGATTATTTAATGAATTATTATCCCTAATTTATAATTATTTCATTAGATAAAGTGTGACCTATTATGAAACTCATGTGAACTTTTATTTTCTAAATAAAAAAACCAAATCCGAAGGGGTTTCTAATAATTTTTGACATCTTATTTATATTTCTATTTTTTTAGTGTCCTGGGTCATGTCATGTGATCCAGATTTATCCATTTTATTATTTTTCAAAGATTTTAGAGTTCATGAAAGTTTCAAGTATGACTGAGGCACTGTTTTTAAATACCATCTTAAATTAAAATATTATTTTGTAATATCTTTACATCTGACATTATCAATACCCTTGTAGACATGAAATTATTTGTTAGTAATATACATTAAAAATCCATTTAAACCTTTACAACCTTCATTAATGGTTAAATAAATTAATATTGTTGAACTCAAGTGTGGGGGAGGGAGATGATAAGTTATATTTTTCTTTCCTTAAGAATTTTTACTAGTTGAATTTCAAGTGTTACCATATTTATTAAGAATTTATTGGAATAAATATCATGATGAAAATATAGATGTGTGGACTAAACTATGTATGTGCATCCAAGAGAGTAGTTGAAATAAAAATTAAAACCATTTGTAGAAGAGATTAAACCTCTCATTTTTCAAGTTTAAGAACTTGAGGGGGATTGTAAAAATAAAACAAATATCCATTCTTACTATTTCATCCATTTCAGGAGGAGGTATTTTAAAAACACATTCTGGATAATGCAATAGTTGGAGATAAAAATGAATTATAGAGTACTGATCAAATTTTGAAGATTTTAAAAAGTAATGTGATTCTCCCATCTATGAAATGAAATGTCAGAAACTGTCTACCTATATCATAATTTAGAAGAAAATGATGAAGATTTTCCAATTGAGATTGAGATTCCAATGACCTTACTGAAAAAGATAAATTTACAATATGAATTACTTGACAGGGGAGATTTTTTTTTGATTCTTTATTTTTAAAGTTATTCAACTAGATTGTTTTCTATCTTATCCGATAATAAAATTTATAACACATCACAAATGGAGCACACCCTGGATATTCATGTAAAGGAATATTCCACACATTTTTTGGTAGAAGAAGAAGAAATTGAGGATTAAGTTGTGATATTAATGCTTCCTCTTCAACAATAAGTACATCATTTAGAGGAGGATGTCACAAATGTCTAGAGAGACAACCAATCTAATTTTCCAATATAATATAGACACAAAATTCGATCTTTATTATTTTTTGGGGGGGTTTGACTCTTATTATATTTTTGGGGCTTTCCATTCTTGGGGTCTAATCATGGTCATTGGGAAAATTATCATGTGGTGGTTTCTCTCTATAAAACTAAACCCACTATGTGATCGGGGATAAAACTCAAGAACCGCCTAAGGATAGTAAAAACCTAGAATTTTCTTATGGGTATAAACCAAGTTTTATCCATATTCTTTTCACCTTTATTTTTTATTTTCATTATTTTTATTACTTTTATTCCTTAATTTATTTTATATTTAAATTGGAACAACCTAAGATATTAACTAAAGGATAAAATATTAAAATAAACCAGGTTGTGTCTCTCATTTTATTTATGTTATTTTCTTCACAATTGAAGATATTTATTCAAATATTTTGTGATATGTCCATAACCATTTTTTTAAATAAATAAGTGTGGGGGGTATTTCAAATTTTTTTTGGAATATTGTCTATTTTTCATTTTTTATTTTTTTTATTTTTTTTGTGAATTCTACATGTTTTGTTTTTTATTATTATATTTCTTTTTTGATTATTGTGATTAAATAAAATACTTTGGAAAATTCAAACTATTTTTATATTTTAAAAAATTTATTAATTTAACAATATATGGATTTTAATTATTTCTTAATGGATTTTGTTTTGGGATTACCAATATTATCATTTGATGAAGTTTTATTAATTGTGAAACTCATGTGCAGTAGTACTACCCAAGTTGAAATACTTTCCACTCCTTAGTGATTTTTAAACCTTTTTGAAATTTTATTTACATTCCTAGTTTTCTTGAGGATCTTGAGTTTGGTTGTGTGATCTAGAACTTGTTTTTTTATCTTTTTATAATCCATTAGATTTCATTGATTGTTTCAATAATGATGAAGGAATAATTTTGAAATCCATTTTTGTATTCAAATATTTTTTTAGGACTACATTTACATCTAACATTTATTAATCCCATTGAATCTATGAAATTATTTATTATGAATCCACATTATATTGAATTTATCCCATTATAACCTAATTTAAAAATAAAATGCATTATTATTGTTAAACTCAAGTGATGGGGGAGATGGGTTGCATTTTTCTTTCGTAAAAAATCTTTTTGAGAGAAATTTAAAGTGTTTCTATATTTATTGCTTCTTTTTTGGAAATAATATAATTACGGAATGATGGATGGGTGGCCCAAATAACTTTTAAAACATAGTTTGGGATTACACCAACACTTAAATATCAAAATAATACTCTCCTTTCCTCAAAAATAGGATTCTAAA
This sequence comes from Viscum album, assembly GCA_963277665.1. Taxonomy (NCBI): domain Eukaryota; kingdom Viridiplantae; phylum Streptophyta; class Magnoliopsida; order Santalales; family Viscaceae; genus Viscum; species Viscum album. The sequence continues at coordinate 522,408,860 of OY728145.1, forward strand.
TAGAAATTATATATCTGAATTCAAGCAGAAATAGTGCTATAGATGGGGGAAATGAGGAAGTAATTTATTATTAATGCTGAAATGATATAGTGTGAACAAAACAATGAAATAAATTTTTTTGGAGGTTTTTGGAAGTGATTCATTTTCCAAGTGATTTATGAGCTTTCCATTATTAGTAAAAACTATTTCTATATATTTACTTCAATTTAGAGCATAGGCCTCTTCATTTTACCTAAGATGTTTTTACATTTAAAACCGACCAAATCTCAAACAATGAACAACCAACATAATATATGCCACGAATTAGACATTTTTTTCTCTATGAAGAGGATATATTAGGATGATATCAACCATTAAGAAATCACATATGTTCATGTGAATATAAAAAAATTCCACATTAATTTTTTTGAGTGAAAGAAAAATATTTTTCTAGGAAGGTAGGTTTGATATGAACATTATGATTAACATGATATTTAAAAAATATTTATTATTTTTGAGAAGTTTTGAAATTTTGATCTATGTAGGAGTCGTGATATTTTCTGTCGATATGTTTAATAGTGTTGTCATTTAAGCTCTAGAAAGTTTTTTTGACCTTATTATAGATGATTACCAATGAATAAAATGTTTAAGTGTTTTGGAATTGATAGAGTTGATATTTTAATTATTTTTCATGTGTAATTCAATGTTTTATATCCCAAAAAATTTCATTTTAATGGAAACTGTCACATTTTATGGTTTTAGAAGTATTTCGAGATTTTTTATGAATAATAACTATTTTTAAAATTTTACTTTTTTTATTCCATTTTGTAATTATGAATGTTCTTTTCTATATTGATCCAAATTGAATAATTCATTTTTTTAGTATTTTATTTTGTTGAGATTTTTTTAATTTAACCAAGACAAGATCATAATCCAACATTAAGAGGACCAAATAAGTCTCATAAATCAGACATTGGAATCCATTCCCAAATCTAGAGAATTTTGATAATGATCCTATACTAACAAAAAATTGGTCTAAATGGGATAAAATTTTACATGTATAAAGAGAAAATATGTAGGAACATTATCCATTAATATATCCCCATGTTATTCTATTGGTATAATGATCACAAATTTATAGATAACCAGATATGAAGAAAATGAAGAGTAATCAAGGATAGGAAAGTTTTTTTCTGGTAATCTATCACAACTTTGGTACTACTTCTCAAACGAAGATGAAATTTGGTTAGTTCAGGAGAAATACAAATGGAAACATCTTTCTTCAAGAAATATTTTTCTAATTCAAGAATTTATTATATCTACCAAGTGTAAAATTTAAAGGAAAATATGGAGAGAAAAGGAGTTTCCCCACTCCCTAAAAAGTTTTTACTTCTATAATATTTCAAGTGATCACCAGTACACTATATATCTTGATAAAGTTATTGTGTAGTTTAGTTTCAATTTTTTTAATTTTATATTAAAATTTCATAGTTTAATGTATTTTTTATCATTTATCTCTAAATTTATCTCTCTCTCACTTTTTATCCCCATTCTGTTATCTGTGTGATCTATAATACTCATGATCATTAGTGACACAACTGATGAATTTCTTAGGGGAGAAATATTATTTTAAACATAATTATTTTAACTTTAATTCTTAGTGTTTCTTTTTTACTAAAACATATGATTATGGGGATCTTATTGGTCAAGGTGTATTTGTTTCTCCACTTTCCACATGAGGTTTATCATTTTCTTCTATATTATTTTCCCTCTATCGATGAGGCAGAAGTTTGGTATACATGATGATAATTGAGTGAACCACAAATTAAAAAATTAGGTTGAAGATGATGTTCATACAAAAAATGGATTTTATTTATTAATTAAATTTTAAAGTAATAATTAGACAATGAAGGTTCACTATAGGTGATTCTCTTAGGAGTATATCATTTCTTTCTTATTTCATTCAATTTTCATTCATTATGTTTTCATTGAATCTAAACATTTACTTCAAGTATTTTAATACTTATTATAAATACTAATTTATTTGAATTTCATTTCTTAAAAATAAAATAAACAAATAAAAAATAAAAAATGGATTAGAAGTAGGGAGTCCTTGACTATAAAAGACCTTCAAGATAGATGATAGTTCCCAGCCATATTCATAAACTAGAAAAATAAATTAATAGATTTTTAATTTTCATATTATAGGTGTGTCAAAATATGGTTCCATTTTTAGGGATCCATGTTTCCTTCACTCACTATTTTTATTCACAATTTTGAAAATAATTATATTTTATTTCATTTAAAAAAATATTTCCTTAATGTATTCACATTCAAATTACTCTTCGCAGACTAAATATTAATAGGTGAGCATATGAGAAGAATAAGTTCAAATTTATGAAAAATATTAGTCACTTGGAATTAAAGAAAATGTTTTGAAAACTAGAGAGTTAAAGTGAATAGATAACTGAATATTCATAATCATCCCTTAATTTGTAGCTAAGAAAAGAATCAAAACCCGTAGTGGAATAGAATTCTTCACTCATTCTTTAAGTTAAAGGACCTAAGGAGGATTGGAATAAATTAAATTAAGATTAATATAACCTTCATCAACCATTTCCTGAGGATTTCTTCAAATAAAACATTATAGTTGACATAATTGTATGAGATCAAAATTAATTATATGAGTATTGGTAAGATTTTATAGATATTGAAAAGGAAAGTGATTCTCCTATATTTAAAAACGAAAAATAAGAACCTATATACCAATATATTTATATGGAAAAATAATATTATGATGGACCTATTGAGATTGAGTTCCCAATAACCACAAGAGATCAATTTACCATATGAATTACTTGAATGGGAATATTTATGTATTGATTCCTCATGTTTTAATCTTATTCAAGCTAAATTTTCTTCAACTTACCATTTTCTAAAATTTCTAATAAAACAAAAATGGAGAACACCTTTATATTCATGTATCGTAAGAGACCAAAAAATTAGTGGTAGGAGAAGAATATATGGTAGATCATAAAGTGGTGAAAACTATTTTTTCTACAATAACATTCATATCAAATATAAGAGGGAACCATAGAAGTCTATAGGGAGCACCTATATTATTTTACCTCCAAATATATACCTTTAATTATCTCTTAATTATTTATTTTGACTTCTGAGCTTTATTCCCTTATATAAGGGCCACCATTCATGGTTTCTAGATATGGGAATTGGGAAAAGTCAAATGTGGTTGTTCATATTAGAAAAACCACACTCACTGTCAGATTGGGGACAATATTCTACAATTCATTAACCATGGTAGTAAAAACCTATCAACCACTTGGGGGGATAAACTAAGATATATCCATTTTCTTTACCATTTATATTTATTTATATTTATTTTTCTTATGTTTTTTCCTTTATTTGTTTTTAGTTTAGAGTGGAATAATCTGGGATTTTAACTCAAGGTTTCCACTTAAAAATAAATCAGGTTGTGTCACCCATTTTCTTTATTTTATTTTCTACCCAATTATAATTCCATAAGATAAGATTTCTTAATATTATTTGAACTAAATAGATTTTATTAAATTTAATAAGTGTGGGGGAGGTATTTTAACCATTTTTTATAAATTTTATTTGTATTCAATTTTTTATTTTTCATTTTTTTGTGATTTTTTATGTTTTCTTCCTAATTTTGTGTGATTTTGGTATTATTGAGCATAAATCTAATTCTTTTTATAATTAAAAACATTTTTTTATTTTTAGGACATTTCTTGATACAAATTTATAAGGATTTAAATTATTTATAAATATATTTTTTCTTGATTTCTGATATTTTCATTTGATGAATTTTGATTGATCGGGAAACTCATGTGCATTAGTATTATCAAAATTGAAAATCTTTCCAGTTCTGAGTGACTTATAAACCATTTTGGAATATTCATTACATTTATTTTTTTTATTCTTGAGTAATTTTGTGTGATCCATAAAAACTATTTTTCTCCTTTACAATGTTTTTATAGTTCAGGGAATTTATGAACATTGATTGAGACTCCATTTTGAAATCCCTTTTTATTTTCAACTCTTATTTTGGAATAATTTTTAATATTTCCATTATTAATCCCATAGTATACATGACATAATTTTTTAGGTATCAAAAATATAATTTTTATGCCATTCCATCCTACTGTAAACGTTAAATTCATTATTATTATTGAACTCATGTCTGGGGGGGGGGTGAGATATATTTTATTTTCCTCAAGAATCTTTTGCAGTTTATTTGAAAGTGTGTCCATATTTGTTAATTATTTATTGGAATAATTTTAATGTTTAAAAAATTTATTGGTACCCCAAATATTATTATAAAGATAGTTCAATAGTTCACCAATACTTGAAGATCCAATGATACCTCTATTTTTTTCCAAAATATGGTTTTGAAGAGAAGTTACATATCTAAATTAAAGACTAAATAAATAAAAAAATGGATGAATAGTGTGAAGAAATTTATTATTTTTCAAAATATATAATGTATGAACATCCCATGGAAAACAAGAGGTGTTTAGAGGTGATTCATTTTCAAGATGAATGAAGAGAACGCCACTCTTGATAAAAACTATTTTCATGCATTTACTTCACTTTAGAGCATAACCCTCCTCATTCCACCTCAAATGTTTTTATATTTAAAACATGGAACCCTTACCCTCAAAATAACCCATGAAGAATAAATCCTTATTTTAACATTTTTGACTCTATGAATTAGAGATAAAGAATAAAAAACTAGCCAATATAGTTCCCAAATGTTATTGAGATGGATAAAAGTTAAAAAAAAATTGAGCAAGAGAGAAATAATTTTTTATGGAGCTAGGTATGAAATGAACATGAGGATTAACATGATATTGAATGTATTTTAATGATTTTTTAGGATTTATGGAATTTTTTCTGTGTAAGAGGCAAGATATTTTTATTTTATATGATAATTAGGTAATTTTTTCATTTATGATTTGGGATGTTTGTTTTGACCAAAATAACAATGATTTCCCAAGAGTGAAATATTTAAGTGTGTAGGAATTGATATAGCTAATATTTTCAGTATTTTTATGTGTATTTTAATTCTTTTTTCTTAATAAAGTGTTATGTTAAGTGAAATTGTCACATTTTATGGTTTTAGAAGTATTTTTATCTATATTAATAAAATGTCATATTTTTTGAAAATTTCATTATTTTAATTCAGTTTTGTAAACCAAACATACATATTTCTATACTAATGCAAAATTAATTAATTTTTTTATATTTTTATGTTATTTGTATTCATTTAATTGAAGTAGAACAAGTGATGAAAATAACATTAAGAGGACCAAATCAAGATCATAAATTGTACCTTAAAATCTATGCCTAGATATAGAGAATTTTGAATATTGAACTATTTCTCCCAAATTACAAGCCTAAAAAAGTTGCAACTTTACATGGATAAAGAGAATATTCAAAGGAATTTTTTTATAATTGTGGACCCATGTGATTGTGATTATATGATGGTCATAAATGTGTTTGAAATCAGATATGGGGAATACAAAGTGTCATCCTTGCAAAAAATGTATTCCAAGTTAAATCTTACATAACATCATCTATACTAGTGAAATGAATCTTATATTTGGTTACCACATGTAAAATTTATTGGGTAATGACTTTATAGAATAATTTTTTTTTATAATTATGCCATTTAATGTGTCTGTTATGCGCAAACCGTGGAAGGAAAAACATGGAGATAAAATTAGGTACCCCTATATCAATAAATTTGTACATCCATAACATTCCAAGGGATTGAACGCTAACCTAAATATATGGATGAAGTTATATTTTAGATTAGTTTTATTTTACTTTCATTTTTAGTAACATTTCAGATTTTAATTTAGGTGTTTTAATTTCTATCTTATTTTATTTTTCAATTTTTTTCTCTACTCATTCTATTCTTACGGTGATCTCTAATACTAATGATCACGAGTAACTAAATCAATGAATTTTGTGAAGGATAAATACAGTGTTGAACCCCATTAGATTAACATTCATGATTAATGTTCCTTATTTACCTGATGTTAGGATGGGGGATCTTAGGGGTTGAGGTTCCTCTGTGTCTCTACTTTCCACTCGAGGATTAACTTTTTATTTATGCATTATTCCCCCTCAATTGAGGAGGTAGATATGTGGTGCAATTTGAGATCATAGAGTACACTACATATTCAAAACATAGGTATAATAGGATGTTCACACATATGATGAAGTGTGCTCATTATGTAAATTTGAAACTAATAATATGAAAATGAATATTCAATATGGGTGATTCCCTTGATAGTTTCACCATTCATTCTAACATAATTATGTTTTCATTGCATCTGTATATTTACTTTTATTATTTCATTCCATATCCTCAAGAACCATTTAATTTAGTTTTATTTAATAAATAGAAAATAAAAAATAAAAAAATTAAAGTGAATTATAAGTAGTGAGTGTTTGACTATGAAATATATTTAGGAGATATGACCATGATCATCCACTATACTGCACTAGAAAAATAACTTAATAAGTTTTGCACTGCCATAGAATAGTCATGAAAAAACATGGTTCCATTTGCAGGGGTCCATGTGGTTTTCACTAATTTTTTTTATTCAAGATTCTGTAAATAATTTTCTTATATTTCTTTTTAAAAATATTAAAAAAATTTCCATGATATATTTGAAATATAATTATTATGTATGTACTAGCTAATCATAGATGAATCTGAAATATTAAAAAGTTCATAATTATAAAAAATTATTTTCTTTAAAGAAATTAAAGAGAAAATAAAAATAATTGATATTTGAGAATAATGGTTATTTGAATATGTATGTTCATCCTAGGAGCTACAACTGGTGCAAGAATCAAAACTATTAGTGTAAGTTAATTCTCCATTAATTTTTCATGTATATGAATCTGAGTAGGATTAGAAGTATTTCAATGAAGATATATATTTTTAATTTTCTGAAACATTTCTCAAAGCGGTATTTGAGGAAAAAATTCTAACAGATTTATTTTTGGGAGATCAAAATGAATTTTATGATTATTGGTCATATTCTGTGATACTAAAATGGTACGTGACTCTTCCATCTTTGAAAATGAAAAATCAAAACCTCTATCCCTATCTATTACATTAGAAGAAGATAATCAAGATTCAACTATGGATATTGATTTTCCCATATCCCTAACTGATTATATCAATTCCTAAGTTGAATTACATGAAATTTAATATTTTTGTATTGATTCTTCATGTTTTAATCCTATTCAAGATGAATTATTTTATAACTTTTCCCTTACAATAATTTTTGACACAACATAAATAGATAAGGCACTGTACATTAATGTAAATGAAGAGGGTAAAAAAAATTTGGTAGAAAAATAAGAGTTAGAGGAGCATATGGTGATGCAACTGCTTCTCATACCACAACATGCATATCATATTGAAGAGGAAACCATGGTAATGAACTAGGAGCATCCCTATCATCTTTTCCTTCACACTCTTGACCTCAATTTTCCTCTTTGTTCTCTCTTAGGGTTTGATAATTTTTTTCACTTATTTAGGGGTATATATTATTAGTTTCTACTCATGTACACTGGGAAAAATCACATCTGCTGGTTTATCTCAATGAAACCACACCCACCATCGGATTGGGAATAAGAATATCGAACATCTTTAATAGGGGTAGTAAAAAATCTAACTCCCACTTGGGTGTCTAAAAATTGTATTATCTATTTTATTTCCCATGTATATTTATTAATATTTATTTTTCTTATGTTTTTTCATTCCATTATTTTAGGTTTTAAGTGGAATAATCCAATATGTTAACTCAAGGTTTCCACTTAAAAAAATGATGTTGTGAATCTGATTTTCATTATAATATTTTATACAAAATTTATAATTTTTATGAAAATATTTCCTGATCTGATTTGAACTAAAAAGAGGTTAGTAAATTTAATAAGTGTGGATGAGGGGTGTCATCCTATTTTCATGAATTTTTAGTGTGTTTAATTTTTTTTATGTTTTATATTTTTATTAATTTTCCATGTTCTATTATTTATTTTTAGTGTGTTTTTTTTGGATTCATGAGATTAAATTCAGTTATTTGGAAAATTAAAACTATCTTGATATTTTTTTTAGATTTATTAATTTTAATTTCTAATTATTTAAATTATTAATGAATAGATTTTGTTTTCTGATTTATAACATTTTCATTGGATGAATTTTGATTGAATTTGAATCTCATAGGAACTAGTAGAGACCAAATTTAAAATCTTTCAATTCTAAGAGGTTTAAAAAAAATTGTGACATCTTATTTACATTTCTATTTTTGTTTTGAGTCTCGAGTCATATTGTGTGATCCATAACGTTTTTTTTTTCAAAACTATTATAATTAAAGGAACGTGTCACATATGATTAAGACACCATTTTGAAATCCCCTTCTTACATTCAAATCTTATTTTTTACTATAATTGCATCCAAACATTATTAATCGACTAGTAGCGATGAAATTATTTTTAGGTAACCAAATTAACAAAATTTTATATCATTAAAAACTTATATAAAATTAAAATGCATGATTAATTTTTAACTCATGTGTGGGGGAGGGAGAATATGAGATGTATTATTCATTCATGAAGAATTTTTTACACTGAATTGAAAGTGTTCCAATTTTTATTATTGAATAATTGGAATAAATTTTATGATGGAAAGATGGGTGGGTAACACAATTATCATTAGAAATATGTTGTAGGATTTCACCAATACTTGAAGATACAGAGATGGATCTCTTTTCCTCAAAAAAATGATTCAGAATACAAGTTTTATATCTTAATTCAAGCTAAAAAATGTTAAAATGGGGGGAAATTGGGAGGAAATTTATTGTTCTACTGAAGTGGTAAATTTTTATCTTACAAAGGAAATAAATATGTATTTATATGTGACTAATTTTTTAGCTAATTGACTACCACACTATTCTTGAGGAAATCTATTTTCACGCGTTCACTTCACTTTAGAGCCTAACCCTACTTATTTTTTCTATGATGTTTTATCATTTAAAACCTACAAACCCTAATCCTTAGAAAAATACATGTAAAATATTTAATTATTGTCACATTTTTGACTTTGTGATGTGGATATACTATAAGGATATAAATAATATTGTGATTACACATGTTCTTGATATTGAAAATAACTCCAAATTTAAAAAATCTAGAGCGAGAGAAATTTTTTTGGAGGTAGGTATGAAATAAAACTGAGGAATAACTTGAGATTGAATGGATTTTTATAATTTTTTAAGAATTAGATAATTTTGATCCATATATGTGAATGATATTTTCTTTTAATATGATAATTATGAAGTGTCATCATTCATGGTTTGGGTTGTTTGTTTTGAACTTACTAAAGATGATTTCCCATGAGGGAAATGTTTATCAATGATGTAACTGATTGAGCTAATATTTTAATTATTTTTCATGTGTATTGAAATTTTTTATTTTCCAAAAAGGTTTTATTTTAATGGATATGCTCACATGTTATGGTTTTAAAATTATGTTGATATTTATTATGATATTTCCCTATTTTTGATATTTTAATTATTTTTGAGTCTGTTATGTAATTCTGACATATCATTTTCTAAACATATCCAAATTTAAAAAATACTTTAGTATAATTATATGTTTTTTGGGATTCATTTCATTAAACTAGATGAAGAGTTAAGTCCAACATTATGAGACCAATATGAATATCACGAACTAGAACTTGTAATCAATTCTTAGATCGGGGGACTTTTTAATATGGGCCTATATATCCTTAATTACTAGTCCAATAATGATTAAATTTATATATAAAAAGATAACATCAGAAGATATATTTTTCATAACAATGTTCTCATGTTATTATTACAATATCAAGTTCATAAATTCATGATAAAATAGATATGTGAAGTATAAAGTGTCATAAAGGACATAAAAGTTTTTCAGACTAAATCTATCATAAATTTGGGCACACTTTTAAAGAAAAAGGATAAATGTGGTGGAAAATGTGAAAGATAAATGGGAACAACTTTATAGAATAAAAATGTTTCCAATTTATCCATTTAATATGTCTACCTCGCCTACAATTTTAAAGAATAATTTTGATTGAAAATGAGCTATCCCTCTCCCTATAAATTTGTACTTCCATAACATTTAAATGGATTAACCGCTACACTGATGATATAGAGAAAGTTATATTATAGTTTATTTTAATTTTCCTTTAATTCTATAATCTCATTTAATATATAAAATATCACTATTATTTTATCCCTATCTTATTTTTCCTCCACATTATATTCTCAATGTGATCTATAACAATCATAATCATGTGTAACTAACCTAAGGATCTTCCTAGGAATGAAAATCAGTTTTGAACCCAATTCTTAGAAATTTTAGGATTAAGGTTTATTTTTTAATTATAGTTAGACTGAGGGGGTCTTATTTTCTATGTTGCCTTTGTGTCTCTAAATTCTTCCCAAGGGTTTGTTTTTTCTTAGGTAATATTGTACCTTGATCAAGGAGGTGGATCTACGACCTACTTGGAGATAATTGTGTGAATAATATATTCAAAACTTATGGGGAATATTATTTTCAAACACATGATGGAGTGTGTTCATTAATTAAATTTGAAAATAATAATAAGATAGTGAAGGTTCACTCTGGTTGATTCTCTCAAAAGTATCTCCTTTATTTCAAACTTCAATATGTTTCCATTAATTTTTTTTCATTGCATATGCATATTTACTTTTAATACTTTATTAAAATATTCTAAAACCCAAGTAATTTTAATTTTACTTCATAAATAAAAATAAAAAATAAAAAATAAAAATATTAAAAATAGAAGTAGCGAGTGCTGGACTGCAAAATTTCTTTAAGATAAATGACCCTTTCCAACACTATGCTACACTAGGATAATAAATTAATATATTTTACACTTCACTATAATAGGTATTATAGGTTGTTATTACTGATTCATTAAGAAGTTATTTACTACTTATTCACAAGGTGGTTTATTCATATTGAGTATTTTCTTAACATGATCTAATAATTTTATATATAAGTGAAATAATTTTATATTATTTTATGGATCTAATGATCCATTAATGTTTTATTTTCATTCTTTATGAATGAAAAATTACTCTTAATCATTCATCATTAGAATCTTAAGTTGTAAGTAATTAAAATAATCACTTAAAAGGAAAAACATTCAGTTATAAATTTGAAAGGAACCAATTAAGTATATTTTTTTTTAATTTCTCAAACTCGTGAAATGAAAGATAAATATATCAATTTTTGGTATAAATAATCATTAAATTGTTAAGGAACGCTCCTACAAACACATTAAAAAGTGTAATTCTTATAATGGTACACATATTTTTTATTTATAAAATAATAAATTCCATAGTATTAACTAATAATTTCAAATCCATGATAAAATATATTAAAATTTCATGCATGAAATGTATCTAATGTCTTATGATTTATTAATATTAATTTTGGATAAACAAATTTTTTAATTACATTGAGATAGAACCCTTATATATATAAAAATCCTAGCGGCAGAACTCTATTACATATATCTTAGGATCACTACAACAGAGTCCATGTAAATGACTCATAGGACCAATGCATAAGCCCCCCATTGAAACAACCTCTTACTTGTCTCCTATATCAATCACCATAACATCTAGTCATGAGTTTTCATTTGTGGTTAATTATCATTTCTTCCAAACCTGGGGTCTTGAACTGGTGCATGTTAGAAACGCCATGAATGAGCAACAGTAGCCAACCAATTATTAAGACCTACCTTTGAATCTTATTCTATCTACTATTTAGTTAATACTCCATCCTAAAGTCTTTGACCCTCATCATGGCCTAGAGGCCCTGTAGCCCAAAGGCCTTGGATGACCTGATGGCCCTATGGCCCATAGGCCCAAATCAGTGGACTGAAATCCTGAATTGGGTAAATAATTTTTCCTATACTATACCACTAAAATTCCTACTATAAAATTTATATAGTAACTCATAAATAATCTAATAAATTTATTTGATCTCAGGCATCATGCAAGATTACTGGGTGCGTTAACCACTCAACTATTACCCTAACCACAATTAAAATGTCATGATATGCTCAAAATGAATTAAAATTACCAGGATATTATTCCTGTATGTAGAGTATAATGTATCACACCAATAATTTATTTTCTTTTAAACTAATACTACATTTTATAACTTGCACCACATAAAACCCTGAGCCTAAATAAGCCAGATAATAATATTATATAAATATGTCTATTATAACCTAGCTGTCGGGTTGGTGAGAATGAATAAAAATAACTAAAATATGAAATATATATGTAAGAATTTCTTCATTAATACAAATTATGAATTAAATATTTTTTTTAAATTCATATAAATTTTTAGGAGAAGTTTAATAATTAATTCATTTTATGCGATAATAATACATTCTTGATAAAATGCTCTTATGTGTTTTATGTATGAATAATTTGATTTTTTTCTATTTTTAGAAATATATTTTATAAAATTAAATTAGTTTTTAATTTAATCTTGTCAATATTATCTTAGGGCTGGTTTTTAATATTTTTTATAAATATTTTATTTGTGGGTGAATAGTGAAAATCCTGATTTAATTAAGTACTATAAATTTTATGAAATTATAATGATATTTAAATAACTTTAATGTTTATGAAACCTTTTTACAAGAAAAAATATATATATTTGATATAATATAATTAATATAAAAATACAATGTTAAACTTATAAATTTATTCTAATACTTTGGAAATTTAAGTTATATATTTATTCAAATACAAACTATTTTTGGTTCTTCTCCCTTATTCAAGTGTTCAAAAGTTTACATTCAGTTTTAATTTTTATGAAATAAAAATAAGTATAATTTAATTTAAAATAATCTAGTTAATTCCATTTTAAGAGTCATCATATTGTGTTTTGTTGTAACATATTTTTTATGATTAAAACAAGCATAATTCATAAAACAATTTTATTACTTTTTACGAACATATATTAAAATTAATTTTTACCACATTATAAAATTTAATCTTATGAAAAAATTGAATATTTTTAACTAAAACAAATAAAATTAGTCAATAAGGTCAAATTAAATTTTTTTTTTCAAAATGAAGAGTTACCGATGTAAACAACTCATTACAATAGTAAAGGTTAAAATGGGTTAAAAGGGGGGTTAAAATAAAAAGATAAGGATTAAGACAAAAAACATTTATAAATTCTACTTGTTTACCACATTTTTACCTTAAACTTTTAATGTTTGAAATTGGGACAAGTTTGAGCCACTTTACTTGAGTAAGACATATAATATATAACAATATTTCAACTATTTACAAGATTACCACCCACCTCACTTATAAAAGGGAACCCCCTATCCACTCTTATTCACACTATATAAGAAAGTTATATTGGAGAAAACCTATATAAATTACTTACTAGATTCATTATCCAAATCCTATAGCTTCTATTTTTTCCCAAATACCATCTTAAGAAGGTTTAACGTTTAATCTAAAAGTGGATCTTCAGAGAAGTGGTATAACTCTAAATCAGGTTCTTTCTTTTTTATTTCTTCTTCCACATCTTAAATTATATCCTAAAAATTATGATATAGTAATATAATTATATTGTATAAGACATTTTATTATATTTTTATAAAAACCTTTATCCCCATCCTTTTTATCACATTGTAAATGAAATCATCACTCATGTGTACATATAAACTACCACCTACACAAATCAATATATTTTATTTTTAATCAACACACATAATGGTTGGTTTTTAAGATTAATATGATTTTTATTTATGATATTAATGATATAATAATTATTATTTAATAATAAGATATAATATAACTTCTTACCCTTCAATCTGTTGGAAAATGATATTTCCACTTGTGTGTACGTGTAAGCTACCACCTCTATGAAGTGATGTGATTCATTTTTAATTTCTAAATTATATGGATAGTAATAAAGATATATTTAATGAGTTATAATGATATTATTATTATTATTTAAAATTAATCTTTTATCTATTTTATTTCCTTTTCATCCATTAGAAAACTGAAAACATCATTCATGTGTATATACAGACTATCGCCTCCTTAATGCAACATGTTTCCTTTTATATGAACTCTTATAAGGGTTAGTTCTATTGAAACCCTTTTATAAGGATAATAAAATAATATTTATTATGTTATTAATTATTTTTATGTCTTATGGTATCATTTTATCCTATCAGTAATATTAGATAAATTTGAGTATGTGTTGGAAACACCCACCGTCATACATGACTCACTGTTGAGGATGAGTAACCACTTGTAATGAATCACCATTGAAGAAGTATCATCATCAGGATAGAAAATAGGATATGTATGGTAACAGCCCACCATAAACAATAAGTCACTAACATGATGGAATTTTGGATAAGTATGTGAAAGACCCACCACTAGAGGATGACTCACCATTGAACTAGGAAATATGACAATGTATTGAAGAAACCTACAGTCAGAGATGATTCACAACAATGATGAAAATTTGTTTATGTGTTGAAAATACCTACCAATATAGAGAATTCACCATTAAATATAAATAACCAATATACTTTACCTACTATGAAGAATTTTTTCAATGTGATGAGATGAATCACCGCTGAGACAAGTCACTACTGAGATGAGTCATCATTTCCCTCCCCTCACCTTCACCCAAACATTCTAATATGATATGAATGGTTTGAGTGAAGATGGATATAGCTTATTTTATATAATATTCATGTCCTTAAAAGAACCAAAATGGAGAGTCGATAAATCCAGCTGCTATTGAGCCAGTGAACTCAGAGCTTTCTAAGTGAGTTATGGTACCTGAAAAATGAATTTCTTGCTGAATAACTAATTTCAAGAATGTTATTAGTGAATAAAGTGTTTCAAGAATTAGTATGGATTGAGTGATACTCTGATAACAAGATACCCGTATATCATAGGTTAGTGCACCAATTCTATTATTTTTTAATGATCAGTTTTGAATAGGATGAAGACTAGGTAAAAAGTAGAATAAATGAAAAAATGATGTTTTATCTTCCTGAAAATGGGTGAGATTATATGAAGTCCCTCATAAAGGTGTTTCAAATGAAAATAAATGATTTTTTCCAAGTTATAGAGATAATTTTGTTTATGAGGATGCCTTATTAGAATTGACTGGAGATGAAATAGTTATAAGATCAGATGCTACAGAGATTTATGCTGAATTCTATTTACTTTTCTAGTTTATACAACATATGTTGTTTCTAAGGAAATTTATTTCTCTAAAATGAGGTATAAGATGTTTATATCCTTTTCCATATGAATATAGTATAAAATATAAATCAAAAAAGATATTTTATGGTTCACATATAGGATTTCTATAAGCTATCTTCTAAATAAAATTCTCTAATTTATCCCAATTTCATCTCATCCATGATAGAAGCCAATGGATTAGTTGATGGAGGATAACAAAAAATTGTAAAGTGTGGTTGATTTTTCATTATAAGATTCATTTTCAAAAAAATTAAGAATAGTTGGAACCCCTATAATAAAAATTGGTTTGATGATAATGAATGTATTTTTGAATAATTTTGTCCATTTGATCATCCAAATAGATATAGAAATTTTATGGATCATGGATAAGAGCTAGATTAAGTGGTTGAGTGATCAGATGAGGAAGTAGAGGAAATTTCTGCCTTCGGTGGTGAGGAATAATAGATTTCATTGGATGAAGGTAGTGACACCGATCTACCATAGTGATCCCTAACTATTATTTATGGTTCTCCTATCCCGGCTAGATATCTCCCGACTTGAGAGAATCTTTTAAAAGTGAAGTGGAAGAGTCCAAAGTTTCTTGAGAAAAATAGTTCAAAATAAATTTGAAATATTATTATAAAAATAGTGAGAATGGTGATGATAATAAAGTATACATGGGATAAGATGAAGAATAAAATGGAGATGAAAAAAGATGAGGGTAATGATAATGAGGGTGACAGTGATTGTGGTTTTGACCATGATGGTCTTGATGACCGCAGTAAAGCTATGTATGTTGAGATACATTAGGAACTTTTCTCCTCTATAGGTTTTTCATTTTCCTCAAGATCTAAAGATATACCTGACATAGTTCAAGATATTGATATTGTTTCTAGAGATGTAAAGGAAGAATCTATTGAGGGGGTGGAATCCATGAGCCTAGAAAGTAACTATGTTGATCCTATTGTTGATTGATAAATTAGTGTGTCTATAGTTTATGTGATGATAGTTGATGAGATGATGGATGTCGTACTTGCCATTTTTGAGCCAACAATAGATGATCTTTTAGTTTTTAATTTTCATTATGTGTCTATAACCATGTTGAGTGCCCCAGCTCTTGAAGAATGGGATAAGTATCCAACTTATGTAAGACTAGGTCTAGACTACTCAGATTCATATGATGAGAGACCTTCTATTTTATAAATGATGAATCCCAAGGGATCATTGGTTGAACTGATTGATGCTACAGGAGAGTTGTGAAGGTTTTATTCTAACAAGACTACCAGATCTAGGCCTACAGAGGCACATACCATTGATATAATTGTTTCACCTACCGTTACATCTATTCCAATTGATGTTTTCACCATAGGTGACATAGAATACTAGAATGATTATATTTTATTTTGGATTTATATTAAATAATTAGGCACCAAATGTCACTAAATTAAGTGAGAAATATGGAAGGTATCTATTTTTTATTGTGATATATCACACCCACCCTAGGATGATGCATTATATTCAATATGTAGTGATAGAGAAAAAAAGCTTGGAAAATGAGATGGTTGCTTTAAAAATCTATAGTGGATGAGATAAGATCTTCCTTTGAAGATCATATGGATGATTTCATAGAGATGGGGTAAAATATTTCTTCTTCAAATGATCCACCTCATTCTCTTGATGTTGATTTGATCTGGATAGTGGTTAGAGAAGAGCTTCGTGTCCTTTCAAGAGATGCACCCTACATTCTTCAGGAAGGATTGATGGAAATCAGACATAAAAATTATCATGTCTATATGATGGTTAGATAATATTTGAAGGATATAAAATATGATAGAGAGAAAATTTTAAAGGCTATAAAGTATTATCCTTCTTGGTTCTACAATAAGAAAGATCTGAACTCTCATTCCATATTGCTGAATGAGAACATAAAAATGACTCTAATCACTAAATCCTTTAAATAGAAATTTAATCAATTAAAAGAAATGACTCAAGTGCTCAAGAAGATTTTTGGATGTGGACAAAGACTTATTTTATTCATTGGAAATGGGAGGAAACATAATCATGGATTTCATAAATTTGATGAAAACCTTTGTCCATGTATCTGGAATTATAGTGGTGGCTTGGGGTTCCCTTCCAATTATTACTTGTCACTAATCTTGCTTCTAATATCAATTTATTTTAGCTAGGTGTTACCCAAGATCTGAAATATCCCTTACCAGGTCATTTCCATCCCTTTATTCTAACTTATAGGGAATCTATCCATCATATGAAGACTTCCATTATCATGAAGACTCATTTTATACTTTAATTTCCTAAATCAATCCCTGTCATTACATCAACATAAACTTTCGAATATTTTGGTTCTAACAATGGGAAGAAAAAAGATCAAATTGATCCTCCAAATCAGTCCATAATGTATTTATATTAGAATTTTGAGTGTTTGATATAGAAATTTTTTATAACTCTTTGTTGTACCTTTTTTTGTTATAATTTAATTAACTTTTTCAATGGAAATTTCCTTATTGTTCCTATTCTATTCCTTTGCATTTACTATTTTATTTTCACTTTTGAAAAATTCCATATTTGTTAAAATGACTCTATGTATTTTGATTTTTCTTTTTATAATTTTATTACTTTGATAAAATCTTTTATTTTATTAAATCTTTTTAATTTTATATGATAATATTTTCTATTTAACTATCTTTGATACCATATGTATTTCAATTTATTCCTTTAAAACTATCCAATATCCACTTAATATCTTTGATACCATTATAATAAAACCCTCACTATATCTCTTTAAAATGTTAATATTATCTATTTTGAAACCCCATTTTATTATATATATGGTTTATAAAATTCCATGATTTATTATCACAAAAAGGGGATATTTTTCATGTCCTTATTTTAATGATCCCTAAATAATGTTCATTATTTTATCAATGAGTTTTATGTTTTATGGTATAATTTTATTCTATGAGGTAGGATGGATAAATTTGGTTATGTGTTCGAAACACACACTGTCATACTCTAATAATCGCTAGACATGAGTCACCACTGAGCATGAGTCACTGCCTACAATAACTCACCATTGATGATAACTCACAGTCAAGATAAAAATTTCTATAAGTAAGGGAAATAACAACCATAAACAATAAGTCACTGATAGGATGGAATCCTAGATAAGTATGGGAAATACACACCACCATAGGATGATTTGACGTTGATCTAAGAAATTTGAAAAAGTTTTGAAAACACCTACCTTTAGAGACAAGTCACCACCAGGATAAAAATTTGGCGAAGTGTTAGAAAGAGCTTCCACCTAAGAGAATTCACCATTGAATATGACCTACCTTCAGAATTTATCTACCACCGATAATTCTATTGAAGTACTGATAATACTCACCATTTATTTAAGTCACCACTAAGATGAGTCACCATTAGCTTGACTCACCTCCAACCTAAGTTACCACCAGAGTTTTCTCACCGTTCTAAAGTGTCACCACCACTTTTTCTGTTTATTTTGAATGAAATATTTCTAATGGATATATTATTAAATTTAATAATGATAATCTTCTTAATGATTATTATTAAACTATTGAAAATGTGAATTAATTTTTGTGTCAGCCATCCAGTAAATGGTGCAAAGGATCTTTATGGTTCTTATTAAATGTTACAGATATATTAGAAAGCAGACACCCTTTTGCGTACAAAATAAATAGTGGAAATCTTAAACCATATTTCTAGAATGAGAAGAGTAATGAAAGTGTATTTTAATGATGAACTTTCATGTTGTATATTACTTATATAAAACAATTAAATAATGGATCTTATAGAACATCTAGTTCCTTTCCTATAGAATAAAAAAGAGAACTTACAATGCCCTATTTTTCCTAGATTTTTAGAAACCTGAGTTAAGATCGTATTCAATCTACATCTAATGAGTCTCAAGATTCATGTAATATAATATTGAGAAACTCTATCTTTTCACAATAGTTACTTTCTTTATATGTGTTTTGTCTATAAATTTTGATCATCTTGTGATTTATTATGTATATTAAACATGCACACTATATATTCTACATTAATAGGAATATACATAATATCTTCTCATCTCTCTTTACCTTGTTCAACCATTTTTTGTGGAAGAGGTCATTGTGTGTCCTGTGTTTGTTTTATTCTCATGGATGTTCTATAAGAGGTCCATACGTAGCCCAGATATATTCATTGTTTTTGTATACATGATCCATATTGTGGATCAAGATTATTTTATATAATCTTCTTGGCAGTAGTTGATTTCCATTCAGAGAGGATTAGGTCTCAGCTTGAGACTGAACCTCTTTTTATCTTTTCTATATGTATTTTGTTTTATTAATTTTTTTCTTTAAATTGAATCTATTTTAAACTATAATCAAAACCAGTACTATGATATTTTGTCTTAATTATTGTTTATATAAGGATTTTATTGATTAAATTGATTCCAATAGTTTATATAGTTTTCATAATTATTTTAACTGAGAATTAATCAAGATTTGAAAAATATTTCAAAAATATTAGAACTTAAATCAATATTTTATTTTGATTAATTAGGTTGTCTTAATTATTGTTGGGATTTTATTTAAACCTTTTTTGCACATAAATTTTTATTTAGTGCTTAATTAACCCACCTCTTGAGATACTCACTACGACCAATAGGTTATAAATTTTTAATTAATCTATAAATATAATAAATATTTCTGGAATAATATTCTAGAAATTATTGATTAATTAACACCTTGACCATGGTCAACCAACAAGTTTTTTTTGGGGATTATAAATCCAACATGCTCAAGAAATATGACATAAACTTAACCAGTTTAGTAACTATATAATAAATGGTAATAAATTAAATAAAAAAGAATATGATAATGTATTAAACCTATAAAATATTTTCATTATGTAAATAACAAATATAAGTTTGTTATATAGAATATTGTAATGTGTATGATCAACTATAAATCCATGGTATAGGATTCCTCATCTCAATTTCCTTTCATTGATAGCCATTCAATGTTCACCCATGTTTTCTTTTATGTGGTACATATTATACCATATGGATGGATTTTATAATTAATTTAATCTAATCTATGTGGTTTAAAAAACATTTTCACATTATCCCTTTCAATAATTTTAGGATTTGAATGTTCCCAAATTGGTAAGGGTTTATTCTACAATCCCATTTTTATTTAAAATTATTTCTATCTAAATTTCCATTGAAGGAAGTTATAAGACCTTTAACTTTTTAAATCTATCAATTTTATGATACTTTATTTATATATTAATTTTACATGTTTTCTTTTCGCTTTCCTCTCTTTGTTACTTATTAGGGTCTAGAATGTGTTTTTTTAAAGAAAAGAAGACTTTATTTACAATTTAGTTGATGAAATTTTTCTTTCATATCCATATTTCTTATTTTTTTCAATAATATTATTTTCTATGATAAAATGATTATTTAACTTCATTTTCATAAATATTTTACTTTATTTTCAATTATTTAAAATGAATATTTTTTATTCTCTAAATAAGGTACTTTTACTTTTTTCCAATGTGTGAATGGATTTTTTTTGTTTTGCCGTTTACAAAATGATCAAATTTCCCCACCATCATAACTACCCAATCAATTGAATCATTATTTAACAGTTTTCATGATTTTCTTCCAAGAAATAAATTTTCCCAATTTACTAATTTTTATAATTAAAATGTTATCAAAATATGATTATATTTTATTGTGTTTTCAATGAAGGGTTTGAATATTCTTCTAAATGAATTTTTATATATTTAAATATCCTTTGATGATTATTATTCTTTACATGAGATGAAATCTAATGATATAATACACCTTATTTATATGGATATGTAACACTCTTAGATTTTCTGTACTATATTTTACGAACAAATTTAATTTCTTTAATAGTTTGGGTAAGATGCAACATCAAGTTTTAATGAACCACAATATATTATTAATATAGTAATTTATAAATTACCATTATAACCTATCCGTTAAAATTTGATGTATAAATAGGAATATTTTTTTTAAATAAGTATCATAGTTTTTTATAAAGAAAACATATTGATAAAAAAGTACTTAGATTTTACAAAAGCCTTTATATGTTTTGAAAATACTATTTTCTGATAAAATGTTTTTATTGATATTTGTGAATAAATTATAAGAGTAATTTTCGAAATTTGGGATTTTTTTTGAAAAAATATACATATTTTTGAAATCTATAAGTCCAAATTATATTTTAGTTAAATTATTAGAATTTTCAGCAAAGATTAATTTTTGATGAATAACAAAACAATTCTGATTTTTATTAAAAACATTCTTTTCATTCAAATAATTTAAAAGATACATGTTTTTAAAGATGGTTTAAAAAGTAAAATTAGTTCATCTATATATTTTTTAATCTATTTTCATTTATTGTAATCAATTTTATAGTTAATTTTAATATTAAAAATTTCTAAACTCATGAAACATTTATCTTTAGAAAACTGCTTCTTTATCGCAGTTATGGGTTTATTTTTAAATTAAACTTTTCCACATCAATGAATGGGAGTTGTAAAATTGGGTTTCATAATTTTAATTAGAATAATTAATATTATATAATAAGGTCAACCTAAATTTTGTTCAAAATGAATAGTAAAATAAATAAAAACTAATTACCACATTTAATGTTAAAATGGGTTGACTGGGGGATTAAACAATAAAAGATAAGTTGTTAGAAAAATTTTCAAATCCATTTTCATGGAAATATTTTGACAGAAAATCACTTATAGTTTGTGAATTATCTATTTGTATCCTTTTTCATGTTTAAGATGTGGGTACACCTTGTCTTCTCAAAAATTCCAATTGTGTTATTTCCCCCCTTATGAAAGGCCACCCCTACTCTTCTTTTCTTCACACTTCCAAAACCATTTGCTTTGAACAATAAGTACACAAATACATTACTTAATTTCCTCCTCATATATTATATTCCTAATTTTAATTATTAAACTTTTCTATAAAGACATTAGGAGTAAACCTAATGGGGTTCCCTAAAGAAGATTTATAGTCCTTAACCATGTGTTTTCATTTTATTTATTCTTTTAAATAATTAAAATATTATTAAACCATGATTGTTTAATAAAATAATTTTTTCTAAAGTATTTATAAGATATTATGTTAATTTCATTACCTACACCTATATCCTCTTCCATCAAGTGGGAAACGAAATATCTGATCATGTGTACAACGAACTATCACCTTACGAACTGATATAATTCATATTTCATCACCACAAATAATATTTAGATATAATTATGGATTTAAATTATATATATATTAATTATTTATGAAATAATTATATTTATGGAATTATAATACCACACTTGCCTTCTTACATTCCATTAACGACTATGTTATAATTTCATATTAAATAATAATATTAATTGTGGTTTATTTAACCTCGGTGTTGCATGCAATGTAAAATATCGATGAAATTGAATTTATTTTAAAAAAATTCACGCTGTAAAATCTTAGAGTGTTGTTGTAACGTCCCAGTTCCGGGTACCACCCAAAACTGCCCCATACCCGGTTGGTCACATGGCCTCAACCCATTTTCTCAAATTCTAGATGCTATTAACTAGAAGTGAGGGTCTTAGGTGTGATATTGAGGAAACTATGGCCTCATTGGCAGACCAACATAGAAGAATAACAATAATAAAGAACTGCAAAAGCAGCAATACCATACAACAAAGTAAAGAGTGGAAGACTGATAGTAATAACAACTGCAATATATATATATATATATAATGATGCATGTCACAAGTATCTAGGAATGTAGCCAAACAAGTCACAATGCTATAAATACAACACTAAAAACAATGTATAGAAAGTAGTAAATAACTCCAAAAGCATCGCATGCCTCATCTTGGTCTTATGATCTCGAAGTCCAATAGCAATCTAGTACCTGATGTAGAAGGGAATATTCCCTTATCTATACCTACATCCATATAATCTATTTGGGTCAAAAATCATGAA
Organism: Viscum album; assembly: GCA_963277665.1. NCBI lineage: Eukaryota > Viridiplantae > Streptophyta > Magnoliopsida > Santalales > Viscaceae > Viscum > Viscum album. The sequence goes on from OY728145.1 coordinate 522,432,293, forward strand.
CCAAATAGGGTGTGAGATGAATCCTAGTAGGAAACCACCAAAAGGCTTATGCCTAACTATCGGTGAATATATATAGCATGAAATATGTAAACTAAATCAATAAACAAGGAATTACTCAAAAGTAAGCAATCCTAAAGTTTCTCATTACATTCATTTACATTTATTAATTATTCAAATCATTTAATAATAAAATTTTGGGATCTAGTGTAAGCATTTTATCCCCTGTGTAAAAGAAAAATAGATGTCTTAGAAGACCATCTAATAATCACGTAAGACCGAGTCCAGGCTTGTGATTTAGTTTGGTAGGCTCATTACAATCACGCATTCATTCATACGCAAACCACTAGGAATTTTCTCATAGTATTACCCCTTTTTTCAACATATCATCAATTAAATAATGATATAATGACCCTTTTGGAAATCTCACACAGTCTAACCCCTTTGTTCTCACAAAAACAAAGACTCATTGAGAAAGCACTCACCATCAATTGCTCATGTGGTCTTTTAACGATAAACTACATACTCTCTAAGTAATAACTAACATCAATTCCCCATGTGGTATCATAATGGTATAAAATAGACACTCTAAGGGAGAACTCAACGTTAATCCCCCTAATGGTCTTGCAATGTAACAAAATAGACACTCTAGGGAAGCCCTCAACGTCAATTCCCCATATAGTTTAACTACACCAGGTTCTCACAGCCCTATGTAATACAATCATATAGAAATGATATTCTACAGCCCAATGTAATATCAAATAATACAAGGCTAAGAAGCTACAATGCAAAACACATGAATTTAACAAGAATCAATAAGAAATAAATTCCAACCTAACAAGAAAGGAAAAGAAATAAGGTCTGTCTCATAGGAAACCTGGTTTAAATTACCATAAACATTTAAACAAGGAAACCTACTAACGGTGTGTCCCAAAAATATGCAATTTAGAAAAATGTATCATTGATAACTCACAATCAATCAATGAATCTAAGGAAGATGATAATAGGGTTCAATACCTTAACACGAAATACCTAAATCATGGTTAATCGACACTTAGGTGTATATAACTCAATGATAAACTCCAAAAGGAAAAAAATCACCTACCATGACATTTTAAGATGAATATTATTGAACTTTGGCCCTTTAATCAGCCTATAACATCATAGATCTATAAAAAGTTCAAAAATGTTAAACCTTGGATAACTCAAGAAAGAGGTGAAATTAGGAAGATATGCTCTAGTGAAAGATAGAACTCACCTATGGGAACCCAATGCACCTGGTGGGACCTTAATTGGAGCTCGAACCGAGGAGCAAGAGTGAATAAAAAATAATTGATTGAACTTCACTCTCCTCTAGGAGACACAGGAAGAAGAAAGGGTTTTTGGAGATGAGATGTGACCCCAGTCCGATTAAACAAATAAAAAGAAAAGTACACAGTGTGTTTATTTAATTCACACACCATGTACTAGCCTCAACTGTTCGCTGCTTTAGGCAGTCCACACAACCATGTACATGGTCATTACATGGCCAGTACATGGATACCTTTGGAAATCAGGTACACAACATTTATTCAGGGGTAGACGGTGTATACTTAGAAAACTTCCAAATTTTCCTTTTTCCTCCAAAAAAACCCAAAAAAAGATCCATACCTAAAATGAAGATCATGGTTCATACAAACTTCCCCCCTTAAATCAATTCATACATGAATTTACCTTGCAAGGGTGGTGAAGAAGAAACATCAAACAACTTTGGACACTGTGATCGAACATCGGCCTCCTTTTCCCAAGTCTCTTCTTGTACTCACATGTGCAGCCATAACACCCATACAAGACAAATAGACTATCCACAAAGAACCTTCATACTATGATCCAAAATATGAATATTGTGCTCTGTGAAGGATACATACACCTCTAAATCAACCTCCTCAGGTTGAAAAATGTGAGAAAGGTTCGAAAAGTAATGTCATAGCTGAGAAATGTGGAAGGTGTCGTGAATAACCTAGAACCTCTGAGGTAACTGCAACTAATAGGAAAGTTCCATGCCTCTCTCCAAAACCTAAAATGGATCAACATACCTTGGTGAAAGCTTTACCTGTCTCTTAATCCTCTTATGTCCTAACCTTTGTGTGACACACAAGAAAATATGATCTCTAACCTTGAACACTAGAGGACATCTTCGTTGATCAACATACGATTTCTGGAGAGACAGTGCAGTTGTCATCCTCTTCTGAATCAACTCCACCAGCTTAGTGGTCTCCTGGCCAAGATGAGGTTCTAGCATAGCTTCCACTCCAACCTCCATCCAACATAGGGGTGATCGGCATGACCTAACATACAAAGACTCATATGTTTCCATATGAATCATCACCAAAAACTGTTATTATAGGAAAAATCCACTTGGAGTATGTGTCTTTCCCAAGAACCCCCAAAATACAGGATGCATGATCATAGCATGTCCTCCAAAACCAGAATCATGCACTCAAACTAAATATCTGTCTGGGGGTGGTGAGTTGTACTCAGAAGGACTTGTGTACCTAAATCCATATGTAGTCGCTATCAAAACCAAGAAGTAAAGTGGGATTCCTTGCTTGACCGATAGAGTATCGAACCCCATGAAACCGTACAATCTTTCATATGTATTTCCTTCCATGCTCATTAACTCTGAAGGTTTTCTAAATGGTCAAGAAATGTGAAACCTTCATGAATTTGTCAACAACAACCCAAACAACATCATTCCCTCGAGGCGACCACGGTATACCTGTCACTAAATCTATCGTAACATCATTCCACTTTCACTTGAAAATGGGTAACTGTAGTAAAAGACCTACTGTTTGCTGATGCTCTGCCTTCACCTACTGATAGGTGGGTTATCTCATAATAAAACAAGAAACATCCTTTTTTATACCTGGCCACCAATACTGACGGTGTAAATCATCACACATCATTGTGACACCAGGATGAACTGCCCATGTTGAGGAATAAAAATCTCACAACAGGTCCCTACGTATGTCTACTGGCACCCATATGCACCCATGAAAACACAAGACCTCATCCTCGCCTATAGTCCACTCAGGAGTAGGGTCCTTTCTCCGACACACGCTTTTGTAAGACTAGGCTTTCGGAATCTGATAGTTTCCTCATCTGCACTCGCTCCAGAAGAGTAGAGGTAACACCTACAGTAGAAGGAAAAGTCTTCCCCTATCTGTCATGCACATAAAAATGCATCTCAGAGAACATATCCATAAGTTTCACTTCCACAAAACAAGGTTTCCACATCGCCAGCCTTTAACAGGGCTAAAAAAGCGCCGATAAAAGGGGGTGCCTTTATCAACACTAATAAAAGCGCTATAAAAGGGAACTTTTAATTGCATTGATAAAAGTGACCCTTTATCAATGTTTTTAGCACTAAAAAAGTCTCCCCTTTATAATCTCTTTTTTTAGCACTGTTAAAGGTCACCCCTATATCATCAAATTTTCTAGTAGCACTGATATGGGGGTGGGGGATTTATCAACACTTTTACTAGTTCTAATAAAGTGTATATTTCAAAAAAAAAACTAAAATTTCATGAAAGATAATATATTGATATATAAGTATATTTATATTGATATAAATATAATATATATATTTTAAATATGTTTTAGATATATATTAATAGACTATTACATTTAATATATATGAAATTTAGTGAAATGGATTCAAAATATTTTAAAAAATATTAATAATTAATAATTTTCTAATTATCATCAACTAATAATAATTTAATAACAATTTGAAGACAATAATAAATAAGAAAAAATTAATAAAATATCTAAACTAATTTGAAAATGTAACTCAAACTTCAAAGGTCCACAACTTTTGATCTGAGTGTCCATATGAGCTCTACAACATATCAAATCGAAGCTTGCAATGATCTCTACATGCTAGTGACCCAAGGAAACCTTATATCACATTTTTTAGGCCAAAAAGTCCTAGTAGTCCTGTAAAACTGAGTTTTTAGTTGGGATACCCAAATATTTTAACATTCAAACAACTATAACATTTGATCTGGATGATCTCTAGGCCTATAACACATATAAAATCAAATATTGTTTCATTTTATTTGATTTTACTCATTATGGAGTTGAAACGGACTTCTGGATTAGAAGTTATTGTATTTTTAACATTCCATGGCTTTTAAGAAACACATATATATGTATTTATTCATAAATATATATGTGTGTGTGTGTGTGTGTTGTATATATATATGTATTTATTTATTTATAAACACACATAAAAATCATATTATAAAATGTATTTAAAACTAATCTTATAAATATATATTAAAATATAAATAAATATATGGATAAAAAATTATAAATAAAAATATATTTACAAATAAATATAAATATATATTAATATACGAATATATATATACTAATATTTGAATAACTATATATGTATTAATATAACTAAATATATTGATATTAATATGAATCTATATTAATATACGACAAATATTACTATATATAGAAAGATATATCATTAAATGATGAAAAAACGAAATGGAATAGTGGTAAAGGTGTAGGCGCATAAGGGGGGAGATATCAAGTTTGAGTTCTGGTGGAAGAAGGGGTGCGCGGGCAAGTGGGAGGGTGTTGTGTGGGCAAGTGCAGCATTCAGTGAAAGGGAGGGGGCTTCTCCTAGCGCTAATAACGGGGGGGGGGGGGGGGGTGAAGCACTATTAAAATCTCCCCGCATTATAAATTATTTGAAAGTTTTTTTTTTAATTTTTTTGACTTTTATCCGCGCTTAAAAAAATTGCTCATAAGCGCTGATAAAAGGTTGATTTATCGTCTCTTTTCTGAGTGTTGATAAAAGGGACCCCCTTTGTCTTCTCCTAGATTAAAAATACTTTTCTAATACTGTTAATTCCCTTTTCTAGCACTGATAAACGCCATATTTGTAGTAGTGCTTCCACTCACTACTGGCCTCCTGAACTACATATATTTGAGTCCTCCTTCTCAACACATCAGCCACTATGTTTCCTTCTCTAGGCATATAGGTAAGCTCAAAGTCCGAATACTGATGGTACTCAACCCAACTTTTCTATCTCAAATCTAGGTCACGCTGGGTAAAGATTTTACTTGAGACTTGTGTGGTCAGTGAACACCATAAAATGATCTTCCAAAAGGTAATGTCTCCAATAGTGCAAAGCATGCACAACTGCTACCAACTAGAGATCATATGTTGGGTAATTCCTCTCATGTGGCCTCACCTATCTAGACCTAAATGCGAGGACTCCTCCCCCTTGCAAAAGAACTGCTCCCAGTTAGATACCTGATGCATCGTAGTAAATAGTGAAACTCTTTCCCAGCTCCGGCAAAATCAGTATCGGTGATGAATTAAATCTCCCTTTCAGTTCTTGAAAGGATGAATCATAAAAATCAGTCCACGAGTACTTTTCACCCTTATTAGTTAGACCTGTCAGTGGCACTTCTATAGAAGAAAAGTAATATATAAAGAGTCTATAATATCTAGCCTGCCCTAGAAAACTTCATACCTCAAATATGTTCTTCAGCTGCTCCCAAGAAACTACTACTATCACTTTTTTTGGGTCTACTGATTCTCCTGTCTCTGAGATGACATGACCCAAGAAATGAATCCGGTCCATCTAAAAGTGGCATTTTGAGAGATTAACATATAACTGATTCTCTCTTAGTCTACTCAAAATGATCTCAAGATGGGTTGCATGGTCGTGTCTAGTGTTAGAGTACACCAAGATATCGTCCACCAAAACAACCACAAAGTAGTCCAAGTAAGGATGGAACAGTCAGTTCATCAGTGCCATGAAAGTTTTTGGCGCATTCATGAGACTGAATGTCATATCCACATAATCATATAGACCATACCTTCTCTGAAAGCCTGTAAGAGATATATCTGATGGTCTAATGCATAATTGATGATAACCGGATCTCAATTCAATCTTTGAGACCATGTGGGCTCCTCAAAGCTGATCAAAGGGATCATCAATCCTTAGTAAGGTATATTGGTTCTTGACCATCATCTGGTTCAGATTCCAATAATCCATACAAAGTCTGAGGGTACTATCCCCCTTCTTCACAAAAAGGATAGGAAAAACCCAAGGACAAATATCGGGTCAGATGAAACCCTTTGCCTACAAATCCTCCAACTACTTTTTGAGCTCCTATAATTCTGGCGTTTCCATCCAATAAAAAGGAATGGACACTGGTGACACCCCTATCACAAGATCAATGGGGAAACATACCACTTACCCAAGAGTTAAACCTGAAAATTCATCTGGAAAGATATCCTTGAAAAGATCCACCACTAGAGGAAATCCCATCTATGAAGTCCCCTAGTCATCTAGATATAAACTAGAAATCTTGGATGTAATTCCTCCAAAACTAAGATGATTGAGTCATTTTATTCTCTATTGGATATCCCATTCACCCTTTTGTAGGAAAGACCCACCCTCTAGTGATGTGAAACTCACCCCACGACGATAGCAGTCAACAAAGACCTGTAAAGAGACCAACCAGTCAATTCCGAGAATGACATTGAAGCATGTCAATCTCTAATACGTAGAGGTCCCACAATAAGTGACATCCACCAAACCCAAGATGCAACTCCTTTCATTGAGTAAACTTTCCATCCTAATTCTTAGCAGAGTTTCTAGAATCACAACATCCTCAGAAGTTATGATATAGATCCCATGGCTCTCCAAAATGGAAATATATAATAAACTATGGAAATCCCCTATATCAAAAAGATCAGAAGCTAATACTGAGGAAACTAGAATCGTACCTCTAATAGTAGAGAGTCTGGGATCCTACTCCGGTTGGGTCTGCTCCACTACAAAGGTATAACCTATACCGTGGCCCTGTGACCCTGCCTGACTACCCTTAGTTGATCTACCCTACTATCGTTGGAAACTTACTGAATTACTACCAGGACCACAACCTCCTCCTTGCCCAGAATGGCAGAATGAACTCTAGTTCCTAGACTGATGAGAAACTGTTGGTCCTACTCTAGAACATGGAGTCAAAGAAAAATCCCAATCACTAGCTGCTTGTGAGAAAAACTGGCAAAAACACTGAATATTGCCCATATTACCACATAACCAGCACTCGACTGGGTCTCTTGGGCACTAAGGTCTTGTATGGCCACTCTTACCACACTGGTAGCATACCACAAAGGTACCTAAAGAAATATCCCATCTACTCAGATCACTGTGTGTAGACTCCCTACAGTGCTTCATTCTATCAGTCAAATAAGTACCAACTCTGGATTCCGAACCGCCCTAACTCATAGCTCCAGACTCCCTCAAATTATGCTTGGTGATCAGTGCCTAGTTGAATATATAAGATATGGAAGTCAAACTAGATATTTTCACTTGGGATCAAATGTCATGTCTAAGACCATCCTCAATCATCCTAGACAGAAATAACTCTTCACCCCCTAGAATGGGTGTGAAGAACAACAGTTCTGTGAAGCGAGAAGAATACTGCCTAAATGAATGAGTACCATATTCAAGACTCGTGAAATCTTGGGCTTAGTTGAACCTCAAGGTATCCAAGTAAAAATAGTGATAGAAGGTCTTCTGAAACTCATCGTAAGCCATAACTCATTTTTGTCCCGCCTGTGATATCCCATCCCACCATATATTGGTGGAATCTTGAAACAGGTAGGTTGGGAGATTCACCCTCCACTCAAGAGGTGTCTTGAGATGATCAAAGATAGAAAACATGTCTTTTAACCATGACTATGCAGCCCGATATCCTCCATCCTCTGATAAAGTGAGAGGATGTTACTGCTGAAAAAACCCATGTCAACTCTTCGATAGATGAGGCAGGATGCGGTGCTCCCTGGTAGGTCTGCAAAAACCACATGAAGACTTCTTTGAAATATGAATCAGCACCTGTGTCCAGTATAACAGTAGATGCCAAGACAAGAATGATGGGAGGATCTGCTGGTAGTCACTAATCTACCAATTCTAGTGTCAGATTGTTGCCCTGTATATAGCATACAATCGGTGGACCTCTCAGTGGTATGACTCTACAAGGTTAAGCACACACCTCAGTTCAACATTATCAAGGACTAAAAATTAGAAGTGCAAGAACGGTACAAGAGAAGAAAGAATTTAACTTTTTCAAAATAGAGTTACACAACATGTATACACTCCACATGGCATGTTCCTTTAGGTTTCAAGATGGGTGTGTAGCTTTGAAAAACCTAGTTGTGTACCACCCATACAGACGGTGTGTTCCTCTAGTGACATGGCATGTACTTGAATTTTTCCATCCTACCTGAGTTATTCTACCTAGCCAATCCACACGGTTCTATCCTAGGTAACACTACATAGTGTGTTCACCCTAAAAATGCCATGTACCGCTTATGTTCCAACCACCCACATCATTAGTCACACAGTCAAAGACATGGTTGACTCAAAACGGTGAGTATAATTGGGACACAGCATGTACAACCTATGTTTTATCCACCTGTGCCGTTAGTCATATGGTCGAATACATGGCCTCTTTGGAACGACGTGTACTCCATATACACACCATGTTCTACCCACATTTCTCAACAATGTATCTCTTCTCAAACTGTTAGTAGCATAGTTATAGACTACATGGCTTGAACATACATTACATGACATGTACATAAGAAAAGTTGTTTCTTTAAGAACAAAATAATACATGGCATGCATTCATAACACCAATCATTGTGTTCTGTGTGTTTCTAGATTTTATGCCTCCGAAACATCTCTAGATCCCTTAAAAACGTAAAATTTCATCCATGTAATGAAAAATGCAAAACCATGAGGGCCCATACTCCGACAAATCAAAGATTGTAATCCTTATTCACATCATTATATGACAAAATTCTATTAATAGTTCAAACACGATCCACCAAATTCTGATCGAAGAGGGCCCATAACACCTCAAGGACCAAAGTTTGGCATCTATACAAATGAAACTTTACACATTCCAATACCCTATAAATAATCGGTATTATATCATGGAATCTATCACTACAACATGCATATTTAGCACAAAATCTATCACAACAACATGAATTCAGTAATGCACCCTAAATGGCATGACAAGAATGCATGACATGTGATCCCAATCGAGTTCCTATATGATTAATGATATGTAATACCCTAATCTCATCAGGTTGGAATAGAAATAGAATTTCAATAATATCAATGATAATAGTACAAAACTATTGAAACACCAAACAATGAAATCAAATCAACTATAATAATTGAAAAACTAGAAAAATTTCAATGTTTGAGGAAACTTGGATTTTCCCTATACATGAGGTAACTACTCTAGGGCATAGCTTATTACCAACTAGCTATTCCTTCATATCCCTATCAATAGGATCCAAATATTAAGACAAATCAAAAATTAAAACTTCCTCTTATACCACTTTGTAACGTCCCAGTTCTAGGTGCCGCCCAAAGGTTCCCTGTACCTGATTGGTCACATGGCCTCACGTACCTTTCCAGAAACTCTAGTGGATTTAGACCAGAAGCGAGGGAATTGGGTGTGATAGTGTGGAAACTATTCCCTCATTGGTAGAAAAACATAGTATAATAACAATAATAACAAAAAGCGGAAGCTGTAATACCATAAAATAATGTAAACAACGAAATACAAATAGTAATAATAACTGCAACACACACACACACACATATAATGATGAATGTCATAGGTATCTAAGAAAGCATCCAAACAATTCACCATTCTAGAAATACAACACTAAAACCAAGGTACTAAAAACAGTAAATAAATCCAACAGTATTACAGCATCAGTTTTGTCACATGCTCTCCAACTCCCATAGAAATCAAGTACCTGATGTAGGAGGGTACTTTCACTTATCTATACCTGAAACTATATAATCTATTTGGGATGAAAAGCATGACCCAATCAGGTTGTGAGATGAATCCCAATAGGAAACCAACAAAAGATTTATACCTAACTGTCAGTGAATATATATAGCATGCAATATGAAAAATGAAGCAATAATAAGGATGTACTCAAAAGTAAACAATCCTACAGTTTCCAATTACATTCATTTACATTTATTAATTATTCAAACCATTGAATTATGAAATATCGAGATCTATCCTAAGCCCTGTATCCCTTGTATAAAAGAAAAACAGATGTCTTAGAAGACTATCTAACAATCAAGTAAGACTGATTCCAAGCTTGTGCATTGGTTTAGTAAGCTCATCCCAATCAATCAATCATTCACACGCAACCCTCTAAGAATGTACTCACAGTCCAACCCCTCTAGTTAAACATGTCATCAATTCAGTAATGATATAATGACCCTCTAGTAAATCTCACACAGTCTAACCCCTTTGGTCTAAAAAAGACTCTCTGAGGAAGTATTCACCATCAACTCCCCATGTGCTCTTTTAACAATAAACTTCATACTCTTTGAGGAAGCACTCAATGTCCATTACCCCTGTGGTCTCATAACGGTATACTATATGTACTCTTAGGGAGAACTCAACATCAATCCCCCCTATGGTCTCAAAATGTAAAAATAATAGACACTCTTGGGAAGCCCTCAACTTCAATTCCCCTTATGGTCTAACTGCACTAGGTTCTAACAGCCCTGTGTAATACAATCGTACACAAATGATATCGAACATCCCAAAGTAATCTCAACTACACTACAAGGATAAACAGCTACAACGCATAAAACATGCATTTAACAAGCATCAACAAGCAATCAATTCCAACCTAACAAGTATAGACAAGAAACAATGTCAATTTTATAGGAAACCTAGAACAAATAATCATAAACTTCCAAATAAGGAAACTCACCCACAATGTGTCCCATAAACATGCAATTTAGCATAATTTATCAGTCAAAACCCTTAATCTATTGATAAATCTAAGGAAAATGATAAGAGGTTCCAATTCCTTAACACAATATTCCAGAATCATGGGTAATCAACACATTGGCAGATATAACTTGAAAAACTCCATAAGGTGAAAAACCACCTTCGTCGACATTGTATGGTGAAAACTCTTGAATTTCATCCCTTCAATTGGCCTAGAATTCCATAGATCAACAAAAAGGTCAAAACAATTCAACCTTGGATTACTCTAGAAAGAGGAGAAATCAGTATGAGAGGCTCTAGGAAAATAGAGAACTCACCGGTGGGAATCCAACGCACCCAGCGGTGCCTCAATTAAATCTAGGATGGAGGAATGGGAGGCACTTAAAGATAATTGGTTGTACATCGCTCTCCTGTACAGGACACAAGAAGAATAAATGGTTTATGAATATGACATGTGACCCCAGTCTGATTAATCAAATAAAAATAAAAGTACATGACATGTTCATTTAATATACACGTAGTGTACTAGCCTCAACCGGAACCCTCTTTAGGAGGTCCACACAGCCATGTAATCGTCCATTACATGTCCAGTACATGGCTACCCGTAGAAACAGGGTACACGACATGTACTCAGAAAATTTCCAAATCTCCATTTTTCCTAAAAAACAACCTGAAATAGTATCCATACCTGAAATGAATATTTGGGTTCTTACAGTTACATTATACACTTTTTTAATAAATTACATCCTCTCAATTTCAAATTAGTATTGAAAATAAGGGTTTGACTTTTTAAAATATCTTTATTGAAATCCCACATCTGAAAAATGATTAATGAGACCTCCACATTAAAATAATGAAGGGGAAGTAATATAGAAACCAGGATAACACATACTATTATTCTATATATGAAATCATGGACCTGAAATAGAAATATTACCATCATGTTCTGATGGTGAGAGATAGAGAACATAGCTCAGAGAAATTTAATAATCACAAAGCTATAAATATACGATGATCAAAGGGACCATTTGATTGAATAGAAAATAAAGTACTAAGATGACATTTTTGGTTTCATGATATTTTTCCTAGAGTTTAAGAATTCATTTTCTTCATATAATAGTAACATAATAAAATATACTTACTTGACATGTAGAGTTTCATACTTTAACCAATTTCCACCACAAAATCATCTTTTCCTAAAAAAAATGAGTATTTAAGATGAATTTTTCATGAATGAAGATTTTGAAACAACTTATACAAACAAAAACATCCTCAAAAAAATAACTATATATTCCTCCTATCATCATACATTAACCAAACAAAAATGGTTGGGATAAGATAAGATAACTCCCCAAAAATAATATCAAAAAATTAAAAGTAAAACACCAATGTTTAATATATATCATTCAATAAATAACTATCCTTAATAATAATTGTTAGACTAATATTGAAACCAAAAAATACAAATTATTTTATCATATAGTATTCTAAATGACATTAATCACCCTTAATATCTTTTACTAAAAATTTAATTTCCTAAATCTCATAATCTTCAAGGTATGCGAGAAATTTCCACAAATTTCTTGTATCACCATAAACCCATAATAAAATCATGTATTATTCTAAAATATAACACAACTTTTACTTCTCAAATAAAATCTCATAGTATTTTATTACTTTGATCATATATGGTTACCAAAATAGTGGATGCCTTATCAAATAATATTAATCATTTAATCATCAACTCATTCTATAATCCCAATTATATATATTTTATTAAAAACGATCCACAAGATTAAAATAAAATTTATCCATTAGACAATTTAACTAAAAAAATATCATGATAAATAGGAATTCTTGTAGGCTAGTGGTACGTGTTTCACCTTTGTCACCTTCGATTGTGGGTTCAAAGCTTACAACCTTTCTAGACGCGATATGTTATCACCTGATGTGCGGGTTTTATTTTTTCTAAAACCATTTTAGTATTATAAAAAATATGATAAACATCTTAAAAAATCACCTAAATATATTTAACATTAAATAAATGTTTTAACTACAATGGTTACCTCATATATTTCATTTGGTATTCCTAATAATAGAAATACCCATAATTAATTTAAATTATTAAAATCACAAGAGGAAGAATGGTTTTAAAATTTAGAATGTGCAGTATGCACCCCAGAACATATGGACCGAACATTGTTGTGTTTCCTCCTCAGGAGAGATCTTCTCCGCTGTTGTCTACATTGTATCATCCCCCAAAGTGTTCTTGTCCTCCATCAAGCACTACAGATCGTTCTGGAACTCCTACATTGTCTTAGATCCATGGAAGAGGGAGGTTGGTTCTGGGACCTCAATTAAAGGCATTCTTCTTCAGCCAATACCTCCTATCAGATACGGCTTTTCGCCATTATTATAATTATTTCTTAGCTTATTTAGATCGGAGGTGATCGATGGTTCCCCAGATCTTGATTTTTTGGGAATATTTAGAGGCATATTTGAACCTTCACCAGTGGAATCTTTTGGTTTGGTTGAGAAATGATTGTCCTCCTCTCCCTAGATTTCAATGGATTATTGATTCTTGGGGACTGACTAAACCTGTGAGGATCTCGATCATTAGCACAATTTATATATGCATGGTTATTTATTTAAGTAAAGTTATGGTTTCTACATGGTAATCGCCCTATATATCATGTGGTAATCAGAATTTTCATTTACTCTAATGGACCTTAGGATCACACTTTTGTCATGATTCTATTATGGAAGTGGTGTGGCCCTCTCTTTGGGGTATTCCGTTACCTTTTCATAGTGTAGTATTTATTCTCTTTATTAGTGATGCTATGGGTAAATTTCTATTTGTGGATGATCTTTACTCCAAGTTAATTGATACCTCTTCAACTAGGATATGCATGGAGCGGGATCTATAACAACCTCTTTCCGAGAACATCCTTCTCAGAGGGGGATCCTTCTTGTGGTGGCATAAAATTATGATGTCTTCTTCTCCTTGATTTTTCTATCATTTCTTACTGTAAGGGAATTCATCCTGATACTTTAGGAGGGATGAGGTTTCCTATAACCCCCATGAGGTGGTGCCTTCACTCCTTCTTTCTCCCTTGTCCCACCCCTACAATAGATCTTAGGGTGGTCCCTGGTCCCCCCTTCTCCGCACCTTATTCCCCTTCCCAGGCCCTCATTCATTTCCTTTCTTGGCCCTATCCCCATGGATTCTCCAGAGTTTTTAGCCCTTCCATTTCCCAAAAACATTCCCCTCCCCTAGACTCCCCCAATTTAATTTCCTCTCATTCCAAGGATTTTGTGGTTTTTAGGCCCCAAGTATCTTTTTAGAAGGATGGTCTTCTCCCTGGTGTAGATATTCTTTGAAGAAAGATAATAAAGTGATGGTTCTTTTTTGTACTCCCAATAACATGCTAGATCCTGAACTGTTAGGTTCATCTCTGGATCTTCTTCCTACTGAAGTTATTTCTCCTCTCACTTCCCCTCAGGCCCTTCAGATTTGGCAATGTTGGATGCATTTACCTTCCTTTCATTCCACAATTCATGTGGAGTTCATAGAAAATACCAGTCAAATAAGCTTCGATAAATATCATCTCTTTCCAATGATCCTATAATGGCAGTGTCCATTTCTTCTCCTCACTTTTATTAACACATTCTATGATGATTTGGAATGCTCCTGGAATGGGTGCCCATGACAAGTCTAATTTCATAGCACATGAATTTAAACACACTTTTTTTGTATAGCTATGCTGATATAACCAAGATACCATCCTTCAAAGATTGAAAACACGTCTCCAAGGCTTCAGATTCATAATTTCATGCAGGTTTCCCCTCAAAACATCATATTTGAGTCTTCTGGAAGTCACATATTTCTGTCTAAATAGTTGAATCATCTGAGCAGTTCATTACTATAGAGGTTTATATCAGAGGGATTCATCTTTTTAAGATATTTTTCTATGAAAAATCTGATAGGAATGGAAGAGAAGTGCTATGGAATGATCTCATATCCTTTGATCCTGGGGGGTTTCTATGGAATGTGGGTGGTAATTTTAATGTTTTTCTAGACCCCATGGAGAAAAAGGGGTTGAATATTTCATCAGGAAGGAAAGTGGGGAATTTTCTAACTTCATATATTGTAAGGTCTTATTGGACATGGGTATTTTGAGAGATAACTACACATGGTGCAACAATCATAAGTAGGGGGATCATACCTGGTGTAGGATGGATAGGTGTTTAACTAATGTTCATGAAATTTTATAATTTCATAATGAAAATGTATCTCACTTTGTTCCCTCCAATTCTGATCATTCCTCACTCTTCTTGGATATATCATAGAACCAATCCAAAGAAAATATATTTCTCCTCTCTCAATGCTATATATCTAATCCCAGTTATCACCAGAAATTTACTGATTCATGGAATAAACTAGTCTAGGGTGATTTTTGGATTGGTCCTCATAACAGGTTGAGGATCTTAAAGTGTGATCTTCAGGCTTAAAGGAAGAAGATCCCTCCACGTTTTATTAATATGGATACTATATCCTCAATGATTGAACTATTGGATTTAAGTATGGAGAATGATTTTTATGAGGCCTTATACCCCAATCTGAAATAAAAAAAGAATGAGTTGGAAGCACCACTTCTGGAACATGAATGACAGGAAAAGAAAAAGACTAGGATAAAATGGATTAATGAGGGATAAAAAAACACAACATACTTTCGTGTATGTATCAAAAAAACAAAAGTCGAATTATACATCCCAATATCCAAAGGTACGATGGTTATGTTTATAATGGTTTGATTGAGGTTGGGAATATGGCTGCAGACCATTTCAAGTTCCTTCTCTCTAGCATTAATACTCAAATGGCTGGAGGATATCAGAGAGGTCAGTAAAATTTATATATTTTTATTCCTCAGGTAGTTTCAAATATTTTTAACTCATGATTGTAGAGGATTACTAAAGAACAAGATAACTATGAATCAATTCTATCGCTCAACACAGACAACGTTCATGGTCCTGATGGTTTTCCTTATATGTTTTCCACACCTCCTAGGATATTGTCAATAATTTTTTTTATTGCAGTGGTACATGATATCTTTTGTAGTAGTCATATTTCATACATGGTCAGTGGTATATCCTTGGTTCTAATTCCCAAAAAAGAAAGACTCGTTTTCATTTAATCACTACAGGCCATCAAGCTTATGCAACTTCACATACATGTTTTTGGAAAGTGGGGTTAATATGTGACTTTTTTCATCTTCCTCTTTATATCTCAGAAAAAAACATGGATTTTTCTAGGGTAGGTTGATCCAAGGTTCAATAGGATAGGAAGAATAAATGATTAATGATCTGAATCAAATGTTTCTTGGTTCTAACATCGCCATCATTCTAGATATGGATAAATGTTATGATTAGATAGAGTGGTCCATTATTATCAAGGTTCTTGCATGTATGGGATTCTTGGCTTATGTCACTAACACCTTATTTTGTTTTTTTTTCACTCTTTTTTGTCATGCCCTTTCAGGGGAGAAATCATGGGTTCTTCAAACCAGTCAGGGGGATACAGTAGGGAGCCCCCATATCTCCCACCATGTTTGGACTGGTATAGGATAATTTCAGTAAGTTCATCAAGAGGAGCCTCTAGAATAGAAGAATTTCTCCATTTTGTTGGAAACCTCTAGTGCTGGGCCTTTCTTATCTCATGTACGTGGATGAAACTATTATTTTTAGGAATGGAGAAAAATGATCTATTAGATTAATCAATTATATCATTGATGAGTACTTCCTATGGAGCAGACAACTAGTTAGTAAAGAGAGAATTTGTGTTTTTATTTCAAACTGGTGTTCAGGAAAGAGGGTGGGAGTTTTGGGAGAGAGCTTGGGTATCATGCAGAGGAGTTTTCCCATTGAATATCTCAGAATTCATATTTCGACAAGTTGGATTCATGTTCAATACTTTGACAAGTTATTGGAAATAGATTTAAGTCAAATTTTGAATTGGAAGAATCATTATTTGTCATTTGGTGGGAGAATCTTCTTAGTTTACAACGTGATGACATCCTCACCCAAGCACGACTTATTGACCACCAAATTATCTAATTCAATCATTTCAAGGTTGGAGAAATTAATAGGAGATTTTATATGGGTTTCTCATAAAGAAGGGAAACTCCATTGGGCCTCTTAGACTAGTATGGCTAGACCGGTGTCATAGGGTGGTATCGAAGTACATACCATGTCTAATATTATGAATGTGATGCATGAAAAGA
This sequence comes from Viscum album, assembly GCA_963277665.1. Lineage (NCBI taxonomy): Eukaryota > Viridiplantae > Streptophyta > Magnoliopsida > Santalales > Viscaceae > Viscum > Viscum album. The sequence continues at coordinate 522,449,440 of OY728145.1, forward strand.
TGGATTGGGAATACATTGAGGGGTGATATTTATGGGGTAATTTAACGAAAAAGATGTATGGGTCTGTTATAGATCCAAGGAATTACATGATTTCATCACTTTAGCAAGCAGTATATCCTTTCATCCCAGAACTGGAAGTAAACTTTTATGGATTATGGGATGTGAAGATATTAATTTTTGACTTTATAGGTGACATTGTATACCTAGGTTTTTTGGACAGCCCACCCCAGGAATATCATTTCCTAAGGCAACAGAGTACTTCATATTCATTCAAGTTGTGATGAAAGATGAGAAGATAAGGTTATGTGATCTTTTTTTTTTATGATTTCAGACCAACACAAATGTGTGTTCACTGTCTCTTCTTCTGGGGTTTTCTCGGTTAATGAATATCATAGGATGTGTCATTTTATGGAGGAGAGGGATTGTTTTAGTACAAAGCTATGGTGAAAGGATATCCCAACTAAATATAATTTGCTGGTATGGCATATCAGAAAAAAAATCTCCATAGGGATGATAAAATCCAACATATAGGTATCTCAATCTCCTCCTTTTTCTGTTGTGGTGATTGAAGCGTGGAAGAGTTTCAACATATATTTTTCATGGTATAGTGGTCCAGATTGTTGTGGAGTGTTTTGGGAAGTTTCATGGGTCTCTCTTCAGTCATTCATTATATCTCTACTTTTTTGGATTTGTGGTTTCAAGGAGTGAAGGACACGATAACATGGAGATTCAGACACATTCTATAATTTTTGTCAATGGGTGCTAGTTTCTATGGAAGGGGAGGAACATGACTTCTTTTGAGGGTATGTGGAGTTCAAGAACGACCTTGCTTCACATAAATAGGTCTCTATTTCTTGATTGAGAAATCTTGATTAAATATTGGGAACATTCTCCTTCTCTTATAATTATAAAAGCCTGTAGGGATATACCATTCCACTCTCTCTTAGATTCATTATTTTTATTTAATAGATGGTGCTTTCTTACATGGATTCTTTTTGTAGTTGTGACTCTCTACAGGATGAAGCACATGCGGTTTTTACTAGTCATGAATTTTGAACACCAATAATGTGATTCTTGTAGCGATGGAAAATAACTCAATAGTGATTTACAATTCCTTATAGTGGTGAGACCATACTCCATGGTCAATAACTTACCATATCAGAAAATCTAATATTTTTCTTAACGGTCAGGTGGAAATCACTCATACATGAGAAGAGGGAAACAAAGTTGCTGAATTTCTAGCTTCCAAAACTACTCTGAATGGATCATTCTAAAAATTCTCCAACTTGGGGTCGTTTCTTCAAAAGGTAATTAATAATTTAATCAGTGATACTCTCAGGTTACATTATTTTAGGCCCCTTTGACATTGTGATCCTCTACCTTTCCTGCTTTTGGACTAGGTTCCTTTTAAATACATAATAATAATAATAATAATAATAATAATTATAATAATAATTTAATGGTGAAAAATACCCAAAATCACCTTAAATTCAAAGATAATATAAACCCCAATGGTTACCCTTACCATAAAACATATTTCCATAAAATTTAAAGGAGTTATTCCTTAAATATTTTTTCACTCATACAAAATCAATGAGTTGTGTTACTCAATGTATGTTTTCATAAATCTAGTTTCCAGAGTTGCTTCTAAACTTCTAATGATGCCAACTGTAACGCCCAAACACTTTAAGCTCGTATTTGGTGAATTATTTTACTATATTATCATGATTACAAGGAATCAAATCTCGAAAAACTTATCAGTTTAGTAGTTATGAAGAAATAGATACATAAATGAATCCCTTATTACATTGGTAAAACATAAAACATAATAAAGGAAAATAATTTTCACCGTCGAAATCATTAAAAAATTTAAACTCCATAACCCGGGGAAAATAGAAAAAATAAAAGGATGATATAAAATGCTCAATAAATAAAATTAAAGTGGAAAAATAATGAATCAATTCTGATAAATCAATATATAAAAGTAAAAAAACTGATAAAACATGTTATTCACTCAATAAACTGAAAATAAAATGAATCCAGAGATTTGCTGACACAAAATATCATGGATAAATAATAACTAAAATTAATAAAATTATTAATTATTAGACATCATGTATCTATAACATGAACCACTACCATCAAGACCTTTCACAAGATTGTTAAAGAATGCAGGTAAATCCCATCTATTCTTCTTGGAAACAAACTCAAAGGGTTTGTCGCCAAATAATTTTATCTCAAAAGATTATCGATGCATCGAGGGGCTTTCATTAACTAGTCCCAATCCCATAGGACTTTCAACAAATAGTGCCCAACCCATTTCATACATATCTAAATTGTTCCTTATATATATATATATATATCATATACTAAATTTCAAAAATATATATACTTAAATTAATGTGTCTCATACCACTTTGAAATATTTGAGTCATAATCCCCATAAAAGTTACTAATTATCAAAGGAAACATGGAATACCATAAAGATAATTTGTGATAAAAATTCCTTACCACTTTCTAATAATGTATTTAAAAGACCACACATGTTTGAAAGAAAATATTTTCTTTGCAAAGAACCTTATGAAATTTTAAAGGTTTCTTCAAAACATAAGATCTTTATGACGGTGGGAAATTACATTAATGTTGTATGAGTTAAAAAAATTCCCTCTAATGTTTTAAGAAAAGTCATAAAGTACCTTTTTCTGAAATCTTACGTTGCACAAAACATTAAGTTATACTAAGAAATAATAATATAATTATTTTAAATGGTAGTTAAAAACTTGTCATTGTATTGGATGGAATGAAAAGAACTAACTAAAATATGATTATACATGTTTGTTAAATGTTTTTACATTCATCCAATAAAAGATATAGGCTTAAAATCTGAATGAATCTAAATTTAAGCATAATTTACTTTAAAAGGATGATTTAACACCTTTTGATGGCAAAGTATTTTTAAATATTGTTTTTTTCACTTTAATATGTTCTATTTGAAAAAATAAAAATCTTCTTTTGAATCTGAACATCAAAATTTTCTTTGGGTGAATTTTTGGTATTTTTATGATAAAGATAAATTTTTAATGAATAGTGAAAAATATCATATTTTAATTCAAAACTACCTTTTAATCTAATTTATTTATATGGATATATTTTCTTTTTAATTAGTTTTAAAGTTTAATTATATTATTTTTTTACCATTTAATATAATGTTGTTCATTGTAAGTAATTTCACTTTGAAAATGTACATAAACAAGTGTCGATCTTTTGAAATTTATTATTTCTTAATTACACGCATTTTTATTTTGACAACAAGAATTAATTTCAAATTAATTTTTTCCACTTCTATGTTTAGAATTTGGAAAAATGGATTCCATATTTTTAATCAGGAGGTCCAAATTTTGTAGATCGGTAACTTTTATTTTTCGACATTTTAAATATTTACTTAAGCAAATATTTTATTTACCACAGTTAAAGGGTAAATCTGGTAAATAAGGGTAACAAAATAATATTGTAATAATATTCAATTACATTAACATGTGTCCTAATCCTATTAGATGATACATGTCCGACCATGGTAATCCTTATGTAGATTTTGGGAACCAATGGAGCCACTTAAGAGTGATATTGACACTTTATATTAATTAATTTAAAGTAAAGGAAAAAATGAAAACCACAAATATATTTTAGTAAAACAATTTTTACATGGAATTATATAAATTATATATTTAACTATAAATACTAATTTGAAAGATAAAAATACTTCATACATCATAGTATTTGTTTTATATTTTCTATAAATCAAATAAATAAAATTATTTATGACACAATTATGATGCAGTGTTTACCTTATTAATGGATGATTTAAATAAATAAGATTATAAATATTAAAACAATATCTAAAACACGTCCAATTCTTATTGAATGATTTTATTTTGAATATGAGTAATATTATATTCAACTTTAATTAGTTTTGGACCTTTTGAAACCGACGATATGTTTATAATAAAATAATATTTTCAAACATTCCTAAAGATCCCCTCCTCCCCGTTATAAAAGGACACCACTTCTAACACATTCCTCACACTTCTAAAGATGCATGGATCGTCCAAACTCTACCTAAATAAGCTCCATAAATCCAAATCTTCCTTGGAGAAGCCTTACCTTAGGCAGAAGGTAGTTAATGTAAATCTTTTGGTTCTAACCAAATGGAGTTACGTGATTTAATGGAAATTAAAGAACAAATGGGTCAAGTTGGACACGAGGAAAGGGACTTCATCTCAATCTACTTTCATTGAGGCATATTTTTATTTATATAATACATTATTTTATTTTATTTATAAACACCTTTGACTTTTCATTTCATTCAAAGGGAATCTTTTTTCTATGGAGTGTTTTACTAAACAACAAAAGGAATGTTATCAACGTTTGTAGGAACAATGACCTCTCCATCGCCATAATCGTTCGTTGGATTTCACTGAAAGCCCTAATGTTTTTTTAAAAGTAAAATAAACCCCTTATTATATTTTGGGGTGTTTGGGTATTGAGAATGATTTTTGAAATGGATTTATTACTTCAATATCTTGCAATGATTTCTTGTGATTTCAAATTAAATATTATTAGTGAAATTTTTATATTTGAAATATTTTATGTGTTATTATTTTTAATGGAACATGAAAATTTGATGGGTGGTTATGTGATAAACAAAATTATGGGTGGTGCCGTGATAAACCAGGATGGGTGGTTACATTATAACCTCCAATGCACTGGGTATAGAAATCGGTCACATGACTATTGCATTTAGTGATATGCGTGGAAGTTGAATGTATGGTTGTTACATTTATGTATGTTTATGTACCAGTTTACCTTTATATGTTATGTATTCTTTATATGGGTTTTATGGTAATATTTTGGTTACAAAATGCTAATAAATGATATTTTATTCCATGAAGTGTATTTACTACTTCATAAAGGTGAAAAGTATTACTTATGATAAGGTATTCATGGTTTACCGATTGTTTTGAAAAACTAACAGTTTTCATTCTTTTTTTATATTTTAATGAGATTTTTATGCTCATCCCAAGTTTTTGAAATGTTTTTCACAAGACATAAAGTGGAATAGGGTCAAGGTTGAGATCATGGAAAAGTCATGTTGTCTAAAACATGGAACTAGACATGTTTTTTTATAGAGTTTTTATTTTATGAAAAAATGGATACTGGGTAGAAGTGTCTACATGTAATATTCAAATTTTCATGTATATGTTATGGCCTTGTTCTCTTATTCTCTAAACCTTAAATGATCCTCAATGCAAATTATTCTTTTAATTCAATATTATCTAATGTTTTATGACTGGGGAATTATATTTGGTATCAAATTTAGGAGTTAGAATATTGTTAAATTAATGTCCCTAAATTAATTTATGGTAATATTGAAATCATATAGCATTTACAGATTACCATGTTACTTCTCCTGATATTTGTTTTGTGTTCAAAATAATTTTCTATAGAGGAAACAAGACAACTATATGGGAAAGGCATACAGAGCAAGACAACCTTCCAAATCAACAACTTGAGATGGTAAGAATTGGAACTGAACTTTTTGTTGTAGTGATGGCACAGTTGAATCAGGTTATAAATGGTGGTGGAATCCATGCATGTGATTAGTCAGATCATCCAAAAAAGAACATGTCAGTAGTAGTTAATTTCATGAGGCAACGTCCCCCAACATTTAGAGGATCATTTGACCCTCTTCTAGTTGAAGGGTGGATTAATGCACCAGAGTATATTTTTGATGCCATGGGGTGTTCAGAAAATCAAAAGGTTAGTCTATCTATTTACCGTTTTGAAGGTGAATCTGATCAGTGGTGGTCGATGGTGAACAATATTATGGATAGTGTGGATTTTGATTCTCTTTATTAGGTTGAATAAAAAGGTATGTTTCTGGAGATATATTTTCCTAATGTGGTTCATCATAGGATAGAAAAAGAATTCTTGGAATTGAGGTAGGAGGATGACTTAGGGGTGCTTATGAAGAAACATTCACTCGACTGGGAAGGTATTCTCTAAATTTCATCTGAGATCTTGATAGTAATATTAATAGATTTCACTCAGGACTGAATCTGTGATATCGAAGAACATTATTCTCTTGTGAATTAAAAAGCTATGAAAAACTTATCTAATGTGCCGAGAAGATAGAAATTGAGTTTTCTGATGACCAGGTGTTCCTAGAGAGAAAATGAAATAAACAGTCCATTTGATATGAAAAAGGAATGAATACATCAAATAATCCTAGAAGTAAGAAAATAAAATATCTATCTTATGAAAAGTGTGGTAAAAAGCATCCTGAAGAATATTTATCAAAGCTTAGAAAGTGCTTCTAGTGTTGTAAGTCTGGTCATATTTCTTGTAACTATAAGAAATATTATGATCCAGATAATAAAAATCCCACGGTAAGATGTTTTAAGTGCAATGAAATGGGTCATTATGCCAATGAGTGTCTAACAATGAACTAAACTGAGGGAAAGCAACTGGACTACAAGCAGAAAGGGGTGGTAAAATCCTTTGAAATTACTTCATTATATGTTGGGATATCGAATGAAGTATTATCAGGTATACTATTTTTTTGTTCATATTATGCCAATGTGTTGTTTGATTCAGGGTCTGCACATTCATTAATTTCTGATAAGTTTTCAAGTAAATTGGGAATTCCATCTCAAGATATGAATCCTAAACTTATGGTAAAATCTCCTAGATGAAATATTGTGACAAAATGAAAACAAAAGAACCTTCCTATACTTGTGTGCGAAAAGAATCTACCTGTAAACCTTATAGGTTTTCCTATATTGTAGTTTTATGTTATTTTGGTTATGGATTGGCTTTCGGTTTATCTTGATAAGATTGACTATAGATATAAAGAGGTTTCTTTTTAGAATAAATTTTATTTTGCGTACACAAATGAACCCTAACTTTTGAAAACATATCTGGAAGCTGAGAAACTAGTAAAATATGAAAATGAATATTACCTTGCGCATATTGTTGAAACAAAGGAACCGTTCAGATTAATTATGTGCTAGTGGTAAATGAGAACGTTGATGTTTTTCTGGAGGAGTAGCATAGTATTATACTGAATCAGGAAGTTTAATTTACTGTTGAAATAGTTCCTGATGCAAATACAATTTCAAAACCCCCTTATCAAATGGATCAATTTGAACATTTAGAGTTAAAGCAGCAATTGCTGGAGTTATTAGATAAAGGTTTTTTTCAACCTAGCACATCACTATGGGGTGCTCCTGTCTTTTTTGTTAAAAATAATGATTGTTCAATGAGACTTTTCATTTATTATAGAGCATTGAATAATATAACTTTTAATAACAAGTATCCTTTTCCTCATATCAATGATTTTTTTTATTAGCTCCAGGGAGATCGGTATTTTTCTAAAATTGACATGAGGTTGGGGTACCATCAGTTGAAATTAAAGGAAGCAGTCATTCTAAAGACTGTGTTTTGTACTAGATATGGTCATTATGAATTTTTAGTTATTCCTTTTGGGTTAACCAATGCATCGACTGTATTCATGGATCTTATGAATATAATTTTTGGTGATTTTTTGGATAATTTTTGTGATTATATTTATTTATTATATTTTTGTTTATTCCTAAAGTAAAGATAAACATGAATGTAATTTAAGGGTTGTCTTGAAAATATTAAAAGAAAATAAAATTTATGGGAAATTCAGCAAGTGTGAGTTTTGGTTACAAAAAAATTCATTCCTTGGTCACATTGTTTCAAAAAATGGCATAACTATTGATCCTTCTAAAAAAAGTTGTTGAAGAATGGCCAATGCCCACAAATATAACCGAGATCTATAGTTTTCCTAGTTTATCAGGTTACTACTGGAGGTTTGTTGATAAGTTTTCATGGTTATCTAGTCCAATGACTATGTTAACTAGAAAAGGTGTTTAGATCTTTTGGAAAAAAGAATGTGATAATTGTTTTCAGGAATTGAAATAAAGATTGGTGAATGCTTCGGTTTTGGAATCACCTTTCAGAGATGGTGAGTTTTTTATCTATAGTGATGCTTTGTTGAAAGGACTTGTCTATATATTTATGTATAATGATCAGGTAATTGTGTGTGATTCACTTCAGTTGAATCCTCATGAGTTAAATTTCACTACACATGATTTGGAATTAGCAGGTATTGTTTTTTTCTTTAAAAATTTCGAGGCATAATCTGTATGGAGTAAAATGTGAAATATATACAGACCACGATAGTTTGAAATATATATTTACCTAGAAGAAATTAAACCTGAGATATAGTAGATGGTTATAATTAATCATGTATTATGATTTCAAAATCCATTACCATCTAGGAAAGGAAAATAAAGTGGATGATGCTTTGAGTAGAAAAAGTAAGGCTACATTAACCATGAAAAGTTTAGAATGAGATATTTGGATTTTGATTTGATAAACATTGGCATAGAAGTTATTGGTGTAGTAAATCCCTCTATTTTGTTTTAGGTGTCAGTGAAATCATTCATACAAGACAAAATAAAGAAAGCACAGAAAGAAGACAGTGAGTTACAGAAAAATGTAGAGTTTTTTAAAAGGATAAATTGCCTAAATTTAACATTGATAATGATAATATTTTGAGATTTGGAAAGAGATTATGTGTTATTTGTGATTCATAGTTCAAGAATGAGTTTTTATGTGAAGAACATATTTCTCCATCTTCAGTTCATCCCAGTTGTACTAAGATGTACAAAGATCATTGGGAGTATTACTGGTGGGATGAGATGAAAAGAGATATTGTTGACTTCACTATGAAGTGTTTGACTTGTCAACAGGTTAAAACATAGCGACAATTAATGAAAGAAATGCTTCAGTGTTTTACTGATGCTAGAGTGGAAAATGGAAAATATATCTATAGACTTTGTTGTAGGATTACCAAAGACATATTGAGGTAACAATGCTATCTGGGTTATTATTGATCGATTGACTAAATTTTCTCATTTCCTTCCTATTCGAGATACTCAGTCTCTAGATAAAATTTCTCGATTGTATGTTAAAGAGATAGTCAGGTTGCATGGATTTCCCCTCTTTATTGTATCTAATCAATATCCATGTTTTACTTATAACTTTTGGAAAGTCCTTCTGAAGTCATTGGGTACTAAACTAAATTTTTGTACATATTTTCAATCGTATTCAAATGGGTAGTCAGAATGAACAATTCAGACCTTGGTGGTATGATACAATCTTGTTAACTGGATTACCAAGGAAGTTGGGACCAACATCTTTCTATGGTTGAATTTTCATATAAAAACAGTTTTCATTCCATTATACAGATAGATCCATTTTAGGAATTATATGAAAAGCATTGTCAAACTCCAACTTTTTGGGATGAAGTAGGTGAAAGGAAACTAATGGGACCAGAATTGGTAGAAGAGATGACAGAAAAATTTCAGTTGATTCAAAATAACATGAGAACTATAGAGACCCATACTTTACATACAAAGACATTACATTACTTTTGCGGAATACTAAATACATGAAAAAAACAGACGCCCAAAGACCATATTAGTTTAGTGTCTTTTGAAACTCAGAACATAATATTCTAATCATGGTGAAAGATCGTCAAAATCTCTTATAAAGATCTCCCCCTTTGGGTTTCTTAACTAAAACACTTATTTATATCTTGGGGAAAAGAAAAAATTAAAAGGGTGAGCTCAAATGCTCAGTAAGGGTAAATATAGAGAACATAAAACAATCCCAAAACATTTGAACGTAAGAACATGAACACAAAACATCAAAATCATGAGTAATGACTTAAATCATGGTAGTGTAGAAGGCATAGATCGAAAAGCAACATTAACCATGATAAAATAACATGGGAATAAAACATGTAATTATGGAAACCATTAAGAACATGTAATGATTTCCATAATATCCAAGACATTTCTGCCAAGACCATCATAGTGGTCAAAGTCCCTTGCTGAATCAAGTTCACTCCTCGTTCCAGTCCTTTATCACTGAACAAGATTAACTTGCAGTTCCAGACATGTCTGTCTCATGAGATATAAATCTTTACCCAATGAATTTGAAGGAGATATAGGTCTCACCCATCTCATAATGATACCGTTCTTATGTGTGCCACAAAATCATAAATCATACATCATAGCATAACCCATCTAATAAAAATGGGATTCTTAAACATAAAGCCATCATAAAATAATTCATATAAGATAAAAAGACTTCATAAAAATAATTCCATCATAAAAAAATCAAATCAATGTAAAACTAGGTATAGAAACAGAACCCTATATTATCTTAGGTGGAAAATAATTTTGATAAAACACTTGAACTCCATTCTTGAGGAAAATATCCTTTCTACTTCAAAAACATTTTTCCTTTCTTAGCATGTCATAAAATTTTAAATGAAAATAATTTAATTAAAAATAAACTTGAAATATTGTAAATTAATCTTCATGTAAATAATATTATATGAAATCATTAAAATCCATTCATTCCTTATATGTTGAAAAACATTCTCCTCGTACTTTTTCTGGAAAAGTCAACAAGTTCCTCGTATGGTAAAGAAACGAAATATTCCTTCCATAACACAATGTAAAAGTCAAATATGGGTAAAAATGAATTTAAACATAAATTGAAGAATATTAAACACTTTATGAAAAACATTTTATGGGCATGGATGAAAAATATAACCCCAGTAAATACTTACGTAAAAGCAATCTCGGATAAAAATGAGATTGCAAAATTATCCCTTACCTTAGGTCCAATTTCTTCCGTATGCATCTGAGACTCCTGTATAGTGGGTTTGAACATATTATTAACTTGTAACAGAACCATAATAATGTTTATGATATCATATATGATTCACTTATGACTTTATATTACCCGTTCTTTTATCAATTCCATGTTAAAGCAACGTTTTGGGTAAAATCGTTTCATTTATCATAAGTGATTGGACTTGTTGTACTTGATATTATTATTTACTATATAATGACTAACTTACTTCCAGAATGTAAAACATTATTTATATATCATATATATTCAGTATATATATATATAATAGATATATAAATGAAATGAAACACATCGTTCATGGAGACGGTAGGTCGTACGTACACATGAATAGAATTTCCTTTCCTTATTGTCTTGAATAGAAGTAAGTAGATGAGATATATATATATATAAATAAATCCAGTAGAATTATTATGTCATATATATCATTTTTCTTCATTATATACACTTTATAATCATTCTTGAATGGATAACATGGAGAATGAATCTCATCGCTTCGTGGAGACGGTAATCCGTACGTACGCACGAGCGATGATATTGTTCCCATTATTATTGAATGGAATTTTAGTGGATGATATAATATATCTGAATTATTATCATGTTATAATAACCATATATAGTTATTTCTTACACAATTATATCCATCCATGTAAGGTGGTAGTGGAAAAACAGATTACACCACGGCGTGGAGACAGTATTCTGTACGTACGCATGCATGGTGATTTTGTTTTCCATAGGATGGATAGAAGGTGAAATGGGGTTGCTTCATATTTATAAGAACATATAAGTATATTAGTTACACTTATGTTATTAATTTATAATTAAACAACTAAATAAGAGGAAGTATAATAATAATGAAACATGAAAGAATCGGTAGAAGAGATTACCTCTTCTTTGACGCGCCTCCTCTTAACCTCCTCTTAGGGAACTAAAGTTGGACTTGGAAGAAGAACAGAACCTCTAGTAGGTTTCTATGGAAGTAGAGAAGTTAAATTGTCAGGGGTTTTTCGATCATTAAGGCACAAATTTGTGTGAAGTGGAGAGGGAGGAGGTTCCCTTTTATAAGGGGGTGAGGGGCACCTTAGGAAAAACATAAAATATTATTTTTTAATAAATTCATATTCAGTTTATAATGGATCAAAAGTGACTTATTTTGAGGCTAGGGTGGGGATGGGTCTAAGTCCACTTAGCTAATAGGTTTTAGACAAGTTTAGGTTTCAATTTTATCCTTATCATTTAGATTTAACTCTAAGTTAAATTATTTTACCTTTACTTTGTCTTCTTGTATTCTTACGCTATATGGTTAAAAAACTTACTATAAACTGCCAATAAAACCCCAATTGGTTCATTAATGTCATATATAATATTATATATGTCTTTTATCCGAACAATATATTTCTAGGAATATAATATCATTTAATAATTTAATATTTTTTTTAAAAACTATTTTATGTCAATTTTGACACAATTTGGTAGTTTATTTTTACTAAACTCATAACAGCATTCTTAATTAAAAAAAATCATCAAACCAGCCCTACTATGTTATATTAACCTATAAAATTAGTTTAATTCATAAACTGTCTCAAATTACATTTATTTGGGTATCTATAATATCAATTATGTTAATATTTCATTAATAAGGTAATTACAACATCATCATTGTGTCATAAATAAATTAAATTATTTAACGTCTAAAAATTATAAATAAAATACCACTATATAGAAAATATTTTTAAATTTCTAATGAATATTTATAGTTTAATTTATCTTAGGTATAACCCTATATTAAAAATGTTTTACTTATTAAACATTTATTTTAACTCTTTTAACTCTTCTTTGAATTAAATAATAATAAATGTCCTAATCTAATCCAAGTGGACCTAAATGGTCATATTTTATTCCAAATGTTGTTTTTGGTCGAATTAAACTTATCCAATAGAATTAGGACATGTTTTAGTGTAATAAAAATATCATTTTTACCCTTAATTGCCTTATTTACTTTTAATCATGGTAAATAAAAGTAAAAAAGTTACTATTCAACAAAAATTATTTTTATCTTATTGAACCACATTTTACTTACTGATATCAATTGTGTGACTTAGATTTTTGAAATTCCACTCACATAAGAGGTAAAATTAAGTTTTATGTAAATCTTCTAATTCTCGTAGGAGGTGGGTAAAAGACGGTTAAAAGTTTAATAAAATTTTTATATATCTAAAATTATAATCAAATGACTCCAATTAATTAAATTGAACTTATATAGGTATTATGTACCAATTTTGACCTAAAATAAATTTAAATAAAATAAATAATTATTTAAATAAAAATTCGGTTTTAAACTATAATTCAGTCTTTTTCACTATTCATCAAAAATTAATAGTTTTTAGAAAAATTCCAAAAATTCAACCTAGGATAATTTAAATATTACGAAACCAAAAATGAAGTCAATTTTGAAAGATACAATTTACAAAAATTTCAAAAAGTGGGATTACTATTCATAACGGCTAGTTTACATAATATTTTAATAACACATCGTTTTTTAGTGAAACCCGGTATTGCGTACTACACACACTATCGAGAAAGGTCGTGATTGCGTGTAATGCAAGCCAATTCAGGGATGAATGTAGTGCATGCACCCTTTGGTGTTGCGTAAATCATAAAAAAACTCATTCCATTTATACATTAAACAAAATCTATAATTAATTTTGCACAAAATAATTTCCACAAAATGAACATGAAATTGTGTGTAACACGAGCCAAGAATAGTGTTGCGCATAATGCAAGCTAATATGGTGTTGTGTATATCACAAGATAATCTCTGTGTAGTGTATAATAAAATACATCAGTGAAATTAAAAAGAATATACCTCATAAAGTCTTGCGGTGTTTCATTCTACCCCCCTTAAAATGAGTTTCTCCCTCAAAATTCATCGGGGTTATAAATCATTAACTTCTAAAAAGTTTCATTCATAGAAACCCACATCATAAAAAAGAACACCATATCATCATTTTAAAAAAGAACGTTAGAAACATAATAGATACCCAAAGTTACTCATCACTAGGTTTCCACATAGGAGAACTTAGGTGAAAATATGTATATGGAAGAGAAATATAACCGTCAAGTTTTGATGGAGAGTGGTAGAGAACATGGCTATGAAAAAGAAAACAATCACAAATCCATAAATTTGTGATGATCTAAGGTACCATCTAGGACAACGTTTTTGGTTTTCAAGATCATTTCCCTAACGTTTAAGAATTTTTTAATTAAGATAAATACTTACATTATTTTGGTACAATATTACTGTTGTTTGTGCCTTGAATGATTTCCACTTTATCTCTTAAAGAAATGAAGTTGAATTTATCTTTTGTGAAGTGTTAGTAGATCATGCATTAGAATGATAGGTCATTCCATCAATCTCAAACATAAGGTTAGCAAAATTTATATACATAAGTCCATCTTATTTTGAGATTAATCGTATATGGTTACACAAATGGACTTATACTTCATCTATCATTCCTCTTAATAAAATAAAATTAGTTTCTACTAACTAAGGACTTCTTGTAGGCCAGTGGTAGGTGATAAAGTCCTGTCGCACTTTGATTGTGGGTTCAATTCTCGCAACCTTGTCTGACGCAATGGGTTTTCTCCCATCTTATGGGTTTTACTTTTTCTAAAACTATACTATTATAAGATTCCAAAAATAATATAAAAAATTTCTATCCTTAAACAATACTATCTGATGTCCAACTTAATGCATTCCAACATTTAGGCTTATCGGAAATACTTACATCTAATCTCATAGTATAAAGAAAAATAAAACTTGAAAGTTCATCTACCAAGCATGTGAATACCATCATTTATCCCCCATAATATATATCTTGTTGTTGGTCACATTCCAAACATGTGAATACCTTAATAATGTCTTCTCTTGAAAAATAAATAACCATTGAACCTTAGTTAAAACATGAATTCTATCAAAAGTTAACTCTTTCCACATAACAAAATCCCAAAACTTCTATATACTCAAACCATGATATCACTTTGTCCTTATATTAGTCATGAGGTCATTAATACTACCAAAATTTTCATTATCTCCTTATCCCTTAATTATGTTCATATTAGCTGCTTTCCAAAAATATCTTAATAACCTTTCATGGTTACCGGTACCATTCAACATATACTTTCAAATACTTTAGGAAAAACAATAGTGTAAAAATCCTTAGATGTGTCTTTATTCCATAGTACCATTACCTATACAACATAACTCTTGATAAACATAAATCATTCCACTACCTTCTTAAACCATTGACCGAGCTTCAACAATTATTTCAACTCACATATCATTTGTAGTCTCTTCATCATTATTAATATTCATACTACACATACGACCATGATGATTCTCTTCATGATACTTTCTCTTAGGGAATTGGTTTTCATAATGCCCATACATTCCACATTTAATGCATTTAACTATTGTTAATGTCTTAGAAATACCAGTATCATTTTCCATGTTATTAACTGAACCTTTTTCGTTGCAATTACTAGCTTTGTGTCCTTTCCCACACCCAAAGAATCTTCCAGTTCCTTTGAAACAATCTCTTTGATGACTCTTCCCACATGATTTACATGAGGGAAATTGAACCTTCTTTCCTCTATGATCATCGTGAAACTCTATCATTCTCTTATTAGCTGAGCAAAAAACTTTCCAAAGTTGATATTATTGATCATATTAAGAGATTTCTGATTAGGCATAATAACTATGTTTCACCATCCAAATACCATTTCATTTCGATTCTTTGGAATAATATCATTCCATTGCCCTTCATATTCTCCATTAACATGAATATTCCTCTTTCCAGCCATTTTCAAAAACCCAAAAAGAATAGTGTGAGGGGAAAAAATCATGCTAGGAAAACAACACAATAAAGGGGAGTACTTTCAATCTCTAACATCTTAGGTTTAATAAAAGGTTATTCAAGACTATTATCATAATTCTACGACTGTAAACTATACTTATACATACCCTTAGGTACATCCCTAGACATACCTTAGAAATACCTCCAGGGATCTCACGTAATGTTTTCATATACTTGTTTCCAAAGGTGGACTAAACCCTTTCTCTGATACAAACTATAGAGACCCATACTTGACGTACATAGACATTACATTACTTTTACGGAATACTTAATACCTGACAAAAATATATGCCCAAAGACCATATTAGTTTAGTGTCTTTGGAAACATAGAACATAATCTTTTAATCATGGTGAAAGATCTTCAACATCTCCCATAAAGATCTTCCCCTTTGGTTTTCTTACTTAAAACCATTATTTATATCCTGGGGAAAAGAAAACATAAAAAGAGAGAGCTCAAATGCTCAGTAAGGGTAAGCATGGAAAACATAAAACAATCCCTAAACATTTTAAAGTAATAACATGAACATAAAACTCAAAAATCATGAGTAATGACAAAAAAATTGGCAGTGCATAAGGCATAGATAAAATAGTAACATTAAACATGAGAAAATAACATGGGAATAAAACATGTAGTTGTGGAAACCATTAAGCACATGTTATTATTTCCACAGTAGCCAAGGAATTACTGCCAAGACCATCATAGTAGAAAAAGTCCTTTATTGAATCGAGTTCACTCCTCGTTCCAGTCCGGTATCACCGAACCAGATTAACTTTCCATTCTAGGAATTTCTATCTCATGAGATATAAATCTTTACCTAATTAATTGGAGGGAGATATAGGTCCCACCCATCTCATAATTATACCATTCTCATGTGTTCCATAAAATCATAAATCATACATCATAGCATAACCCATATAATAAAAATGGGATTCTTAAACATCATTACATGATAACATAATCCATATAAGATAAAAGGACTTCATAAAAATAATTCCATCATAACATAATCAAATCAATGTAAACAAGGGATAGAAACAGAACCCTATATTATCTTAGGTGGAAAATAATTTTGATAAAACACTTGAACTCCATTCTTGAGGAAAATATCCTTTCTACTTCAAAAACATTTTTCATTTCTTAACATGTCAAAAAATTTTAAACTAAAAGAATTTAATTAAAAATATACTCGAAATCTTGTAAAAGAAGCTTCATGGAAATAATTTTCTATGAAATCACAAAAATCCATTCATGCTGTATAAGTTAAAAAACATTCTCCATGTTCTTTTGCCGGAAAAGTCAATAAGTTCCTCGTATGGTAAACAAAAGAAATATTCCTTCCATAACACAATGTAAAAGTCAAATAGGGGTAAACATGATTTTAAAAATACATTGAAGAATATTAAACACTTTATGAAAAACATTTTATGGGCATGGATGAAAAATATAACCCCAGTAAATACTTATGTATAAGCAATCTCGGATAAAAATGAGATTGCAAAATTATCCCTTACCTTTGGTCCAATTTCTTTTGTATGTGTCTGAGACTCCTATATAGTGGGTTTAAACATATTATTAACTTTTAGAAGAACCATAATAATATTTATGATTTCATATATGATTCACTTATGACTTTATATTATCATTTCTTTTGTCTATTCCATGTTAAAGTAGTGTTTTGGGTAAAATCGTTTCATTTATCGTACATGTTTGGACATGTTGTTCTTGATATTATTATTACAGATATAATGATTAACTTACTTCCAGAATGTAAAAAATGATTTATATATCATATATATTCAATATATATATATATATATAATAGATTGATAAATGAAATTAAACACACCGTTCATCGAGACGGTAGGCCGTACGTACGCATGAACGTTGTTTTCATTTCCTTTTTGACTTTAATGGAAGTAAGTAGATGAAATATATATATATATATACATAAATATAATAGAATTTTTAGGTCATATATATCTTTATTCTTCATTATATACACTTTATAATCATTCTTGAATGGTTAACATGGAGAATGAATCTCATCGCGTCGTGGAGACGGTAATCTGTACGTACGCACGAGCGATGATATTGTTCCCATTATTATTGAAGGGAATTTGAGTGGATGATATAATATATCAGAATTAGTATCATTTTATAATAACAATATATATTTATTTATTACACCATTATATCCATCCAAGTAAGGTGGTGGTGGAAAACAGATTACACCACAGCGTGGAGACGGTATTACGTACATACGCACGCATGGTGATTTCGTTTTTCGTAGGATGGATAGAAGGTGAAATGGGGTTGTTTCTTATTTATAATAATATATCATTATATTATTTATACTTATGATATTACTTTATAATGAAGAAACTAAATAATAGGAAGTAGAATAATAATGAAACTTGAAAGAATCGAGAGAAGAGATTACCTCTTCTTTGACGTGCCTCTTCTTAACCTCCTCTTAGGGAACTAATGTTGGTCTTTGGAGAAGACCATATCATATAGTAGGTTTATATGGAAGTAGATAAGTGAAATTGGTAGGTTTTGGCTGAGCGCGAAGGCTCAAATTTGTGTGAAGAGGAGAGGGAGGAGGTTCCCTTTTATAAGGGGCTGAGGGGCACCTTAGGAAAAACATAAAATATTATTTTATAATAAATTTATATTTGGTTTATAATGGCTCAAAAGTTACTTATTTTGAGTCTAGGGTGGTGAGGGGTCGAAATAAAAAACAATAGGTTTTATACAAGTTTAGGTTACCATTTTAACCTTATTATTTAGAGTTAACTCTAAGTTAAATAATTTAACTTTTACCGTATTTTCTTGTATTCTTACGCTATATGGTTAATTAACTTACTATAAACTGCCAATCGAACCCCAATTGGTTCATTAATGTCATATATATTATTATTTAAGTCTTTTTTTGAGCAATATATTTTTAGGAATAGAATATCAATTAATAATTTAATATTTGTGTTAAAAACTCTTTTATGTCAATTTTGACACTACTTGGTATTTTGTTTTTTCTAAATTCATAACAACCTTATTACTTTGAAAAAAATTCATCTAAATATCCCTAATATGTTATATTAACCTATAAAATTAGTGGAATTCATAAAAAGTCTTAAATTACATTTATTTTGTATTTATAATATCAATTATGTTAAATTTTCATTAATAAGGTAATTACTGCATCATCATTGTGTCACAAATAAATTAAATTATTTAATTTCTAAAAATTATAAATAGAATACCATTATATAGGAAATATTCTTAGATTTATAATTAATATTTATAGTTTATTTTATATTATGTATATCCCTATATTAAAAATGTTTTACTTATTAAACTTTGATTTTATCTCTTTTAACTCTTCTTTGAATTAAATAATAATAAATGTCCTAATCTAATCCAAGTGGACCTAAATGGTCATATTTTATTCCAAAGGTTTTTTTGGTCGAATTAAACTTATCCAATATAATTTGAACATGTGTTAGGGTAATAATAATATCATTTTTACCCTTAATTACCTTATATTCTTTTAACCATGGTAAATAAAAGTAAAAGTTACTATTCACCAAAAATTATTTTTATCTTATTGAACCATATTTTTTTTACTGATATCAACCATGTCTCTTAGATTTTTAAAATTCCACTCACATAAGCTGTAAAATTATGATTTATGTAAATTTGAAAATTCTCCTAGGAGGTGGGTAAAAGATAGTGAAAAGTTCAATAAAATGTTTATATATCTAAAATTATTATAAAATGGCTCCAATGAATTACACTGAACTTATATAGGTAATATGTATAAATTTTTCCCTAAAATAAATTTCAATAAAATAAATAATTATTTAAATAAAAATTTGGTTTTAAACTATATTTCAGTGGTTTTCACTATTCATCAAAAATTGATTGTTTTCAGAAAAATACCAAAAATTCACCGTAGGCTAATTTCAATACTTTGAATCCAAAAATGAAGTCTATTTTGAAAGATAAAATTTTCAAAAATTCAAAAATTGGGTATTACTATTCATAACGATAAGTTTATATAATATTTTAATAGCATATCATTGTTTAGTGAAACCCGGTATTGCATAATACACACGCTATCGAGGAAGGTTGTGATTGCATGTAATGCAAGCCAAGTCAGGGAAACATGTATTGAAATCTCCCTTTGGTGTTGCATATATCATAATAAAAACTTATTTCATTTATACATTAAAAAAAATCTCTACTTACTGTTGTGTAGAATAATTTCCACAAAACGAACATGAAATTATGTGTAACACGAGCTAAGAATAGTGTTGTGTATACTGCAAGCTAACATGGTGTTGCGTATAGAACAATATAATCTTTGTGTAGTGTATAATAGAAGAAATCAAATAAATTAAAAAGAATATATCTAAAAAAATATTTGGGTGTTACAAGAATAGCATACAGTAGGCATAAAAAGTTATGCAGACCACCAGAAGAAGGATCTTTCTTTTGAGATTTGTGATCATGTATTTCTTAAATATTCTCTATGGAAAAGTGTGATGCTTTTTGGAAAGAAGGGAATGTTGAGTCCAAGGTTCATTAGACCCTATAAAATCCTGGATAATGTTGGATCAATTTCCTATAGAGTGGATTTACCTCCCTGTTTATCCCATGTACAAAATGATTTTCATGTTTCAATGTTGAGGAAGTTTATGCCAGATCCATCTCATGTTTTGAGCCTAGAGGTATTTTAGTTGGATGAGAATATCTCTTATGAGGAACAACCAGCCCAGATTCTTGACCAAAGAGAGAATGTCTGGCAGAATAAGGTAATTCATTGAGTAATGGTTTTTTGGGAAAACCATATGGTTGAAGAGGAAATGTGGGAATCTAAAAATGCTATGATGGATAAACACCCCAATTTATTTGATAAGTGAATAAAATTGTGAGGATGCAATTTCAAAACAGGGGTAAGGATGTAACATCCCAGGTAAATAAATAATAAGACAATTTAATATTTTTTAATATTTTTTAATTAAATATTAATTTTACTTTAAAGGGGATTCTATGTTTGATGGTGTACTCGATACACAACAATTGGTTTCATTGAAATATTACATTGCACACAACATGAAGTTATACTGAAAAATAAGAATATAATTATTTTAAATAGTAGTTAACACCTAGCCATTGTATTGGTGGGATTGAACAGAACTAACTACAATATGATTATATATGTTTTTTAAATGTTTTTACATTCATCCAATAAATGTAAGAGGGTTAAAATGTGAATGAATCTAATTTTAAGCATAATTTACTTTAAAATGTCGATTTACCGCCGTTTGATAGAGAAACATTTTTAAATATTGTTTTTGATACTTTTATATGTTGTATTCTAAAAAATAAAATTCTTCTTTAGAATCCAAACATAAAAATTTACTTTGGGAAAATTTTTGGTATTTTTCTGATAAAGTCCATTTTTAATGAATAGTGAAAAATACTATATTTTAATTCAAAACTGCCTTTTAATCTAATTTATTTATATGGTTAGATTAACTTTTAAAATTTTTTTATAGTGTAATTAGATTATGTTTTTACCATTTAATCCAATTTTGTTCATTGGAAGTAATTTCACTTTGAAATTGAATATAAACAAGTTTCCATATTTTTATTGTTATTATTTCTTAAAAACACGTCTTTTGTTTTGACAACGAGAATTAATTTTAAATTAATTTCTTCCGCTTCTATATTTAGAATTTGAAAAAATGTATTACATATTTGGAATTAGGAGGTCTAAATTGTGTCAATAGGTAACATTTATTTTTAGACATTATAAATATTTGCTTGAGAAAATATTTTACTTACCACTGTTAAAGGGTAAATCTGGTAAATAAGGGAAAAAAATAATATTATAATAATATTAAATTACCCTAACATGTGTCTTAATCATATTAGATGATACATATCTGACCATTTTAATCCTTGGGCCGATTTTGGGACTCCATGGATCCACATAAGAGTGATAATTACACGTTATATTAATTAATTTAAAGTAATTGAAAAAATGACAGAAACAATTATCTTTTTGTAAAACACCTTTTAAATTTTATTATATAAGTTATATATTCGACTATAAATATTAATTTGGAATATAAAAATATTTCCTACATCAAGGTATTTTTTTATAATTTTTAGACAACAAATAAATAAAATTATTAATGACACAATAATGACGCAATGTTTACCTCATTAATGGACGATTTAAATAAATAAGATTATAAATATTAAAACAATATCAAAACCCTGTCCAATTATTATTTGATGATTTTATTTTGAATTTGAGTCATCTTATGTTCAACTTTAATGAGTTTTTGTCCTTTTGAAACTGAAGATAAGTTTATAATAAAATGTTATTTTTAAACTTTATTAAAGAGCCCCTCCCCCCTTATAAAAGGGAACACTTCTAAACCATTCCTCACACTTATCAAGACCCTTGTATCATCCAAAAATAGTCTAAATAATCTCCATATTTCCCTCTCTTTCCCCTATAAGCCTTACCTTATGCAGAAGTCACTTCAAGTAATCCTTTTGGTTTAAACCAACTGGAGTTACCAGATTTAAAGGAAATTAAAGAATGAACGAGTCAAGTCGGACACGAGGCAAGAGACTTCATCTCAATCTCCTTTCAATGAGAAATACTTTTATTTATACACAACATTATTTTATACAATGTATAAACACCTTTGACTTTTCATTTCATTCTAAGAGAAAATATTTTCTATGAAGCGTTTTACTAAACAACAAAAGGAATGTTTTTAACGTTTGTAGCGACAATGAACTCTCTGCCACCGTAATAGTTAGTTTGATTCCTCTATAATACATAATATATTTCAATGGAAAATAAACCCCTTATTCTATTTTTGTGGGTTTTGGTACTGAAAATGAATTTTTAAATGGATTGATTATTTCAATATCTTGAAATGATTTCTTGTGATTGAAAAATAAATATTATTCATGAAATGTTTATATTTGTAATATTATATGTGTTATGATTTATAAAGGTACTTGGACATTTTATGGATTGTTATGTGATAAAACCAATGACGGGTGGTTCCGTGATAAACCTGGAAGGGTGGTTATGTTATAACCTCAAATGCATTGGGTATGGAAGTCAGCTGTGTGACTATTCTATTTAGTGATATGCGTGGAAGTCAACGGTATTGTTATTCCACTTAAGTATGTTTATGTCCCAAGTTACATTTATATGTTATGTGTTCTTTCTATGGGTTTTATGGTAATATTTCTGTTACAAAATGGTTAAAAATGATCTTTTATTCATTGAATAGTATTTACTAATTCATAAAGGTGAAAAGTATTACTTATGTTAAGGTATTCATGTTTTACTTACTATTTTGAAAAACTAACCATTTTAATTCTTTGTTTATCCCTTACTGAGATTTTTATGCTCATCCCAAGTTTCTAAAATGTTTTTCACCGAACAATATGTGGAATAGGGTCAAGGACGAGATCATGGAAAATTCATGCTGTCTAAAACAAGGAACTAGAGATGTTTATTTTGGTTCAAGAGTTTTTTATTTTATGAAAAAATGGATAGTGAGTAGAAGTGTCTATATATAATAATCAAATATTTATGTATATGTTATGGCATAATTATCTAAAGCTCTATACTTGAATAAATCCTCAATTCGAATTATTTTTTTAATTCAATATTATGTAATTTTTTAAGGTTGGGTCCTTATATGGAATCACACCGATCGACATCACACCGATCGACGTCACATTGATCGGCATCACTCCGATCGATGTCACACCAATGGCCATCACCCCAACTAGCGTCACACCGATCAGTATCACACCGATCAACGTCACACCAATCAACATCACACCGATCAGTGACTCACCGATCAGGGACACCCCAATTAGCGACTCACTAATTGGTGTCACCTATGGGTGACACCATAGCGACATCCTTCCAATTACACGCCACCCTACCAGGGTGTCCAAAACACTAGAAACTAGAAATGTAATGGACCAGGAGGGTCCGGGCTATTACAATGATTAACCAAAGGTTATGTAATGTTGTACAAGTTTTCTTCTTCCTCATAAAACTATTCTTGTTTAATTATCAACTAAAATACCTCTAATTATAAAATATAAAAAATATCAATGTTATTATTTATTTGCCTCTCAATTTTATTAAAATCATTTTATTTTTCATTCAATAGAAATGGTTTATCATTCTCAATCTCATTCTTGGATTTTATGATTGAAGTGTTTCAATGAATAAACACAGAGGGAATGGTATGCATGTTTTGAATAAAAACATTTTCACCTATATTATTAACACATGTGATAAGAATATGATACTATATTTTAAAATTTAGCATGATTTGGGGTTGTTATATCTATTTTGGGTAACAAAAAATACATGAGTTCTTCTCAACTTTCACACATGTGTTCATGCACATGGGTTATTCTTCTTCATTTAAGCTATACTGATTAGGATAAACTCAAATAAGATTCATATAAGACAGTGTGTACATGGAATATTTTTCTAGTTTACCATTTATTCAACACAAATAAGTTATATACACTAGTTCCTAGAATTTATCAACTATCATGCCATCGTGAAGGATTTTGCAAGAACAACATGAGTTCATGAAATTCTCTTCGTGAAAGTATGAAGATTGGTAGAACCTAACAGGCTCACGGTACGTTGTTTTCATGAAATATGAGCTATAAAATATTACAATAAACCTAGATAAGCTCAATAATCAATTATTCAATATATATAGGAGAGGTATCACCACATTGTATGCTCCTCATACTGCTCTTTAATTCAAGATCAAATTAGAATATTTTCAATAAATACTACCACAAATTTTTAGTGTTAATAGATAAAGACTGTATTCACAAATTCCATGAATATTTTTTTACATTACTGAGTCCAATTGGAATTACTACAAACTCATAGTGCACATACCTTTAATAGAATGCAGTCTTGGGGATATTCTCCTTCTTCACCCTTACTTGAAAATTCTTCGACTAAAGATCTACCTTTGAAAAGTATTGTGATCCATGTAGCTTATCAAACAAATCATCAATCTATGGAAGATGATAATTGTTCTTTATTGTAATATTTTTTTATCCCATTATAATCAATGAAAATGTGCATCGAACCATCCTTCATCTTAATAAAGAGGACTGGTGCACACTAAGGTGAAGAACTTGGGTGTATAAAACCTTTATCCAAATTTTCTTATAGTTGTTTCTTCAGCTCCTCAAGTCCAAAAAACATCTATTTTATATGGATTCTAGGATAATGATAACTATCTAGGTATAAGATCAATTTAAAATTCAACCAATTTTCTGGAGGAAGACGAGATACTTATTTAGTATACACAACAGTGTATTCTCTCACAATGAGCATGTAACCAAGGATTATATTTTACATACACTGAATCATTTGAGAAAGATACACTTTCCCATAGGTAAATATTATCTATTATTGAGATGTTAGTTATAAAGAATATTCATCACCCTCTTTTCACATGTATAGAATCATAAGATGATTTTCAATACTGAGAGTGATTTTCATTTCAATGAAATATATGTTAGAACTATATATGGAAAGGAAACTGTACATATAATTGAATCAAATTACACTAAAGGTAGTATTAAAAGGTTCTATAGGATGTTAATACCACAAATTTTGATAGGTGATAAGTTATATACATGAGTTTAAATAATTTTCCCATTTTCTATTTTCACCAACAACTCTACTTACATGATTTTTGGTGGATTTGGGATATTTTTACTAAACATGCATGGTATGAAGAAATGTGTATAACCAAAATCCAAAAGTAAATTCACTATTATCGAATGAATAACTAGAGTACCTATCCCCACATTAATATGAGGATCAAGTTCAGAATTTATGAGGGCATGTTCTCAACCTTACTGCCTTGGAGGTTGTTGGCATTGATTGTCTCCAACAACCATTGTCTTAGTGAATTGGTTCACATAATTTAATTGTTCCTTATAAGTGAAGTATTAGAAAATAGGCTGAGGGTTGGATGTATAATTCCATTCTTCCATTTAATTTTGTGTGTTTCTCCCATCGAAAAATAACTATCTTGGTTTCCTTCCTTTATGCAGCTAAATCATTTCCTCTCCCCCCTTAGTCAATTATTGAGGTACTTCTTTCCATACTTTTGGAAGGTGGGATATTTAAATTTCTTACAAACATTATATTTCTTCATCGAAACACCATAATTAAACTCCAATTTCCAATTCTTATACTTATAAGTCCCTTAATATTCACTAATCTACATTTTGAATTTGAGGGATCATCAGTCAATTTCATCATAACTGTCAAATTCTCGGATCAGCATGAATTTCTGTAGACCTAGTTTTACCCCACCAAAGAAGCAGTTAACTATTAATTCAAGGGTAGTGAGAAAGATAGAGGTGTATCATGAACGTTTTTTATGTTTTTCTCAATGACTAATTCATCATATTTTTTCTTAAGGTAAACGAAATACCCTTCATTTTAAGTTAGAGAGTGAGAGGAAAACATTTGTCTAAAAATAATTTCTAGAATTCTTTTCACACCATCGCTTCGATTTCTTACTTATAATTTTTATTCTTGATTAATGTCTACCAATGATCATATTATCACTCCATATGATAAATAGAGAGTATAACACTCACTTTCTCAAAATATTTAAGGATTTAGATGATATTTTCAATGGATTGGATCTTTTTTCCATGATTAACGGATCATATGATCCATTGAGATCCCCATGTTTTTAAACATAAAGGTATCAATATAAACGTATAATTTATTAGGGGAATTTTGGAATTACTTTGGATTTTATTTTCTATTCATAATCTGAGTCAACAAGGAGAGTATCATTATAAGATTGTTGATTCTTGATCCCATTGGGTTGGGAATCTCGTTAGGGAAGTCATCAAATTACCATTCACATTGGTTATTAACTGACTTCCTTTACACATTTTCTAGAATAAATGGAAAATTAGGAATGATTATTTTCAAGATATTAAACTTATTTATGAAAAGATAACACATAAATTACATTTATTCCAAAACTTAATAATTTATCGGAATCAATATACGTTATCCATGATATATTTTATAACATAGGAACATAAGGTAATTTTTATTCCCCTAATAATGGTTTGTAATGAGCATTAAAATTTATCAAAGCATATCCCCTAGGAGTGTAAAAATAGTCATAAATAAAGGCATTTTGTTTTTCACCATTTCCTGATTGAGTCTATCTCAATTTAGTGTTTCTGAGTTTTATATCTGGGTAAATATTTTCTAGATACACATCCACTTGTAGTATCAGGAATGAGATTTATTTTATTAGAAACCACTTACTCTATAATTTTCAAAAATTTAAGAATGTATTTTTAGGTTTAGTTTTATCCCTAAAGTTTTCTCTAAAATTTTCTAATCATAATCCTTAAAATGAATTAAATTTCCTTTGCCACCAACTATGACAACCATTTCTATTATTACACATTTATTCAGGATTAATTACATAAGAGTAAACATAATGAAAACCATAAGATTGATAAGTCTAGTGTCTTTTGAAATTAGGTAGATTACAGGATAACTTAAAACATTAGGTACAACAACACTATTCAAAACTTCTTTAATGTGCTCATTATATTCATTCATTCTTAAAACTGCATGGGATAACATGGGGATATACTTAAGAAAGGTATGAGCTATAAATCCAAGTAGGTGAATAAAAAAATCATAACATGAATAATGTATCACATGTTATAAAATATTAATATCAACAATATATAAAATGGTTGGTAATCATACACATTAACTAGATTCATGATATAGGATGATAACATAATGCAACATGGGAGTGTTGAAAAAAAATTAAACATGACATCATAACCATAATTCAAGGTTATGAACCAAGGAAACATAACATAACATGCTAAGGATGACCTCCCTTGCACCATACATGACATATACTGAGGCTAAAACATTACCCAATTCATTATAGTACTATTTGGGTGAAACCATTATAATCATATCATGTACATGAAAAAGTGTTCCACATAGATAATTTATCATAAGAACATGTTTCATCATCTTTAATTTAGTTATCAAGGAGTGTGGAATTAATACATTTAACAAACCAATAAAATAATAATAGTTATATTTAATTGAATACCCTTGAATGTAAATAGTGATGCTATTCACAATAAAAAGGTTTGGCATGGAAAAATCACACTAGAATTTCAAAATCATAATGACAGTACATAAAGGTTTATAAAATGGTTTAATGATAGGGAAATGGGTATATCGTCATTTTTAAATAAAATGGGTAGTATGTGGGATTTTTAAATACATATACCATTATTATGAATTGGAAAAAAGTCATAAAATGATGAATACTCATGAGAAATTATGAGAAGGAAATGATCCGTAACCTTGAGAGGGTGATTCTAAATGCTCAGGGGGAGCTTCTTGAGAGAATATGGAACACTAGGAGGACTATAGAGAGATAATGGTAGATAAAATACATTTTAAGGGTATTGAGTTAAGATTAATTGGATATTGGTTGGGATTATATAGGAAATGATAGGGGTGTTATTTATTATTTCTCAAAATTAGGTTTTGGAATCTCTAGGGTAATGTAATCTAATCCAAAAACCTTCCAATGGATTTACCAATTATTTCTACCAAAGAGTAGTGATTTTAATTATTTTATAATTAAAAATTTCAACATTATTAAAATATTAACCTTGGTGATTCATAAGTGGGTCATGTTCTTAATGATATGTTTTTAAAAACCTAAATTATAATATACGTTTTTGAGGATTCATAAAGGCTTCATAAAATTAATAAAATAACCTAAAACAAATTAATTAAAAGGGGAAAACCAATATTTTTTCATGGATACCTTTTATATATTTTATTACGTCACTTTTTCGTTTTTATGTTATCATAATACAAACCATATATTTATTCAAAATTTCACTATTTCCTAAAAATTTGATGCTTATAAAATAATGAAAAATACACCGTTTGATAATTATGAAATTATGATTCCAAAAATAATATTTAATTGATCAAAATAATTTCCAAAATATATAAATTTTCACTTTTAAAATAAAATTTTCATTTGTTGAGAAATGCTGAGTTTTTTAACAATAATAGTTTTCGAACCATTTTTGAAATTTCATTTTACATCATAGCAATTATATTATAATTTTCATTTATTATTACTAGTTTAGTAATAATATTTTAATAAAAAACTATTTATTTAATAAATCCATTAATTCATCTATATAAATGAATTAATTATAATGTCATATTACCCAAAAATATAATTTTTGTTTTGTCATATCAAAATTGAAATCATTTGTAAAGTTAAAAAAATAAAAAGAAAATATATTAATTATTCTATAAAATATAAATATTCATATTTTTAGTGTCTTGATATGTAAATCTTTATTATAGTAGAAAATTATCCAAGGATAATGTCTGTGATGATGATATTTTCATGGGGTGGTTCTACTTACATGGTTTAGTCAATGATCTCAATGAGCTTGAACTTGTCCTTGAAATAGTTTCGTTCATGCTTTAATTTTTGGATATCAATTTCGATTTGGTCATTGGAAAATCATAGTGATGTAATCTACCTTAGAATTTCTGATAAATGGGATTTATAGGGTATAATCCTACTGGTTGATTCCACCACTTCCTTTGTCTATGTCAATTGTATTTTTAAAAACCCTATATTTATACTAATAACATGACCACTATTCAGTAACTATATTATCAATAGTTATGATGGTTAATAGTCTTTTAAATATGATAGGATATAATAAAACGAAATAAGTGAATGTGTTTTCTATAACCATAATACACACTACGACATTTAATTAAATCACAAAGTTGTCTTTATTTATAAATTCTTAGATTATTACATTAATTGTTTAAACAAATTAAATACAAGTGTTACTTTATTTATTTTCATTATTTATACTTGTGAGAATGTTAATGTGAGTTTAATTATTAATTTTTACGATTTAGGAATATTTATGTGATGATTAGGTTGTGTAGAACTTCAAATCTTAAGGTACATCAAGAAGAAAGAGTAACACCTGATCAGTGGATTCACCGAAAGATTGATTGTCTACTATGTGTTAGTTCTGGAAGAAGTGCTTTAGGTTGAATGGTGAGGTGGGTATAACCCAAATAAGTGGTATTAGATCTTGGTTTAGAATTCATTAGTACTCACGTTAAGGACTAAGGTAACATTCTTACCTTCAATGATGTTATTTTGATTTAGTGGTAGATTTTTACTTTTATCATAAGGACTAGAGTTAGAAGATAGTAAGATCTTGATAGATATTTTTTACAAGAAATAAATTGGATTTTGATTGATGATAGTGGAATACTAACTTATTTTTAAGGACATGGATTCTATATTGATTTCAATAAAATTATAAGGAATAAAAAAATTTGAATGGGAGAGGCTGGACAGAAATACACTCAATACTATCAAAATTTTATTGGTTCATATTTCAGATTTTAGAATTTAAGATGTTAAGATCATGATAGAGTTAATGAAGAAACTATAAAAATATTTGATAATATTTCCGTGATGATCATGATGTTCATGATGTGAAGAATATTTGGAATGAGATTTTGAAAAGATAGATATGCCCATGATCAGGGGAGTAATTTTAAGGTGATTCAAAGTCATCTCAAATAAGCTAATGTCATGTTCATTTAATATGTGAGGGAAATGTTTTTTTCACGTCCATAAAGTTAGGAGGAAATGGTAATTTCATGAGAAATTATTATAAGCAATAAGAATTGGTGTTTGTGGATTTTTTAGGGCCAATAATATTTGAATATCTCAGTTGGGGGGGGGGGGTCAAGGAACATCCAACAGGTCTCTTATCATGGAAGGAAGATAAAGGTTTCTTTATAGAAGAAGTTAGATTATAAGTCATTTAAAAGGAGATATGTGGAACGAGATGGTATGGGAACAAAATTATATAACATTGGTAAGAGTAGAAATATTGATAAATATTTTCTAGATTGAATGTTAAATTATAGACAAGTATCATCTTGAATCACAAGTTTTTATTTATTTTGTGAAAACAGAGTGTAGTCGTAGTTTACTACAGAGCACCCTTGTTTTAGTGGAATCAAGGGTAATTTATTATAGATAATCATTTAACTCCATGACATAGAATGGGTTCACGGATAATTATATGTACGATATGTTTGAAAAGATACACTAAGTTAATAATGAGGATCTTGAAGTATTGTGAAATAGAGATGTTAGGGTACATATGAAGGGAAAATGTTACCTTGATATCCTAGTAGTTCGACACATACCTTATTTGTGGAAAATTTTAATTTCTTTAGGATAACTAGATGATGTAGGATTTGGAACATATTTAACCAAACTATTGTGAAAAATCACTTAAGGATTCATGTTGGTGGTGAAAGGGATTACAAATAGACCCTTGTATCTATTTAGAATTCCATATGGGTAAAACACATCTAGAACCATAATTTATGATTGTTCAATGTTATGTAATTATAATCCCTTAAATCTCAATGATAATAGTATATAATTTATAATATAAATGGTCACGTTGAAGTTGAATCTTATAAAAATTAGAATTCATAAGTGTTTCATATTTTTTAAATAATATAAGGTGTCATTTAATCACTAGGGAAGAAAAAAAAATAAGAAGTTAGAAATTGTGTATACATATGTTTGGGGACCATCCCCAATCTTATCTCATGGTGGATTTTAATAATTTTTGATGTTTATTAATGAATACATACTGAAATTATGGGTTCACTTCCAAAAGAAAAAATCATAATTGTTTGGATTATTATTTTAAAGGAATTCAATGGTTTAGAATGAGACTGGAAATAAGATGAAATGATTAAGGTTTTAAAATGGTGGTGAGAATAGTGGTAGTATCTTCTAAAACATCATAAGTACAAATGTATAAGACTTGAGAAGACCATGCTCAAAATTATAGAACAAAATGATGTGGCTAAATGGATGAATAATACTTTAATGGGGAAGGTGCAGATCAAAAGGATGTAATCTAGAATGTTCAAGGAATTTTTGGTGATATTATCAACCATGAGACCTACTTAGTTTACAAAAATATATCAAAACAAATTTATTAGGAAATTATTAAATATATGCGGTCTTCTAAATTAGAGGAACTCATCAATATTAAAGTATTATGAAGTGATTCATATTTCCATGTAGATTCTAAGGATTGAGATAATCTCAAGGAAAAATATATATAATGTTTCCTTTTTAGATATATAGATGAAAATAATGGTCTTTAATATCGTATGATGATTTGAGAGAAGTAATCAGAAGATAAAATGTTCTCTTCAATGAGTGGGTCCTGTACAAATATCAAAACCCATGGGAGAAATAAGATGAGGATAAAGGTCCAACTGAAAAACAAAATCATTTTGATCTAAATAGGAAATATAATAGGATATGGGTTCCATAGAGTTAAAATTTCAACATTTATATTTTAGTATATAGACTATAATAATATATAAAAAATAGATGTACGGTTATTGAGGTTAGAGTGAGAGTTCTGAAAGTTGGGACTCTATAAGTATCATGTCCAAAAAAGAGACAATCCAGAAGTTGTATTATGGAGATCAAAAAAATTAATGAAATTAATAAAAAGGTTATTAAATAACTTGAACTTATTGATTTTAATAGACATATGGTAACCCAAAATCCTAGAATAATTATCTAGTCTCAAATCATCAAGTAAATTTGAGTTATTCATGAAGGAAGAGTTAGATTCACTACATGTGAATAATTCTTTAGTGATAATAGATCTATGATAGAGTTGACATTATCAATGTTTTTATTTTAATATAAATTATATAATCACTCAGTTTTTTCATTATATGAGAAATTACATCATTTTTGGAATTTTGAAGCATTTTGAGCTAAAATGTGAAAATACGCTAATTCTGGAATTTTAACAGTTTTCACCAGTTTGTTGTTTTGGAAATAATAATTTCCTTAATGATCTAATTATTTAAACTCATTTTAAAGAATAATTTTCTTAAGGGATTCATATGTTACCATTGGACCAAGTACCAAATTGATCATCTTAATGAAAAAGAACTATCGATTTAGAAATTTAGTTTTCCGAAAAAATTGATTCCCCTTAAATAAATGAGGCATAACATGCTCCAAATATGATCAAATGACGTGATTATACCTGGAAGAGAGAGATATCTAGAATTATAATCTCAATGAAAATTATCATCCTTAAATTTTTTCATTAATATGATCTTTGTGGTGAATAAATTTGGAGGATGTTGAAGAGTCACTTACGCTAGAAAATATTTTATAAATAAATCATCCATTACCTTTTCACCATGTTTCAAAAAGAGATAAAATTTTGTTTTCAGAAATAGAACTCATGTGTGGAAAATATTTATAAAGATAAATTTTCATGATTTCGCCAAGGGGATTTCCAAATTGAAGCATAATTTATGGATTTAGATTATAGATGGAATATTTCCACCCATCCCCTTTGCCTTTATATTTTCTTCCCCCCTTTCATTTCTATGAGGGTTTGATTAAAGGAGGGGGATGTTCTAGAGATTATATTTTTAATAATATGATTTCTATTGATGATAACCAAGTCATGAAGGTTTATAATCCAAGTGGTGGTGGGGTGGTAGAAGAGATATAGGGATTGTTCCCTTTTGAGTTTTGTACTTCATTATATTCTTATTATATTTTTCTAGAAAAAGTATTCAGGATTGAAGAAAGACACTTTTCAATATTGTATTTATTTTATTTTATTTTTATATGGAATTTTGATAAAAATATTAAAGTAATGTCTCATTTTAGAAATTTATTTGGACAAGGTCCCTCTTTTTAGCATAATGAGTTTAATCAGTTTTGGTTGCTTGAAGGAAATTGGGTAATTAAATAACTTTGAAAATAAGATCAACATCTTTATTTTAGGACTTAATATTATTTTTAGTAAATTTAGGTGTTCAATAGGAGGTCTTTGAGTGATCATTGAAAAATATAATTTTAAAATTCATTTAGACAATGATAAAGGGAGTGCCTAATTATTAAATTTGGTCAACCACTTCCTTATATAGTTTCTTTTTATACAGTATTATTTTCTTTTGATCATTAATTACTAACACATGTTTATTGTTGAATTATAATTTTTTATAATTTATCTTTGTTTAACCTATTTTAAATGCCCATTTATAATTTTTATATTTATCAAAAAAATTAACAATGTTACAGTTTGAAATATTAACATGTAACCTCCTCATGAGATAACCAAGTGGTCACCACTATTCTATATTTTAAAGGGAAAATTATTGACTTGGGTAATTCAATTGAAAATACCAGTGTGAATTTGGGGCACATTCAAGGGAGTTTTCTATGTTTTTTCTAATTATTTATAATGTTTTTTAGTATTTTAACCACTAATTTATAGTTTTTAAGAAAAAATGGATTTTAAAATGTATTACTCATATTCCTGGCCTGATTATTATCAATATTAATAGAATATTCATGATGAATTAATAAAATATTAACTCTACCAAAATGGTATTGTGCTTTAATAATAAACTTCTAAGATTCAATAACTAAACAAATAGAAATTCTTTCCAATGCTTTAAATGAATTGAATGAACTAAAATCTCAAAATGATGCTCAAGAAATGGAAAATATTATCTTACCCACTTTTTATAGTAAAAAACTTTTTTTGGATGAGTTAAAAAATTATTTAGAATCATCTTTTGAAAATTTAACGGAAGAAATTATCACTGATTAACATATTGATGTGTCTTTTGAAAATAAAATGTATTTGGAAAATTATTATGTTGAATTAGTTGAAAATGAAATTTCTTGTGAAGCCCCAATTTTTGAAATTGAAAATTAAAACAATTTGTATGAAACATTTCCTAAATAAGTAGAAAAAACTTAAACCATTCATTTTGTGAGAGTATATGGAGGAACCTAATTTGCTACACACATTCTATACAACTCTTTTAGACTCCCAAAAAGAGCCAAAACCTGAGAACCCATGAGGATATGTCTTAAATATTGATCCATTATTTTCATATTATTTTTATAATTAATTAATAACTACCTCTTCCTATGAATATTTAATGATTACTACTTTTGATTAGTCTAATTTTTTAGATGAAGAGGAGGTCAAAAATAAAAATTTAGAATGAATTGTGAGACCGTTTTAGTTTGCTGATGCAGATAAGTATGGTGTTATCAAGATAATTTTCAAATAATAAATCATATTTGAAGAAAAAATGAATCCAAAAAACATCATGAGATTGATGTTAAAAAATCAGTGGATGTTTATTTTGGGGATAAATTATTAGAAAGTGACTTTTATATTTTGTTCCCTTCTGCACAACGTCAATAGAACATTGAATTCCTATAGGGGAACCTGTGGATATATGATCTTCGGATACTCTTCAAGTTGTGTGAGCTGAATAAGACTAGAGAGATAATTTTGCTAGTTTAGGAGGGAGAAACTTAACCCACCTTCAGATTGGTGATGACCATCCGGAACTACCTGACTAGGGGTAGTGAAATCCTATTACCCACTTGGGGGTTCATAACAGGGATATTTTTACCTTTTCTTTATTTTTATTTCTATTTATTTTATTTCAATAAAAATTTTAGGTTTTCTTAATGTAGGTTTCCAGGTTAGATATTTTCAAGAGGATAGATCAAGGCTGCTACTGCTTAATAAAAATCATGTTGTTTCTTTCCTCTCAATGGGTTTTCCACGTCTTATCTTCTTGTTTTTTTTACTTCACAATTTTATTTTCTATAAAAAATAAGTACATTGTATAAAATGTGTGTGGAGGGAGGAATATTCTGGGTAAATTTTGATTTTTGGTGTTTTATTTAATTTTTTTGGGTAAAAAAACGTTTGATCTTCAAAGTAATATCCTTTATGAATTGAAAATTATTGTTGATGAAAGGAACCAACTAGATTCATTGAACTGAACTAAAATGATTTCCAAAATATTATTTTTTTTATTCAAATTGTATAAATTCCTAAAAACACCATTGAATTTTGAATTCTATGAATACTATCCAATATTGGAAATCACTAGCCCATGAGGCTTATAAAACAATATTTCATATTCTTCTTATTCACCCCACTTATTTAGTGAAACACAGAATTGTCTTTTTAACTAGGAATTTATTTTTTTACTATGAGAACCTTTGAGCAATAAATAAGTTGTGTTCAAAATTACTTTGACAATTTGTTTGTGATTGAAAGATTCCATTTTTCATGAGAATCCATTTTTTCTTCTATCATTCCTTATATATTTGACCATTTCAGCCCCTAGTATCCATGTTAATATTGCTTCTTTTGCCACATTACAATCCATTTTACCTTTACGACCTTCTTTGAATGTATAAATGCATGTTCTCATTGAACTTAATTGTGGTGGAAAAACGACTTGTAGTGGGAAACTTAATTTGGTGTTTCTTTGGTTGGAAATTAAAATTTCAAAGAGATGTTTTACTGATGAAATTACTTTTCTAAAAGTTTTTCCCATATAGGATATTTTTAAATGGATGATATGCCTTTATAGAGAACCTAATGAACTAAATATGTGCCTATCTAGATATTTTAATGAAAAAATGAAATGTTGAGAAAATGTTTTTCTTCCATTGATACAAATTTAGAAATGTTGTGTGATTTACAAGAAATAAATTTTAAAGATGTTTTGGAGAAAATTTTTTCCATGAATAAATAAGATATGACCATATATAAGAGAAAATCGGGACCAAGTATTTTGGATTCAGTAAAGAGACTAGCCATCTCGTTTGGCCTCAGAATTTTTTGACATTTAAGAACCCACAACCATTAAATCTTAGAAAACCCATTCTATGTACTAATAATGAATATAATTATTTGACTCAATTGGGTGTATATTTAGAAAGTTTACAATTATATGGTATTCCATTCTTTTATTTGGATGGGAAAATCTTTTTTTGAAAATCAAAATTAAGTGCTAAGATAAAAAAAATAATGGTAGGCATAATTATGTATGGCAAAATGATTGAAATGTAAATTGACTGATTGAACAAAATGAATAATTTTGACTTTAAGTAGTTTAATAGGCATAAAAATTTGGCTTCTTTTGTTTTTAGTTTGTGAATTTCATTGAAATGTGTTTTGAAATTTCATTGGAAATTTATTTTGAGTTCTCACTTTTTTGGTATCCCAAGTGCTAAATGTGGTTGAATTGATAGAGATGAAATCATAAATATTTTTTATTTTTATTTTAGTGATTTTATCCCCATATATTTTTAATTATATGAGAAATTAAATCATTTTTTTATAGTTTTAAGTGCTTCAATCTCAATTATGAAAATTCAGCAATTTTGCAATTTTAACAGTTTTTCACCAGTCTATTGTTTTGAGAAAAAATTCAATACTAATCCCAGTTTATAAATTATTTTTTAAGAATCATTTTCTCATGATTATAATATTTTCCAACTAGAAAAAGCACTGGAATAATCATCTTGAGGCCCAAAAAATCAATCTATTTACAAATTCAATTTTCAAAGAATATTGATACCCCTTCAATAAATGAGCCGTAATATAGTCCAAATATGTTAAAATGAGGTGATTCGACTTGGAAAAGATATACGTACAGATGGTGAATCCCCTTGATAAGTAACATGATTCAATTTGATCAGTAATATGGAATTTGAGGAACATGACATTGGATGAAGTTGAAGAGTCACTTAATCCATAAAATATTTTATAAGTAAATAGACAATAATATTTTCACCACGTGTAAAAAGGAAATAAATTTCGTATTAATAAAAATAAATTTCACGTGAATAGTTATTGAAGACACCACAATATTATTTGTCTTGAAGTTTATCCATATTGAATGATACTATCAGGATAAACACTCCAGATAGAAGATTTACACTCATCCCCACTGCCTTTATATTTTCTTCCCAACTTTCATTTCTCAGAGTTTTGGATTTAAGGAGGTGGATGTTTTGGAAAAGATTTGTTGGAGAAGATGTGTTCCATTTTTGATAATCAAGGAATTAATATATAAACTCCATGTGGTGGTGGGAATCACAGATCTGAGAATTTATCCTCTTTGAGTTTGGTACAACATTCTATTCTAATTATATTTTTCTGTATGAGGTTTTTATGATTGAAGTATATCACTTTTAATTCTTGAATTTAGGTTCTTCAATTTTTATCTTGAATTTTTGTTAACTTGTTAAATTAAATTGGTTGTTATTATTTTTTAGACACCTTTTTTTGAGGGATCCCCATTAAGAACAATATGTTAAATCTATTTTGGTTTCTCAAAGGTCTTTAGGTAATTTAATAACCCTAGAAAGTAGATCAACACCCATGTTTTAGGTCTTGATATCATTTTAAATAAATTTTTGTGTTCACTTTTAGGTATTTGAATTATAATTGAGGAATATAAATTGAAATATAATTTAGAAAATGATAAAGGAAGTGTTGAAGGATCAAATTTTGTTAAACACTACCTTTATTAGTTAGTTTTATCTAGTTTGGTTTTCTTTAGATTTCTAATCACTAACACATATTTCTAGTTTATTAATGATATAAATTAATTTAACTTTGTATAACTCATTTTAAATCTCCATTTCTAAATATAACATCTATAAAAAAATAACAACCCGATACTTTGACAACTAAATATAAAACATCTTTATGAGAAAACCCTAGGGCCACCAATATTCTACAATTTTTGGGGAGAATTATTGTATAGGGTGATTTGATTTGAACCCCTAGCATTAATTTGGGGAAATTATTGAAAAGTGTTCCTATGTGGTTTCTACTTTTTTTTTAAAATTTCATTACATTAGAAAATAATTTAGATGATTCAAGAAAAATAATTTTCATAGTGATTACTCATATGCCTGGTCTAATTATCAACAATATGAGGAGCATAATCATGATGAATTTTTATAATTTCTACTCCAAAAAAATTTTCTGGTGCTTCAATAATAAGATTCAATGATTCAAGAAGTATGAAAAGAAATGTAAATTATTTCCAATGACTTCAAAGAATTGATATAAATGAAAGCCCAACAAGATTCTCAAGAAATGTAAAAATAGGGAACCTTTATTGGGTGAGTTAAAAAATGATTTAGAATCACCTTTTTAAAATTTAATGGAATAAATTTTCATTTATTCACCAATTGATCTGTCTTTTGGAAATCAAATAACATTGGGAAATTATTATACTAAATTTGTTGAAAATTAAATTAAATGGGAAGCCCGATTTTTTGAAATTGAATATTCTTAAAATATATATGAATATTTGGCTATAAAATAGAAACATGATCCATTCAATTTTTTAGTGAATATGGAGGAACATTAGTTATAGTGAAATATCAATTAAAATTTTTTCGACTCCCAAATAAATCTGGAATATATGAACCCTCAGAGAGATATATTAATTTTTCATCTATTCTTGTTAGATTATTTTGAAATTAAAATTTTACCTGCTTCTCCCTATATAGATTTAGAACCTAAAACTTTTGAGTGGAATAATTTTTCAAATTAAGTGGATGTTAATGATTAAATTGAATAAATAATGTTTTTTTCATTTCAATACACTCATACACATATAGATGGTGTTATTAATATGATTTTCAAAGAATAAATTTTTTTTGAAGAAAAAATAGAAGATAAACCACATCTTGATATTAAAATTCAAAACCAATGGATGTTGTTTTGGATTAGTAATGGTAATGTGTCTTTAATATTTTGTTCTATCTTACACTACATCTATATAACATCAAATTCCATGAAGGGAACCTGACCATATCAGATTTTGGGTGATTATAAAGGTTGTGTGTGCTGAATAAGACTATAAATAAAACCATTTTCCAATTCATGAAGAAGAAACATCACCCACCTTCATATTGAGGATGATTAGATAGAACTATCTGACTAGAGGCAGTGAAATCCTAGCACCCACTTGGGGGTTTATACGAAAGATCTATTCCACTATCTTCTTTTTTTTTTTTATTTTCTTTAGTTTAATAAAACTTTAATGTTTTATTTTTCATGTAGGTTCCCATGATATAGATTTTTAGGGGGATAGATCAAGGCTACTTCTACTCAATAAAAACTAGGTTGTGTCTTTCAAATTCACTTTTTCAAATGTCTAATATTCTTATTTTTTAATTCACAATTTTAACTGATATGAATAACGAGGACATTGTACAAAAAAATTTTGGGGGGGGTGGAAAATGCTGGGTAGATTAAGATTTTATGTGTTTTAATTTAAAATTCTTTGTGTCTCATTTAAAAATTTATGTTAATTTTTTTTTGATCTTCTAAGTAATATATTTTGGAATTAAAATATTTTATTGATAAAAAGAACAAAATTGGTTCATGGAACATGACATAAATGATTACAGAAATGTGATTTGTTTTGGATTCAAATTGTTGAAATTCATGAAAATACGATTGAATTTTGAATTCCAAGCCATGAATGTTATGCAATGATGAAAATCACCTTCCCATGAGGCTTATGAACCTAAATTTCACCTTATTAACATTACCCCAAATTCTTGAGTGTTCTAAAGAATTCATGTTTTAACACGAATATACCTTTTTCTATCAAAATGATTGAGATTTAATGAAGTTATATTAAAAATGATTTAGGAAATGTTTTTCTGATTGAAATCCATTTTTTTCATGAGAATCATTTTTCATTCTATGTCAACCTATAAATTTGACCTTTTTGAGCCCTTAGTATCCTTTTATATTTTATTTGGTTTTCCACATTACAATCAGTTTCCCATTTCCAACCTTCTCTAGAAGTATAAATGCATTATCAATTTGAACGTAAGTGTAAGGGAGAAGATTATTAGTGGTGTGCTACCTTATTTGGTGTTGCATTGGGTGGAAAATTAATACTTAGAAGAGTTGTTTTTTTCTTCTAAATTTACTTTATTAAATAAAATTCCCATATAATTATTTTATGGAAATCATATTTTTTCCTTTCTCGAGCACTCAAGGAACTACAGTTTTGCTGATCTAGAGATTTTGAAGAATAAAATCTTAAAGTTTGAGAATAAATTTTTCTTCCATTACTACTTATTTGTAAAGGTTGTGTCATCTCCAGGAAGGTAATTTGGAAATTGTTTTGGAGATGATTTTATGGCATGAAGATATAGGAGTAGACCATTCGTAAGTGAAGACTTGGTTTAGGAAATTTTACTTCAACAAATATCCATGCCATCTATTTGGCTGCATAATATTTTAACATTTGATAACCCAAAAACCATCATACCTTATAAGTATTCAATCTAAGTCATCATGATAGATATAATTATTTAAATCAATTGGGTGGATATTTAAAAATTATTCAATCAAATGGTGACCCTTTCATTTGTTAGCTTGGAAATATATTTGTGCAAAATCAAAATCATGTGTTGAGAAAAAAAAGAGAGGTATGAATAATTGTGCATGGATTATTGAATGAAATGGTAATGGATGAATAAAAATAATTATGTTTTTTGAATTGAAGCTATTGAAGTGGAATGATAATTTTGGGGCCTTGATGTTGAAATTTTTAATTTTATTTACATGTGTTTTTTATTTTCATTAGAAATGTATTTTGAGTCCTCGATTGTCTATGTTTCGAAGTTATAAGTGTGGGGTAATAAAAAGAGTCGAAATTTTGAATATTTTATATTTTAATTTTAGTGATTTAATCCCCATAAATGTTTTATTATATTATAAATTACATCATTTTTGTAATTTTGAAGAGTTTTTAGATAAATTGTGAAAATTTCCTAATTCTATAATTTTAAAAAAATTTCATCATTTTTTTGTTTTGGGAATAAATATTTATCAACTGATAAAATTTTCCAAATTATTTTCTAGGAAACCTTTTCTCATGTACTTCATGTGTTCCAACTCGAGGAAGTTCTAGGTCGATCATCTTGAGGCCAAAAAAAATAAATCTATTTTGAAATATAGTTTTGGGATAGAATTGATACCCCTTCAATAAATGAGGTATAATAAGGTACAAATATTTAAAAATGAAGTGATTATAATTTTAATTGTGATAGGAAATGATGTTTCATATCCATGATAGATACCAAGCATAAATTTGGTCATTAATATGGTATTTGGGTGCGTTAAATTGAAGGAAGTTGAAGAGTCCCTTAGACCTTAAACAATTTTCGTAAATTGGCCATAAAATTTTCACCATGTATAAAAAAGAGATAAAAATTAGTATTTAGAAATATAACTCATGAAATAATAATATTTATGAATATATATTAGCATGATTCTACTAGGAGTATTTCTGAATTGGAGTGTACTTTTAGGGTACAGATTATATACATAATATTTCCACCCCTCCCCTTTTACATTATATTTTCATCTCTAATTTAATTTAAAGGAAGACTAGATTGAATGAGGGGATAATATAGAGAATATATGATGGATAATAGGAATTGAATTTATGATAATTAGTTTAAGAAGGTTTAAACACAAAGTGGTGGCGGGCATCGGTGATCTGAAGATTATTCCCTTTTGAGTTTAGTACTTCATTATATTATTATTATATTTTTATAGAAACCATTTTAATGTTTAAAGGAGGTATCTTCTATTTATTTAATTAAGTTTCTTCTATTTATAAATGTAATATTGATCATCTTGTTAATGTAAATTTTTTATTCTCATTTTTAAATTTCCTAGGGGGGGTCTCCCCTTTGAGAACAAGTGGATCAACACCCATATTTGAGGTCTTGATATAGTTTATAGGAAATATAGGTGTTCACATGGATGACTTTGAGAAATAAATGAGAAATATAATGTGAAAATTCATTTATAAAATGATAAATAGAGTTTATAAAGATCATATTTTTTCAACCACTTCCTTCCTTAGTTTTTTTTCTCGTTCTATTTTCTTCTAATTTCTCATCACAAATGTATATTTCTTATTACATTCTGATTTTCATTAATTTAACTTTTTTCAACCCATTTGAAATCCCCTTATCTAATTCTGACATTTACCAAATATTTATCAATAATGTGATAGTTTGGAAACTTAGTCTGAAACCTCATCATGTAAAAAACCTCGTAACCAACAATATGATACATTTTAAGGGAGAAATTATTGATTATGGTAATTTGATTGAAAATTCAAATTTTTTATTTTTTATTTTTGGATGTTATATTATTCAATTTTTTTATATTTTTTTTAATTTTTATTATTTTAACTACGAATTAAGAATTTTCAAGAAAAAACTAAAAATGTATTTTCATAATGATTACTCATTTTCATGGCCAGATTATCAATAATATTAGGTGAATAGTCATGATGAATTTAAAAAAATTCAACTGCAAAAAAATTATATGGTGTTTCAAAAATAATCTTCCATGATTAAATTAGTAAGTAAAAGAATTGAAATTATTTCTCATTATTTAATATAAATGAAATAAATTAAAGAAAAAAAATATAATCATGAAATGAAAAATCAAATCACAAAAACTTTTTATATTGATAATCCTTTTTGGATGAGTTGATATAAAATTTTAAATAACATTTTTCAAATTCTAAGGGAGAAATTATTGCTGATTAACAAATTGATGTGTGTGTTTGAAATAAAATTTATTTAGAAAATTATTATATTGAGTTGGTTGAAATTGAAATTTCATGTGATGCCCCAATTTTTAAAATTGAAAATTCAAAACCATTGTGTGAATCCTTGGATAAAAAGGAAGAGAAACGTGATCATTTAATTTTGGAAGAGAATATAGAGGAACCTGTGTTTCTTCACATATTCAATACAACTATTTTAGACTCTTAAATAGAGAAAAAATCTATGAAACCTCTGGGATATGTATTAATTTTTTATCAATTATTGTTATATTAATTTGATAATAAATATTTACTACTTCTCCCTATATAAATTTATTGCCCACTTCTTTGGAGGGGACTAATTTTTTAGTTGAAGAGGGCATCAATGCTGAAAATGAAGAAAGAATAATGTTCCTGTTTGAGTACATTGGTGCACATGAGGATAGTGGTATCGAGATTATTTTCAAATAATAATCATATTTAAAGAAAAATTGGATGATCAACCACATCATGATATTAATATTTAAACAGCAATGGAACTTTTTTATAAGGATTATGTATTGGAAAGTGGATTTTAGCTTTTTCCACTTACAATACATCATTGTAAAATTAAATTCCTAGATGTGATCTTGAAGATATCTAATTGTTAGGGATTCTATAAGTAATGTGATTTAAACAATACTTTAGAAAAATAATTTTTATGGTTCATAAGGAAGAAACATCACCCACCCTTATATTAAGGATGATCAACTAGAACTACCTAACTTAGGGTAGTAAAATCCTAGAACCCACTTGGGGGTTCATACAAAGGATATTTTCAATTATGTTTATTTTTTTATTTCATTTATTTCAATGAAATTTTGTTGTTTTGTTTTGTTTTTCATGTAGGTTTCCAAGTTTCAAATTTTTAGGAGGATATATCAAGCCTGTTATTACACAATAAAAAACAGGTTATGCCTTTCCTTTAAAATTGTTTTTCCAGGTCTTATCATATGGATTTTTACATCAAAATTTGAAATACTATGAATAATTAATGAAGTTTACATAATACGCGTGGGGGGGGGAATATTTTGGGTAGATTAGGATTTTTTGTGTTTGATTTTAATTTTTATGTTCAAAAAACATCTGAAATTCAAAGTAATATAAATTGTGAATTTACTTTTTTAAAATGAAAAGATCCAACTTGATTAATGGAACTCAAAATTAATGATGTATGAAAATATCTTTTTTCTAGATTCAATTTGTGGAAATTCATGAAAATACCATTGAATT
The DNA here is from genome assembly GCA_963277665.1 of Viscum album. Classification (NCBI taxonomy): domain Eukaryota; kingdom Viridiplantae; phylum Streptophyta; class Magnoliopsida; order Santalales; family Viscaceae; genus Viscum; species Viscum album. Next base: position 522,494,183 of record OY728145.1, read on the forward strand.
TTGAATCCCATTCCATGAATTCTATTAAATATTGAAAATCACTTTCCCATGTGACTTCTAAACCTATTTTTAATCTCCATCACATTAACCCCACTTCTTTAGTGACGAAAATAATAATTATTTTAACTATAATATTCCTTTTTTTCTTTGAAAACCATTGAACTTTAAATAAGTTTTGTTAAAATGGAATGAGTCATTTTTTTGGGATTGAAAGACCCCTTTTTTCATGAGAATAAATTTTCATTCTAGTATGACCTATATATTTGATCTTTATGAGACCTCTGTAGCCATGTACATATTATTAGGTTATCCAAGTTACAATACATTCTCTCTTTCCAACCATATTTAGAGTTATAAATTCTCGATCTAGTTGAACTATGTGTGGGGAGAAGCTGACTTGTGGTGTCCTACCTCATTCGATGTTGATTTGGGTAAAAATTCCTATTTTGATGACATGTTCTTACTGCTGAATGTAATTTACTAAAATTTCATCCCATCTAGATGTTTTATAGAAATTATATTTTTCTCTTACTGGAGCCCCCAAATAACTAAATTTATTCATATCTGTATCTTTTAAAGAAACAAAATTTTAAATTTTGAGGGGAAATTATTGTTCCATTACTACATATTTAGAAAATTTGTGTGAGGACCATGAAATACATTTTGATCTTGTTTTGGATATGATTTTATGTCCTGAAAAAAGAGGATAAGACTCTGATTAAGTAAAAATTGGGATCATGGAATTTTTCTTCAACAAAGAACCAATCCATTTATTTTTTCCTGAGAATTCCTGGAAATTTGAAACCCAGCAGCCTTAAAAATTCAGAAAATACCATTATATGTACTCATGATGGATATAATTATATGAATAAATAAGATTCATATTTAGAAATTTTTCAAGGCTATTTTGACCCTTTCATTTATTTGGATTTCAAAAACTTTGTTCAAAATCAGAATCAAGTGTTGATAAAAAAAAGTTCGGTAGAAACAATTGTACATGGAGGATTGAATGAAATGGGACTTTAATGAATAAATAAGATGAAGAATTTATAATTGAAGCTATTAATAGGGAATGATATGTTGGGTGCCTTGATTTTGAGTTTTTTTAAATTTCATCGACATGTGTTTTGAATATTCATGGGGAATTTATGTTCAGTGCTCACTTGTTCGAGAGTCTAAGTGTTAAGTGTGGGGGAATTAATATAGTTAACATTTTGAATATTTTTTATTTTCATTTAAATGATTTAATCCTCATAAACATGTAATTATATGATAAATTTCACCCTTTTTGAAATTTCAATGTTTCTGAACAAAGTTATGAAAATACCAAAATATTGGAATTTTAATAGCTTTCAATTAGTATTTTGTTTTAGGAAAAAAATTTATATACTAAAAAAATTTATCAAATAAATTTTTTATAAACCCTCTATTCATGGGATTCATATGTTACAATTGGAAAATGCCTTTAATTGATCATCTTGAGGCCCAAAAAAACAAACCAATTTAGAACTTCAGTTTTTAGATAGAATTGATACCCCTTTAATAAATGAGTCATAACACAATCCAAAATTTTCAAAATTTGTGATTAAAACTATAAAAGAGATAATAATTTAATATCTATATTCATGACAAATACTAGGACTTAATTTAATAGTTACAATTGTATTTGGGATGTGTAAAATTGGAAGAAGTTGAAAAGTCACTTCAACTAAAAAATATTTTCTATGTAAATTGGGTATAACCTTTTATCAACATGTCATAAGGAGCTCAAATTTGTATTAAGAAATATAACTTGAATGAGAAAAACTATTATTATGAAGAATAGGAATTATTCATCTCGGAGGATGCCCAAATTGTAGTGGAATTTCTTGATATATATTCTGGATTGAAGATTTTCCCCCCTCCCCTTTGTATTTATATTTTCTTCTCAATTTTTATTTTTAGGAGGGTTGGATTGAAGGAGGGGATTGTGATAGAGAAAATATGATGGATAATAAGAGTCATATTTATGGTAATAACGTCATGTAAGTCTAAACTCTATGTGATGGTTGGCATTAGCAATAAGATTATTCTTCCCTTTTAGTTTGGTACTTCATTGTATTATTATTACATTTTTCTAGAAATATTTTTCATGATATAAGGAGGAATATTTTAATTCGTGAATATAGTTTCCTATATTTTTATCTATAATGATGATTAAATTTTATTTGTAAAGTGTTAATTTTAATTTTTCAAATTTCTTTTGTTGAGGTATCCTCTTTGATCACAATGAGTTTAATCTATTTTTGTTGCACATATGTCTCTAGGTAATTGAATCACATAGACAATAAATTAAACAAACATATTTTTGGTACTATACAATTTATAGTAAATTTAGGTGTTCAATTGGTGGTATTTGATTGATAATTGAGAAATATAATTTTATAATTTAATTATTCATTGATAAAGGGAGTGTGCGAGGATCGATTTTTTAACCAATGCTTTCTTTAGTTTGTTTATATCTTGTCAGATTTACTTCTGATTTATTGTCACTAATGTAGATTTATTATTGTATTATGATTTTCTATACATTAATTTATTTATCCCATTTTTAATCCCCATGTCGAATTCTAACATTTAACAAAAACAAATTAACATCGTCATAGTTTGACAACTTAATCTGCAATGTTCTCATGAGACAACCTGATCGTCACCAGTGAGATACATTTTAAGGGAAATATTATTATCTGCGGAAATGATAATTAAAACCCCAGATTAAATATACCAAATGGAATGAAATAACATGATAAAAAGTTGGTTCTTACAATTAAAATAATTATTTTATGAAAAGAAACAATACATGTCTAGACTAGTGGATAAGGGGGTTTTAGTAGAATGATTCTATAGAATTGACTAATATATTTCCACTAGTATTTAAAGACACTTCCATATAGATAGTACTAAGAATAGATTCATATAATAATATTCACTTAAATAAAAAATATATAAATACAAGTTTTATTAGTGAATTCCTAGAGAAAATTTACTAGATGAATCATAATGGTTTTTTGGATCAATTGAAGATTGATGGGTGTGTAAATGGAATAGAATTATCAATGGATTGAAGCATTCATTAAGATAATGGAATTGAAAATTTCATGTGGTCATGGATGAGAAGAGTTTAATTAGGAGAAATGCAGGCTACTATTTCAACCAAAAGGTAGTTGAGAATGGTAGATTCAATGTTTTCTATTATACATGAACTAGATGCTTCTAAAAGTAATAGATATTATAAATATCCAGAAGGTAAAGAAAAATATTTCCAAAAATTGTGAGATGAAAGATCATAAAAAACAAAAGAAAATTTAGGGGATAAGAATTGATCAAGATAGATTACCCAAATTATTGGATTTTTTTAAATTTATTATATCTAATAGATAATCAAAAGGTTTTCAATGTCTAGATGTAAGAATATCTCAAATAAATTGGAAAATCACTTCAATTTTTCATAGTGGAAATTATGAAAAAACATAATATAAGATAAAGTACATTGAAAATGTTCTATTTTTATTAGTCATAGGAAGCCTGATATATAATATATTATTATCTCTCCCAAACATTGCATAATCAGTGGGTGTTGATTGTCATTTCATGTCCAATATGAGGAAAGAACATTGAGAATTCATGAAGTGTATCATCTATTATCTCAAAATAATATAAAATAAAATGTTATGTTTTAGAGTAAATGATCCTTTTTAGGGGTATGATGATAAAAAATTTGGGGGGATTAAAAAACATGGAGGAGTAAAACCAATTTTATGATCACCTCTATAGGAATGTCGATGAAATGGATTCTATGGTTATAATAGATGGTATCTTTTTCAACAATAGAATTAGAATATGAGGAATCAATGTAAGTAGAAAAAATTGATATAGTTGAGGAATACATTAGAGAAAATTATAAGCATATATGATGGTATATTTCTCCACTATGATAGTTAGAGTGAAATATAATTAGAGAGTAATATATTTTTTTACTCATGGAGGAAACACATCAATTTGTAATATCACTTCATTTAGAAATTATTGGAGAATAATGAGATTGAATTGTGGAATATATTTCGGAAATAAATTACACAAGATATGTTCACCAATATGTTAGTATAAAAACGTTTTTTAGAAAACTATGACATAATAATATATGTTTGAATGGAAGGAATATGATACATTACTATTGAAATGAAATATTTTTCCTTAATGTTGAATTATTCTATGTTTTTTAGAAAACAATCACCAATTGGGAGATATGAAGGATTATGAAGTCAGTATTAAAATATAAGATTCAAATGACTAGGAGAATCAATTTAAAAAATTATAATGGTTTGAAGATGTGGATAAGTGGTAGTAGAAGTTCAGAAAAAGGACGTTGGGTTCAATAGTTGGTTTCATCTAATGGTGCGCTAGAATCTGGTAAGACATTTGGATAATTCTCAGTAGATGTTATTGGTTTGGTCATCATGGTTTGGAATTAAAGTACTGGGTAATATTTCATTGTTCACTGGACATCAATGGACATGTTCTATGTGATACTTGGATTTTGAGGTCACCTGGATCAAATGGTATCTCTTTTATGGATTCTGTAATGCAATGCAACTGGATGACCAAGTTGGCCTCACTATACAAGTGGGGTGGGACCACTTATACATATGTTCTATTCTATGGTTTAGATTTATTATATGAAGAAAAAGTTAACTAATATTGATTGTAAATTTTGATTGTTATTTGTATTCTTTTTATCATTTTATAATAATGAAATTGGATGTAGTTTTCTCTGATGGACATAGGACATAATTGTCTAAACCACATAGATCAAAGTGATCTTTTTTTTCAATTTCTTAATTTCATCTTATGATAATGTTTATATGATTTTCATTAAGATTCTTTGTGAGGTATTCATATTATTTTAGTGTTAAGGGTGTGTAAAATTTAATATATTTATGTAGATCAAGAAGTTGGGGTAAAAAAATATTAGTGGGAGTTTATAAATTAGGAATTAATTTTATTCTTAAGTTACAATTATAGAACTTTTGGTGGATTGGTATGGTAGTTATTCCGTAATAGGTGGTACTGAGCTCTATTATGAACCTCTAGATAACCCCTCTTGTATGAGTATATGGCATTGTGAATGTGTAATGGTCAAGTAGATTACAATTCTTGTTTTAATGGGGTTATTTGACATGAATTGGATGCATGATAAGGTTGTTGTGGTAGTGTATGCCCATAATATGAGACATTTTAGTGATATAGTGTGGTTATACTCCCTAGAATTTCAATTATGGTAGTAAAATATATAATTATGGTATATATATGTATGGTTTTATTATACAACCTTGGACCTTTTTAGGAGTGGTGGCCTAGGTGGGTGAATAAATGGATGGTGGGGTATGAATCAATTTTCAATGTGTGATAATGATATAGAAATTGAAACAAGTTATTTTGGACGTTATTTTATTATATGATAATTATGAGGAGGAGGATGTGATTTTGGTATGAATGATGTGAATACTTATAGTTGATATAAGATGTAAGATGGTGAGAATGTTGGTCGAATATGGAAGAGTATGTATAGGTAGACACTCTTTAATACAATGAGTGTCATCATTGGTGGAAAACTACCCAATTATTATAGGTTAGGGTGGGGAGAGTTCCTGAGGGAGAACACTAAAAAATATAATGATTATATATGGGTGGAAGACATACCAAGCAATGAATGATTATAGATAAGGGTGTTCCTTGTGGGTAGGTAATTACATAGTGGTAGTAATGGATGATTATCCAGTTCTCTATGAGTGAATAACTACATAGTGATCATAATGGGTATCTTAACGAGTTACCATTATGAATGTGGTGATGTTATAGTGATGTACCAACAAGTAGAAAACTATTTGGATATGTATACATATTGGTGGTTGTTATTGTGGTGGTTATATGATAGTGTCCAAAGTGGATGTTAGTGGGTTTGTAATGTGTGATAATGTGGTTCTAAATTAGAATTTTCTGTATGGTTTTCCTCTGGGGGATTCTTATTATTGATTATTTTTTAATATATTCCATTAATAGATACATTAGTATGCCTAACTAACATGTTCATTTGAAAATTACATAGAGAAACCTAATGAATATATTTATTTTCCCACCACCAACATTATATAAATAATTTTTTAGATTATTTGGATAGAGTTGGGGGTTGTGTTGAGTGTCCTTACCACTAAAAATGAGATTTATCTACAAAGAAGAAATTTGTTATACCTTTCCAACTATATAGAGGGGTTGATATATTTATAACTAACATTAAATTATTGTTAATCTTTGAATGACATGATATATATTATAATATTTTATTCATGTATTATGTATATGACTTTCAATTATACTTTTCTCGGTGATGTGAGTATTTCATTATAAAGGGTAATTCCTTCTATATATGTATAATGATATACCATTGGTGTTAATCACTAACCCATTCTCTATTAATTTAGGGATTCAAGTGTCACTATCAATATCATTGCAGGAATGGGAGGAGTTTTAATGATGTAGGGTCATGAAAAAATGGAATCTAAGTGTGTGTTTTTATAATCGAGTATGGAGTAGGCACTATTGAGGATTTCATGGGTGGTAAGGTAGCAATATTACCTAAACATAGTATGTGATGAATATTGTAGGAACCATATTGACATAGAATGATACCCTGTGATCTAAGGACTTTGTAACATATGGATCAATACAAAGGGAATAATATAATTGCTACATAGTGTCTTGATAGGCATGGATTTATCCATCATATAATTTTATGTCATGATGATTGTGTTTGTGTTATTTTTGTGGAAATTTAACAAGTTTGGGAGAATGATGTGGTTATTTGATTAAACATGGATAATTTATTAGTGTGGATAGACCTTATTTAAGAACATAAATTTAAACTTATTTTGGTTTATCTACTTACAGTTATGTGGGTTGTGTGATTCTAATGTGTGGTTCAGAAAAGGGCAGAGCATCAAGAACCTAAGGTTATGCATTTGAGAGTAATCCTGAAGGTTGGATGAGCATAAAATATATCCTAGAGTAACTTATTAAAGAATAAGTCGATCAAGTTGGAGGGGTCCATTATTTGTTCCGAAATTGAAGATTGGTTTGAGGATTGGAGGTAGTTTTTAGGAAATCTATACAGGATATGAGAACCCTATTTTTTGTCAGTGAGTTTGTGGTGAGTTTTATCACATCCATGGTGGATTATTTCCTAGGAGATCATTATTTGTATATTATATTGTAGAATATATTTCAGGATATATTCTGGAAAGAGGTCCTACCTATGACTCTTTGGTTCGAGAGGTACCATGTTCTATTAGTAATACAAAATGTGAGTTTTTTGTGGGATTTTGGTTTGAAACTTATGGATTTAGTGAGATTTTTATAGATTTTATAATCAATGAGAAGTAAAGTGATCTTCATTTTCATAGGGATTTAATGCATGTGATTTAGAGTAAAATAATAAATATTTATCTAGGCTCCTCTATAATTAAATTTGAAAATTTTAAGATGTAACATAATTTTTGGTGAGGACAAGATCTTTACCTAGGAGTACATGTAGGGCGTAGTTCAGAGTTGTGAGAGAGGTAGAATTTTAAAATTTTGAAACAATCATTTTTCAAGAAAGATAATGAGAGTTGTATTCATAGAAAATTCAATTTATCAATTGCGAGTAGTATATATAAATTTGATATGAACCCTGGATTTTTATGTTTCTCTTATAGCGAAATTGGATATCATGATTCTATATAGTCATGTTTTTATGGCAGTTGTAGGAAGCATGTGTAGAGTGTGGATATTTATGTACCACACTAACATCCTTCTCAGTAGTATTTTCTCCATTTTTTTAAAAAAATTGATCATTGGGACTTCTAGGATAGGGTGTTTCTAAAAGATTACTTCAAATAGGATCTCTATAGAGCATTAACCTAATAGGGGGAAGAGGTATGAAACAAGAATAGGGAAGAGGAGGAGTTAGTAGAGGGAAAATTTAGGCATTGTAATATCAATATTTATATGGACTAGAGCTGGTTCAAGGAATGATTTTCATTTAATATACTATTTATTTTATTTTAATTGATACCAGTACCTAATATTCTTTTATTATCCCTTTTATATTTTATTGGTTAAAGTTTCTAGTAGAAAATCATTAGAGGCCATTATAGTAGATTACTGTAGTGGTAGGTTTTATGAGGTTGGATGAGGTTTTTAGTTTTGATTTAGTTGTGGGAGGAGATCAGTTTTCATGGAACATAATATTATTATGGATAAAACCCTATAACATTATACTAGGGATGGATTGATATATTTCATAAAATATTGTATTATTATACACAAATTGTGATTTTCTTTAGATTTGATGGTGATCATTTGGTGTTTATTTGGAAAATAGAGTTTAGTTTAGGATAAATATTAATTTCGATATAGAATATTATATATATTTTTTAGTGAGTTTTATGATTATCCCTTCTAATATGGATATGGATAATTTTCTTCCAATTGTGAGGGATTATGTTAATGTGTTTCTTGAGAATGTTTGGATTTTACCCTTAAGGAGAACGAATAAATTTGGGATTGAGTTATGTTCATGTTTTCTCCCATTTCTAATGAGGATCATTAGATGATTCCTATAATGCTTAATGAAATAAGAATCTATATTGATTTTTAACTACAAAGAGGATTTATTATATATAGTGTTTTTCTATAGACTACTCAGGTAAAATTTATGAAGAATTTTTATATGAGTTTGACATTTTTTAAATATTTATTATAGTTGAATCAAGAGAAATTATATAATTTTTTATCTTATTTCTATGATATTTGATTTATTTGAATATTTGAAAGGGGAAATTGGTTTTTTATGATCAATTTATGAATTTCATATCATCAGAGGAAGGTTAAATATGAATACATAACTAAGACATATTTTTCATGTAAATATGTCTATTTTGAGTTTATAGTTCTTTTTTTTCAAGTTTAGTAATTCACTAATCAAAATTATGTATCTTATGAATAGGGAAGTTCAACCTTATCTTGACAGTTTTTCAGTTATCTTTCTTAATGATATTTTGGATTATTCAAAGATGGGTGAGGAACATGTAGATTATCTCATGATGGTGTTGGTGTTTCTTATCAAGAATATATTTTATGGGAATATTTTTAATAGTTTCTTTTTGATATGTGAGGTTCATTTTTTCGGTAAAATTTTATGGGTCTTGGTGTAGTATTGGACCCATTAAATATTGTGGAATTTTTTACTGGAATCTTCTAAAGAATGTTTTCTAAGTGAGTATTTTCTAAGATTAGCTGGGTATTATTATAGGTTTTTACCCAAGTTTTCTCAAATCAATACTCCATTACCAACCATGACTTAGAATGGTAATTATTTTGATTATATTTAATTGTTTCAAGATGATTTTGATAGTTTTAAAGTGATGTTTTTGAGTTATATAGTTCTTCATTTTCCCAATGAGGGTGTTCCTTATGTTGTTTAAATTTGTACCTCTCATTAGGGTTTTTGATTTTTCTTGATGTAGGAAGGAGGAGTTATTACATATCAGTTTAAGAATTTATTCCCCTATAAACATAATTATTACACATATTATTTGGTCCTCTTAGCTTCAATGTGTACACTTATGAATTAGAGGTAATGTTTTTTTTAGAGAGAGAAATCTGGTTTATTCAGATTATAACTGATTTAAATATATCTTTACTTAAAAAGATTTAAATTTATGGTATAGAAGTTGGATTGGGTAACATAAATATTTTGATGTTGAGATCACATATACCCATATTAAGGGTAATGTTATGTTTTATTCCTTGATTTTGAAGTCATATGGATGGGACTCGTGGAATATTATTGAGAAATATAAAGTTTTTTAGTTTTTGGAATATATTATTATTTGTTATAAAGATATTTACAATCGATCATATCTTTATCGAATGATAGTGGAATATTAATTTATATTGTAAGTAGAGGAGTTTTATTTTTTCGACTTTGAGGTGGAAGTATATATTTATTGAATCAAAAAATGGCAATTATTTGAATTATTGGACTAGAGATGAAAATAATCAAGTGTTGTTTCATGGGTAGTTTTTTATTATATATATTAGATGGGAAAAAAATAATGTGTGAGTTCTGTAGTTCATATTTAGATGCAAATCATGGTGTTTTAAAGATTTATCACGCTTTGAAGAGTTAAATCTAATGGTTTCGATGAAGAATGAGATAAAAAAGCTTATTTCTTGATGCCTTGTGTTCTAGCAGGAGAAATCCAAATATGATGTTCCCACATGATTGTTACATCCTTTTAAAATTCCATAGTGTAATTGGATGTAAATTCATACAAATTTTTATAGTTTTTTATACTCCTTTTACATCATAAATTTGAAAATAAATGTAGTGTGCCTTTTTGACCACCTATTCATTAATTCCACATTTCACTCACAGACTGATGTTTAAATTTAATGAACAATACCAACATTTTAGGACAATTTTAGAGCCCAAATATTTAATTTTGGAGGGTCATGGATTATTCACTTATCATGGATGGATTTTTATTATAATAACACTTTCCATTTATCCATAGGTATGAAGCCTTATGAGTCTATTTATGGGTGATCATGTCGTTCAACAATTTAATAGGTTGAGTTTGTTGAGGCCACTAAAGTTGAGTTAAATCTAAAGCATGATATGATGTAACATGTGAAAGTTATGTGAGATCACATGAGGATTCCCCACAGTAAGATGAAATCCTATATGGATGGAAGGAGGATGTTTCTAGAGTTTTTGATTAAATATTATATGTTATTGAGAGTTTCTCCTCAACAAGGAAATTGAAGGTTTTTTAATGGATGTAAATCATAACTAATATTTATTCATCCATTCAAAGTGATGGAACAAGTTGGATAATTATATTTTTTATTGGCTCTACTTTTATAGATAAAAAAGATTAATTACATGTTTCATACATTGTAGCTTCAAAATTATTATAATGATCTTTCATATATGAATGATATGAGAGATGTGGATATTGAGGACTATAGGACCTTTATGGAGTATCCAATTTAAATTTAAGATCACAAAAATAAATTCTAATTAGGATGATTTATTTTTTTAAGAGTGAGTTTTTTTGGTGGTATTGGAAGAAAGGAAATCATTTGGTAGGGGTAATAATAAATACGGGAGTAATATCAATTTTTTTTTGAGTTTTCATTATTATATTTGAATTTATAGAAGTATCATGGATTTTTTGGCCAGGTTATTTTCCTATTTTTTATTATAGTTGAATATTATCAAGGATGCAGTGTTTTAAAGCGGTGTATAACGTGGGGACCTATAAATTTTAATTTTGGTGGTCTGTGAAAACTTATGTATTCTCTGATATGAGTGATAAAATATTAATTTTCCAATTCTCTGAATAAATATTTGAGCATTTCATTGGATTTGGGATGATTAATTCACCCTTTTGTAGTGGTTTGAATTTTTTTAAGGTTTTGGTATTCTCAGTTAACGTCATATAGAAGTAAAATTTCATTATCTATCTATTTATTTATCTATGTAATTAATATTTTGTGGATTATTATTTAAGAATAATTAATATGGTAGTTGATATCTTTTATGTGGTGGTGGTGGTGTGGAGAAGTTAGATGAAAGTGGAGCAAGATAATTGTGCTGTAATGTTGGTGAGATCAAGTGAATAGGGTATTTAAATAAGAGAAATTAAAATATAGGTAATGGGATTTTTAATGAGTGTTCATGATTAGAATTGATGGGTGGATTTATTTTCCATTTATTAAATTTATAAAATATTTTATTTATTCCATATTATCACAAAAGATGAAAACCCTTGATGATTGTGTTGTCAAAGATTGTCGAAATAAGAATTAGGGATGAGATTATGGATGCTTAATCATTTTCAAGCATCATAGGATTATGAACTAGAGCTCTTTGTGGTATTGATGCAGGTGACAAGAATTATCTTCTATTATATAGTTCCTTGTCAATCTATCATACTTATGATATTCTAAATTGGGTAGATGATTAGTAATAATATGAAGAAATCATATTATAGTAAAATGAAATTAGTGATGTTTGATGAATATATAATTGGTGGAATAATTAATATAATTGAATAAATAAATTTAGAAAGATTATGAATTCATATGTTATTATTATTGAAACCTATAATTTATGTAAATGAGATATATAAAATTGGTGGAAATACAATTTTATAATTATATAATTTGAATTAATAGATTTGTACGTGATGAGTGGTGGGTATAAATTTGAATTGATGAAAATGTCATTTAATATTGATTCATATTCATATGATAATTATTTCTAAAGTTTTTTTTGTGAAATAATGATGTTCATGATAATTAATGGGTGTTTGTAAAATATATTTATAAAGTCACCAATAATAATTTGGATCATGAAATAGTAGAAATTCATTGAAGATAAATTGGATGTGAGAAGATAAAATTTATATACATTATCATGCGGGTCATGCCACTTTATGGAAATGTATGTGAAAGTTATAATGAGGTATTGTGGATGAAATGTTGTGATGTCACACAGGTATGTTCCATATATATATGGGTTCAATCCACATTCTAGAGTTGTAGGACATTTCTGTTAGTTATTTTTATAGGGTAATGTGATTTCTATAGGTTCAAGCCACATTAGCATTAAGATATTCCATTTCAAATAGAGTATGTGAAACTAGATGTTTATAAGTAATAATATTGTGAAATTTTATAATAATGTTGGTGGTGCATGAATCTTGCAAAAACCCAATATAACCTCTATAGTGTTAGTGGTTGGAGGTGAGAATGTATAACGGTATAATAGATGATGAGGATTGATTGAATGGGGTTAGTTGACTTGTTTTGGATATGTAATTTAGTTGTGGTGATATTTTATTCCTATAAAATAAGTAATTATAGTGATTTGGTTTGGCTGTACTCTCTAGGATCTAAATTATGGTAAACCCAGGTGGATTCATGATAAATCTATGCAGTGTGATTATAAAATCTAAGACTTTTGTATGTATGAAGAAATGGGTGGATGGATAAGTGTATTCTTAGGTTTTGGATCAAATTGTGATGTATGATAGTGATGTCAAATTAATGACTAGTTATGTGAAGATAGTTGTATTATTTGGTGATTAGGATGAGGATGATGAAATATTGTTTTGAATGATATGACTTTACAATTGTGGAAATGTGATGTGTAGTTTTTAAAATATATCATGATGAAGGTATGTACCTAGTAATATAATTATAGTCATTAATGGTGGATAACTAGCCAACGACTGTAGGTTGTGGTGGGGAGAGTCATCAAGGGAAGGATACTCATAAAACCAATGAGTCCCAATGGGTGTATATTGACCCAACCAATGAATGGTGATATATTAGTGATTACACCAAATGTGTAAATGTACTTAGTAGTTGTGGAACATGATTATAAATATCCCCATGGGTGGTTAACAACCTATTTGTGATGATGGATATCTTAGAAAGTTCCATGTGGGTGGATAACTACATAGTGAAGGTGATTCTACAGTGAGTAAAAATGTTCTTTGATTTATATTAAGGACAGTGGTTTTTATATAGATGGATATATAATGGCATCTAAATAGGATGTCATTAGGTTTGGAATATATGATGACATGGTTTAAAATGTAATTTATTGTATGGTTGATTTTTTGGTGATGTATAAGATAGATTATTTTGATTTATTTACTCCATGTATGGATGAATTAGTAAAAACATTTACATGGAAATTTGAGATTTTCATAGAGGAAATTATTAAGTATATTTTTTATTCCCACCTTCATTATTTATATTTATTTTATATATTATTTGGATAGATTTTATTGTGGTATCAGTTGACATTTTCCGGAGGCACAATATTTTTTAGTTGATGTAGAGTGTCTTATACTTTTCCTATAGTATAAAATTTTTTATAGGATTTTGATTGAATTTATAATGGGGTTCTATTTTGTAAGACATGGAATTTATTTAAATATATAATTTATTTATTGTGAATTGGTATTTTATTTACAATTTTTCTATTGTTTCAAGGATTTTATTATAAAGGGAAATGTCTTCTATATGTGTATGATGATATACCATTAGTACAAGCCAGAAAACCATGGTTTATTGAATGTGGTATTTGGGGGTATAATTAAAACATGTTTAGTTTTTATGTTGAGTTTCAATGAGGTTACTTTATGACAGTATCTGGAACACTTTCATGTATTTATATAAATTTTATTTCTAATGTCTCATACTTTTAAAATGGAAATATAACCCCTCCTTTTAATAATTAAAGAAATAGTCCCATTTGGGACTCTCAATGAGTATTATTATTTTATCAATTGGAAAATAAATTTTCTCTTACCCTTTTTTACCATCATAATAGAGGTTTATATAATATTTTTTAGGCTTTGGAAACAAAATCTTTTATATATCTAAGATATCGAGTACAGTTTTATCAAACTAATTCATGTAGTAATTATTTTTGTATTGATGTAATATCATATAAAATTATTAAAATACCAAGTCTATAAATACTTTTAAATTTATAGGAGAACCCATCCTTTCAAAATATTTCTTTCTTCCCCAAAGTCATTGTGTGTCCTCCCGAGTGAATTAGGCCCATTTTCCCCTTCGTTGTTTATGGGCATAAATATTTACCTAGATTAGAATATTCTTCATTTTATGATGAATTATAGGAATATTATTATACCTTATTATCAATATTAGTGACCACAAGAGATATCAAGTCTATATCATGAAAGGTAGGGAAACTGGCCTATCTTTCACATGCAACTCTAGCTCATTTCTTCTTATTCCTAGACCCTGATAACTACCAAACCTCCTCCTTATCATTGTCCTATTTGATAATACCTAATTTTTTAAATTTATTATGAACCTAAATACTACTTAGTACCCTATCTTCATAATAAATGTAATATTTCCCAAACCTAATATATGGCATATGATTCTCCCATTTCCATGGAAGAAAGATCATTTTAGTGGATCTGATCATTTGAAACAAGTTTCTAGAAATACTTTCCAACACCCAAACCTAGGTATAATTCCACCAACTATTTTGTTATTGTACATGGAAATTCTTTTACCACTTTAAAATATTCTACTTCTATAATAATTAAATTAGGGACCAATAAAATCTACATAGAAATCACCCTATTAATGTCACCTTCTTGGTAGGCCTCATCTTTATCCAAAAAATACATGGAAAAGAAATCATTCACGATATCTGATATATTAACATTATTAGCTCCACTACCACTAATTAGATCATCCTGGCCCCTATAAATGGGCCTCTCTTTCATGATCGAGCCTTTATACCCTAGAATGGGGATACCCTCCTTGATCTAGAGAGTCTCCATCTCTGTATAGTGGTACAAAAAATATTATTTGATTAACATTGGTGAAATAGGTAGGGTTTACGTTGTTCATTGAAATAGTTAGAATATTAATTAGTCCATATATATAAGTCACTTATTTTATTATAACTATATTCAACCTTAATATCCAATTTACCATAAAATACTTACATAAGATATTATATGGGTTCCCAAATTTGGCAAAACCCTCCAATTCTAGATGATAGTGGTCTTGAAAGTGATAACATTGAAATGTATTTAACAACTTTTATTTTATGGGGGTTTATATTATATCATAATATAATTTTATATAAACCTCATGTATATTTTATCTCATGCTTTAATAATGTGTATTCATGCTTCTTATTGATTCAATTTATCCATTTTATTTTAATTAGAAAAATTAACATGTTCCAATCACATTAATGTATATATATTTATACAATAAATAATTTATTTTATACTTCCACTATAAAATGTAATTAAAATTTTCATGAAATATCAATATTCATCATATCCATATAGAACATGAAACCATTTCATGTTAATTATTAAAATTATACAAAATAAAAATCATTCAAAAAATAATTAATGGAATAATAATTAGAAAAGAACCAAATTTTTTAATAGAGAATAATCCCTTAGGATAATGGTAATTTTAGAAAAAAGTTTTACTATCCATAGAGAGTTACTCAAAAGTTATTTTAAATTTCAACATAGTTTAAAGTAAAAATATATATGAATAATTATAAAAAAATTACTTTGAAATTATAACTAAACAACCAATAAACATGGATGAACACGATTAATTATTATGTTATATCTAGCATGAAACTCCTTAAATATATAAAATGACTTATAAAAAATCAATTTAGAAAATTCAAATTTATCACACAAGAATTTTCATATAAAATCATTACATCAATTAAATAATGATTACTAAAATAAAAATATTCAATAATAACAAATAATAAAAATTTTAAGATTGATAAATTATGAACATTTCATATTTGTAAGCAAGTAAAACATAGATGTTTCATATAAAAATAAAATATATATAATCATAAAATATATAGAATTTATATAAAATTATATGTATGAACATTGCACATTTATTTCATAAATATGATCAATTCACATTTAATAATCACATATCATACAAAATTATTTTATATTTATTAAAATATATAACTTATTAAGGGATAGATTATTGAGAATCCAACTGAAAAGTCCAAATTAGATGAACCAAAATTAGTTTTCATAACTATTTTCTCTCCTTTTAACTGAATCATCTATAAAAATCATATGAATCAAGGTGTAACATCCCCTATCTCACGACTAGTCAATATGTACCAAATCAAGAAATTCCACGTGGCCTTAAAAATTCCTATTCATAATCCAGAGGCTACTAAATATTATTGAGGGATTCATATAGACTATGGGGATAGTATACCATTAACATCATTACCATAACTAATAATAAATAAAAAGAAATACATAAATAATCATCATAAAAATAAAATATGGAATCATAGTGGGAAACCAACCATAACAATATAATACACTATGCTATAATAAGTTAAACCCATTTAATTACATATAAGTTATAAATCATAGAGGAGATCACTTAGTGGGATGAATATATAAATGGTATATAAAAATGGAATAAAATAAACCAAAGGGGAATCTTTTCTACAATCACCTCATCCTCACCTTAATATTGTTTATATATCCCCATCAATCTTCACTACCTAAAACATTATCCAAGGGAAACTATGTATAATTTTAACCAATACATAAGGTTCACACATCCACCACAGTGCACATGCATTGTGTGAGTAAAAAACCCTAGAATGACACTATCAATATGACCCTAATATAATTTAATATTTTTTTATTCATGTACAATGTGAAAATAAATTAAGTAAAATCAATATAAATAACACAATTAATATAATCACTTATTCATAAAACAACCCCATTGAATTACACTACTTTCTTTGGCCGATAATGGTTAGTTAAGATGCTCATTCATAGATACATGAGTTGGGACAACATTATAAATTATAAGGAAGAACCTCTTAAAACATTAGTAATGTACGATATCAATTTCTAATTATCTTGATAATAAGTTTACATACTACTAAAA
Source organism: Viscum album (assembly GCA_963277665.1). Lineage (NCBI taxonomy): Eukaryota > Viridiplantae > Streptophyta > Magnoliopsida > Santalales > Viscaceae > Viscum > Viscum album. The sequence goes on from OY728145.1 coordinate 522,511,817, forward strand.
ACAATTAAATAATTCCTAGAGTAATGGGTCAATGGAATCATCCACTCTTCTAGTAACTACCAAAAATAATGAGTTAAAATTAAAATGAACAACTCTTTATAATACTGCTAAAATAAATTGGAAAAAATTAAACAACCTATGGAAATATCCTCAACATCATGATTAGAATGTTTATCTCTATACAACTAGAAATAGTCATATTAATATCAAGTTATTATAATCCCCCAACCAGATAATATTCTTCGTGATAATTTGTTTTTTGAGTCACCCAACCATAGGAATAGTACCAAGGATCTTGTGTGGCTTATGCGTGTCCAACCCTTCAATACTACTCTGATTAGTACGCATAATGTAATCATATCCATAAAACAAGTTGGTCGGCATATTTCATCAACTAAATAAATGTTTGTATAACAAATTATAATCATAATGCCTTATGTATCATGACATCCCAATCCTTTGATAATTACCAATTTCACATCATTCATAATGTATCCCTACATACAACTCTCCTAACCCTAAACAAATAATATCCATAAAATTTAATATTGGTTTCCATAACTTTTTGTCTCAAATATCATATATTATAGTGGTATCCCAAAAAAATTCAAGAGTTATCTCTTAGTCTAACATGGGTCCTTAGTCTATGACTCATCATTCCCATAACCAATTTCTAAATACAGTCTTGTCACCTGAAAGTAAAAATGATACATTAACCTTTGTAGGTAAACTATCATGGTCATTCTAGTCCACCATTGGTCTACATCATTTAGTCCAATTACATCTCTAAAATCAACTCTTAATTAGTGAACAAGATTATAATGTTCATATCTATATCTTCATAAGCATGAAAACATAGGAAAAAATAACCAATGGGATGATAACGTATTTGTCCACCCACTTTCGAATCCATCATGAAATCTAACAAGTCCTCATGATAAATGTCATCATTATCCCAGTATAAAATTTTTATTAAACCCTTTATTAAACTCAAATATTATAAAAAGTATCAATAAAACCAAATTAATTTTTTCTAAGAAGATCACCACTATTAGTGGAATGTCACACAACACCAAAAACGAAACTCACTAGGTTAATAAGGTCATTTAATAAAGATGGACACCCTCTATGGATTCCTGTATCAACTTAAACGAAGGATCATGATTTCAACGAAGTTATACTGGAACAATAATTTCAAGTAAACATATTCGAATCATATTCCATGACCCCAATAAGTCTCAATGATTTTCTCAAACATATATAGACCCTTAAGGCTCATCTTTTGGGTCTCTAACATCTGCAAACATAAGCCCATGTATCACATGACCCATAAAAAACTTATAAAATGAGGGAAAATCTTTGTTAACTTCTACCTTATATGACATACCAATAATTAATTCACTCTTTTACTAGCCATACTTGATTCTTATGAGCCATATGTGGATCAATAATGCTAGAAATTAGAGAATCATGGGGAATATAAACCAAAATATACTCTTGATACTTATATGAGAAAAAACCCTAATTTAGCATCCATAATCATCAATCAATTATTTTTTTAAAAATATATAAAATTTAAAAAAATTATCATCAATGACTTACATTTTCTAATTCAGTGATCTATTATGTTCATTCATCCTATCTTTGACTCCTATATCCATCATATATGAGAAATCCCTTTGATTAGAGTGATTTCTCTATGATTTATTGAATTATGTAACCAAATTTATAACTCAGATATAAAAAATTAGAGATGTAAAAGGGGTAATAATATAGATAGAATAAAGGGGAGAAATTAAGTCCATTTGGTGAACCAACATCACCAAAACTACCACAAAATGGATGGTAAATGAGGAGGAAGATGGAGTAAAGGGAGTGACTCCCTCTACACATTGACGCACTTTAAAAGAGAACCATTGAGTAGATTTAAAATAAACCACATATAAATGATCAAAATTACCCTAAATTAAGGGGTGATTAAGACTCACCACCGGAAACTAGATGGTATGAGAAGTGGTATTACATCACCTTTTAACCTATAGAAATCTCGGTGAGAAAACACTATGGTTCCAATGAGTGATTTTATATCTCACTAAACCTAATTCTTCCACTACAACATGAAATATCCCATTAAAATTTCTAATATTTTCCATATGTCTAAAATATCCATTTAAACACTCTAGATATACCAAAATAACCTATTTCTTTATCCTATTAGAAAATTCATCATCACCTAAATTTCATTCCATGAAATTATAACTTTCTATTAATTCTTCAAACACCTTAAAACATAGGGAATTACAAACTCTCAAGAATAGATCTTCTCATCCTCCAAAATAATCATCATGTATCTCTAGTGAACTAATCCATCCATTAATGTTTCACACCTGTTTCAATTATATGGGTCTCTTTCTAGGTATGATTGAGCTACCAACATACCCAAAATAGAGGAAATTCTTTATCTAAGAAGGCCCATCACTCTGATCCATCATACATATTGATTATTCTTTTAATTACTCTACCAAACAATAAGAAGATGACCTTAAACATTACATAATCTTTAATTAAATGAATAATTAAAATTGAGGATCTTATAAAGTTTATAGTTTTAGAGAATTGGGCCATAACTATTACATTACATCTCAGAAATTACAAGGTAGATACTTCTACTCAATTTCCATTTTTTACATAAAATAAAAACTCTTGAAAAAAAGTGTCATTTCTAGTTCCTTGTTTTAGACAGAATGACATTTCCTTGATCCTATTTTTGACAGTATTTTACTTTATGTCCTATGAAAAAATTTCAAAAACTTGGGATGAGTATAAAAAACTTAGTATGGCATACACAAAGAAGAAAAACTGTTTGTTTTTCAAAACAACAAGTAAACCATGAATTCTTTATCATAAGTAATACATTTCACCTTTATGAAGTATTAAATACACTTCAGTGAATAAAATATCATTTCTTACCCTTTGTAACCAAAGGTTACCATAAAACCATATAAAGAACACATAACATGTAATGGTAACATGGTACATAAACATTCTTAAGTTGAATAACCCTACTGTCAACTTCTACACATATCCCTAAAAGGAATAGCCATACGACAGACTTACATACCCAATTAATTGAAGGTTATAACATAACCACCCATCCTGTTTTCTCATGGCCCCACCCATTATTTGGTTTATCACGTAACCATCAATCAAATATCCAAGTACCATTATAAAATCATAACACATAAAATACTGCAGACAGAATCATTTCACTAATAACATTTAATTTGAAATCACATGAAATAATTTCAAGATATTGAAATAATAAATCCATTTAAAAAACCATTTTCAATACCAAAACACCCTAAACATAATAAGGAATTTCATTTTCATTTTAGAAAACATTAAGGCTTATAGAGGAATCCAAATAATGATTATAGCGACGACGAGGTCATTGTCACTGCAAACGTTAAAAACATTCCATTTGTCATTTAGTAAAATGATTCCCTTTGAATAAAAGTAAAAGTCAAAGGGTTTTATTATACACCATGTAAAAGAAGAAGGTATATATTATCGAAATATGCCTCAATTAAAGGAGATTGAGATGAAGCCCCTTACCTCGTATCCGACTTGACCCGTTCATTCTTTAATCTCATCAATAATAAACTAACGTTAATTTATACTTTCTTAAGAACATTTTTCAAGTTTATCATTCGGTTTATATCACTTATTACCTTATTATAAACATTATATTATCATTTAAGTAAATAATGTGTTCTTTGTCGATATTTGGTACTTAAGTCAAAAAAGGACTTCTTATATTTACAAGTTGTTCACATGGTCAAAATTTCATTATATCCAGAATGATATTCATGAATTAGATATTATATATATCATATATATCCAGCATATACATGTATTTATAATTGTACATAACATTTGTAGGTAAGAAATGAAATTCACCATTTTAGGAGATGACAAGCCGTATGTACGCATGAATGCTACTTTCATTTCTATTTCTTATTTTAATGGAATTAAAAAGATATGAAACATCAGTATATTATAATTCCAGTATAATATCATATATAATATCATTAAATCCATCCATTATACGTCCCACTTATGGAATTATCAAGTCATATCACTTTGAGTGGGTGGTAGTCCGCACTTCCTCAAATGCAATTATCATGATTTACCATAATGGAAAGCATAAAGTTAGGATATAAAAGAAAAATAAAGAAGAATAAATAAAACATAAACATAATATATATCATATATAAATATATTTTCATCTTAATGTCCACCATGATAGGCGGTAGGAGATAATCAAACAATCATCGTTTCATGAGTTATTAATTTTCCATCAACAGAAATAGTATGTTCTTCACCCATTATATGGAGGTGTGTGTAAGTGTAGTTCAAATAATTCTCATTAAAACATCCTATTAAATTGATGATACTGGTGTTTTTATAAAGGAATGGAATAAAAAGTGTTTAGGGGTTGGAGGTGTAAAATAAAAGAAAATAAGTTAAGAGGAATCGTTACCTTTAATTTAGTTAACTCCCTTTGGTTTGAACCAAAAGAACTTCTGGAAGTTCCTTCTTCCTAAGTTAAGGCTTTTAGGAGGAGGATAGGGATCTTGAGAGCTTATTTGGTCAGGGTTTGGGTGAGATAAGGGGCTTTATAGGTGTGAGGAATTGGTTATATGTGAGGGATTTTTATAAGGGGGAGGAGGAGCTCTTTAGGAAAGTGTGAAAATATTATTTTATTATATAATGATATTCGGTTTCTAGAGGTCCAAAACTAATTAATGTAGAATATAAGATGACTCATGGCTAAAATAAAACCATCCAATAATAATTTTATAGGTTTTTTATATTGTTTTAATATTTATAATCTTATTTATTTAAATATTTTGTTAAGGAGGTAAATACTACTTCATTATTGTGTCATAAATAATTTAATTTATTTAATGTCTTGAAATTATAAAAAAATACAATAATTTATGAAATATTTTTATATTTATAACGAATATTTATAGTTGAAAAGATAATTTATATAACCCCTTGTAAAAATTAATTTACTAAAAGATTTTTTTTGTTATTTTGGCATCTACTTTATGTTAATTAATCTAAAGTGTCATTATCACTCTCAATTGGCTCAATGGGGTCCCAAAATAGACCCAAAGATTCCCATGGTTGTAAATGATTCAACCAATAAGGTTAGTACAAGTGTTACGATAAATATTTATTATTATAATATTATTTTTTCCTTGAATTACTTTACTTACCTTTAACTGCGGTAAATAAAAGTCAAAAGTTACTATTCGCTAAAAATCATTTTCATCTTATTGACCCAAATTTTACTTAATAAAAATATCAATGTATGTTGGATCTTTAAAATTTAATCCACAGAAGATGTAAAATTTTATTTAAATGAAAATGTCAGTTTTTATCTACTACTTAGTGGTTTCACTATTAATCAAAAAATTGATGTCTTTTAGAAAACTACCAAAAATTCAGCTTAAGATATATTTGATATTATGAATTCAAAAATGATGTCTATTTTACCAAATTCAAAACATATAAGTTTCATTAATTAATTTAAAATTAATTACCATTGTCAGAATAAATAACATGTTTTCCAGAAACAATAACTATCAGAAGATCGACACTTGTTTATGTCCAATTTCAAAGTAAAATTAATTCTAGTGACCAACATTGGATTAATTGGTAAAAATATAATAAAATTAAACATTAAAACTAATTAAAAAGATTCTATAACCATACAAAAAAATTATATTAAAATCCACTTTTGAATAAAAATACAGTATTTTTCACTGTTCATAAAAAAATGAAGTTTACCAGAAAAATACCAAAAATTTACCCAAAGTAAATTTTGATGTCCCAAATCTATAAAATAAATTTATTTTGTCAAATAGAATATATAAAAGTGATCAAAAAATATATTTAAATAGGTTTCACCATTAAAAGGCTTTAAATCGACCTTTTAAAGTGAATTATGCTTAAAATTAGATTAATTTTCATGTTAAGCCTCAAAATTTTTTTTAGAAAACATATATAATCATATTGTAGATAGTGTTGTTAATTTACTCCAATATAATGGCTAGGAGTTAACTACCATTTAAAATAATAATATTATATTATTAGTGTTCAATGTAAGATTTGAAAGAAACCTGTTGTTGCATATCGGGTACACCATCGAACATAGAAACCCCTATAAAGTAAAATTAATATTTAATTCACAAAATATTAATAAAAAAGAGAATGTATTATTTGACATTTACTCAAGATGTTACATCCATACCCCATTTTTTAAATTGTATCCTCGCAATTTTATTCAATTATTAAATAAGTGGGGGTATTTGTCCCTCATAGCATTTTCAGATTCCCACATTGCCTCTTCAACCACATGGTTTTTATACAAAACCATTACATAGTGAATTACCTTATTCCACAACACTTTCTATCTATGGTCAAGAATATGGACTGGTTGTTTCTCATAAGAGAGATTCTCTTCCAACTGAACTACCACTAGACTCAAAACCTGAGATGGATCTGGCATATACTTTCTCAACATTGAAACATGAAAAAAATTGTGTGCCTGGGATAAAATTGGGTATAAAGCCACTCTTTATGCAACTGATCCAACTTTCTCCATGATTTCAGAAGGTCCAATGAACCGTGGACTCAAATTTCCCTTATTACAAAAATGCATCACACTTTTCCATAGAGAGACCTTGAGAAGGACATGATCACCTACCTCAAAAGAATGATCCTTCCCCCAGTTATCCGTAAAACTTTTTTATCTGCTGTGAGCTGTTCTCATGTCCATCTGAATCAACTGATCTTTTTCTACCATCTCTTCTACCAAATTCTGGTCCCATCAGCTTCTTTTCACCTACTTCATCCCAAAATGCCGGAGTTTGACAACGCTTTCCATATAATTCCTCAAATGGAGCCAAATGTATACTAGAATGAAAAATATTTTTATATGAAAATTCAACCATGTAAAGTTGTTGGTCCCATCTTCCCTAGTAATCTAGTGAACAAGAACATAACATATCTTTAAGGGTATGAACTGTTCGTTTTGACTTCCCCTCTGATTGCAGATGAAAAGCTATACTAAAATTTAATTTAGTACCCAATGACTTCTGATAGGCTTTGCAAAAGTTAGAAGTAAACCTGGTATCATGATCAGATACAATGGAGAGGGGAACTAAATGAATCTTGACTATCTCTTTAATAGTCAACTGAGAACGTTGATCTAGAGAAAAGTATCTCGGTTAGGAATAAAATGATCAGATTTAGTCAACCGATAAACAATAAACCTGATTGCATTATTACCTCATGATGTCTTTGGTAATCCCAAAACAATGTCCATGGATATATTTTCCCATTTCCAATCTGGCACTGGTAAAGACTGAAGAATACCTTTTGGTAACATCCACTCTACTTTAACTTGTTGACATGTCAAACACTTCATAGTAAAACCAACAATATCTCTTTTCATTCCATCCCACCAGTAATACTCCCAAAGATCTCTATATATATTTGTACTGCCAGGATGAACTGAAAACGAGGAACTTTGAGTTTCACATAACAACTCATTCATCAACATTGAATCACAAGGAACGCATAATCTTTTTCCAAACCTCAAAACACAATCATTATCAATGTTTAAATCAGTAAAATTAACCTTCAGAACCAACTCTACCTTTTTTTGTAACTCACTATATTCTTTATATGCTTTCTTTATTCTATCTGGTAGAGATTATTTCACTAACACCTGAAACAAAACAGAAGAATTTACTACACCAAGAACTTCTATTACAAAGATTATCAATTCAAAAACCAAATTTTCTCATTCCAAATGTATCATTGTTAATAAAGCATTACTTTTTTGACCCAAATTGTTATCCACTTTATTTGACTTTCCTAAATGTTAATGAATTGTGCAATCATAATCCTTGATTAATTCCAACTGTATCCTCTGTCTCATGTTAACTTTTTTTGAGTGAATATATACTTCAAACTTTTGTGTTCAGAATATCTTTCAAATTTTACTCTATATAAATGATGCCTCCAAATTTTTAAAGAAAAAACAATAGAAGCTAATTCCAAATCATGTGTAGGGTAATTTATCTCATGATGTTTAAACTAACATGAAGCATAAGCAATTACCTAATCATTATGCATATGGACACATCCAATTCCTTTCAATGAAGAATCACTATAAATAACAAACTCACCATTTAAAGATGTTAGTTCCAAAACTAGACTATTCACCAATATTCTTTTCAATTCCTGAAAACAATCATCGCATTATTTTTTCCAAATGAACTTATCACCTTTTCGAGTTAATATAGACAGTGGGCTAGATAACTGTGAAAAATTCTCAACAAACCTCGAGTAATAACCTACCAAACCAAGAATACTAAAAATCGTGGTTATAGTTTTTCGGTCTTGTCCATTCTTCAACCTTTGTTTTAGCAAGATCAACAATTATGCCATTTTCTGAAACAATGTGACCAAAAAAAGAAATTTTCTGTAACTAAAACTCACACTTTCTGAATTTCCCAAATAGTTTCGTTTCTTTTAAGGTTTGAAATACAACCATTAAATGACTTTCATGTTCTCTTTTACTTTTGGAATAAACCAAAATATCATCAATGAATATAAACACAAATTTAACTAAGAACTCACGGAAAATTCTATTCATAAGATCTATGAATAGAGTAGGTGAATTGGTTAATCCAAAAGGAATAAATAAAAATTCATAATGGCCATATCTAGTAAGAGATGCGGTCTTCAAATTGTTTGCATCCTTTACTTTCAACTGATTGTACCCCGACCTAAAATCATTCTTCGAAAAATACAGAGCTCCCTGAAGCTAATGAAAAAAATCATCGATATGAGGAAAAAGATACATGTTCTTAATAGTGATGTAATTCAATACTCTAAAATCAATTAAAAGTCTCATTGAACTATATTTACTTTTAACAAATATGAAGGGAGAACCCCATGGTGATGTGCTAGGTCAAATGAAACCTTTATCTAAAAACTCCTGTAATTTCTTCTTTAACTCTAAAATTTCATTTTGATCTGTTCGATAAGGGGGTTTTGAAATTGGATTAGCATCAGGAACTAAGTCAACAATAAATTCAACTTCTTGATCATGTATAATAAAAAAAACTCATCAGAAAAAACCTCAAGATACTCATTTACCACTGGCACATTATTTATCTGAATAATTCCATTGTTTTCAAAAATATGATCAAGGCAAAATTTATTTACATCTTTTACTTGTTTCTCAACATCCTGATATGTTATCAAAATAAGGGGCTCATTCGTGTACACAAACTGATTTTTTTTCGAAAATAAACCTCTTTAGCTTTACAATCAATCTTAGGATGATAAACAAAAAACCAATCCATGCCTAAAATATCATCAAACTCTAAAAGAGGCAAAATTATAAGGATTTCAAATAGATTCTTCCCACACACAAGGACACGATAGTTCTTATAATTTCTCTTTGTCTCAACATTTCTCCTCGATGTTTTTTTGATAAGTTCAGGATTCATATATTTAGATGGAATTCCCAATTTACTAGAAAAATTCTCAGAAAATAATGAATATGTAGACCCTGAATCAAATAACACATTGGCATAATCTGAACAAACAAACTGTATACCTGATACTACTTCATTTGATGGCCCAACATCTACTGAAATAGTTGCAAATGACTTCACCACCCTTTTCTGCTTGTAGTCTTGCTTCTTTCCCTCAGTTGAGTACTTCCTGGGGCACTAATTTTCATAATGACCCATTTCATTTCATATAAAACATCTTACCGCTGGCTTTTCATTGCTTGCTTGAAAAGTTTCCTTACAGTTAATAGCAATATGACCAGACTTAACACACCGAAAGAACTTCCCAGACATTGATAAACATTCTCCAGGATTTGTTTTATCACACTTCTCACAAGACAGATATTTAGTTTTCTTACCACTAGGCTTATTTTATGAATCCTTTCCCTTTGCCTTCCTACTAGGCCTCTTATTATGTGGATTTTCCAAGAACACCTGATCATTAAAAAACTATATTTCCACCTTCTACGCACATCAAAAAAGTTTTTCAGAAAATTTGAACTCACAAGAGGCTAATGCTCTTTGATATCTCAGCTTCTGTCCCGAGTAAAATTGATTTATCTTACTATCAGGATCTCAGATAAAATTTGGACTATACCTTGCCAGTCAAGTGAATTTTGATTCATAATAAGCCACTGAGTCATCCTCCAAACTCAGTTCTAGGAATTGTTTCTCCATCCTAAGACGAACCACCTTAAGAAAATATTTCTCAAGAAACATACAATTGAATTAATTTCAATCAAGATCATCAATCTCCTCAATATCCCTAATATTTTTCACCATCATCCACCACTGATCATCTCCACATTCAAAATTGTAAATAGTGATACTAACCTTTTGATGTTCTGAACAACCAATGGCATTGAAAATTTTCTCCAGTGCTTTAATCCACCCTTCTACTAGATCAAGGTCAAATGATCCTTTGAGTGATGGGGGATGTTGCCTCATGAAATGTTACACTTCTGACATGTTCATCTATGGTTTATCTGGCTGATATCGTGTATGGATACCACCACTATTTATATCACGCGTCAACTATTCCATCACTGAAACAAACTGTTCAGTTCTGATTCCGACCATCTTAGGTTGCTGATTTGGAAGGTTGTCTTCCTCCTGATGTCGTCCCAACATAGATTCCCTGTTTCCTCTGTGGAAAACTATTCTAAACATAGAAATATCTTAGGTGAAGCAACATGGTAATATGTAAATTCTATATCATTTCAATATTAACAAAAATTAACTTATGGATATTAATTTAACAATACCCTCACTCCTAAAGTTGTCTAAACCTCCCTTTGATACCAACTATAAGGACCCGAACTTAAACATTACATAATATTGAATTAAATGAATAATTCACATTGAGGATCTTTTCAATTTTAGAGTTTTGGAGAATAAGGCCATAACTATTACATTACATCTCAAAAATTACAAGGTAGACACTTCTACTTAGTTTCCATTTTTTTCAAAAAATGAAAACTCTTGAAAAAAAGATTCATGTTTAGTTCCATGTTCTAGACATCATGAAATTTCCGTGATCCCAACCTTGACCCTATTCCACTTTATGTCCTGTGAAAAACATTTCAAAAACATGGGATGAGCATAAAAAGCTCCGTAAGGGATACAAAAAGAAGGAAAACTGTTAGTTTTTCAAAACAACAAGTAAACCATGAATACATTATCATAAGTAATACATTTCACCTTTATGATGTATTAAATAATCTTCTCTGAGTAATAGATAATTTATTACCCTATTGTATCCAAAATATTACCATAAAACCCTTATAAAGAACACATAACACGTAAAGGTAACTTAAGACATAAACATTCTTAAGTGGAATAATCGTACGATCGACTTCCACACATATCACTAAATGGAATAGACATACATCCGACTTCCATACCCTAGGGATTAGAGGTTATAACGTAACCAACCTTCATGGTTTATCATGACACCACCCTGAATTTGGTTTATCACGTAACCACCCTTCAAATGACCATGTACCATTATAAAATCATAACAAATAAAATATTTCAAAAATAAACATTTCACTAATAATATTTAATTTGAAATCAAAACAAATAATTTTAAGATATAGAAATAATCTATCCATTTCAAAAACCATTTTTGATACCAAAACACCCAAAAATATAATAATGGATTTCCTTCTAAATTTAGAAAACATGAAGGCTTATAGAGGAAGCCAAATAACGATTATGATGGCTGAGAGGTCGTTGTTGCTGCAAATGTTAAAAACATTCTATTTGTTGTTTAGTAAAATGATTCATAGAAAATAATATTCCCTTTGAATGAAGTAAAATTCAAAGGGTTTTATTATACACCATGTAATCGAAAATGGTATATATTATCAAATATGCCACAATGAAATGAGATTGAGACGAAGTACCTTACCTCGTGTCTGACTTGATCCGTTTGTTCTTTAATCTCCTGAATAACAAAATAATGTTAATTTATACTTTCTTAAGAACCTTTTTCTTGTTTATTATTCCTTTTATATCACTAATTACCATGTTATAAACATTATGTAATCATTTAATTTCATAACGTTCGTTTTGTCGATATTGGCTACTTGAGTCAAAAATGGACTTCTTATAATTACATGTTGTTCACATGGTCAAAAGTTCATTATATCCCGAATTATATTCATGATTTAGATATCATATATATCATATATATCTAGTATATACATTTATTTATAATAGTACATAACATTTGGAGGTAAGAAGTGAAATGCACCGTTAATGGAGATGGTAAGCCGTACGTACCCATGAATGCTACTTTTATTTATATTTCTTATTTTTATTGAATTAAAACATAATGGTACATATGTATATTATTATTTCAGTATAATATCATATATAATATGATTAAATCCATCCCTTATACTTCCCACATATGTCATTAACGAGTCATATCACTTTGAGGGGGCGGTAGTCCGCACTTCCGCAAATGAAATTATCGTGTTTACCCATAATGGAAACCATAAAGGTATGATATAAAAGAAAAATATAGAAGCATAAAGAAAACATAAACTTAATATATATAATTTATAAATATAGTGGCATCTTAATGGCCACCATGAGAGGAGGTTGGATATAATCGAACAATCATCGTTTCATGAGGCGTTAGTTTGTCATCCACAGAAACAGTATGTTCTTCCCCCATTTGATGGAAGTGTGTGTAAGGGTAGTTCCAATGCGTCTCATAACAACATTATAGTATATTGAAGATAATTTTGTTGATATTAAATAAAGTAAAAAAATAGTTTAGGGGTTGTATAATTAAAATAAAATAAAAGAAGTTAAGAGGAATGGTTACGTTTAATTTGGGTAACTCCCTTTGGTTTGAACCCAACAGACTTCTTGAAGTTCCTTATGACTACGGTAAGGCTATTAGAAGGTGGATAAGGATTTTTAGAAGTTATTTGATCAGGGGTTGGATGAGGCAAGGGGCTTGAGAGGTGTGAATAATTGGTTAGAAGTGAGGGCTTTCTATAAGGGACAGGAGGTGCTCTTTAAGAAAGTGTGAAAATATTATTTTATTATATAATGATATTCGGTTTCTAAAGGTCCAAAACTAATTAAATTCGAATATAAGATGACTCATGGTCAAAATAAAACCATAAAATAATAATTGGATAGGTTTTGGATATTGTTTTAATATTTATAATATTATTTATTTAAATTTTATATTAATGAGGTAAATATTGCATCATAATTGTGTCATAAATAATTTAATTTATTTGATGTATAAGAATTATAGGAAAAATACCATGATGTATGAAATATTTTTATATTTAAAATTAATATTATTATTTTAAAAGATAATTTATATAACCCCTTTTAAAAATCAATTTACTAAATGATATTTGTTTTTGTCATTTTTTCCTTTACTTTAAGTTAATTAATCTAAAGTGTAATTATCACTCCCAAGTGGCTCAGTGGGGTCCCAAAATCTACCCAAATATTCCCATGGTTGTAAATGACTCAATCTATAAGGTTATGACAAGTTTTAAGGTAATTGTGTATTATTATAATATTATTTTTACCTTAAATTACCCTATTTACCTTTAAACGCGGTAAATAAAAGTCAAAAGTTACTATTCATAAAAAATTATTTTCATCTTATTTATCCACATTTTACTTACTAATAACAAACATGTATCTATGATTTTATAAATTAAATCCAAAGAAGTTGTAAAATTTTATTTAAATCAAAATGTCAATTTTTATCTACTACTTAGTGGTTTCACTATTCATCAAAAATTGATGTTTTTTAGGAAACTACCAAAAATTAAGCCTGAGATATATTTGATATTATGAATCAAAAATTATGTCTATTTTACCATATTGATAAAATATAAGTATCGTTAAATAATTTAAATTTAATTCCCACTGTCAAAACAAAAAACATGTTTTTAAAAAAACATTAACTATCAAAAGATCGACACTTGTTTATGTCCAATTTCAATGTGAAATTAATTTCAAAGACCAAAATTGGATGAATTTGTAAAAATATAAAATAATTAAACATTAAAACTAATTATAAAGATAATATAAATATATAAATAAATTAGATTAAAAGTCACATTTGAATAAAAATACAGTATTTTTCACTATTCATAAAAAAACAAACTTTACCAGAAAAATACCAAAACTTTACCCAAAGTAAATTTTGATGTCCCAAATCTAAAGAAGAATTTTATTTTGTCAAATAGAACATATAAAATTGACCAATACTGGATTTAATGAGGGTCCAGCATTAAAAGGTGAAAAATCAACCTTTTAAAGTAAATTATGCTTAAAATTAGATTCATTTACATTTTACGCATTTAACTTTTATTTAACAAACTTGTATAACCATATTATAGTTATTCATGATCATTCTCTCCAATACAATGACTAGGAGTTAACAACAATTTAAAATAATAATATTATATTATTTCTATGCAACGTATGATTTCAATGAAACCCATTGTTGCGTATCAGATATGCCATAAAACATAGAAAACCCGTTAAAGTAAAATTAATATTTAATTCACAAAATATTAATAAAAAAGAGAACTTATTATTTCTTTATTTACCTGAGATGTTACGCAAAAAATTCATATTTTTTAAAATCAAATGTATATGAAAATTAGTAATTGATTCTCTATCATATCGAATTTTTCTAGAATCTTATCATGGGACTACAGAAAATGGTATAAACTTATTTATCTTCCTTAACAATGATTTACTTCTTAGGAGAGACTGGTAAAAATATTCACTCATTGAAGTCAAACCTAAATGGTTTATTTCATCCGTCTGTATAATGATATTGCCTATTCAAAGTCATACATGAAAATATATCGATCTTCCATTACTAACAAACCATTATCAATTTAAGTATAAGTCTATCATATAGAGATTCATTATTTTGAACATGTTATCACTCTCCCCTTTAGGGTACCAATTTTTTAACTATTAGGTGTCACTTTATTCCATTTCCAAAACCTTGTATCTTATCAATTACCATGGTATAGACATATATCACATACTTGTATTTATGTACTAAATAAAAACCCCAACCAAAATTTTGTTGGTCTTGACACACATTTCATTCCAAAAAATCATCATAAATCACTACAAAATAAGGGTTAAACACACAATTAATTGACAATATAATATTTACTATAATATTTCCCATTATGTTATTCTATAAACACCATCCAACATGAAATATTTCATCACCATAACATATCTCTCATGTGTCAGGATAGTAAAGACCCTGACCCTAGTAGCACAAAGTCAATGCCTTAGTATATTACATCAGTACGATGAATAATAGTTTTCAACCCAAAGGGAACAAAATCTTGTAGATTTGAAAAAACAAATACATAAATAAGTTTTACATTACAATATGAATTGGAAAACAATATAAAAAATCCATTACAAACACCCAAACAATCCTAGAATATGTCTACAAGTAATTCATAAAATAAATCTTCACTTCTTGAGGAAAATTGAAAAATAAGGGGTGATCTTAGGTTCTCAAAAATGGTATGCAATACATAAGAATCTATTATAACTAAACATAAAAAATAAGTAATGGTGAATAACTAAAACACATTCTATTAAAAATAATTCTTGAGTATAATATGGAAGGAATAAAAGTTGGGTAAATAATTCTATATAAATAATAATATCAGAATGAAACTTAACCATGGATATTCAACTAGTCGAATAATCACATGGTATATCAATTACTAGAATCATAGTGAGGGAATTCATAATTTCATATATCACAAACATACCATCAATTCCTCAACTAAAAATTCTATATAAATAGGTATGTCCTTAGACATATCCTGGTCTAGTTTGTCTCATGAGACCCACTGATGCATATAGAGGCTATGACAGGCCCTAAACATCATGTAATAAGTTAATTACATTCCTCATATGAAAAGGATGAAACATAAACAACATTTATATCCATATTTAAAAACTATCATACGAAATTTTAATACTATAAATATAAAACATGAACGGTATCAAATAGAACATAAATAGTAAAAATGATAATAAATAATTCAATATCATGTGGTAGATTATATCATAAAAGATAAAACTAAATGAATTACAACATTAAACAAATTATGTCAACATAGATGTAGATACCATTGGAAAAATTATTGAGGAAAATAATTTTTAAACTTTCCAATGTGTCACATTCCACTTTGAAACATTTAAATCCTAATAAATGTGAAGTAATAATTAAATTAATCATAGAATATCATGATAAAAAGAAGAATCATGATATTATATATTAAATTTCATTTTATACACCACACACAATGAATAAGTGGTTAACAAGGAGAGTAAAATAATCGTTAAAAACTAAAATGTGTCCCATGCAACTTTGAAACATTTAAATCATAATTAATATGAAGGAATAACATTAAATGGTTCTTATAATTTCATTAGAATAAGAATAATGATGATATTATATATCAAATGGGATTATATAAACCACACACATAAGGAATCAGTGGTGACCAATTCATATATATCATAAAAGTAAAAGTGAGATGAGGAAACCCCTTTTTTTACTTTGTAAATAAGAGTTCTCCTGGAAAATAAACAATATTTATCATAAAATAAGATTTTAATCATGTAAATCCCAAAACATAAAATGGAATTTAAATTAAATTATATTTTAGTCATAAATTATGTCCCACCAAATATAAATCATGTAAAAAGTGTTTTTAATAAACATTTGAACTAAAAATATTTTAGCGAGGTTTAAAGAATCCATTAAAGAGAATTTAAATAGGAAAGGAATGATTGTTTTCAAAAAACCGGAAATGAAAAATATATTTTTTCATGATAAAATTTAGGATTTTAGAAAAATTATGATGCTTTAAAACTTATTATAGAGTGCACTTGAAAATGTGTAAGAATTGGAGAATTTCCTTTAATCGGGATTCCTTATTGGCAAGAATTGAGAAGGGAACCTCATTAAAACATGTATTTCCCCATAAAATAAAGATGAAATGATATAGATACATTATTTTTAAGCATATATATAGAATTTAAAATAGTTACACAAAAATAAAGAAGAATTACATTGTGTTAATGATAGAGAGAGAAAGTGTAAACCAAATGAAGAATAGAGGTTCGTGGAGAATCCCTTACCACTTTATAATCAGTTGAATCATATGACCCATAAAATTAATAATCATCAATGAAAATTTTAATAGCATGAAGTAAAATATATTCATGATATTATACAAAAAAACAATATAATACATACACCACACACAAGACATAGGGGTGAATAAGGAAAATATCATAGAAATAAAGGTGAGATGAGAAATCTGTTACCTTATGTATGAAATTGTTCTACACTAGTACTTAATTTCTTGGATAATGAAATTAAATTCATTGATAAATTAATTTATAACCACTTAAATATTTATTATATTTATTATATTTATTATATTTATTATAATTTTATTAAGTTCATTTATGGCCTTTTTGATGAGTTATAAGATATAAGTTTGATGACCACGAGTGTTTGTTTCCTTAGTTTTCATGATTGGATGATTTATATATATGTATGAAAGATCATGTAAAATGGAAATGGATATATATAGTTGAATTTATATGTAATTAATCTAAATAAATAATATTTAATTTAATTTTTTATTATTTTTTCCATATATGATGGTGATTCATTATAAATATCTTTAATGATAATCGTTTAGATTTTTTTTTTGGCATTTTTTCGATCGCCACAGACTAGTTTTGTCTTATTAGACTATATCATGTATATATAGTTTTTATATGACTCTATATATCTTATAATATGTATTATAATAAAAATTTAACCATAATTATGATTTAAGAACCATACTTTAAGGAGGCAATGTAAGATGAAGTCACATCATCCATGATGGTAGTAAATCAGCACATCATATACAATGATATCATTTTTAGAATAAAAGAAGGAGGAGAAGTGTATTAATGATGAATAATACATTAACATAATAACATTATAGTATATATAAGATAATTGAGTTATAAATCATGTTTTTACAGAATAGGTAAGGATATAATAAGAAGAAAAAACTTAAATGAAATTGAATGGGAATGAAAAATGTTTTACCTCTTGAATTCTTTTCCTTGAGAACCTCCTTAAGGAAAATAAAAAAATAGTATTTCAGTCATACCATAATGACCAGAGCATGGGGGACGATTTGGGAGATAAAATGGGTAGAATAAGTGCAATATTCATGTCATAGGATGTGCAAAGATAAGAGGTGGTGAGAGGTGGTATTTATAGTGGAAGAGAGGGATGTTTTTTTGAATATTTTAATCATCTGTAGGTTATTTTAGGTAAATACTATGAATAGTTTGAGAATAATCACAAAATATATTAAATAATGTATGTTCTTTCATGATTATGCTTCTTACATCATTCATGACTCAAGTAATAGTGTATTTATCTTATAATGTATATATACCGTAAATTATCGTATTTAACAATTCAAAAAAATTCCAACAGTTACAAAGAAATACCAAAAATTCCCCATATTCATTTTTTGATTCGAATAATTCAAAAATGAACCCCATTTTTTTGAAATTAAGTATCTAAATATGTTAAATATTATTTTAATTAAAACCATTATTTATAAGAAAAATAATAATATAAGAATATTAGCTGATTTTATAACACCTACAAAAATTAATTAAGGTCTCATAAAACTATATTATAATCTTTAGAAAACAAAGTATTAATTTATAAATATGTTTTATTAAAATAAATGTTCTTTTAAATTATTATATTAATTATAAAATTGTAAATAAATATTTATGTCTCAAAAAAATACCAGCACATAATTTATCATTTCTAAAAAATTTATTTACTTATTCTATGATATAAATATATCATATTTTCATTTATAAGATACGTAAATTTTAATTATACTTTCAAATGTGAATTTACTATTCTATTGACTACATTACTATTTATAATTGTCATATTACCAATCCAATGGTCACCTTACTATTTATAAAAAAACTTAATTTAATTTACCAAAATATTAACCAATATAAATTTTTTGTATTATAATTCCCAAAATAATTTTTATTTTGTGAATTATAATTCATAAAATTGAAAAAAATTTATTTTTAAAACAAGTTCTCCAATAAAAGGTGGTAAAATTTCCTTTTAAAAAAATATTTCTTTTATGCTTAAAATTTATTATATTCTAATATTATGCCTATAAAAATTATTTAATGAGTCTAAAAACATTATATTGAATATATATGACATATAAATTTAACTAATGTATTTCACTAATATATATTAATTTTACTTATTAATATAAAATTTCATTGTGGCCATACAAATAGGTTTTTAAATATATCTTTTATGTTCAATTGGTTTTCATTTATAATTAACTGGTAGTCAATGGATTAATTTATAATCATCTGTAATTTTTATTTTAAAAAATTACTTAATCTCATTCAATAAAAATATTCTAAAAATCTAGGAGATAAATAAATAATAATATTTATTCTTTTATTAATCCTACGCGCTATTAAAGACGTTAAATTTAAAAAGAGGTATAACATAAAATCTTGGGGTGTTATATTTCCATTTCCTTCAATATATAGCACCCTACCAAATTTACGTTGTAAATAAAAATAATATATTGATACTTGAAAATTACATTGTGCGAAATCCACATTGGAAATATTTTTAATAAAATATACACTCAATAAAAGGGTAAGAGAAATGAGAATATCATCACAAAATTTGGATTTTGAATTAGATAACATTAGTTTGAAGTGAAAACATAGGAATGGAAGAGATATCTAACCATAATGTTTTGATGGATAATTATATAGGACATGGTCACTAGAATGTTAACCACCATGAAACAAAAAATATTATGATTTGTTAAAAGGCCAATGATTTCATAGTAAGGAAAGTTAACATATACTATTTTTTTTCAAAATAATTTTTCCTATAGTTGTTGGATTACTTTACTATCAGAAAATGAACTTGAGAAATTAAACTTACTTGATTACTTCCCATTTCATAAGAATAATATCATTCTTTGGTTGTGATTTGATCTATTTTACCTTCATTCTTTAGACCTTGAAATGTATTTTTAGGATGCTTTTTTAAACCTAAAGAATATGAATGAATTTCTAGAGATCACCAAATACAAAGAAAGTATAATTATCTATTTATCATATATTTATACTCTAACCAAACCCGAAATTTTTCAGATAAGATAATATAATTACTTTAAAAGAATAAACTTTTTTAGGATAAAAATGACTCTAGTATCTAAAATTCAATAGTAATACCAAAAGATCAACGCAATTATTTCATAAAATAACCATCCTTCCTAAAAATATTCTAGAATATAATTGAAAATAGACATAAAAAGTATTTGATCACATAGACTTATTAATAACATAAATCATTAATATTTTCTCATGCCAAAGATCTAATTTCCTAAATCACATAATCTACAAGATATTATAATAATTTCCATAAATAATCGGAATCACCATATCTTTGCAATAAATTCATATTAGATTCCAAGATATAATCCATCCTTTATTCATCATAATATTATATTTACCTTAATCTTATAGTATTCCCAAAATAAAAAACATCTTCTCAAATAGAATTAATCACTTAATCAACAAATCATATTTTAATCTTGTGGTTTTATATTTGATAAAAAAACATCCCTAAATCCAAATAAATATTACCCATTAATAAATTCATGTTAACCAGGACTATAGGTCGTCTAGTGGTAGGCATTACATCCCATTCACCAATCGGTTTTGGGTTTAAACCTTACATCCTTACCAGAAATGACGAGTTGTCACCCCACCTATGAGTTTTAATTTTTGTAAAAATATATTAAGATAACATCCAAAATAGATATAATGGACATCCCTAAATTAATTTAACGATTAAATAAGATTTTATTCAAGGTTTTAAATACAACCCCAATACATAAATACATCATCCATTTATTTCCTCATAGTTTATTCTTTGGTATATAGTTTATCCTAAAGAAGAGGGCACTGACTCCGGTGATTCCCAGACTCTCCACATTTAAGGAATTGAACTACAAATAGTTTATTAGGATGAGTTTTATTTCCTTTCATAAACTAAAACTCAAAAGTATAGTGTGAGTAGTAATAGTCATATTCAGAAAAATGTATAATCATTTAAAAAATATCATGACACATTATTTTATATCTAAGAAACCTTATATTTAACCTATGTTATAATTAAAATCCATCATAATGGGTTTTAAATATAATTTTTTAATCCTAAGAATATACCACGAGTGTGTCAAACTAGGTGTGAAGTAAGGAACATTGTAATTTACCAAGGTACATTGAGTCAGGACTGACACACCTTGTTGGAGTTGTTACCCCTAGGTACATCTGTTCGAAAATCAAATCCACTTATAGTATCTGGAAAGGGATATCTTAGTTTATTAGCCCACATAATCTATACCTTACCAAATTTATAGGATGTTCTTATATTCTTATCCTCAAAGTCTATCATAGGGTTATGTTCCCTAATATAGTTTTTCAAAATATAGTTTCTAATGTTTCTACTAAAATTCCCTTGATACCATCTATAAATACCCCCGAAGCTACTAGCTCAGAGTCAGTAACATAATTTATTACCTTAGTACTATGAACCAGAGTTCACATCCCAAAGGATGAAAACATTTAGTAGATTTGGGAAACTAGATATATACATATGTTTTTTTACTATAACTAGAATTTAAAAACAACTTGGAAACTCCCTTGGAAACACCCATACACACATAGATTATCCCCTCAAGTCATTCATAATATACATCTTCAAATCCTGGGAAAATGAAACATAAGAAATGGGAGATATTAGCTGCAGAGTAAGGGTAATAAATACAACAAAAGATATCACAATTTAACATTAACAACAAGGCATGTTGAATAACTAAAACACATACTATTTAAAAAAAAATTGAGAAAAAAATTGAAGGAATAAATGATGAATAAATAATTCCATATAAATAGTCACTCGAGAGTGAAACTTAAACATGAACATTATAATAGTCAATAAATTACTTGTAATCTCAATTACCAGTATCTTAACATGGTAATTAATAATTTGAGATATCATAAACATACCATCAATGCCTCGACTAATAAGTATAAATAAATGGGTAAGGCATCAGCTAAAACCCAGTCTAGTTTGTATCATGAAACCTACTGATGCATTGAGAGGCTATTGTAGGACCCTCCCATCACTTAGTAAGAGAAATATATTCCTCATATGAAAAGTTTAAAACATAAAAATCATATACATTTGTATTTAAATACTATCATACGAAATATGAACAATTTAACAATAAACTGTGAATGGTATCAAATAGAACATCAATAATAAAACTAATCATAAACCCTTCAACATACTATAGTATATTGCATCATAAGAGATAAATATAAAATTAGTGTAGTATTCAAAAATGTATTTTCACATAGATTATGATACCTTTAAAAAATTATTGAAGAAAATAATCAATAAACCTTCCAATGTGTCCCATGCCACTTTAAAACATTTAAATCATAACAACTATAAAGTATAATTAAATGAAAATTATAATATCTTGAGAATAAGAAAAATCATGATATGTTATATAAAAGTTCAGTACATACACCACACATGAGGAATAATTAGTGAACAATGTGAGGAAAATAATCTTTAAACATTCTAATGTGTTGCATACCACTTTAAAACATTTAAATCATAATCCCTATGAAGAAATAATGTTAAATGATACATATATTAGAATGAGAATAATAAGACTCATCATATTTTATATCAAATGGGAATACTTAAATCACAAACACAATGAATAAGTGGTGAACAATTCATATATCTCATAGAAGTAAACGCGAGATGAGAAAAACCCTTTTTACATTGGAAAGAAGAGATCTTCTAAAAAATCATTTGTATTTGTCATAAAATTAGATTATAAACATGTATATCTAAAAATAAATATTTAATTGGAAATGAAATTATATTTTATGCATAAATTATGTTTCAATAATATGAAATCATGTAAAATGTGTTTTTAAGAAATATTAGAAATAAAATATTTTAGTGTGATTTAAGGAAAATATTAAAGAAAATTTAAAGAGAAAAATAAATGATTGTTTTAATTAAACTAGAAATGAATAAATATAAAATGTTCCTGAAAATGTGTGATTTTATAAAAAATAATGATGACTTAGAACATATTATAGATTTCCCCGGAAAATAGGTAATAAATCGGTATGCTCCCTTTAATCGGCATTTCCTATCGAGGGGAATTAAGAGAGAAACCGTATGAAAACATGTATTTTCCCATAAAATAAGGATGAAATGATCTTTATGCATGATTTTCTATAATTAATACATAATATATAATAATTAAATAAAAATAAAGAATAATTACATTGGGTTAAAGAGAGATAGAGAGAAAGTGTAATTCAAATGAAAAATGGAGGTTCAGGGAGAATCCCACAACATTTTGTAATCAATTGAATCATATTCCCCATAAAATTAATAATCATCAAATGAAACATTTAATACCATAAAGATACATATATTAAATATATTATAAATCAATCAGTGGTATATACACACACACACAATAAATAGTGGTGAACAAGGCATATCTCATCAAAATAAAGGTGAGATTAGAAAACCCTTACCTTATGTCTGAAAGTGTTCTACACTTGTACTTAATGTCCTGCATAATGAAATTAGATTAATTAATAATTTAATTAATAAAATATTTAACATTTATTTCATTTATTATAATTTTATTAAGTTCATTTTTTTAATGAGTTGCAAGATTTAATTTTAACATTCGGGAGTGTTCGTTTCTTGGTTTTCATGATAGGTTCACATGTATACATGTATGAAATATCATGTAAAGTAGAAATAGATATCTAGAAATTAATTTATATGCTATAAATGATCATAAATAATATTTATTGTTCTTATATATTATTTTTATTCCATATATGATGTAGATTCATTATAAATATCTTTTATGACGATTGTTCTGATTATTTTGACAGTTTTTCGACCATCATGAACTTGTTTGGTATTATTAATTAATATTATGTATATATAACAATTGAAAAACACTAAATAATTAATAATATTTATAATAATATAGATATTAATTATAATTATGGTTTTATAACCATCCTTGAAGGTGGTAATGGAAAATGAAGTCGCATCATCCACGATGGCAGTAAATGAGCACATCAAAGATAATGTTTTCAGTTTTAGATTAAATGAGTGGGGAGAGTTGGTTTGATGATGGATATTAAATTAAAATAATAAAATTATTTTATATATTATATAATCATGTTATCATGAATTTTTTAAACAATAGGTAAAGATATAATAAGAATATAAGATATTAAAAGAAATTTAAAGCGAATGAAAAAAGGATTTACCTCTTGAATTCTTCTCATTGGGAACCACTGTAAGGAACTTTGAAATGGTTTTTGGGAGATACCAGAAAGACAATAATGTGGGGAATATGTTTTGGATACTAAATGGATAAATATAAGCAATACTCAATGCATTGGAGGTGTGAGGAGAAGAGGTGGCGAGGGATGATATTTATAGTCGAAAAGAGGGATGTTTGTTGATTATTATAACCACTAGTTTATTATTTTGGATCAATACTATTAATAGTTTTAGAATTATCAAAAAAAAATAAATTACTATAGTGGGAATTGTAGAAGGCACTATTTGTAATTGTAGTAGCTAGGAATATTCCCCCATTTGGGCCTTCGGGCCACCCAAGCCTTTGGGTCAGCCAGGCCTTCAGGCCACCTCAAGGCCTTTGGTCCACCTTATGTGTAGATGAAAACTAGACAACCTATAAGGAACAATATTTAGAAGGAGGTTGAGAAAGGAGCTTTCACCAGAGTATAAGCTAAATAGATTGCATGAAAGAGAGGGTATGGCACCATCTATTGGGACAAGCTTGTGCATGGACGGGAAAGCCTAGCCAAATAGCCATGCAAAGGTGGAGCTCTTATTTCACAATAAAGATGTTGGGAGGAGCAGTTCCAAGTAGTTAGTTTAAGTTTTATGTGATGTTTCAAGCCTACAGGAGAGGAATTTATCTAAGTCCTGCGGGCCATGTAATACTTAGGCCTTCAGGCCTTGTAAGGGTTCCACATCACCCCTGGAAAGGTGAATTATCAAAAATCAATAAAAAATGAAGGCCTTAAGGCCATTGGTGGGATGTTATATATTATGGTTCTTACGTCATTCACAACTCAATTAATAATGTATTTATCTTATAATGCATATATATTTTAATTTTTTGTACTTTTCCATTTACAAAAAAAGACAACTATTTTAAAAAAATACCAAAAAATAGGTATAAAATTTTTTCAAAATGTAAAATTCAAAAATGAACTCCATTTTATGAAAATAATTTCCTAAATAAGATAAATTTAATTTTTAATTAAAATCACTATTTATTAGAAAAAAATTAAAAAATTATAACTGATTTTATGACACTTAGAAAAATTAATTAATTTCTCATTAAATTATGTTATAATCATAAGAAAACGAACTATTAATTTATAAATATATTTTATTAAAATAAAGGTTCTTTTAAATTATCATAATAATTATAAAAATGTAAATAAATATATTTTTTCACAAAATACCGTAACTTAATTTATCATTTTTTGAAAATTTGTTTACTTATTCCATGATATAAATATAGCATATTTTCATTTATAACATACATATATTTTTTTAATTTCATGGCTGAATTTACTATTCTGCGGATTGTATTACGATTCCTAATGTTTAGATTAATATTCCAATGCTAACACTACAATTTATGAATAATATAACTTTTCAAAAAATAAAATGAAATTAGAGAAAGAAACTTTTGATATTATGATATGAAA
This sequence comes from Viscum album, assembly GCA_963277665.1. Lineage (NCBI taxonomy): Eukaryota > Viridiplantae > Streptophyta > Magnoliopsida > Santalales > Viscaceae > Viscum > Viscum album. The sequence continues at coordinate 522,538,024 of OY728145.1, forward strand.
AGAAAATTATTTTGTGAAATAAAATTAATCAATGTTTTAAGATTTAGTTTTATGAAAAGTTATTCATTAAAATGTGGTAAAATTTCTTTTTAGATAAATATAGATTTTATGATTAAAATTTGTTTTATTTTTATCTTAAGACAATCAAACTTATTGAATGAACTTAAAAAAGTTAGATTAAATATATATGATATATAAATTTTCTTAGAATATTTCATTAATAATGATTAATTTAATTTATTATTATAAAATTTAATTGTGGGAAAAAGAGTTTTATTATAAAATACATCGTTTATGTTAAATTAGTTGTTATTTCTAATTAATTTGTAATTAATGTATTAATTTATAAAAATATGTAATTTATATTTTAACAAATTTATTAATATCATTCATTCCAACTCTTCCCATGATATAAGAGATAATTAAATATTAATATTTATTCTTTTGTTAATCCCATAAGCTATCGTAGAATTTAATTTAAAAAGAGGCATACCAAAAAATATTTGGGTGTTATAATGATCATCACAAATTCAAAATACCCATTAAATGAGCCTCCATATAGAGTGTCAAACATTTTTTTGATCTATGAAACTAATTTTTGATTCCACTATCCTTCCATCACCATGACACTAGAATCTAACTAGACTCATCAAAAATATATTTCACTCTCTACACTGAATAACATTCGTTACAAACCTATAACTTTACCATGAGCACACAAATGTTTGGGGAATAATTCACATAAATATACCCTCACTCTTTCAATAGGATTCCCACATTTATCATGTTGTATAATTAGTGCCTTCTCATGAGAAGTCATGAAATTCCAACAAATGCACAAACTCACCTAAGTCGAGACACTCTCAAGGTTCAGTTGCACAATGTGATTTAATAGAACTAATATTTTAATATCCAAATGTTGAAAGTATATGATATCACCCAATTTAGGTAATTAAGAGGAATCAAAACACCCATATATGCATTGAATCGCTCATCTCATTGGAATTTTTTTGATCCCATCAGCCATCTTAGCACATTCTGCATTCATGGAGAAGATTCACCTCACAGTCATATGAACCTACTATTTTATCTTAAATGAAACACATAATTTTTTTTCATACTATGGAATAGTATAAAGATCTCATAAATGTTATTTGTCACATACCATTCCAGGATTCGACAATAATATGTTTTCATTCATCTTCTCTAGAGAAATTATTTAATATCCCACATATTTATCTAAATTCTTATTAAATATATAATTATATTTTTTAAAGTTTTATTATAAATTACAGTGATTAACTATACAAATATGATTTCATTTCATGATATACAATTAAAGATGAAGGATTAAAGTATTGTAAATGATTACTACATGTATTGTTGAATAATAAAAACAAGTCAATAATAAAACTAACAATTGGAAATACAATTGGTCATGGTCTTCTAGAATACAATAACTATGAACAATCCTATGAAAACATAACAATACATTAAAAACAAGTTTTTAATGTTATAAAATTTAATGAAAACTAATTTGATATAAAATCAAGTAAATGAATGATGAAGAAATAATAGGTATTAATAAGAAGTATAATAGATATCTTAACATTGAAATATCAACGAAATTAGCATTGCTATTTGTAAAATGAATAATAAAAAGATTTAAAATGAATAAAATAAGTAAATTTAAATATTATAATATAATAAAATGAATGTTCAAATTATGTAACTTTAATTATGATTAAGTGATAATTTTAATATGGTTCGATTTAACTTAGTTAGTAAAACATCAAATTTTATGATAGAATTTAAATATTTGAATTTCATAATATAGAAATTTATTTTTTAAAAGATGAATCTCATTTTTGGAATCTTCATGTTGATGTTTTATAATGGTGATTTTTAGATCTTTTCTAAAAAATTAAATCTTATGCGAATAATAAAAAATAAAATTATTTCCAATAAAATATGTTTTAACATCATTATGATGTAATAAAAAATTAGTGATTTATAAAAAATATAATGAATTAAAATGTAATTAATGAATAATATATTAAAAAAATAATCTCAATTTCAATACCTATAAATGAATTTTTAATGTCTAGATTATATTTTATTTCAACAAAATCAAGATTTTATTCTTTACTTTGAAATAATTATTCCAGTGATAACATACAATTTTGGATATGTTTATTGTCTCAAATATATATATATAATTCTCTTATTTTTCAAAATAATCAACACTATTCATATTCTAAATCCCAAATAGTAAAGTATTCAATATTTTATACAAAAATACCCCTATCCTTTACCAATAAATACTCCCCCTCTCAACCCATCTATATTTAATTAAAACAAATCATGCTTTGAAAAATATGTATACAAATATATCTAAAAAACATATTATCCACATTATTTAGGCTCTCATATTACCATAATAACCTTCTATGATTATTTAAGACTCTCTCCAAAGGAGGCATCTCAAAGATTGAGGTAAGGTTTTCAAAACCCATGTATTTTCTTTTATGTTCTCCTATTACCCCTTCTATAAAATATGTTTTCAATATAACAATATTTTAAAAAATGTTGTATAATTTTACCCTATTTTATTCATAAAAAACATACACTGATTAGTTTTTTGATCTTCCATATAAACATCATTCAACTATGGTTGGTTTATACTACCCATGTGAAATATGAGGTTTTATTTCACATCCTAATTTCATGGGTGTTCATAAAAATAGATTCAATATATTTATATAAAAATAATAATATTTAAATATATAATTCAATATTACCTAAGGGAAAAATTGTTTTGATATTAAATATATAAAAAATAAACTCTAATGGAATGTTTAATCAATTTTAAAATATCCTACTGAGAATCACCACTCAATTTGTAATTATTTTAAAGTATCTTATAATTTATTGAAATTATATAATAATTAAATGACATGAATATATAATGTAATAATTATGGAACTTATAAAACCACTAGGATAAGGAAATTGACCATTTCCATTACACCGAAACTTCTTTGGAATTATAGACCAAACAAACCCAAACTACTAACACAAAAAAATAAATATAATAAATGAATAATATATGATAAATCACGAGTGATGATAGATTATATAAATATGAAAATTTTATGAATTTAGAAATTAATAAATTTTATTTTATTATTCTTCTGGTTATATGAACATATAAGGTGAGTTGAGACTCAAGGTCAGGGGCCTACACCATTCTTTTTAATTCTTTTGGTTGTGTTATTTATCACACACACTATCCCTTCCTATTTATATCATTATCATATAATTCATTTATATTTCTTATAAATTAATTTTTCATTATTTTTCTAGTTATATGTATGTATTTATGATCCCTTACTATTATTTCATTAAGACAAAACCTGTTATGTTTATAAGAGAAACTATTTTATTTTCTTTCTTCATCAACTTAATTATTATTATGTTTTTATCCACCTATATTTTTCATATCATGGACTATAATGATTCATTATTTGTCAATTATAAAATTTTAACATCCAATATGACATATTCCATTCTCATTTTGTGTATTTTTATGACTCATCAATTAAATATGCTTTATAATAATGTTATATAACCAACTTTGTTCTCATTGGTTTATTTCATGTTTATGACTGATACATATTTATTTTTTAAGAGGAAAAATTATGTTTGTACTATTTTTATATGATAGGTGGGACTATAATTATACAAAACCACAATTAATTTGGCAATTATTATATATCTGGAGATACTATGTATGGTGCATTTGAAGTGAACCCAACTCATTTTGTTATGTTGTCTTGATAGAGAACTTCCATGTATGTTTATTATTACATGTCTTATTCTTCCACTAGATTCCTATTATTCTTTTTAATAATACACACCTATGATATTTTTCATCTTATACCATATTTACATGATATGTTTTATGATCCTTCCCTTTTAAGATTTCATGTTTTAATTATTGACACCTATGACATATCACACTATGTTTATCCCAATTTATCTCCATATAGGGATTTCTATCTCACAATTTATTTTATATGTATTTGTAGAATATACTATGTAGTTATTGGGAAAATATGTGCTCTTAAATCATATTATAGATATAAAAATAAAATATTACATTGTTCTTTTTAATTTTATTATCCTGTTTCTAATCACTTTAAGACACTAGACCTCTAAATTTCAAGGTGTGTTTTATATGTTTTTTATAATAAAACTTTTATGATATCATGTGTATAATATGTCGATAATTATTGTTACTGTCATTGAATTTATAATTATTATAAATTATTATGTTAGTGAACACTGTAATATAAAAAAGGATATACTGAACTTAGGAATACATAACTTAGGATATAATATTTATTTATGTGTTATTAAATATGAATTTATAATTTTACCTTTTATATTATCTTTTATTAAATTATTGTTATCACTAAATTTCTTTTATTATATTAAATGGATAGAAATTGGATGAATCATGTCAATAATGGGAATCCTTATAAGATTTTGACCACATAGGTGTGTTTTATTACTTTTCCATTATTGGGTATGTATAAGATAATGGAAAGGAAATTTTTTGAAGAATAAACGTTCAAAGGCTTGAAACTTGACAATGAAGAACTTTTTTCCAACCATGGGATACATAATAGGAATTCTAAACTTGATAAGTGGTGTAATTATCAAGTATGGGAACTAATCGAGTGAAAAATACATTTGATGAAAAATATAGTTTCAAATAATTTAGAAATAGTTTAAACTATATTTACTCCAAAACCATTCAATCTTAGGTCGGAAGTCACATTTTCAACTTGAGGGATTCTATGAGGGAATATATATTTGATATCTAATTCTTTGTGGAATTTTAGTTTTTTATTATTGTGACATGATTTCATTCAAAGAATTTAGAGAGATGGAATTTGATGTGGTGATATTTTGATTCATGTTTTCCACATATATTGTTTAAGGATAATTTGATGATTTTTCTATATAAATGTGTTTATTATAATTAATACATGTCAGTTGATGCTTTTGTATTGAAACTGTAATCTATTAAATATTTTTATAAAATCATGTGTTCTTATGATTAATTGATCAAATGATGCTTGATTTTATTTGCTTATATTTTAGGCTCAATTAAATTTATATTTAAAGTGTTTGAATGAAATATTAATTTATGAAGTGTTATAGGGGATCCAAATTTTATTTTTTTAATCCATGTTATTCATTCATAATAATTTATAGAATAAAATAAAATGTGAAATTTAGATTTTTCTTGTAAAAAATAGAAAAGTTTATATTTTATAACTTTGATCATAAGAGTTTTTATGTTTTCCTATATGGTTTCTTAATTTAACAAAATTTTATACTGAATCATATGATATTTTACACCTGATAATATATTTTATGTTTAGTGGACATGTAAGATAATTTTTCCTTATTCACATATAAGAATTCAAAATTCCATAAGATAGTTTCTTCTCATCGTAGAGAGTCAGAATCTCTCACTATCATGTAAGTTATTTTGGGGTATTATTGTAAGATTTTGGTTCCACTAGTGTGATTTCTTCCTTTTCCATTTTTAGTTATGTATAATATAATGTTATGGAAAACATATGATGAAATTTCATTTGAAGGCCTAACCATTGGACAATGATGAAATTGTTCACAACTAGGGGTTTCAAACTAGTGATTCTGAATCTGATAAGTAAAGTAATGCTCGAGCATTGTAACTAATTTATGGGAGATCCATTTTATGATTAAAATTGGTTTAATGAAATAAGGAATAATTTAAACCAATCATATCATTTGAATTGATCCCAAGGATTTTGAGTTTATATTTATAAATGATAATTAATTGATAAAGAGAAAATGAATAAATCAATAGATCGCTATCTTGAGAATATTCGACATCGAGCATCGATAAACATGGGTTTTGGAATACTAAATATGAGTTTATGATTCAATTATTTCTGAAATAAACCTATCTAAGAAGTCAACATATTGATTGTGGAAGAATATTTTGAAGTATGAATATTGAAAATTATGAGTTCAAGTATTATGATAGTTGATTCTGACTTTGATGCCAAACAAGCCTTGAGATTTTCACTTGAATTCATAAAAAAGTAGAACCCAATCATAGAACTAGTATTTAATTCCAAAATGAGACTATCCAAAACTTATGTACCTAGGGATTTTTGGTTTTTTCATATGCATGAACTTTTCATTAAGATCATGGTGGGACCATAAATCCCATCATTTATTTAGTTACAAGGATTCAGTTGTGTGCATCCAACATGTAAAAAATAATTCCTCAATGATTTAAAAAATATGGAGACCTACTCGAACTCATAATATATTGAATAAGACATCATGTGATAAAAATCACAGAATCTATGATTCCCCAAACCGATCTAAATAAGAGATACAAACCAATTATTAAATCTTCAAAGAATTCCATTGAATGTTTGAGGATGAAGATATGTGTTTGTAGAAGGATATACTTTCTACTGTTATCCAATTATTTTCACAATAGATTACAGGATCAAATAATGATAATGGAATCATGTGGGGGTGAATAGATGAAACCAAAGTAGAATATTGAGATCTGAGAAATGAAGAATTCATGGTAAGGATGTAGGTGGTGGAGGGATGATTTCTTCTTGTTGAAAAGTTAATGTGATGAAAACTAGAGTTGATAATACACCTATGAATGTAGACAAGTTTTTTAATAAGGTTTAATAATGTTATAGGGGAAGTTATAGAAGGAATAGGTATATAATTGTTTCCCATAATAAATTACATGTGAGTTTAACAAAACTATGTTTGTGACTAGATTTATTTTTAAGATAATCAAAGAATAATTTCTAAAAGTGTCTAATTCATCATTGATGAACTAATTTTAGGAAATCTAGTGATAATTGTGTATTTTTCATGGATATGGTAGTTGAGGACGATCCATAAAGATGATAAGATGATTAATTAAGAGCATAAGAGTGATGAAATATTCTTCATCATCTTTCCATTTATTTATTTCTCATTATACTTTATTAGAATTTATTATACTATTATATATTGATTATATTTTATATCAAATTCGTTTCTTAAGGAAGAAAATTGATTTGGTTTATTATTTTACTTTTTTCAAATCATCATTTTTAAAATTGAGTTTTACCTATCTATAGCTCCTCAAAATCATTCAAAAAACTAGTTCGAGTGAACTCATCTTCACATTTATACAATTAGTTCAATTTTTAGTGAAAATTTTCAAAATCCAATCTAATTTATATTAATAATATCAAAATAGAAGGATGAATTCAATTTGATATTCTTATCAAAGTAATTTTTACAAGAATGATAGAATATATTTTTAATTAAATAATTGAACATTTCCTCTCTCTCTCTCTCTCATTGAATGTTTTTTTATCTATTGAAATTCTTAATCTGTAACTTTTCATTTCTATAAACTTATCATTTATCTCTCTCTCAAATATTGTTTTGCAAAAAACATATATTTTAAACATAGGTCAATTTATATATTGTTTTTTGTTGTTATTTTTCTTATTTTTAGTTTTATTTCTTGGTCCGTAATCAATTCACTTAACCTGAGATTCGACACCCTTCTCAAAACTATCTTTCTATGAAAAGGGTTTTTTAGAAAAAAATGTTAATATTTATTAAATGAAAATATTTTAATGGTAAGTGTATCAATTTAAAAAAATTGACTCAAAATATGTTGGGAGAAGGGGTTAAAAACCTTGTAGTGGTATTTTCTCAATTGTTATAGTTATAAATAATAAATAGAACCATGTGGATCACAAAAATTATCTAAAGAATGGAAAAATAACAATTTAGTTATTTATATGAAAATAATCACCCACTTTTAGTGGAACTTATAATCCATATCTCAAATTCCATTGGTAGATAATTTTATATGTATAATGCTTTGAGAAAGTGAAAATTATATTGTATATTTATCTCTTAGAGGGATAATTTGATTAGTGGAGGAAACTAATCAAGAATAACAATACTAAGGAACACAATGAATCAATAAAATGAGATGAATTTAAAAAATATTATTTTATAAACACTATCCTCTTACTCATAAAATTTATATCAAGATGGATTTTATTATACAGAAACAAAGTGAAGATTTATTAGTTTGTCATTATGATAAAAAAATATATAAGGACTATATGTTAAACCTCTAGATTTTTTTTATCAAACTACAATCAATGTTGATCTTTTTTTGGTTAAAAAATAAGACTTCAAAAGATTTAGTGATTCAAGAATCTTATAATACTGATGAAATAATTCAATGTGCCCTTATGGTGGGGATATGTATTAGTGATTCTCATTAGTATTATGTAAATGGTTAAAAGAATTAGGTAATAAAGTTTAATTTTGGAAGTTCTTTAGAAAATTTTCATTTCGGAAATAATATTTAATTTCCCACATGTAAAAAGAATGGGAATAAGTGATCTTGGAATTTCCTTAAAGGATCAAGGATATGTTTAAAGAGTGGATAAGGATGGCACCAGTAATAAAATTTCCAAAGGGATACAATGAAGTTAAATAATATTATGGAATAAATGAATGTTCCTATCAATCCTATATCAATGGTCTAATGTTTCAACTATAATAAATATGGACACTATAACACTAAATACACTAAGACATGTGTTATTTATGGTAATTGAGGAGAACACCCTCTAAAGAAACAAGAATAAATAATCCCTTATGTTATTAATACAACTGAGGTTGATTATTGAAATTACACGATGATAAGTAAATTTTTATTAATTCATGAAAAATAAATAACCTATTTGATTCTAGTTCTACAAATTCATTCATATTATGAAAGTTATCTATAAATATTAAAAAACTACTTAAATAAATATAGATTGTTTTTAGTAAAAACACAATGGGGTTCCATTATTTCATCCAGAGAATATAACTCTTACATAATTAATTTTTTTGGAAATAATGTTTTAGTAAATCTTGTCTTTCTCCCTTTGGTAGAATTTGATGTTATAGTAGGAGTAGATTTATTTTTATTATATAGATTCAATATCAAATCTCAAGAGAAGTAAAAATATTTCAATATCCGGAATCATCCTCTGATTCTATATGAGGGAAAAAATAATTATAAATTTCCTTTGGAATTTGGTTTTCAATTATGAATATTTTACCTTATGTTCAAGAATATCTAGATACAAAATAAAAGACCATCCATTAAGATATGATAACTATACGAGAATATGTTGACTTATTCCCCAAAGATTTTGATGGTCTTAACCAATCGGGATGTCGAGTTATCAATATAAATTAAACTTGATGATATTACCATATCAAAGAATCCCTATAGAATATCCCCCATTTAATTGGAATAATTAAAGTATAAACTATATGATAATTTAAACAATTGTTTCATATACCATATTACTTCAACATTAGGGTTCCCTAATCCTTTTTTATGAATAAGGATGGATCAATGCATCAATATATTGTTTTTCATGATTTTAACTATATTATGGTAAATATTAATAAATTGTTCAAACTATTGTGTTGGGATCAATACTTCTCAAAGGTGGAAATTTGATTAAGATATCATCAATTGAATGTAAAAAAGGAGGATATTACTAAGAGAATTTTTCATATATGATATGGAAACAAGAAGATCATAATTATTCTTTTAAAACTCTCTAATTCTATAGAAAATATTCATGAACTTTTTAAATATATTATTTATAAATTACATTGAAAAAAATTAGTGTTATTTATAGATGATATTATCATATATTCTAATATCAAGGTTGAACATGATGTGAATTTAAGTACCATGTTAAATACTTTTTAAAAGGATAATATACATGAAAAGTATAAAAATTTTGAATTCTATATAGAGAATGTTATATTCTTGGGGACCACAATTAGAAGAAACCATATATATTTTAAAGGCTAAAGTTATTAAATAATGGACTAGGAAAATATATCTGATAGAGGAGATTAGTTTCATTTGATTATCTTGGTTCTATTGATTATTTTTATAAAATTTACCATTTTTATTTGATCCAATAACCTATTTATCTAAAAAAGGGATAAATCTTGCATGGATTGAGTAATATAAAGAGTGATTTAAAAAATTTAATAATAGGATAGTCACTATAACTAAATTAAATTTTCCATCCAGTAGGGAATGATTTTTTTTTATAAAAATATTCATAGAAGAAGAAATTGGGTTGTTTACCCCTTAAAAAATATAAATTAATAGATTATTTCTCAAGATAGTTAAAGGTACAAGTGAAAAATCACTTAATTATTGATCTAGTGCTAGTAATGCTAATATTTTCATTGAAAATTTTGAGTCATTACCATTATGAAGTTTTTTTTGAAAATATATACTGATATTAAAGGTCTAAAATTTATATTCATAATTAAATAGCTCAAAATTTACCAATTAATATGGTTAGGGATGATCAATGACTATATCCACTCAATTTATTACCTCACTGGAAAATAAAAAAATTAATAAGTGGTTAACATGAAATATCTTGTAAACTTATATTTGATGGGGACTAAAATATATCTAATATACTAAGATATGAAGTGGTTAAAATCTTTATTCATTAAGTGAATTATTTCCTCCTGCCATTGTAACACCCCATTATTTCATAGTACATTACCTCTTTATAGTAATTCAATAGCAAGCGCTACACGCAACTCCAAGTTCGAGCACACCATGACTTACCAAAATAGCCATTCAAAATGTGGTTATGAATATTAATAACCAAAATTTGAATTTTATATTTATACTATATAATTTTAACAATCAAAATTTGGGTTTCTTAGACATAATATAAGGACAAAATCAATATTCAGATAAAAGAAGTATTTTTTTAGAAATACTTTTTTTCCACCTTTTAATGGAGATCCCTTTTTAAATCAAATATTTGACCCTTTTATATATTCAATTTTGTTAAATTAAATACTTCAATATAATAATGAAATAAAAATTTAGTTTATATAATGTTTTGGTACTTTTCTGATAACTTTCATATTTTGATGAATAGTGAAAAAATACTAATTTTTTATTGATAACAAGTTTTTAAATCGAAATAATTTCTAGTGTTAAATTATAAATTTGAGTGATTTTAAATTATAATTATATTATACTTTTATAATTTAATATATTTTAAGTTATTATAAGTAATGTTACATTTAAATTGGACATAAACGTATCTCAATATTTTGATTGTTTTTACTTTTTAAAAACACGCTTTTGGGTTTTGACAACAAGAATTAATTATAAATTAATTAATATAAATTATATGTTTTTAATCTGGTAAAATATACTACATTTTGAGATATTTAATATCAAAATTAATTTCGGTATAACTTTTGGTATTTTTATGAAAACATTCATTTTTTGATGAATATTGAAAAAAATTGTGTTATTGTTTAAAACCAACTTTTTATTTAAATATTTATTTATTTTATTTTAAGTAAAAATAGATAAATAATACTTATATTAGTTCCATATAATCCATTATAGTTATTTTATAATAAAATCATATATATATAAATTTATTGAATTTTTTTAACGTCTTTTACCCACCTTCTAGGCACGTTGGCAAATTTGCATATAACATAATTTTTCTGCTTCATGGAATTTTATTTCAAAAATATAAGATAAATGGTTGCATCAATAATTAATATGTGGTTCAATAAGATGAAAATAATTTTTGGTGAATAGTAACCTTGGAATTTTATTTACCACGATTTAAAGTGAATAGGATTATTAAAGGTAAAAAAGATGTTATAATTACCCTAACACATGTCCTAATTCTATTGGATAAGTGTTTTTAAACTAAAAACAACCTTAGGAATAAAATATGATCCCCTTTGATCCACATGGATTATATTAGGACAATTATTATTACTTTATTTAACGAAAAGTTAAAAGTGTAAAATTCAAAAGTTTAATAACTAAACTATTTTTAATATTGGGTTATACATAAGAAACATTAGACTATAAATATTCATTAAAAAGATAAAAATATATCCTAAATAATTATATTTCATTTATAATTTTTAGACATTAAATAATTAAATTTATTTATGACATAATGATGATGTAGTAATTACCTTATTAATGAAAGATAAAAATAAATGATAATATAAATATTAAAATAAATATAATTTAAAAGATTTGATGCCATTCACAAAATTTATAGATTAATATAACATGTTAGGGATGATTCAAGGAATTTTGTTCGAAGTAATCATGCTGTTATGAATTTCAAAAAAAACAAAAAACTAAATAGCGTAAAAATTGACATAAATGAGTTTTTTAAAGAAATATTATATTATTAAATGATATAATGTTCCAAAAAATCTAAGGATAATATAAAGGTCTTATATAATGATAAATAGGTCAATAATGAACCACATGAGGTTATATTGGAATTTTATTTTATGTTTATTAGCCATATATTATAATAATACAAGAGGACATGTTAAAAGTTAAACTATTTAACTAACAGTTAAATCTAAAAAATAGGGTTGATATGGTGACATAAACTTGTCTAAAACCGATTATTTTAGAGGATTTCAACACATCCCCATCTTAGATTCTAAATAAATCAATTTGGAGTAGTTATAAACCAAAAATGGTTTTATAATAAAATAATATTTCCAACTTTTCATAAAGTTACCCTCACCTCCCTAATAAATGGGTACTTCCCCTTCTCTCAAAATAACACATCCAAAGCCATTTGTCATGGAAACAACCTGCCCAAATCTCCTCCAAAATTCCCTCACTTAAACCTAGAGGCCTCCCCTTGAGACAAAATCCATCATAAGGAGCCCTTTTGTTCAAATAAAAAGGAAACAATCAAAGAAGAGATAATTATTTCATCACCTCTTTCAAAGTTCTTTTCTTCTACCACTTTCTATTTCTTTGTTATTTCCATACCAAAATAATAAATCAAATACCTTATACATACTGTGATGTTATTAAAAATATTTTACAACCATATCAATTATTCTATATATCATATGAATGATAATGTCAACATGCGTGCATACATACGACTTACCGTCTCCACATCGTGGTGGAATTTTCTATTCAACACTACGTTATTTGGATGGATATAAAGATGAGTAATATGTTTTTTAATAATGAAAATAACTTGAGAATTTCTCTATAAAATTAATATACCATCCAATTCCACACTTTATAATCATTAAGGAAATGATATCGTCCCTTGTGTGTACGTACGACTTACCGTCTCCACAACGCGATGAGATTCATTTCCACCTTCACCATTCAACGATTATTATAAAACTATATATGTAATATATGACAAAATAATTCTATTGGATATATATATTTACTAACATATATCTTATTCAGTCACTTCCATTCAATAGGATATGAAAAAGGAAAAAACATTTATGCGTACGTACGACCTACTATCTCCATAAATGGTGTCCACCATTTCATATATCTATCTATTATACATATTTATAATCTAAATATATATGATATATTAATAATGTTTTATATTTTTGAGTAGTTAAATAATTATATAAAGGATATGATCAAGGATAACAAGTTAAAACACCTATGATAAAGAAAACGATTATTACCTGAAATGTTAATTTAACCTATAAATCATTATTAAGTGGGTAGTATAAAGTCATAAATGAATCATGTATGATATAATAAATATGAATATTGTTCTGGTATAATTAAATAACAAACTATGGTCATTAGATATGAGGTTAAACGTACCCTTAACCATATTAAAGTGGAAGTTAAGAGTTATTTTTACAATATCTTTATTTATTTTAGGTTGTTTATATATAAGTATCTACTATGACATCTTTATGACTTTTTCGACAAATTAATGTAAGAATTTTTTTCTAAATTATACAGTGGTTGCAGCTATTTACGCCATTATAACACCTTAAAATCATCCCTTAAAATCTTATAAGAATATTTTCAAAATAATGGATTTCTTTTATAATTATTTGGATTTTAAATTATTTCAAAATAGAAAGAGATATTTATCTCAAATAGTTTTGATTTCATCTCTGTCAACATCCATTGATAGATTTTACACTATTTTAAAGTTGATTTATTATTATACAATCTCTTGTATTGTATTGAAGGTTTTGTGATATGTTTGGCTGTGGATGTGTTATTTATATACCATTCATGGTTTATGGTTAAAGTATTAACACTTCATATTCTAGTTGTAATATGAATATTTATTTTATATTTCAACATTTTCATATGAAGAATGCAGTGGAATTTATAAGTGATGAGTGGGGCCCGCAATATCCCCTCAATGCATCGGTAGGTATCATTAGACAAAATAGTGTCTTGGAACAAGGCCTTGACAAAAAATTATTTGTATTCTTGGCACAAGTCATTGACTATGTGGTAATGACTTCTGGAATTAGCCATTCTCTCATTATGAAATTAATTATTACATGTTATTATTCAACTATTAGAATATCCATGTGCATGTTTATATGGTAATGTTTGATTTATTTTCTTCATATTATGTTCATGTTTATGTTTATAAGTCTGTTTTTTTATTACACATCTTTATTTCAATTTTTATAGCTTCTACTTAATTATTTTACCTTACTGAGCATCTGAGCTCACCACTTTTTTATGATTTATTTTTACCAAGATTCTAAGAAGTGTATTATGATTTATATTCAGGTTAAAATAGTACAATAATGTAATTATAAAAGGATTATATATTTTTTATTTTATGTTATACAATTTAATGTAAATTTCATGTATGTAACATATTTTCCAAGACTGTTAACCTGATCAGTCCTTCAGGACATGATTCCTTGTGATCATGACAATGTATTAAAATAATCCACCGACTCTAGGATTCTAGGGTCGAGGCTTCAGAGTTGGTATTAGAGGAAGTTTAGTATAATCCTTGAAAACTAGATTAAGAAAAATTATGTTTAGAGGACATTACCCTAAGATAGACATTGAGGATTAGTATAAAATAACTTCCTAGAATTTTGGTAAAGTAGATATTTTGTGAGTTTTCCAAGAAAATACATCCCTCTCAGGATACGAGCATATAGAAGAAGCTCTAGAACAAATGTACCTAGGAGTAAAAACTCCAACAAGGAGCTTCAGGCTTGATTCGAGGTATCCAAGTACACAACAATGGGCCTTGCTGCACTCTTGGTTACAACACTCTAGGGGGATATTCTTAGGATAATTCACATTTTCTTTACAAACCATTATGAAGGATTTATGGGTAAATACTTCGTCAAAGAATTTTTTTTATGATTATGGATTATATGCATAAACTATTTATGATTAGGTTTTTAGAAGTTTCGAATTATGCATTGAAATTTATAAACTAACCTAGTGTATACCATTATTTAGAAAAGGTGCCTAGTAGATGGAATGAGAACTCCAACAATACATATGATCCTAAGGGTAAGAAGGACTATATATTTTAGGGTATTAAGGCAAAATTTAGAAGAGAAATAGTCTTCCACATATTCTCAAATAATGAAGAAAAATTATCATCTGTTAATAAGATAATTAATTAATTCTCAGAGTCCGATGGATTTGAAAGGAATCCAGGGAAGAAAAGGATGGTAGAGAGAAAGATGGATAAAGGGAAGAAGGGAAAGATAGATTTTCCCATATGTGATAACTTTGTAAAGAATCATCTTGGAAAATTATTTAAGTGAATGGGAGTTTGTAATAAGTGTGGAGAAAAATTACACCAAGTACGTGATTGTAAGGGTAAGAAAAAGGTTACAAATGTGCAATGATTTATCTACAAGGAGTTGGGAAACTAAGTGAATCAATAAGTCATCAGAGTATGCCTCGAATGATGCTATTGGATAACAATAATGTCATGATAATACCGCATATGAAGAGGAATGACTAGTGTTCTTATGTTTTTCTTAAATAATAATCTCATTTGAGTGTCGTATCAATGATGTACTGGTTATATGAATTATGGAAATAAATAAGGATTGTATTGTAGTACTATTTCATTAAGTATTTTAGATTATATAGTACTAAGAAAAGTGACTTAATAAAATGTTAAACTTTTTGGAAAACACATGGTTGAATAAAAGATAAACCTTAATGTGGTCCGGATACTAAGGTAGTGATATTGGAATAAGAGATGGTTGATTTGGATAAATTATATTTGATATTATTGACTACATTGGAATTGATTAATGGTTTTTTTATTCCATAAATCTTGGACTATTTTAAATTTTTGGATATAAAGAGTATATAAAGTATTTTATAAAGAAAAAGGGAGAATTAATGTAATCAATAGGGTTTTATAGTATTTAAGGGTATTACCATTTTTAAGAGAATACATGATGAAGGTATTCACATGTTATTATGTGGAAAAATATATCATCAATATGTTTACCTTTCTTATAAAATTTGGGCTATGAGTTTAAATAGAAGTATTTTAGATAAGTATAATGGTTGGAATAAATTATTTTGGACATTAGATACTATTTTTTATGGTGAAAAAATTTCTTAAGATTATATTTGTATTGTTATAAAAAGGACTACCTAGTGGTCGGGTGACAACCTGTCACGTCCAACAAGGCCGCAAGACATGAACCCCCAACCGAAGGGCGACAAGGGTGGATCAACTAACACTAGCCTACATGATGTCATGGTTTATATAATGTAGTTTTTCTAATGATCTGATAGATGAATTATAAATTCATTTTTTTGGGACCCTATACGAATAGGATAAAGATAATATTTTTGAGTTTTATATTCTTTTGGAGTGAAAGATGATTTTGTGGTAGAAATTAGTTAAAGGATGGGACTCTACATTCTATGTATTATTTTTTATTTTTCTATGAAGAAATTAATTCTTAAAATTTAGGGAAAGGATCTTAAAACAAAAAATGTGTAATCCTAATAACTTATTTTTGTTGAACTGATGATATTTTAATCATAATAGATTTATGGATTTGAGACCCTCAATTTTCCATTCAATTGTTTGTGATTAATGACCTCAATCACTCCCTATAAATATTTACATATTTTCTCCAATTATAATTTCCACCAATGTTCTCCTATTCAGAAATCCTAATTTGGTGGTGACTTTTTAATATCTCTTTCCCTCTTATTAAGACTAAATATTATCAACCCTAATTCTAATGTGGGTCTTCCAAAATGGTATTTTCTATTTCCAATATTTTATTTTTGAAGAAAAATTTCAAATTTTCAGGATGCAATTTGTTAAATTATGGGATAATGTAACACCCCATTATTCTATAGTACATTACCTCTTTAAACTAATTCAATATCTTGTGCTACACGCCACACTGAGTTCGAGCACACCACAACTTACCAAACTAGTCATTCAAAAAGCAGTTATGAATAGTATTAACCACATTTTGAATATTATATATATCATATATAATTTTAACATTCATCATTTTTGTTTCTTAGACCTAATATAAGGACAAATTCAATTTTCCTATAAAAGAAGTTTTTTTTATGAAAATACAGTTTTCAACGTTTTAATGGAAAATGATTTTTAAATAAAATATTTGAGAAATTTATATATTCAATTTAGTGGATTTATGTTATTTTTTAGAAGAGAGAAATTAAAATTGTGTTTTTAAAAATTTTTGGTACTTTTGAGATAACTTTCATATTTTGATGAATAGTGAAAAAAATACTGAATTTTAATTGAAAACAACTTTTTAAATCGAAATAATTTATAGTGTTAAGCTATGAATTGGTGTGGGTTTTAAGTATAATTAGATTTTATTTTTATCATTTAATATAATTTATGTTATTATAAGTAATTTTAAATTTAAATTGAACATAAACACATGTTAATATTTTGATAATTTTTACTTTTTAAAAACCTGCTTTTTAGTTTTGATAGTGAGAATTAATTTTAATTTAATTAATTCAACATATATTTTTTGAATTCAGTATAATAGACTTAATTTTTGGATTTGGAATATCAAAATTAACTTTGGGTGAATATTTGGTATTTTTAAAAAAACTCTCATTTTTTTATGAATATTGAATAATATTTGTTGTTGTTTAAAACCGATTATTATTTGATTTTTTTTAATTTTATTTAAATTTATATTAATTAAAACAAGATACATAATACCTACATTATTTCAATGTAATTAATTTGACTCATTTTATAATAAAATTAGATATATAAAAATTTATTGAATTTTTTTAACGTCTTTTACCCACCTTCTAGGAACATTAGCAAGTTTGCATAAAACATAATTTTACCACTTCTGTGAATTGAATTTCAAAATTACTAGAGGCACATTTGACATCAGTAAGTAAAATTTGGTTCAATAAGATGAAAATAACTTTAAGTGAATAGTAACCTTTGAATTTTATTTACTGTTGAGAAAAGTAAATAGGGTTATTAAAGATAAAAATGATGGTATAATTACCTAACACATGTCCTAATTCTATTGGAGATGTGTTTTTAGACCATAATAAATCTTAGGAATAAAATATGAACCTCTTTTATCCACATGGATTATATTAGGACATTTATTATTATTTTATTTGAAGAAGAGTTAAAAGTATAAATTTCAATGTTTAATAACTGAACCATTTTTAATATAGAGTGATACATAAGATAAATTAGAATATAAATATTTATTATAAATATAAATATAGTTCCTACATATTTGATTTTTATTTATAATTTTAAGGCATTAAATAATTAAATTTGTTTTTGACACAATGATGACTATTTAATTTCCTTATTAATGAAAGATGAAAATAAATGCTATTGTAAATATTAAATTAAATAAAATTTGAAGGTTTTTATTCAATAAAATAAATTTATAGATTAATATGACATGTTAGGGTTTATTAAAAGAATTGTGTTTCTCAGTAATCATGAATTTATGACTTTCACAAAAACGAAATACTAAATAGTGTCGAAATTGACATAAATGAGTTTTTAAAAACAAATGTTATATTATTAAATGATTTAATATTCATAAAAAATAAGGGTTTTCCAAAGGACTTATATAATGATAAGTAAGTCATTAATTAACCTCTTGGGATTCTCATGAAATTTTATAGTATGTTTATTAACCATTTATTATAATAATAGAAGAGGACATGGTAAAAGTTAATCTATTTAACTAAGAGTTAAATATAAAATATAGGGTTAATGTGGTGAACTAAACTTATCTAAAACCTATTATTTGAGTTGATTTAGACCCATACCACTATATCTTCGAAATAAATCATTTTGGAGCCATTATAAACCAAAAATGATTTTATAATAAAATAATATTTCAAACTTTTCCTAAAGTGACCCTCACCTCTCTTATAAAAGGGTACTTCTACGTCTCTTCAAATCACCCCTCCAAAGCCATTTGTCTCAGCCAAACCCTACACAAATATTCTCCCTACTAACCTAAAATAACCCTAGAGGCCTTCCCTTGGGTATAAAGCCAACCTACAGAGCCATTTTGTTCAAATCAAAAGGAAACACCCAAAGAAGGGGTAATTATTTCAACACCTCTTTCTATGTTCTTTTCTTCTCCCACTTTATCTTTATTGGTTAATTCAATACAAAAATAAAAAACCCAGTACCTTCTACATACTGTGATGTTATTATAAATATGGTACAATCATATTCATTATTCTATCCATCCTATTAATGATAATGTCACCATGCGTG
Organism: Viscum album; assembly: GCA_963277665.1. Lineage (NCBI taxonomy): Eukaryota > Viridiplantae > Streptophyta > Magnoliopsida > Santalales > Viscaceae > Viscum > Viscum album. The sequence continues at coordinate 522,557,804 of OY728145.1, forward strand.
CGTATATATGGCTTACCGTCTCCACACTGTGGTGTAATTTGATATTCAACACTATGTTATTTGGATGGATATAATGATGAATAATATGTATATAAATATTTAAAATAACATGATAATTTATATTTTCAATTAATATAACATCCAATTACCCACCTTTTAATAATTAAGGAATTGATATCATCGCTCGTGTGTACGTACGACTTACCGTCTCCACGATGTGATGAGATTCAATTCCAGGTTCACCATTCAAAGATGATTATTAAAATATATATTTAACATTTTAAATAATGCTTCTGGATATATGTATATATATATATTACTTACATATATCTTATTCACTTACTTCCATTCAATACAATATTAAAACAGAAACAACGTTTATGCATACGTACGACCTACCATCTCCCTAAACGGTGTCTTCCATTTCATATATCTATGCATTATACATATTTATATTATAAATATATATGATATATAAAACTTGTATTTTATTATGTTAGTATTTAAATCAATATCTAAATGATACGATAATGGATAAAATGTTAAAACACGTACGATAAAGAAAGCAATTATTACCAGAAATGCCATTTTAACCTAGAAAACATTATTAAATGGGTAGTATAAAGTAATAAATGAATAATGTATGATATAGAAAATATGAATATGGTTTGGGATTAATTCAGTAACATAATATCACCCTTATTCATGAGGTTAAACTTACCCTCGACCAAAGGAATGTGCAAGGTAAGGGTTAATTTTACAATCTCTTTATTTATCGGAGGTTGTTTATATGTAAGTATCTACGGGGAGTTCTTTATCATCCACATACATGTTTCATAAAAATGTACATCAAAACATTTTTAATATTTCCTTGAATATGGGTTAAATTAATTAATACCCCTGATTGACCTTTTATAATATCTTTTGAAAGGAATCTTTTCGTTGTTTTCTAAACGAGGTACTTTATGACTTTTTCGACAAATTAAGGTAATAATGTTTTTTTTAATTTAAACTGCGGCTGTGGCTATTTAATACCATTATAACACATTCAAATATTCCCTTACAAGATTATAAAAATAGTTTCATAATAAATGTTTTCTTTTATAATTAAGTGACTTTTAAATGATTTCAAAATAGAAAGATATATTTCTCTCAAATAGTATTGATTTCATTTATGCCAACATCCTTTGATGGATTTTACAATTTTTTTATGTTGATTTATTATGATACAATATTCCATATTTTATTGAAGGTTTGGTGATATATTTTACTGTGGGTGTGTTATTTTTATACCATTCATAGTTTATGGTTAAAGTATTGACATTTCATATGCTAGTTTTAATATGAATGTTTATGTTATGTTTCAACATTTTCATATGAGGAATGCAATGGACTTAGTAAGTGATAGATGGGGCCCGCTACAGCCCCTAGATGCATCGATGGATCTAATGAGACATACTAGTTTCTTGGCATGAGGCCTTGACAAAATTGTATTTGTAGTCTTGTCACGAGGCGTTGACTATATGGTAATGATGTCCGACATTAGGCGTTCCCTCATTACGAAATTAATTATTACATTTGATTATTCAACTAGTAAAATTTCCATGTGCATGTTTATATGGTAAAGTTTGATATATTTTCTCCATATTATGTTCAAGTTTATGTTTAAAAGGATGTTGTTTTTATTACACATCTTTCCTTAAATGTTTATAACTTCTTCTAAATTATTAACCTTTACTGAGAATCTAAGCTCACCCCTTTATCTATATTTTATTCCATGTTATAAATTGTAATGTAAATTTCATGTATGTTATAAGGCCCCATCCTTAAAACTTACTTAATCTTGAGTTATTACAAGATTACACATTGAGGATCTTTTCAGGTTTAGAGTTTTAGAGAATTAGATCATAAAACTTACATTACATTCCACATTTAAACAAAGTGGTTACATAAAAGATATTATTCATTTTTTTCCCATCAACATAAACATATTGAAAAATAAATCTTGGATTCTTTCTTGACACTTCTTTGACACTATCATCATATCATGTACCTTTCCCTTGACCTGTGAATTTTTTTTCCAAAACATGGGATGAGCATAAAAAGCTCAATATGGGTTATAAAAATATGGAAGGGAAACATGAGATAATATATACATAAGAATGAAATCATAATTTACCCATAAAACATAATCACTTTAACATACCTCATCAAATCATGAATAAATCATAGAAATAATAAGACATAAAGGTAAATTTAGGCATTCATAAAATTCTTACGTAGGGAGTAACCCTCTTGGTTACATTTGGAATACCTATCACAGTATATTCCCTAAATATCTTTGGAGGAACCTTAAAGTTTCTATCCTTTGCGTTACCCAATGCATTGGAGAGATATATCGGGCTCACCCGCCCTTAGTTTATCACAGAACCACCTGTCTTCATAATAATTCACAAGAACCTCAACATAATCGTATCACATAAAACATGCATATAGAAAACATAAAATTTACACCTTTCAATCACAAGGTATCAATACAACACATTGATATAAAAACATTATGAAAAACATTTTCAATACCAAAACAAATGAAAAGTAAAACATGGTATTTATTTTTCTTTTAAAAAAAAGGTATGGCTTGTAGAGGAAGTTGAAACTCAAATAATGGTCACAGCGGCGGAGAAGTCATTGTCTCCGTATACGTACAACAAAAACATTCCCTTTTGTCGTTTAGTAAAACGCTTCTTATAAAAAAATATTCCTTTTGAATAAACGTAAAAGTCAAAGGGGTTTATACACTGTATAAAAGAATATTGTGTATAAAACAAAATATGCCTCAATGAAAGGAGATTGAGATGAAGTCCCATACAAAGACGATATCCTTGGTTTAGAGATAAATCAATTACATAATTATGTGTGACAAACAAATACACCAAATATAAGTGGATATTAATTGTAAAAAAATCAGATTTTATTCACACATATTCATAGAACGACATATTCAAGGAGTACAAGTTTATCCAAAAGAATTAAATTTGGCTTAAGAAGTTCCCTTGCAAAAATTTGACAACCTAACGATGTCACTACAAAATTTAGAAAATGAGTTAATGAGAGATAAAAAGGGTATCTCATCACATGGACATAAAATTTAAATCAATAAGGATATATAAGAACATATCCCAATCATAATAGTATGTTAATTAAAAGACATAACAAAAGAAGTCTTTTAAAAAGAGGACGGTGAAAGGTTCCCTTACTGACATGGGTATCCTTCGAAACATACATCCCGTGAAATAAGGACAATAAAAAAATTGATTTAAATACTCATAAATGATATTATATTGCACAATGAGTAAAATAATGGGCGGTTCATACAAAACTCAAAGGAAAATGTGGCAAATGTAGCATAAATCTCATGGGAATAAAAGTGAGATGAAAAATACCTTACGTAAACTCGGTAGCCTAATGACGCCACTTAAAACTTACAAAAATGGATTGTTGAGATCAAATAGGGTCTCTCATAATATTAAAATAAAGTTTATAGAAAGAGTAATATAAAAGAACATACCCCAAGATAACAAAGAGGAGCTTAAAAGAAGTGACATAAAGGAGAGTACTTAAAAAGAAAGGGAGAGGTTAGATCTCTTACGAAACTTCGGCAGCCTAACAGCACCACTCAAAACTTCCAAAATGGATTGATGAGATAGAATAGGTTCTATAATCATATGAAAATAAAAATTACAGTAAGTGTAATATAAAATAACATCCCAATAATAAGAAAGATGATCTTTAAAAGGAATTACATAAAAGAGTGTACCTAAAAAAAGCGAGGAGTAGGATCCCTTACCTCAAGTCCGACTTGTCTTGTTCGTTTCATTATAATCCTGAATAAGAAACTTTGGTAAATTTATAATTGACTAAGGACCTCCTTTAGAGATTATTATTCAGTTAATATCACATATTATAATGTTATAATAATTGTTTAATAATGTTAGTTCATATTAGGCGTTTTGGCCGATGTTTGGTACATGAGTCAAAAATGAACTTGTTTGAAAAAATGATTGCCCATGTAGTTATAAGTAAATAATTTCCATAATAGTATTAATGATTAAAATATCATTTATATATCCAGTAAATATTCATTTTATACCATTCCATATCATTTGGAGATAAAAATGAAAAGCACCATTCATGGAGACGGTAGGCCATACGTACCCATGAACGCTACTTTCATTTTTTTCTTTGTCATATTAATGGAATTAAAAATAAATGATATATGTATATATATTATAATTCCAGTATAATATTTATGTTATATAGGTCATATATGTTCATTAATTTCATTCTTTATACATTCCATTTATTGCATGTACGAGTCACATCACTTGAGGGGGCGGTAGTCCGCACTTCCTTAAATGAAGATATCACGTTTACTCATAATGGAAACCATAAAGGTATGTCATAAATGAAAAATACAGAAGCTTCAGGAAAACATAAAAAAATTATATATCATATATAAATATATTGTCATCTTAATGGCCACCTTTAAAGGTGTTAAAAGAATGTTGAACAATCATCGTTTCGGGAGGCAGAAATTCGCCATCCACGGAAACAGTATGTTCTTTAACCATTAGATGTAGGTGTGTGTAATTGTAGCTCGAAGAATTATTATAAAAAAATCCTAGTATATTGAATATACTGGAGTTTTTACAAAATAAATTATTAAAAAGAGTTTAGGGGGTTGGAGAAGCAAAATAAAACAAAAGGACTCAAGTGAAGACATTACCTTAAAATCGGATAACTCCCTTTGGTTTGATCTCAAAAGATTCCTTGGGAAAACATATGTACAATTTGAGGCTTCATGGAGTTAGATAGGGGTGTTTAGAGACAAAATGGTCAGGGGTTGGCCGATCCAAAGACTTTGGAAGTGTGGGTAAGGAGGTAGTGGTGGGGGCCTTTTATAAGAGGAAAGGAGGGGCACTCTTGGAAAGTAAAGAAATGTTACTTTATTCTAAACTGATATTCGGATATAAGAGGTCCCACTTTGATATAATTCAAGGATAAGGTGATAAGGGTTCTAAATATACCCATCCAATAGGTTTTGGACATGTGTAGGTCATAGATTTTACATTATCTTTTCATTTTATTTAAATCCTTTATTGATGAGGTAATCGTTGCATCATCATGATGTCATAAATAATTTAATATATTTAATATCTAAAAATTATAAAACAAATATCATGATGTATTAAATCTCTTTATCTTTCTAATGAATATTTATAGACAAAAATCTGACTTGTATAACCCCGTGTAAAAATTGTTTTAGTAAAACAACTCATATTTGTGTCATTTTAATTTTAACATTAAATAAAAAGGAATTTATGTCATTTTCCAACAACGGTGGCTCCATGTGGTCCCCAAGTTGACCCATGGATTTTGTTGGTCGGCCATGACTCATCCAATGAGGGTAGGACATGTGTATAGGTCATTTCATTTTATTAAAACATTATTCTTAGCTTAAACTACACTAATTACCTCTAATTGCGATTAAAAACATAATAAGTTACTATTCCCCAAAAAATTATTTTAATCCCATTGAACCACATTTTACTTCTTAATGACATAAATGTATGTTGGATTTTTGAAATTAAAAACACAAAGATGGCAAAATTTCATTTAAACTGAAAATCTGTTTTTATAGTACCACTTAGTGGTTTCACTATTCATCAAAAATTGATGTTTTTCAGAAAATTACCAAAAATTCACCCTAATCTATATTTGATATTATGAATTCAAAAATGATTTCTATTTTACAAAATTCGAAACATATAGGTTGCATTAATTAATTTAATAATTAATTCCCGCTGTCAAAAAAATAGCATGTTTTTGTGAAACAAAATGTATCAAAAGATTGACTCTTGTTTAAGTCCGATTTCAAAGTGAAATTAATTCCAACGACCACTATTGGATTAAATGGTAAAAATATCTTCTAATTTCACTTTAAAACCAATCAAAATATAATCTATTCTTATAAATAAATTAGATTAAAATGAGGTTTTGAATTAAAATACAACATTTTTTCACTATTCATTAAAAATGAACTTTATCGGAAAAATACCAAAAATTCACACAAAGTAAATTTTGATGTCCCAATCATAAAGAATAAGTTTATTTTGACAAAAATAGCTTATAAAATTGTCAAAATATAGATTTAGAAATGTTTTTCCATTAAAAGGAAATAAAACAATCTTTTCAAAATATTAGTGTATTTCATGCTTAATATTGGATTTATTTTCATTTTAAGCCTCTAAAAAACTATTTAATTCATTAATAGACATAGATAAAAATATATATTATTCATTACTTACATGGGATGTTACATCCTTCCCACCTTTAGAAAATTGTGTCCTTACAATTTATTTACTTATCGAATAAATGGGGGTACTTATCCCTCATTGCATTTTTAGATTCCCAAAATGAATAACATCATACCTTGATCATGGCGTCCACTCGGTTTCATCGTCATCTTTCTCACATAGGTATAATTACCATGCATTACAACAATGATTTATATATCCTTCAAAATCATTTGCTTCCCCCATCCAAATACACCTCGTACAACATGGGTCATATGGGTGTTCACAGAAAAACAGTTTTGGAAAATAATCATGTATGACATATAATTACAAAACATATGATAAAACATGATTTCTATAAAATAGTCGGATAGAATTTTAGTTGAAACTTTCTATTATTGGTCCTTTTAAAATACCATAAGTATGTACTGAGAGACTATATTTTAAAATCAAATATAAATAGGTTGTTCAAGGGTCTCCTTCCTCAGCACCATTTTTAAAATTATAATATGCTTCAAATTCTTGTGATAATGTAAAATATTTGAAAATACCTTGATAATATTTACCTTTCTTGAAAATATGAGAATATTGTGAAAATAGTATTTGTCTAAAAACAACCCATGATCCATGATGATAATGAGGTATAGTGGAGGTGTTTGATATCTCAAAAAACTGCTTGCAAGTGAGTTGTATGCTAGAAAAAGTTTCACAATCATAGAACATGACTTTGCAATAATTATTGCAAGCATGTCATCAGGAAGAGATAGGAATATCGTTTGAGATCCTTCTCCTTCCATTCGTAACCGACTTTACTTGACCTGAAAAAAAGTTATAAAATAAGGATTTAACTGAAATAATAGATATAGGGACTAATCATGTGTCTAACAAAAACTCATAATCCCTAAAGTTGTCTAAACCGACCTCTGATACCAACTATAAGGCCCCAGCCTTAAACCTTACTTAATCTTGAATTATTACAAGATTTCACATTGAGGATCTTTTCAGGTTTAGTGTTTTAGAGAATTAGATCATAAAACTTACATTACATTCCACATTTAAACAAAGTGGTTACATAAAAGTTAGTATTCATTTTCTTCCCATCAACGGAAACATATTGAAAAATAAATCTTGGATTCTTTCTTGACACTTCCTTGAAACTATCATCATATCATGTACCATTCCCTTGACATGTGAAAATTATTTCAAAAACATGGGATGAGCATAAAAATCTCAATATGTGTTATAAAAATATGGAAAGGAAACATGAGATCATATATACATAAGAATGAAATCGTACTTTACCCATAAAACATAATCACTTTTACATACCTCATGAAATCATGAATAAATAATAGAAATCATAAGACATAAAGGTAACTTGAGGCATTCATAACATTCTTATGTATGAAGTAACCCTCTTGGTTACATTTGGAATACCCATCATAGTATATTTCGTAAATCTCTTCGGAGAAACCTTAACGTTTCACTCCTTCACGTTACCCAATGCATTGGAGAGCTATATCGGGCTCACCTGCCCTTAGTTTATCACAGAACCACTTGTCTTTATAATAATGCCCAAGAACCTCAACATAATCGTATCACATAACACATGCATATAGAAAACATAAAATTTCCACCATTCAATCACAAGGTATCAATACAACACATTGATATAAAAACATTATGAAAACAATTTTCAATACCAAAACAAAAGAAAAGTAAAACATGGTATTTATTTTTCTTTTTATAAAATGGTATGGCTTGTAGAGGAAGCCGAAACTCAAATAATGGCCACGACGGTGGAGAAGTCGCTGTCGCCGCATACGTACGACAAAAACATTCCCTTTTGTCGTTTAGTAAAATGATTCATATAAAAAAAGATTCCTTTTGAATAAACGTAAAAGTCAAAGGGGTTTATACACTGTATAAAAGAAGATTGTGTATAAAACAAAATACACCTCAAAGAAAGGAGATTGAGATGAAGTACCATACAAAGACGGTATCCTTGGTTTAAGGATAAATCAATTACATAATTATGTGTGAAAAACGAATACACCAAATATAAGTGGATATTAAGTGTAAAAAAATCAAAGGTTATTCAAACATACTCATAGAACGACATATTCATGGAGTACAAGTTTATCCCAAAGAATCAAATTTGGGTTAAGAAGTTCCCTTGCAAAATTTGACAGCCTAATAGCATCACTACAAAATTTAGAAAATGAGTTGATGAGAGATAAAAAGGGTATCTCATAACATGGAAATAAAATTTAAATCAATAAGGATATAGAATAACATATCCCAATCATAATAGTATGTTAATTAAAAGACATAACAAATGAAGTCTTTTAAAAAGAGGAGGGTGAAAGGTTCCCTTACCGATATAGGTATCCTTTGAAACTTATACCCTGTGAAAGAAGGACAATAAAACATTGATGTAAATACTCATAAATGAAATTATTTTACACAATGAGTAAAATAATGGGCTGTTCATACAACACTCAAAGGAAAATGTAGCAAATGTAGCATAAATCTCACGGGAATAAAAGTGACATGAAAAATCCCTTACGAAAACTGGGCAGCCTAACAGCGCCACTTAAAACTTACAAAGAAGGATTGATGAGATCAAATAGGGTATCTCATAAAATTAACATAATGTTTACAGAAAGGGGAATATAAAATAACATCCCCCAACAAAACAATGATGAGCTTAAAAGAATTTACATAAAGGAGAGTTCTTAAAAAGAAAGAGAGAGGTTAGATCTCTTACGAAAATTTGGCAGCCTAACGGCGCCACTCAAAACTTCCAAAATGGATTTATGAGAGAGAATAGGGTATCTCATCATAAGAAAATAAAATTACAGTAATATTAATATAAAATAACATCCCAATAACAAGAAATATGAGATTTAAAAGTAATGACATAAAAGAGTGTACTTAAAAAGAAAGAGAGGAGTAGGATCCCTTACCTCAAGTCTGAGTTGTCTTGTTTGTTTCATTATATTCCTGAATAATAAACTTTGGTCAATTTATAATTTCATAAGGACTACCTTTATAGATTATTATTCAGTTAATATCACATATTATAATTTTATAATAATTTTTTTAATAATGTAAGTTCATATCAGACGTTTTTGCCGATGTTTGGTACATGAGTCAAAAATGAACTTGTTTAAAAAATGATTGCCCTTGTACTTATAAGTAAATAATTTCCAGATCAGTATTAATGATTAAAATATCATATATATCGAGTACATATTCGTTTTATACCATTCTATATCATTTGGAGATAAAAACGAAAAGCACCGTTCATGGAGACGGTAGGCCGTACGTACGCATGAACGTTACTTTCATTTTTTTCTTTGTCATATTAATGGAATTAAAAATAAATGATATATAGATATATATTATAATTCCAGTATAATATATATGTTATATAGGTCACATATTTTCATTAATTTCATTCTTTATACACTCCATGTATTGCATGTACGAGTCACATCACTTGAGGGGGCGGTAGTCCGCACTTCCTTAAATGAAGATATCGCGTTTACTCATAATGGAAACCATAAAGGTATGTCATAAATTAAAAATAAAAAATCTTAAGTAAACCATAAACATATTATATATCATATATAAATATATTGTCATCTTAATGGCCACCTTTGAAGGTGTTAAAATAATGTTGAACAATCATCGTTTCGGGAGGCAGGAATACTCCATCCACAGAAACAATATGTTCTTTAACCATTAGATGTAGATGTGTGTAATTTTAGCTCGAATAATTATTATAACAACATCCTAGTATATTTATTATACTGGATTTGTTACAAAAAAATGAATAAAAATAGTTTAGGGGGTTGGAGAAGCAAAAAAAAACAAAAGGACTCAATTGAAGACATTACCTTAAAATCGGGTAACTCCCTTTGGTTTGAGCTCAAAGGCTTCATTGGGAAGACTTCTGCCCGAAGTGAGGCTTCAAGGAGTTATATAGGGATGTGTAGAGACAAAATGGGCAGGGGTTGGCCAAGCCAATGACTTTTGATTTGTGGGTAAGGAGGTAGTGGTGGGGGCCTTTTATAAGAGGAAAGGAGGGGGCACTCTTGAAAAGTAATGAAATGTTACTTTATTCTAAAATTATATTCGGATTTAAGAGGTCCCACATTGATATAATTCATGTATAAGGTGAAAAGGGTTCGAAATATACCCATAAAATAGGTTTTGGACATGTGTAAGTCATAGATTGTACATTATCTTTACATTTTATTTAAATCCTTTATTAATGAGGTAATCGCTGCATCATCATGATGTCATAAATAATTTAATACATTTAATGTCTAAAAATTATAAAACAAATATCATGATGTTGGAAATATTTTTATCTTTCTAATGAATATTTATAGTAAAAAATCAGACTTGTATAACCCCATGTAAAAATTGTTTTAGTAAAACAACTCATGTTTGTGTCATTTTAATTTTAACTTTAAATAAAAAAGTATTTATGTCATTTTCCAACCAATGTGGCTCCATGGGGTCCCCAAGTTGACCCATGTATTGTCTTGGTCGGAAAAGAATCATCCAATGAGGGTAGGACATGTGTATATGTCATTTAATTTTATTAAAACATTATTCATACCTTAAACTACAATAATTACCTCTAATCGCGATTAAAAATTTAATAAGTTACTATTCACCAAAAAAATATTTTAATCCCATTGAACCATATTTTACTTCTTAATTAAAACCATGTATGTTGGATATTTTCTATTCAAAACACAAATATGGCAAATTTTCATTTAAACGGAAAATCAGTTTTTATAAGTACCACTTAGTGGTTTCACTATTCATCAAAAATTGATGTTTTTCAGAAAATTACCAAAAAAATCACCCTAAGCTATATTTGATATTCAGAATTCAAAAATTATGTCTATTTTACAAAATTAAAAACATATAGGTTGCATTAATTAATTTAATAATTAATTCCCACTGTCAAAAAAATAGCGTGTTTTTATGAAACAAAATGTATCAAAAGATTGACACTAGTTTAAGTCCGATTTCAAAGTGAAATTAATTACAACGACCACTATTGGATTAAATGGTAAAAATATATTCTAATTTCACTTTAAAACCAATTCAAAAGATAATATAATCATATAAATAAATTAGATTCAAAATAGGTTTTGAATTAAAATACAACAGTTTTTCACTATTCATTAAAAATGAACTTTATCGGAAAAATACCAAAACTTCACACAAAGTAAATTTTTATGTCCCAATAATAAAGAATAAGTTTATTTTGATAATCATATCTTATAAAATTTTCAAAAGATAGATTTAAAAATGGTTTCCATTAAAAGGTAGTAAAACAATCTTTTAAAAATATTAGTGTATTTCATGCTTAAGATTGGATTTAATTTCATTTTAAGCCTCTAAAACACTATCTAATTCATTAATAGACATAGATAAAAATATCTATTTTTCATTAATTTCTTGGGATGTTACATATGTAATTTATTTTCCAATACTATTAAATTGATCGGTCCTTCGGGACTTGATTCATGGTAATCATACCAATGTTTTAAAATAATGCACCAAATCTGGGATTCAGGGGTCGGGGAATTACAACCTTTATAAACATATTACTCAAATATATATCATATATAAATTAAAGAGACATAAAAAGATGACGAGAAGATATTAAAGAATTCGGAATCAATGACAAAGAAGAAAATATTAGGGTTTAACCTTGATAAAAATGGATTTGTGAGATTTGTTACATAATTATATATATCAATGATACCAAAGATAAAAAAGGAGCTATTAGAGTATCCTAATAACTCATTTTTCTCTATCCACCCAAGAAGAACAATGATGTAGATAGATTTCTGAAATAACTTTTGGTGGGATAATATGATGACGTTTATTGCTGAATATAAATCAAATTGATTGGTGTTCCAAAAATTCAAGGAATAATGAGAACATTATAATGTGATGATGTAATAATTAACTTTAACAACATGTGAACTGAATACAATTACAATTAATTTCATCACAGGCCTTACAAACACATTGTTTGGGTCATGATTCACTACATTATTCCACCTCCATGACACTATTCAAATTGATTTTGTATTTTAAAGTAAAAATATATGATTAAATTGTTATTCTGATTTTATCGAATTATTTAATGTAATATTTTTAGAAATTTCAATTTCAATTGTTTTGATATTTACACTATAGGTGGAAGTTATTTGGAGAGCTTAAGAAAAATTTGAACCAAAATGGGCCAAAAATACATGAGATCCCAAGAACACACCAAGACTCAAATACACATTATTCTAAACATATCCAACCAATTGGCTTGTTAATTTATGGAATAATTCATGAAATAGTGGTATAAAATTTTATAAAATATCAATAAGCTCTATTTTACCATTGTAGTCCCAAAATAAACCAACATTATAGGGAATATTCACTATTAATAGTCATAATGTTACTTCTATAATATGGACATAACTTGAGTTATATGATTAATATTCTAAAAAAACGTGTTGATATTAAAATGGTTTGTAACCAAATTTCTAGTGTTTACAATGAGACATTATACTATATTCTAGACGAAATATGATTTCCAAATTGTATTTTGAAAATAGTATTCTAAAACATCCATCACTATGACAATAAATCAGCACCTTAGGAACCTCATGTATTAATTCATATAAGGGGGTGAGGTGATTCAATTTTATAGTGTTATAGGGCTTTTATCATCGTCTTAATTGTTCTTAATATCCCTACCCTTATAGTGTGGTTATAATGAATAAGGAGATCCAATTGTGCCTCCTACTCCTAATGAAAAATCTAAATTGTAAAGGCCATTGCGAGGGAGATACACACTTGGAAAGGGAGTTTATAAAATTATGTTTCTATTTTTTTGGTGTAATATAAGTTTGAAATATTTATTTTAGCTTTATATTAACATGAATTTTCATTAAATGATTATTTTAGATTGATTTAATGAATACTTTCTATTTTCTAACTTATTGGATTATGATTTTAAGTGTGAATACTTTCGATTGGAAAAAAACATGGGGCATTTTTATCTCAAACCTAATTGATATATCAGTATGATTTGGAATCCAAAAACCTATTCATATGATCCAAATATTGAAAATGCAATTTTTTTTCAAGGATTGGATCTAGGTTCACAATTCTATAAGTAAAAGAGGGGATTCAAGATCATGTTCAACCTCAACAAAAAAATTTCATTACATCAAATGTAATTTTCATAACTATTTAATTTTCATCAAGTGTATAATATTTGAAATTACCACATTACGGACCTCATTTTAAAACAAAATCAATTTTATAAATGTATTAACTCAACAAACGATCTTTTTTTTATTTTACTTAAAAAGTTTTAAAAATAAATATGCTCACTTTTAGTTTATTTTTAGCTTATATAAAATAAAAATTCAAAACCCATAATTCTACTTGAGAGATGACCTATTGTCTCTAATATACAAAAAACATTAATATTACATTTCATTTTCATGAAATTAATTTTTTTAACTATTTCAAGGGATAACTACATATTAATGTGTGTATTTTTTATAAGATTTTTGTGTATTGTGTAAATATATTTTTATCTTATTTTTATCTTCTTATTGTATATATCTATTTTTGTTATAATTTATTTCCTATATAGGTTATACTCTTGATTCATTCTTCTATGGGAAATCTACCTCTTTTTTACTTTAGAGAGAGGAGATCCTACATCATTGAAATGAAAGCAAACAACTAGACTCCTTAAAGTAAGAAACAGATTCCATATACAATGTTATAAACCCTTATTCTTTTATAACTAAAACTAAATGATAGTTTAATTTTTATAATATGAAGAAATAAGTAAATATTAAAGGATCTAACTTCTCCTGATATGTATATTCAAATAGTATATATTCAAATATATGGCATGGAACCAAACGTTGAACTAAAATCCAGTCTAATTTTCTTATTTCCATAAATTGATGAACATATTAGAGATGCCATAAAAAAACACTTAGAATAATTTCAGTCTGTATTCTCATCATTAAAACCTATAGGTGTGGTTTATGATAATTTAAAACAAAGGTATTTTTTATTCTATTTAGAAGACACTTCAATGGACTGGTTTACTATGTTAACACCCCAATTAGAGGTTGACGGAACATAAAACATATTTTTATTAAACCATATTTTATATTCTATTGAACTAAAACTATAAGAGAATATTCCTATCAAATGTGATAATAAAATGGAAAAACCATTCATGAATACCTAGAAAATTCTAAAATTCTATGTGAAGGTTTTCCACACCCCCAAATAAGTAATAGACAGTAAATATAAAATTTTTATTAAGGATTAATTATTATTTATCATAATATGACTAATTGTATTTCATGTGATTCTCTAGTGGATAAGACTCTAATTTTTAAAATTACCCGAATAAAAAACATGGCACAAAACACATAGTATTTTGGTTCGAGATCCAGTGTACTCATCAGAGGAGTCCATGATGTGAAAAAATCACATTTTGATAAGATTTTTGATAAAACATTTGAATTGGTTTGTACCTTAATTTTACAACATTACATTTTCCATGGTAAATCCCAAACTCCTCCACCACTTCATTGTGGTATATGTTCCACTGAAACCCACTATTTCAATCAATGCCCCCAACTGAGTGACCCCTCTGAGAGTTGTATGGAAATATTTCCAAGACACCCATATAACCAACCCATTAGGAAA
Organism: Viscum album; assembly: GCA_963277665.1. Lineage (NCBI taxonomy): Eukaryota > Viridiplantae > Streptophyta > Magnoliopsida > Santalales > Viscaceae > Viscum > Viscum album. Next base: position 522,572,947 of record OY728145.1, read on the forward strand.
AAAACTTAGTATAAATACAACTATATATGGAATAATAAACAATCCTATAATAACTTGGGTATTCTGACTAACCTCAATAGTCATGGAACCTCATAGGGTAGAGTTTTTTTTCCTCTACCACGAGTTGACAATCCTCATCTTTCACAAATTCCTGTTCAATAACCCCATACAAAACCCAAACCTATACATGAATATCTAATGAATCAAATGGACTCAAATAACATTCAGTTCCATAAATAAACTAGTGATTCCATACATTATTTTAAAAATAAATTAGGATAAATCATCAACTCAATGGAGTAAATTCAACATTAAGGACTAGGTAATGTACCTCCCCATCCTTTAGTTAACCCACTAGACAAATTAAATATTTTTTACATAACCCTTTAGAGTGGTAAGTAACTAAAAATCCAAATAAAAGTTCACTTAGAGTCACCCCCTCCATGGAAAACGCTCTTCAAACCATATATATGGATCCAAATAAAAAAAATATTTTATTGAAAGATGTCCTGAAAATGTAAGAACAATTTCTTTTTATGAGACACATTACACAACCATTCCCATTATATTTCTTCAATGGTCCACCCAAACAATGAAATAAAAATAAACTAAAATTGAAAAGGAAATATCATAACCATTTAATAAAGTATAAGTAAATGTTACCTTGATTTTTGTTGTGAAGAAAATTTCATGATATGCTTTGTTACTAGAGGAGATGCTTACACACCATAAGATAATTTGAGGTGGTGGAAATGTGAGATTGGGGAATAATTTATTCAAATTTACCCAACCATTAATTCTCACTAAAATAAAGTATAATGGAATATTCATAATTACATGTTCTATAAGGGAGTGTTTCTTTTCTAATAAAAATCATGATTTGGGTACTTCTCTAAATGTGATTCCTCAATCTAATTTTTTTTTTCATTTAATTTCACGAATATTAAGCCTACATGAATATTTTTTTCAAATAGGAAATGATGTACCACACACCCCTTTAGTGTATTAGAGGATGCTCATTTAAGGTTTAAAAACATAAATTTTTATATTAATTATTATGTTCTTAAAATAGAAGATGATACGATGAATGGACATTATCTAATTTTATTAGGAAGAAAATAATTAAAAACTACTAAAACATAATTATTGTATACAATGGTATAGTATCTATGTATTGTTTTGGTGTAATTTTCCACTTTACCATCCTTAATTCCATGAATCACCCCTGAGAAGGGAATTCATATCCCCTAGATAATTTTATTGACATACTCCCAATCTACATGGATACTTCACGTATTACCCTTATCCTAGTTTTTTAGTTTTCACAAATGATAGAAATTACATGTAATTATTCATATATTGAATACTTTAATGATTTATAAAATTTTCAATCTTGTTAATTAATACTTGTTTTTTTATAAATCAATGGAATAATGAAAATATATGATTTCGATTAGATTTTAAAAATCATACTTATAATTTGAGGATCATCCGATTGAATAGTTAGAGCTTATCATTGACCTATATTTTCCCTATTACCTATTATTATTCTAAAATACGCTAGAATTATAACATAAAAAATCACCAATTTTTTTTAAATATTCGTCTCGTAAAAATGAAAACATGTTTCCTACAATAATTTCTCATTAACTACCTTTAGATCATGAATTTAAATTACATTACCTTTTAAGGGAGTATAAAAAAATTCATATACACTTACTGACATTCATGGTATTAGCCCATTAATTTTTTTACATCATATATTAGTAAACATGATGCTAAATTTTAGGGATGGGAACAACATCAACTAAACCTGGACGTCCTTATTTTTTAAACGAAGGTAACCAAATTATTAGTTATTGGAATAATTTAACCTATATATTATGTCTAACAGGTTTTTCCGGTATAGGTAGTTCCTAAGACAAATGGACATACGACAATAAAAAATGAATATAATTAATTGGTACCTAACCATGTGTAGAATAATATGAATATCAATATAAAACATAACCAACTAAACCATAATATTATAAAGGAACAGTTCCCATTTTCTTTCATTTAATGGATTATGGAGAGGCTAGTAGGTAAGTCCCACTATTATGTTCTTAATGGGTATTCATGATATTTTTAGATCCATATTTCCCCTAAGGATTAGGAAAAGTAAAAATTCACTTTCCCCATTAGCGCATTTACATATAAAATGATTCTATTTGGTATGTATAATCATAACATCTGAGGATTCTAAAAATAACACTTTTTTTAATAGCATATATGACATGCAACACTAATATTAAACAAACCATTAAATGTTAGAATTTAAAAATTATAAATATAACCTAACGATTAAATTTTTGGGTATGAATATGTTTAGAAAAATTGGAAATATATATTAAGTTACTATGAATTAATAATTTTTTTATAAATTCTTATGATATTATCACTCAATATTTTTTGTAAAGATATAATTTTCTTCAAAAATATTATTTCATCAAAAATAATTTTTATTTCATTTTTAGAGAAAATAATATAATTAATTTATTGAAAATATAGAAATAGTTTTTTATATAAATTATATAATTTTATTAATCATAATATAAAAAATAGCATAGGTTTAAATTTTGGATGTTTTTCTGAAATGAATGATTTTTCAATGAATAGTGTAAAATACTAATTTATTAAAACTATCATTTATTTTCATTACAAAAAGTTAATTAAAATTACCATTACTATTTTAATTTTATTTCAATATAACACCAGTATTATTTAGAAAGAAATAATATAATTAATTAAATTTTAATCATCTTTAAATTTGATTTTGGAATATGTACATTTTTGGGTTTAAAAACACATATTTCTTAAAAAATCTCTTTTCATCACCTTCTAAGGGTTTTCATTTTAAAAAAAAATATACTTCTATGAAATGAATTTTAAAAAATGGACTCTATATATGAAATATAAATAATTTATATTATTTAATATGGTTAACTTAATTTTGGGTTATAATGAATAGTAAACAAGTAAATAATTATTACCACAGTTAAGGTTAAGAAAGTTTTACTGTGAGGGTTATACTAAATAGATTTGGGTTAAAATGTCCAAAAAACATGTATAATTTCTATTTTATATCCATATTTTGAACTTATATAACCTAATATTTAATAATAATCCTTTATTTTTATAGTTTTGTAATAATACATTTATACATTTTATTCTTTCCGAAATTTCCATGTTGGTCCTCTCCACCACTTATAAAAGGAAACCCATCTCCACTCATCGCCCCCAACAAGATCATTTTAATTATACAAATCCCAAACTATATAACTTTCCAAAATCCCTCACCATGACCTATATTCACAATTTTTTTTATAAAAACATCCTAGGAAGGATCAGGTATAACCCTAAAGAGGTTGTCTGAATAGTATGTATAATTATTAACCAATAATTTCTATTTTACTTATTCTTCTACATCATTAAAATATTATTTAAACATTGTGATATACTAACACTATTATTTATCATATAATTATATTTCATTAAGTTAATGGAATAACTTACATCAATCTCCTCTTCTATAAAATTATAAACAGAATATTCATTCGTGTTTATAACAGCCTACCACCTCACAGACCGATGTGATTTTTTCCATCATCACCTCCCACAACTATTTATAATATTGGATTTAATATATATATATATATATGATATTATTAACATAATATTCATTATTTAAAATTTATATATCATATATTTTTATTAATTTCCATTCATTGAAATATAATAACGTCAATCGTTCGTATGAGTGGATTACCACCCCCACAATGTGATGTGATTAATTATTCATTTCCACATCACATATATGGTATATATAAGCGTATTTAATAAAATAATGTGATATTTATGATATATTTATCATAATTAAAATATAAAATGATACATACCTTCTTTCTATGATGATCTTTGAAAATTTGAAATGTTACTCATGCGTACATACGAACTACCGTCTCCATGATCATATCATAATTAATTGTTCATAATAATACTTCATGATTGGTTTTAAAAGTATAATTTATGAATAAAAATGATAATTATTTCATGATAATTATAACATAAATTATAAAATAATGACCATATTGACTATAATCAAAAACCAAATCCATTCATGCATTCTCTAAGATAAAATATAAATGGTTACTTTTTCAATTATTAGAACAAAAAAATCAAGCAATTCATTGTATTTGGGATGTAGAATCAACCCTTTATTAGTTTTGGATTTTTTTTAATTTTTCCCCATTAATTTAAATTGTATGTAATTTTTTTTATATATGTATTTATTTACCTAAGTAATTTATATTTTGTGGGTTATATTTATAAAATAAATAAAATAGAATTTGAGATATTTAATGTTGTGGTTATGTGCTGATGTTAGAATAAAGTGGATATATATAATATTGTGGTAAAATGGACAGTATCAATTAAATAGGGAATTTAAATATGTAGATTTAAAATTGATGTAATGGTATTTTTAATGACTAGTCTTGTTTGGAATTGGTGGGGAAAATACTAAGAAATGAATTTGGGGATTCATTTTCTATTTAGGAAATTTATTCAATATTCCGTTTATTCTATATTCTCTCAAATATATAAATCCCTTGAAAATGTTGTTTTTAAATATTGGAGACAGAATAATGGGGAATAAAATTGTGTATGATCGATTGATATTAATCTTCAGAGGATTATGAATTAGATCTCATTATAGGATTGATGGCAGTGACTAGAATTATCTTATATTCTATAATTCCTTGTGAATCTATCAAACAAATGATGTTCAATGTTGGGTATATGATTCATAAAAATATGAATTAATGACTATGTAGTAAAAGAAAATTAGTGATGATTTTTGAATATTGAATGGGTGTAATAATTAATATTATTGAATTAATAAATTTATAAATATTATGAATTATTTGAATATTATTATTGAAACTGATAATTTATAAATGATATATATTTAAAATTGGGGGAAATATAATTATATGATTATATAATATGAATTGATAGAGGTGGAAAGTGATGAATGGTGAGTTTGAAAATGAACTTATGAAAATTTCCTAGAATATTGATTGAAATTCATAAGAAAATTATTTGTAATGTGTTTGTAGTGAAATATTGATGTTAATGACTATTCATGAGTATTTATGCAATATTTTGAATTTCACCAATATGAATTTAGATCGTAAAATAGTATAAATACCTTGAAAGGACTAGGGAGGTGAAAGGATAAAACTTATATTCATTGGCATGAGGTTCATGCCACATTCTGGAAAATTTTATGAAAGTGAAAATGAGGGATTGGGGATAAAATGGTGGTATGTATCCTAGGGATGTTCCATATATGAATGGGGTAATTCCACATTATATATTTTTTGGACTTTAATATTAGTGATTTTCATAGGGTGGAGTTATTTTTATAGGCTCAAGACAAAATGGAATTGGGCTCTTTCATTTATAGTAGGGGATGTGAAACATGATTTATATAAGTCATAATATTGTGTAATGAGATAATAATGGTGGTGGTTCTTGAATCCAGTAAAAGCACCCAAATAACCTCTTTAGTGTGAATAGTTGGAGGTTAGAATGTATAATGGTTCTATAGACGATGAGGATTGATTGAATGGGGTTAGTTGACATATGTTGGATATGATATTTGGTTGTGGTGCTAGTGTATTCCTATGAAATAATTAATTCATGGGATGTGGTTCAGTTATAAACCCAAGGATATAAATTATTGTAAACCAAGGTATAGGTGTGGTAAATATATTCAATTTGATTATACAATCTAATAATTTTGTATGTGTAATGGCCTAGGTGGACGAATAAATGTATTGTAAGGTTTTGAATCAATTTGTGATGTTTGATAGTGATTTCAAATTAATGACTAGTGATGTGAAGATGTTTGTATTATTTGATAATTAGTATGAGGATGATTCCATTTTGGTGTTTATGAAATGACCAACCAGTATGGATATGTGATTTGGAGTTTTGAGGATGTAGGATGAAGAGGGGAATGTATCAAAGGTTGTGCACCTAGTAATATAATGATTTTCCTTCAGGGTGGATAGCCAACAACTGTAGGTTGTGGTGGTGAGAGTCCTTGGGGGTGGACATCCATAAAAAAAATGAGAGTACCTATGGGTGTAAAATGACCCAACCAATGAATGATGAAATATCAATGATTTACCTGAAAATGTTCATGTATTTCATGTTAGTGAAAGATGATTATAAAGTTTCATGTGGGTGGATAACTACATGTATTTGATTATGGGTGTCTTAAAATGTTCTATGTGGGTGGATAGCTACATGGTGGAGGTGATTCTATAGCGAGGTCCGTGTGAGTAAAAATGTTATTGGATGTGGATTAATGGTAGTTGTTGTTATATATATGAATATAAAATGGAATCTAAATAGGATGTTCTGGGGTTTGGAAAGTATGATGATGTATTTTAAAATCTAATTTGATGGATGGTTTACTTTTAAGATATTTTTAGGATTGATTGTTTTAATTCATTTACTCCAAACATGGATTAATTAGTAGAATTATTTACATGAATAGATGTGAGTTTTAGAGATGATTCTATTGATTATATTTCTATTCCCACATTATATATATATATAATATTTTTTAGATTATTTTGATAGAGTTTTGGGTTGTTTCAGGTGATGGTTTCTATAGAAAAAATATTTTTTACTGGATGAGAATCGTGTAATACCTTGCCTAAGGTATAGAAGATTAGATAAACATGTGATTGACTTTATCTTTTGGTTCATGTTTGTGAGACATAGAATATATTTTAATAAATTATTCTTGTATTGTGAATCATGTTTTTATTTATAAATTTTCAAGTGTTGTAGATATTTCATTATAAAGGTTAATGTCTTCCATATGTGTATGATGATATACCCTTAGTGCTAACCAAAAAACCATGGTATATTGAATGTGGGATTTGAGGGTCTTACTAAAACCATTTTATGTTTTATGAGAAGTTTCGATAAGGCTGTTTTGTGATAGTTTTCTCAACACTTTCAGGTATGTTGGGAAATTTTATTTCCAATGTCCCATATTTTTAATATAAAAATATTACCCCTACTTCAAGAAAACTCCTTTTAAAATTTAAATTTATAGTCACATTTTGGATCCTCCATGACTTTTATTCATTTATCCATTAGATAATCCTTTTTCCCTAACCCTTTTTTACGATCATAATAGGGGCTGATATAAAAAAATTCATGTTTTGATAAAAATAATTGTCAACCTATTTAAGAGATCGAGTAATATTTTTTCAAACTTATTTATGTAGTAAATAATGATTAATTGAGGTAATATATTGAAAATGAATGAAATATCAAGTTTAAAGATGGTTCAAATTTTATAGGTGAACCTAAACATGTTAAATAATTTTTATACCTAATATTAATGTGTACACACCTAGAAATTTCAGTTTCCTCTATCCTCTTATACCAAAACAATGCCTTTTATACGTCATACCTCTCATTCCTTAATTTTTCTTAATATATCCAATTCTTGATGTATTCTCTTCCATTTGTTTCAAAATTTTCATGTTTCTATATTAAAATAGGATCCATGGTCATAATAATTAGTTCCATGATATTAATAGATTCCTTTTAATATTTATCATATGTATATTTCTCCTATTTAATAGATTCATCAGTGGGTGTATTTTTAGGATGTGGTTTCCATAGTGCATAAAATTTATCTATTTCTTGAGAACGATTTTAATGCATTAATTCCAATATAATCATATTTATGGATATTATCAATATCATTTCTCTACATTCCAAATCCTATTAGGGACACCAAACCAGGTGTATCATAATGCTTACAATTGGATATTTCACAATACTTTGAATACACATTTGGTAATGCTCTCAAAAAATAACTAATTTACTAAATGACCAACCAAATTTATTTTTTAGTTAATAAATAATTCCATCATATTAGGTTGAGTGGTAACCCTTGTAAAAACTACACAATCAAAACCAACATAACAAAAAAATTGATAGCACAAAAAGAAAAAATAATCATTATCATATAGTGAAAGATCCTAACTGGGTGTGTTATATCAATATTTCCAAGAATTATCCATGATATTATGGTTTTTATTGTGACGAAGGTTTTATTTAATGATAGATTATATGAATTCTAGAATTATAAGGTAGTTTTTATATGAGAAATGATTATATTTAAAATCTTTATTTGTATAACATAGTTAAAGTTCAAACCACTTTAATATTTTGGAATTATTCCATCATGGAAACCATTATAACTCCCCATTAGATTGATCCTCTTATAGAAAAACAATATCAATCTAATTATATTCTATATAGTCATTATTTTTAGTTTTTTGACAATTTTTGAAGATGGATATCATTATTATATAAAATTTTAAAGTGAAACATAAGTTCCATTGTATGTTTTATTATATGGAATCTCTCGTCATCCTGAAGAACCCATTATGATTTGATTTACAATTTATCCTTTTTATTAAGTTCTTCATCCTCACTAGTTTTATGAATAACCCAATTTGATTGAAAGTGATATTCTATGTTGTAGTTATTGTCAATACTGTTGATAAAAAGTCAATGTGACAATAATTGAAGGATTGGGTTTTTCCATTGAATTGTTCTTGTGAATAACTCATAAATTGTAAAATATGGTTTAATTGGTTGAGTTACATCAAGTGAATAACCATTTTAAATTTTACAATTGAAGAATTGTTGAGTAAGTTCAAATGAAATTTCTCAAACGAGGAAACATTATTTAAAAACATTTTTTGGATGATTTAAGAAGAGGTCATAAAAAATGTATTAATTTAATGTTAATTAGGAGTCCATGTATGAGGAGGATTTAATAATTTTTGGAGAGGCTATGAATGAAAAGGATTGGATATTTGTGACTTAATTTTAATTTTTTTGGAACTATTTCATATAGAATGTAGATAATTTTTCTTTGGGGTGTTAAAAAATAACCAACAAATTAATGAGCCAGGTGGCCTAATAAGAGAGGGATAGCTAGCATATAGTACCACATGTAGGCGCATGCAGAGACATAGTGTACCAGATATGGGGGTAGTGCCAGATTGAATAGATGAGAGGGAGCAGTAACTATCTTCTAATTTATTCTAGTTACTGATTATGTAATAAGGAATCACCATTTGGGTAGATGTTTTTTTCAATAATTTCATTTTTTGCATTAATGTATCTCTGAATGAACTCAAGTCATTTGATTCACCAATATCATCATCAGTTTCATTCAATAAATCTTACTACTTAATCTATTTTTATGGTATGTTCAATTATAATTATTCATTGTCTTCTCCATCATTTGCATAAAATCTCATATTCTCTAGGAAACCATCGAGATCTCTATTCAGTGTCATCTAAAGCTTGATCCAAGCCTTCTCATCAGTGATTCATCATTCTGAAAATATTTATGTGATTGTAATCACTTGCTTATATTTTTACAATATTTAAATTTGGATCAAACTGATGGGGTGGAGTTCTTCTCTTCACTAGGATATCTTCTTGTAGCAACATTGATGGTTGATCAAAAAAACACTCCCAAGATTCATTTCATCATTCTGATGATTCCTTATTGATTGAAATTAAAATGAAGCTTCATTTTCATAATTTTATGATGAATAAACTGAATAATTTCGATGTATATAAGATTGAAAAATCTGAAATGGGTATTTTATATGTTGTAAAATAGAGTATATATGGATGTACTGAGGCGGTTCTCAAGGCCTATAAATATCTATAGGCACTGAGGCAGTGTTTTGTGATTGAGTTACTATAAGAGGTCCTTGATCCTGGAGAAATAGAGAAATCACGATCTCGATCGTGAAAGGAATTATGTTCTTTGAGACCTTTGGTTATAATGAAGGAAAATATAGACATGATAAAGTCTATATGTTTTTTTCACACTCTCTTGTTTCATAAAGAATTAGGTTCTGAGACACCATAAGGGATGTGTGATAACCTTTCATACTTATCTACTAATTAGCGTAAAATATCAAGAACTCACACTAAATAATAGTCATATCTACATTGTTTCACAAATGGTTTGAAGAAAAGAAATCAGGTTTATATAAAATGTATTTTTCAAGGACATTAATAAGGTAGAAACACAACATAATCAATAGTGTTTCTTGCACAAAAGAGTTATGCGCACAAGGTTGCGCATAATGCAATGAGTATATAAACTCATAAAAGTGTAACTATTTGAAACTGAGTATAATAGGCAGTGAAGCATGTTGTTTTCATTATCCATGAGTAAATATAAATGAGTATATTGTGTGTGAATGAGAAGGGCACAAAAGTCAGTATATATTTTCAGGTTTTCTGGAAAATTGTGTGTGTGAGAATATAAGGTGTACGTGAAGGGACACAAAAACAGATGTTGTATTTCACACTTCCTTGTGCAAAGGATTTTTGTGATACATACTAGAAATACACATTTCTATGAGTTTAATTCCTTAAACATAAGACACATGTGTGATTTGTAGACAAAGTATGCTGAATATGGTAATATTAATGCATGGGAAAAGTAAAGTGTGTAGGAAATTAAAGTGAGATGATATTTTTGTGTTTGTGATAGCATTGTGTTCTTACACTAGAAAGGTAAAAAGAATATACATTTTTGTGAATTACTTTTCACAAATAAGACATAAAATTGTTGGTATAAGTACACGCTTTAGGTATTTTTCATGTGATAAGGATAATTACATGCATGAAGAACACATAATGTTGATGTATGTAATAATTCAGATGAGCTAAAGAAATATTTGTTAGTGATGACAAGTATAAGGAAACTTGTAATGCTTTGATGAAGGTTCATTTGTTTATTCTGGTACTGCAATGAGTTTAAATATAATAGGTAACTTCTAATAATTATAGAGTGTATAATGAACAAACTATCATACAGTGTTGCTGATCAGATTCAGTGGCCAACGAATTATTTCAATTGAAGTTAGAAATTGTAGAATCATTTTATTCTTAGTGGCTCAAAGTGGAATATCTGTTTTGTGTTGTAGTATATGATTGATGTTCTTTTGATCTTCTAAATTGAGTTAATAGTCGTGTTTTTGAAACACTAGTGGGATTCTAGTATAAATAAAACAGGTGGGATTCTAGTAGAATAAACATTGGTGTGATGCCAATATAATTTGGGAAAAGGTTTCTACCTACCCACCATGGTTTTAGGGTGACGCTAGACAAACCCACATGGAATTGTTTATTGATTGATAGTGAAGAATTTGTGTCTCGGATCATCCCCAATAGAGGAAGCATACAATCGGCCACATTTTAAGAGATCCTTGTAAAAAATACTTTGTGTTGTGCTTCATTTACTTTATATCTTCTATTTGTAATAATTATGCCTGTTATCAGGGAAGATCCATTCACTATAATAAATACAGAGGTTCAAATTAATACGTGTAAGAGAAAAGAAAATAATTTGTAAAAACATGTGTACACTGATTCCCCCCCCCCTCTTAGTGTACCTGTATGATCTATTGGGTACTTCAATTTATATTATAGGGGTAGGTAACACCTCTGTTGTAACAGACCCTAAGCCTAACGTACATTGACATTACATTACTTTTGTGGAATAATTAGTACATAAAAAAACAGACACACAAGGACCGTAATAGTTTAGGGTCTTTGGAAACTCGGAATATAATCTTCTAATCAGGGTGAAAGATCTTCAACATATCCCATAAAGATCTTCCTTTTTTTAACTAAAACCTTTCTTTATATCCTGGGGAAAAGAAAACATAAAAGGGTGAGCTCAAATGCTCCGTAAGGGTAAACAAAAGAAATATCAATCACATCATATTCATAAGAACATATCATTTTGGAAATATTAACCTGTAAAAGAGATCATAATATCATAACATGGGATAAATCATATTAGTGAAATGTAAACACAATAATCATAACATGAAACATGAAACTCTGTGGCATACACACATAATCATAGAGAATCATTTCTTATTAGTCAAGACTCATTTCCAAGACTATCTTAGTGGACAAAGTCCATTTCTGAACCGAGTTCACTCCTCGTTTCAATCCTGTTTCACTAAACCGGTATAACCTACCGTTTCAACCATGTCTATCTCAGGAGATATAAAATATTTACCCAATGCATTTTATGTAGATATAGGTCCCACCCATCTCATAATGATACCATTATTATGTGTGCCACAAAATCATAAACCATACATCATAGCATAACCATTGTAATAAAAATGGGAATCTTAAACATCATGACATCATAAAACAATTCATATAAGATAAAGAAATTCATAAAAATATATCCATCACAACATAATCATATCAATGTAATAATAGGGATATAAATAGAAACCTATATTATCTTAGATGGAAAATAATTTTGATAAAACACTTGAACTCCATTCTTGAGGAAAATATCCTTTTTACTTCAAAAAAAAACTTTTCCTTTTTTAACATGTCATACAATTCTAAACTAAAATAAGTTGATTAAAAATAAACTTGAAAACTTTTACAGGAAGCTTCTTGGAAATAATGTTTTAAAAATACATTCATGCCGTATAAAAAAACATTCTTCTCGTACTTTTTTTGGAAAAGACAAAAAGTACCTCGTACGAAAAAATGACAAAAGATTCCTTTAATATCTTTTACTAAAAACTCTCTGAAGGGTAAAATTGGATTTAAACAATTATAGGTGGACAGAAACAATATTACATATTGAGGAAACATGGATGTGGATGATAAAATACACCATAGTAAATTCCAAATTATAAACAATCTCAGATAAAAATGAGATTGTGATATTTCCCTTACCTTAGGCCGATTTGCTTCGTAAGTGTCCGATCCTACTGTAGAATGATTTAAATAGTGTAATTGACTTATTTCAGAATCATACTCATTGTTATGATATCATATATGGTTCACTTATGGCTTTATATTACCCGTTCTTTTGTAAATTCCATGTTAAAGAGCGTTTTGGGAAAAATCGTTTCATTTTTCGTCCGTGTTTTGACTTGTAATTATTCATATAATTACATAGATCATGATTACTTAATTCCAGAATGCAAAACATGATTTATATATAATATATTCAGAATATACATATATATAACAGATCAGTAAATGGAAAGAAATACACCGTTCATGGAGACGGTAGGCCGTACGTACACAACAACGTTGTTTTCGTTTCCTTATTGAGTTGAATGGAATTAAGTAGATGACATACATATACACACACATAAATCCAGTATCATTATTATGTCATATATTTCATTATTACTTATTATATATACTTTATAATCATTCATGAATGGTTAACCTGGAGAATGAATCTTATCGCGTCGTGGAGACGGTAGTCTGTACGTACGCACGAGCGATGATATCGTTCTCATGATCGTGGAATTGTATTTGAGTGTATGTATACTATTTCAGAATCAATACCACTTTACAATAATCATATATAGTTATTATTTACACCATTATACCCATCCAAGTAAGGTGGTGGTGGAAAATAGATTACACCACGGTGTGGAGACGGTATTCCGTACGTATGCACGCGCGGTGATTTCATTTTCCGTAGGATGGATAGATGGTGAAATAAGGTTGTTTCATAATTATAATATCATATCAGTATATATGTGATACTTATGTTATTACTTAATAATGAAACAACCTAAGAAGAATAAGTGGAAGAAGAAATAGAGATGAAAGAATCGGTAACGGACATTACCTCTTCTTTAAAGCGCCTCTTTGAGATCTCCATTTAGGGCACTAAAATTGGTCTTTGAGGAAGACCAGAACCTCTAAGATGTTTCTAGGGAAGTGTAGAAGGGAATTGTTCACGGGGTGGATGATCTTGAAGACTCAAAGTGGTGTGAGGAAGAGAGGGAAGAGGTTCCCTTTTATAAGGGAGGAGAGGGGCACCTTTGGAATAACTAAAACTATTATATTATTATAAAGTCAAATTAGGTTTTAAATAGCTCCAAATTGATTCATTTCGAAGATAAGGTGGCTATGGGTCGATATCCTCTGATCCAATATAATTTAGACAAGTTTAGGTTCCTATTTTAACCTTATCATTTAGACATAACATTAAGTAAAATAATTTTACTTTTACCGTGTCTTCTTGTGTTCTTATAATATAATGTTAATAAACTTACTATAAGAAGACAAACGAACCCCAAGTTGTTTATTATTAATATATATAACCTTATATAAGTCATTTGGCCGATACTTATATTTTTAGGAATAAAATAATAATTAATAATATAATATTTGTTTTAAAAACTATTTTATGTCAATTTTGACACTATTTTGTAATTGATTTTTGTGAAACTCATAACAGAATGATTAGTTCAAAAATAGTTAATTAAATAAATAATAACATGTCATATTAAAATATAGAAGTATTTTATTTCATAAAAAGTCTGAAATTACATTTATTTGGGTATTTAAAACATCAATTATGTCAATATTTCATTAATCAGATAATTACTGCATCATCTTTATGTCATAAATAAATTAAATTATTTATTGTCTTAAAATTACAAATAAAATACCATTATGTAGGAAATATTTTTAGATTTATATGTATTATTTATAGTCGAATTTATCTTAGGTATAACCCTATATTAAAAATTATTTACTTATTAAACATTGATTTTAACTATTTTAACCCTTCTTTAAATAAATTAATAAAAAATGTCCTAATCTAATCCAAGTGGACCTAAATGGTCATATTTTATTCCTAAGGTTGTTTTTGGTCGAATTACACTTATCCAATAGAATTAATACATGTGTTAGGGTAATAATAATATCATTTTCACCATTAATTACCCTATTTACTTTTAACCGTGGTAAAAAAAATAAAAAGTTATTATTCACCAAAAATTATTTTCATCTCATTGAACCACATTTTACTTACTGATATCAACCGTGTCTCTCAGATTTTTTAAATTCCACTCACAGAAGCGGTAAAATTATATTTTATGAAAAATTCATTTTTCTTAACTACCACTTAGTGGTTTCACTATTCATCAAAAAATGAAAGTTTCCAGAAAAATACCAAATATTAGGCCTAAGATATATTTGATATTATGGACTCAAAAATGATGTATATTTTACCAAATTCAAAACATATCAGTTGCATTAATTAATTTAAAAATTTATTCACGTCGTCAAAACAAATAGCATGTTCTTAAGAGATAATAACTATCAAAAGATTGACACTTGTTTATGTCTGGTTTAAATGTGAAATTACATCCAATAAACAACATTGTATTAAATTGTAAAAATATATTCTAAATATACTTTAAAACCACTCAAATTAATAATTTATCACTATTAATTATTTCAATTAAAAAGGTTGTTTTTAATTAAAATTTATTAATTTTCTCTATTCATCAGAAAATGAACATTATCCGAAAAGTACCAAAATTTCACCCTAATCTAATTTTGATATTACGAATCCAAAAATGAATTCCATTTTAAAAAATAAAATTTACAAAATTTCAAAAAGTTGTTATTACTATTCATAATGGCTAGTTTTAATAATATTTTAATAGCATATTGTTGTTTAGTGAAACTCGTTATTGCGTACTACACACACTATCGAGGAAGGTCGTGATTGCGTGTAATTCAAGGAAAGTCAAGGATGTGTGTTGTGCAAGCTCGTTTTGGTGTAGCATACAACACAAGAAATTAATGAAATTAAAAAGAATATTTTTCATAAAATCTTGGGCTATTACATCTGTATAGATCTATCTTATTGTCCCAGTTGTTTATATCAGACAAATATATTTAAAGATTTGAATTTGGAGATGTAAAAGAGTTTTCATAGGTTAAAAATTCAATTATTATCATTCCCTTTTCTAAAGAATATTCTACTTTAAAAACCATTAACAATATACAGATGAAAAATGAAAGAAAGATGAAAAAAAATTATAGAAAAAAGAGGACACATAACAAATTATATGTAGTCATAATGGTAGTCTGTTAGTAATATCTATTAAATTAGTTGATGGAGATTCTTTTGATGATTATGGTTCAATTGGTGATGAAGAACTTATTGAATCACTCTATGATTTGTATTCATAAATAAAAATTTATCTTAATAATGTTCTGACTGAAGTTATCACTTGATTTTTTATATTTTTAAGAGGTATATGATAAATTGTCCCATATTGAAAAGGAAGGTTAGGATATGGAGAAAAGATATTAAAAAGAAGTTTCAAAGATGTAAACTTCTCATTAAAATTATTTATTCCAAATAAGGAACTATATCACTTCATTGGGACCATTTTTAATATCTCAAATAACTATTGCAAACAAATATTTGTAAGAAAGTAGTTACTGAGAAGGAACTTATGAAAATGATTCACACACTTGAAGATTCTCATAAATTGACAATGAATGTTAAGTAATCTTAGTTGGAAATCAAATACAAGGATTATATATTCATCCAAGAAGATAAATCAAAAGTATAGTCTATATTAAATTACAGTTAATGAATTACATTTATTGAATATGAATTGTAAAGGATTGTTTGTGAAAAGAATTTGATTAAGAATGTTTATATAGTAGTGATAAATCCGTTAGAAGAGCTACACAAAACCTCTATTAATGTTATATAATCTCATATAGAGGTTTAGACAAAGAGAATTAATGAGATTAATAATAATCTATTTGAATTTAGTCGAATGAATGATCATAAAATTTAAAAAAAACAGAGTTAATGGGAAGAAAATATGAAGTATGTCGAATATGAGAAAAATTTCCTCAACATAAAGTTTCTTGAAATGGAATTAAATTAGAAAAATAATAAGGAAACACAAATAATGACAACCCATAAAAAATTCAAAGATATTGTGAAATCACATAAAGATTAAAAGAATTATATAAATATAAAATATCTTGAGTTGGATGTTTAGTTTATAAATATTGATAATTTTCAAGCCGAATCATAAAAAAATACTGCGATCAGAAAATTTCCCAAAATTAATTTGGAAAAGAGTCTTACTTATGAAAAGACTCATTAAAGCAGAAATAAGATCTTGAAATTATCCAAAGATAAATCTATTGCAAGTTCATTGAATCTAGGAACCCCTGATCTAGAAGATTCTATTTGTAATATTGTTTTTTCATCTATAAGTACATTTTCAAACAATAATTTTTGTCAATCATGGATGAAGAATAGTGATGAGAATTACACTATGTCATCAAATAAGGATATGAATAATAGTGAATTATTTTTTCAACAAAGATCTCACATGAATAATAAAATTATCTAAAAGCAATATGATTTCAAATCCATTAAACTTGTAAAAAAAGAAGAACTCATGATTTCTTGGCTATTGTTGGGGTTATTTGAAATTTGGGAGCCAAGATATTGATTGTTGTCATAATATTTTTACTCGTGATAATTATTATAGGATATCATTAATGCAGAGAAGATATAATGTGAAGAGAAATCCTGAAAAATTGAAGCATTATTCACAGATGAATAAGAATATATTTATCAAAAATTGATTTGAGTGTCTTAGAATACTTCTGTTAATATTGTAATAGAAGTTTTCATAGTTATGATAAGTGATAGTTTTTACCAACTATACACTATTTATATAAAGATATGAAGAAAAGACGACATCAAATGTTGAGGTAAATAACAAATGTAGAAAAATATTCCTTGGTATATAAATAGGAGAAGAATGTTATGAAAATTGTGATGTATGATACACCCAAGAAGACTGATGATACTGATATCACACCAATGAAATGATGCTTCTACTATGGAGGAATAATTTCCTATCATAGAACATTATAAGAAAATAATAAATACCATTATTGGTTCATCCAGGCTGAAGAATAAAAATAAATTAAACATAGAAACAAATAACAAGATTTATTTGTTGAATCAAAATCATGATAAAAAACTCAAATTTCGTGAGAGTTTTTCTATCATTGATAATACTATGATTTCAAGATATTTTTGTGGAAGTTGAAAAATTTCAGGGAATATTTATGGTAAATGTATGACATGTTTTGTTGAAAAAAAAAAGAAATAGTGAAGAAAAAAATGAGAATCCCCCTTGGATTCATATGTTAAAAACACAAGTGTGAGGAAGATGTCTATAGAGAAGAAGATGTATGAACATGTGCCAAAATATTGTTTAGCAATATGGCCAGAGCTACTGGAATTGGATAAAAATATAGACCAAGAACAAACGAAGGTTAGTTAACCACTTGATGATGTAACTAAGTCTATTGAATCTAATATTAAATTAGAAGAAATCAAGAAGAACGTGTTGTGAATCAATGATAAAATTAGGAAAATCAAAGAAGGAGAAAGTATGTTGAGTTTTTAGGAATCTTATGTAGAATTTATAAGAGTTTCTATGTTGAGAGATTAATATCATCCCTAATTCTCAAAATAAAAAACTATTGAATAACCATATTATTCCCATGTATAATTTGTGTTTTTTTATTCTTTGCACATTATTTAATGTGATGAATATATTTAGGGGGAGTGCTGAAGATATAAGTACAATGAAAATATTATAAAACATATAGAAGGTTGCCTATCATGATTTTTTTTTTCAATTTCTATTAAATGTTTCTTTAAGATCATTCTTCAAGAAATTCAGTCATGATGAAGAGCATGGATGATGCTCATTCCTCTAGGGGATAAAAACCAAACAACAACCAAAGTCAAATATATAAACTAGTATCAAATGAATATTTTATGTTCTAGTAAAATTTATCTAATATTTTCAAGTCTATGAAACTGAATCTTATCATTAAAGGTGTATATTATTCTACCCCTATATGAAAAAAATTATGATTCAGAAGGTGATAAACTAAAAAATTAATGAAAAATTTTAAAAGTATTAATAAGGGGGAAGTATATTATTGAAATTGAATCCATTTAAATTTTTTAGATAAATTCAGGAAAAGTGTTCAAAATATTTTGAACATCCCTTGAAAAAAGTATTCAGTATTGGCATCAAATCCTAAATATTTTATTGGTATCTTTGTTCTATAAATTGTTCACACCTATTTTCAACACCGGGTTAGCCCATATGGACTTGGAACTGATTAATTAATGACCCGTTTATTTATGAAATGTTTTTATTTATTTTTCTCAAGTAGATCAATTTAATTTATCTTGATTGGTATTTTTTATAAAATGAGGATATTGAAAGAGTGTTGAAAATAAGTTATGTTTTCAAAGAAAGAGATTAGAAGAATTATTTTCATACATATATATTTGGGTTTATTGTCAAGTATGGGGAATAACTAATTGAATTTGAATGTGAGGTGGGTACTAGCAATGAATCCAAAGGGGGATATTGAATAACCCAAATTGATCTAAATTTATATTTTTTGTGGTATTTGTTGTCAATACAATGGATAAAAAGTCAATGTGACAAAATTTAAAGGACAGTGTTCTGCTGTTGAATTGTTCTTGACAAGAACTTGTAAATTGGAAAAAAATGTTTAATTGGTTGAGTTACATCAAGTGAAGCAACATTTTAAATGTGACAATTTTATAACTATTTAGTAAGTTCCAATGACAAGTGTCAAAGGAGGACACATTATTTATAACATTGTTTGGAAGATTTAAGAAGAGGTTATGAAAAATGTATTGATTCCATGTTTATTAATATTCCATGTATTTGGAGGATTTTATATTTTTATAAGAGGACATGTATGTGGATGATTGGATATTTGCCATTTAATTTGGAAATTTTTGATTTATTTCATATAGAATGTTGCTTATTTTTTCATGTGGGGTTAAAAAATAGCCTATATGTCAATGGGCCAGCATGGCGGATCAGAGAGGGAGAGACAATATATAACACCACAGGTAAGCACATGAAGAGATAGAGAGAACTAGGAATGGGGTGGTTCTAGATAGTATAGGTGATAAAGACTGATAATTGACTTCTGAGCCATTCCAGTCATGACTTATGTTATAAGGCAACATGATTTGAGTAGCATTTTTGATATGGTAATGAATTCTACCATGTTACAATTTCTATGAATGAACATAGGCCATACGATTCACATATATCATATTTCATGCCGTTCAATTAATCTTATAGATAAATACATTTTTCTGAGATTTTTGATTATCATTATTCATTGTATTCTCCATCAATCACATCTGATCTCATATTCTCTAGGAAGCAACTAGGAACTCCATTCAGCACCATCCAAATCTCAATCCATGCCTCCTCATAAGAGTTGCATCATTCTATATTTTTTTATATTATTGTAATCAAATACTTTTATATTTTTATGATTTTTATGAGGATCAAACTGATATTGTAGAGTTTTATTCACTGGGATATCATCATGAAATAATGTTGAGGACAAATCAAAAAAACAATCCCAAGCTTTATTCCATCATTCAGATGATTCCTTGGCGATTTAAATTAAAATGAAAATTCATTTTTATAATTTTATGATGAATAATAAAGAGAATTTCGACATGCATAAGACTGAAATATCTGAAACGAAGATTGGATGTGTCAGGAAACATAGGTTTTATGGATGTCGTGAGGCGCTGCTCAATGTATATAAATACTTGTTTACACTAGGACATTTTTTTGTGATATAGATGTTTTGAGAGGTCCTTGCTCTTAGAGAAATAGAGAAATCATGATCTTGACCAGGAAAGGAAGTGTGTTATATGAGAACTTAGGTTGGCGTGAAGAGAAGAAGGATGTGAGAAAGTCGATATCTGATTTGCACACTCGCCTATTTGACAAAGTAGTTGGTTCTGAGAAACCATTTGGGATATATGATATCCTTTCATGGATTTCACTTGGTTAGAAAAAACATTTCAAGAACTCACACATAATAATAGTATTTTCTCTACTATTGTACGAACAGTTATAAGAGAAGAAAAAAAATATAAAATGTATTTTCTAAGGAATTTAATAAATTATAAGAATGATTTACTCGATATTGTGTCTTTCATGAATGTTTTATTTGTACAAGGGTGTTCATAGTCCCGTGAGTGCGTAAACTCATGAAAGTGTAACTTTGTGAAAACAAGTATCAAAGGTAGTAAAGTATAATATTTTTATTATACATGCTTAAAGATTAATGTGTATATTGTGTATGAATGAGAAGAGTAGGTTTGCATGAAAATAGTGTGTGTGAGCAAATAAGGTGTATGTGAAGGAATGTAAAAATAGACAGTGCACTATACACTTCCATGAGAAAAGTATTTCCATGTTACATACATAAAATATTCATGCTATGAGTTTAATGCATGAAACATATGATTCATGCATGCTTTATAGACCATGTTTTTTGTATATTCTAATATGCATGCATAGGAAAAATAATGTGTGAGGGAAATTAATGTGAGACAATATTTGGGTATGTGTTCTAGAATTATGTTCTTGTACTAAAAAGATCAAAAGAATATAAATTGTTGTAATGATTTTATATTATAAATAAGAAATAATAATAGTTGGCATAATTACATTCATTTTGTATTTTTCATGTGATAAGGAGAATTAAATTCATGAAAACCCATGATGTTGATTTATGTAATTATTTAGTTGAGATAATGCATTTTTTTTTACAAATAAAAGTAGAAGGAAGCTAGTAGTGCTTTGAGTTATCTTCCGTTTCTTATTCTAGTATTGTAGTGATTTGAAGTTGAAGTGACAACTTCTGCTAATTTAAAAGAATATTCTAAACTAACTCTCATACAAATTTTTTGATGAGATTCTGTGACAATCGAATTATTTTAGTTGAAGTGACCAAGTGAAGAATTACTTTATTCTCAATTTCTCAAAGTGGAATATCATTTTTGTGATACAGTATTAGCTTGAAGTTCTTATGATCATTCACAATGTGTTAATTTTTGTGTTTTTGAAACAATGGTGCGGTTCCATTATAAATAAAATTGGTAGGATTATGGTATAGAGAACACTGGTGGGATGTTACTATAATTTAGGAAAAGGTTTGTACCTACCTATATTGGTTTCAGGGTGATATCTAGCAAACCAACTTGTAATTATTGATTGATTTATAGTATAGAATCTGTGTCTTAGATCATCACAAACACAATACGAATTTAGTCACAAAAATTAGGAGTGAACATTGTAAAATATATCATGTGTTGGGATTAATTTAATTTCTTTCTTTCCTTTTGTATAATTGTTCTTGTTAACAAAGAAGATCACTTCACTCCAACAATTGAAGAGGTTAAAATTAGAAGGGGAAATAGATAAGGAAATAAATTGTTAAAATCTTTTACACTGATTCAACCACTCTTAGGGTGCTTACATGATCCACTCAGCACTTTATGTTGGACACTGAATTATTCATCACTAGATTGGGTAAATATGCATTATCCTTAGGAAATATTTCATTATTCCTCAAAGTCATTGTGTATCTTCCAATGTAAAGTTAGCATGTTCCCCTTTCTTTATATATGCACAATATTATTTACCTAGATAAGAATCTTCTTCATTATAAGATAATGTCTTTGAAGATTACTATACCTTATTATCAATATTAGTGACCATGTGAGATATCACGTTTATATCATGAAGGATTGGGTTACTGGGTCTCTTTTTCATGATAATATAACTCATTTCTTACTATTCCTAGACCATGATATCTACCAAAACTCATTCATATCATTTTACTATTTTATAATACTTAATTTTTTAAACTGATTAGTTACCTGAATACTAGAGGGAGAACTATCTTTATAGGTAAAGGGAATATGATCCCTATTCTGCACAATACCAAATGATTCTCCCATATACTAGGAATAATGATGCTTTAGGTGGCTCTGATAACATAAAACACGTTTACAAAAAAAAATTCCATCCCCCAAACCGAGGTATAATTCCACAAAATATGATATTATTGTTCATGGACATTCCTTTAGCACTGAAAAAGTTTACACTTACCTAATCATTTAATTAGGGACTGATAACATCCACATAGAAATCACTATATTAATTAAACCTTCTCGATAAGAATAATCTTCATCCAAATAATACACCAAATATAAATAATTCAAGATAATAGAAATATGAACATTATTGTGTCCACTCCCACCAATTAGATCATCCCAGCCCCCATCAATGGGAATCTCCTTAATAATCAAGCCTATCAACCCCAGGCTAGGGTTTCCCTCCTTGATATATATAGTCTACATCTCATTCTATGGGTCTAAACCAAGATTATCTGATCACCCATGGAAATATATCCATCGATTATGTCCTTACATGAAATTTTTTGAGTATAAATTAATCCATGTCTCTAAGGGAATTAGTTTTTTACACCAAAATTCAAACTTAATAACAAATTGAACCTAAAATATTTACATAACATAATCTATGGGTACCAAAATTTGGAACAACCCACTCATACTAGATGATTGAGGTCCTAAAAGTTGTCAATTTGAAAGGAAGTTAACATTTTTTATTTTATGGGGTTTTATATTATAACCCATATAATTGTATATACACCTCATATATATTTTTTCCCATTACATAAACATATGTATTCATTCTTGCAATTTATAATTTATACTTTTTATGTTAATTAGACAAATTAACATGTTCCAACCACATTAATGTATAAATCTATACACAATCAATAAGTTTTTTATAGATACATTGTAAAATTTAATTACAATTTTTATGAAATATCCATATTCATCATATCATATGGAACATGAAACTCTTTCATGTTAAGTATTAAAATTATATGAAATCAAAATATTACACTAAATTATGTATCTAATAATAAATATAAAATACCTACTTTGTTGAACTGACCATAAACCCCTAGGATAGTGGGAATTCAAGGACATTGTTCAACTATCCATGGATCGTTACTGAAAAGTGATTTATAATTACAAAAAAGTTTAAAATAAAAATATATATGAATAATTATAAAAAACATTACGTGAAATTATAACCAACAAACAACTAAACAAGGTTGAACAAAATTAATTATTATGTTATATCTTGTATGAAAGTCCTTAAATATATGAAATGACCTAAAAATCAAGTTTAAAAAATTTAAAATTATCACACATGTATTGACTTATAAATTATTTTCATTAAAAACTGAATGCTTACTAAAATAAAAATATTCAATAATATAAAATAATAATAAATTTAAAATTTATAGAATTTCTATAAAATAATAAATTTTAAGGTAGAGATTGTTAAGGAACTATATATAAAAACAAAATAATATGATCCAACATGAGTTTTCATACATTTTTTTCAACTAAATCATATATATAAATCATATGAATCAAGGTACAAAATTCATCATCTAGGGACTGGTCAATATAAAACAAATCATAAAATTCCATGTATCCTTAAAAAAGCCTCTCCATATGCTAAAGGATACCAACAAGTGATGAGGGATTCATGTAGACTATGGGGAGACTATGTCATTAATATCATGACTATAAGTAACAATAAATAACAATAAATCACTAAATAATCAACATCAAAATACTATATGAAATTATAGTGTAAATCCAACTATAACAATAGCATATGCTATGTTATAATAAAATAAACTGACATCATTATATATAATTCAATATCATAGTGGAAATCACATAGTGGGATGAATAAACAAATGGTATATAGAATGAGAATCAAAAAAATAAAAGGGGATACTTTTCTAAAAATACTTTGACCTGGCCTTAGTATTGTCTCTATATCCCCATCAATATCCTCTAACTAAACCACTATCCAAGGGACCGGACAAATACTTGCTACTAATACTTGAGGTCTGCATATCTACCATTGTACAGATGCAGTGTGTGACTACAAAACCCCACATTACACTATCAATATGTCCCTAATATGATTTTTTATATATTTTTATTCATGTAAAAATTACATGAAATTAATTAAAATCAATATAAATCACAGAATTTATCTTATCACATGTCCATGAAACAACCCCATTTATTTTAACTACTTACTTCGGCCTATGATGATAAGTTCAGATGCTCATTTATAGATATATGCGTTGGGACTACATTCTCAATTCTAAGGTAGAACCACCTCAAACATGGATAATCCATGATATCAATTACTAATTATCATAATAGGAATTTGACATACAATTTCAAACCTAGAAATAATCCATACAGTAATGGGTCAATGGAATCATCCACTCCTCTAGTATGTACCATGAATAATGTGTTATCAAGAAAATGTACAACTCTTTGTAATAATCTTAAATGAATATTTAAAAAGTCATATAATCTCAATAATACTCCTCAGAAACATAATTTTCATATACATATCTAGAACAATTGAAATATTCCTATGAATCTCAAGTTTTTGCAATCCCTAACCAAATAATATTATTCCTAATAATAGGTCCGTTGAGTCACCCAACAAAAGGAATAGTCCCAGGAATCATGGGTGGTATATGTGTGTCCAACCCTTTTATATTCTTCTGAATAGAGTCCTAACATTATCATATTTATCCACTAGGTTGATTGTTATATTTCATCAACATATAATTTTTTTGTATTTTAAATTATTATCATAAGGACTTATGTATCCTGACATCCCAACCCCTTGATAATAAACAATTGTACATCATGCATCATGTATCCAAACATACCAATCTCTTAACCAGCAACTAATAATAACCATTACATTTTATATTGAGTACCATAACTATTCTTCCCAAATATCTTCCACTTCGGGGATATCCAAAAAAAATTCAAGAGACATATCTTAGTTTAATATGGGATTCTAGTCTATGATTCATATTTCCCATGACCAATGTCTAATGACTGTCTTTTCACACGATAGTAAAACTGATATATTAACATTTGTAGGTAAACTATACTTGTCATACTACTCCGCGCTTGGCCTATATCATTTAGTCCACACACTTCTATAACATAAACACTTAACTAGTTAAATATATCTTAAGGTTCATCTCTATCTCTTCACAAAAATGAACCCATATGGAATGAAATTAAATGGGGGGATAACCAATTAGTCTTCCCTATTTCAAATACATCATAAAATCTCACTAGACCTTATGATAAATCAAAAAATTAATCATGTCTAAAATTATGATTAACGACTTTAGTGGACTCAAATATTATAATACATTTCAATAAAAACAAATTTTTTTCCTGATAAACTCATTAATCATAGTGGAATGTCACACATAACCGTAAAAAGACCTCACTAGGTCACCCGAGTCATTTTATAAAGCTATACACCCTCCAAGGATTCCTAGCCCAAATTTAAAAAAGGATTATGATTTCAAAAAATTCATAGTGGAACCTCAAATCCATGTGAACATATATGAATCCTATTATATGACCCCAATAGGTTTTACTTATTTTATCACACATATATAGACCCTTATGGTTCATCATTTGGGTCTTTAACACCCACTCACAAATGTCCACATAACACATGACCAATAGAACACATATAAAATCTAGAAAATCCTTGGTAACACCTGAATAATATGCCATTCCAAAAATGAATTAACTATTTTATTATCCATACATGATGATCATGAGCCCTATGTGGAATAATGATGCTAAAACTGATAGAAACAAGGGGAATATGAACCAAAATAGAATCTTTCTTCTTCTATGATAAAAACCCCCGACTTTGCATCCATAATCATCAATCTTTTATTTACCAAAAATATATAAAATTCAAATAATTTGTCATTAATAACTTACCTTTACAAAACATGTGATCAATTATGTTCATTAATCGTATCCACAATTAATGTAGCCACTCTATATGAAAAAACAATTTATTAGAGTGATTTATCTTTGATCTATTGAATTGGGTACTCAAATTTCATACTTAAATATGAAAAATTAGAAAAGTAATAGGGGAAGAAGCTATAAATAATAAAGGTGATATATTACCTCAATTTGGTGAACCAACATCACCTAAACTACCTCATAATTAAGGAAGGTAAATGAGGAGGAAGAGGGAGTAAATGGAGTGACACCATCTACATGTTGATTCACTTCATAAGATAACCAGGAAGTAGATTTAAAATAAACCCCATATAAATGGCCAGAAAATTCCTACATTAAGGGGTGATTTGACCTCACCACCAACCACTCGATGGTATGTGATGTGGTACTACATTATAACATCCCAGACCCTGATGCAACTTAATAGTGCCCCATTCATGGTTGTCCACATGGAATCAAGTGCATCCCCCCATATGGAAGAGGATGCCAATTAGCAGCAAGGGTCTAAATAGGAGATAACAGGGAGACTATATTCTCTTGTAAAATTTTCCTAGTGTATTATTAGATAATAAATATAAATAAATAGTGAATGTATTATAAATAAATGATAAAGTAACAGAATAAAAAATTTAATATATACGAAATATAAAATATCGCTAATGGCAGTTTATTCCAAGATGCATGTATAGTTGATGATGTGTAATTAAAACAATATTCATTCAACATTCTACAAGATACATGGAAGTGAATAAAAATATATGAAATAAAATACCAACAACTAGCTCCATGAGCATACCAAGATCTAGCTCAGTCATGTGCTCCTAACTCTTAGGTAAAAGAAAAATATCACAAACAAAGGTTCATAGCCCAACAAACAAGAAAGTCTTCTCTGGTTCCAAGGTTACCTGAGTAGGGTGTGAGATAAAATCTCATTAAACCAGCAACCATGGTGTCTATCCCAATCCATTTTGTTCAATATAATTTAAGTAATTGTATAGGTAAAAAATATAAGGATTAAATTAATGTAAAGATTATTATGGAATGTAAACTGCTAAACTAGTGACACTGAAATAGACCTCCAAGGATCTGATCACACCGCGATTCACTGTTTTATTTTCACCCTTACACCACTGTGATAAACTTGTTTTTATTGAAAATCATAAAAATAATAACAATTTTAACTTAATATTTGATTCAATTATTTTGTTTCTATCATTATTAAAAAATAAAATGTTACTTTTTTGATAATTTCATTGAAGGTGGAGGTGATTTGGAGGGCCCATGATGATGTTCAAGAAAAATGGGCTATGCTCCGCAGGATTAACGCACAGTAGTTTACTATACAAAAAACTACCACTACACTGTGCATCCAAATGGTCTTAAAGATTGTGGTCTATTCAAGAATTTATTGGGATACATTTAATCATAAGTAATCCAAGCCACATTTGTCCATATGGTGGCCCAACTAACCTGATCTATCTAGCACATCAAATCCACATGAAGTCAAAAGTGGTGTGTTGTGATTTATCTGTATCTCGAGATGTATGTGTCCAAATGAAGCCAAAATTTATGTGGAGATATTTTATAGGTGGGGATATAACTTTTTAAATTTCAAAAATGTGATATAATGCTTTTTGGAGGTCAAAAACCATGAGAAATGTGGTATTATAAAATCTGTGTGTTCAAAACCACCTTCCAATTTTCCAATAAAATAGATCCTTGGGATACCCATTTGTATGTTTGTCCAAAGAGTGACGTGATTCAAATTTAGAGTTTCATAGGAGTCCTCTCCCCATCATAGAAGTTATGAAGGCCCCTATCCTTATAGATTGATCAATAATGAAGATGGCATTCCACTCGTGCTTCCTCCTCCTCCTAATGTCGAGATAAATGGTGGGATTCGTTGTGAGGGAGATACACACATGTAAAGTGTGTTATGATGAATATATTAGCTACTGATTCAGAGTGATTTGGGTGTTAAAAAATTTATTTCCATGTATAATAAATTATTTCTTATTTTAATTCTTGTTTTGATTCATGTGATTGATTTTTTCTTAATTTTTAACTGATCAGTGTGAGGTTTTGTGTGCTGGACATGGGTCGTTCCAATTGGACAACACAAGAATCCTGGTATTACCCACATTCTTGAGATTTCAATCTGAATTCGGTGATTTATTCCAATAATAAGTTCTAGAACTTGAAAATATGATTATTATGTCATGTTTGGGTTCCTCGAACAATGAAATAAAGGCTAAGAAATTAATCAGGATTCTATTTAATTTAAACCAAAGAATTAATCCAAACCTAAATGAATCTGTTAGATAAATGAAGATGAATATTTTGTAGTGAAATCACATTGAACCTTTATCTAATTATTCTTAAAACACCACCTTAATCTATCTACTATTAAACTCTTTATGTTAAGTTATTCTCTTTAAAATGTTTTAAAAATCACCCCCTTTAGTACTTTTTATTAAAAATGCATACTCGAAACCTTTCAACGCTCATTCAGAGATGAACAAGGGTCTAACATATACTATAAATCAACCAATAAATCAAAATAAATTTGACCTGTCATGAGAACATAGTAAAATTTTGGTGTCATTACCGGGGAGCTCTTTGGGTTTAATGCGTGTTTTTAGATGTTTTTCTTGTAAACTTTATGAATATATATTTGTTTTATCTTATACCATTACATACATTTTTGTATTCTTATTTTTTTCATTTGTAGGTTTTGTTCATTATGCGTTTAACTCTGGGAGACATACTACCTTTTTAACCCAAACCAGAGAAGATCCTACATTAGTGACACCGAGACGCATAAGAGAACCCTTTAAAGGAGTATACACAAAACATTGACACTCTTCTTGATACTTCCTTTTATTTATCTAAAAAAAATATCAAAAATGAAATAAACGTTCATAATATGACTGAAAAAACTGAATATTAATAAGAATAACCTCACCTAATGTTGATATCCATACCACTTATATTCAAATGCAAGGTGAGGCACCCAATTTTGACATGAAATCCGGTCTAATTCACTTACTACCAAGATCTCATCGACTCACTAGAGAATATCCACATAAGAACTTTAAAAAATTTTATACTATGTGTTCTACATTAAAAATTATAAATTTGGATGAATAACATGTAAATATAAGTGCATTACCATTCTCATTTGAAGATATTGGAAAAGATCGGGTTTATTATGTTAATTCACCAATTAGAGGTTGGGCGGACATGAAACATCTTTTTGATGAAAAATATTTCCAAGCCTCTCAAACTAAAACTATAAGGAACGAAATTTGTTGTATAAGGATGTCACAATGGGAAACATTACATGAATATTGGGAACACTTGAAAAGGTTATGTTCAAGTTTCCCACACCACCAATTAAGTGATCAACTTTTAATTCAATATTTTTAGGAAGGTTTAGTTCCTATTCATAGATACATGATTAATTCTACCATAGGTGTTGCACTAGTTGATAGGACCCAAATTATTTCAAGAACCCTAATTGAGAATATGGTGTAAAACTCTTAACAATTCAGTTTATGGTCCAATGTACCCATTCATTGAGTCCATGAGGTGCAAAGTACTGAATTTGAGAAGAAGTTGGATACAATGTTTAAAGAGGTAAGTACCCTTCTTTAAAAATTCACTCTTTACCAAGGAAAATCCCAATCTACTCCTCTATTCCATTTTGGTATATTCTATTCTGATACCCACTACTCTGATCAATGCCCACAACGGAGAGACACTTTTGAGAGTTGTGAGGAAATATTTCTAGGCTTATAACCAACCATTTAGGAAATAAACTTAATATACAACCAACCCTAGGTGGAAAGATAACCAAACCTAACTGTAAGGGGGTATTGAAACCATCCTCAACAAAATGGAAACAACCATGACATAGTATTCATCCACCGCCTCCCATAAATCCTCAACCACAACAATGGACTTTCCTAGAAACCACTCAAAAACCCGTGCCTGGCCTAGATGATATGATGAAACAAATCACTACCAACAATATCCAATTCCACAAAACCACCCATGCTACCATACAAGACCTGATAACACAATTAGGCCAACTTTACAACTCACTGGGGGAAATCCAAGGCCACAGGTTATGGAAAATACCTTCTCAACCAATAGTTAACCCTAATGATTAGGGAAATGTTAGTTACATCACCATTTAGAGTGGAACAAAACATAAAATCCAATTTAACCCTCTACTAGAGTCATTCCCCCTTTGTAAAACACCATCCCAAGTGTTTAAATTAGTCCAAATGTTGAAAAACCTTGTCCTGAGAGAAGCCCTTACAAATGAAAGAGTGTGTCTATTGATGATTCACCTAGCTTAACCATTCCTCTTCCATACCCCCAAAGGGAAAACCAATCAAGAAAACAAAAATAAACTCATCTTGATAAGGAAATATTGGAATATTTCAAAAACGTGCAGGTCAACATCCCCTTGATTGATGCCGTGAAGAAAATTCCATGATATGCCATGTTTCTAAAGGAGTTGTGTACACACCGATGGAAACATTGTGGAGATGAAAAGGTGACATTGGGGAGGAATGTATCAGAATTATTATATCCATCACTTCCCAAAAAATAAAATAATCATGGGACATTCTCGATTCCATGAACTATAGGGAAGTATTCATTTTCAAATGCTATGCCTGATTTAGGTGCATCTATAAATGTGATTCCTCACTCTATTTACTGTAAATTTCAATTCGGGTAACTGAATCCCATTGGAATTCTTGTTCAACTGGCCAACCAGAGTACTGCACACCCCTCTGGTGTGTTAGAGTATGTTCTTGTGAGGGTGATAATTTTTGTTTTGCCTATGATTTTTATGTTCATAAAATGGATAATGATTTGAAGAATAGACATTCCCCAATTATATTAGCGAGGCCCTTATTGAAAATAACCAAAAAAATAATTATTGTCTATAATGGTAAATTATCTATGGATGTTGGTGGTGACATTGTCCACTTCAACATCCTTGATTCTATAAAGCACCCCTCAGAATAACATTACCCTCACTCTATTAATTCAATTGATGTAATCCCTTACTCTAAAAAAAAAAATTTTCTTTCCCCCAATCCCCTTTTTTAGTTTTCATCATTGATTGAAATGTTAGGTAAGGAATCATGCATTGAATGTAGTACAAGTCTAGAAAAATATCATGCATTTATGTTAATTGATGATTTCTTGAACACTGAGGATCACATGATCATTGATAATTCTTATATGCTTGTAAAAGATCAATACTCATATTAGGATGATTACATTGAGAAGTTAAATGAGATTAGTGACAAATGTTTTTCACACACACTCCCATCAATCCAAACTCCACATAAATTAGAACTAAAACAACAACCTAATGATTTAAAATATTCAAATCTTGAGAATGGAAACAAGCATCCTATCATCATTACTAGATTCCTCCCTCCTGAGCATGAATTGAAACGACTTGAACTTTTGAGGGAGTATAAAAAAGATTTGGGATGGAAACTTCTAGAAATTATTGGTATTATACCATCAATTTACACACATCATATATTGTAAAATGATGATCCTAAACCACTGAGGTAGTCACAATGTCGACTGAGTGCGTGACATGTGTTGCAACTGCTTGAACTTTTCAAGGAGTATAAACAAGAATGTGAGGAAGATTTTTAATAAGTTAAAATGGAGTCTCACATAACCCCTGGTAATCCAACCACCTCATTGGGATTTACCATTTGATATCATGGGTGATGCCTCCAAATATGTAGGTGGGGAAGTCCTATCACAAAGGGCCGATCAAGATCTTCATGTCATTGACTATGCCTCACGTACACTAGACCCTACCCAAGGACACAACACTACAACTGAAAAATAATTTCTTTACATTGTGTTTACCTTGGATAAATTCAGGTCATATCTTTTTGGGTCCAAGGTCATTGGGTTCTCAGACCATGCAGCCCTCTGGTATCTCCATAAGAAACTATAATCCAAACCACATATCATTCGCTTGATGCTCCTCATTCAAGAATTCAATCTAGAAATTAGAGATAAAAAGAAGTAGAGAATATGGTGGATAACTGTATCATTAGGTTTCACCAATTCTCATACAACGACTCATACCCCTATATTAATATAAATGAAATGTTTCCCAATTAGAAATTGTAATGAGTAAAAGATGTTTTTTCTTTGGTATGCTAAAATTGTAAATTATATGGTAGCATCTTTCATTCCTACTAATTTTAATAAAAACCAGGTCGACCGTCTAAAACACGAGTCCCATTGGTACATTGTCACTATTGGGAATCATGTTTTTCCCAACAGTATTATACCAACCGTTCCAATGAACCGTTGGTATAAGATTGTTTTTGCAATGGTTTTTTGTAGAACTGTTGGAAAATATTCCACTTATGCTCTTATTCCCAATGGTTTCATGAAACTGTTGGGAAAGGTTGATGATTTCCCAATGTTTTAACAATACAGTTGGGAAATATTCAATTTCCCAATTATTTCCCAATGGTTGGATTCAAACCATCGAGAAAAGTTGTCCAGAAATACAAACAGGCAGACCTCCTCCTCCAATCGCTCCTCCAGTCGCGTTTCTCCCCCAATTTCCAGAACCCCTATCACCTAATTTGCAGAATCCTCACCCCCAGGTGAACTCCATCAAATTCTGTGAGACTCCCCCACGAGGTTAGATAGGATAATTCCAAATCATCATGTCTTATTGATCATTTTCCACTTATCTTACATATTTATCAATTTTTATTGAATTTGGAAACCCAAAATTCAATTTTTTATTTGGATATTTGGTTTTTTTATTAGGTATTAGGTGTATGAGGTATTCCCATTCCTATTATGGGTGGTTTTAATCATAAGTTATGATGTTGGAACCATTTATGATGTTCTTGTATCTATTTAATCTAATTTCCCCTAACTTAACATTAAATTATATATCACAATTGGTTTCTGTTTTTTTAATTTCCAGTTAAGTTATTTGTGGTCAATGATTGTCCCATGTTAATTGTTTTCAATGGTTTGGCAAGGAAATTGGGAATTTTATTTGACTATTCCAAATGGGGGTTCCTTGAGAATACTCCAAATATTTGTTAAAAATGATCAAAGGGATTTTATTATTTAAAATGTTTTTCAAAATATATTTCAGAAATGATTTAATCTTGAGGAATGTGTTTTATTTAAATGGGAATTTTTTTAATAAGGCTTTAGTAATGTACTTTGTTATAGTACACTTGTTATGTTACTATGTTTGGTATTTAGTAACACAAGCGATAACTGGTGTGTGAGAACGTGTTTTTAAAGATATTCCATGGTTGGTTTAAGATTATATTTACGTTTTGAGGCTATTAATGAGTTGTTTTAAAGATATTTTGAGATATTTACCTATTGGTATTTTGTCATACATTGATCATGGGGGATATTATATGTTTATTAGTGAAAACTGGGATTTTTAGAGG
Source organism: Viscum album (assembly GCA_963277665.1). Classification (NCBI taxonomy): domain Eukaryota; kingdom Viridiplantae; phylum Streptophyta; class Magnoliopsida; order Santalales; family Viscaceae; genus Viscum; species Viscum album. The sequence goes on from OY728145.1 coordinate 522,607,303, forward strand.
TGGTTCATGATTAAGTTATATAATTAGTGCTAAACATGTGGGTAAACTATCCATAGTAGTGAATTCTTGAGGTGTTAGATGTTTGTAGACATTTTTTATTTGGAGTTTCTTTTGATGCTGATGTTTCTTATTGATACCTATGATGAGAATTTATTTTAGATTCTAAATAGGCTGAGACCCCCCCACCCTGCATAGTGTATGAATCTTCTACCCTTATTTAATCATTCTGTTTACATAGCCTATGCAACCTATACCCTCATTTAATCAGTGAACTCAAGTCATTAATTGAAACCTTCATTCTCACTATCATGTAAGAAATTGAATGATGTAAACCCATACTCACATGATTTCTCACCTTATATAGTGTCCAACATATGGAAAACGAGCTTTGAATTCTTTAGTTTACTAGGATATCATATATTCCATTTTCCCCAAAATGACTGTACTAATATAATTTTAGGGTCAATTAAATATGGTTCTCATTGTACATTGTATATTATGTGTTATTCTTGGCCAATAATCACTTTTATGAGGGTGTGATACTTTTCCATAGCCGTACTGGCATGTATATACATCCATAAAAATGTTAGATAATTCACATGTTTAATTCAGTAATGTTTTTATCATTGATATACATTATTAATAATCTCAAATTTAAAAATAAATGATTTTTTCTATACTTAATGAAATTAAATCTTTTTACAATACATGAACAACCTATTAGTGTAAAAGCCTAAAATTTATTCACCCATGGGGTGTGCTTGACTTGGGGAAGTAATTGGGTAATTGAAGGTATGGCCATAGAGGTGCCAATAATGAGTTATTGAACATGATTGAATGATATGGGATGCCTATAACCCATAATGGGACATGAGGCATGTGCCTCTTATAGACCTAATTCAAATGAATATAAATAAATTTTAATTTAACCCATATTCCCTCATATATTAAGTTTTCTAGGTTACACATTAGTTTCTTTTTTCTAATTAATTACATATTTGTTTTCAAAAGCAGGAAATTCATCCAATTGAAGACAGACGAAGGAAAAAATGATGGAGAACAATCGTCGAAGGGAGGAGATGGGAATTCCACCATTAGTGCATACAGTGAGTAATTTATTTCAAATATATATATATTTAAAGAATATATAATGTCATGTGATTAATTTTTTTTGTAAAAATTTTTGTAGGATCCACCTATATGTCGACGGTTATTTAACGAGGAGCCTAGTACTGGTCGTAGTACTCAGCCCGGTGGTACAAGGAGGGTTTGTACCAGAGGTGGATGAGCAGCTTTGCGTACCCGACTAGACTATGCGCCTCCCACTGACATGTAATCCTTCACACATTCTGATCCCGGTGTGTTGTTAGGGACACAAGGGATATTTAGGCCTCCCTTGTTTTCGCCACCTTTTTCATCTTCTGGCCCATCATTTTCATATCCCATGATGATTCCCACTCCCCAGTCAGAATCCGGTCATATAGATGTCTCATCTTCTTTTCCTTCTACTTCTATATCTCTGAGCTTCTATATTCCATCTTCTTCGACTCCTGTTCCACCATAGGGTGTTCCATCAGTTTCTATGGATCCAGCGGTGCTCAATGATCAGACTGGATCATGTATATTTATAGAACCCTAATAAATTTTTATAGCAATATTTATTTTCATTATAACTTGTTTTGATAAAATATTTATTTTTCATTCATGACAGACACATCTACTAATAGGAGGCAGGGGTGGGGGCATACATGGATGCGTTCAGTGTGGAACCGCAACACACAGGTTATGGTGGATTACAGTGAAGACAACCAAATGGTTAAGAAAATAGGGCAACAATGTCGGAGTTTTTTGGAGACGCTTTCCAAATAATACAACATCATTCCCGTTAGCCCGCTATCATGGAGGCATTTTCCACTTGAGGTCAAGGATAGAGCTTGCGAAAAGATATGGGTAAAGAAATATGTTGTATTTAATGCCATGAATTATTTTTGTATTTATATGAATTAATATTTTGATGTCAGCTTCAATTAAATTTTCCTGATGGTGAGGGTGCACGACTGGAACGTCTAAAGGATTTAGGCAAGCTTTGGAGAGCCTACAAACATGAGTTTTATATTGGTTGGCATACTAGAGTTGGAACTGGGTTAGAGGCAGTACCAGTCATGGATGATTATCTTGTAGAGCAGTATAGTCAGATGATTACTCATTGGACGACTACCCAGTTGAAGGTATTAATTACATTTGAGGTATTTAAATAATAACTATAATGGTTTACATTAAAAATATCTTTTTAATTACCAAATTTTATTTAGGAATCATCTAGAAAAAATAAAAAAACATTGATGCAAAAAAATACCTCCACACACTAGGATGTACTATGATGCCTGATCATGAGAGGAAGCAGGGATGACAATTTTTTATAAGTTTTCTTTATGACTGAGACATTATTTTGTTTCATTAATTATTTAATCATTTTTTAAATTTTTCATATAAATTTAGTTTTCAATGTAATTGTAGAGGCAACTAAAAAATATTTAAGGATGTGTGCCTCGAGCAAAACTGTTTTGCTCGAGTAGACGGAAAAAGGATGGAAGTGACGTCAACGAAGTGACTCATCAGCATATTATAAGTTTTAATATGTTGATTTTATATTTTAATATCTATTTTGTTACTTAATAATATATTTATATTTGTAAAAGGATGATTTATAGGCCCTCGATGCCCAAGAACCAGAAAAGTTTGGGCCAACTGATCATTTACATCAGGTGTTGGGAGAGGAGCATCCTAGAAGAGTATGTTGCAGACCTTGGATAGCCCTGACGAGGTATTGGCCCTCCTCAGGTATGATTTGTAGTGCCACCAAGCTACATTAAGTTAGGGAACAGGTAGAACCGGCTGATAAATGGTCCACAGAGACGGCATAGCAATCATCTAGGGAAAACAGTGCATTTATGAAATTTATTGAAGTTATACATCCAACACTACCTCCAGAGGCCAGCACATGTTTTGATGAATATATGTCATTGATACATTATATATATGGTGCACTAGGTGGAAGTTCTAATGGTGTTCATGATGATGTCCAGCCTGACGATGATGATGGCGAGGAGTCTGATGCGGAAGAGGAGGTAGAGGAGGACGGCGAGGCAGATGGTGAGGGAGAGGAGGAGGGTAAGGCGGATGCAGGGGGTGAGGAGGAGGGAAAGGAGGAGGGCGTTGAGGAGGGATAGGACGAGGGTGATGACGATGGTGATGTAGGACCAGTTGATCGGTTACATTTTTGACTAATATTAATGAGATTTTAGGTTTAATCAATTCTAGTTTTTGGATTTATTTAGACCCGTAGTATAGTATTGTAGTTGAGTTATTTTTTTATATTGTTTGTTTTCATGGATTTTGTTGTATTTTAGTGGATGAGGTGTATCTTGAGCATGTTTATAGAGTTTTTTGTGTTTGGGAACTCCCTGGATAGCCACCTCCCTCTTGGAACCTAGACAACCCCCCACCATCATCCTTGGACCCCGGACAGCCCCCCTGACAGCCCCCCGGACAGCCCCCCTGGACAGCCCCCCACCCTCCTCCTTGGTCCCCAGACAGACCCCGGAGAGCCGCCCACACTCCTCGGTCCCCGGACAGCCCCCGGAGAGCCCCCACCCTCCTCCCTGGTCCCACAGATAGCCCCTCCACCCTCCTCCTTGATTTCACATGCCTTTTTTATTTCTCTGATCGTGCAATGTTATTTAGGATTATTCCATTTTTGTATGTCTTGAATTATATGGATGTCTTGGTAAGCTTATTAGCTCAGTCTCATCAAATGCATGTGATGATATGCTTTAATTTGAATAAAAATCCTTATTGTACATTCTCCATGTAACGTGAATTATTCCTTGTTTGATTTGGTTTAATTGTCAATTGTTAGGATAAGACATGGGTTACGTGTTTTGAACTCATGGACAGACTCGTCATGCTCAGAGAATTTAGACTTAAAATTTGAGGATGTATGCTTTGGTTTCTAGGTGAAGGCTACCAGGATTGTGTTAATAATTTAGGAAAATGACCCATGGTTCATTTGTGATGTGTATGAGTCGTCCCTGTCTAAATCTGAGGAGCGGTGTGACCGGTATCACTCTAACTGTGTCTCTTTTGTTTAAAATGGATGAGATTTTAAGTGAAAGGAACAACTGACATATAGAAAATAGACCAAACACATTCGGATTCTATTGAAACATTAGGAAAACGATCCATGGGTAATATGTGAAGTGTATGAGTAAACCCCAGATCAATCCCAGTCATGGTGTGGTTGGGATCACTCTAAGTGTCTCTCTTATGTTTAAAATGGACAACATTTTAGGTATATACGGAAAACTGACCAACCGGATTCTGATTGTGTTGATACATTAGCACAATGATCCCTGGGTCATATGTGACGTGTACTAGTCAACCCTTCCTCAATTAGAGGCATGGTGTGGCCAGCTCTATTTGATGTTTCTCACTTTTGATTGAAATGGATAACATTTTGAGTGAAAAGTACATCTGACATACGGAAAACCAACCAAACACATTCATATTGTGTTGATACTTTAAGAAAATGATCCTTGTGTCGTTTTTGACGTGTATGAGTCAACCATGTCTCAATCCAAGGCACGGAGTGGCCAGAACCACTCGAAGTGTCTCTCTATAGTTTAAAATGGACTTTATTTTAATTGAAAATAACAACTAACATAAGGAAAACCGACCAAACACATTCGGATTGTGTTGATACTTCAATAAAATGATCCTTTCATCATTTTTGATGTGTATGGGTCAACCTAACCTCAATACGAGGTGCAGAGTGGCCGACACCACTTGAAGTGTCTCTCCATAGTTAAAATGGGCCTCATTTTAATTGAAAACAACAACTAACATACGGAAAACAGACCAAACGCATTCGGATTTTGGTAAAACTTTAGAACTACATTACTTGGGTCATTTGTGACATGTACGAGTCAACCTAGCCTCAATCCGAGGCATGGAGTGGCCAACACCACTCGAAGTGTCTCTCTATAGTTTAAAATGGACTTCATTTTAATTGAAAACAAAAATTGACATATGTAAAACCGACCAAACACATTCAAATTCTATTTAAAATGTAGTAAAATGTTCCATGAGTAATTTTTGACGTCTACGAGTCAATCCCGCCTCAATCTGAGGCCATGTGTGGCCAATACCACTCAAAGTGTCTCAGGTTTATTTGAAATAGAAAACATTTTAAATGAAAACAACAACTGGCATACGGAAAACCAACCAAATGCATTATGATTGTGTTGATACATTAGTAAAATGATCCATCGGTCATATGTGATGTGTACGTGTCATCCCAGCCTCAATCCGAGGCACGGAGTGGCCGGAACCACACGAAGTGTCTCTCTATAGTTTAAAATGGACTTCATTTTAATTAAAAACAAAAACTGACATATGGAAAAATGGCCAAACACATTTTTGATTCTATGGAAACTTTTGGACAAAGATCCATGGGTCATTTATGACGTGTACGAGTCAACCGCACCTCAATCTGAGTCACAGGGTGGTCGGGATCATGCTAAGTGTCTCTATTTTGTTTAAAATGGACAACATTTTAGGTACATATGGAAAACCAATGAAAAGGATTCAGATTCCATTTAAACTTTAGGAAAATGATCCATGGGTTATATGTGACGTGTACGAATCATCCCTGCCTCAATCTGAGGCCCTGTGTGGCCGACACCACTCAAAGTGTCTCATGTTTATTTGAAATGGACAACATTTTAATTGAAAACAACTACTAGCATACAGAAAACTGACCAATCGCATTCTGAATTTGTTGAAACTTTAGGAAAATGATACATGGGTCATAGGTGATGTGTATGAGTCATCCCCGCCTCAATATAAGACACATTGTTTCCAGAACAACTCAAAGTGTCTCATTTTTTATAATGAACAATATTTTAGGTGAAAACAAAAACTGACATACGGAAAACCGACCAAATACATTCTGAATGTGTTGATGTTTTAAGAAAATGATACATGGGTCATATGTGACGTGTAAAAGTCAACCCCACTTCAATCTGAGCTGCGGTGTGGCTGACGCCACTCCAAGTGTCTCTTTTTTTTAAAAATGGACTTCATTGTGAGTGAAAACAACAACTGATATATGAAAAACCAACCAAATGCATTAGGATTCCATTGAAACGTTATAAAAACAATCTATGGGTCATATGGGATGCTTACAATTGAACCTTTCCTAAATTTGAGGAGTAGTGTCGTCGTCACAACTCGAAGTGTCTCAGTTTTATTTGAAATGGACAATATTTTAAGTGAAAATCACAACTGGCATACGGAAAGCCGACCAAACACATTCTTCTTCTGTTGAAACTTTTGGAAAACGATCCATGGGTCATATGTGATGTGTATTAGTCAACCTCACCTCAATATGAGGTGCGGTGTGGCCTAAACACCTCAAAGTGTCTTCTTTTTAAATGGACATCATTTTAAGTAAAAACAACAACTGAGATATGGAAAACTGAAGAAACGCATTCATATTCTGTTGAAACTTTAGGAAAATGATCCATGAGTCATATGTGACGTGTACGAGTCAACCCTGCCTCAATCAGATGCCTAGTGTGGCTGGAACCACTCAATGTGGCTCACGTTTTTTTGAAATGGACAACATTTTAATTGAAAACAACTACTGGCATACAGAAAACTGACCAACCACTTTCGGAAGATGTTGATAGTTTACAAAAATGATCAATGAGTCATATGTGAGGTGTACGAGTTAGCATCACCTAAATTCGAGGCATAGTTTGTCCGAAACCACTCAAAGTGTCTCATTTGTTTTTGAGATGTTCAACATTTTAAGTGAAAACAACAACTGATATATAGAAAACTGACCAAATGCATTCTGAATGTGTTGATGCACTAGGAAAATGACACATGGGTCATATGCGATGTTTACAAGTCAACCCTTCCTAAATCTGAGGCACAATATGGCCGCCACAACTTGAAGTGTCTCAGTTTTATTTGAAATGGACAACATTTTAACTGAAAAGTACAACTGGCATACGGAAAATAGACGAAACACATTCATATTCTATTGAAACATTAGGAAAATGATCCATGGGTCATATGTGACATGTAAAAGTCAACCCCACCTCAATCCCAAATGCGGTGTGGCCGAAACCACTCAAAGTGTCTCTCTTTTGTTTCAAAAGGACATCATTTTAAGTGAAAACAACAAATGACATACGGAAATCCGACGAAACACATTTGGATTCCATTGAAACTTTAGGAGAACAATCCATGAGTCATATGTGACGTGTACGAGTCAACCCCGTCTCAATCTGAGGCCTGGTGTGGCCGGAACCACTCAAAGTGTCTCACGTTTAATTGAAATGGACAACATTTTAATTGAAAACAACTACTGGCATACAGAAAACTGACCAAACACTTTTGGAATATGTTGATAGTTTTGGAAAATGATCCATGGGTCATATCTGACATATACGAGTTAACCCCTCCTCAATCCAAGAAATGTTGTGGCCGGAACTACTCACAGTGTCTCATTTGTTTTTGAAATGAACAACATTTTAAGTTAAAACAACAACTAACATACAAAAAAACGACCAAACACATTCATGAATGTGTTGATGCTTTAGGAAAATGAGACATGGATCATATGTGACGTGTAAATGTCAACCCCACCTCAATCTGAGGTGTGGTGTGGCTAGCACCACTCAAAGTGTCTCTCTTTTGTATAAAATCGACATCATTTTGAGTGAAAACAACAACCGATATACGGAAAACTTACCAAACGCATTCAGATTCCATTGAAACATTAGGAAAACGATCCATTGGCCATATGTGATGTTTATGAGTCCACCCCGCCTAAATAAAAGGTGCAGTGTGACCGTCACAACTCGAAGTGTCTCAGTTTTATTTGAAATGGGCAACATTTTAAGTGAAAAGTACAACTGGCATACGGAAAACCGACGAAACACATTCGTATTCAGTTGAAACTTTAGGAAAAAGATTCATGGGTCATATGTGATATGTACGAGTCAACCTCACCTCAATACAAGGCGTTTTTTGGCCGAAACCACTCAAAATGTCTCTCTTTTGTTTCGAAAGGACATCATTTTAAGTGAAAACAACAACTGACATATGGAAAACTGAAGAAACACATTAATATTCCATTTAAACATTAGTAAAATGATCCATGAGTCATATGCGACATGGATGAGTCAACCTCGCCTCAATCTGAGGCTGGGTGTGGCTGGCACCACTTAAACTGTCTCACGTTTATTTGAAATGGACAACATTTTAATTGAAAACAACTTCTAGCATAAGGAAAAATGAACAAAAGCTTTCTTAATTTGTTGAAACATTAGAAAAATTATCAATGAGTCATATGTGACATGTAAGTGTCAACTCGGCCTTAATCCATGACATGGTGTGATCGAAACCACTCAAAGTGTCTCATTTTTTTTGAAGTGAACAACATTTTAAGTGAAAACAATAATTGACATATGGAAAACTGACCAAATGCATTCTTAATGTGTTGATGATTTAGGAAAACGATACATGGGTCATATGTGATGTGTACAAGTCAACTAAAAATCAATCTGAGGTACGGTGTGGCTGACACCACTCAAAGTGTCTCTCTTTTGTTTAAAATGGGCATCATTTTGAGTGAAAACAACAACTGATATACGGAAAACTGACCAAAAGCATTAGGTTTCCATAGAGACTTTAGGAAAATGATCCATGGGTCATATGTGATATTTACGAGTCAACTCCGTCTAATTCCAAGAAGCAGTGTTCATGTCACAACTTGAAGTGTCTCAGTTTAATTTGAAATGGACAAAATTTTAAGTGAAAAGTACAACTCGCATACATAAAAACGACAAAGCACATTCGTATTCTATTGAAACTTTAGGAAAATGATACATGGGTAATATGTGATGTGTATGAGTCCACCTCGCCTCAATCTGAGGCACGGTGTGGCTGGAACCACTCAAAGTGTCTCTCTTTTGTTTCAAAAGGACATCATTTTATGTGAAAACAACAATTGACATACGGAAAACTGACGAAACCCATTTAGATTCCACTGAAACTTTAGGAAAATTATCTATGAGCTATATGTGACGTGTACAAGTCAACCTTGCCTCAATCTAAGGCCTAGTGTGTCCGGAACCACTCAAAGTGTCTCACGTTTATTTGAAATGGACAACATTTTAGTTGAAAACAACTACTGGCATACGGTAAACAGACAAAACGCTTTCTAAATATGTTGATATTTAATTCCAACTATCCCTGGGTCATATGTGATGTATATGAGTCAACCCCTCCTCAATCCGAGACACATTGTGGTAGTAGCACTCCAAGTGTATGTATAATGTTTAAAATGGATATCATTTTTAGTAAAAACTAGTTGTATATATTCTTAAATGTGTATAACACATATAGTTACTTATTTAGTTTTTTATGTATTTTATTGATAATTGATAATTAAATTATGTAGGTATTCAATTATGAATTGAATTCCAGATTCGACATATAATGGTCATCTAATTTTTAAATTGAATTCTAAATCAATTATGTATGTTTATAATTACATTATGAATTATATTTTTTATTCTAGATGTGTATAGTTCCAGGGTGAAATGTTAAATGTTTATGAAGTATATGTTAAATAATTGTCAAGGAGAGGGAATAATGAATTACATCAAAATGGATAGAATTACAGCATGTAGGAATTGGATTGCAGACCCTGCTGTGCAAATTACAGGCTGCTGTGAAATTTTCACAACATATCCTATGCCAACAGTTTGAAACCGTTGGCATAAAGTTTGTAGGATGTTTTTACCAATGGTTCTCATAAAACCGTTGGTAAAAACCTTTTCCCAATGGTTTAAAATCGTTGGAAAAGGGTTCTGTAGAAGATGTTTTACCAACAGTTTAGTTTAACCATTGGAAAACCTTATACCAATGGTTCATCTAAAACATTGGTATAGGTTAATGGTACTAACCTATCCTAATAGTTCTACATAAACTATTGGGAATTTTTTTCCCAACGGCTAACTTCCTTACGGTTGGCAGAACCGTTGGTATAAGATATACCAACTGTTCTGCAACCTATGCCAATGGTTCTCAACCATTGGAAAATATGCTATTTCCAGTAGTTTTGGGATGACCCCTAACTTTGGAGCACATTTAGTGATCTTGTCCCCAAGAATTGTGTCCCTGATAGTGAGTTTTAGCCTGTCCTTAGGTGATTCAACACTCTTACTTGTGGGGTCCACATTGGTCCCCAATGGAATTCTCTCCGGGTCCTCTATTACGGGGTCTTTTGGACACATTGTTTAGGGTTGTCCATTACTTCTGTAAATCTTGTTCTCACTATCAAGGAATTGGGAATGTCTATAAAAAATCATTTCCTACAAAAAACCTTGATCTTCAATGAAATTATAAATGTTTGGGGCATTGAAAATATAGGACCATTGTCGAATTCATTTGGGATCCTAGAAATTATTTTGGCAGTGGATTATGTTTTAAAATGTGTAGAGGAACGAGCTACTAGGACTGATGATTTTAAGGTAGTTGTGGGATTTTTTAGAACCCAAATATTTTGTATGTTTGGATTACCCAGGTACATCATCCGTGACCAAGGTTCTCATTTCGGCAACCAAACAATGCAAAATATTTTTCATTGGTATGGGATCGAGAATAGAGTGTCTACTTCTTATCACCCACAAACCAATGGTCAGGCTGAGGTGTCAAATTGGGAGGTAAAACAGATTCTTGAAAAAATGGTTCAACGAGACAGAAAAGATTGGAGTGCTAGACTCAATGATTCTTTTTGGGGTTAACGTACTTCTTTCAAAACTCACATTGGCATGTCACCATATTGTCTAGTGTTGGGAATGTGCTATCACCTCCTTTCTGAGGTTGATCACCGGGCCTACTGGGCCATCAAACAATGCAATTCTAATCTTTCTAGTACATGTTCTCAATGAAGATAGAGATTTTGTAGATGGAGGAAATGAGAATAGATGCATATGAGAACACTAGGATTTATAGGGAGAAAACCAAGGCTACGCCCAACCATACCATCCTTCATCATCGGTTTTACATTGGTTTGAAGGCCCTCCTCTATAATTCAAGGCTGAAGTTTCATCCAGTTAAGATTCTTTCACACTAGTTTGGACTATAAAATAATACTTACTTCTCTCCATTTGGTGTTTTCTAGGTTCAAAATGAAGAAACCAAGAAAACCATAACTGGTAATGGGAAGTGGCTGAAGCACTTCCATGAATCCATTCCGGAGTCCCCAATGGAGGAACTCCAATTTCAAGAAGAAATCTATGAATTAAACTCACTTGGTTTTATCCTTCCTTCCAATATTTTATTTTATTACTGTGAGGGCACTACAAACTTTAGCTGTGGGGGGAAGGGTATATTTTTGGGTTATTTAGTAATTTTCATCATCTTTCTTGATTATTCTCTTTTTAGCTTGCTGAATAGTATTGTTACTTTCCTTCTTCCCACTATCACCTTTGGGCTAGAATATTAATTTTTTATGCCCACTTTATCATGGAAAATTATTCCCATTTAATCATGGATGTTATTTAATATTCATGTGGAATGTTCATATTTCATTTTATTTTAACCTTAAATACAAATTCTGATGAAATATTCATTTCAGCAAGAATTATATACTGTGGTGTGACTTTCTTTTGAAATTTATGTCTTTGTTAATAATATAAATGGTTGCATCATTTTGAAAACTTTGATATGAATAGTACCCTTTTGTGAATAGTTTAAGGGAAATTGTTTTCACATAATCTCTCCACACAATTATTTACCCAACCATGAAGTGTAAAAATTTCTTACCTAATGGAAGGTAAATATAAGTTAAGTTGATTTTTCTATACATTCCAAAACCATTTTTCCATACATTTGTTCCTTATCTGATCTATTACATTACTGTACTAGATTGACCTATGCATGTGTACCTGTAATCTGACTATTTTACACCCTAAAAAAGGGTTGTATATTTAATAGGTCAAAAACCACTCTTCCTTGACTTTTTATCTTATTATAACTATTGCAATTAGTGTTTTGAGGATATCAAACTTAGGTTAGAGTAAGAGTGTGAGATTTGTTCCAAGTGAAACTCTTGAAAAAAATAATAAATGAGGGGAGTGATGAAATGTATAGAATATGGGGTTATCAAGGATGGGAGCTTATGATTTTACTTTAGGGAATGCCTAAGTGAGTGGGTCTTGAAATTTTATTGCAAAGTAATTGTGGAATGTTCAGTGGAAAGGATCATGTAAGTATAAAATTATTAAAATAACTTATATTTACTAGATAGAAAATGGAAAGAATAACAAGAAATGGTTTTCACACACACACATGGATAATTAGTGACATGATTAAATTTTGATTTATTTTCTTTGATTGGTATCATGAATCTGTTGGAATTTCATTTGGTTACAATTTTTAAGATCTCTTTTTCCATGATCATTGAGAATAACTCCCCATTGTGATTTTTTATTTTATCACATTTTAGTCAAGAATTAAATTTTCATTTAATGTCAAATATTTTTGAAGTTGGAAATATCTACATGAGTAATTTTTTGAAAAATGAATTTTCCTATGAGTGAAAATGTTAAGGTATGGGGGTGTGATCGCACTGGGATTCACGGTTTCAATTTCACCCTTACACTACTGTGCTAAAATAGTTTTGTATTGAAAATCATAAAAATATTAAAAAATTTCACATCATGCTTGATTCAATTATTTTTTGTTTATCACTATTAAAAAAGGTAAATTTTACTTGTTTTGATAATTGAATTAATGTTGGAGGTGATTTGGATGGCCCATGACAATGTTCATGAAAAATGGGAAAAGCTACATAAGAAAAAATCACACTAGTTTACTAAAAACAGATACTACACCTTGTATCCAAATGGGCTGAAATTTTATTCCTTGGTCCAAAATATATTGGTCTATATTTCATGTTTTGGAATCCAAGCCACATTCGTCCATCTGGTGTCCCAACAGAAGTGATCTTTCCCGAAACCGAATCTGCACGATGTGATCAAAAGTGGTGTGATGTGATTTATCCATATCTCGAGACATAGGTATCCAAATGCAGCCAAAATTTTGGTGGAGATATTAAAGATGTGTGGATACAACTTTTTAATTTTCTCCAAATTGTGATAAGGTTTCTTAGTGGTTGAAAAACATGTGACAAGGGGTTTTAAGAAATCTGTTTGCTCAAAACTACCTTCAAATTTTCCTATAAAATGGATCATTAGGAACCCATTTTTTAAGTCTAACCAAGGAGTGAATTTCTTCCAATATGGAGTTTTATAAGAGTCATCTCCTCGTCCTAGAAGTTATGGAGGCCCCTATCCTCATAAGGGAATAACGAATGAAGAAGAGTTCCACCTGAGCTTCCTCCTCCACCCGATGCTGAGCTAAATAGTTGGAATTATTTGTGAGGGAGCTAAACACATGTCAAAGGAGTTACAACACACATATTAACTACTGGTTTGGATTGATTTCGGTTTTAAAACATTTCTTTCCATGTATCTTAAATTATATATTATTTTAATGCTTTTATTTATGAATGTGATTGATTTCATCTTAATTTTTAACCCATCAATTTGAGGTTTTGAGTGCATGACTTGTGTTGTTCTTATTGGAAAAAAAAGAAACATTTTCTTACCCACATTCTAGAGATTTTAATCTTCTTTTTAATCTCTTAATCCATGCATATGTTCTGGAACTTGAAAATACAAATGATATGTCACGGTTTGGTTCTTCAAGCAATGAAATAAAGGATTATGAATTAACCAAGATTCCAATTAATTTCAACCAAAGAATTACTCTAAACCTAAATGAATATCTAAGAACAAGGAACTTGAAATGTGTGCAGTGAAGTCACAATGACCCATTTCTCTCATAATTATCAAAATTCCACCTTAATCTATAAACTATAAAACTCTTTAAGTCAAGTAATATTATTTAAAATGTATTAAAAATCACCCCCTTTTAGTAATTTTTATTAAAAATGCATACTCTAAACCTATCAAAACTCATTGAGAGATGACTTATGGTCTTCCCCATAATATAAATAATCCTTATAATCATAATCAATTTGATGTGTCATGAAAATGTGGTCAGGATCCCTACACAAGTTAGTCAAGATCCTATAACAAGGATGCTACAAATAAAGCTCAAATAATCAACATTGCCATTCCACGAATCAAAATAGGTCATACCACCACAACCTTGCTATATATCCCAGGATCCATATCAATGACTCTCTTTCTGCATAACCAAAAGAGTCAAAGCATCCAAAATCGACCCGTATAAACTCAATTTCCACATAACTCATGATTAGTACATAAGTAAAAGTGTCATACCCTAAAGGGTCATATCCATGGTGTCAAAGACTATGGCATCCACATCGAGTCCCACAAGCATCTCGATGGAAATAGAATTATGCATTGGTTGGAGTTCATGGAGAATTTCCTATCTAACATGTCATGTGTGAGTCCACTAAAACTAGATCCAAGGGGTAGAAAGGCTCGAGGCATCCCATGGAATCAATACTTATGAAGAAAACTCAATACGATGAATCTAATGTCATGTTCCTTATCTTTGAAACATGTCCAACAGATCTATTCATTCATTTATCATTTCATAAACTATGAGTCAACCCACTCATATAACCATCTCATATTCAATTCCATCTAATGAGTATAACCAATCATGTATCACAATTCAAATTTAAAGACAACCAATGAGTATACCCTCTCATTTTCCACAATTCATATTTATACATAACCCATGTGTTTACCCACTCATTTCTACATCTTCCAAATTAACTATTATGCAATTCATGTATGGTATAACCCTTGAACTAAGTGAATCAAAATGAAAGGGATGAAAGAAATATCTTAACTAAGTAAACCAATTCCGATTAGTTCTAATTAACCTTTATTTAACTAGGAATTCATAAGAGCACACCCCTTGGATATTTATAGCGAGGTAAATTTAGAGCGATTACATGGAATTTAGAAGGTGAAATGGATTCATACACATTTTTATAGGAAAAAGAAATTTCTTAATTAAATTAGAGGTCATGCACTAAACATGCCTTATATCAGACTATGTAATCAAAGCACAGGAAAAACTTCGAATCATTAAGCCACACATATATTAAACAACTAATCGATTAAATTTAGTTCAGAAGGTGGTGCACCTCATCCAGGGAGGTTAGGTATAAAATGAGAACAATTTTCCTCAAGAAATTAATTTAACATCATAAAAATATCATTAAATAATTAATAATTCAATTTATCAAATGAGAACTTGACATAGTATTACATTAAATTGGGTTATGTAAAGGGATCCCACCTCAAATGGAAGAGATCCAAGTAGAATGCTTCAGCTCTTTCCACTTTCATCAGTGACCACTCGAAGCTGCAACTACCCGCCTATGATCATATACTACTTTTCATATACATAAGAACACCTAAACAATATGTTCATATTCACATGGCCATGAATACGTAAAATGGGATCTTCAATTATATCTTATATTCATATACTTGTTTCCACTTACAACCATATGAATTTTTCATATAATACGCAATCATAGATAACCGGATATATATATATATATATATATATTCACTATCAGGGATGAATATAGATATAACAGGGTAACATTAATTTCTATGTGCCATCCAATATATACATGATAAGTCTCCAATGACTCCAGTAACATGAACCCACCTCTCGGGTGGTCAAAACTCATTACACAAAAAACATGGAACCCTAAATCATCCAATGGATCCAAAAATAAGGTCTTCTTGAAAAATAAGTGGATTAAAATTTACCTCAAGTGGTGTTGAAACAATGAAACATATATAAAACTCATCACCTTCAATGGATAAAATAGAAACATACATTAAGGTATCCTAAGTGATGTACCACATGCACTAACATTAGATGAAAAACAAAAAACATGGTGAAGCCTAACCCTAGGGTTTATCTAAACATTAATGGATGATGTAGATAGGGAAAAAAACAAAATGGTTGATGAGAGAGACATGATTCTCAAATTAAATATTTAAAGAAGAACCGAGAAGAGATCCGATGGAAATTAACCAACCAAGGAGGATCCAACAGGTGGCGTCACACACCAAAAATGAGAGGCTAAGTGGAGGGTTGTGTCGAGATTTAGGAGGGGAGGGGGAGTATTTAGTTTTTAGTTTTTTTACTTATTTTAATTTAATTATTTATATTTAAAAATAAGAGACATGGTGCATGGAGTACCCAATTGGGCATCTGAAGTACCCCAAAAGGTTTTTCCTTCATGGTTAGTCTAACTTTGAAAAAACCATTTCGTGAATAGTGGAGGGTACTACCTAAATTGGAACTAAATTTGGGGTCTAGGAACATGGTTTGGGAAATCATGTACAATCTGTGTGGAGAATTCTTCTCTCTTAAAACAGTCTGCACGATGTGCTGCTAGAGGCAACACTATTTCAAACAAAATGTGATCCTCTGGAAGACCACGAAAAACCGCACTTCTATACTCATTCACTTTCAAAACTCAATGAATCACTCAAGAAACCACCCATATATTCATAGATGTTCAAAAAAATACATTGAAGTCTTCCAACTCTCAGAATTATGTTCTGAGTCTTGTTTTACAAAATTGTACTTATAGTAAATGTAAGCATTCAAACTCCCTTATATTTTCATCTAATCAAAGAACAAGGGAATCTAAAATATCCCCACTTTATAAATTACCATTCCTAAGAAGCCTTGGGGAAAAATAAAATCATCACCAAAACTATATGATATGTGAAGTCTTGTTTAAACAGTCACGTTGCGTTTTCCAACACTAAACGCACCTTAATTAATTTCTTAAACATATGAAACATAAGACATAAAACCCAAGACAATAATCAATTTCTAATTGAAACAAAACAATAGTGCTTAACCTATGATACTATGTCATATATAGGATCAAATCATGGTCTCATTAAACATTTGGTTGATGGTGCTCCACACCCTAGGCTTTGATATCTGAAAGGGGCCAATTCCTAACCACGGTTTTCCCCACCCTTTGAATTTTCATACAAGTTAGAACCCTAAGCATTTTAATGATAGTATAGGAGTGTTTTTTCCAAACTTATTGAAACCAAAAAATATATGAGGCCATATATAGGACCTCACTTAAAAGGAATTGTTTATTACAAATCGACCAAACTGAAACTAGTCGAACAAGATTTCTAAGAGGACACTGCCAACCCTAAAATCACACCCTAATTACCATGATGGAATGATTTAAAATATGGTCTACCAAACTTCATATGATGAACATGAAGGAAATTATTACAGACATTCCAAAAAACTATTCTAAAATTCTCAGATTAGATGACCGACATATTTCAACAAAATTGAAACGCCTCCTTCCAAAGAATTCTACATTTACAATAAACACATCCACTGAAGTCAATACCAAAATTATGGTGTCTTTAAACACTAAAAACATATCATGGTTATTGAAACTATCATGCCTCATCATGAAAAAATGTGTTTCCCAGATTTATCCCACTAGAATTTATTACCCTTTAAACATTACCTCCAAGCCCGACAACCAAATCAGGATATCCTCGGATTCCTTAATCTAGAGTCCATGAAACCAACCTAGGGTAGACCATAATATATATTCACAATTGAGACATTGGTACAAGGCCAAAAAATCCACATCAAATCATCAACTAATCCTAATGTAGCATTCTCCCAATGGTCACGTTCGAAGGAAACGACTAGTGTCCAAGGGTCTGTCTAAGGCATTCCTATGCGGGAACCCAAGTATTAGTCTGAACAAATTGAGCCTCCAAATAACAATGAATCCAACATAAATCATATATAGAGATCTGAAAATATCCCATCCCTTTTAAAAAAATTTTGTGGTTCAATAACTACGCTCTCTTAGTGCATCCAGAATGATAATAAGATAGGGGTCTTGCACGAATCTTAAGAAATAGTACACTAAAACGATTCCAAATATCACCAAGAAGATTAGTGGAAACACTACTGGTTGAATTTGATAGAAGAATCTCTCCTTCAACTATCGATGCATTATAAACTGAAGAACTATGCCTATACCTCCAAAGATATTCATGATACTTCAAACATTACCATTGAAACCCATCAAAGTCTAATAACGTTTCTAAAGGGTAGCATACACATCTAACAACATCAACTTAATTTTTCCGAGAAAGAACTGAAAATATTTAAAACTTTCAATCCTAATAGTGTTTTTAAAATTGAAGTAACCATTTTAATTGTACTCCGTAAATATGGAATTTCCACCCATAATGACACATTTAAAAAAACGGATGCTACACTCCCCACCTTAGGAGTGTCTTAGTTGTCAAGAAAATGAGAGTTTAATTGTCCCACACACTATTGTATAAAAATATTTAGCCTTTGTAACAGTGGTTTCATTATTAAGAGACACTAATAAAAAATTTCACTCACTGAAGTCAAACCAAAATGGTCAATTTCATCAGTATGTATCAGACTATTGTCCATTCAATGTTTTATATGAGAATATATCAATCATTCATACATAACAATCCATTTTATATTTAAGGCTTAATCTATCACATATAGTTTGATTTTTTTGAACATGTTATTGAACTACCCTCTGGGGGACAATTTTTTAACTCTTAGGTAGTAATTTATTCCATTTCCCAAACAATTTATCTTATCAATTACCAATTAAAATGGATCGATATATCTCAACTACTTTTATTTAAACAGTAAAGGAAACACCAACAATTTGTTTTGGATTAGATACACGTTCCATCCCAAAAAATCACCATAAATCACCAAAAAATGAGGGTTAAACAGTCAGGTAATTGTAAGTGTGATATTTTCCATAATATTTCCCATGAAATTATTCTATGAACATCGACCTTTCGGAAATATTCCATCACTATAAAACGTCCCTCACGAGCCATGATCATCATGTCCTAAAAAACCACATTCCATGAGCCTCAATAAAGATTCCCAAACATCATTGTGATCCATTAAACCACATTCCAATTGTACTATAATTCCATCATCATAACACCAGAATTCCACTAGACTCGTCACACATATATTTGAAACACTGAAAAAATGAAACTTGGTTAAAAACCTATAAATTTTCCTGTAAAAACTAGTTTTTAGGGAATAATTCACATCAATGTACTCTAATTGTTTCTAATTGATACCCACATTATTCTTATTGTACAATGGGTGACTTGTCATGAAAATACATAAAGTACACAAAATGTACCAACTCACCTCAGTCGAGACACTCTCTTGGTCCACTCACAAAATGGAATTGCATAAAACAAACCTTTAATATATAGATGCTAAAAGTATATGATATCAAACAATTTAGGTAATCAATAGGTATCAAATCACCCACACATGCATTGAATCACTAAAATCATTGGAATTCTGTAGATACCATTATTTATCTTAGCATATTCTACATTCATCAAGAAGTTTCACCTCATAACCATATGAACCAACTATTTTATCATAATTGTGAAACATATAAATTTTTTTCGTCTTATAAAATATTATAAAGATATAATCGCTTACATTTGTCACATACCATACCATGATTCATCACAAATAATTTTACATTCATCTCTCTACAAAAAAACCTTTTATTATCCCTCATATTTATCAGAATTATTTTTCAATAAAAAATTATATGTTCTATAATTTTATTATAATTCACACTCAGTAAGTATGTAAATATGATTTGATTTCATAACACACCATTAAAAATTAAGGATGAATATATTATGTAGGATTATTACAAGTATAGTTGTATAATAAAAACAGGTCAATAATATACCTAAAATATGGAAATCCAATTTCTCATGGTCCCTTAGAATACATGAAATATGAAAAATACTATGAAAAAAATAAAACATCAGAAAAAATATTTTCATTTTGTAAAATGAAATTTAAATAAAATAGATATAAAATCAGGTAAAAGAAAGACGAATATATAATAGGTATTTATAGAAGGTATAATAGTTATTATACTGTTGGAATGCTGAATGAATGGACATTAGGAAAGGTAAAATGACTAATAAATAACGTTTAAAATTATTGAAATAAGTTAATATAAATATAAGAATACCATAAAATTAATTTTAAAATTATGTAACTTAAAGTATGAATAAGTTCAAATTTTATTAAGGGTTGTTTTAACTTATTTAGTATAACATCAAATTTAATGATAAATTTATATTATTTCAAATACATAATATAAAAATTTATTTTATAAAAACTAATCACATTTTTGGAATCTTTATATAGAAATGTTTTAATGATGAATTTATGAAACTTTTATAAAAAACTAAATGTTAGGTGAATAATAGAAAATACAATTTTTGCCTATATAACAAGTTTTACGAAATCATTATGATGTAAAAAAGAATCAGTAATGCATAAATAAATCATGAATTAAAATTTATTTAATTAATAAAATTAAAAAATTAAAAACAAAAAAAATTAATTTCTATACCTATAAATCAATTTTTAAAGTCCAAATTAAATTTTATTTTTATAAAAAGTTATATTTGACTCATTTTATAGAAATAAATATTCCAATGATTCAATTAAATTTTGGATTTATTTAAATGTATAATATATATATATCAAATACTATTAATTTTTATAATAATAAATACTATTGATAGACCTGATCAAAAAATAATAAATTATTCAATATTTTATTAAAAAATACACCTCTCCCTTACCTATAAATACAAACCCTATCATTCCATTTCTATTCACATAAAATAAATCTTATATTGAAAATTATCTAAAAAAATATATCTATAAAACCTATTAACCACATTTCTTATGCTCTGGTCTAACTAAAAGACCATGCTATAAAGAATTAAGACTCACTCCAAAGGAGGAATCTCAAAGATTGAGGTAAGGGTTTCAAAACCCATGTATTTTCGTTTTAGTTCTCTTAACAACCCATAAATAACATAGGTCATCCATTTAGTAATATTAAAAAAGTATTAAAATTTACAATATTTTATTTATAAAAACCATATACAATTTTTTTAATCTTCCACATAAGATACAGTCACCTATGGTGAGTTTATACCACCCAAGTGAAAGATGATGTTTTATTTCACATCATACTTTCATGGGTGTTATTAAAAAAATTTCCTTATATTTATATAAAAAATAAATATATATTATTATTATTATTTAATGAAAAAAGTGGTATGATATTAGATATATTAAAAATAAACAATAATGGTTAGTTTAATCAGTTAAAAAATAGATTACCAATAATTGCCTCTCAATTTGTAAATATTTTAGATTATATTCTAAATTATTGAAATTATATAATAATTGAACATCATGAATCTCTAACTTAATAATTTTGGAACTAAAAAAACCCTTGGTAAAGGATAATTGACTATTTCAATTACACTGAAACTTCTTTGGAACTATAGACCAAACAACCACAAATGACCGAAAAAAATAAAAATAATAAATGAATAACAAATGATAATACATGAAGTATAATATATTAAATTAACAATAATTCTTTTATGAATTTATAAATAAATATAATTAATTTTATTATTCTTGAGGATATAAAAGCTAGTAGAGTGAGTTGGGACTCGAGGTAAGGGAACCATCCCACTCTTTTTTATTTTTTTATTATAATCTTTATTACACACATTATCTCCTACTATTTCTCTATTTATCATTTTATTAATTTATGTTCATCATATCTTTATTTTTACTTTATTTTTCATTGTATATGAACGATTTTATTGTTCCCTTACTGTTATTTCATCTAGCCAAACCTTGTGATGTTTATAAGAGAAACTTTTCTATTTCCTTTCTTCATCCCATAAATCATTCTTATGTTTTTTATCCATATTTATTTTTAACATCATGGAATATAATATTTAATTATTTTTTTATTCTAAAATTTCAATATCCAATATTACATATTCCTTTATTATTTTGGGTATCTATTTAATTCATCAATTTACCATGATTTATAACAATATTATGTAAGAAACTTCTTTATCATTGGTTTATTTGGTGTTTATGATTGATGTATATTTATTTTGTATGAGAAAAACATATGGTTGGACACTTATGATATCATAAGTGGGACTAGAATTATAAAAAACCCCAATTGAATTGTCAATTCCTATATATATGAGATACTACGTATGGGTCATGCATTGTGAAGCCAATACATTATGATATGTTGAATTTGTAGAGAGATATCATTTATGTTTATTATTAAATGTCTTATGTTTTCACCACATTCTTATGACTATTATTATTAATACAAACCTATGATAGTTTTTTTCTTATACCGTGATTCCATGTGATATTTTATGATCCTTCTATTTTTTGATTCATTCTATGATTACTGACTCTTTTGACATCCCACCATATATTTATCTTGATTTATCCCCTTACTAGATTTTTTAGCTCACCCTTTAATTTATGTATAGCCCTAGAATATACCATGTAGTTATAGGAGTAGGATGATCTATATAATAATATTATAAGTATGCAAATAAAACAATAAAAGGTTATTTTAATTTTTTTGGCATGTATCTAATCACCTAAAGATAATGGACCTCCATATTCATAGGTTTGTTTTATATGGGTTTTATTAGAAAGATTTTATAATATTTTTTGTATGAGAAGTGGGTAATTTTAATTATCGTCATGGAATTTTGAAGTTACTTTTGGGGAAGGTTAGTGAATATTTTTAGAAATAAACCACAAATAATTATAACATAGATTGAAACTTAGGAATCCATTAGTTATGTAATATGATTAATTTATGAGTTATTATTTCAAAATATATAATTTCCCCATTGATATAATTTTGACTAAATTTTAATTATAACTAAATTTTATTTTTTTAGAAATCATAAAACTGGATAATAATAGACATATTATCAATCAACAGTTTCAAACTGGGGATTCCAAACAAGATAAGTGGAGTAATGCATAATCATGGGAATTAATGCAGTGAAAATTAGATGCAAAATATAGTTTCAATGTATTGAGGAAGATCTGAAACTAATTGGAGGTCATGAATCGATCAAGGGGAGTTTGATATGAGATTCAAAAATGGAAATCAAACCACAATGAGTAGATGAATGACTAATAGAATTCTGGATTGAAAAGATTTGAGGTCAAGTGTCAATGAATCTGGGTTATGGATTACTAAAGCTGAGTTCACGATTCAAGGAAGAATGGAATAAAATTATTTTTTAATGGGTTTTTAATTTAAGTTTATAAAAGGAATATAGTTCTTGAGATTTTTAAAAAGGGGATCCGAGAACTGTGAACCTCGTTCATACATCTCCCCTCACCAAGAAGCGTGATTGTGGTTCACGATTCCTATGTGAGTTTTATGATGGATGTGCAAACCCCATTCACTCTTCCTCCATAAGTTTTAACTAAAAAATCATCAATATTTATAAATATCAATAAATATAAATACATGTTAATTAATTAATCAAACAATATAAATTAAATGCTAATAAATATGTATAAATATCAATAAAATGGCTTTTATAATTTATAAATATTTATAAATTTTAATTAGAAATTAATAATTTTTAGGTAAAAATTAATAAATATTTATGAATATTAATAAATATTCATGAATATTAATAAATATAAATTAAATAATAGTAAATATTAAATTAATATTCATAAATTTTCATACGTTTTTAACAGATTGAGGGAGAGTCCCTCTTATTAAGAATATAAATATTAATTAAAAATTAGTCAATATAAATAAATATTTATTAAATATTATTAAATGTTAAATAAATATTAATAAATGTTAATAATTATTAATAATATTTCATGAATAAAAGATATATATTAAATAAGTATTCTTAAATATTAATTTATATTATAAAATATAATTAAATACTAGTATTTATGAATATTTGTTAATATTTAGTAATATCTAGTAATATTTATTGATATTTAAAAATATTGATGAATATTTAATTCATATTTAAGGATATTTAATGATATTATTGATATTTAATGATTAATTAATTTATTAATAAATTTTTATTGATATTTATGAATATTTATTAACATTTTGTAATATCTAATAATATTTTTTGATATTTCTGAATATTTATGGATATTTAATTGATATTTAGTAATATTTAATTATATTATTACAATTTAATAATTAATTTATGATGATTACTTATTATATTAATCCTTAGTATGATAATCAATATTAAATATAACAAATAAACATCTTATATTAATTATTAAATAGTAATATTATTTATTAAATTCAAAATAAATAATAATGAATATAAGAATATAATTTTTTATATGTATATGTAATAATAATAAGTATTAATATGAATAAAAAACAGTAATTATTAATTTTTATGGATAATTTGATGATAGTAAGGAACTTACTGAAAAAAATAACAGAACCCTATAAATGATAAAAGTAAGGCACATAAGAGGAGTGAAACAAATATATAAATGATAAAATAATAAATATATGTTACTTTTTGATACTGTTCATTTTCTCCAACGAACTTATTAATATCAGTGTTTCTTATTTGTTCAAAATTATTTTTATGAGTTTCTAATTATATCAATAATTTGATTTATGAAACATTATGTAATATATTAGAATGTTTTTAAATCTTCTATAAATAATGATTTCAAAAACATAAAACACATATCATCAATATAATATCAATAAAATTTCTGTTTATGGAATCTGTTATCCTATTTCCTATATCCAAGCATATATATGATCCGTCCATGCCATGTTTTTATATATCTCAACTCTTGAATACACTATTTCTTTATATCATCATCGGCACCCACCTCCACATCATCATGTGTGACCGGAGATGGATATATAGTCTTGGAACCTATACTATGTTCTGCCTCTAAGGATAGTGCCTTCCGGATGGAACTCTCTCCAATATATTAACAGGATGATTATTATGCTCTGAATGTCTATAAATCAGAGGAAAATAACGTTTCTAGCTAAAACTAGTCAATTTATGTCTGTGTCTCTAGCTAAGACTAAGAAGCTGGGGGATCATCTAGTTGATCCAGATGAACACCCTCCTCCTATAGAACATCAACACACATAAAAGGGTCATCACCCCTTGTAACATTTATATCATGATTATTAGGCACACATCATGTGGTGGATCAAATAAAATTTAATGATAAATCTCACCGACGGAATGAATAATCCATGTAAAAGCTCTGTAAAAATATACATGGACTAATTCTTCTCCCTCTACTAGATCATATATGTGAAGGACATGAATGATATGATCATCCAATGAAAAAAAATTCTACCATTAATTAATGTTAATAAAAATATGTTCAATTGTTGAATGAAGAATGATTACCAAACCATGAAATCCCCATTAGTGTCCTGTAAGAATTATTATTGGGGACCTATAGTACTATGATGAATAATCCAACTAATCAACAAAATGCTTATGTACTGTTCTTTCCCCTCTTAATTAGGACTCCTTCCATATGTCCTATAGATCAATGTATCCTACATGACACCTCATCCAATTAAAGTATCTCTTCCTTAAAATCATCAATTAATGAAGTGAAGGTAACTAATACGGTGGGTCAGTAATGGACTAAAGGAATCTAAACTACCTCACAAATCTGTCAGCCTGATGCCATTGGAAAATATAGAAATGAATCAAAGGAACCATAAAGGAGCTAGTAGGAAGTATCACCATACAATATGGTTGAACACTCTAGATGATATAATTAGTATAATCCATACATGTAATCTGAAAAACATTAATAATGAAGTAATAAAGGAAGATATGTACATTAAAGAATACTGATTTTACTATATAAATAATAAACACTTATATCATCTAATTGAAGTCTGTACAGCCAATGCCTGTAAGCGTAGACATAATGTCTGGTTGTATCGGCATGTCAATGTGACTGACTCCACCAATAGATAACATTGATATAGTTTTATTTCATAATAAAAAGTTATAAAACTATGTTAGACATTATAAGGAAGGAATAGAATACCATCATCCACATGAATACTATCTTACAATATCTGCCAGTGATGGCGCATGATCATGTGGAACTAAACGAGGTACATTCTCCAATATCCACATCTATATAATAATAACACATCCTATGATCTGCATCTTATCTATGAAACATGCGCTATATAGCACTCTGTATGTATATGAGAGACCAGAATACCCCAAGTTATACAAGCCTACCAGGTCCAAATCCTCTAGTAAAGTTAAATACATCATATGTACAAATGTAGTGGAGTAATCAATGAAAAGCATGCCACTAATTAGCCTAAAAATACATTCACATGAAAATCACAACACAATGATCTCGTCTGCATCCTCTCCTAGATGCACAAAGTGCCAGTCAAACCAGGTCATGTCTTATTTACTACCAATTAAGTTCCTTCCATCATCATGGACTTAGATGCCCATTAATCTACAATCAATTTCAATCTAATCTACTCTGACTCGGCCTATCACATAAACACCATCTATGGAGAGGCCCAACATAATGGACACATATTACTGTATAATAGTCATATCCCCCTCTATTAAAAGGAATGTATGGGACACTATCCTCTATCTATCTATGAGAACCATAATTAGATGATGATCAAAAAAGGTGAAGTCGAATATCGTAATGCTATATAACACAACATAGTGAATATAATTGATGATAGTAGGAGGTGGTGCAACATGATGAAAATGTTGAGATCTCTATACAATCAAAGGAGGAATTTGATGTCCCAAAAAAACCATTCGTGAAACAATGGTATCTTGGGATGTGAATAGTGGAGCACCTACCATTTACAAAAATTATGCCATCATCACATTTTTATACTGAATTTAATAAAAAGTGTAATATTTTTCAAAGAAAAGAACTACAAAATGAAAAATAATCTAGAAAATTAGCATCTATTATTTAGAATTACATTGAAAAATTGGTAAAAAATGTATGTGGATGGTGTTTTTGGTTATGTCTATGAATTTTTTGTTTTATTGATCTCTAATGATTTTTAATTTATTATATTTTTTATATAACTCAACAGTGATGAAAAATATGCATAGAACATGAGGATGCATGATACATTCACTTTCGTTGTCTGTTTATTTTTTAATAATTTTAGTATCACAAAATAGTTTCTGATAGAATCTAAAAACTAAACATTATAAAGTCAAAACATTTCATAAATGTATAAAGTCCTAAATAAAATGATTCATTAATGAAACATACTCATATGAAACAAAATATTCACATTCATAAAAAAACAAAAACTTGATCAGGGATGACATGAAGTGGAGATCTTCTTTGCCACTTGGGGAAATCTCTTACTAGTATGTTCTTTTGTGTGAAAAATGTTGCATAATATTACCCCTCCCCATGGTCAAGGACATTCCATCTAATTTCTAATCTGAATAGAATTTTTTTCCTCAGGGGCGCAACCTAGTAATATGAATCCAATAATTTAATAAATGATAGAAATTTAAAAAAACATAAATGAAATCAAAACCAAATTATGAAACTTGGAAATATCATGGATGACATTATACTCATCAATAGATAGTGGGATATATTGAAAGTCACCAACATGAATCTATGATTCACTATAACAATTAACCAATGTTCTCATGTGATACACCGAGTCAACATAGGGCTCTCCTGATATGTTTACCGAAGCACAAACTATAACAACATGTGCACAAGGATATCCCAATGCATAAATATTTACTCAATCATAGTACCTATTATCGAACATGACCATAATAACTCGACCACTGATTCATGTAAACTAGTCATAGTACACACTTAACTAAAATCACCTCTTTCCCCGATCAAAGGTTAGAAAACTCTATCTTGATTTCTCATGTAGTATATGTTCAATCTCTCTTCAGAAATGTTGAGTAAAATCCATTCCATTTTATATACTCTAATATGCCTTTTGCGACTATTAAAAAAATTAGTGCACACATCTAAAAAATGTCTCTTACACTAACCCTCTGGTTGGTAGTTTACGCACACCCTTGAGGAAATTATTTATACACTCTACTATATTTGTGTTCATATGATCATATCTCTTTCCACCATCATCTTATAATGACAATTCTTCCTTTAAAATATTCATAATATATTCATATACATCTTCATTAGGCCTTATAATATCTTGAATTCACTGATCAAACCATTATTATTGGGGCATGTATACTAAAACCAAAAGAGAATAATTTATTAAAAAGGATATTAAATTTTAATTCACAAAAAGTAAGTTTAGGAAAACATAACCAACTTGAGGATCACCTTATTTATTATGTCATATATGAAATCCTTATATACATTACTTGTAATATGTCTAATCAAATATCAATGATAATGATTATGCTCTTTCCATGAACCCCCATCACTATTTACAACCTCTATAATTTCTCGATTGCAATCATATATCAGACACACTCCCTAGTTTTGTGTGACATGAATGTGTGTACATTCCAAAAACCATCTCTAGGATTTATAATTCACTTTTTCAACAATATAAATTGAAATAGGTAGATAATAAAAATTTACCATCCTAATTAGTAATAATAAGTTGAACACCTTTATACTTTCTATAAAGGAATGTTTGGTAAACCAGAATGAATTTTTTAAAATAGGGAAAAGAAGTGATGCATGGACTGAATATCGGAAAAAAATCCTATTGAACTTCACATTTGATCGATCTACTCTATGATTGGGGGACACATACTCAACAATGCAAAAATTATAAGTAATCTAATTTTTGAGTGATAATAATTCCATATATTGTTGAAATATTGAATATGATTCATCCCAATCACCATAAAATTTTACAATTTTCTTTTATTCTAAATTATAATGTTTATTTTCAGATAACTTATAGTCGATAAATTTTTGAAATAGTTCTTGAACAAGGGTATCAAGAACATCTTGAAACATTCATATAATATCTATAATAATAGTTTATATATACTCTACATCAAATGATGAGTTATCTTAAGACAATCATGGATGTACACAAGTGTTTGCGCCTTTTAAATTGGTTATCTTCCAATATTCATTAAAATTATCATATATCTCCCTTAATCAAAAATTATATTTCATACCATATTTTTCACATCAAATGAGATATTTTTTTCTTCATAGAATCCTTAACCAAAATTATGAAATGTAACCCTATGTGGTATTACATTTTTTATGGAATGTATACTTTCTGACTCCTTCTGGACATAGATGAAATTATTAGTTGATGAAGATCCATTACATATAATTTCAAGGAATTATGAAGCTGGTGTAATGAAATCCCAATCAAAATGATGTTCACATGACATTCCTTCAAATAAGGAACTCAATAATAAAGGATGATTACAACTAACAAGTGGATGATTGGGATGACTATCTATCATAAGAACCTCATAAGGTTAATTCCCCGCATCACCCGGACGCGGATTCCTGTCTATCATAGAAACCTCAAAATGTTCATTCCCCACTTCACCAACACCCAAATCATCTCTTGAGGCTGTAGTAGATACTTTATCCTAAGATATACTTTCAATCACTACATCAACTGTATATAAAGGGATGCCCTCTATATTGCATTCCAAATTCTGATAATCTTCTTCATAATTTGGTTCAATCACAGGATTCATATGGAGAGTCAATAAATAACAGTGTTTTGGAGGACCAACTTCTACAGATCTCACAAAACATGGTTCTGTTGTAGTAAGTTTCACCAAAAAATATCATAAATCACAACATAGAGTTCTATAATACCATTATTGCACTATTTCATGAGTAACCAAGATGCATCCATATAATCCTCATCATCCACTAGAGGGTAAACGATGGTTCATAAACATTCAATATATTGAATATGTTGACTTGTTATTGAATTAAATGATTTATCATCCCTCATTTTTAATGACTATGAATCTTACGGTGAACTTCATCCAATGTCACAAAATCATGATGATTTTCCACATTTTAAAGTGGAAAACTATAGCTAAACCCATGATCAGTAAAAATTACCTCATAGTCTAAATATATTTTTCTAGACATAATTACCTAGAAAAAAAATTATTAAAATATTATATAATACAATAAAATTTTAAATTATTTAAATTGGTAATGATTGAATAATTGAATTGATTATGAGACTTTATCTATGGATTGGTTTATTTTTATTTGTTATACTAATGAAAACCTAATGGGTCTTGTTGCACGTCTATTAGATCAAATTTCAGCTACTATTAGTCTCTCCTCTTACATGATGTAATAACCATGCTTCAAAAAGTAACAGTTCTTGACAAACATCCTTTTATTAGAATGATACTCACATGAAAGTGAGGGGTTCTAGGGGTTTTAGATACATAACATTTTTTTACATGGACACATAGGTCCTTACATACTTATAGAGAGGGATGACATATAGGTCACCAACAAGTAAAAAATGAAATTATTACATATTATATTACTAAAAACAACATGCATTTTCAATCATACATTGGTATTTCACCTCAAGATCATCTAATTATTATAAATTAAATAATAAAACACAGAAAAATAAACCTGAAATTTCAATCATGCATTAAATGATCATCTAAAGATCATTAGAAATTCTAAATTGGTAACATGTTTTTTTGGGATATTTATTATGTTCTAAATCTTTTCCCCTTATGTGTTGTATTACATAAAAAATATATTTAAATACATATACATTTATAATTAGATTGTGATGAAGTTTTTTCAAAATTACATATGATAAACTATAACTAAAACCTTGAACGATGAAAATAAACACACTATTTATATATATTGATGGTGATATTATTTCCAAAGAAAAGATAATAAAATATTATATATTTTTATGACACATCATCAAATGTTTCATAAATATTAATTAATTATGAATGAATAACCATGATTTCATCTTGATACATATTCCATGGATTTGTTTATCATTATTTGATAAACTATCCAAAACCTAGGGGTGAACTCCTAGAGTCTCTATTATCACATATTTCAGGAAACACCAGTATCCTTTCAAACAGAAATGCCTCTTGTAGAACGCTTCTTGTGCAATGCCTCTTATCGAATGCCTCTTGTCGAATTCATTTTTATTATCAAGTCACTCACATGAAAGTCAGGGGGTGTAGGGGTATGAAATACATAAAATTTTTAGTCGAAATGGTCGGTCGTTACATAAATAGAGAGGGATGACTCACAGGTCATCAACATTGAAAAAATTCAATTATTAGAAATTATTTAACCACATACTCAAAAAAGATATCAAATGTAAATTATGCATTTGTTGGTCATCTCAAGATCAGACATCACATAATAATCTTAAAATATTTATTGGTATACTTATTATGTTCTACATATTATATAAATTTACTTATAATTAGATGTAAGATATAGTAAATATCTACAACTGATTTCAATAATTTTATCTTTTCAATGTGTGTATATTTATATAAATTTAATAAAATATTTATTAAATTTAATTAAAAGTAATATAATTTAGATTTACATAATAAGCATTAAAATTATATATACATGTGTAATTTTAAAATTCATTAAATTTTATATGTATATATAATATTTTTTTTCCATTTTTTACTTTTTAAATTATAGGTAATTATATTTTATAATTTATTACATGGTAGACTAATTATTTATACTTAGTATAATTTAAAATTATTAATTATAATAATATTTTTTATATTATTAACAAAAATAATCTTACATATATATTTTAACAAATTTTAATATGATACTTAATATAACTAATATATTTTTAATAACATATATAGCTAATTACCACCTATGTCTATAGAATATATACATTTTAAGAAAATTTATTTACCAAAATATAAATTACTTTTTATACATTGTCAGAACCCATCCCCTAGGTCCCGTTCCATTACTACCCCAAGCCCTCCTTCTATAGGCCTAGGGCTGGTGACTTGTAATTGAAAGGCATATCCCAAAAAGTGAAGGCATTTCCTTTAAACATGTACCTACATAGACAATGCATACTGCATAAAGGAAAAAAAATATATAAAAAAGTATTTCAACAACCAAAAAGTACCACCACTGAGAGAAAAAGGTGTAAACTAAAAGTAAAAGGTCCAAAATACAAGCCCGAGAACCCAAAATGTAATGATTAATATTGATGTCCTCCCTGAAGTCTCTACCTATAGGGTTTTGGCAGTAAAGGCTAAAGTTATAGAAGTATTCCCAACATTCCCCTGCCTTATTTAGCTCTACTGGGTCCTAAACCACCAAGGTCTACATGGTAGCATCATTAATATGTCCAAGAAACAACACGTGTGGGTGAAACCGGTGCATGGGTGTGTATAACAACTCAGTAGGGACCCTGAGACCCATGAAGTTATCTCAGAAATCTACAAGGGAAAATACCTCAATGAAAATACCACAAATGAAATACAAAAAGAAAATACCACCAAGAAAGATCTCAAATACATAGCACAATGTAAATGACAACTCACACCAGGTATAACTTTAGTACAGAAGTAAATATGAATAGTTGTAAATCGAGATCAACTTATTCTATTGAGTGGAAATGATATTGATCCATGAAGGGTATCTCTACTACTGGTCCACAAAGGGTCGCTCTTCTACGGATCCATGATGGTTCGATCGACAACTGATCCACAAACGGTCGCACTACTAATGATAATTGAAGGGTTTCTCTCTTTCTAATCCACAGAGGGTCGCTCTCTTGAAGATCCATGGAGGGTCTCTCTCATGCTGATCCACGAAGGGCGGCTCCATTGCTAATCCATGAAAGGGCACTCTTCATTATTCACATCACTACCAGCCACTGGATTCTCAAACATAGAATGCCTGATTCTGGGAGGATCGGCTCCTCAATTCATTGGTCATACCTCAACCACTAGGAAGTCCCATATAGATTAACCTCAAGGACTGTCTCATCATAAGGGTCCCAAAGCAATAGAAGGCATGTCGAACGAATGCTCATTTTGTAAGATATGGGAATTTTGTAAAATGGGGTCGGTCAGATTTGAGTCTGATCCAACATGATCATATGTCATCCTCCTCCAAAACTTATGTAGAGTGTCTTAGAAGTACCACCATGTTGCAAGGGTCCTCATGCGATAGATGACACATCAACTGGATGCTCGGTCTATTAGTTAGAGGTGTTTTAGTGACAAGGGGGCATGTTGGGTATTAGACCGGTCTGACCTGGGCCAGACCTAACTGGGTCCAGCTGGGCCTACATGGCCACAGGTCCAACCCATGACTGGACCGATCCACCTGGTGTGATGCAGGCGACCTTCAGTAACCCAACCCACTAAGGTAGGTTGCCTTCTCCATCTTATATGTGTCTTAGTTTCATCTGGTTCATCACCCGATTGTGCCTGCTAGCACCGCCTCCCCCTGTGACTAGTCCATCCAGACGTAGTTTTACCACATCCATTTCATCCAGCATAGCTAGAAGGTGGCCAACTATTACTCCCTGCCCTTAGTTGATAGACCGCATGCCTCCAGCATGTTGGAGTGGCTTGGATGCGGGTCTCCCCCTCCACGGGGTGCTCTGATGGGCGTGCCACCTTCCTCCACCCGCAACCGCTGCTACAGGCCACTGCCATGTTCCACTGCTGTGGGCCACCGCTGGCCATCTGTGGTTCATCTACAGGCCATCAGAGTTTCTCGGGTGGTCTGTTTCTTGAACTATATCCGCCTATGATATCTTAGGGCTTCCACCTTCACTACGAAGGCTTCTAAATTGCCTTGATGCAATTTAAAAAATTTGGCCATGAAGAACACACAAGGTGGAGGGGCTCATACCTTGTTTTGTCAGCTGGTTCCCTCTATGTTAGATGTTTTAAATAGGGTAGCTTCATGATGATATTCTATCAACACAAGTTTAATCCCTAATAGAAATCCCAAATGAAACACCCTCTCGCAGGAACGCACGATTCATGGATCAACCTATTTGGGGGTTGATCTACATTCTTTTTTTAGAAAAAAATTGGGGAAAACATAAATCAAAACAAACCCGTACTTCAATGTAGTTCGACATTGAAGCAGTTTGCCTATAAAAGATCAAGAATTTGAAGGCGTTTGTTGCTTCTTGTCTCTGTTCTTCGTAGAGAGACGATGTTGCGAGTGATCTACCAGAATTAATCATTATTCGTAGGGGAGGAACATCACCATCGGTTCATCAGAGAATTTCAATAGTTTAATTCCCAACTCTCCAACACAATACATTAATAAAAAGGAATCATGTCGCAGTGTTTCTGTTACATTGTGATGATGTGTCAGTACACTGTTTCATTTACGAAACAGCGTAGCAATTAGTTTTTAGAAAATGTGCTATTATTGATTTTCATCTAACGAACCTCATCATTTCCTCATCGCGGAACCGCATCAGTGCTTTCCACCGCTCAATGGGGTAAAAGAAAATAAAATAACTTTTAAGAAGTTAATTTGTAATTTTTCGAAAAGTCCATAAATTAACTTTTCCATTAGTCCCTTGCTGGTCGAATTTATGTCTTTTCTAGGAGGTTCCTGGTTTTCTGAGTTCAGCATTGCCCTATTATTTTTGATCCGAACATTAGTTGAAAAGTTAAATAAACATGCACAAATGATTACTTAAGAGAAAGAAAAAAGGTCAAAATTTGATTCCAGGTTCATAGGACCATAGAATCACGTATTGTCAGAGCATGTAGTCTCAAATTAATTCTATATAATTTAAAAAAATAAATAGAAATTGTGGGACATTACATTCTCCCAATCTTAGATATTTACGTCCTCGAAAGCCAAAATAAGAGCTACTCAAACAAATGGGGGCACTGAGCACAAATCTGAGTCTCCCACTCCCATGTTCTCTCCTATAAATTCACGTGCTTCCACCGAATGTGCACCATAGGAATTGACAATCCATGAAGGAAATGCTAATATTGATCCTGTATCTCCACTGGAAACTCTGAAAATGTCACCCCATCGTCAATGTCCATATCTCCCTAGTCGGTGACATGCAGTGGATCATGCACATACCTCATCACCAATGACACACAGAAAACATCATGCACCTGGTGAATATGTGGGATAAGAGCAAGGTTGTACTCTGCCTTTCCAACTCTACCGAGGATCTAAAGAGGTCTGATGAACCTTATAGATAGCTTGCCACCCCAACCAAATATTTACAATACTCATCAATCAAGGACCTGAAAGATCACACAGTCTCTCTCCCCAAAATCCAAGGGTCTCTGTCGCCTATGAACATACGATTTCTACTTACGTTGTGTAGTGCTCATCCACTCCTAGATGATCTGCACTTTCTAAGTGGTATCCCATACCAACTCTTGACCAATGAGTGCTATCTCTCCCTGGTCTATCCAGTATATGGGTGATCTTCATGGCCACCAGTACAAGGCCTCAAATAGTTCCATTCCAATGGTGGAGTGAGAAGTTTTCTTTTATGAAAACTTGAACAATGGTTGGTTTTCCTCCCTACTATGACCAAAATCATGGATACAAGCATAAATCATGTCCTCCAAGGTATGTATCGTCTACTCTATCTGACCATCTTTTTGGGGGTGAAAATTTGTGCTCAAGTGCAGCTAAATATCAAACGCCTCTTACAACCCCTTCCACAACCGGGATGTAAATAATGCATCATGGTATGAGATGGTCATCGAAGGCACCAAATGAATCCAAACTATCTCTTAAGTGTAGAGGTGTCCCAATCTCTCTACTCATCACTTCTCCTATATGGGTACGAAGTGATAAAACTTTGTGGGTCGGTAAACGATCACCCATATAGAGTCATGGCCTATGGACGTGCATGGTAACCCCATCAGGAAATCCATGGAGATACCATTCCACTTCTATTCTGGTACCTCAAGTGGCTTTGTCAAGACTACAGAGACCTAATTCTTTTCCTTCACTTGCTAACAAGTGAGGCATCATGAAACAAAATCTACCACCACTTTCTTTAACCTTGGACACCAGTACTGATGTCAGAGGGCCTGGTATATCTTTTATACACTAGGATGTACTGCCAAAGGGGATATATGGAACTCTCTCACCACCTCCTCCTACATCGTCACTAGTACTAAGGTTTATCCCCTAAAAAAGATGATAATCTCCCTTCAGCTGATAAAAAAATTCATCAATCCTTAACAGTGGATACTTGTTCATTATGGTCACCTGGTTTTGGTGCTAGAAGTCCGCGCTAACCTCATGCCCCCATCTGTATTCTTGTAAAACAACACTGGAGCTACCCATGCTGAAACAATAGGCCTTATGAACCACATCTCATGTAAGTCCTCCA
Source organism: Viscum album (assembly GCA_963277665.1). NCBI lineage: Eukaryota > Viridiplantae > Streptophyta > Magnoliopsida > Santalales > Viscaceae > Viscum > Viscum album. The sequence continues at coordinate 522,643,871 of OY728145.1, forward strand.
TATATACCCCCAATTCACATAGCTTCATGGTATCAATTCGATATTCTGGTGAGGATATCAGTGCTGTATTAGGGTACTGGTTGATGCATATGTATACCTCTCTATAAAAAGGTATTCCTAGAACATTATCAAGAAATAAAACCTCATACTCATCCACCACTGAAGGAAAACTCAAACTCCTCTCATCCACCGAACTGAGGGTGAGCTAGCCAACAGGGGAGTGATCGGATGAACTATCCTCTAAAAAAATCCATCATATACAGAAAAGGTTCCCTTATAACCAGTTAAGGAAAACTCGGTCCCATTATCGTGGACACACATCACTTTGCACCTAAAACAGTCGATCTGAGCATGGACTGTAAATAACTTTTCCATACCCAAGATGTTGTCAGAAGGCTGTGACACTACTAATAAGGGATCCCTACTAAAACTCTTTCCTACTAGAGTAATCTCACACTACTATAACTAGTGTTTAATTATAGAATACCCTCCTGCAAAAGTCTCTAATTATAAGTATTGAGCCAACAGCTCCACTGGAATCTTCGAGCCACGAACGAGGTCCATGGAAAGAAAAGAGTGAATGGAACCTTTGTCAATAAGAACTGCAACTAAGGCGGATAAGACACATATCATACCTTTAATCATCTCTGGAGTACTGTGGTCGTAGGAATCCACTACCTAAAGCTCAGTTCTCCCCAGTCCGACGGCTCCCTGAGCTCATGGTGGGCCACCTGAGGGTGGTGATGGTAGTACCTCGAACCATCACTCATTGCCTAGTTCATAGACTTCTCCCCTACCACGTCTACCACCCTACATACCTCCTCGCTCAAACCTATTCTTCTTCCTTGGTGGTCCCTCGACCATTTTCTGATCGTCTATACATAGGGTCATGCAGTCATGAGCCATGTGTGCCTAGCCGCTGAAAGAGTAAAAAACTCTATCCCTCACCTAACCTTTACTGCCTCGCAAGCTCCGAACCTCTGAACATGTGTCCTGGGGTTGTCCTCCAGACTTTCTGGACCATTTGGGCCTCGGTGTCATTTTCCTACTATTTCATGGAGATTACTTGGCCACCTGTCGTCTAGTGGTGGCTCTCACCATCGGTGCCTGCTCGTCTAGGAAGCTCTCCACCATTAGAGTTCTCTCTAGCACTCTAGATTGTGTCGAGATATGAAGTGAAATCATTGAAACCATGTTCTCCCAACGGAGTCCTATATAAAAGGTTCCAGACCTAAATAAATGGTCCCATACCATGTTGGTGGGGTTGCGGGAGAGGTCGATAAACCTTACTGAATACAAGGACACAGTTAGGCTACCCTGTTGTGGGTGAAATAGCTCATAAATATGCACTGAGCATAGTTTTTCTTGTATGAACTCTACCCTAAATAGGGTATCTAAGTCAAACTTGGAAATGGTCTCCTCCTCATGTGTCTAGAGCTTCAAGCTCCACCATATACCTACCATGCCCTAAAAAGGCTAGAGACTAGGACCACCATCTGATCTATAGGTGTCTCTGTCAGGCGAAAACCCACGTAACTACCTCCAGCCAATCCTCAGTTGCCTAATAATCTGTCTCAACGTAAAACCTTGAAATCCTCTTTCTCTATAACTCGTGAAATGTTCTCTGTCGGCGTGCACTGTCTGTTAGTGGGGTTGGTAGCAATTCCGTCTCTATCGGTGGTGGTGCTGCTGGTACACAACCTGAAGGTGGTATCTTTATAAATTATCCCTATATCGATGTCTCATCGCTCATCGTGCCATCATCGTGATCCCTCACTAGAATTCAGATTGGTTGTCTTCGTGGAGGAATCATATAGGTAAACAGATGAACCACGATCAATAAGTTATACATAGTGAGATGACTCAAAAGATATCAAGAGAAAAACATTTCTAAAACACATGTAACTAGTGTTTTCATGTATTGAGTCAGAAAATAGAATTAAGGGACTAGGTGTACGGATATGTCGGCCACCGCACCAACACTGGACTCCCCAGAATGAAATCCGAACATAAGACAATTAGCACTATTTCCCCCCATCAAAAATACAGAATCATTGTCCTTTGGGTAGAACCAACCTCCCTATGATACCACATTTTCATGAACCATCCCCCTATTCCCGTTCTATGACTACCCAAAGACCAATATACATATTATAAGGGATGTTGACTAGAACTGGAAAGGCGTATCCCAAAAAGGGAAGGCATTGCCTTCAAACCTGTACACACACAAACATAGAATATTGCACAGAGAAAACCAAAAAGGAAACAAAGTAGTACAACCACCAAAAAGAACCACCATTGAGGGAACAATGTCTAAAATAAATGTAATGGGGGACAAAATACAATCCCAAGAACCCACAAAGTAAATAGTAATATCAAAGTTTTCCCTAATGTCTCTACATATAGGGTAGTGGAAGAAAATCTTGAAGCTCTAGAAGTATGTCCCATCCACTCCTGCATCACTGAGATCCACTGGGTCTTATAAAACCAAGATATGTGTCGTAACATCAATCGTCTATAGAAGACGTAGAATGTTTGGGTGAAACCCATGTAGGATTGAGTATAACAACTCAATAGGGACCCCGAGACCCCTGAAGGTCTCTCAAAAATCCACAAGGGAGAATACCACAATAAAACGACTATAAATGATCTCAAATACATAGAAGAAAATAAAAGATATCTCACACTAGAAATAAATTATGTATGGAAGTAAAGATGATTATCCTTAAAGCTATATCATCTTATTCTATTGAGAGGCTCTACTGCTAATTCACGAAGGGTCACAGTACTACCTATCCACAAAGGGTCGCTCTGCTACTGATCCATGTTGGGTCGCTCTGTGGCTGATCCATGATAGGTCGTGCTACTATTGATTGATGAAGGGTATCTCTCATGATTATACCTATAAGGTCTTTCTTATGCTAATCTATAAATGGTTTCCCTCATGATTGTCCATGAATGGTCACTCTGTTGTTGATCCATGAAGGGTCGTTCTTCAGAATTAACATCACAACCAATCACTGGATTCCTGCACATAACATGCTTGATTCTGAGAGGATATTCTCCTCCAGTCATCGCTCATACCTCAACTAATAGGAATTACTTCAAAGATTAACCCAAAAGACCATCTCGTTGTAAGGGTCCCAACGCAATAGACGACATGTCGAACAGATGCTCGATCTATAAGATACGAGCATTTTTGTAAAAAGGGCCCAGCTGGATTTGAGTATGATCCAACCCGTCCATATGCCAACCTACAAAAAAAACTCACATAGAGTATCTCAAAAGAATTTCCTCATCACAAGGGTCCTTATTCTACAAACATTATGTTAATCAGATGATCAGGCTATTATTTATAAGAGTTTTAGTGTAACGAGTGCCGGTTTGGTCCGAGCCCTGTTCAACCTAGGCCCAACACGACTAAGTCTAGTCTGGTACGCAATCAGCCTGACCCATCTGGTGGGATGCGGCTCAACCGAAGAAACCCGACCCACTGGGGAGAGCCATATTCTCCAGCCCGGACGTGGCTTAGCAGCGTCTTGTTAGTCACCTGGCAACACCAGGTGGTGCTGCCTCTCCCTATAACAGGTCTGTATAGAGGACTGGCTCTTTCCAGCCAGATGCAGCTCCACTGCATCTATTTCATCTATTATAGCTGCAAGATGGTCGAATGTTACTCCCTACAGGGGGTCGATAGACCACGTGCATCCGGCACGTACGAGCAGCCCGGACACGAGCAATCCCCTCCATGCAGCACCGTTCGGTGACTTGCCTCCACGCTAGTTGGCACCACACCTCCACATCAATCAGCACTGTTCCTCCAAAACGTTGTGACCCTCTAACACTATTGCTCGACAATGGGCAATCCACCTCCATCTTCCCACGGTCATTACCAGCACCAGTGCACTGGTGGTTCTTTAATGGTCCATCAAAGTTGCTACAATGGTCCGTTTATTGAACCGTCTGTGCCTACGAGATTGTAGGGATGTTGCCTTCCCTACGATAGCTTCGAAGTCACCTTTCCACCAATTCAAATATTCTTCCACAAAGATCAAATGAGGAGGAGGGGCTCGAGCCTTGTTCATTTCAACCTGCATGCTTCGTGTTAGAAGTTTGAAACAAGGGAGGTTCAGGATGGTATTCTATCAACAAAAGTGTAATCCCAAATAGAAATCCCAAATGAAACACCCTACCACAATAACAAAAAATTAACGGATCGACTAATTCATGGGTTGATCTGTGTTCATTATTTAGAATAAGAATGGGAAAAAATGTAAATCAAAACAAACCCCTACCTCAATGTAGTTTGACATTGAAGCAGTCCTCCCGCAAAGGTTCAAGAAGTCAAAGGCGTTCATGTCTTCCCGAATTCGTTCATCATATATCAATGACGTTGCGAGGAATCTTCAAACGTTCATCATTCATTTTCGGGGAGTAACTTCTCTATAGGTTCATTAGGGAATTTTCATGGTTTTATTCCCATCTCTCTAATATGATAGTTTAATAAAGAAGAATCATGTCTCACCATTTATGTTACGCTGCAACATTGCATCCTTACACTGTTTCATATATGAAACAACATAGTGGTTACACTTGCTAAAAAATTCATTTAATATCCTCATTTAATGCACTTTGTCGTCACCTCTTTTTCTCACCATAGTGCTGTCGTCCGCCACTCAATGGTGTGAAGGAAAATAACATAACTTTTTCTATATTATTTTATTATTTTTTGAAATTTCTGAAAATTAATAATTCTGTCTACCCCTTGTCGGTCGAAGTTTAGTCTTTTCTAAGTGAATCCTTGTGTTCTAAGTTCAACATGTCTCTCAAATTTTTGATCTGAGCACCAATTCAAAACATAGAAAAACCTGTTCACATGTTTACTTAAGAGAACATAAAAAACATTCAAAATTCTGTTCTGGGCTCACCGGGAATCGAAATCACGTTATGTTAAACCATGTGGTCTCAAAATAATTCCATATTATTTTAAAAAAATTACATTGAAATTATGGGACATTACAAATATATATAATTTCAATTTCATAGAAACTATAATTAAATTTTCTAAATAATCAATATAAATTAAATCATACAACAAAAAATAATTTATACATCCATATATTCATCAATCGATATATATTAAACAAATAAATCATACACACAAAATAAGTAACATTTATATAATAAAATATTAAATTATAAATTTTACCTTTTAATGAAATCCACAAATACATGTTGAGAAAAATTTCATGCAGATATTCAAAACAAATACTAGTGGAGAGGAATGAGATTTGGATGGGGAATACCTTTAATAAAATAAATTCCCATCCAGATGTGTGAGCCCCCTTCATGAAACATTTTTTACATTCCACAATGGAATATTCGACCATGTTCACACTTCTTTCATAGATCAGAAAAGTGTGAACAGGGTTCAGGCTTCTCAGATCTGCTTTTTAAAAATATCGGTAACCCTATCACTCTTATAATTTTTTATAAAACATTTAGAAATGCACATTGAAATTAACCAACAAATGAAGGAAAAATCCAAATCGTGGAATAACAGGTCGAAGTATAAATATTTAAGATAAGGTGTTTGAGTAATTTGATAATGGATTCTTACATCAATTTAGAATGAGCCATGATATTTTCACTTGAATCCAATAAAAAAATTCGACAATCCTATAAGTGAGATTATTATAAAAATTTTATGAACCAAAGATGAGTTACCTAAAGACAGGTAGTTGGTTCACTACAATAAATACCCCAAAGAGCGGCGTTTTTTATAGCGATGGTTTAATCCACCACCTTATGCTTCTATGGAGGTTTCAAAAAACAACTTCTAAATTTAGTGTCAGCATTCAATACACGATGGATTCTTCAATTTAGTGGAAGATTCTTGAAACCATCATAGTAAACAAATTTAGCAACATATGGTGTGGTTTTCGTGGCGGTTTGGCTTGGAATAGATGAATAAATTTTTAGCGGTAGTTTTAACCTCCACTAAAAAAAGTTCCATTTTTTCTTGGGGAAATGCTATGAAAGCCACACCAAATTCAACTAAATGATTACAAAATGTAGATCCTTTAGTGGTGGTTTTAACCACCACAAAAAATAACCATTATTTGCATGAAAATAACTAATAAAGCACAAAAACCACCTCTGATTTGTACAATGTATGTATTTAGCAGTAGTTTAAACTACAGCTAAATATGGACCATTTATTTAGTGGAGATTTAAAATGACACTAAAGGTAGATTTATAATTAAAAACAAGCTTCTAATTCTACTACCCCAGTACTAGTTCCCTGACAAAAACATGTGCAAAATTCATATAACACCTGGGATGGGTGGGGTACATATAAAATTCAGAGGATGCATACAATGCACACACACACAAACATATATATATATATATCCACATACATTCCCATATTCTGAATTCATTAAAGGAGTTCAAATTTACATCCACCAGTTTCACAACCACTGCTAAATTCATAACACTATAAAAGAAATCCTAGATCCACAATTTACATCCACTTTTCTTTTCAAGTTGAAATCACTACACAATAACCAATCTTGATATGTAATTTTTAGGGAAATCAGTTCTATAGCGGCTGGCATAGAATTTGGCCAAAGAATCATACAACGTTATATGTATGGACCTCATAGGAATCAAATGGGATAACTATCTTCTCTCCAGTCAGAATCCGTATATATGAACTTTTCATATGTTTCTCTATACTTGCATTGTTTCCATCTTTTAGGAACAAGAATTTCGTATAAAAATGTGAAATAAATTTATTCATATTAAAATTTGTACCTATAAAAGTCACCCTCTGGTATCCTCACAAAGAACTAGAAGTGTCACCCTACTTCCTCTTTGTAATTATTGTCATTTAATAAAATAAAATTATGTTCATAACATATATTTCAAAAAAAAATTCAGAAAAAATAAAAATGATAACAGGTTCACAATACTAAAAAAATTAAAATAACAATGATAATTAATAACTACAACAATGAAATAAGTGGTTGGAAAATGAATGCATACCTTTACACACAATAATTTCCCACTTCATTCATGTCAGTTTTCTACTCCATTACTTTTTTCCACTTAATCCACCCTTAATAGACCAATATCATGATGGAAGAATAAGTCCACTTATTCTTGTTGATGAGATTCTATGTGAGAGGTCAAATCTTCCACTTCATCGCCCATATCATACAAATATCTTTGATTTATGTGTTTGACTACACTACACCCTACATCCACAACATCATTCACATAATATAACATTTTCTTTTATCATGATTAGATATATGGATCATGAAGTTCACGATCACCAACATCAATCATGCGAGATATGCTCACAGTACTAAATTGAAGGAATATATTTTAACAAACCTGATAATATCGACCCATTTTCATTTTAATAAAATAACTGAAAAATTTCCGTGGTAGTATAATTTGATAATATCAGTCTACATTCCATAGTATCCCACTTTAGAAAATGTAAATATATAACTATTTTATTTTTTGAAACTCTCTCCTCAATCAACTGTATGAAATCTAAATCCCTTCATGTTTTAAGTGTCGAACATTTTAACTTGCCTTAGAGGGCCTCGAGCTAAATAACATAAAATATTCTGAAAACACTAATCGAGTATCATTATTCCTGATCTAAAAAAATAAATATACATTATTAAAATTTTAAAATATTTGTTTCAACCTAATGACCATATTTATTGTAATATTTATGAACTTATATATCGTGAAAACCGTTCTACAATATCTATATTAACATCTTTCGTTATCTCTTTCTCATTTGGTGTTTGGCCTCAAATTCATATATTTTTTATATCCTCAAATCTTCAATAAATGGATCATAAATTTCACTATTCAGCAACACATATCTATGTGCCAATCATAAATCAATTTCTGTTAGTGTACTATTTGATGTCCTCCGAACTGATCATCCAATAGTAGGAATTTTTTTTTATTTCCAATGTATTTGAGATTGAGTAGATGTGTTGTCAGAACATCCAACAAGATTAAATCTTATCTCAATATCATCCAAGTAACTAGAATAAAAGTTAATACACACCACTTCTAATTACCTTTATAAATATATCCTTTTGGTTGATCTTTATTTCTCATGTTTGATTTCAAATGCCCAAGATATTTATAAAATAAAAAAAACATAATTACATATTTAATAAAGTTCAAATAATTATTAACCTAACTAAAAAATAGATAACTAAAGTACCTCTCAATTGGATACATCCATTGATAATGGATGAGGCCTCTTAATTTAGCTTCCTCAACCAAATATACAATTAAATGCATCATGACAGAAAACAAATCAGAGGAAAGATGATTTCCATTGCACAAAGTGTCAATAAAAATCTCTCTTGAAGGATGTTAAGCTCAAATAGATATTCATATTTCTCATAAAGTTGTTTAAAAAATGTATACAATTGGAGTAAAACGGAATTAACCTTTTTAGGTAATACTGTATGAAATTCATATGTTTGTAACTACTGTAACAAAATATCTGAATCAAGACTTTTCAAGCCATGTAACCAATGATGCTTTAAGCCAACACACCTTCAGATGTTACTTGAATACCCATTAGATACCTTCTCATGCTTTGAAATTAATGGGAATGTATCATTATCCCTATTTTTCATTGAATTTGTTTTCGAATCTTACATTTAATTCTCATATGGCCAGATATCACGTTTTATGTCCATTGCTTGTAAGTCATTCCGCGCATTGAGACGATCCTTCAAATTTTCATGACCATTAAGCAATGTGTTGATCAAATTATCAAAAAAAGTCTTCTCAGTATGCATCAAATAAAGATTATTCCAAAAAAAAAATTAAATTCCCAATATGAAATTTTGAATAATATACTTTTTTTCTTTCATTGTTGAATACCGATTTAAGTTGATGATGCACTTAGAACTCATTTCCCACTATCATTCAATTGAAAAACATTTCCAAATTATTTTCCACATTTACAAGTTGTGAAAATATTTCATAACCAGTTAAAAACATTGGAGGTGGTCTATGATCACTAAAACCGTTGAATATTGATCCATTCAGCCGAAATCTTTAAGATGCATCTATAAATCTTCGATGGCACAAGAAGAACCATTTTCTACTATGAGTTAGCCATTTGGGATCAGAATAAAAATTAAAAATAGGACAATCCAAACCCATTTATGTGTTCCAACACGATAAATTCTCATGTTTAGGGAAGTCACTAATGGTCCACATTAGAGAAGCATGAACTTGAACATTGTTTTAGAACAAGCATCATTTTTTTCAACATTGTTTCTCCATAAATCCTATAATTCATCAATTAAAGGATGAAAGTATACATCAATATCATTTCTAGGATATTTTTTTGAATAATCATCTAAATGATAAATGATGTTTGTTTCATACACATTCACAGAGGCATATTGTAAGGAATCTAAACAACTGGTCAAATTCTATAATTTGTACTCAATGTCCCAAATGGGTTGAATCCATCAGAAACAAATACCAGTCGAACATTCCTAGGATCAAATGATGAATATGGTTGTAATGAATCAAATATATTCCACGATTGTGAATCTTGTGGATGTTGCATTAACCCATCATTGTTATTATCTACATAATGCCACATCACATGTTTCGTGGTTTTCAATGACATGAATAATCTTTGAAATCGAGGATTTAATGGAAAGTAAAGAAAAAAATTTGTTGGTGTTTTCATTTTCTTCTTCTTCATGGTAGTATATTTATTTATACATCTAACATCTCCCATTTATTTCCATCTAGAAGAGGATTTTTTTTTCAATGCTGACTTCTTGAATCCTCTCACCAATAATGAATAAAATCACTGGGACACACCTGTATTTTTATATAATTCAGAACAAGCATATGAACAACTTTTTTCATATCATAAAAAGGACCGGGGATGTTTTTTTTTTCAGGAAATGCATTAGTCAACAATTTCAATATCATAGAAATTGCCTTATTTGTAATTTAATATAGGCATTTGATATGGTACAACTTTAATAGAAAAGAATTTTTTGAATATTTCAAACATCCACTATACAACTCTTGATTTCCATAGTCAACTAATCCATGAAACATATTTTTATCAGTGAAGTTTTCTCTAAAATTTGTCTCCACAAAATCAAGAGGAGGATCTAATGATATGTTACAATCTTGATCTGGTTTTCCAACAGTTTCAAAAATATCACTTGTCACATTTCTATATGTAGCACCATAAAATTGTTGTTCTAATATGTTTTGATGTTGATGTTGGTGTCTTTTAATGTCTAATGCATAATTTATAAGGTTTTTCATTTTATTTTCAATTTTTGATGAAGTTAGGATCTCATTATGTGGATTAACATCAGTTCTCATCCTTTATATAATATTCAATTTTTTGTGCCAAATCTAATACAAATATTTACCAGAGAATTGATTCAATATAAAGTGTTCATAAAATTCATCTCGGTTTAACCATGTTCAACATTTACATTTAGGTCATGTAAATATTATTCTCTCTTTAATAGATTGATTGGTAATTGAAAAATCTAAAAAATCCTCCAAACCCTTAGCATACTAAGGTGTGGTCTTCAGTAATGTGATCCAGATTTTATCCATGTATATCATGATGTACCCACAAAATATTTAAAAACATTAAAACACAAAACTATTACTAAATAGAAAAAGAGATTAATATATACTAGTTAAAAAAATAATATGTTAAATAAGGTTTTCCTATATAAATACATATGGTAAATAATGAATCATTTTATATAAGGTTTTCTATTATCATCTTATTACAACTAGTTATATAGACCCCCTTGAGTATTCCATACAAATATTTTTGGTATTTATAAAATATCCAAAAATGAAATAAAATGTTTTCTAGTTCTGAAATGAAGCCTCATATTAGGTTGTGTTCAACATGTTGATATATTATTGAAAAATACAAACAAAATACACATAACCAATGGTAAATTATGGAATGGTTGATAAGTGGAGTATCAAATAAAAATGGTCAAATATAAAAAAAAATATGCCCTTGGTTTGAGGAAATTTGAAGGCCCAACAGTCAGTTATTCAACAACATATAATGGTGACATCCATGTCAAAAAGGTTCATTCAATTATGAGAAATTTTCATGATGTTTTATCTTGGATGGCTGGAAGGATATCTAAATCATACTACCATAATGGTCATTATGGCATGGTTTCTATGTTTCATAAGATTAAATTTTGTGGTTAGAGGAAATCACACCACAACCTTGTTTTTTCTATAAATTATACATGAGGAGAATGTGTCACATTAAAACCCAATGGTTCCATCCTAAACGGTTCTTTAGTAATGTTTTATCAAGTTTCCCTTGGGTGTTCGGTTGTGTCTTGATTCCCTAGTCTTGTTGTAATGTGTAGTTAGGATGTTATGGGTGTTTTTATAGGGTTTATTTTTATTCCATGATCCATTGGTTCATTCTAAAAAAACATATAAGTGTGGAATTAAGCCATTCCCCCATAAACTATATTGAAATGTTCATTCAATACTTTTTTTGAAAGGGTAAGACTTGTTACTTGAGGGATGGTTATTCCTTCATCATTTAGGAAGGTTCCTTAAATTGGTATTTTTTTATCCCACTCCCCCATTGTTCACCTATTTTAATCCCCTTCCCCTTTATTAGAGGTTTATTTGATGTTTTTTCACCATAATAAAGCTATGTAATCTTCTCCACCCATCTTCTCTCATTCTATTTGTGGTTATTCCTCTAATTTTGGATGGTTTCATATATGGATTTAATAAAAATTCAACCAAATCCTGGTGGTTTTATCTTTGATTCATGGGGATTTGTGATATTGTGGGTAATGTATTCCTAAAGAGGATAATTGATTTTTTTCCTAAAATTTGAAAAAGGGACGTTTGAAGTATTTTTTAAGAATTCAACCAGATTGGACTAGAATTTGTGGTCAATTCAGGGGGATTTTGAATAAAGGAGTTATTGAGGAATTATATGATCCTTTCACACATCATCGGATGATATTTGTATGTCACGATGATTATTGGTGATTTATCAATGGTTATTCCTTATTTGATTAAGTTAGATAATTATTTATAAATTTTTATAATTAACTATTACAGACATTAGTTATGAGAAACTAGATCAAGAGAACAGTGATTGTTAGTCTAATATTGGATAGAGATAGTAAAATGGATATGGAATGGGGTAAATCTAACATCATTTTAGGTATCCCCTTTAATACATAGAAATATTCATGCATGAATGTGCATGTGTGTGAATGAGAGGGGACTGGGTTCTGGAATTTGGGTAGGGATTAGTTGGGATCAAAGTGCCTCAGGTGGCTTGGGGTGATCAATATAAACTAAATTTGGGTATTTCATGCCTGGTCCATGATTTTTAAAAATTAATAATGGCTATACTATTTGGGATAATGAAGTCATAAAAAAATTGGTGTGCCTATGTGTTGTCTTTATTGGTGTGATGAGTTGTGTTTGGCATGGAGAGGGCCTTAGTGAACTAGTTTGGGGAAATCCATGTGGTTAACCCTATAAGAATGGACTGGTTAGCATTGGATATTGGGATTTGTCTAAGAACATCAATGATAAATGACCTAAAACATATAAACACCTTAATTGGGAGGGGGAAGGATGTTGTTATATAGTCTAGTAGCTTGTGATAAGATGTTGGTCTTGGGACGATCATGGGATTAGATGGTAGAGGTAAGTAACCAATCACTATAATGTTCCTAGAGTAAATTGGTGATAAATAAGTTGATTTTTAGTATTCCGTATCCACATGGTTTCTATGTTAATCAAATGGAATCTATGTATCTATTTAGAAACCTTAGTTTGTGGTTGGATCCTTGTGTTGCTCTAGTGATGGAAGTTTGTGATGGAATATTATCCATGATTACCTTTCAGGGGTGTTTAGAATCTAAGAGGGTTAATGTTTTGTGTGGATAGATATGACCTATTATACATGATTTTGTTTTGGGTAATGACTATGTTCATGGAATTTTGTTGAGATCTTGTGCACCTATATTTTATGGTAATGATGGTTGTGTGGTTTAGATTAGTCATGGTTGATATTGGTCATGGTGGAAGAAAAAAATAGACATATAGTATATATGTGCACATTCACATATGGATATGCCCGCATCTAATGGAACACCCATAAGGTATCTCAAAAAAAACATAAGGCTCCAATTTAGAAATCATAAAGAACATTTTAACCATCTATAGGAATTTACAAATAGTCCTCAAACCAAAAAAAAGGAAACTAAATCACTACCCCAAATAAATTTCACATGGTAACCAACTACAAAAATCCAACCAAGGTTAAAGTAATCTGAAAAAAAACTCAATTACACTTTAGAAGCTGAATTGACATTTTATGAAAATCTTTATATACACACAAATATAGGCATACTAAATTAAATCCTTTGCAACCCCTTTTTTCATAAAAAATATAACATTAAAACACCACTATAATCCATAAAAACAAACAATAATCATGATAAACTCATTTATAATTTAATAAGTTTTGATCAAGAATTGAAATATTATTCTAGAAAGGTACTAGATAGATACACCTACCACAACAGTGTGAGAATGCATTAAAACTCTTATAGAAGGAATAACAAGGCTTGAGGAACATTCTAAAGACAATATAATCTATGAAAATTAAACCAAACATCAAACATATCTTCTCAGGTTCATCTAAGAGAGATCCATGACCAGAAATAAGAAGTAACTAAGGGAGCGAAGAGAGTAGAAGTTGAAAAATGCCTTAAAACTAAGAATAACATTCCTAAGAACCTTGAGTATGCTTCAATAGAGAAATGAGAGTAAAGGAGGAGTGAATAATGGTGAGGCACGATGAAGGTGATGAGGGAGTCTAGGTTCAGTGAGGGGTGGTGGAAAGGTGCGGTGAGGGGTAGTGAAGGGGTAAGTAGGGCTTTGGGGAGTCAGGGGGTCAGGGTATTGGGGGAGGATGGAGAGTGATGCCTGTTAAACTTTTTAATGGTTTAGTGGCATTTTTTAGATACCACGGCTAAATTATTTAAAAAAAATATAATGTTTGTTTAATAAAACACCACAAAACCATAAGTTTGCGGTTGTGGTTCCACGTTTCATCACATTGATTTAAGATGAATGTTGGTTTATGAATTCCATAACTGATTTGGTTACAAGGATTATATTTTCCTATCCCCATTTATTGAATATAATTCCTCAATGATGTTACTTTAATGAAGACTTTATTAAATTCATCCTATTATAAATAATACAACATGATAAAAAATCACATAATCTATGAGCCCCCAAACCGATCTAAGGACATACTGCAGACTGACTGATAGTTCCATGTGTCTACAGAAGGATCTCTTTGCTACTATTAGGAGAAGATTTCTATTGTGGATGTAAATAATATAAGTCAATAATGGAATTGTTTGGGGATGAATATTAAGATATGAGAAATGAATATGTCATGGTAAATAATCTATAGATGGTGGGATGATGGCAACATGTGGGAAAAGTCATGTGAAGAAAATTAGAATTGTGCAATTAGGATAGCATATTATAGAGTTCTATTAAAGTTACAAGGTCTGTGATAGAAGGACATAGTGAAGAATTAATTTTACAATGAATAATATGTGAGATTTGAAAAATAATGTCAGTGAATATTGATTTTGTTTCTAAAATAGAAGTAGTAGAATTTATGAGAAAGTATAATTGATTATTGAAAAACCAATTGTGAAACATCTTGTGAGACTTGTAATTTTTTTTGGAGACAAGAGACGAGTCAGATGCCTAAAGACGATGAGAATAATGATCAAAATTTGGAGATCTAGTGAAGAATATTTATTATATTTCCATATATTTATTTCTCATTTTACTTGATTCAAATTTATTATTCTATTATATTTTTAATATGTTATTTGGGTAAAACAATTATAAGGGATTAAAATTGATTCATTTTATTATTTTACCTTTCTCATGCCATTATTTTTAAAATTGAGCTGCATCTATCTATAGCTCACTAATTTAATTTAGGAGACTAGTTTTATTGGACCCATATTCACTTTCATTGTAATTAATTGAATCCATTATGTGAGGAAATACAAAATTCAATCTACAAATTCTCAATAGTCTTGATAGTGGAGGCTGTATAATAATGAAAAAAATAGTAAACCTATAATAATTTAACATGATATTGTAGCATGAGAGAATATATACTTATTTAGATGTAAAATAACCCATCTTAATTAGGGATAACTCATAGAGTCTGTAATAATGAGTTGAAACAGTCACACCACTCATTATTTCCTACGTTTAATTGAATTACTAATGGGGACTTCTTTCCCTTCATTGAATATTTTTTTAATATAGTCTATCAACTACCATGATAAGGATTTAGTGGTGATGAGATGAAAATGAGGGGTTTAGATTTGTATTTAAATGAAAATGTAGTAAATTTGTTATTATATATAGATTAAAATATTTTAGTAACTTTGGAACAAATGTATGATTAAATTGAAAAGAAATAATATCCAAAACTATTAAATTGATAACATATAAGTAAAATGAAATGTTTATTTCAAGAGGATGTCAAGTCCATTCAGGAGTCCTGGGATAGGTTTAGGGATCTGCTTAGGTAGCTTCCTCATAACCACCTTCCTTATCATCTACTCATGGATAATTTTTATGATGGTTTGTAACCTTCATTCTAGAACTTAGTTTATTAACATAACGGTAGAAATTATTCAAAAAATTGAGTAAGAGATTATGAATATATATGAAACATTAAATCTTAACTCCAAAAAAATCATGGATAAGGAGAGTAAATAGAGGAGATAAAAAACTAAATTATTGATGAATATGAACTCCTATATAGCTATGCATGAAGATAAAATTTAATCCTTATTCAAC
Source organism: Viscum album (assembly GCA_963277665.1). NCBI lineage: Eukaryota > Viridiplantae > Streptophyta > Magnoliopsida > Santalales > Viscaceae > Viscum > Viscum album. Next base: position 522,659,861 of record OY728145.1, read on the forward strand.
CAAAATAATAAAAAATGTTAGTAATGTGGGATATGAAAATCTAAATTAATTTATGATAGAAAAAAAATCTGATAGTGGTTTTTTTGGGAACACTAAATATCATTAAAAAACATTTATATTCTTTCACAAACACATGTAAATGTTACTTTTTTGGGATATAATCATATTATTCTAGCTATATTTTATTTAATTTTTAATAAATATAATCATGGATATAGGAACCCACTTAATTTTTCAGGGATGGAAAAGGAATTCTTAAACAACAAGTTATCACTAGTTTTCAAGATCTGTTATGATAACAAATCCAAAATAAACCAAGGATTAAATCCTTTAATTTTAATAAGATGTTAGGGGTATTTTTTATTAGTTTTTAGGGAAATTTTACTCCAAAAGGCTCAATATTATTATGATAAGATTGAAACTGATGCTAGGATAAATATCCTTAATCTTCAATTGGGGAAATTAACTTGATAATTCACTTCAAGATAAAATGTAAAGCTTTCAAGAACCATTTAAATCACTCCTGAAGTGAATTTCACATTTATTATAACTATAAGTTGTTTAAAAACTCAAGAAGCTCCTCTAAATGACCCTCGGAAAGTCTAAACATGAAATATGGAAAATTTTATAACTCAAAAACTAGGAAAATACAACTTTGTAATTATGGACATCAACATTGAAATTATAATAAATAAATCCATTTAACTTCATAAATGAGAATAAAAAAGACTTCTTAATAAAAAAATAATGATGGGAAAGAAAAACTAGAAGAAGTACTTGGGAAAATTCCCAATATCATATTTATTTTCCTCCACGCATCCCATTTCATTAAAAATTGCTACAAAAAATAATGAATTTGAATAGATCATGTTCCTTGGGATTTTCAATAAGCTATGAGTGAATATATATTTTATTCAAGCATTAATTTAGATTCTGTCATATTTGAAATGTATCAAAAAAATTCAAATAAAAACCTTGGAAGAGATTATAACTTATAGCCTCACTAAAGATTGAATTTCCATCCTTCAAAACAATATCCCACCAAAACTTAAATATGTAGAAACTTTTGTCATGACATTAATCATATGGAATAATAGTAATATAAATTATATTTGAGACCTATAGAAAAGTATAAATCAAGTCCCTTTCTCACTCATTTAGAAGTTAAGGTTAGGAACCAATGTTATATTTTAGTAAGATGATCATTATTTCTCATATCCCATATGAATAGTCGATGACCTACTTATTAGAGTTGTAAAAAAAATTCAACACATTTATTTTATTGTTTTAAATATGTAATGTGACAAAGAAGTCCCTACCATCCTTGGTGGGCTTTTATTATCCACAAGGGGGTTTATTATTTTTTAAGGGTTAACCGATTTATATATTTGGGGCGAAACAATATGTGTTTATTGTATTTAAAAATGTGGAAGAACTTATATTTGGATAGAACTATTATAGAGTTCAATTTATGTATATTGGGGAAACATTAATTCATTAGTAAGAATTATAAAAACAAACCTTTACTAAAGAAATCCATTTTGAAAATAGAAAATATATTTCCTATGATTTTTTTAAATTTTATAGATGAAAATAAAGATTTGTTTTACAGTGATGGAGAATAAATTTGTTCCTTCTATAAATATATATTTGGAAAATGAATATTCTGTTCTAGAGATATGGGAGTTTATAAGTGAATATGAGGATACATTCCCAAATTTAAATAGTGTGGGATAATATTATATGAATAAAAGAGATATTTTTGAACCCTATTATGAATTTTACATGTTTTTTTAAATTAGATCTTAATTTGGTAAATATTGATCTATTCACTTTGGATAATAGTGATAAAAAACTCAATTCTAGTATAAAAAATAAAAATAAACCTGATTTTAATACTCACTCTATGAAATATATTTTTGAAGTTAGACTAGCTAGGCATAAGCTTCTACCATCCAATTATGAAGCACCATAACTTGATCCAACAACCCTACATCCAAAAATGAAATATTCATTTTAGGGAGAGAAATCATGAATTATAATCATTTATTAAATGATCTAGATATAACTCTTGAAGAAAAGTTTTTTAAATTGTTGATTTTTCTAAACTACCATAGGATGGACCATAGATGACATGAAATAGATTATCCACTTATTATATATATATAGGATTCATATGTAATAAAATTTTAAATGGAGATTTGGTGGCCAACGGAGGATTAAGACCATCATGAAAGAGGTATTTAGGGAGGAACTGATTAATTTTCGTGTTTATGGGATTATCTATCCCACTTTTAATAGTTATTGGTTTTGTTTGTTCTATGTTTTACCAAAGAAGGGAGAATTCAATGCTATTACTAATTAAAAATGAAAAAATCCAGGTTATAAAAAAAATAAGTGAAGAGTATGTATAGATAATATGAAGCTAAAATATACCACTCAAAAGGATTGTTTTCCCAAAGATTTATTTAGTCAAATACTTGATAGGTTAGATTTAGATATTTTTTTTATTTTTGGGTTCACAATTTGGGGTACAACTAGATTTCTGTAGCCACAGAATATCAAGATAATACTCTATTCACATGTCCATTTGGATCATTTTTTATAGTAGAGAATTCCATTAATCATATGTGGTGGAAAAATGACCTTTCAGAGGTCCGTGAAGTTTATCTTTTCCCTGGTGATTGATAGGATCATTGAGGTTTTCATGTAATATTTCTCAGTTTTGGGAGAACATTTGAAGGATACTAAAATAATCATTAATTTCTATTAAAAATCTATTTAGAGAACAATATTTTTCTTAACTTGTAAAATGTTAATTTATAGTAATTTAGGTCATTTAAAATCAAACCCTACAGATAATATAAAAGTTCATAGATGTGTTTTATGGAATATTGTTTTATATTAGAGGTTTATAAAATATTTTACAAAAATCACTAGGCATATATGATCCTTTTTTTGTAAAACATATGACCTTTTTTATGAAAGATTTTTAGAATCATATATAATTTTAAAAGATAATTTAACTTCTTATATTATCATCATTTTCGCCAATTGGAAGTTTCCAATAGAAATTATGTGTGATGCAAGTGATGTGGCTATGGGGATAAAAATAAAGGAAGAGGAACTTCATAGAGTTTATTATTATAATATATTATTAGATAAAAACCAAATAAATTTAACCATGGAAGAGATTAAATTACTAGTTGTTTTAATTCAACTTTTTCAAATGAAAAACAACATATTGCATTATTCATGCAATTTTACTTTCATGCAGATTAGGAAAATATCGTAGTATCTAGAGTCATTCTCACAACATCTACACAAAAACAAAGGATAAAATTCATTACCATGTTAAAATACTACTTTTGGATGAACCCACTTATTTGGAAGGGTTGTAGATTTGATTTTAAGGAGGTCTACTCTTGACGAAAAAATGTTATCCATTCTTAAGAGTAGTCACTATTCACAATAGGTTTAAAACTATAGAGGATAGAAGATAATAGAAATAGTTTTAAGGCAAGTTTCTACTAAAACACTCTCTTTAAGGATTCTATAGTGTTGGTAATTGTTTTTGATAAGTGTCAAATGTTAGGGAATATTTGTAGGATGCAAGATATACATGAGAAGGGAATTTTGGAAGATAATTTTTTTTTGTCTGGGGATTGGAATTAATGAGAATATTTCCCTCATAATATAGGAATGATTACATCTTATTAGATTCAGACTATGTTTCTAAGTTGGTTGAGGTAGTGAAATTTCCAAAAAAACCAACTAAGAGTGTGAAAAAATTAAATAAGAACACATTATCTTGATTTAGGGTGTCAAAATATTTTTTCAAAGACAATAGAACCCATTTTAAGAATTATAATTTTAAATATTTAATGGAAAATATAAATGTATTCAAAAACCTAGAACTAATTACCAAAAATAATCTATTGTACAAGATTAAATTTCAAATAGTGATTTTAAAAAAAGTTTAGAGAAAATACTATCTATTTTTAGGAATGAACGGTATTTGAATGGTAATGATGCTTTATGGGTCCACAAATCTTGAATTAAAACTCCCATAGAAATATCTACATATATATTCCTTTTTGGGGAATCATTTCATTTTCTTATTGAGATCCAATGTCAATATTTTTTGTTGGTGAAGGACCTGCATTTTGATTGTTAAATCTGCTAGTGAGATAATATTTCTTATGTTATGTGTGATTCATGAGATTAAGAGAGATTCCTATGAAAAATAAACTATTTACAAAAAACTGGACAAGGTTTTCATGATTCCATTATCAAAAACATGGATTTTAATATTTTTTGTAGAGTTTTTTTTATTAAATTCACAACTCAGTATTTTTCCTAGAAAGCTTAATTCCATGTTTTCTTGTCATTTCACCATAATTAGAGTGCTTGTTAATGGAGATTTTGAGGTGGTAGGAGATGTGAATATACCATTATTTGTTAATTAAAAAAGGTCTAATCATTATTTTAAAGTGTAGGTTAGTTTATTGGATTCCATATTTATTTTAAAAGATTGAAATTTCATTAAAGTATAACATAAGACATAAAATTTAGTACTTCATTGAATATCAAGATATATTCATTTTCTTTGTTTTCATTTAAGATAATAAAATGTTTCTATAATCTTCAAATTTTTCCATTCTTTACTGAAAGGAATTAATTCTAGTTTTCCTCTCTTCTTTAGAAAAAGGATTCTACTAGACAAATAGTAATAGAACCAAATTATAGAAATCATTGGGGAGATTTTTAATTGGGTTACATAGTTCAAGAGTTTATACAAGATAAATTAACTTAAAAAACATTCCTTTTAACATTAAAATCTATTAATTTCCTTTTTAAACACTGATTTGTTCGATTCTAATGTTAACCATTCCATTTCAGGTGTTAAAGCATGACACATAAAAATATTCCTAAAATCATAGAGGGATGTTGTCTCTATCTGTACTTCAATGAAGGTAGCTTCCACTATCAGGGGATTTATCAATTTTAATTATACTGTTAATGTTTTTCCCAATTTGTTTTGACTTATTACATGCTATTTAGTTTAAATAAGTGTTATAATGTTTATTATTAATAATTTATTGGATGAGAAAAATTATTTCTTATTGAATTATAGTCAATGATATTATTTTTCAAGTCTTTGTGCCCTAAATTTTTGTAATTACATACTAATTTTTGATGATTTTTCTAAATATTTTTCCCATTCAAAGTGAAGAATCTACTCGTGTAAAATTTATTAATTTAATTGAAAAATTATGTGTAAATCAGTTGAAATAATTTTTATCATTTTTTTATTACACAATTATTTATTATTTATGGAAACATGTTTGTGAAATTTCTTGTAACCTCTTAAATATAGTATGGAACTCTTGAAATATTAAATTTATTATAGATAAATTTTCTTTATATTGTTTCTTCTAATTTGTGATTAAACATTGACAAAATGATTTGTTTTAAATATAAGGAATTTTTCTTAATTTTTTTGATGTGTATACATTTCTATAAACATAAAACATCCCTTATTATTTTAAAATCAATTATTTTTCAAGATATAGATTTCTAATTTAGTGGTTGAATTTTTTTATGAAATTTTAAGGCTATTTTTATACATGGAGGATATTAATTTCTTTTACTCCATGGATTCAATTTTTTATATTATTATATTTCCCACCTGAAAAAAAATTATTTTGGTAAAATTTTGAAGTAATTTTTATAATTACTATTCACTTTAGACTACTTAATTATTTTAAAAAATAAATTTCAAACAATTTTTTAAAATATGAAATCAGCATTGCACTAAAACACATTAATTTTAGTTGGGAAGTCACATTTTCAACAGAAGATATTCCTTGAAGGAAAATAAATTTGAAAACTAATTCTTTATATAATTTCAATTATTAATTGTTGTGACATTTTTTCTTTCACTAAATTTGTAAATTGATTGTTTGAGGATAAAAAACATCTTAAGTGTGTATGAACTTGATAAGAAATTATTTTTATACATGTTTTCAAATATTTTTCAATGATATTTTGATGATTTTATATGGTTGAAATATTTTATTATGGTTAATATTTGTAAATTTATTTTTAAGTATTGAAACTATAATATAGTTAATATTATAATGAAATTAGATGTTCTGGTGATTAATTGATAAAATTATCCTTGATTTTATTTTATATAATTTTAGGACCAACTAAATTGTATTTTTTCTTATTGTTTTTAATTAAAGTATTAATTTATTATGTGATGCAGGAGTTAAGAATTTTAATGTGATTAACTCATTGTTCTTTAATAAATATAATTTATAGAATAAAATAATATGTTTAATTAGAATTTTTCTTTTTAAAAATAAAAAATCACTATTTTAATGATTTTCATTGTAATAATTTTTATGTTTTCACATATGTTTTTGTGTAGTTTAAATATATTAGGTAGACTCATATGATAGTTTATTCCTCATAATACATTTCACATATGGTGGTTGTGTAATTTGAATTTTCCTGTGTCACATAAGAGAATTCAAAATTCCATAAAGTAATTTCTTCTCTTGTATGAGATTTGGAACCTCTTTCTACCTTGTATGTTATTTTGGGGTTTCCTTGTAAGATTATGGAATTATCTATGTGATTTATTCTTTTTCCATTTTTGGTTTGATACAAGAGAATGGCATGTTGACCTTTTGAAAATATTTATTTAAAGGCATCACTATTGTACAATGATTAACATGTTCACAATTATGATTTTCAAACTAAGGATTAGGAATCGGATAAGTAGAGTAATGCTCAATCCTAATTATTAATTTGATGGAGATCCATTTAATTATAATGAGGGGTTTAATTAATTTAAAAAGATACTAAACCAAATATAACTTGTGAATCTATCCATGAGAGTTTAATATTAGAGTCAAAAACGAGAATCCAAACATAATGAGTAAATGAATAAATTAATAGAAGTCTTGATTGTGATGATTTAAAATAGAGAATTGCTGAAGCTGGTTTATGGACCACTGAAGAGGTTTTCATGATTCTTATTAGACCAAAATTAATATATCAAAGAACAAAACATATTGATTGTAGAATAATATGTCAAAGTCCAAATATTTAGGATGAGTAGTTTGAGTATTCCAATGGTTTATTCTGACATCAATTCCAACCAAGAATATAGATCCGCACTTGATTTTTGAAAATTAAAGAACCCATGCCTAGATCTAGGATTTACTACCAAAATGTGATGATCCAAAAATTAAATACCGTAGGATTTCTTGTGTAATCCATATATAGAAATTTTGATTTAAGATGATTGTTGGAGAAAAAATACTTGTAATGCTTTAATTATAAGGATTCATTTGTGTGAAACCAACATGTTAGAAATAATTCCCCAATGAAGTTATGATGATGAAGTCTTTTTTAAACTCATCTGGTCTATAAGAAGACATCCAGTGATAAAAAATAAAAAAAAATCTATTAGTCCCAAAACTGATATGATGATGATATATAAACCAAATAATAAAGATTCAATGAATTCCTTTGAATGTTCATGTATGGGGACATATGTCTATAGAAGGATATCATTTATACTATTAGCGAGTTATTTTAAATATAAACTTCAATATCAAATGATTATAATAGACTCATGTTGGGATGATGAATTGATTCTCTCTGAAAGCTTGTGCTCCTCTTCTGGATAAACTCCCTCTTGCGGAGCCGTCTAGTGGTCAGAATCCTTGTCGTGCGCTGATTCATTTCAAAGTTCCTAAGGATGTGTTTCCTCTAGAGTCTATTTCTCAAAAAAAAGAGAGATGTTTAATGGCTGTTTGGTTCATCCATATTTAGTGGGATCCAGCATTTCCCTCTCCTCTCATCCTCGTTCATGGACTCCTCAGTCTTTTAGTGCTCTCTTCCATTTAGCCTCATGCTATTTCGAAAATTTAGCAGAGGTGTTTTCAAGCTCTCGTTTTTAGATCAACTTCATCCTAAATTCTCAGGGATGAGGTGTTCCAACCCCTTTGCATAAGGTTTCCAGAGTTCCCTCTCGAATGAGAAGGATGTTTCCCGAGGAAGGCTTCCCATGGATCCAAAGGGTCTTCATAATTATGGAACCCCTATCAGCTCACACTCGACCTCATCTCCCAGTGGCATGTGTACTCGGTCCCACTCTAAAAAAGGTCTCAATTTTTCTCCCGTTCAAGAAATGGGTTGTACTATGCCTAGAGCCAGGTCCAGGCGAAACATCTTCCAATGACTTCTCTTCAGCTCTGGAATGCTCGTGGCCTCGATGCCTGAGTTATGTCTGATTATATATGTTGTGTGATGTCCAAGCATAACTCTTTCTTGGTGGTCATCTTTGAAACCAAGTTTCAACACTCCAAAATTGCTTCTTCTTCACATCGGATCAAAGTACAGGCTTTTCTTCATGCGGCTCCACAGAATCAGCACATCTTGATTTTCTAGAATCCAACTCTAACTTTGTATTTTGTTGATGCTTTTGACCAGTTCATCACCACAAAAGTAACTAATGGGTCTCGTAGTGTTTTTTACCTATATGTATGCAAAATGTGAGACCCTTTCCATGGCCTAGTTGTGGCACGACATAGAATGTTTTGATCCAACCTCGCTTCCATGGATCGTGGGAAGGGATAATAACACTATTTTGGATAGCTCGGAGAAGAAGGGCCATGGTGTTCTCTCCCAACAGGACACCAAGGATTTCAGTTCCTTCGTTTCCCAAGTGGGGCTAGCTGATTTGGGATTCTTAGGTGATTGATTTATTTAGTGAAATAACCAAAAGGGATCCAATTGCACTAGGTGCCACCTTGACCATTGTTTAGCTAACTTCAATGGCATTTCTGCCTTCCCGGATGCCATGGTAACCCACTTGACACGCACTCTTTCTGGAATTTCCTCTCTTGTGGTTGATCTTCATGCCAGTACTGAGAGAGGTGGGTGATTCCAACTATCTTGTCTATGGACATCAGTCCCAGGTTATGACCAAATTGTGGGGAACTTGTGGGCTAAGAATGTTCATGGAAACTCATGGCTCTGCCTTCACAAAAAACTCAAATGGATCAAAAAAGAAATCCAGGTCTGGAATTCTTCTCAACCCTGTTGGTTTTAGGACCAGGATGCTTTCACCTCTGAGATTGGTCGGATGGAATCCATTCTGGAAAACGAATGGGATGAAGGCACCTTTAGTGAGCATGCTCGTAAAAAAGAGACACTGGCCGACATGATTCTGAAACAAGAGCGGTAGGCTCGTGAAAATTCCAAGGTTAAATGGCTAAATGAAGGTGATTTTAACTCAGAATACTTTCATTAATTCCTAAAAGTGAAGAGTCGTTTCTCCAAAGTGAACATCCTTATGGGGATGGCTCCTGCACCGATGACCGCGACGTGGTGCGTGGCTTGGAAGAAGTGCATTTCAAGTCTCTTATGGCTAGCCCTAGTCCTTTACAAGGGGTATATCTATGTGGTTGTGGAGAAATTCTTGACTCCATCCCCCTCCAGGTGTCTGATAAAGACAATAGTTCCCTTGAGATCATTCCGAGAGAGAAGGAAATTCATGATGAAGTGCTTGCGCATAACCCAGAAAACTCTCTAGGGCCAGATGGTTTATAAGGTTGGTTTTATGTTCACTCTTGGGACCTGGTTAAATTAGACTTCATTGAGGCTTTGCATGATTTTTTCAGAGGTTGGAACATCCCTCGCGTGGCTAATGCTACTTCGTTAGTTCTCATCCCCATGGATAATGACCCTTCAGCACTACACCAATTCTGACCAATTAGCATGTGCAATTTCCCGTAAAATTTTATTTCTGCCATTTTAAATCATAGAATTTCATAGAACATCCCTTGCTGGAATTCATAGGAGAAATATGGGTTCGTTAAAAATAGTTTGATTCAAGGCACCATCGTCCTAGTACAGGAAATGATTAGAGAGGTGAACCTCAAATCAATTGGATCTAATGTAGTTCTCAATTTGTACATGGATAAAGCCTATGATACAATTGAATGGAACTTTATTCTCAGGGTCCCCACTAGTATTGGTTTCTCTACTTGGTCCTGTGATCTTTTATACAGGTGTTTCAGCTCTTCGTGGCTCTCTATTTCTTTTATGGGGAAGGGTTATGGCTTCTTCAAATCAGTCTAAGGGCTCAGTCAAGGTGACCCATTGTCCCCCACTCTATTCATTCTCATGCAATATACCCTCAGCCGACTAATCAACAAAAGTATTACAGAGAGGAAAATTTTACCCTTTCGATGTAGTCACCAGATAAGATCAATCTCCCACATTATGTTTGTAGACTACACTATAATTTTTCTCAATGGGAGTAAAAAATAAATATGTTGCATCATCATCATTCTTGAGGAATACAGTCATTGGAGCAGGCAAGTGGTGAATCGTGAGAAAAGTAGTTTGTACCTTTCAAAATGCTATACGGATGAGAGTTCCTATATTCTAGAGAGGGAGATAGGAATTCACAGGAGAAGATTTCCTATGGAATATCAAGGTTCCCCAATCACCCCAAGTAGGCTGTGCAGTCACCATATTAATAGGGTGGTCGAAAAGATCACTGGGAGGATCAATAACTGCAAGAACCATTTTCTATCCTTCGGTGGAAGTATTATCCTTGTTAATAGTGTCATCACCTCAATTCCAATGCACATACTCTCAGCCCTCACGGATATTAAAGTATTGATTAAAGTCATAGCAAATATTCTGGTATTTTTCATTTGGGATGGACACTCAGATGGGAAACAGCATTGGGAATCTTGGGGTAGGTTGGCCAAGTCGTCAATGGAGGGTGGCATAAATAACAGAAGTGTTTCTGGAGAAATTCATGGTGCCCATGCAAAATTGTCATGGGAGGTTTTAGATGGTTGAACCATGTGGGGCTGCTACATAGGGAAAAAATATGGGAATGCATTAGAAGATCTGAGGAGAAACTCTTCTATTTTGTGGCATATGATCCACCCTCACATAATGACTCTCCAGAATCACATTCAGTTCATAATTGGAAGAGGCAATATCAATTTTTGGCATGACAACTGGACAGGGGTACCTCTCAGCTTACCTAGTAGTTGAGTTCATGACATGTGCTTTAGGACTGCTAAATATTATCCCAAATTTACTCAATCAGTCTTGGATGAGGATCAACTTGGATTATTCAACCTCATTGATCTTTCAATCGATCTCGATCTATGTATTTTTATAGGTTCGACCCCTGGTGGTTTCTCTGGTAAAGTCAATAGATGGATAGTGTCCTCCCCCAATGAGCTTGACTCTTGGGGGGGGGGGGGTCTTCATTGGTGTAAGGATGTGTCCCCTAAATATAACTTTTTTCTATGGTGCATCTGAAACAAAGCCCTTCCCATGGATGATCATGTCAAGCACATAGGTATTCAGTTGGAATTCGACTGTTGCATTATTACCAAGTTCCAGGAAGAATCTATCACACATTTATTCTTCGAAGGGGAATGGGCTCACACAATATGAATGCCATTTAGAACTTTACTGATATTGACTGTCAATTGGCTGCAGGTGTTTATTTTTTTGACCTTTGGTTTCATGGTGGGGGAAAAAACAGTACGGAGAGGATGGCATGAGTAGTGGTCATGTTAGCAGGATGTTGGTCTATCTGGATTGCAAGGAACAAGGAGTGGCATTAGGGATTCACTAGTTCAAATATGGATATTATTTTCCAAATTCATAATTTATTGTCTGAAATTTCTTATCAGCTCAAGGCATGGAGAGACACACCCACATTCAGACCCATACTAGTCAATGATTCCTCGCTTCATGTAGCCCCTTCTTTCTCCCAAGGCAGATGGATTCATTGGCTTCCACCTAATCATGTTCTCAAACATAATATCAATGACTCCTGCTGTTCTAGTACTATGCGTGTGGAAGGAGTGGTTCGGGACTCTAGGGGTGGTGTTGGATTTTCATTCACAACCTTCTTTGAGAGCGGTGAATCCCTCCAGGCAGAGGCATGGGCAGTGTTGGAAGGTCTTTCCCTTTGCAAGAAAATCAATATTGACCTTGTCATGGTGGAAACTGACTCCAAAATTATTTATAAATATATACATGGCTCTCTCACTACTCCTTAGTCAATTTAGTACCTCATCCGTTGGTGTAGAAGGTTCATAAACCATCACAAAGACATCCTCCACATCTATCGGGAAGGCAACAAAGTTGCTGACTTCCTTGCTTCTCATGCTTCTCAAGACATTCCATTTTCTTGCTTTCCTATCTTTGGTTCTTTTTTCCCTGAATTAGAAGATCTAGTTAGAGGGGACACCCTCAGAATTCACCATTTTAGGCCACCATGAATGCTTTGTATTGGCTTTGGCCCTCCAATTTTTAAAATAATAAAGATGTCCGATTTAGGGCAGGAGGAATTGAAACCAAAATAGAATATCAAGGTTTGAGAAGATATGAATTCATAATACGGATTTAAAAGGTTGAGGGATGATAAAAACTTATAGAAAAATTAATTGATAACAATTGGAGTAGTTACTTCACCTCTGCATGTAGATGAGTTTGTTAATAAGGTCTAGAAATGTTATAAGGTTTGTGATATAATGACTAGGTATAGAATTTCATTCAGTTAGGAATGACATGAAAGTTTATAAAAACTATGTTTTTTTACCAGAATTCATTTTAAAATAATAGAATTATAATTTCTATTTTATTCTAATTCATCATAGATAAACCAATTTTGGGGAATTTTGGTTATAATTATGAATTTCTCTTGGAGAATAGAGTTTAGGTAGATGAAATAAGATTATAATAATGTCAATTGAGAGCGATAGATCAAGGGAAGATTCTTCTTCATATTTTTCGTTATTAATTTCTCATTGTAATAGATTACAATTTCTTATACTATTCTATTTTGAATATATTTTCTAAAGAACACATTTCTGAACGAATAAAATTCATTCTGTATATTATTTTTACTTTTCCTATATCATCATTTTTAAAATTGATTTTCAACTCTATATAGGTTATTTAAATCATTCTACAAACTAGTTTTAGTGAACTCGTATTCACTTTTCTAGCAATTTATTGAATATTTAAAGTGAAAAAATAAAAAATCCAATAAATTTTCTATGAATCACATCAAAATAAGAGGTTGAATTAAATTTCAATTTTTTTTAACATAGTAATTTTTTCAAGAATGATGGAATATATTTTTAATCGCACAATTGAAATTTCCGATTCTCTCTCATTAATTGTTTCTTATCTCTTTGCTGTAATTATAATTCTTGAACCTTTCATTTAATTAAACTTATCATTTCTCTCTTAATCATATTTTGTTTTATATAAAATATATATTTAACACTAGTCAATTGATACATACATGTTTGTTTTTATTTTTCATTTTTTGAGTGTTACTTCTTGGTCTATAGTGAATTCCCCATACCTGAGATTCGACGCACTCCTCAAAACTTTATTTCTATTAATAGGTTTTAAAAATAAATAAATTTGATATATTTTAATGGGAATCTATTAAGGGGCGGTGTACCAGTTTCCCAAAGGAGATTCCCAATATGATGAGAGAAATATTCGAAAAACTCATGGTGGTACTTTCTCAATTAACTGAAGTTATGAATAATAAATGAAATCATGTGGATTAAAAAATTATATAATGAGGTTATTAATTACATTTATGTTGTTTATATGAAACTTACCACCCTATTTTGGTGGATATTCTAATCTATTAATCATAGATCATTGGATAAATTCTAATGAAAGAAAATTTTAAATGTACATTGCTTTGAGAAATAGAATCTGATATTGGATATTTATCACTCAGAGGGAAACTTTAATTAATTTAGGATACTAATCATGTGTAAAAGACCCATGGAAAAAAATTAATAAATAAAATGGGATTAATTTATGAAAATAATTTTTAATAATTATTTTATACTTACTATTCATTTTAATATGGAGAGACAATAAATGTAATATTGATCAATTGACCTTTATGTTGAATAATTTATATGGAATATATGGTAAGACTCTGATTTTTTTGTCAAACTTGATATAAAGATTGATTTTTTTTGTAGCTAAAAAATAAGCCTTATAAAATATTTAGTGATTCGATGTAAGGACCCTGGCCCCAGTAGCCCAAAGTTACTACCTTACATTATTATATTGGGTTGATTACAAGGAATCCCACCCCAAAGGACAGGATAATTTAGTTGTCTTTGTAAACTAGATACATAAATGAATCCCATTTAAATTGGGAATATAAAATTAAACATAATACATATGAAAAGAAACTATTTGGAATATATGATATGGATTACAAGAAATCATCTTCATATCCTAGGGAAAGAAAACAAAAATAATGGTTAGATCAAATTCTATATATTGTATGATTATAATGGAAGAAAAATTGAATAAATGAGCATAAATAACATTGAAATTTAATTAAATAATTACATATTCCATTTAAATAATTGGATAAGGAAAAATCAATATGGAAATAAAAATAACTAATAATACAAGATATTTAATCAATAAACTAAGAATTAAACGCATCTATAGTTTTTTACATAATGAAGATATTATGTACAATAAAAAATCAATTTTTAATGTAGTCAATTATTAATTATTGGACTTCATGTATTTATAAGATGAACCACTACGTTCAAGCCCTATCACATTATATTTTAATCTATAGGTAATAACCCGTTTAATTTTAGCTTAACTGATTCATCCCTCAAGACTACCTATATATCGATAGGCTATATTTAACAGGGCCCCACCCATGTATGGCAGTCCAAATAATTCATCATATATCAAAACATAATTTATCTAATACAAAATTTTACTTATCATCAAATATCTATACTGAATAAATGATATAAATTTATCAAAAGTTACAAAAATAATCAAATAACATTCTATTTAAACATTGTATATAAAAATGGTATGCAGTTCAGAAAATAATCAAATGAATCGATTATGTTTGAAAATTTTAATCCATATAAAAAATTTGTAAATAAAATATAGGAAAATAAAAAATTCATTTCACACATAATCATTACATTGAATAATAAATGATGTAGAAGTTCAACCCAATGAACGGAAACTATGTTAATAAATCCAATACCACTTTATAATTAGCAGAATCATATGCCCCATAAAATATTGACATTTAAAAAAACATTAAATAACATGAAAATAAATATATTCAAGATATTATATATCACATATTATTTAACCTATGAAAAATTAATAATTTCTGAATAAGGCATACCTTATAGAAATAAAAGTGGGATGAGAAACCCTTACCTTGCACTTCACATTAGTTGAACTTGAATTAACAACCTATATAATTGTTAAAATAATGTTATTAATTAAAAACAAAACCATATTTTTAATTATGACATCATATATGATCCTTTTATACCATCTTATTACCCATTTGTTAATAATATTTCATTATTACCCATATTTTCAGAGTTAACATCTTCATATTCCTTTGAATGTTTTATCGTGTAACCCTTGATATAGTTTAGTAATAACTAGAATGATATTAAGGTAATAGATAACATATTTATTCATTATATAAATTTTTATAATTAGTCTTGAATGGTGAACATGGAAAATGAATTTCATCATGTTGTAGTGACGATATACTTTATGTATGCATGAGGGACAATATCATTCCATTAATATGTGAAATGGTAAAGAAGTGTGTGATATATTAATTTTTATAGAATTAATATCATCCCATAATTGTCATATATAAATATATATATATTATTTCCATAATTATACCCATCCAATTAAATTTGATATGAAAAACAAATTATAACATAGTGTGGAGATGGAAAGGCATACGTACACACATGCAGTGCTTTCATATTTCATGGGACGGATAAAATGTGGAATATGATTGTTTAATAATCAAAATAATATATCATAATATAAATGATAAAATCATTATAAATTATTGACGGAAACAACATATTAAGAAGAAGTAAAAGAAGAAATAAACTTGAAAGAGTTGGTAATGACGATTACCACTTCTTCGGTGGACTTTATTTATAATTTCTTTTATGGGACCTAGGGTAGGTATTTTGAAAAAAAACCACCAAGACTTTTTTAATATTGTTTTTAATATAATTTGGAATGAATTGGTAGATATAGAAGGCTCACAGTGGTGTGGAGAATTGAAGGAATGAGTTCCCTTCTATAATTAAGGTGAGGGGACCTTTCAAAATTCCTCAAAATATTAAAATATAATAAGGCTACTCTTGATCCCAAGACATCAAAATGAGAAATAAATAAATAATAAAAGACATATTAAACTATATATTATCCACTTTGGCCCTGTAAAATATTTTAATTATTTTAAAAAAATTTAATAAAATATTAATTCAATAAAATATCATTATTGTCATATTTGATACTATTTTTTTAATTTGACTTCAAATACATCAATAAAACATTTTAATTAAAACATAATTCTATAAAACCTCTCTAATATGTTATATAGATCTATATAATCTGATTCACACAATAACACATTCAAATTATATAAAAATTAATATTTTTAAAATAATTTTATTTATTTATGTATTTATTAAATAAATAATATATTAGTATTTCACAAGAATTTAAGGTAATTATATAATTTCTAGAAGATAAGAAATATTTATATAAAAAAAATAATTTCGTTATGATCCAGATAAACATTTATTTTCATTCAGATATTGATTTTTCCCTATGTGAACACATAAAAAATATTAAATACAAATTGAGTGTCTTTTTGTAAGAATATTTGATTTTAATAATATAATTCATTTTCTTAGAAACATTTCCATTAAATTACTAATATTTTGAAATAAGGTGATAAGGGTAAAATATAATTTGTTTAATAATTTATTTCAAAATGTTCAGGTCATGGTTATGCCCTTATCTCTTTATTTTATCCCTTATATAACCATTTTAACTGTTACCGTGACAAAATGGATTTTACTCTTTGAGGGTTAATATAGTTACCCTAAAATGTGAAACAAACCATATATGGATCATTTATGGAATTATAATCATTATTTGAAATTTTTGATGAATATAATTTTTTTAAAAAAAATTATATCATTTAGTAAAATATTATTTACTATAAAAATTCATAATATAAATTTTAATAACTATTCATTACATTGACTTCAATAAAATTACTAAAAAATTTCACATCAAAACAAATATTTTAATAAATTCCTTATATGTATAATTAATCTACAAATTTTTTAGATGGTATTAATTATATAAAATTGTATATATTTTAATATTTTAATATCATATATTTGATATTCCCATTGATAAAATAATTATTGCATCATCAATTTATAATTATTCGAGCTTAAAATTTATTTAATAAAACTTATAAATACAATACTATGATGAAGATAATTTCTTTTTATTTAAAAATACAATTTTTTGTCCAAGACACCTTCTCTATTACCCCATCTTAAAAATTATATAGTTATTAAAAATTGGAATGTGATATCATTGATTTATTTTAAAAATAAAATAATTATTGCATCATCAATTTATAATTATTAGAGCTTACAATTTATTTAATAAAACTTATAAATACAATACTATGATGAAGATAATTTCTTTTTATTTTAAAATTCTATTTTTAGTCCAAGGCACCTTCTCTATTACCCCATCTTAAAAATTATATAGTTATTAAAAATTGGAATGTTATATAATTGATTTTTTTGAAAATAAAATATTACAAATATCATAAACTCATCTAAACTACCACAAATTGTCAAATAACCAAAAATAAATTTATTTTGGATAAAATTTAATCATTTTATAATATTTTGATTTGTTTTAGTGTCATTACATAGTATTTATAATTTTATTTTTAACCTAAATTATATAGTTTACCCAATACCATGGTAATAAAATTACCAAGGATACTATTAATAGTAGTAAAAATGGTAAAAATCTACTAAATTTATAACTTTGAAACCAAATATGGATTATATTTTTCAAAATTCAAACTAATTTTTTTTGAATAATTTAATTTTAAATTAATACCATAAAATAAAATGAAAAACAGTTTTCTGGAAGATGCATTTTTAGCATACAAATGTATTCTTACCAATACATAGTATAAGGATGATTAAAATGAAATAAATTAAATTATTTACAACTAATAATCACTTAATTTAATTTGAGATCAAATCCAAATCATGAAGTGAATTTTAATATAATGAAATTGATAGTTTTATAAAAATATATAGTTTCAATATTCACCAGAAAAATAAATATCTATTGAAAAATACAAAAACTTCACCCTAAGTTAAATTTTAAAGTAATATTTAAATAAATTTATTTTTTAAAATATAATTTATAAAAAATTAGAAATATATATTTAAAATAATCATGTCATTAAAAGGTGGAAAACTGCCATTAAAAAAATATAGTTTTTATGTCTAAAACAGGATTTATTGTTATTTTATGGCTCTAAAATATATTAGATGAATACAAAAAAAATTATTGAATATTTAAATATTAATTTCAAAATGTTGTTAATATTTTTTATACATCTTGGATCTATGATGCATTTTTAATTAAATAGTGTCAATATAGAATAATACAAAACATAAGAATAAACAGGGAATATTTTATTAATAGAGAAATAACTTCATTATATCCTTACAAAACTAGAAATGGATGACTAACATAGTAATATTGAAATAAGATCTAGAAAAACATCTATAACACCTCCCATCAACACAATAATTTCAATTGTGTATCCCACTTACTTCAAATCTACAATAATTTGAAAAGAGATGGCTAGATGAATAGAAAAAATACAAAGAAAAAGGGGGAAGTTGAACACCATTCTGGAGGCATGAAAAGAACTTTGGAATATTTTGATGTTTTTTGAATACTTATTAAAAGATGTATTTATATGAAAAATTTTATACCATTGGGAAGTTATAACTATTGGGGCCTTAGTAGGGGTTAGACGACTTAAAAAAATAAAACAAATTTAAAATGAATAATAATATATCAAAAAATATAGTTTATAAATATGAATAATAATGAAATAAAATAATAAAATTATTTTAATAATAATTAAAACTATTAATGATTTATAATTATAAAATTTAATAAATATATAAGGTATTTTAAAATAAATAGTTTCAAATAATAATGATAATAATATAAAATAACTTATATAATTGTGTATGTAACCTAATGAAAATGATAAATAATACAATGTTAAGTTGATAATAATTATTTTTTCTTTGTTTTACTTTTTTTTGTTTTCATCCCTTAACATCCAAAAGAATATATATATATATTTATATTTATATATATATATATATCCTATAAACCCATATAATATGATTAATCAAGTTTATAAAGGCTTAATGGACACCATTATTCATCCTCCTTTTTCAAATTATCAAACCCTCTTTTCATATTTTCAATTATAATTGTGTGAAACATAATATATATATATTATTAAGAAAATAAAATTGATCATCTATCCATATAAATATAAACAATTGAATGATTTGTTAAAAACATGCACCCAATATCATGATTTTCACATCGAAAATAGATTGAGATTAATAAAAAATTTATAATAAGTGTTATATGTAACCATTTTTTCTAATCACCCAAAAGACCTCATTATTTCCTCAAAATTATTTTCTCATTCTAATTCCCTATTTACAGAATCCAACAATAGACATTCTTCTAATTTATTCAAGTTATGTTAAGGGATATTTTTTATTTAAAAGGTTTTTGTATATATATATATATAATTTAATTTTCTTTAATGTAATGATTTTATTGCATCAAATTTTTATCAAGCATCTTTTTTAGAAAACTATGTCTCAATCTTGATTTCAGACATTGATTTGAATTATAACCATTACAAGGGATGAAATTTAAATCCAATCAATCACAAACACAAATATATATATTATAAATATAGTATATTTTATATGAAATTATTCTATGGTTTTAAATATTCTATTTTAAAACAATATTAAAACATTGTTTTTTATTTTCATCAATAAAATATTTACATTGAAACTAAATTTATATGAGAAATGTTTTATTATATGTATTATATATAGGATATCATTTTATCTATACCATTCCATTTAAAAATAGTTTTAAATGAAAAATATTATCATTTTATATGTGGATTATCTTTATATGTACTTAAATTTCATTCATAACATTGGATACAACCATAATATAAGATATATATAACATTTTCTGCACATTAATTCAAGAATTTAATTAATTTATTAAGCAATTATATTTATTTCTTTTAAATAAGATAAGTTATTTATAATTATATATCTGAATTGGTTATTTTTACAAATTACAAAAAAAATTATTCATCCTTGTAATGAAATTCGTAAGATTATTTTATTTTATGAAAACAAGTTATGTATGGCTTTGAAATGTTTTTGGGTAATGAGTATAATTGTAGGACCGTTGAAAATGTTTTCTTACTTTATGGAACAAGACTATCGAATGATATGGTTTGTTATGGGAAGTGAACCCATGACCTCAAGGGGATGCACTTTAACATGTGATATGGCTATGTGGCCTTATGGTTTTCTTATAGGATGGTAAGTATCATTAACAATCCATAAAAGATATATTTTAAAATTGAGAAATCCAAATAATTATTTAAATGGAATTACAATTTTAAAATTATATGATTTTTATAGTCGTATTCACTGTTTATGTATATTTTGAATATTATTAAATATATGAAAAAACATTTCAAGGTATTCATTTTATCAAATGAAAAATATTTCCAAAGAGAGTAATAGTTTTCTAGAAAAAATGTTCCATTTTTTTAAACCCCATGTTTGGAAAATTAATTATTACCCTATGTTTTAAATTATTTTTCACTGGTTTAGTAGAAATTTATTATATGTTTTTCATATAAGGAGGCATCACATGTGAAGGAAATTGTATAATTGTTTTCACATCTTTAATAAATTGTAATGAATTTTTCAAATACATCCAATCCAAGACCAGAAATGGTGCTAGAATACATAAGGTTTTCTGTATTTTTCAATTGTATTTTATAAAAAATACATATTACTTTTAAGTAAAGAATCTTGAAGAGCGGTTTTGGGTCATTACACTTGGTATCAGAGAAATGGTCTAGATAAGGTGGGAAATAAAAACAAATTAATAATATTAGTATGACTTCTCTATAAAATTAGTTTTCCTTTATATTTTCATATGGAATGTAGAATAACATGAAAAACTACTTTGTCCCTTCTAGAAAAATTACTCATAAAATTAATTCTAAAATCATTCTCAAATTATTTCTATCACTATTCAAGCCTTCAACTATATTATAAACACATTTATAAGATATCCAACACACATGACATAATTAGATTATTTAGAAGATCATGTTTTTTCTATTATGTAATGTTTCATACACAACATCCATATTATGCATGAAAAGGAAATAATTATGAGGGGATTTTTAAATGTATTTCCTATTATTATCATTTTGGGTATTTAGTGAAATATTTGGATGCTACGATAGAGGGTGACCTCTATGTAGCCTATATGTGTCTAGATTTATGTTTTTGTCTATATGGAACAGTTAAAGAGATTAATATATTAGAACATGAGCCAGTTCGATTTTTCTATAGAAATTAAGTCCACTCAAACGTCTCTAATCATTATACACCTCATACATCCGTCTCAACATCTTGTTGATGTTTACATGAATTTGACCCAAATTTCTCAAGTTGTGTGTGTTAAATAGAAGTTAAATTTCATTAAATCACACTAAGTATTGGTTTCATTGGAAGAAACCTTCTTCTCTCGAGAATCTCCATCAATGGATATTCTGGTGAAACTATGCATTAATTATTATAATGAAATTTTAATAATCATAAATAATAATTTTTTTTGTGTTAGAACACCAAAGTTGAAGTTAGAAAGAAGAAATGGGGTTTGGGTATGAATTAATTCCGAGGTTATAATTTTATTAGCTGGGGGGAGATTTATAATCCTATATATATGATAAATTTAGATTTTTAATAAATTGTTTCAATATATATGAATGAAAAACATAAGTATAAAAGGTATTATTTTATAAATAGAACACTGATTTCATTACATCCTTACAAAACTAGAAAACTATGACCAATTTAGTAATCTCACAATAAGTTCAAGAAACATAATAGAACACCCTATATCAACATAATAATGCTAAATATGGAGCACAATTCATTTTAATATTCCATAATATTAATATTGATAGAGATAAGAATAGTAAAAATACTGAAAAAAGGGGGTAGTAGAGCACCATTATCAAAGAAAGAAAATAGCTTTGAAATATTTTGATATTTTTCAAATACTTATTGACATAGTTATTTATAGGACTTATTTTTTACTGTTGGAAAATTATAACCATTTGGGTCTTAGTAGCTGTTATGCATCATAAAAATAAATTTGAAACAAATTTAAAATGAATAATAATATATTTAAGAGGATAATTTGAAATTCAAATAATACTGATATCACGTAATAATTTTTTTTAATAATAAGTAAATAATTTAAAGTTGTTTAATTACAAAATATAATAAATATAAAACTAATTTTCATTTTAATTGTTTCAAATAATAATCATAATAATATACATCGACTTTTAGAATGGTGTAACCAAACAAAAATGATAAAATATTAAATGTTACATTTATAAATATTTTTAATTAATTTTTTTTAAAAGTTTTAATTTAAAAAAAATATTTTTACTCTCCCATACCTGCAAAGGTAGTTGTGCAACCACAACATAGGTGTGTATTTTAAAAGACTTCAGTGAGTGGGGGTACATGGATGCATAGCACCATAAACTCCATCAGGCTCGAGCATAGTTCCCACAAGGATCAAGTGAAAAACTGTGTGTAGGGACCACTCTATGTGTGTATAGTGAGGACAAAAATCCCACATGAGCCCATCTGTAGGGATCCTTTCTGTGTGTTCTTGTGTTTTAGGGATGAAAATGTTGTGACTTTTGGTATAAACTGTGTCTAGAACTCCTACCTTTTTGATGTGGGAAGTGTTCTAAAACCTCATGGGGTGATATTGGCCTTTTTTGATGATTGGTCTCATCAGAGCGATTCATTATTTTTTGGATAATATTCTTTGCGGGTTCTTCATTCCCACACCTTCTGACCAGTATATCTCAAAACTATCATGATCTTTTCCTTTATTGTGGTCTCATTGAACTGGTGGCCCCATCTCAATTCCGATTCTCCAACAAAAAAATTGAATTATTAATAAAATGTCAGACAAACTATTTACTAGAGAATGAATATAATTTTTTTATTTTCCTATGTCAACTTCTAAAGGAAGCTATATATATATATCATATCAACCCATATAATCTGATTAAATGATTTATAAAGGATTAGTGGACCTCATTATTTTTCATTCTTTATCAAAATTTCAAAACTCCCTTTTCATATTTTCATTTCGATCAGTGTGAATTCTAATATATATATATATATATATATATATATATATTATCATGAAAATAATAACCAGAAACTTGATCATATAAATCTAAACCCTCAAAATATTTTTCAAAAGGATGTACCCAATGTCATGATTTTATCACAAAAAATAGATTTAGATAAATAATATATATAGATTTAGTGTTATATATAACCATATTTTCTTCTCACCCAAAAGATATGATCCTTTTTGAAAAATTATTCTCCAACTCTACTTCTCTATTCCCAAAATCCAACAGAAGCCTTGCTTTTTATTCTTCCATGTAAAGGTATAGGATATTTTTGAATTAAATATGTATGTATATATATATATACTTTCAAATTCTATAATATAAGGATGTTATTTCTTCAAATTTATATCAATACGATGTATTATAAAAAGTCTCTATCTTGTTTTCAAACTTTTAATTTAATTATAAACCTTTCAATGAAATAATTTAAATCTCAATCATATATATATATATATATATATATTATGTAGACAGTTACTGTTATAAAGAAAAATTCTATTTTTGAAAATCAGATATGTTAAAACCAAATTTTTTTTGGTTTCATTATTGTTATCTTTGAATGATTTACATTACAAAATAATTTCTATGACAAAGATTATTATTTTTTATATTCTATATAGTCTATCATTTTATGTGTACAATTATATTTACAGAATGTTGTAAATGATAAAATTTATCTTTTTAGGTGTGAATTGATGTTACATTTATAGTAATGCCATTCATAAAATTAGATACGATCATCATATAAGAGATTATTGACATTCTATGCACTTTAATTCAATAATTTATTTAATTTTTTATGAACTAATATTTATGTATTCTTAATAATATCAATTCTTTGTAATTATGGATTTCTATGGGTTAATTTTAGAAATTCCAAAAAAATGATTATTCCATATAAATAAATTTGTAATATTATTTTCATCTATGAAAATAATTTATGTATGGCTTGGAATGTTTTTAGGTTATGAGTGAGAAAGGAATGACCATATAATTTTTTTAAATTATGGATTTAGAGTGTCTAATCATATGGTGTGGTATGAGAAGTAAACCAGGGACCTCCAGAGGAGACACTCTTACATGTATAAGACACAGCGACCCTATGGTGTTTTATTATAAGGCCACATCCTTAAACCTTACTTAATCTTGAGTTATTACATGATTACACATTGAGGATCTTTTCGGGTTTAGAGTTTTAGAGAATTAGATCATAAAACTTGCATTACATTCCACATATAAACAAAGTGGTTACATAAAGATAGTATTCTTCATTCCCATCAATGGAAACATATTTAAAATAAAACATCGATTCTTTCTTGACACTTCCTTGACACTATCATCACATCATGTACCTTTCCCTTGACCTGTGAAAAAAATTTCAAAAAAAGACTTGGGATGAGCATAAAAAGCTCAATAAGGGATATAAAAATATATGGAAAGGAAACATGGGTACATATATACATAATAATGAAATCATAATTTACCCATAAAACATAAGCACTTTAACATACCTCATTAAATCATGAATAAATCATAGAAATCATAAGACATAAAGGTAACTTGAGGCATTCATAACAATCTTACGTAGGGAGTAACCCTCTTGGTTACGTTTGGAAAACCCATCACAGTATATTCCCTAAATCTCTTCGGAGAAACCTTAACGTTTCACTCTTTCGCATTACCCAATGCATTGGAGAGCTATATCGAGCACACCCGCCCTTAGTTTATCATGGGACCACCCGTCTTCATAATAATGCCCAAGAACCTCAACATAATCGTATCACATAAAACATGCATAAAGGAAACATAAAATTTCCACATTTTAATCACAAGATATCAATAAAACACACTGATATAATAAAAACATTATGAAAACCATTTTCAATACCAAAATAAATGAAAAGTATAACATGGTATTTATTTTTCTTTTAAAAAAAAGTATGGCTTGTAGAGGAAGCCGAAACTCAAATAATGGTCACGACGGCAGAGAAGTCATTGTCACCACATACGTACAAAAAAAAAATTCCCTCTTGTCTTTTAGTAAACGCTTTGTATACAAAATTTCCCTTTTGAATAAACGTAAAAGTAAAAGGGGTTTATACACCTTATAAAAGCAGGTTTTGTATAAAACAAAATATGCCTCAATGAAAGGAGATTGAGATGAAGTCCCATACCTCGGGTCCGACTTGACTCGATCATTCTTTAATGTCCCGAATAATAAACCTGAGTTAATTTCTACTTGCTTAAGAACCTTTTTCAAGTTCATTATTCCTTTTATATCACTTATTTCCATGTCATGAACACTATGTAATTATTTAAGTTAATAACGGTCGTTTTAACAATCATTGGTACTTGAGTAAAAAATAAGCCCTTTATAATTACAAATTGTTCATGTATCCATTATATCCAGAATGGTATTCATGATGTAGATGTAATATATATCCAGTATATACATGCATTTATATTATTAAATAATCATTTAGAGGTAAGAAATGAAATGCACCGTTTATGGAGACGGTAAGCCGTAAGTACGCATGGACGCTACTTTCATTTATATTTCGTTTTGTATAGAATGGAATCATAATGATATAAAGTTATATTATAATTGCAGTATAATATCATATATAATATCATAGTTCCATCCTTTATACGTCCCACATATGGTATTTAACGAATCAAATCACTTTGAGGGGGCGGTAGTCCGCACTTCCTTAAATGAAGATATCGCGTTTACCTACAATGGAAACCATAAAGGTATGCCCAAAATGAAAAATACAGAATCTTAAGGAAAACATAATAATATTATATATCTTATATAAATATAGTGACATCTTAATGACCACCTTTGAAGGTGTTAAAATAATGTTGAACAATCATCGTTTCGGGAGGCATACATTCACCATCCACGGAAACTGTATATCCTTTAACCATTAGATGTAGGTGTGTGTAAGTGTTGCTCGAATACTTCTTATAAAAACATCCTATTATATTTAAGATAATGGAGTTGTTACTAAATAAATGAATAAAAAGAGTTTAGGTGGTTGGAGAAGCAAAATAAAACAAAAGGACTCAAGTGAAGACATTACCTTAAAATTGGGTAACTCCCTTTGGTTTGAGCTCAAAGGCTTCCTTGGGAAGAATTCTACCCAAAGTGAGGATTCAAGGAGTAAGATAGGGATTTGGAGAGATATAATGGTTAGGGGTTGGCCAAGCCAAAGGCTTTGGAAGTGTGGGTAAGGAGGTAGAGGTGGGGGCCTTTTATAAGAGGAGAGGAGAGGCACTCTTGGAAAGTAAAGAAATGTTACTCTATTTTCAAATGGTTATCGGATTTTAAAAGTCCCACATTGATATAATTCGAGGATAAAGTGATAAGAGTTAGACATATACACATCCAATAGGTTTTGGACATGTGTAGGTCTTAGATTTTACATTATCTTTCCATTTTATTTAAATCGTCAAATAATCAGGTCATCGCTGCATCATTATGATGTCATAAATAATTTAATTTATTTAAAGTCTAAAAATTATAAAAAAGTACTATGATATAGGAAATAGTTTTATCTTTCCAAGGACTATTTATTTTCTAAAAGATAATTTATGTAGACAAAATTAAAAATATTTTACTTAGGTGATACTTTCTTTGTTACATTTAACATTCTTTAAAAAACAAAAAGATAAAAAGTCACTTTATCAGAAAAGTGATTTCATGGGGCCCCCATGTTTGGCACAAGGAATCCCATGGTCGTCCCTAAGAAAAAAAGTAGCCTTAGGACACATTTTGGTGTCATTTTTTATTCTTATGATATTATTTTATTATCCTTAATTACCCGATTACTCATTAATCAAGATAATTAAAGATAATTACTGTCGTTACTATTCATAATGTCCAAAAACAAAAGAGTCTTAATTACATAATTTGGACCTTCTGATTAAAAATATTTAATCCATTTTTCCAAATTCCAAACACATAAATTGATATAATTTATTTAAAAATAATTCCCATTGTCAAAACAAATAGCGGGTTTTTTTTTGAAACAATATCTATGAAAAGTTTGGCATTAGTTTATGACCAATTTCAAAGTGAAATTAATCCTTATGACCACCATTGGATTAAATGGTAAAAATATACTCATATTACACTTTAATACCAATTAGAAATATAATCTAACCATATAATGAAATTAAATAAAAAGGCAGTTTTGATGTAAAATGCAGTATTTTTCACTATTCATTAAAAAATGAACATTGTCAGAAAAATACCAAAAATTTATCCAATGTAAATTTCAATGTCCCAATTATAATGAATATGTTTATTTTGACAAATATAGATTATAAAATTGTCAAAAGTTTTATTTAAAAAGGGTTTTCCATCAAAAGGCAGTAAAACAATCTTTTAAGAATATTAGTGTATTCCATGATTAAGATTGGATTTATTTTCATTTTAAGCCTCTAAAACACTATCTAATTAATTAATAGACATAGATAAAAATATCTATTATTCATTACTTACTTTGGATGTTACATCCTTACCCCCTTTAGAAAATCATGTCCCCGCAATTTATTTACTTATCAAATAAATGGGGGTACTTATCCCTCATTGCATTTTCAGATTCCCATGTTGCATGTTCCATCATGTGGTTTTTTCACAAAACCTTTACCTGATTAATCAACTTATTCCATCTCACTTTCTCCCTGTGGTCATGAATCTGGACCGGATTTTCCTCATAAGATAGGTTCTCTTCCAGCTGAACTACCTCTGGACTCAAAACATGAGATGGATCTGGCATGTACTTTCTTAGCATCAAAACATGAAAAACATTGTGTACCAGAGATAAACTCGGAGGTAAAGCCACTCGGTAAGCAACTGATCCAACTCTCTCCAGAATTTCATATGGTCTGATGAACATTGGACTCAGCTTTCCTTTATTACCAAATCGCATCACACTTTTCCATGATGATACTTGGAGAAAAACATGATCACCTACCTCAAAAGAGAGATCCTTCCTCCTATTGTCCGCATAAATCTTCTGCCTACTCTAAGCTGTTGTCATGTGTTTCTGTATTAGCTGAACTTTTTTTTGCCAACTCTTCTACCTATTCTGGTCCCATCAACTTCCTTTCACCCACTTCATCCCAGAAAGCAGTAGTTCGACACCGCTTCCCATATAATGCCTGAAATGGTTCCATCTCTATACTAGAATGAAAACTGTTATTATATGAAAATTCATCCAAAGAATGATGTTGGTCCCAACTTCCTTGATAATCCATCGAACAAGCTTGTAGCATATCCTCCAAGGCCTGAATTGTTCATTCCGACTGCCCATCTGATTGAGGATGAAAAGTTGTACTAAAATTTAATTCAGTACCCAACGACTTCTAAAGGCCTTTACAAAAGTTAGAAGTGAACCTGGGATCACGGTCAGATAAAATGGAGAGAGGAACTCCATGTAACCTGACTATCTCGTTAAGATACAAACGGGAAAATTTATCTAGGAAAAAAGTATCTCGTATAGCAAGGAAATGAGCAGATTTAGTCAAGCGATCACCAATAACCCATATTGCATTATTACCTAGAGATGTCTTCGGTAATCCCACAACAAAGTCCATGGATATATTCTCCTATTTACACTCTGGCACTGGTAAAGGCTGAAGCATCCCTTTCGGTAACTACCACTCTACTTTAACCTGCTGACAAGTCAAACACTTCACAATAAAATAAGCAATATATCTTTTCATTCCATCCCACCAGTAATACTCCCGAAGATCTCTATATATCTCAGTATTTCTAGGATGAACTGAAAACGGAGAACTATGAGCTTCACATAACAAATCTCTCCTCAACTGTAAATCACAAGGCACACACAATCTCTTCCCAAATCTCAAAACACAATCATTATCAATGTTGAATTCAGGAAAATTACCCTTCTCAACCAGCTTTACCTTTTTCTGCAACTCACTGTCTTGCTTCTGTGCTTGCATGATTCTGTCTGATAGAGATGATCTCACTGATACCTGAAACAAAACAGAAGAACATCCTGCACCAATAGCTTCTATGCCAAAGTTCATCAAATCCTTAACCAAAGGATCACGTTCCAAACGCAACATTGCTAATGAAGCCTTACTTTTTCAACTCAAAGCATCAGCCACTTTATTTGCTTGTCCTGGATGGTAATGAATTGTACAATCATAATCTTTGATTAATTCCACCCATCTCCTCTGTCTCATGTTTAACTATTTCTGAGTGAATATATACTTTAAAATTTTGTGATCAATATATATTTCACACTTTACTCCATACAAATGATGCCTCCAAATTTTTAAAGCGAAAACAACAACAACTAATTCCAAATCATGTGTAGGGTAATTTACCTCATGATTTTTCAACTGTCACGAAGCATAAGAAATTACCTGATTATTCTGCATTAGAATGAAACCAAGTCTTTTCAATGAAGCATCACTATGTATAACAAACTCACCATTCCTGGAAAGAAGTTCCAAAATTGGAGCATTCACGAAACTTCTTTTCAATTCCTGAAAACAATCATCACATTCTTTTGTTCAGATAAACTGAACACCCTTCCAAGTTAGCTTAGTCATTGGACTAGATAACCGTGAAAAATTTCTAACAAACCTTCGGTAATATCCTGCCAAATCAAGGAAGCTACAAATCTCACATACAATTGTGGGTCTGGGCCAATGTTCAACAACCTTTGTTTTTGCAGGATCAACAGTTATCCCATCATTAGAAACAATGTGACCAAGGAAAGAAATTTGTTGCAACCAAAACTCACTCTTTTTGAATATTTGATACAATTTATTTTCTTGTAAGGTTTGAAAAATAAACCTTAAATGTCTTTCATGCTCCTCTTTACTTTTAAAAAAAACCAAAATATCATTAATAAACACAACCAACATTTTTCACCTGAGTCAACTGATCCATCACTGCAACAAACTGTTTTGTTCTAATTCTGACCATCTCAGGATACTGATTTGAAAGGTCATTTCCCTATGCATGCCTTCCTAGAAAAGCTGTTCTATTTCCTCTATGAAAAGCCATTCTTAACACAAAATATCTTAGGCGAAGCAACATGGTAATCTGTAAATGCTATATCATTTCAATCATACCATAAATTAATTTATTATTTAACAATTTTCTAACTCCTAAAGCTATCTAAACCGACCTCTGATACCAACTATAAGGCACCAGCCTTAAACCTTACTTAATCTTGATTTATTACAAGATTACACATTGAGGATATTTTCTGGTTTAGAGTTTTAAAGAATTAGATCATAACACTTGCATTACATTCCACATATAAACAAAGTGGTTACATAAAGATAGTATTCTTCATTCCCATCAATGGAAACATATTTAAAATAAAACATGGATTCTTTCTTGACACTTCCTCGACACTATCATCATATCATGTACCTTTCCCTTGACCTATGAAAAACATTTCAAAAAAAGACTTGGGATGAGCATAAAAAGCTCAGTAAGGGATATAAAAATATATGGAAAGGAAACATGGGTACATATATACCTAAGAATGAAATCATACATTACCCATAAAACATAAGCACTTTAACATACCTCATCAAATCATGAATAAATCATATAAATCATAAGATATAAAGGTAACTTGAGGCATTCATAACATTCTTACGTAGGGAGTAACCCTCTTGGTTACGTTTGGAATACCCATCACAGTATATTCTCTAAATCTCTTCGGAGAAACCTTAACGTTTCACTCCTTCGCGTTACCCAATGCATCAGAGAGCTATATCGGGATCACTCGCCCTTAGTTTATCACGGAACCACCCGTTTTCATAATAATTCCCAAGAACCTCAAAATAATCGTATCACATAAAACATGCATAAAGGAAACATAACATTTCCACATTTCAATCACAAGATATCAATACAACATATTTATATAATAAAAACATTATGAAAACCATTTTCAATACCAAAATAAAAGAAAAGTATAACATGGTATTTATTTTTCTTTTAAAAAGAAGGTATGGCTTGTAGAGGAAGCCGAAACTCAAATAATGGTCACGGCGGCGGAGAAGTCATTGTCGCCGCATATGTACGACAAAAACATTCCCTCTTGTCTTTTAGTAAACGCTTTGTATAAAAAAGATCCCTTTTGAATAAACATAAAAGTATAAGGGGTTTATACACCGTATAAAAGATGGTTTTGTATAAAACAAAATATGCCTCAATGAAAGGAGATTGAGACGAAGTCCCATACCTCGGGTCCGACTTGACTCGATCATTTTTTAATGTCCTGAATAATAAAACTGAGTTAATTTATACTTGGTTAAGAACCTTTTTCAAGTTCATTATTCCTTTTATATCACTTATTTCCATATCATGAACACTATGTAATTATTTAAGTTAATAACGGTCGTTTTAACGATCATTGGTACTTGAGTTAAAAATAATCCCCTTATAATTACAAGTTGTTCATGTATCCATTATATACAAATGGGTATTCATGATTTAGATATCAAATATATCTAGTATATACATGCATTTATAATATTACATAATCATTTAGAGGTATGAAATGCAATGCACCGTTTATGGAGACGGTAAGACGTATGTACGCATGAACGCTACTTTAATTTCTATTTCATATTTTATAGAATGGAATCATAATGATATAAAGGTATATTATAATTCCAGTATAATATCATATATAATATAATAGTTCCATCCTTTAGACATCCCACATATGGTATTTAACGAATCAAATAACTTTGAGGGGGTGGTAGTCCACACTTCCTTAAATGAAGATATCGTGTTTACCCATAATAGAAACCATAAAGGTATGCCCAAAATGAAAAATAAATAAGCTTAAGGAAAACATAAAAATATTATATATCATATATAAATATAGTGACATCTTAATGGAAACCTTTTAAGGTGTTAAAATAATGTTGAACAATCATCATTTCGGGAGGCATAAATTCACCATCCACGGAAATAGTATGTCCATTAACCATTAGATGTATGTGTGTGTAAGTGTTGCTCGAATAATTATTATAAAAACATCCTATTATATTTATGATACTAGAGTTGTTACAGAAGAAATGAATAAAAAGAGTTTAGGGGGTTGGAGAAGAAAAAAAAACAAAAGGACTCAAGTGAAGCCATTACCTTAAAATCGGGTAACTCCCTTTGGTTTGAGCTCAAAGGCTTCCTTGGGAAGACTTCTACCCAAAGTGAGGATTCAAGGAGTAAGAGAGGGATGTGGAGAGAAAGAATGGGCAGGTTTTGTCTGAGACAAAGGCTTTTTATGTGTGGGTAAGGAGGTAGAGTTGGGGGCCTTTTATAAGAGGAGAGGAGGGGCACTCTTGGAAAGTAAAGAAATGTTACTTTATTTTCAAATGGGTTTCGAATTTTAAAGTTCCCACATTGATATAATTCTAGGATAAGGTGATAAGGGTTCGAAATATACCCACCCCATAGGTTTTGGAGATGTGTAGGTCTTATATTTTACATTATCTTTCAATTATATTTAAATCATCAAATAATGAGGTCATCACTGCATCATTATGATGTCATAAATAATTTAATTTATTTAACGTATAAAAATTATGAAAAAATACTATGATGTATGAAATTGTTTTAGATTTCCAATTACCATTTATAGTCTAAAATATCATTTTTGTAGACAAAATTAAAAATATTTTACTTAGGTGATACATTCTTTGTTACATTTAACATTCTTTAAAAAATAAAAAGATAAAAAGTCACTTTCTCACAAAAGTGATTTCATGGGGCCCCCATGTTTGGCACAAGGAATCCCATGGTCGGCCATGAGACATCCAGTAGACTTTGGACACATGTTGGTGTCATTTTTTATTATTATGATATTATTTTATTTTCCTTTACTACCTGATTACTCATTAATCAAGGTAATTAAAGATAATTACCGTCGTTACTATTCATAATGTCCAAAGACAAATGAGTCTTAATTACATAATTTTTACCATCTGATTATAAATATTTAATCCATTTTACCAAATTCCAAACACATAAATTGCAATAATTGATTTAAAAATAATTCCCGTTGTCAAAACAAATAGCGGGTTTTTTTGAAACAATATCTATGAAAAGTTTGGCATTAGTTTATGACCAATTTCAAAGTGAAATTAATCCTAATTACCACCATTGGATTAAATGGTAAAAGTATATCCAGATTACACTTTAAGACCAATTAAAAATATAATCTAACCATATAATTAAATTAAATGAAAAGGCAGTTTTGATGTAAAATGCAGTATTTTTCACTATTCATTAAAAAATGAACATTGTCAGAAAAATACCAAAAAATTATCCAATATAAATTTCAATGTCCCAATAATAATGAATATGTTTATTTTGACAAATATAGGTTATAAAATTGTCAAAATTTTGATTTAAAAAGGGTTTTCCATCAAAAGGCAGTAAAAGAATCTTTTAAGAATATTAGTGTATTCCATGCTTAAGATTGGATTTATTTTCATTTTAAGCCTCTAAAACACTATCTAATTCATTAATAGACATAGATAATAATATCTATTATTCATTAATTACTTGGGATGTTACATTTATGTCCTGCTAAGTATCATATATAATCCTAGAAATTTCTCATTTTCAAAATTGAGAAATTGAAATAAGTATTTCAAAATAATTATTATTTTGAAATTATATAGTTTTAAAATTAATAT
Organism: Viscum album; assembly: GCA_963277665.1. Classification (NCBI taxonomy): domain Eukaryota; kingdom Viridiplantae; phylum Streptophyta; class Magnoliopsida; order Santalales; family Viscaceae; genus Viscum; species Viscum album. Next base: position 522,694,182 of record OY728145.1, read on the forward strand.
TCACTATTTATGGATATTTAGAAAATTATTCAATGTATGAAAACAATTTTCTAGGTATTGATTTTATAAAATGATTAATGTTTTCTAGTAGATTTATAATTTTCAAAAAAAGTATTTCCAAATGTTATTAAAAACCCCATACTATGGAAATTAATTATCACCCTATGTTTAAAATTATTTATTATAGGTTTAGTATAAATTTAGTTGATTTTTGTTTCATATATGGAGGATGTGAAAATGTTAAAAATTGTATAATTATTTTTTACATCTTCCACAAATTTTTTTTCAGTTTTACAAATCTCCAAATCCTAGAATGGAAAAGGTTATGGGATGTAAAATATTTTTTTGTATTTGTCAGTTTTATTTTTTTAAAACAATACACATAATCATTATGTACTAAATATGGAATCACGATTTCGGAGATTTACACTATTTATTCCAACCAATTTAACATCTAGGTTGTGATGATTTTTCATTGTTCAAATTAATATGGGTGTTATGTACAATGTAAGTATTTTATGTGATAAAATTTAAAACTATACATACCATAAAATCATAAGATGATATATTTTACCCTCCTTCATTATATTTTTTCCTTTCAATTTGAAACTCCATATCAAAAATAAATGGTCAATTCTTGAAATTTACTTTTTAGGAAACCCACATCGTAAATAGGGATAATAAAAAATACACTAAAAAATCACAAAAATGAAATGTGAAGGACACTACAACATTAAGAATTTTATTTGGAGAACATTAGTGGAAAGTGAAAACATGGTCATGGAGGATACATATACTAATAATGTTTTTATGGATAATTATATAAAAAATTTTCATTATAAAGATAACTGTCAAAAGGCCATAAACTTTGTTTAAGTTAAAAGATCATTGATATCTAAAAAATAAAAGTATAGAGGTAATACTATTGGTTCAAAATATTTTTCCTTGAGTTCATGGATTATTTTAAATTCCAAAGATCACTTTAGAAAATAAACTTAACTGATTTCATTTCATGTCATTTTCATAATCACAACCTTTGGTTGTGCCTAAATCTTATCCCAGGAAATGGATATTAAAGATGAATTTATCATTCCTGAATAACTTTAATGAAAAGATCCATAAGTCATTCCTTCAGTGTTTAATGTTTTTTCCAAAATAAGAATGGTTATAACATGTTATCCAATATAAAAAATCCTAGATAAACTTCCAATAATAATATCCAATTTTCAACAAAATCCATTCTATACATAGTTACCTTTAGAATCATTCAAAATAAATCTATCCAAATTCAATGTATAAAAAATTAGGTGGAAGGTCAATAAATATTAAAAATAAGCATGAAATTATATTCCCCAAACAATATATTATTAATCTTATTGTCACAATAAAAAATACATGAATACCTTGATAAGCTTAAAACCATAATGAAAACCTTTATAAAATATATGGTTGTCAAATATATTTTTTATATCCAAAAACATAATAAACTAAATATATATAACATAAATCCTCAAATTACTAACCGATTTCATGATCACTAATATTATACCATTAACATTTATTTCTAATTGGGAACATATTTAGTGTTATCTTTCCCAAATAATGTGTTTTTCAAAAGATCAACTTGAAACAGAATCAATTCACCTCGTTACTGATACTACTCAACATTTGATTCCAAATCCTTATAGAAGTGGTACAATTGTACAACCCATATATATCTCATGATTCTTATAACTAGGTCATCATTTATAAAATAATTTCTGAATTGAAATAATCAATAACATTAATCATTCAACTTCATTCTTAAACCATTAAATATGATTCATCATCTTATTCCTCAATACCTCCTTCCTTTAATTTATTATTTGTAGTCCCTTCATCATCTGTACTATAACCATTAATTTTATAACCATGATAATAATTTTTCCTCTAGGATATATGTCTGCATAATGACCATATTTTCTACATATGGAATATTAAATCATCTATAATAACATAAGGAGATAATTATTCCAAACTTTTCATTATTCATCAAAAATATCATACTTTATAACCTTTTAACTCCAACGAAAACATCTTCCCAGTCCTCTAAGAAACTAAATTGGGTATCTATACTCATATTATTTATATATATAAAAATAAATCTTCTTTTATAAATGGTAATTACCACACCAAATATTAGAAAATTATATCCTTATATTATTTGGTGAGTCTGGGAGTTAGTTAAGGTGTAACTTGTTAATCATATATAATGATAACTGATTAAGAACAGTCACAATATCATTTATTATAATGATAATTCCATTTCATTTGTCATTAATACATTGCCTATAAAATTAGATATTAACTCAATACCTTCTAATTCTGACCATTGACTAAAATTCAAATCATAGTGTGAGTACCACTAATCATAGTGATGGAGTTATGAAGAATCATTTATATGAAGCTTAAATCATTCCACCTTGTTCTCAATATATGAGTCCTTATGTTTAAACTTAGTTATTAATTATAATTATCCAATATATTGGAAGTTTTCCTATACATTGACATAGCCTCAAATTCACTCATAGAGTTATTTTTTTATAATCCATAATTTCTTAAATCCAGTTTATAAAGTTTCTACTAAACTTCCTATAATACCAACTATAAGAACCCTAACCCCAATAGTCTAAAGCTTATTCCTCACATTATTTCATTGAAATGATTTCAATGAATCACAACCAAAAGGACTTAATAGTTTAATAATCATTATACACAAAGCACCATATATATTGGGATTAGAAAATGAAACATGATACATAAAAATAATAAAATTCTCAAAATCCATGAAATTTATTCCATGAATTTATCATTGTATCTCGGGGAAAGAAAATAAAATTATGGGCGATCTCAAATGATCTGTAAGGTTTATGTATATGAGAATAAATAATTAATCAAAGTGAATAAATAACATAGAAAGATAATTAATTGATAAAAAATTCAATTTAAAAACTTGAAAAAATATATCGAGAAAAATAAACAAACACACATTCAATTTAATTAATAAAATGAGAATAAAAATCATTCATAGATATTTTACTAGTGAGAATACTCAAGATAATAATAACTGAATTTTGAAAATAGACAATGAATAATTATTGGAAGTCATGTTTCTGGAACATGAACAACTACTATCATTGCATTTCCCAAGATAGTCTATTCTATAGTTAAAAACTCTCATAATGTTATCTTAACGAATTCTTCCCATGAGACAACTGATGCATCGAGGGGATACCTATAACCGGGAACCACCTATTTCTTCTAGTCTAACGAATTACTCATATAATGAATATATTATTTAACTAATAAACAATGTTCCTTATAATAAAATATCAGTACTAATTAAAAGACAAGGATTTAACAAAATTGTTAAATTTAATCAAAAAAATTTCAATGTAAACACCATATATAAAAATTGAATATGGTTTATGTAATAATACAATGAATAAATTATGTGTATCAACTATAATACACATAATAATTTTAAATACATTATAATACAACCAAAATTTATTTTACACATTATTTTATAATGACATAATCAATGAAGTATAGGTTTAATCGAATTAATGGAAAGTAAGTTATGAAATCAATTAACACATTGGAATCAGATGAATAATATTCCCTATGATGGAATTAAATATAAAAAATCATTAAATACCATGAAAATAAATAGATTCATGATATGATATATCAAAGAGGCAGTACAACAGAAAAAATAAATAAGTCGTGAATGAGGCATATCTCATAGAAATAAAAGTGATATGAGAATCTTTTACCTTGAATTTTATATTATTTGAATGTGATTTAACATACACTAAAATGGTATAAATAATCTTTCTAATTTACAAAGGAACCATATTTATACTTATTAAATCATATATGATCCTCTTATATCATATTATCACCCACTTACAGGTAATATTTCATTTTTACCCTTGTTTCATGTGTAAACTTCTTTATTTTCCTATGTGTGTTTTGTATTTTATGTACTAGACTTAGTTTCATCATATGTAAAATTATATTAAGGAAATTTATATCTTATTTATTTATTCTATAAATTTTTATAGTCACTCTTCAATAGTGAACATTGAAAATGAATCACATCACATTATAAAGATGATAAGTCATACGTACGAACAGGCGACAATATCATGACATTAATGGGTGAAACTGTAAAAAAGTGGTTGATATATTAATTTTTATAGAATAAATACCATGTTATAAATATCATATATATCTATTATTTCTATCACTATAACCATACATGTAATGAGGAGATGTAAAACAATACACCACAACGTGAAGACAGTAAGACATATGTACGCACGCGTTGTGCTTTTGTTTTTCGTAGGATAATTAAAAGGTATAATATAGTTTTACCATCATCATAATAAAATATCATCATATATATGACACTTTATTTATTAATTTTTAATCAAAACAACTTCTGAAGAGGAAGTATAAGAAGAAATACAATTGAAATGGTCGGTAAAGATGATTACCTCTTTTTCAGAGGATTTCCTTTATAACATTTCTTATGGGTCCTATGATAGGTATTTGGGAAGAATAATAACCTATATAACTTGGATAATGATTTTGGAAAGATAAATGGTAAGTATGTGGTCAATATGGGATGATGAAATTGGTGTCAATATATGAAGGAATGGGTCCCCTCTTGTAATTGTGGTGAGGGGCACTTTATGAATTTGTCAAAATATTAAAATATAATAAGGCTATTCTAGAGACAAAGACATATAAATGGGATATAATTAAATATGGTAATAAAATTTAGAGAATATATTATCCCTAAATTTCTTATTAGTGATTTTAATGATTTTAAATTCATTTAATAAACTATTTATTCAATAAAATATCATTATTGTCAAATTTGATACTATTCATTTAATTCAACTTCAAATACATCAAGAAAAAGTGTTAATTAGAATATCTTTATTCCAATCCTCTATAATTTGTTATATAGATCTTTAAAATTCATTTATGACATTGAAACATTCAAATTATATGAAATGTAATATTTTTAAAATCATTTATTTTCTTTATTTATTTATTAACTAAATACAGTATTAGTATTGTAGAAGAATTTAATGTAATTAAATAAATTATAAAAATTAGAAATAAATTTCAATAATAAACATAATTTAATTTAAATTTAAACATACATTTAATTTTTTTCATATATTCATTTTTTACTTATGTGAACTCATAAAAGATATTAAATATAATGAGAGTGACATTTTGTAACTACCATTGATTTAAAAAATATTAAATTCATTTTCACGGAAAAGTGTCTATTAAATTACTCAAATTAGAGAATAAGGTGATAATGGTATAATATAATTTATCATATTTTTTTTGTAAATGTTTATGTTATTGTTAAAACCCTATTGTTTTTAACCCCAATTTAACAATTTTAAATCCTACTATGAAAACATGGATTTTAACTCAGTGAGGATTATTATAGTTACCATAGAATGTGAAATGACCCATAAATGGATCATTTAACAAATTTTTATCATTATGAAAATTATTTTTCCAAATATAATATTTTTAAGTATTTTATATCATTCAATAAAATATTATTTACTATAAAATATTCTTATTGTCAATTTTTAGAACAAATCATTACATTGAATTTAATAAAATTAATAAAACACGATAAATTAGAAACCATATTTTAAATGATCAATAATATGTATAAGGAATCTAAAACATTATTTTATTTAATTAATTACATAAAAAGTTATTTATTTTAACATTTCAATATCATTTATTTATTATTTCTATTAATAAAATAATTACTAAATCATTGTTGTATTACTATTTAAGGTAGTTATTTCTTTAGTAAAAATGAAAAATAGATTAATATGATGAATAAAATTACATTATATTACAATATAATATTTATATTAAAAGATAAATTCTATATTACACAATCTCAAAAATGTTATAGTTATTAAAAATCTAAATGTGATATCTTTGACTTTTCTATGAATAAAATATTATAAATATAATAAAATCATCTAAATAGCCACAAATAGTCATGTAATTGAACATTAATTTGTTATGAAATAAATTTAATCATCCAATAATATTATTCAAAGTTTTATGTTCATTCTCTATTCCTTATCCTTTTATTTTTATCCTATATTACCTAGTTTACCCTTTACCATGATAATAAATATTTCCAAGGTTTTTATTCATATTTTTCAAAAAATGAAACGCAATATTTACTAATTTTATACCATTGGAATAAAAATATGAATTTTTTTTTAAAATTAAAAATAAATATGTTTCATAATTTAATTTTAAATTAATCTCACAAAATGCAACAAAAAACTAGTTTTCTTGAAAAAAACGTTTTAGGCCTAAAAAAGTAATTATACTAAAATAAGGTATAAGTATTATTTAAATGAAATTAATTAGAGAATTTATATCTAAATATTTCTTTATTTACATGGATATCATATTAAAATTTTAAAATTACTTTTAATATAACAAAAATTGATAGTTTTATAAAAATTGTTATCTTCACTATTAACAAGAAAATAAATATTTTCAAAAAATACAGAAAATTAACCATAAATTAATTTATTACATTATTATTTTGAAAAAAAAATTAATTTTTTAAAATAGGATTTATAAAAGTGTCAAAATAGAATTTTAAAAAAAGTTCACCCTTAAATGGCGACAAAACACCCTTTAGAAAAATATTGATTTTAAGCATAAAATTAGATTTATTATTTTATTTTTACTAAAAAATCCATTGGATGAATTTAAAAACATTTGATTTAATATATAATATATAATTTATTTAATATGATTAATACTATTCATTCCATTAAATTTAACTACTAGGTTATGATAACATTTCTTTTTCTGTTTTAAGTTGGGTGTTGTGTACACTGTAAAATATTGAAGAGAATAAATTTAAAAAGAGACATACCTTAATGTATTGGGGTGTTAAATTAAATAATTTGATAACTATGATTAAATAGTTAAATGTTCCCTTATGTCGGAGACAGATATTAGTGATTCTCACTAGTATTTTGGAATTTGTGAAAAGAAGTGAGGAATAGAGTTTAATCCTATATCTTCTTTCGAAAATGGTTAGATAGGGAAGAAGATTATGATTTACACATGTAAAAACTATATGAAGAAGTACCATTCGAATTTACTCAATGGATATAGGAAATGTTTAATATTTACGTAAAGAGTTCTTCAAGAAAATTATGGTAGAAGGGATACAAAAAAGATAATTATTATGATGAAATAAAGGAATGGTCCTCTCAATCCTTCACCAATGGTCCAATGATTGAAATATAAGGAACATGGATACTATAGAACTCAATGATCCAAATCTAGGTTATATATGGTAATTAATGAATAAAACATTAAATACAGTAGAATAAGGAAGACCTTATGTTATCAAAACCATTTAGTTTGACTATTTAAATTGAGTGGTGATAAATAGAATTATTATTATTCAAGAATAAAAAATTATACTATTTAATTATAGTTCTAAACATTCATTCATATAATGGATGTTTTCTAGAATATTAAAACACCAACTCAATACAGAGATGTTTATTTTTATATAAAATCATTAATTGGTTCCATCATTTCCTATCAAGTTTATAACACTTCTGCAATTAAAATTTTTGTAAATAATATTCTAGTAAATATAGTTTTGATACTTTTTGGTAGTTTTTATTGTTACACTAGGTATATATATATTATTCTTATATAGATAAAATATCAACTATATAGAGAAGGAATTATCTTTCTCTATACATAATCATCTTTAGATTTTATATAACATAAAAAAGTATTATAAATTTCTATTGGAAAATGATTCTGATGTATAGATATTATTCCTCCTGAGAAAAAATATATGGATAAAATTATTGAGAAAGAAGAAAATATCATTGTAACAAACCGGCCAAGGTTTCCCTAAAACCTGGAACCCTACATGATCCATCTCATACCCGAAGTGTGTTACCTATACCCACGGGCCGATGATAAATACCTGAGAATAAAAAAACCCAAAGGGAATGATTTATCACACTATGAAAAAACACATGGAATATATATACACCAAGAAAGAAGGAACAGTAGAAATCTAATTGATATATTCAATAACTATAAGAAAAAATGGAAAAAACAACTATAAATGTAACAAAAATATCCAAGAGACAAGTCCAACAATAAAGCACTAAAAAAATAGCTACTTTATGTGATGATGGGAAAAAACTCCCACAATATTTCCACCAGTTACCCATATCAATTGACACTAAACCTTGCTACTTCATTGTGGCTCTTTTCCTTTCTATGCATTAGAATACATAAATAGGTATACGGACCACTAAAGTGGTGTGCGAGGTGTAATCTAACAAGATCAATAGGATCCCACCTAGGTGTTCTGTAATAATTATCTCTATAATAATTATTTTATGACAATTTTAAATAAAAATTTCATGATAATAAGAAAATAAGTTTTATAGAAAACGTGGTAAAAATTTCCACTTTATAACATTTTTATAAAAAAAGCAGGAATATAAATTTAATAGAACATTTTTCATATAATATTTCAAAATATTCAACATGCATATCAGGGATAAAACATTAATATCACATTAAATAAAAAACAATTGTAGTAGAAAAGGCATCGAAACTCCAATGAATAAAAAAGGGCTGGCAGCAGACTACTCATACCCAAAAATCTATGATGAGTGCACTGTGGTTCCTGAAGTCAATTATCTACACTCTAGGTCCATGGAGACTCCCCAATGTGTGAAACCCCAATATAAAATAATCATACATATTCAATAATAAAAACTAAAGAACAAGAGGAACACTCATAAAGTGAACCACTATAATTGATGATTCCCTAAATCAAAAACATCCACCTATTACCAAAGTTAACCCATGTCCTCATTTTCGTAATAATCTAAATGATTTTTTTTGAAAAATAAATCAAAAATAATTATTAAATTTAACATTTAATATGATATCCAAACCCTCTTCACTTTCAAAAATCATTCAATTATTTGAAAAGAACCCTTTTTATTCTATTGATTGAAAACCAAAGAAACCACAAATTTACCCAAAATCTCATTTGAAAACACAAAAAATCATGCCAATTTCAATCTAATTTAGTTAGAAATATGTGTCTAAAAATTAAACTGTATGGTTTCTCAAATATAAGATATAGACATAACCACCTACCTCAAGACTCGTGTTGTATATCCCTATAATGAGATCAACCAATGACAAAACCCAACAATGCCAATAGAGACCCTAGAATCCAATCCATACCTCATGATTGATCAAATTTAGAAAAAAAACAATCATAATAAAGGAGGAAACCCACATTCTTAAAGAGAGAACACCCACCGTACCATAACCAATAATGAAACAACCTCTAAAATGAGATGACCCCATGGATCTAGAAGAATACATAAAAAAACACCAATTTAGACAAATGAATTTGATAACACCACTCTAGGGAATTACAATAATCAATGTCAATAAAGAAGGTGAAATATCACTTACTCAGAGAGATGACCACAAACATAATGAAGATCGAACACCAAACAGATCGATCCAGGATGAACGATGTCACCAAAAATCACTGGGTAAGATATTTGGTTCAAGATCAAAGGAAAATAAGTGGTCAAATGGGAACCCAAAACTCAAATGATGATCTAAAACTTCCTTGGGTGGGGAATTACACGTCGTTTAACTCGTTTACTTTTCATGAAATCCAGGGTTTTTATGATTTTCAAGAAATCCATATCCTTGGATTAAAAATAAATAATTAAATCATTAATGATGTGAAACATCTCTTCACATAATGTTACATTTCATTGCATGAATCCCTTTTACAGATTGCACTTAGTAACCCTTACACATCATGTAACCTAGTTAAACAACGTGAAATTATTTTGCAACATGTGAAAATCACTGGTTAAACCAGATATTGATAAAAAATCATGACTTAACCATTATAGGTATCCAACCAATTCTTTCTTGGCCCTATAAATACAATGATAAAGGGCAAACCATGATAGAGTTAATGATTTACCTAACGGATCAGTTACATGATGTTACAAACTCCCCCTAAATAGACCTTCCTTCCCTAGGAAGTCATGTGTAATATGTAATCCTTTTAAAAATGTGAGGTTAATACTCCCTCTTCAATGAATCGCGTTCCCAAGACTCACATTAATCTGATCCATGTTTCCACAGAACTCTGAAGAACATAATCGAAATTCAATGCAAGACTTTCACTTGAGAGTTAATGTTTTAAACTGGTTTTTCTTGAACAAAAACATTTGGATCTAACTAAATTTCTTCCCAACTCATAACATGAGAATGATTAATATTTTAGTTCTTAAGAAACTAAATGTAGAAAACTTCATGAATACTAGAAAATTAAACAATAAATGCTAACCGATAAGAAACCTATCTGATCTGCAGAGTGAATTCAAATAGTCCAACATATCTCAAATCCATATTTATTTTCTTTCTAAGCTATCAGTGAACCAAATGATGATAAACTTTCAAGAAAACCTATTCACCAATGAAAAACTCCATAAGAAAATGGCACTAATCTTTATATGATTTTTTTCTAGATATGTACTATAAATAAACACCAATGTACATCATGAATCTTCATAGGCATCTCTAGAACCAATGTTGGTCCATGAAAATATACTTCTACAATATTATCCCAAAAAATAGGTGATCTTTATGAGCGAGCATACACAACCTCAAAGGGATCCAATCATATGAACGACTAATAGTTATTATTATAAAAAAAATCAACCAGTCCCAGATGATTATCCTTTGATCTACTAAAATCCAAGGCACAAGAATAATAAATATCATCTAGGATCTGAATTACATGCTATGTATCACTATCTATATGTGGATGGTGTGATGTTCTCAACATGACATGAATTCCCATTTCCTCTTTTAGACTCTTCCAGAACCTCAATGTAATCCTAGTACCCCTATCAAAAATAATGAAATGACTCCCATGTAACCTCATAATCTCCTGCACATATCTCTTACCTAAATCTTCATCATTAATAGTATCCATGATCATAATAGAACCAGGATGCATCATAAACTAATTTAAAACCAACCATATAGAATTTCTTCCTTTGAGAGTCCATGGTAATCCAAATAAAATACATGGATACCACATTGCATTTCCATACCAGTACTAGAAGAGGATTAAGAAAACTAGAGGGATTCTAAGTGATATACCGTTATCTGTTAGTAGGTGTAACAATGGGACACATAATCTACAATTCCAATAATAATACCAAGACACCATAATCATCGTCTCCTAACATAATACATCTTCATAGTGCTTGAATGAATGGACCATGAAGAGATGTGATAATTAATCAAGACTTAACTTCTCACAAATGATGGGATGAAAACCCACATCCCAATGTAGAGCATACCATCTGAAGAATAAAACCAAACAGAAATGGTATCCCCGCCATAAAGGCTTTATCTAATTTCATTAAACTCATCATCTTGCTACTCAATCTAAACAATGGACTCTAAGAGATATGATGATAACTAATCATTGTTCAAAACCATAACAAAAAACATCATCCAGATCATTCAAGTCCATCTGAGAAAACAATACCCATAAGGTTCCACTCCCCCTTCGATTCTAGAATATAATTTGACTTTTGTTTCATTCTAAGAGAATATATAATGAAATTCACCTTCTATGGGGTTTTAGTGAAATGAAATTAAAAAATATAATTGTATTCTACCATAATCTCTATCTAAGATTCATATATTTTTATGAAAATATATAAATCAAACCCTTATGATCAAAGATGACTATGAAACTCTCCACAAAAAAATAGTTCAGCTAATATTTAATCACATGAATAACTATAGTAAGCTATACATTTTTTGCGGGGAATTTTTTCTCATGTGGTGAAAGCTGACGACAATTTTATTCTACCACATGGTCATATTACATATGAATGCATCCCAAACCAGAACAAGAAGCATAAAAACATAAAAAAACCCCTTAATAGGCTCAAGTATGATCAGAATAGAATCTGATGTCAGAAGTCATTTAAATTCATCAAAATAAGACTAACACTTCTCATCCCATGGTAATTTCACCACTTTCCTAGTAATATTAATCAATGGAGATTCCAAATTAGATAAATCTTTAACAAACTATAATTAGTATTTTTCAATACAAAGGAATATCTGAACCTAAAATACATTTTTAGGTTACTTGCATGAAAATAAAACCTTCACCTTATTATTATGAACAAATAATACATGTTTAGAAATCTTTTTTCTTAGTTACTTCACTTCATGATTATGTAAATTAAATTTATAATTCCTTCCATAAAAATGGTGACTTTTAAGAATCTCTAGAAATAAAATAAGATGGTTATTTTTCTCATTCACATATTTTGGATACACCCAAATATCATCAATTAACTCTACCACAAAATTTTCAAGGTATTTATGAAATAATAAATTTATCAAAGACCTAAAAACATCATGAGAGTTATTCAGTTCAAAAGGCATCACAAGATATTAATAATGGACATAACTTCTTTTATAAGATTTATTTGGTATATTAGACTCCTGAACACTTAGATGATAATAACCGGAACGAAGATCAATGTTGGAAAACTATTTTACCCTTTAACTAATCAGAAAAATCATTAACCTAATGCAAAAAAACATGTTATTAACTATTACCCAGTTCAAATTATAATAGTCCAAACACAACTGAAGTGATCCACATTCCTTCTTGGAATAGAGAAAATGGGATTCCCAATAGAAAAAACTTGGGAGAACAAAAATGTTTTCTAATTAGTCATCTATATAAATATTTAGTTCTTTTAGCTATGCTTGGTCTATACACTAAGAGGGTATTAATATTGGCTATGTACCTAGAACCAGGACAATCGTAAACTACACCTCTCTCTATGGAGGAATACAGATTAAGTCATTTGAGAAAATGTCAAAAATGTCCCGAACAAAAATGGGAAGATCAAAAATAGAATATATTTTATGGGGATAACTTTCAATGCTAGACAAAAAACTCCAAATCTCTAGGAAGGAAGGTATGACATGACCAGACTTCATGTCCCACTCCCCATGAAACACACAAATGCACCCATTAACATCAAGAAATGAACCACGTAGATGATAACAATCAACCTCATCTCGATGATCAACAAGAAAATCCATACAAATGATGATGTTAAACATATCCAGATCAAGGATGAGAAAATCTCAAATGAATTGTGAATCAAATAAATTTAATGAACCAGGACTCCAAAACCCTTACCCTTTCCTCTTACCAAGAGGTACCACTAAATCTATTAGAAAGAACATAATATCCATTAGATTTTTAATAATATCAAAAAAACAAGCTAATATAAATGGTGTGGAGGCACCAATGCCAAATAAATAAATTTGTTTGAAATATAAAATAAGGATAATACCTCCCAATATTTTGGGACATGAATCATCTTTGGATAGACTCTCATTTACTACCTAAAAGTGCTACCTCAAAAGGCATGTGGATAGATCTTGATAGTCATTGAAGTTTCTAACTACAGCACATTAGCCTTTGGAGTTGAAGAACCCTAACTATAATGAGGAAGAGTAATAGATTGATAAAAGAATTATTAATTAACAACATGTCCAAAACTGTTTCACATCTTGGTAGGAATAGAAAAAAATGTCTTCTTTATCTAACCTTGCCACACTAATATAAACATAGATGAAAACTTCTAGCTATTAAAGATGATGTGTAGGAGGCTCGCTGATAATACACACCTCCACCAATTCTGCAATGATCATGAAACTTCTTATTCCCATGAATGCCTCTAAAAAAATTCTATATGGAATTTAAGGGGCAGAAAAACCAACCTTTCCCACCATATCCATCTCTGTCATGATATATCTCTCTAACATCTCCACATTGGTAGAAGGTTTCAACATAAATACCTACGATATGATATTCGGTCGCCAAACTTGAATGTATTTATGAGCATCAATCTTGTCATTCTCCACCATGTCCAGAGAAAAAAAGAAAAGCTCAAAAAAAACAGTTGGTGTTTGACAACCCCGAACTCTCTACCTATTGCAAAGACCGGAACTCTGGAGACTTTTCTAGAATTAGTGAATCTAGAGAAACCAACTATTAGAATAGGGTTTTGAAACCCTTCCAATCCAAATACATGTTTCTATCTTCTTGGACCATATATCCCCACCATAGCTTGTTGAAAACCTCGAGCCAAAATTCTAGACACTTTACACTGATATTCTTAGGTTTCTCCAGGATGTTGAAGATCTGATCAATATTATCCATCCATTCCTCCATCTCTTTAGCTTCAATCATTCCATTAAAGGATGGTGGATTATCCTAGAAGAATTATTGCGATATCATTCTTTCTCCTCCAGCTTGTAGTTGTACCTCAACAACTATGTTCTGAACCCATGGTATATCCTGGTCCATAACACAAATTTTCGGTATAATAGTTGTGATGATATTAGGATATATTAGCTGATTTCGTTGAGGATCATCAATTTCACCCTCCTTAAGAACTCGTGGAAGATGTCTCAATGTCAAACTAATACACACTAAAATATATGAATGATCATACATTAGAAAAAATCATTGTTTAAATTAGAAAACCTATAATCCAAAATTGAGATTTAAAACCAAACCAAAAACTAGAGGGAACAATTAATCCCAACATGAACAAACACATGACATATATATATATGAACCAATAAGGAATAGTGGAAAGCAAATACATATGTATCAAAACTAAACGAAAATAGAAAAAAAAGAAATAAATGTAAAAGTGTCTAAAATCATCATGAGAAAAGTCCAACTACAAAGGACCAAAATCAAACAGCTACTCAATGTGATGGCTTAGAAAAACTCCCACCATCTATCCACTATCAACCCAACTCAACTTACACTAAAACTCACCACCTCACTATGGCACCCTGCCTTTCCTTACATTAGGATACATACATAGGTCCACACACCAATATATTGGTGCGCATGGTTTGAGATAACAAGCTCAATAGGATCCCACCCTGGTGTACCATAAAAATCCTCTGTATAAAAATTCATGTATGATCATTTTAAATAAAACACGACACGATATGTAGTAAATCATTTTTATAGAAAATATTGTAAACATTTCCTCTTTATCACGGTTCTAAAACAAAAGTAGGCATATGAATTTCAAAGAACATTTTCCATATCATCTTTTACAAGAATCAACATTCATTGTAATGTTAAAATAGTAAAATGTCAAGAAATAAAAAAAAGTAGCAGCACTATCATCACAACACAAAAGAATACACTAGGATATGCAATAGACTACCCATACCCAAGAATCTATGATCAATTCACTATAGAACCTGAATCCAATTATCTACACTCTAAGACTAGGGAGACACCCCATACTATGAAACCACAATATCATATATGTACATAAGAAATTTGTATAAAGTCTAGGACAAGAGGAACACCTAAAAAGTGAACCACCACACTGGATGATGGACTCATTCAAAACATTCAACCTAGTACCCAAATTAACCAATGCACTCAATTTCATAATCATGTCAATGCTTTGAAAAAAAAACATTCCAAAAACTTGTATGAAATTCAATATTTAAGAGGGCAATCAAACCACCTTATTTATCAAAAATCTTTCAATGATTTGAAAATACCCATTTCATTCAATTTACCAAAAACCAAGGAAAACCCACTTTTATTAAAAATATCATTTAAACAGATAAAAGAAATCATAAAAATTTAATATAAATTTATTTTTGAATTAGTTTATAAAAATGAAACAATAGTGTTTATAAAACACATGCTAGATATGGAACCACCTACCGCAAAACTCAAGTTTCAAATGCCCACAACTGGATCCACCAATGACGAATCTGAAAAATGACAATAGAGACCCTAGAATCAAATCCACATCTCAAGATTGATCTAATTTAGAAAACAAAGGGTTTTGGAACGGAGTAAAATAGAAAAAAACTCAAAAACAAACACCTATTGTGAAACAACCTACAATGAAACAGCCTCTGGAATGATATCACACCATGTATGTATAAGAATACATGAAGAAACCCCAATTTAGAAAAAAAAATTGAGGAAAAAACTCTAGGTTGTTACTAAAATCAATGGAAAAAAGAAGCTAAAATATCACTTACCTGGAGAGATACATTGCAACCGCAAGGATGATCAAATGCTGAATGGATCGATCCATAAAGAACATTGTCTCCAAAAATCACCACAGAGGAGCTTTTTTTCAAGATCAAAGGAGAAAAATTGGTCTAATGGGAACCCAAAACCTGAACACCTCCCTAAAACGTCCTTGTTTTGTGAATGACATGATTTTTAACTCGTTTACATGTCATTAAATCCAAAATGTCTAAGTACATTTAGAATTTAAACTGATAGGGTTAATAATATGTTATTTAAATAATTCACACCATGAAACAGATCTTCATGTCATTTAATATTTCATAGTGTGAATCACTTTCATTGATTTCAAATAGAAATACTTACACATATTATTACATAGATATACTAGAATATTTTTTCCATCAACCATTGATGTATTACACAACTAAAAATCTAAATGAAAATTCAATTAGAGTTTTCCACTCCCAATAAAACCCTCATTCCAACTATAAGTTACGATATACATTAAGAATATCCTTTCCCTAATATATTTCATGATAATGGAAATAGAGTTCATTTTGATGAGCCACCTATCCCTACCATTCCTCTTA
This sequence comes from Viscum album, assembly GCA_963277665.1. Classification (NCBI taxonomy): domain Eukaryota; kingdom Viridiplantae; phylum Streptophyta; class Magnoliopsida; order Santalales; family Viscaceae; genus Viscum; species Viscum album. The sequence goes on from OY728145.1 coordinate 522,711,093, forward strand.
TATTCCTTCAAATTGATACCCCTCCAAATAATCTATAATAAACAAACATGACATCAAAATATTGGAAACATTCAAAAAATGTAGGTTATCATTCCCTTGATTGATTTTGTGAGGAAAATTAAATGATACAAAAATCTATGAAAGGATATGTTTACACACTAATGGATATTTTTAGTGGATAAAAATTCAATCTTGGGGAGGAACATACCATCACTGACCTGACCATCACTTCACACTAAATATAAGGATCTATAAATATTATCAATTCCATTTAATATAAGGGAGTATTTCATTTTTGATATCATTATTTATTTGGGAGCCTTTATAAATGTGATTCATTACTAAACATTATATTTAATGTAGGTTAAGGACATGAATCCGACAAGAATAATTGTTCAAATAAAAAACCGATGTACCACACACCCCACTTATGTGCTATAAGTTGTTCTTTTTTTGGGATAAAAAATTAATTTACTTGTTTATTTTTATTTGATTAATATGGAAGATGGATGGATGAATGGACACGGCCTAATTATTTTGCGGAGACCGTTCTTGAAAACTTTAAAAACCATAATTAATGAATAAAATGTAACATTATCTATTGATTTTTCCAGTTACATTACTAATTATAAGATACTTTTTTCCATTAATCATCCCTCAAAATATCATTCATCTCATTCAGTTAATTTTATTTACATGCTCTCTATCCCAACAGAATCGTTCATTCATCACCCATGACCCATTTATATATTTTTTTCAATAATATATATTCTTTTTAATGATTTTGTTTTGGATTATATAATGGTCTTGAAAAATTCCATTAATGTTCATTAATTTATGTTTTATTATGAACCAACCAAAAATGACCATCGATGATTCTGCTAGGATTGTAAAATTTTACTCCTTATCTTTGGATGATACTATTGAGAAGTATGATGAGAACATTGAAATATTTCTTTCTCATTATCTCAAATAATTACAGAAAATCCTATTATTGGAACTTATATCACATCCTAATATATTTTAATGTTCATATACAGAGAATAGAGAACAAATTATATCAAAATTTCTAGCTCACTCCCACCAAATCATGAATTATGATTTTTTGGCATTTTGAGGGTGTATAAAAACACATTGGGTTGAAAATTTTATAGAATTTAATGATATTATACCATTAATATTAATGTATCATATATTATTAAATTATTCCACTAAACTAGTAGGACATTCACAAAATAGAATAAAAACAACCCACATTGATGTTATTATAATGTAGGTAAAACATTACTAGCCTAAAAAACCTTTTATGCTATATATAATAACTAATGGGATAGTCTAGTGTAGGTAGTTACTATGAAACCTAAAAACATAGTAATCCAAAATGAAAATAATGAATTATTACAAAAGCATTTGAATAATATCTAGTCAGTCTGTATAAACTATCGCTGAATAAACCAACACACTTGAAAGTACCATTTCACATTATTGTTCATTGAATAGATGCAAGAGTGGTTAGTATATATGTTCCGATAATATTTTATGTATAGGAATTTTTTAAATTTTATGATCTATATTTCCCTAATGGATGAGGAAAATATAATCTTCACTTTACCTTTGGGAAGACTTTCAAATACGAGGATTCCATTTGGTCTATACAATGCTCAATTTACATTCAAATATTTTATGGATTGATTTTTAAAGATTATATAGAGAATTGAATGGTAGTATTCTTGGAAGGATTATCAACATATGGTTCCTCTTTTTATGTGTGTTTGAGTATTTTTCATGTTTCCTCCATCATTGTGTTCAAAATAATATTTTCTAAATTATGATAATTTCTATTTCAAGGTATGAAAAGTGACAATACATGGGCATGTTAATTTTGTGGTGGTATCTAAGTTGAGAAGTCAAAACTGGATATAATTTATTCTCTAAAACTCTCCATAAATGTATAATATTTTTGGTATTTACATAGTTATGAAATTTTTATCACTATTTAATTCGTTACTTTAACAAGATTACACTCTTATTGTCACAATTACAACAAAAGACAGTGAATTTTTGTTTAACAAAATTTATGAGGATTATTTTCATAAATTGAAATGGAGTCTAAAATAACTAAGAGTAATCCAACCACCATGTTGGGATTTTACATTTGAGGTCATGTGTGATTCTTTTAAAAATTCAATTGTTGAATTTTTATAAAAATTATCGATTGAGCTTCACTTGTCATTTTATATACTTCATAAACATTGGAACTTCCTTGGAAAAATACACCAAAACTGAAAAACAGTTTCATTCCACTGTTTTTACCTTTAATAAATTTTGGATATATATTTAAAGGCCATAATTAATTGTATATTTTTACCTGTTATCCCTTTTGTATCTCTTTATAAAACTAGATGCAAAAACTTATCTCATTCATTTCATTCTCTTACATCAGGAATTAAATTTAGAAATTATGGATAAAAAAGAGAAATGAATTTAGTGGATAATCATTTTAGTAGGATCCTTCCATTCTTTAACACTAATTAATTCCCATTATTTATATAAAATATTGTTTTCCATATGAGTAGTTTTATCATGTACAATATTCTATTTCATTATATGGTGACTTTGTAAATTATTTTCACCATATTTAATTATAAGTGATTTCCATAAAATAAGGATGAGAATCATAATATAGAGTTGTGTTGGTATATTTTTCAGGACACCTACCTTCTCCACACATGTCAGTGATCATCTCCTATGATAATGTGTTCTCAATAATGTGTTTCATTTTTTCCTTAGGTTCTATCACACACTTTATTTTGGGGGACACTTTGGTCCCCAATGAGATTCTCATAAAGTACATGATTTTGGACTATTTTAAAAAATATTATTTCATGATTCTGGTAATTATGGTATATCATGTACTCATTTTCAAAGAATAGGATTAATCACTAAAATAAGTGAAACTGTTTAATAGCCTTTAATTTTCTATGAAATTATAGATATTTGGAGAATTCAATTTTTGGGACCATATATAAATTTATTTTCATACTGATTCATTAATATTTACATGGATCATGTGTATAAATGAGTAGATGCATGTTCCACATATAATGATGACTCAATGGTAGGTGTGAAATTTTTAAGAACCAAAACCATCTTTATTCTTGGATTAAGACTGTTCATTATCAATGAACTTGATTCTCATTTCTATAACTGCACAATGAAGACCCTATTATAGTGTTATGGATTTTTGAATCATGTTTCTATAGATTTGAACCCTAAAACCAATGTCAAATTTTATGTTTCAAATATATAGGTAAAATACATTCAAAAAAAATCATCCAACCTTAAAAAAAGATTTGAGTCTTAGACCCTATGATTGATTGCGTGTTTATCATAATAAATTCAAAAATCCTATTGTAATGTCACCTTATTGATTTTTTTAGAAAAAATTGTCACATAAACCTTAAGATTGATCATTGTGACTATTACTCCATTAAACAACGCATTAATAATAATTGTGGTGCAGATACCTGAAAGAAATTATAGATTCAAGTGTTTAATAAATATGAATACATTCAAACTGAGAACTATGATTTCTATAAGGAATGAACCAAGGATATCCATGACTATATTATCCTTAATTTTCCATTCTAGATTGTTCATATGGTCCTCTTTAATAATGAGATATTAATGCCACACCTAGGTATTCTTTTTTCCTCCAACTTTGGCCCATACACTATAACTAATGCATATAATATTCTAGTTTTATAGGATAAAAATGAAGAAACTCTAGAGGTATTCACCGTCAATGGGAAGTGAATGATTCACTTCTATGAAACCCTTCTGAAGTCCCAAATAATGGAACTCCACATTCAAGAATCCATATATCTATGACACCCATCAAGATATATCTTTTCTCTACAAATTCATTCAATTAACACAAGGGAACTTGAAAATATAGGTGTGTGTGGGGGGGATACTTTTTTGGGTTCTTAAATACTTTTTGTCATCTTTATTATTTTTATATATTTTTAAGTACTATATGGTATTTCTACTTTTTTTTCTATTCTTCCTCTTATTATTATTTTTATTATTAAATAAACATATAATCTTGGAGTGTTTTGAGAATTCATTTCATATTCCCCTATTTCATGTTTTTTTAATATTTTAAGAAGATCAACTTAACTAATGTTATGTGAATTAGAACAAGAAGTTAATATCAAGTAGTGATAATAGTATAATTTTTTATGTTTCAATGATATTACTCGTTATATCTCAATAAAACCAATGAGATATTGATACCCTTTATATGATATGTTTATGGTTAAATTATTATTTTTACATTTCCACACATCGTTTCACTCGACAATATTGTGTGGATATTTCTTACTTGATTTAAGTCATATATATGTTTGGAAAATGAAAGTAATATTTAAAAAATGAATTTAATACATTAATTTATTATCTAATAATTTTCATTACTACACTAGATTCACCAAAAACAATTATATAATGTTTTTGTACAAAAACTAGTATAAAAATAAAAATTAATAATACAAAAAAATTGAGGATGAAAATAAAAAGGTTACACTTTTTATGTAATGTTAAGAGAGTAATTTTTAAATTTTACTACAAAGGGTATAAAGAAAGTTTGATGAAAGAAGCTGGTATGCCACTTTTTTTAAACATAACATATATTTACATGATATAAGTTAAAAATATTAGCATGAAATTTATGTCACAAAAACATGTGAAGGTTTAGATGAATTGTTGACTCATTGATTTACTTGGCAGGAATAATATCATTCATTTTATTGCATTTTTTTCTAATACAAATTATGAGACACTAATATCCATGCATACTAAGGAAGAATTCTCAGTGTGGTTCTTTGTTCAGTCACATGGTTACCAAAAATTAAATTTACTCTTAATGTTAAATATTCATGAACTAGGGAATATATTTAGGTATAATATTTTTAAAGGTGACTTTTTTAGGAATGAAAATGCTTAGGTGTGGGGGTGTGATCACATTATAGTTCACTATTATATTCCATCATTATATAACTCTTTTAAATTTATTTTCTATTATAAATAAAAAAAATTATAATAAATTTTAATTATTATTTTATATATTTAGTTAATGTTAAATATTGTTAAAAACGTAAATTTAAATTGTTTTGATGGTTACATTGAAGATAGAGGTCATTTAGAGATCCCAAGATAATGTTGAACCAAAAAGGGCCAAAACCACATAAGATCCCAAGAACAAATATGGAAAACAATACACATTATGAATAATATATGAATCTAATTAAGAAATTAATTTGTGGAAGAATTCATAACATAGTTGGATATTATTATTTATAATTTTATAAATCATAATTCAACCATTTATAGGCCAAAAATATTTCATCATTGGATATAATTCACAATGTTCCCAGTTATGAGGTCACTTTTGTAACTTGAATATAACTCATGTTATAAAACAATAATTGAAACAAAATATTATTTATGTATATTATATTTTTTGGTGAAAATTTTAGTTTTTTGAAAATAAATACCCAAATATATCATATCCTAAATTTGGGTTCCATGTTGTTTCTTTAAAACAGGGTTCCAACAATACACTCCACTTATACTATTAATTTCTACCATGGGAACCGCATTTGTAAGATAAGAAAAAGGGGTGAATTATTTTTATTATATAGATTTATAGGTTTAATATCATCATCCTATAACTTTGGGATCTCCATATCCTTATAGGTAGAGCTGAAATGGTGATGGAGATACACTCAAGGCTCATACACCTCTCGATGGAGATCTAAATGGTAGGAAATCATTTTTTGGGATCTATGCATTTGGGGAGGGAGTTTTGAAAACAAATAATACTAGATTAGTGTCCTTTTTCTATAAATATTTATTTTAATTATATATCAACCTGTTTTTACTATAATGAATTATTTTTTTGAGATTGAATGAAGCATTATTTATTTTATAACTTATTAGCCCAATATTTTTGGTGGGAATCGTTGGATGTTCTAATTAGAAAATAAAGGGGTCATTTTTCACTCACACTTACCTATGATATAAGTATTATTTTTCATCCCTCATTGCATTCATAAGATTTAAACCTTGATATATCATTTTTTGTGTTAAGGGTTTGTTTTTTGGGGCACTATTCTACAGTGTAAAGATGGGTATCAATATCCTAGTTACAAATAACAAAATAATTTTACTTAAGAAAATATCATTATTAAAACTATTAAATTTCAATTTTGTATAGTAAACATTCAATGATATACATATTCCATTTATCATAAAACCCAATTAATTTCATAAAAGCCTTAATTAAACTCATTTTTTTGGTTTAGTTATTTTATTTTTTACATTATTAAAATCCACTACCAATTTTATTTTCTTTTTAAAATAGCTAAAATACTTAGTAAAAAACCTAAAACACTCATTAAAGGATAACCCATGGTCTTTCATATAGTAGGAATATAATAAAAAAATAAAATTAATTTTATGTGTCATGAAAATATACAATGTTATCAAAAGGAAACAGTTCCATTTGAGTTATAGTGGATCATCTTGAAAATAATACCCACTTCATTTTCATTATACAAGACTTTTAAATAAACTAAATTTCTATGATATATATATATATATATATATATTAGATAAGTAGTTAGGTTTTATGGAACACCACTATTGAATGCATATTGAGATCTAAGGTACACATGGATGTTCTATAAGAGTTTTCATAAGGTATTAAACACAAAGTTGAACATTTGTATACCATAACCCACATAGAATGATGGAAAATATGTAATGAACATTATAACTCTAGAATTAAGTATTAAATCATTCTATATACACTTCAAATTAGGTTGAGATAAACATAATTCACTTATCAAGTTATTATAAAAAATAATTTCCACTCATGCATGTAAATGTACACATATTAATCTCTTTATTGGAAGAATTATTAAACTCAAAAACTTTGGGGAATGAATTTGTAGACCAATTAATGTAATTTTTGGTTGAAAAAATAGTAATAAACCATGATTTTATAATGTTGGATAAAATAATATATTTTTACCAAACATGGTGTAAGAGATTATAGAGAATTTCCTAGAAATTCATGCATAAAAGAACTGAGTCAATAGATGATTCACACTAATAACCATAAAAGAGACCATGAGTTTGAATTTGGAGATAAAGTATTCCATATATCCATAGAAAAGTTTTATTAGGTTTAGTAAGAAGGGAGAGCTTAGTCCTATGTATATTAGTCCTATTGAGATTCTTGATCAAGTATGAGTTGTGGCTTATCGACTTTCCCCTCTACCGAGCCTATCTCTAGTACCTAATGTGTTCTATGTATCCCTCTTAAGTAAGTACACAAAATATCCCAACAATGTACTGAATATGGATGTGTTTTAGTTTAATAATTATCTATGTTATTAGAGGATGTTGGTGGAGATATTAGATCATAAAAATAAAGTGCTACAAAAAACAACTTCTCATCTTGTTAAAGTACTATGGAAAAATCATAGGTATGAAGAGGAAACATAGGAACCTAAATATGAAATGAAACAAAAGTACCTTAATAAATTTTAGTAGAAGAGTTTAAATTAAAATTATAAGGCTGAAATATTTTAACTAGGGAAGAATGTAACATCCAAAATTTTTATATAAACACTTATTCCTTAAATATTCTATAATTAAAAAATATATTATCATATACACCCATTAAAAAAGCTAATATTATTTCATTACATAGAGTAACCCTTAAATTAAGGATAAAAATATTCTATAGCATCATAGAAGTATAATTTCATAATAAAACAATGTAAATAATACAACTAAAATTTGGAAATCAAATTGGTCACGGTCTCTGAGAAATAACACATCTATAAAAACACTATGAAAAACTAAAAAAACAATTGAAACCAGATTTTTATTCTCTTAAAATAAGATTAAATAAATTTTATAAAAATTTAATCAAATGAATAATAATAAAATAATAGGTATTTATATAATTTATAATAATAATCTGGACATTAGAACAATCACTGGCCATTAGAATATTAACCTAACCATTATGAGTTCTAAAATGACAAATAATTAATATTTAAAATGAATAAAATAATTAAATATAATTATTATAATTACATAAATTTAATTTTTAAATTATGTAGAATAAATAATGTAGATGTTTAAATTTTAATCAGGTATGTTCTACCTTCTTTAGTAAAATATTAATTTTAATATTAAAAATTAAAAAATTTAATTACATAATTTATAAATTTTTTATGATAAAATGAATTTCATTTTTGTAATCCTAATGAATAAATTATGTATGGGTGAATTTTTCAAAAAAATAAATTAATTCATTTAATTTTATGTGAATAGTAATTGTATATATATAATAAGTTTTATGACATCATTATAATGTAAAAATGGAAAAATAATTTATAATATATTTGAAATGACGTAAGATATATAAAGGAAAACATTAATTTATTTTTAAAAAAATTAATTTCCTAAAATAAAAATAAATTTTAAAAGCCTAAATAATATTTTATTTTAATAAAAACTACTTTTGAGTTTTTGACTTTGAATTAAATAATCCAATGAAACTATTAAATTTTTTAGGCGGTTAAATATTAATATTGTTTATAAATATATAAAATAAGATACCATTATTATTCATTAGAATCAACAAAATTCATAGTCTTGAACTAAAATATTAAATTATTCAACATTATATTCCAAGATACCCCTCTCATTTAACAGTAAATACACCCCTTATACACCTGTTTCACATAAAATAAAAAATGTAATTAATAAAATATACCATTAAACCATTTTTAATTGGATCTTATGGTATTTTCTATGGATACCTGAGCATAACATACATAAATATTCAATCATTATATATGAATATTCGAAACAGATCACAATTTTACACTCTCCAGAAGAATACAGGTTTAGTGTATTTCGATAATAGATACATAAAAACATATTTAATAAAAGATAATAAACATTTCATATAAATTGCATCTATAATTGTACCCTTCTTAGAGAAAGACTACTTAAAACCAGTCTTTATAACTCAGGTAAAATGGAAACATGAGAAAGAGGGAGATTATATTCTCAATAATATTAAACATGGGAGATATCAATTGATGACCATATGTAATAATATGATCATAATTAGGGTATGAGGTGATGATAATAACTTATAATAATCATAATCAATTTTTCATATTTTATAAATCATGAGTGATGGTATAAATTATTTTCATTTAAAAATACATGTGTCATAATATTGAGGAATCATTATTAATAAATCATGATTCGTAAGAGAATATCATAAGAATAAGAAAATTATTTAGAAATTGAGAGGAACAATCATAAGAATGGAAATTCATAATAATATCTTAAAAATCATAACAATCAGGGAATGACTTAAAGAGGATAATTATAACATTATATTAAGAGTAATTTCTTTCCAGTTAACTTCAATGTCTCTTAGAAGTTTATTAACTCCATCTTCTCTTCGGATATTATTGACTACATCATATCTTAAGAGTTTCTTAACTCTATAATCATTACCCAATGCATTAGAGGGCTATAATATACCCAACCATGTATGGTTTATAATCCAACCTCTCATTCAAATTTTATAATGGAAGAACCCATAAATGTTTTATAATGTTACCACCCATAACATTATGAAAACAATACATATGTGTGCTACAAGATCATAAAAAATAATCATATCATCATAACATAATCAGTAGATAATAAATGGGGTTTTAAACACCTCACCATTAAATAATCATAACCCATCTTTAGAAAGGAATTGGATGCTATCATAAGATCATTCAATATCTCAATTATAGCTTAATTTACCCATGGAAAAGAAATGGATTTCAACTAATCATTATACAACATATAGAAAAGTGGGAACACTGTAACATTATACCCCCATAGTGAATAAAAAAAATCCTCCAAGTATGTTTACATAGATTAAAAAATAACTTCAAAATATCATTCAAAACATTCTTTGAAAAATTTTGTTAAAAATTCCTTTGTTTTGGAATCTTTGAAAAACAAATTTCTAGAACACTAATAAAATAATATACTTTGAAAATTAATGTGTATTATTTTAAATTAACATTAAAAATAATAATAATTTTCATTATTGTGGGAAAATATAGTCATATCATATAAGTTAAAGGAGAACATTCCTTTAAAAAAGATAAAAATAACTTGTTTAGAAAATGTGTTTTTAAATAATCCGTTTATTTTTTTTAAAATAAATTAAAATTTTGAGCAAATGAAAATTTTATAACATTTCATGTATAGGTAAAAACATACATAAAATAGTTTTGAATAGTACGGACATGGAAGAAATAATTCAACGATCAAAGAAGAAATAAGGTTAGATTTCATTTAAAACATTTTCTCGATCATTTAAAGTATAAATTAGGGGAAAATTTTAAAAATATATAATTATTACTTAAAAAATGAAGTGTATAAAATATGCGATGTTTATAGGATAAAATCTATATAATTTTTCTTAACAGAACTTTATTACTGATATTCTCAAAAATAAATGAGATTGTAACATAAATCCCTTACCTCTTTGGTAATACCTAAATCAAAACCTCATGAAAGTGCGATACTTAGAAGAATTTTTAAATAAAAATAACATTTGTTATAATAAAAAAAGAATAATATTAATGGGAATTATTTAAACTAAACATAATAAACAAGTGCTAAATATGTCACATGTCTCATAGAATAAAAGATAGATGGGAAACCTCAACATCAAGTCTCTTATTAATTTGTATGGTTTTAAAAATAAAGTATCATAAATAATGATTTAAAATTAATCTATTACAGTACCATATTAATTCATAACATAAAATATATGATTTAATTATGACAACTTATCACTCATTTATTAACAATTATTTTCTAAAATCATTATTTTGGGTGATAAATTTTTTGTTTTTCATGCATTTTTTGGTTCGACGGTTTCGGTCTATATACATTGATATTGGTTCCTTAATCTTCATATTGGTAACCATTTTATTAGTATAATATTTAATAATAATATAAAATATAATAATAATTCAGGTAAATCGGTGATGAAAAATGAATTACATCACTTGGTAGAGGTGGAAGTCTCATGTACGCAAGAGTGATGTTTTCACATTTCAATAAATAGAACAAAAGAAATGAAAACAATAGTTCAAAATTATGGAATAATTTTTAAATAAAAAATATCATATATATATATATATTCATTAAACCAATTTTTATGATCATCCATGTAAAGTTGAAATGAAAAACACATAACAATGCATCATAGAGGTGGTTGTCAACATGTACACATGAGTGACGTTATCACTTTCCAATAGGAATTTGGCCAAAAATTTGGGCCTACGGGCTATGTAATGGGCTTCAAGCCCACTGGGCCTTCGGGCTATGTAATGGGTCTCCCTCTACCCAGTTAAAAGAGGTCTTTGCTTTGCTTTATTAATAAAAATGAGGCTTCGGCCCCCAACCTTTAAAAAAAAAATTAATTATGTTAGGATGGATACGAAACATTTATAAAAATTATATGAAATGAGAAACATTGAAAGAGCTGGGTAAGACAATTACCTCTTCTTTGAGAAACCTCCTTTGGCTAACACCTTAAACCTTCCAAAGATGTTCTTATAGGAAAAAACATATATTTAAGAAAGTGGAATGAATATATGAATGTATTAATATAATTATTTCTTGATATATTATGATAAAACATTTTGGAGAAGACGAGGTTCCCTTTTATAAGTAAGGGAATTGACGAACTTGGTATTACTTAAAATCTTTAAATATAATATATAACACAATATATTAAAGTGGAACCAAGTAACCTCCAATTTATAGATATGATTTTATAGTGTAAAAATAAACTCATACCATCAAAATTAGTAATATTTTGGAGATATTTGAGGACTTATATTCTAGTTAACCCATTTTAAACCGATTTTATCTTTAACTGTGATAACATTACTTTTACCATGATAACTTATATATTTAAAAAATAACAAAAGATGCATTTTTTTACATTATTATTCCAAATATTAATTTAATTTTATTAGATTCAATTTCAATTGATTTTATAAATTAATTTTAATATAAAATAAAAAATACATGAAAAATATTTTTGAGGAAAATACCTGATTTAAGCGTAAAAATAATTTAAAATTAATATAAAGTAATTTTTTTAATTTACATGATTTTTTTTGGAAATTTAAAAAAAAATATTTTTTTATACGTTTTGATCAATTAAGAATTTAATGGAACCTTCCAACCATACACATCAAATTCATAGAACCAAAAATAATTTTTAATTTTAATAAATTATAAATTGTGTTCACAAAATTCAAGCTTGGTTTCCCAAATTAAAAATAATATTTTAAAACAAATTATTTAACTTCTCAAACATATTATTATTTAATAATTTTTTTAAAAATTTTTTAAGTCACGCTCACATCATAATAATCTCATAAAATTGAAAATATTTGAAAAATAGATATCTTTACTATTCACACAAAAATCAACAATTTTAGAAAAATTTTATTAATTAGATCTAAGTTAAGTTTTATGTGACGAATAAAAAAATAATATTCATTTTTTGAAATAAAATTTTAAAAAGTGGAATAAATTAATTATAATATCCACACATAAAATGCAATAAAATCTATTTTGAAGAATTTTTTTTTCAAAGAATTAAATGTCCTCTCTAAAAATTAGGGACTTATTTATTATGAATTAATTAACAAATTTTAATTAAATAAAAAAAATAAAGATATTTTTCATAATTTAATTATTCAAATTCACACCTCAACTTTTAACGGTATGGTTATTACAACAACATTTAAGTAATAATATTTTGATAATATACCACAATTCACATAAATCTCAATGTTTCATGTTAATAACGATGTTGGAAACTTAAAATTTATTTGAATAGATATATATCATAAAATATCAGGGTGTTACGTGTTATAACAAAAATACCCTCCTCTGAAGGTATAAGACTCACTCTAAAGGAGGTGTCTCAAATAACATGCTATAAGGGTTTCAAAACACCATCATTTATCATTTTTATTTGTCAAAAAACACATCTAAATGTTGATTTATTAATATAGTAATTTTAAAAATAGTATATTTTCACTTTTTAAAATTTTTGAAAACCATATATTGATTATTATTTCCAATCTTCCTTGAAAACAATATTCAACTATAGTTGGTTAATAGCACCCAAGTGAATGATAATTTTCTTATTTCACATATTATTTTCATTGATTTTCATAAAAATAATTTACATGAATTTATATTGTATCAATAACCAATTAATGTATATTTTAATATTTTTTGTGAAAAAATTTTAATGACATGAAATATAATAAAAATAAATTATAATGATTGGTTAAATCTTTTAAAAAATAGCTTATAGAGAAATAACTATAAATTTATAACTATTTCGAGTATCCAAGACATTATTTAAATTATATAATAGAATTAAAATATTAAATAAATTTTAACATATAAACTTATAAAACCTTTGAAAAATAAAATTGGATATTTTCATCACATAAAAGCATATTTGGAACATTGGTCTGAACAACACCAATCGATCGACATGTACAAAATTAATTCAATAATTGTATAATTCATTTGGATTATAATATATTAAATAAATATGAATAAGTTTTTCAACAATGTCATTAATAAATTAAATTCTATTATTTTGGAGGTCATATGGGTATCAAAAATTAGTTCGAAAAAGTCATAAGAGGACTCTCCCACTCTATTCCTTTATTTTAGTTATTTTCACTATCTCCCTCAATTAAGTTTTCTATATTTATAATATATACAATTTATAGTTTTTATAAATCATTTTTTATTATTTTCTGGTGATATATATGGTTTTTGGTTACCTTTTAATTATTTCTTTGAATAAAACTCTATGAAATTTATAAGGGAATCATTGCAATTTCCTTTTTTCGTAACCTCAATTCTTATTATATTGTTTCCTAAAAATTTATTATATAATTAATAACCTATACTATTTCATTATTTTATATTTTGAGATTTTAATATCTAATATGATATATTACCTTTTTTATTGGGAGTATCTATATGATTCATTATTTAACTCAGTTTGGTGACATTATTATAGAAATTATTTCTTTCCCTTGGGTTTCATTCATCAATATGATTGATGTATATTTCTCTTCTATGTGGTATACAGAATCATGAATTATTATGATCTAATAGTTGACCTCATAATTATACACCCCCAATTGATTTGATAATAATATTATTTCATGTGATAGTATGTACGGTGAACAGACGGTGAGTTTAGTACATTATGTTATTTTATCTCAAAAGTGAGACTCAATATATTTTTATGATGACATGCCTTAGGTTTTAAAAACATTATTATGATTTTCACGGTTAACATGATACTATGATAATTTTTTTCCAATTACATTTTATATTCAATGGTTTATTATCCTTGTCATTTATGATTCATGTTATGATTCTTGAATCTTATGATTTCTCAATCCATTTTCGGCATAATTTATCCCAATTCAGGGCTTTTTAACTCTCCCTTTCATTTTTGTATTCCCATAGGATATCCCATGTAGTGGTATGATTATGATGAGTTATGGGATCATATTATGAATATAGAAATATATGATTCAATAGTTTATTTAAAAATTATATATATATATATATATTCCAATCTTATAAAGGAACCCCATATCTGGAATTTTTGTGTGTAATTTATATAGATTTTATGAGAAAAATATTATAATATTATTTTTTAGGATAAATTTTACAGTAAAATTATCCTCCATCCTATTAACGTCATAAAATTTCTTGTTCTTAATCGTACTGCACACAATTGGAATTTTTCTAACCTACATGTTCCTGAAATAATATCAAATCATAAAAATCAACTAGATGTTTCATGGGTCTAGCTCCTAACATAAACTACCAGAAAATATGATAAGAGGTATATATATATTTATTTGAAAGAAATTGATTCCCTATTGATAATGAGTCAAAATGTATGTATAAAACTCTAAGGTGTATTCATTTGTCACTTTAATAATGTGTGTTAGGGTACACAATCATAAACCAAGTTCCCACAAGAACATTATATATAACCCTTCACAATATTCGTAAATCTCATAGGATCCTTTTCACATAAGGAATAATCATAAATCACCAATGAGGTAATAAAATACACTCTTAACCCTAGGTTCCAATTTGATCCAACAAAAACTAAATGGGCCTCAATCAACTTTCAAACTGTTTCTCAGACATGTTTCATTAATCATTTTGTCACAAATAATATATCCCAGAATGATGAAAAATTTTACACCAAATAACATGGGGACAATCTACCACCTCCTTCACTGAGGTCTATAAGAATTTATTTCCAATTCAAGACTAATGAAGTTAAAGCTAGCTCATATAAGACTCAATATTTTAATAAAACATGGGAAAATACATCATAAGATTAGTGATAAACTCCCTCTCCTGATTGTTTTTCAATGTGAAATGTCTCATATCTTTCAACATGTTATCACATAATCTGATAAAAATCTATTTTTTATAACTCATCAATGTCTTTATAGATTTCCCATGACACAACATAATGTTTTTGGAGAATATAAATAGTTGAAGACTCTATCATGGTCTCAATGGCCTCAATTATGGCATTATCAACAACTTGGTATTAATCCAACAAACATCCCAAAACAACTTAACCCATGTACATGGTAAAGATTTATATACAATCAAAATTTATGGTCAAGTGGAATCATAATTTTAACACCCTAGGTTTTTAGTAATTATTTTATTTCCATAAACTATATATTTATTATTATAATATATATATATTTTTCTATTTGTTAAATAAAATCGAATTAGATTAAGTGAAAATATATACAATACATGGATTAAACTAAATACACATTACTATATAAATAGTAAGTCATTAAAAAAATAACATCATACTAAGAATCACATCAGGGATTTGTACATTCATTAGAACTATAAATAATAAAAGAGGGAACTTAAATGAAATGATTAATATCTCTTGAAGTAGAATCTCTGTTGAACCATTGTCACCTTTTTGATTCACCATTAGTATAAAAAATAAAAATGAAAAATATTTCCCCAAAATAAGAAAAAATATTTAGAGATATAAAATTAATTCTATAGAAATGGGAATTAAAAATGGAATATGTTTAGTAAGGTTATATATATATAATTGAAAATTTGAAGTTGAAAATATGGTTATTGAAAACATTTTCATTGAATATGTTTTAATAGAAAATATATCCAATCAATATACCAATTTTTTGTATTATTAAGTAGTATATTGAGAATAATATAACTCATAATAAAATAATAATATAATATTAAACTATTATATATATATGTGTGTGTGTGTTATTTATAAATATTGATATTAATATTATAAAAATATGATATGATTTATATATAAATTTATTTTTTTAATATCAATGGAGTAGTAAAATTAAATTTTAGAATATAAATAATTATTTTTATTAGAATTAATAAAATAATATTTAGTATAAAATTAATATTTCTTTTTTTTTCAAGAACTCTTTTTTTATGTATTATATATTTGACCCTAAAAGATTAAATTTAATAATTTTCAAATATTTTTTTTTTTGAATTCATGTATTAACATAATAAAAATTAGAAATTGATTTGAAATAATAACGAGAATACATGATGTTTAAGAAAAACAAAATTTTAAATAAATGTAGTGTATGCTTATCAATTTAATTTCCATTCTAAAGATAAATATATATTTTTAATAATTTTAATTAGATAAAATGAACATTTTTTGAATTTATTATTTCCAAATAATCAAAGGGTAAAATCTTTGGTATTTTAAAAAATATTTGATTTATATGTGAATAGTTAAATATATCATTCCCAATAATACCATGATTTTATTGAATTGTTATTGTATAAGTATGAATTATAAATTTTTAAAATATTTTTTCTCGAAAAATATTTCTTTTAATTTATATTATATATATTTAGATTCTGATATTTGTTTACCAAACAATATTTGAAGTCATAAAACATAAGTAATATTTTCATCAATATTATTTAAATACAATTGAAATTTATTATATAAAAAATAGTTTTTAATAATTTTAGATATTGTATAATAATAAAATTGATCTCAATTTTAGAAGTAGTATGTCCAAATTATCTAATTATGACCATATTTTATCAATCATACAAATTTAGTTAACTTATGTAAAAACCTAGTTGGCATGGTAAACTATATAATAATAAAAGTAATAACACAAGAACCACTGTTTTATAAAATATTAGAGCCACTATACGTGTTATTGAATCAATATTATTTGATTATTTTTTGTATTTATATAACTCCATCGCTTTTTTTACTTATAAAGGTTCTCTCCTTTCCTTCTTTACCTTCACACCAAAATTCCCTATGTTTAGAACAAACACTACCAAAAAAATCATAAGAATTACTATAAAACATAAAGTCATTTTGGTATTCTCCAAAGACCATACATAAATCTATTAACTCTGTTATGGTGGGGGATAATAAAAGAAATGAGTTATAAGTCACTAACATTAATTTCTCATTACTATTTCTTTTTTGTGAACTCCTTATTTTTCAAATTTAATTACACCATTTAAAATGAAAAAATTTGTATCCTTGGTATTTTGATATGTTATTATAAAAATTATTCAATCATTAACAACATTTTCTATTTTCTACTAAGAAAAATGAAAACGTGAAGCATGTGTATGTTCATGCTAACGCTTCCATGATTAGACGAGTTCATTTCCCATCAATTCCTATTTTTTATTTTTCTAAAAATGGTATTTAATAAATAATTATTGTATCTATAACTTATTTAAATTTTTTTAATAATAATACATGTTACATTTTATACATGTCCTCAAAAAATGAAATCATCAACCAGGTGTAAATGCAGACTACCGCTTTCAGGGTATGATGCATTCTATTTTTCAATACCACATTTTCATTGATGGATATAAGAATGAGTTTAAAAAATAAATATATTTTTTATGATATTAATAAGGTTAGGATAATAAAATGTGAATACCCAATTAATGTTATTATTTGTAAATAATCTTTATAATTTTAAATATCATAAATAAGACAACTATGTGGAAAAACAATTTATTCATACGAGTTAATTTTTTTCTCAATAACTTATTCTATTAATAATTCAAAATTATGACATATCAAACTAATATAAATTAAATAATATTAGTATTCTATTAATATAGTTATATTGAAAACAAATCACCTCATCAATATCCATTAGTCATGGTATGTTCACGTTTGGGTTATTTTTCCCACTTACTTGAACAATTATATGAAATTATATGATGGACGATTTTGAAAACATAAATAATGGTTTAATATGATATAAATATTTTAATTAAGATATTTTTGGATCAATATCCATATTTTTTTCATCAACTAATAAAACACCATTCCTGGGTAAAAAATCACAAAAACAATGCTTGATGTTGATTCAATATTCTAGGATAAAGAATAAATTAAACAAGAAAACAAATTAATGTTCATAAATATTTATAAATCATCACTTATAGTAAATTTAATATTCATTAAAGGATGAAATTTTAAAGATATATGAATAGTGACACTTCCCTTATAAAAGCAACATAAATGGTCAAAACTACAAACACACAATGTGAAAAAATTATCAAATAATATAAAATTGAAAATAATTATAAATGGAAACTACTAATAAAAATAAGTACGAGTAAGGTTATGAAATATTAAATTAATATTTTTATCTTTATGATGCAGGAGGATAAATCAATTTTTTCAAAGTTAAGAGTCATGGTGAGGGACTAGGTAACTGAAATCTAATTCATTGAGTTATATAGTTTCTTTTGAAATTTTACCTTCAATATTATATTTATTAATTGATTTAATTTTTATGATTTTATATATTATATTTATGGGAAAAAATTATGTTATGGTTAAAATATTTCTACTTGATTGTTCTCTCACCTAAAAGTATAATGTTATCATGAATGAACCTCCATAAATCACATACCACTAATGTTCTTATTTTATGTATTTAAATCCAAGAATATTTAAATTTATGTGATCTTAATACTTTCATTTTCCACTTTTAATTAATAATTTTTATTTTCTCCTTTTTCAATGTGGGGTTTACACAATGGTATTACAAAATATAGAATATGTTTTTTTCATTCAAAATCAATTGTTTTAACATTGGATTCCTTGTATCTGCTCATATCAATATTGATATTTTCCCTGAAGTTATAATCTATGAAACACCCATTAAAATATTTTAGTAATTTACACTTTTAGGTGATTGAATTTGGTATTGATTGATCCAGTTTATGAGATTATATATGTGGTGCCATTTAAAATATAAAATGAGACCCATTCTTATTCCTAGGTTTTAATGATGTGATTATGAGATATTTTCTTGTTAAACACATGTATAGATAACCATTTTTTGATTGGTGGACCCTATATATCCATTTAATTTATTGGGTAAATCTTTATATCTAATGAGATAATGGTGAAACAATTTATAAAACTCAATCAAAAATGGAAAAAATAAATTTTATTCCAAATATGACATTTTAAAAATCCTTTGATGCCTATCTTGCTATGGGAAATAGGGTGTGAATCCTATACCACTATTGGTAATAGGTGTACATTCCTGAACTAAAATCTTTTATTTTGATACATAGTTTTATATATCACTAATTTAATACACTACAAAAAAAAATCAACACATAGTGCCATTTTTTTAATATGGCAGAAATTTACACCACCTCCATATACTTTTGTGATGGTTTCATAAAACCGACACTAAATTGCGTGTTAGAATCCAACACAAACTGGTTTATTCAATTTAAAGTGGTTTTTGGAAAGTTTCATAGTAAAAATATTTAGCAGTGGTTTTGGTGGTTTTATCAACGGTTTAATGTGAAAAACAATTAATGCATTTAGCAGTGGTTTTAACAACCGCTAATGTTTTTCCATTTTTAACATTAAAACCACCACTAAAACCACCATAACTACTATTAGAAAATTACACACATTTATTTAGTTATGATTTTATCTACTTCTGATAATAAAATATTAACCTATAGTGGTGGATTAAACTACCTATAAATATGGTTTATTTTATAGTATCAGTTTAAACGACTGATAAATGTAGATTTATAAATAAAAATATGATGTAGACTCTGCAGTCCCAGTACCAGTACATTGAAAAAAAAACAACTGATGAGAACATATTTGAGATTAATATAAACAATCTAACAATATTTAGTTCTCAAAAATAGTAAACGTTTCATAAAAAACCATGTAAATTAACATATAACATAATAACATAAACCATAACATCTAAACCATAGCATCTAAACCATATGAAAATGTTTCATAGATCTAAATCTAATACTTTAAAAATTATTGAACCAACGTATAGGATTTATGACTTCAAAATATAAAGAAAGAAATTATGATCTATAAGGCTTTATACTATGATGCCTAATATTGACCATCTTGGAAAATTATGTAATGAGAATGATATTATAACCATTTCTTGAGAAGACTTTATCTTCTAATTATGGTCATCATCCACACTAGTTTTGAAAACAACATATGGATGGATTCTATGTTTCTTGGGATACAAAGAGATTCAAAAATATCAAATCATATTCCCATCCCAAACAATTACCATCCTCAAGGCCTTCACCTTGATAATGGGGATGCATTTATCATATATATAGGCTCACTCAATGTGCTCTAGCAAATAGTGATGATGCTCCCAAAGTCTTGAAATATACCCAAAATTCCACTAATGTTCACCTCCAAACATTAGGTTTTTCTCAATTTGGATCCCCATAATACTCCAAGTATTATTAACCCCTAAAGTGACGGTGCGTGGCCAAAATAATTTTGACTACCATCTTAGGAACATAAATCAAACGACCACTTAAGGGAAGTTAGCATTCCCATGTTTCGAATGTGGTCAATGGTTGACCTAACATCTGTGGGGTCCATCCTTGAATGGTTCAGCTGTGGGGCTTCTATCTCCAACATGAATAAAATTAATCAAATAAAAAACATAATAATTATTCCAAAATACTGATATAAACATCCTAACATAAATCAAATGAAAATATTAAATATTTTCATCTTTCATATCAGACATAGATTACTTCATACTCCACCAATTATAGAATCATTGCCTTACTAAATCATCAAGCCATATGAAATTACAATTCCTTCATCAAACAAGGTATATCATTATAATGATAGGTCATGAAGTTTTTAGGTGAATACTATGTGCCACACATGATAAATGATACATGAAAAACCCCTTTGTTTCCATATTTTTCTAACATATCAACAAGACCACTAATCAATATTCGATGATGAAAACTTCTCGCCACCCTCTCTACCTCCAACTATACTTCCTGCTACTGTCACCTGTAAGATAATTATATTGGAAATTAAATAATTTTGTATGTTTATATTTAAAAGTAAAACCAATAATTCTTTGAAAAATAAATTATTTTGATGTTTTTTTATTTACCTGATCACCACTTATCACCGATTCAATATCACCAGGGATAGATCTAGTCATATTTGGAAATAAATCAACCAACACTCTCTACAAAGAGGAAATCTGATCCCCTTATTCCTAAATTGGGCTTTGGATAGAAATATAATATATTTGATAATATTGACTACAACCACAAGTAGATATGTCTTCAATCCCCGATGGCCTGATAAAGACCTACGATGGTAAGGGTCCCCAACCCATCCCAGACACTCGACCAGGAAGTTTCTTCCCAAGAACATTACCAACTAGGTCATCCTTAGAGATAGAGCAGGATTTCATGGGACTGTAATCTCATAGTTCTTTAAGTTTTACCTATAAATAAAATATTTGTCATATAAGAAGAAATATATATTCAAATAGTGACAAATGATAATAATTTATTATAATGAATAATGAATTCATACCCCAATATCTTTGGCCTGACCATTTACAAAAATCCCATAAGATTTCTTATGAACATCCAACCACACTTCTGTTCAGGATGCATGGTGCCCTAATCTCTTTGATTGTATTGAACAAAGATAAATAAAAAATTTAATATATTAAATATATATTATTTGTGTATAAATATTTAATCTCATCAAAAGATTACTATAGTTGATCAACTTCATGAAAAACACTTCGACCCCATAGTGTGAGGGATGATTTTCTTAGAACAACTTGATGCATTCTTCAATGAATGATCCTGAAATAAATAAAATCTATTTTAATAGTAATGAATGAAATGTTTTCTTCTTTTCATATCCATGTATAAATGTAAAATGAGATAATATATATATATATATCATATGCTTCTCATCACGATTTTTTTCTATAAAAACATTCCATTTATCTCTAGGTACCCCATTGGGTACCTTGTCATACATATGTTGGGCACTCAATGAATTATCATTGACATGTACCCATAATATACATTTAATGTATTTTTATTTCTTGCCTAGTTTTTTCAATGTCAACTTTAATCCTAGTACATTAGAATCTGTAAAGTGGGAAAACAACTGTAAAGAGTAATTAATTTGAAAAATATGAGAATTTAATAACATAATGACATTCAATTACACCATAACGTATTAAAATTACCTTTAGTTTTTAATAAAAACATTATATTTCAAGATAAAAGTATATGCCTCCAATTATAATATGTAGTTAAGAGGGAAACCATCTCCACAACCATCTGACGTAGAATCTGGCCATATAATCTTATGGAATCATCCCTAGAGACCCCATAAGAATTGAATGGTACAACTATATTTTGTCCGATAAGATTACATACATTTGAACTTTTTACATTTTTCTACATTATTTCATTGTTTTTATATTTTACGAAGTAAAGTTAGTATAAATAAAGTTAAATAAATTTATTCATATTAAAAAAAATTCCTATAATAGTTAATTTCTAATATCCATATAAATAACAATGAGTGGTGACCTACTCCCTCTCTAATGAGGCTATATAATGGGAAGGCATCAACTGAGTTGCTAATGGGATGCACACTGAGGGTGTGAGAGATGGTACAATGGGTAAAGAATATGGTTTCTCAAATATTATAGGGAGGGAGATAGATGGATCTTCATATGTTGGTGCAGTCTATGGAATAGTATAACATTTCATCCTTGGTATTCCTATCAATTAATCAAATAAATTTAAATTCAAAACATATATTTCAATAAAATTATACAGAGATAAATTTAGTAATGGTAATAGATGCATAGTTCTAATAAACAAAATATACATAACAATGATAAATAATGAAGTATTTTAAATAATGTTTTATATCACCTTCTTACTATAACCGATTGTATATAGTTTTCTTGGGGATGAAATCCAAATATTTGTTGTATTTATAAAATATCCACAAATAACATAAAATTTATTCTAGGTCTATAATAAATCATCAAAGAAGGTTGTATTCAAAATGTTGATATATAGTTAAAAAAGACTAAAGGAGACATGACACCCCTGGTAAATGATGAAATGGTTGATAGGTGGAGTATCATATACAAATGGTCAAATACAAAGTGACTATGCCGATGGTGTGAGGAACATTAAAGGACTAACAATTTTACAGGTTATATAGTGTGTAAGTAGTGAGAGGTGGTGTTTTAGGTAACATTAAAATAGAACTAGGTTTCACCATGAGACAATAATAAATACAAGATTACATACTCTATATTTTTATCTGGTTAGAGTATGATGTAAAATAAATAAATGAATTCAATATATAATGGGATTTATTGAAACAATATTTTCCACATTTCATGATTGAGGTAAAACTATATAGGTTAGTCCTTTGATCTTTAGTGGAAATATAAATTTCAGTATCTCTATCTCATAATTAAAGGGATCCTTTTTAAGAGGATGAATTGAGTTTTCGTGGTTTCCAAAAAATATACATGTTGATTAACAAGTAATAGAGTAATATTTTTTATTGAGTAAAGGATAGTTAGTCATACGGGTCGTCATTCCAAAGTAATAGAGAAATATTTATTATGAGTAAATGGTTTCAACCTTTTTAGTACATCACTATTATCACATTAATTAATAGGTTCATAAAGTCCTAATTTCAATTTATTTATTCCCTAACCCTATATTCTTTTGATTGGTGTTGGTCCTCCTTGGAAGGCCATTTCTATTGGTTATAAACCCTCAAGTGTCATAAAAACAACTCATGGAGGGATCAACTTAGGCTCATAAATTATTTCCATATAATATTTGTAGCACCACAGTCCATGGTCTATAAAATTACACTTGGATTAATATTTTGACTATTATGAACATAGAATATATGAAACCCTATCGTACAAGTATTATGACCATAAAATATTTCCAACTTCTTAGATCGACTAGTATGACCATAAATTACAAAATTAATGAAGAAAATATGTATGTGAGGTTGAAAACCCATAATAGAAACCATATCTAGAGTCAGAATGCCCCTGTGAGGTTACTCCCATTACTTAGGAAATAATAATGTGATTTAAGAAAGACGTACAAATCCAATAGGGACCCACTAGTGACCCCTATAAAATTCTGCAATTTTTTTCAGAATTTTTAGAAGACATATAGAATGAGGTTATCATAAATGAATAAATAGAAAATAATAAAAACCAATCCACATGTATAGAGTAACTCGAAAAGAAACTACGATCATATGGACAAATCAAAAATTGAAATATATGTAATATATGTGAAGATTAATATGTATACATTGTTAAATATCTCATATTAGTTTAATCATATATAGAAATATGTTCTATAAAATAGTAAATATATAGATACCAGAGCCATCAAAATAGTTCTCAGTGCCATATCTGATTGTTTACTTCACACTCTTCTTCTAAACTTTCATCGATATCCACCATTAATCATTTGGAACTTTCTTTTATATGAATCATGATACATAAATTTTACACCAAAAAGTAATTTTCACATGTTGGGTGTGGGTATAAAATAATCAAAAAATTCTAATTATCTCTTCCAAACATCTTTAGTGGTACAAAAGATATTCATATGTAAGTGTCGTGTAGTGTTTTATACCATTACAAATATATAATGATAGAAAAACACAATCAATTTCAGACATGGTGATGTAATAAAATATGTCTAAAACCACTATAATTCATCATTGTTCTTACTGGGAACCATACAACTCATACTTACATGTATAAGGTCACTCCTCGCTTAATAGTACAGTCCAAATAGAATTTTATAAGATAAAAATTTCGCAAAGTTCACCAAGGATGGAAAATAACCAAACCATTAATTTAAATTAACATAATTTCATCTTTATGAGTGAAGAGTAATGTAAATCTCATATAATACTAGGGTACCCTCCTTCTATAACCATTATATAAGGGTAAAGTACAATATATTATTAATAATTGTAACATACTTCGTAAATAATTTCTTTACAGTAGTTGATTTACCTGGAGTTTTTTAGTTTAAATTGATGTAAACATAGAATCATAGAACACAAAAAGCATACCAGGCTATATAAACATTGAATCATGTAAATGTAACTTTTCTCTTTAATAGTAGGCCAAAAAACATAGAATCTTGTTGTAAATGCAAGAATACTAATGATGGGTGAAGTTAGGTATTGAGTCGAAGGATAGTGATGCACGACCCATCAAGGTACAATGAGGTAAGGCGAGGTGAGGGATGATGAGTAATGATGTGGGAAGGTGTGTTGAGGTTTGGCAGGTTACGTTGATGGGTTTTGATGTGCAATGATGGGCGGTGATGGGTGGCAACGAGGCTGAGGCTTTCGAGAGTCAATATGGTGGGGGTTTAGGGTGTTGGGGGGCTCGGTGGTGTTAGGGGAGGGGGAAAGTGTTGCGTATTTATAAATATTTAACTATTTATTGGTAGTTTATAAAAAAACATTGCAAAATTTTTTAAAGAAAATTATCGGTGGTTTAGTAAACTGCCGCAAAAAACTGCTTCTAAACACTTAGTTTGGTTTAGTGATATGTGACATGTTATTCCAATAGATCACGATTTACATGTCATTTTTTCATAGCCTTTACACCATGTTATATGTTTTACCATTTATAATTATATGTTATACCATTATGAAATATGAAAAATATTTATGATTCCATGTTCTTTTAATAAGATATTTCTCTCTTACATATATTTTATCATATTATTATGATCTCACCATGGGTAAAATGTTTATTTTTTTTTATTATCTTACATAAAATTAAGGGAAAAGGTTTTTTTGTTTATTTTTTTTCCTAGTCTTGAGATTTATTTTAACTTGTGAGATTTCTTGGACAAGATCTAATATGATGAAATTATGGGGAAATTTTCATAAGCATTGTAAAACAACTTTCTTATATATATAGTCTCTATGGAAACTAGACCTCTCAATTCCAAGGATGTTAATATTACTAACCAACGAGATGTTTTAATTATATAAATGATATAGAATCAAATAAAATTCATATTTTTCCAACATAATTGATATTATACTAAATCTTAAGTAATTTTTAGATATTAGTTTTGATAATTTTTGGATCAGTATTAGAGAACCTTAGTTAAAACACTAGAGATGAGTATAATGTGATATCATGAAATATGGGTAATGTATGAGTAAGTGATTTTACTAAAAAGACATACCTATCTATAAATAATAATTTGGATAAAGTTATGATGAAAATCAGCCTATGGTAAGTCACTTAGAAAAGTTTTGGTTTGGAGTGGACTTGATCATCATTATGTTGCATGATGAGTGAACCCAAGACTATACATCTTGTTAGACACTCCAATGGGATATTATTTAGTTTATTATATGATATTTTAAAACCAATATGAAAGATTTGTTTCCTAGTTACTTTGGTGGATGAGGTTGAGAGTTATAAGATAACCAAACATAATGTATCTTAGGTTGAACTAAAACTAAAAAAGGTTGGACTAAAAGAGTTATAGGATAAAGTAATTATGTAAAAGGGAAAAATATTTTAATGTTGAACCCAATTTTATTATTTATTATGATAATGATGCATGATGTTAAATTTTCATTACTCGTGTTAACCCATTTCGTTTTGTAAAATATTTGAGTGAGGAGGAACCAATTTAACAATGGACAAAATGGACAATGCAGTACTTTTCCTAATGGGAAACAAAATATGATAGAATATAGAATTGAAAATATTATGTAATTATAAGATAATGTAACTATATAGTATTATGATTAATAAATCGAGACATTATGAACATAAAACGGTATAATAGAAAATAACTATGGGGTTGTATAGACGATCAAGTGTTGAAGGTGATGAAGGAAAGAAGATTCAATTTCCTTATTCTGAAAATATAGAAAAAGAAACCCATGGGAATGTATAAAAGAAATTAGAAGATATTTTATCCATTTTAAAGGAGGATATGATGAAATAATATACCTAGGAAAATTTAATAGTTCAATTAACATGACGTTGAACAATAATTTTCATCCTAATGATACACTATCTGCTTGATGATTTAGTTGTGAGGAATTTTGGAATATTCTAAATTAGTTCACTAATTTAAGGGATTAAGATGAAATAGATTCTAAAAACAACATGGACCATGTGATCAAGTAAAATCCGATGAAATTTCTATTATTTAAGTGGATAGTAATAATTATGTGGTGCCAGGTACACTTATTGGTCATGCTATAATTGTGAATGTCTTATGTTGTGTATGTTTTCAACAACTATTATTTGTTAAAATTAAAACACTTATTGGTAAAATTATTACTTAAAGGGTACTAGAATTTTATTTATGGTTTGGGGGAATATGATTCTTTCTACTCTTATTATCATTTCATTAGATTAATTTAATGTGTCTTTATAAATGGATTTTTTCTATTTACTTACAAGAAAAATAATAGAGGGTAAAGAAAAAACATTTCATATTGACCTATGTTATTATATCAATAAAAGGGTAATAATAAACAATATTTAGAAAAAAAACTATATAATGAGGGTCTTGATACAAAATAATGGTAAACTAATGTCCTAAATTTTTGTAGAAGAACTCCATATTAGGGATAACCCTTAAATAAGGAAATAGATAAGTTTCCCAGGTTTTTATGGTTAATATATCATAAGAAATTATATCCTTAATCTTTTCTATAAAAAAATTCATTTATCTATTTCTAATAGTATGTTATAATCAAAATTATGAGGATGTAATTTATTTAATGGAGGAGAATGTAACAAAACATATTTTTAGGAAGCATATTATTTCTATAAAATATTTGTTTATAAGTGTAAACTATTTTTAAATTTTTTTTTCTGAACTAGTTAAAATAAATTTCGTAACACTTCATACAGTATAGGGATTAGACTAATAGAAATTTGTTATTTCATTGTAATATCTTATAATTAAATAGTATAAAATTATGTATTAAACTATAAAAAATTTAACAGGGACAATATATTGAAATAATTAATATATTTAGAAATAGAATCTCCTATAAACCACCATTTCATTCATGAATCACCATTTATATAAAAAAACTGGCAATGAGAAAGAATACTATGAAATGAGATTGTATTTTGTGAGATCTAAAATGAGAAATATGAATGTTGTAAGTGTTAATGGAATAATTTTAGTAAGTTTATATATATATATGAATGAAATCTAGTAATTTAAAGAATGATTATTGTAGATATCATCATTGAAAACATAGTCATTTAAAATGTGGTCATTGAATATATGGTCATTGGATATATATCCAATATGTATATTGTAGTCATGTATTGTTAAATAGAAAATATTAAAAAATATATCTCACTATAATATAAAAACATTATACAAAAACATTATATATATATATGTGTGTGTATATTTAGGCATTATGTATAAATAATAACCATAAAAATATTATTAAAATATGATATGATGTATATATAAAATTAAAATAAATATTATAATATCAATTTAGTATGAAAAATAAAATTATTAATATAACTAATTAATTTTAATGGTGTTTGCTAAATCCCATTTAATTTAAAAGAAACAGTTCATTTTGTTCAAAGAACAATTTTGTTGAGTATTTTATATTCTATCCAAATAGTTTTAATTCAATCTTTTTAAATATAATTACATGTTGAATTATATATTAACATCATTTAAATTATAAATTTATATGAAATAATAATAACATATAATGTTTAAATTTTCCATTTTCAATAGAAGTAGTTTATACTTATATTTTTTATTTTATTTCTAATGATAAATATAAATTTTTTGGAAAATTAGTTAGATAAAATTAATATAAGTTATTAATTTATATTTTCTAACTTATATATGGGAATTTTATTTGTATTATTCTGAAATATCTTACTTCTTAATGAATAGTGCAATATATCATTTTTACAAAAACTAAAAATATTATTCCATTATTAATATATAAGAATGAACTATAAATTTATAAAACATTTTTCATTAAAAAAATATTTTATATTTTAGAATTTAAGAAATATTTTTTCAAAATTCTTTAAATACATTTTACATATATTATATTAAAATTAATTTTTAACACATTAATAAATTTAATCAGAAAAAATGGATTTTAAATTTATAATCCACATGTCCAAATTATATAGTTAATTCTCTTGAATAAATATTAATTTACCTTAGATAAAAATTGGTTATCGCTGTAAAATATAAAATGGTAAAAGCAAAAATTCAAGTGGTAAAGGGAATTAGACAAGTTTTAAACCTATATGAAAAAACATGGTTTAGGCTGGATAGAAATTATCCTTTACCCACACCGTTATTTCTCAAATATGGAATCCACTTTCTTTAAGAGTGAATTCCCATTATTGAAATGTTTTGGGCATGTATAAAAATTTGATCCCTTTTCACATATAAAAGGGGATTTGCTCTCATCAATTACTTTCATGCCATATTTCCCAAATTTCATTTCATATTATACCCAAAATTCTCGTACAAATTATTATACAATATTAATAGGTTTTTATCATCTCAAAATACTCTCCTGTAAAGGCTACCCCTTTCACAAAGGGTATAATCCTAGAAGTGGGATATAATTTCCAAAAATCACTTTATCATTTAAATTTATTTTTATGCAATCCATATTTTTTAAATTTAAATAATCAATGTTTAAATGAAAACATAAGTATCCTTATTATTATGATATATTATTATAATTATGGTAAAATAATTAACTATTCTTTCCATTTTCTATTAAGAAAAATGAAAATATGAAACATGCATATTTTCATACTACCACCTCTTTGAATAAATGAGTTAGTTTTCCTTAACTGAATAACCTAGTTTGTCAAAAAATATAATTATTATATAATTATGATCCCTATATTTTATTAATTATTTCATAATACTAAACAATATTACTCCTTTATCTCATTCTTCAAAAAATCAAATCATCATCCATGCATATGTGAGACTACCACCTTCATGGTATAATACATTCAATTTTTCAATTCTAAATTTCAAGTATGGATTTAAGACTGAGTTTCAAGGAAAAATATGATTCTTTTGATATGAATAATTTTTGGAAAAATTAAAATCAGTAACAATTTAATGTGATGAGTGATAAAAAAATAAATATAAAATTAACCATATTAAATAAGTGAACTAAGAGGGAAAAATTATTCATTCTATGTAAATGTTTCTTATTGATAACTTATTCACTTATTTTATCCTAATTAAGATATATAATACTAATAGAAAATAAATTATATCCTTATTATATTGGTATAATGATAATATAACTAAATCACGACATAATTATCCATTAATCAAGGTAAGTTTATGTTTTGGTCTGTCAGACCACCTACTTAAACAATGAATCAAAATTATTTCATGGATTATTATGAAAATATAGTTAATGGCCTAATAGGAAAAATATTTAAATAAAAATTTGTTTCTGGTTCTATAAAAATTATATCAAAACATAATTTATTTACAAATAAAACAACCTTCATGGGTTAAAAAACACTAAAATATGCTAGTTATCGATTTCATCTACTAAGATAAAGATTAAAAAAATTATGAGAGGAAATTGAAACTTAAAAAATAATTATAAATTACCCATTATAGTAAATTTAATAATCTTTTATAAATAAATTCTGAAATGAGAATGAATACTGATACCACCCCTAAGAAACATGTATAAATGGTCAAAACATTGAACACCTGATATTGAAAAATATGTAACTAACATAAATAAAGGTAATAGTTATAAATTAATAGTATAAATGAAAATAAATGTGGTAAGTGTTCTAAAATAAATTATTAATATGTTTATATTTGTTATACAGGATGTTAAATAATGTTTTTAGAAGTTTAGATTCAATGTAAGGGTCTTTGGTAAATCAATTTTTTTTCTTTCTATTATATTGTTTCGTTCATACTATGACTTCCAATATTCTATTTATTAATTGGTTTACCATTTACTATGATATAATTTTTTTTCTATTTTTGGTAAATTTTAATCTTTATTCAAGTCATCGTACTTGATTTTTCGCTCACTTAAATGTAAAACAATATCAAGAACAAACCTCAATCCCTTAATTTTCTATTTGTTTCAAGTACATGTTTTCACTTAACACTAATTTTTCCCTTTCATATATTTAAATTAAGGTATGTATCCATATATTTAATCATTATATTTTATATTTCCACTTTTTAAAGATAATTTTTATTATATTTATTTTCAATATGGGATTTCAACAATGGTATTTAAAAATATAAAAAATGAATTTTAATTCAAAATAATTTTTGTTAAATTTTGGAATATTATTTCTTCCTTGTCTTAGGGGAGCTATTTTACATAAAATTATTCATTATTAACAATACTCTAAATGTTTTTATTAGTTTATTATTTTGGGAGATTGAATTTGGTATCAATCTATACTATTTTTGTTGTTATTTATGTGATACCTTTTAATACGTACTGCGTGACTCATTCTTATTCTTGAGTTTTATTGATGTGATGATTATATTTTTTCTTGTGAAACACATGTATTATTAATCTTGACGTGATGGTTTGTTCTAATATATATCTCTAATTAATTGTGTAAATCATTACATCTCTTGAGATAATTATTAAATTAGTAATGATGCATGATCAAAAATGTGAAACAGGTTGTGATACCTAATCCACTAGGGAATCTAGTTGTGATCCCTCATCCACTATAAGTAACTATTTGTGATTTATGATCCACTATGGGAAACATGTGGTGATGCCTTACCTTTAATTTTGAGTTTCTATTCTTATGTAGGTTCCATACTATTTTCATATGTGACCATTCCATGTCCAGGTATCTTGATTTGTATCTCATTTTTTCACAATTTTTATGCCATGTTATATTTTTGACCATATGTGATTACTTGTTCTACTATTATACAATGTGAACCATTTTTATGAGTCTATTTTCTTTTAATTATAGATTTATCTATTTCTTAAATTTCCTCATATGATTATGATCTCACATTGGGTTACAAGATGATATGTTTATTATTCCATTATTGAATATTTGTGCATACCCCTTTATTATGTTTCGATTACTCAGTCCATGAGAATGAGTTTAACCAAAGATAAAATTTGGAGAAGATCTAGTTTGATGAAATGATGGGGATATTTTCTTAAGCATTATAAAATAAGTCTCTTTGGTTGTAAGTATCCAAAGACACTAAACCTCTAGATTCTCGGTATGTTGAGTTTATTATGTAATGACATGTTTTAATTTTAAAAATGATATAAAAAAGGAAATATTTTATTGGGAAAACTCAATAAAATAACATTGATATTCATGTAATTATCAACACACAATATCTATATCCCACTCTAATGGATCATATACTTCTCAATCATATTGTATTACATGGAAGATAAGTCGGTTCAATACTGATAAATCTATTTAGTCATACATCTAATCCCACCTTTTGAATATATTAATTATATGTTATAATATCCATTTATTCTTTTATTCCTATATATAACAAAGGCACTCACATGATCTCACTATATCCTCAACTACACATAACATGTTTTTCACTCTCATCAGGTGAAAAATTTATTCATGATTATATTTTATATCATCTTAAGGAATCAACATGCATATACTAACCCTATACACAATACTCACCCATACACACGCATTTATGTTCAATAATAATATTTATATATATATATATATTATAATATATCTCAAGAAATAACTAGTTTACATGCCCATATACTCTTATAACATTGTTTACTCACACTATCCTTTGTCACACATCATCATTACTTGGATTACCCACTTAAATTAAAGAACATACATCTCATGTAGGTATTAATTTTGAAATCAATTTCCATGCTTGTATTCTCATATAACATAAAGAATCTCATTCCCAAACCCCCATCCAAGTATTTCTTTCCAAATTGGGTTTTCTAGTTACCCATACTACTGACTATAGGGTTATTATCATATCAAATGTACACATGAAAAAAATATAACTATCAAGTGTTGAGTACCATAAAAATCCTCACCATAAGGTTCATTTAATTAAAGAGAAATTAATCAACCATTTAAGAAAAATGAATATTTTATTATTTCAATTTTAAATACCCCAAATCACCTTTTCAAAACCATATTCTAGTCACACATAGTCTTTATAAAGTCATTTGGTATAAAATTAATAAAAAAACAAAATGAATTGCAGTATTTATATCATCAGATACTCACAAATCCATCTTCATGATTGAAACTACAAAATTTAGACTAAACCAATAAGATACAAAAGTATGGATGGAATTCCCATGTCTAAGGAGACACTAAATTTCACAATAATGTTTGATTATATTAATAAATAAGTATCCAAATAGTATATTGATATAATTATCCAACCCTAGAAATAATCAATGGAGTAATTAGTCAATGGAATTGGTTGAAGCTTTGATAATTTGATATGAATAGATTGTTGTTTCAAACATGTAAAAAATATAAATAAGCATATTGTTATATGGTTAAAATATTATCCTAACCTTAATAATAGTCCTTGAAATCCTTGTTTACATGTAAGTTTATTGTTCACTATAAATAATATTGTGAATCACAAGATAGAAAAATTACCCAACCTAGTTATAATCATCATTATAAAAGGTTGGAACCATCTATCAAACCTATGAACAGTTCCCAAAATCCTTGGTGGTATATGCATGTCCAATACTCATGCATCCATGTGAATAATGGGGTAAAAATAACCATATTCATTCCACATGTAAATTTATATACCACACCAATAAATAAAACATCAGGATAAGTAATAATACTCTAAAGTACTCATATGATCATACTTTTTATCCCTCAACCAATTTCCCAAAATACATTATGTATTATATATCCCAATGTAACTATCTATTATCCATCATTTACTAATATCTATCACATTATTTTTGTCGAGTACCCAAAACACTCAGCTCAAAACTCATGAATACCAATCCTATCCAAAAACTCACAGTAGCAATATCTCAAATGAATATAATCACCACTACCATAACTATGTTCTTGATGAAAACTGATAGCATGATAGCTAATTTGACACATTACATTGATCTTTCCATCTATCATGGTTATACTAGACCACCCATGTTCTATATCATATAATGTTGTAACATATTGAAAATCATAGGTAATTTGGTTAATTACGCTTAAGGATCATCTCTATATATTTTTGAGCCTAAACCACAAGGTAAAATCCTAATTGGACAGCTAACCATATAGATTACTCTTGGAAGAATTTCTTGTTTGATCACCCATTGACTCAAAAGTCACCTCATGATTATCATGGCCTAAACACATAATTCACCTATACGGTTGGATCAAATCATAATTATAACATTCATGAATAACCATTTATTAGATTAAACTTTTATCAAAAATCTTGGAGGAATGACATAAATTTCTATATAGGACCTCTCTTGGACACTCAGGTCATATCTCAAAGCTAGACAACCACCACGGGGTCCTCACCAATTTCAGACTAAGGTTCATAATTAAAATAGAGTTGGAATATGAATCTAAATTAATGGGTACAAGTGAGGAACATATATCAATTCCCTAATAGGACATACCTATTTTCTCATGCATATAAAAATCATCATGCTTTGATTTACAATATTCCCATGCTCATGCGACCAAGTTTTTATATCACATGACACATAAAAATCATACAAAAGAAGGAAAATTTAAGGGAACAAATACCTCATTGTTTTTTAATTAATCAATACATTTTAAAATGATCCTTGATTTTCATGAGATCTATATGATATATCTATTTTTAATAAAGATAAATGGGTTATAAATGAAACACAATGGATTTTACATTTTCATATAGTAAAAGTACTTAATTTCAAAATTATAAATCATTAGTCAAATTTTCAAAAAATTGAGGAAATCCAAAGAATAAATCACCAACGAATAAAATTAACTAAAATTATGATCACAAATATGAGTTCATATTCTCCCAAACTCTTTCAAAAACATCACACAAGAACCTCATCGATAAGAGTGACATCAACAGGTTTGAGTGAAATAATATATTTTAATTCCTTACTCAACCATCAAAAATTAGATGAGGAAGAATGATAATATATTATGAACCTTCCATCGGGGCGCTTTCCGTAACTACCCCAAGCCCATCTCCCAAAGTTCAGGGGTATAAGACTAGCACCAAAGTCATTATTCCACAAGTAGGAGGCATTTTCTTGAGTACCTATACACATGCACACAACTCCCAACCAAACGTATTAGAAAGTAAAATCCATGGAAACCATGCATACAATCCACTAAGTAAAACCCAACAATAGTAAAATGGAAAAGAAGGTATAGGGTGGAAATGTGAGCTAGTATAAAATACCAACAAAATGAAAACAGAACAAAAGTAAAACTCCAAGTCCCTAAAGCTCATCTACAAGGAAGCCTTTCTGAAGGGTAGGTGAAGGGTTTCTGCCTGCAGTTTTAGAAGTGCACCTCGTCTTTTTGATCTCACTGAACACCGCCAGGACCTGGTCCTCCCTGGACTCCGTCAAAATGTCATTTATCTGTATAAGACACGACACATGTGTGATAAGGCAATGTAAGGGTGAGTAAAATAATAATTAGTAGGGGACCCAGAAACCACATAGGTAAAGCACAAGAGAAAACCCACAAATGAATGCAAATTCATACTTACCCAGGTATATGCCTGTACATATACCATGACCATCTATATATACTCGTCTCAGCCAATAAGAAGCATATGTTTTATCCTTATAGTCATTACTAGGATTATCAATGAAGGATTAATGTGTAACACATATACCCAGAGTATATGCTCTACGATCTCGCCATCTCTCACGGAACCCATTCGAGAGATACAATCCATGAGTTAAAATCCAACCATTCTTAATGGAACACCCAAGATAACATGATCCATCAGAAACATTTTACATGGACCAAACCTAGTGCCCAACACTATAGGTATAGTCATCATAGTCTTGAGGCCCATAGAAGACAATGAAAACCCAAGTGAAGAGGCCCGCTCCTCGTCACTAGGCTTAGGAGAGGGAGCACTGCTCAAGAATAACCTGCGATATGTCAGTCACTCTTGTTAGGAGTGGACCGAACCTCAGTCCGTTGAGGGATCACTAACCTCTATCTAGGTATCATTTTAATCAAGTGGATGGGCCTGACTCTTACTAATATGTCCAACAATCGAGAGATCTCTATCTCTAATCGAGGACTCACACCCAACCCGGCAGGGAGTACAAATTAGTGACTAGAGGACTTGTGCCCCGGTGCGATAGGGTAGTAATACTCATATAGGACCTACACACTATATCGATATGGGTGTAAAACATCCTATATCGATGATCCACACACTACCTAGAAGGGGAGTACCACTCAGTGACTAGAGGACCCACACCCTGGTAATATATGGGAGTACTGACTATGTCAGTCTATTCTCTATGGGTGACCCTCACCCTAGTATGTTATGGGAGTACCGACCCTAGGCTAGAGGACCCGCACTCTGACACGACAGGAGTGTAACAGATCTTCCATGTTAGGGAGTAGGTCCTCTTGGCTGGGGTTAGTACTCCACTAATATACTAGGGTTCGGGTCCCCCACAGTGAAAAGACTAAAAGAGTTGGTACTCTCTTATATTACCAGGGTGCAGGACTACTAGTCACTAAGTGGTACTCCCCAATTGGGTAGGGTGCGGGTCCTTGATATACAATGTTATACTCCCCTGAAAATACACGGTGCAAGTACTTCATGTGTATTACTCCCCTATCACACAAGGGAACGAGTCCTCTAGTCAATAATTTGTACTACCGTACGAGGTAGGGCGTGGGTCCCCAATTTGAGATTATCTCCCTCGGATGTCGAACAATGTAGTGAGGAGCAAAACCATCCACTTGCTGAAAATATTACCTAGGCATGAGTTAGTTCTCCCTCGAAGGACTGTGGTGTGGGCCACTTCTTATAGGAGTGACTGAGGTATCACAGGTTAGTCTGGAGAATCACACCCTCAATGGAGCTCATTGACGATGTGTAGGCCCCTTCACATGGGTTTCCTTAGTCTTGCATGGGATGCAAGACGGTGATGACTAGACCTCTAGTGTCAGTCACTAGAGTTGGTCATAGTATAATGTTCTTGATGGAGCATGTTCTCTTGGATGTACCATTAAGAATGGTAGGATTAAACCCAATAGAGTGCATCTCTTAGACATGCTCCATCAGGGATGGTGAACTCATGGATAGTGTACTCCTAGTTTATGTGTTAAGCATTGAGCATTATGTGAGAATCATAGTACTGGATAAAAGGTTGGACGTTATACTTCTTATTGGATGAGAAAAGTATATATGGATGTTCATGGTATATTTATGGGCATATACCCTAGTAGAGAAGACTATGAATTCCTTGGTTTCTTTTCTCTTGTGCTTTACCTTAGTGGTTTTGGGGTCCCCTACTAAATATTGTTTTACTCATCCCTTCACAGGAATTTCCCACATGTGTCATGTCTTTTTCAGATGAAAGATGCTTTGATGATGTCCAGGGGGACCTAGGCCTGGTGGTGTTGAGTGAGATCAGACATACGAGGTACACTTCAATAGTTTTAAGAATCTACCCTTCACTTACCCTTTGGGTTGGATTCCCGGTGGATGATCTTCTAGGACTTAGAGTTTTACTTTTTTCTTTTTTCCTTTCTTGTGGGATTGTATACTAGCCCATCTTTCCCCCTATACCTTAGTTTACATTGTACTCTATTTTTGTTTTACATAGTGTATTTCATGAATTTTTTCATTGGATTTTACTTTCTAGTAATTTTGGAATAGAGTTTTGTGCGTGTGTACAAGTATTAAGGAAAATGTCTCCCACTTGTGGAATAATGCCTTCAGCCCCTGGCCATTGGAAGGATGGCTTGGGGTAGTCATGACATGGGCCCTGGGGGATGGGTTGTGACAAAATGGTATCAGAGGTCGTCGGTTATACCTCAAAGACCAAGGGTCTGTTGTTTTTGTTTTTGGGAAACAATGTTAAGTGTTTCGAGTTTAAATTTCAGGTCAGGGACTCCAGTGTTGGTGTAGAGGCCGATGTATCCATGCACCAGGACTCTAGACAGTTGTTTTCTGACTCAGTACATGGGAACACTAGTCATATGTAAATAAAGGGTACATGCATCATGTATTAAGGGATGTTTCTTCAATGTCCCTATTAATTCAGCTCTCCAAATATACTCTTTAACCGTGGTTTATCTTGATATATTTTTGGATGCCCATACGATGAAATCCAGATAGGATTCTACAGTTTGATCATGATGATGATCCACCCTGAGTGGAGGCTACAGTGATGAGCACCAAATCTATGGTGTTACCTTTGGATAGTGCACCAGTGATGAAGTCATCCTTCAATCTGTAGTTTCTACCAGCGCTACTAGTGGAGGATGTGAGTAGACTAAAGTCATCTTATGAGTTACAGAGTTAGAGACCACCTAGGTTCCAAGGTAAGACAGATTGTCATGTAGGTGAGGAATGGCTTGATGTAATTAAGCAGGTCTTTAATTTAGTGAGGAAGCCACCTGACCAAATGGTAGTCCTAGCCGCAATCCTTATACAGTGCTCAGTTGGATGATGGGGGAGCATGGTGATCCAGACACACGATGAAGAGACCCTCACCTTGATTGATTTTGTTCTCCTATTTTAGGGAGGTGTTCTTTTTTTTGACTCTACGCTCTGTGCGTATACAGGAACTGATGCACCTACTACAAGACATCATGACTGTATCAGAGTACTTACCAAGATTCACAGATCATTCTTGCTACTCTACAGATATGCTGAGGGAACCTTACTTCAGGACC
The DNA here is from genome assembly GCA_963277665.1 of Viscum album. NCBI lineage: Eukaryota > Viridiplantae > Streptophyta > Magnoliopsida > Santalales > Viscaceae > Viscum > Viscum album. The sequence goes on from OY728145.1 coordinate 522,750,752, forward strand.
CAGAGCATCGATTAGGGACTGCATCAAAATATCTGGGAGTCCGTGATACCTCTTAGCATTCTGACGTATGTTGGGGTGGTGGTGTGATCCCTAATGGTTGACAGATACCTAGTATAGGAGAAGATAAATGTGACCTATGGCATATTCCCTAAGGTAGAGGCTTCTACTTGATCTAGAAGACGACAGGAAACCAGATCATGATGTAGGAGGCATACCCATTCTCAAACATAGACACATGGGTATGTGGCCTAAGAGCCTCACCAGGGGGAAAATCAGTTGTAGGAGAGGAAGTGATACAATTGAAACGGTAGAAGGAATCTCCCTAGAGATTTTGAAAACTTCTGTGTCACTGATATAGATCCTGCTGATGAGACGCCTTATCAATGATAGTGCTTGGAGAAAGGAGTTCTGAAAAATGGTGGGAAAGGAAGAGGAGCTGGATAAGAAGCAGGAGGTGGGATGCAGTTCGTACATTTTCCACCACCACTCCAGGTGGTCCACGATTGGATCAGGGTGCTAGATGACGTGGGAAATGACACCTACTTCAGATCTTGTCTTAGAACGAAGAATCTCTATGAGAAATTTGAGGTACGATCTATGTATTTTATTTTGGCTGCCTTTTTAAATAGACACAGATTTTAGTCCTACTACTTTTTCCACAAGTTTTTTTTGAGACTTCGGGGTTCTGGTTGAACCGTAGACTTGACCTTCATGCATAGAGACTCAAGCTAGAGGAGACCCATTGATCACACACTGGCACTGATAGTGTGACCTGACTCTTGGAGGTGAGTGTTGCAGGTGGGATCTCTTAGTCATGGCGTTGAGGCCTTATGAAATCATTCTCGGAAAGTAATACTACCATTCATACCTAGATTTATGATATTAGGAAATGGATGTGATGTGTTTTCAATGGTAAAGGAGGGGTTTCCCTTTTGGTGAAAGGGAAAACCCATCAGCACATGGTTGAATCGCACAAAGAGTCAAGTTTTGCATCATTATGTGGTGGCATAGTTAGACTCCATGATTTTTCTATAGTATGAATTGTTTGTTTACCATCCCTGCACATATGAGATTCAACTAGTGAGTGTGGAAGTGATCTAGTATCTACCAGTGTGTGGCCACTATAGGTTGTTTACATAAGGCCTAGTAAGACCCAACATTCTTAGTTGGGCATCCCTATTTCATCGTAAATACCCCTGTGTGTTTAGTGTAAAACATGAACGCATAAAACTTGTGGAGGATTTAGAAAATTTCATCTGAGGTTGGATGTGAACTATAGTTTTCTATTTGTATCTACTTCAGTTCAGCATGGAGTTGAGCCACTAGAACCCATGACTAAAAATGGATCAGAGTGATTAGTGATTTTCCCACTTGTCATAGCTAAAGAGACATGTTACTATTATTTCATAATGTTGACCTAGCATAAGAAGGATATGAGAGTGGTGGACCTAGGTTGTTTCTTAAGGTGTGTTCTTGTAAGTAGTGAAAGGACCCAATATGAACTCAGTTTTCCTCCCTTGAGGATATGATTTTGCTTTTAAGGGAAAAAAAGTCTTACGGTGGGGAGAATATAATGGATTGGAATCCCATTGATTTGTTTTAAATTAAATGGGATTTTAATGAGACTAGGATCTGATACAACACAAAATTCCAAGTCCCGAAGTTGTCAAAATGGATTTTCAAACTTTTTTTAAAAGTTTATTAATTAAATGTGAAAGAAGGTTTTTCTGCCTTTTGAACTGGTGCCTAGATTGAAGATTAGAGGGCACTGTTGAACTAATAATTTATAGATTCTCCTAGAAATAACATAACATTGGCTGGCGTGGGAAAAAAATTGAAGTAAGTATTTGGCCGTAAATAAAATAATTAACAATTATTTAATTTGAAAATTCCTATAACTCATAAATGGTGACTTGTATTGAAAATATGAGAGTACTGTTGAGCTCGTGGGGGTTAGTTTTTTTAGGTGGAGTTTAACCTCAACCAGCACAAGTCAAGGGTGAACGTTAGTTTTTTTAAGCAAATTAAAATGGAACGGGTGTACAGTTTTGTAAACTTCCAATGGGTTCCCGGATGGAAAATCTGAGGGCAAAATTGCATATGAAACAAAAACATTACCTATGAATGGATTTAACATCGACCAACATGGGTTGATCAGAAAAGATAGTTTTCAGACTTTTTAAAAAAAACATAAAATAAAAAAATTGGATGTTTTATTATATTTTTGAATCATTGAAACCATTGCAGAAAAATGGAATGTAATTTAATGAAACTGAATACAATGTTTCTTTAAATAAAACAACATAATGACTTCATAACAAGAACATAACTGAAATGTTGATTCACATTTCTTACTTTATTGGCCAATAAGACAATGTAGGATTGTTGGCACAATCCTGGTTCTACTCTAAAGCTCCGGTGGGTGATGACAATGAACACCAATCCCCATTCGAATATATTATCACCAACGTAGATTGACCAACAACCATAAATAGATGATCATATAATGATGAATGCATCGACACTGTGTATCACCAATGAATGATCCGACACCGGTTGAGGATATTTTTTGAATTAAATCCTCCCTCGTTCTTGGTTTTAAATTAAAAAAATGTATCAAAATACAAATAGGTTTACCTGATGTTTGATCGTTCTTGTGGGATGATTTTTTTTTCATTTTTATTGCTCCTTCTAACAGACCGAGTCGAGGCCAGAACAAACAAATTACCGAGGTTCGATCCTTGAGTTGATTATTGTTCTTTTCTCTCCCACATTATTCTCTCTCTTTGTGGGTTGGATAATTTTCTCTCACTACACAACTATCCTTAGTACAGTGATCTGAAATCTTGGATCTAGAACAGACACAACACTACAATGGTGCGATGACGACTGACTGTGGGTGGACTGAAGTGGTGTGTGAAATACCGATAATCAGGTGTTTTCAAACATAAGGGATCCAAACAATGATTTGAGCCCCAGGAAGTGATGAAAATGACCCGAAGGTTTTAGAACACACTTCATATGGAATAACATACCAATGAAGCATGTATGGTGGTATTTGGAAAGTGCAGTCGGGCTGCTTACGACACTGGCCGCGTATTGGACGGCAGGGCTGTGTGCCTCAATGGAGTTAGTAGTAGAAGGTGTGACCCATGGACACGACATGATATAGACTCCCTGGATTTCTTGAAGGTCTTTACGGATGGACCAGTCCACTACACACACCGATTAGAGTAGCAGCCTCAGTTGGTGACTCCTGAGGAGAAAACATATGCTTCCTTTGTCGCATCCGAGCTGAGGAAATCAGATTGTTGTAGGTGGTCAATATGGTTATGGCAGGCCGCACCTTGCCAGACGGGTTGGGCCGAACCCATAGCCCTACAGGACAGACCCATTAGTCTAGGTCAGACCCATTTTGGGTCAGACTCAGGTCGGGTTAGACTTGGATCATGTAGGGTTAGGCTAGGGTCCGGTCCGGTCGGTCCGACCGGGCTAGACCAGACCCGAACACAATCAACTAAAGTTTTACAAAAATGCCACTAACATTCATATAGACTGTCTTTTTGATGATCCATCTGTAGATTTCTGACCCTTTAAATGATATGATCCTTTCGAGATATTATAAGTTATTATTTGATAATTTTAGAGGACAGGCAACTTGGTTTGAAGAGTAAGATCTCCCCGTACAAGAAATCCTCTGTCAAAATCAGGGTTATTCGTACGATGAGATGTTAGTATAGTTACTCCCATGATGACTCATAGAGCAGATACTCTTTATCCATCTACATTGGTAGATATGGGACTTCCCACATTTTGGGTACAAGTTCATTTTCCTTTGAGTAGTTTCCTCAGACAGGTTTACTCCCCTATAGTATTTGGGTGCATATTCTCAGATAAGGTAGTAAAGGAAGAGTCAGTACTGCCCTGCCGTGCCAGGTAGCGAGTCCTCTATCCTTGGAGTTGGTACTCACCTATTGGACTAGGGTGCAATTCCTCCATAACTAATGCATATAGAGTCGACACTTCTCTATAAGGTCATGATAGGGTCCTCTATTGTAGTAGTTGGTACTCCCATGTTGTTCCAGGGTGCGGGTCCACCTTACGATGTGCTATGACAAAGTCAGTACTCCCATGCCGTGGCAAGGAGAGATTCCTCAAGCCTAGGTTTAGTACCCCCTATTGTACTAGGGTGGTTTCCCCTATAGTGAACAATCATACATAGTCGGTACTCCCTTATATTACTAGGTTTCTATTCCTCTAGTCACTGAGTGGTATACCCCTACCGGGTAGGGTGCGGGTACTCGATATACGAAGTTGCACACCCTTGTCAAAAAAAGGTGTGGGTACTACATTAGTAGTACTACCCTATCACACCAAGGCATAGGTCCTATAGTCATTGATTATTACTCCCCTACTGTGTAGGGTGCAGGTCCCTAATTGGAGATAGAGCTCCCTAGACTGTCAGACAAAGTTGAGAGGAGTGGGCCCATCCACATTATGAAAAAGATACCTAGATAGGAGTTGGTGCTCCCTCGATGGACTGAGGCACATTCCACTCCATACATGATTGAATAAGGTATAATAGGAAAGTCTCGAGTAGTGCTCCCTCAACAGAGTGCAGTGACGAGGAGCAGGCCTCTTTATTTGGGTTTCCTTAGTTTTGCATGGGCAGTAAGACTGTGACAGTTAGACCTCTAGTACTAGGCACTATAGATGGTCCGTGTAGAATGTTCCCAATATGGTATATTCTCTTGGACATAAAATTAATAATGGTGGGATTATAATCAATTTACTGTATCTCTCAGACGGGTGCTATCTGGGATGGCGAGTTCATGGAGCATGTACTCATGGTTTATGTGTTATGAATTGAGCCTTCTGTGAGAATTCTATTCTGGTTATAAGGCTGGTCCTTAGGCTTCATAGTGGCTATGATGAGTATATATGTATTCTGATGGAATATGTATAGGAATATACCAGACTATAGTTGATTGTGCATTCCATTGTGGGTTTTCTCTTGTACTTTACATTTGGGGTTTCAGGGTCCCCTATTGAGTATTTTTTACTCAACCTTGCACTAGGTTTTCCGCACATTTCATATCATTTGAAGGTGACTGATGCTTCGACAGAGTCTAGGGAGGATCGGGGCCTGGTGGTGTTTAGTGAGATCAGATAGATGAGGTGCACTTCTATAGCTTCTGGAATCTACCCTTCACTTAACCTTTAGGTAGGCTTATTTGAGGATGAGTTTTATGGACTGAGAGTTTTACTTTTGTTCTATTTTACTATTGGTGGGCCTGTATACTAGCCTGGTTTTTTACCCAGTACATTAATTTCCATTTTACTCAAGTTGTGTTTTACTTATTGTACTGAATACATGGTTTCCTTGGATTTTACATTCTATTACTTTTGGCTGGGAGTTGTGTGTGTGTTTACAAGTATTCAGGAAAATGCCTCCCACTTGTGGAATAATTCCTTCGGCAATAGTCTCCAGCCCCGGGCCTTTGGGAGGCATGCTTAGGGTAGTCAAGGCATGGGCCTACGGGGGACCAGTTATGACAAAGTGAAATATGATGAATAAAGGAGATATATTACCTTAAAATGGTGAATTAGTTTTACCCAAAACCATCATGACTTAAATGATGTGAAAGGATAATAAAAGGGGATCAAAGTGGGATGCTTCCCCTCCATGTGGCTACACCGGATCAAAAAAACTAAAAATGGGATTATAATAAACCCAATTAAAATAACAAACAAGTTCCCATATTATTTCATGGTATATCATCAGAACCAACCTCCTAGTGGACCCCGTTGGGGTTTTAATGGTAATGCAAATGGTATATCACTATTTCAAAGACCACTAGACTTCTTGTGGGATTCCATTTAGATTTAAATGGGTGGTATAATAACCCACCCAACTTGGTTTCTCTAATAGAATGGATAAAAAATAATTTAGATTTTCTATAAATCGAACCATGTCCATGATTTCCCTTTAAATTTCCAAAAAGACACAAAAAATATTGAATCTAATTACAAAAATTATGTCTCACTAGATTAGGCTCCTATAAAATGAATCCTTTACCCAGTTCTACTAGTACCTTATAACATCAAGCATTACAAAAGTAATATATAGTTATGTAAATAAAATAAATATAAAAAATGACAATTAATTAGATTATATTGAAATTTATCTTTTAGTTGAAGTAAAATAATATTTTAATGATGAATAAATTCTAAAGGAATTTATAGTTGAATATGAAATGAAAATAAAGGGGGTGTGTAATAGTAAAATTGATTTTGAAAATGAAATATAAAAGTTTGATAGGTTGCATAAAATTGAGTTGAAAATTATGAAGTCCATGTAATGGTGTTTCACATGTAAAAGAGTAGTTTAAATGGTGATTGGTTACTACACAAGTATGAAGGATGATTTATAAAGGCTTAATAAGAGTTGATCTTGTAGACCTAAGTTGCATAGTGATGATTCAAACCATGTAAATTTTGTGTCACTGAGTTTCATAATATTTAATTTGGCATAATAGTGTTGTATAATAGTTAAGAATAGATTTAATAGTCCACATAATGGGGTTTATAAGGATACATAATAGAGAATTAAAATTTATAACGGATTTGTACTAGTTGTATGTTGTTTTTATAAGATGGAATGAACGTTTTTATGAGTGTCATATAGTGAATAATTAGGTTTATATTTTTTAGAATTTTAGTTCCAATATTTTCATAATCATTTTCCGATTTATTACATTATTCAAGGTGGTTTTAATCATTCTATAACCATACTTAAATGTTAATTATGATAGTGGTGAAAAGTTCTAGGAATGATGATTTTTTTTAATTTTATTAGGGATTTTTTAGAAAGAAGTTGTTTTTAAAATTTAATAAATATTAGTTTTGGTTGAAATAAATTTCATTCCATGGTAATATCATAACTAGATATGGTTTACCATTGTATCTCATAGAAACTAATGTGATCGAATAATGAAAAATTCTAACACATATCACATAAATTTTTATTTTTCCTAAATTAGGGGGTTATTACTAATAAATGGTTGAAAACATTGCTCTGTTTGTTATCCCATCCACAAAAATATTTTGAAATAGTGTTAAATTTATTTAAAAAGGAATGTAAAACATATATTAATAAAATAATAACAATATTGATCAATTCTCTAGTACTGAATTTTTCATCATGAAATGATGAATTTTTCATTTATAGTGAAGATTTAACAAAGGGAATTTGATATGTTTTGATATAAAGTAATTGATTTATAGAATATACATCATGATATTTGTAACCTAATGAGAAAATTATCCATTTCATGACCATGATGATTTAATGGTGTTTTTCTATGGAAAGGTCTAGGGCTCAGGCAGCCCGATCCAATAAATTTATTAAGGAAAAAGTAAAAAAGAGTACAAAATCATGCGTTATTTGGAAACTTTCACATCTGAGTGTGGACAACCCCATGCATGTCACCATAAAAAAGAGTAGTACAATAATCAATGGTTTTGAAATTCCGCAATGAGGTTGATTCCAAAACTTCCTTCATTAATAAGGATTTTTCCACTTTATTGGCCTCTATATACGCATGGGTGATATGAAGGTTATGTTGATCCACAAACCTCATGAATTTAACCTAATGAGGCAAGAGATTACATGGAACATTCCTTTTTTACAAATTCAGAGTAGCGACAACATTTTCAGAGTTCTATTGAATCTAATGGTCATGCCAATTACGATGCACTACACACCTGACCACGTAAATGATGGACCACATTTCTTCTTCATAAGCAGTCCCAATTCCAATATAATGATGAAAGAAACACTTAACAAAGCCACGATATGTTCTAAATATACCTCTGCATCTTGATGGTCCTACCACGACCAACGTAGAACTGTAAACATGCACTTTGATCCATGATTAAAAAGGGGGTCTCCATCAGATAGGTTTGAGGACCAGAGGTTCCATTGACCTTCTCACCAATCATAATCACTAGAGGATATTCAGATCATGAATATTATTAGCAATTACACCAATCATATAGTAACCAGTAGTGTGATTCTAATGGTGCTTTAATAGGATGTTGTAATGAGTTAAAGGAGTCTTCCCTTTAAAAATACTGAGATTTCTGGCCCTCCAGATAGAAACAATGATTTTTGTAGTGGTCATAAGTAGTAAGTGATGAATCTTCTCACTCTGCCCAGGGCCACCAATGATGGACATTATCCCATATAGAAATCACCCATCTCTAAAATCCATCCCAAACACAACCCCTACATACTCCCTGAGGGATCTAGTTAAGATTCATTCGAATAAGATATGTTCAGTTTCCTCATGAGCCCTCATGTATAAGTAACAAACATTGGAATTGCACTGTCTAGTCCTTCTTTGCTGGTCACAAGTGGGAAGCTTCCCCTTCTAAAATTTACATAGAAGGATAAATCATGATTTTGAATGTAATTATCCTTGAACTCATAAATCCATGATGGTATTCTATTGGATGACATGGTTCTGATCCTATGAAAATCCTTGGGAGATAAGTGACCATTAACACAAGGCTTCAAAAAAATCATGTCAACATTTATGGAGGACACATTTTGAACATCCAGAACCGCCAATGTGGGTTCAAATATTAATGTATGATGCTATTCTAGGAACTCTGAGATGGTTAGCTGAATTTGCTCAGTTGCGATAACCATTCTATTCCGAAGGGACTGGATAAGGCAATAAGTATTCTAGAAGTTCAGGTTCAAGTGCCTACTCACAATCCATTTAGTATTTTTCATGATTTTCTTACAGGATAAACTAATTGATGAAAAAACTGAAGACCCAAGGTGGTGCATGTAGCCATTGAGGAGCTTCTCCTTGAACATGAAAATTATGAAATCACAAGAAGGGTCGTTGGTAGTAAGAAAATTCCATGTAAAGTTTCCAATCATGCTGTCATTGAAGACTCTCAGATCATTAATGCCAAGTCTTAACAACTCAATATGATTTATACACTCCTTCCATGAAACAATAACCCGATTTCTTTCATGCACTAAGCCATCACACATAATGTTCTGAATCATACCTTGCATATCCTTGATGAGGCCATGAGGCCATCTATAAAGAGAAGATTACAGAAACATAGATGTACAGACCGAGTTCACTAGCCACACTCTTCCAGCTAGTGAAATGGACTCCCCCTACTAGTTGGTCAATTTATTGATGATTATTGTGTTGATTCCTCTACAAAAATGGCTATTCACCTTTCCCCAAAAGAGTTCCACTCTAAGATGAGTGAGAGGGAGATCTCCCTTCGCACACCAAATTTCCACGCCACTCTATTTTTCCTGCACACTGTGGGACCATCTCCAAAAACAATAAAATATTTTCCCTATCTAATTTCCTACCCCTACACCTTCTCATAATGATGGAAAAGAGCATGAATAGTAGAAATGGGTCCTTTGGTTTCTCTTCCTAACAGAAAGAAGTCATCTGCATTGAGAAAGTGTGATAGGATAGATAGAATCCACAAAACTTTAATCTGCTAAAAGAGACACACATGAGCATGGTCATTAATACATATACTCAGGTAGTCCTCAACAATTAGAAATAGAATCCCGGAGAGGGGAAAACCTTGGATAACACGCTTGGGGCATGGAAATTATCCTCTTGTGGTTTCATTAATAAGAATGGAAAACCTTGTAGGTGAAAGACTACATATAATTAAACCCACAAAGTTTCTTGAAAATCTATAATTATTGAGGATGAAAATCATGAAATCCCACTTTAGGGTATCAAAATATTTATAAATGTCAATATTTAGGGAAACATTCCCCTCCTTTGAGTGGTTCTATATGAGATTAACACCCTCTGAGGCCCTGATGGGACAATTTGGAATACAACTCCCTAGAAACAAATCCATATTGATTCAGACTAATATGATCACGTTCAATTATTTCCAATCAAGATAGAATAACCATGCTAATTACCTTAGGAACTGTATTTCCAATGGCCACAGAACAAAATTATTTGATGTCTAAAGTGTTATACATATTGGGAATCAATGAAATGAAGTTTTAATTTACTACATATGGTTAAAAAATGAAAAAAATAAATCCCTCACTGTGTTATCCAATTCATATTGAATAATATACACATAAACCAAAAGGAAACAATTATTGCAGCCATCGGGTCTAGCAATGCTCTCCATGTTTAAAGAAAACATGCTTTTTATGAATTCCTCTTTCTCTAGTACCTAGAAGAGTTCCTGATTATATTGATCATCAATGAAAGGGTGAATATTCCCAACCATATTCGATGTGTTATCCAAACCATCATTGTTGTAAACAACATGAAAGTATTTGACAACTACCTGAGAGACCTCATTATCTAAGGTGTATAAGATTCCATTATTGCTAATAGAAATATTTCCCATCCTCGAACTTCTCTCTCGATGATGTATGTAGAAGAATTTAGAATTCTTTTCAACATCATTTATCCACATCACTTTTAGCCGGCCTCTATCCATCCGCTCTTTGATTGTTAACAAATCATTGAGTTTTGTGTGAGCATGAATTTCTTCCCTTTCAGGTTTTCCATGATGTTGAACACTATTTTTAATTATATAAAGAAGTTTTTAAGCAATATAAATGTCAATATATATCTTATAAAATAATTTTTTACTCCACTCCCTTAATAGATTCATTTTGTGCTTAAATTTATCCATGATTCTATAAAGGCAGATGCCTGATGGCATGAATTTCCAGGCCTCCAGCACTATTTCCCTGCAACCGGAAATGGTGATCCAACCATTATTGAAATGAAAAGGGAGGGGATTTTCCTACTAATGATGGAGAGATCACCCCAAATATGGTTGTGATCCAAATCGTGTTTGTTAAGTGTGTTTCGGTAGATCCTAATTGTGTTGATTCTATCATCCAATTGAACAATGCATCTATCAAGCTTGCTTACACTCCATATGTTCCTTGTGAACCTGATCTATGTAACTTATTCTCTAGAAATCAGAACCATAGATCAACTACACTGATTAATGCACTTCAAGAATGAACTGGCTATTGTCCTATTGAATTTATCCCCAGTTTTTTCATTAGGTGAGAGAATGGTGTTAAAGTCACCCATCACTACCCATTTGTGTGACACATACCAAGAGATGTCTCCAAGCTCCCTCCAGAGGTCTCCTATTACAATGTAAGAGGTCTAAGCATACAAAATGGTGACCTTCACACATTAACCTACTACACAAGTCTTTACTGTGACACTCCGCTTTCCCTAAAGACATGTGGAAATTAGAATGCTCTCATGCTTGAGCACCCATAGTTGATCCATTCCACCACTATGAAGATTCTAGGATTCAAATCGATAACCCAAGGAGGTCAGCATAAAATGTTTCCTGTCATCAAAAACAAATTTTGGATCAGCAATACCAATGAAAATTGGTTTACTAGCTATAAAAAAGTGGCCCAAGGATCTGGATGTAGGGTAGTTCCCAAGCCCTTGCAATTTTTTGTAAAAAATCTTCATTATTTAGGGTCCCTTCCCCTAGTCACATGTCTCTCATTTGGTACCATCATGCAATGGCCTTTTTATTTTTTATTCCTATATATCCTATTCCCTTTATAAGGGCCAACATTTTATTTTGAGACATCAATCTCAACCTCCCTTATGCAACCCATGGTTTAGGGGATTGCAGAGCCTCATCCTCCTCGGCCTACTCAGCAAAACAATTTAACACTTAAAAGGGTGTATATGTTCTGAGAGTTCATGGATTCAGGTGCATGCATAATAGTTGACACTCACTTGGAAGCATTGCCTATAGGAACCTAGGTGATGGGAACATTCAATTCATTTCCAATTATTCCCCAGTAAATGTTTTCATACCTGGGCATTCCTTACTATAGTAAGGACCTTAACTATTGAGTGGTGGAAGTTGCCAAAGTGTGGGGCTAGCCTGCTGACTAACTGCATCCATTGTCCACTCGATACTCTACAGTCCATTGTTGAGATCTCCAGAAGGTACCAATATAGATATCCCTTATTCAATAGTTAACTCAGCAACAACAGGTTTCATTGGACCCCTGTTAGAGGGAGAAACAGTCAGTTCCTTATCTGTACTAGTTTTTTCAATGGGTTTCAAAATTCAGACTCAAGGGTCCTCTAGTGGGGTGCCTGAGCAGTGAAAACTTGCACAACCCTTTCCTTTGGCACCATAAGGACAGCCTGATGATCATTTAAGACCTACGTATCATTTCCAATTTGACCCATAGGATCAAGAGTGACACTGATGTCATTAATTTGATTGAGTTGTGCATCCTATATCTGGATGCCATCAGTGGAGTCATCTCCTTTCTTTCCATCCCTAAGGATATCATCTTTCATGCACACATTGGAGGGACCAGAAATGTTCTGAATCTTTGGATCATTCAGTAAAACTTTTTTATTTTCCCTCCTTTTATGATAGTTGGGAAAATAAGGCCCCTTGATACTGAATAAGGATCACTCCTTATCCCTATTGCAGTCAGGGAGAAGATGACCAATAAACATACAGTTCATGCAGAACATTGGTTTCCTCTCATATTGAATAAAACATATGTAACTATCATCTCTTGTGGTTATAATTACTTCTTCCACAAGTGTTCCTGACATATAAACTTCTACCAGAATTCTAGAGTAGTTCCCAAAAAATGGGTTGGCAGTCTTCCAGTCCATCGAAATAGGATTACCCATAGCAAAGGCGATGCCCCATAGGATGTGTGAGTGCCAATAAATCCAATTAATCTTGAAAATATGGATCATAACCTGTGTATGAGTCTTCTTTACCATGTCCAAATCAATATTTCTTTCCCATTATTGGATTCTCAAAATTCTAGGCTCCAGGGCTAGAAATCCAAGACTCCATGATCTTCATTTGAGATAATTTGAGGGGATTACCACATGGTAAAAACCACGTCCCATTATAGTCATCTTCCAGCCCCCAAAACCCTTGAGTTCTACCATTCTCTATGTGATGTTGAAGAATTTCTATGGGTGATCACCTTTTGGGACCATCACTCACAGAATAATGGAGTGTCTGCACAGATTTACCCTTTACTCCATAGCCTTCTGGTTTTCTGAGACATGATCAACTCTTCCTTTGTGGATGATCCTTAAAGGGGCAGTAGATCAAAGGAGAATAGGGGATTGGCGACCGATTTAACCAGTTTTTCTATGTACTTATTTGCACCAGCATCATTGAGTAGGACCCAATCCTCTATAATGAGTTTTTAGAGGCTTGGTGGAAGAGATCATTATGACCAACATGATCCACCTGTAGAGGATCCTTTGAAATTTCGGCCGGAATCATCTTCTCGATACCATCAGGAATGCTCGTATTAAGGCTATTACCATTTCCACTTTGATTCCCCTTCCCCCCCCCCCCCGATAAATTCTAATTTTGACCATATCTCGATTTGTGCATGTCATCCTTTCATAGGGGAAATGATAATCTTCTATGTATCATTCCAATTTTATCATATGTCTCTGAAGATATATAAATGACACACACACACACATATACTAACACATGATTATCTCTATGTTCATGAAGGATATCCCTCTTATCCATGGTCTATAAGAAACCTTTTTTAATGGATAAAAAGAAGTGATAGATTTATAATTTTGATTTATAGGTGTTATAATAATCAAACCCCATTATATTAAGATGAATAAATATTATATAGGCATCCAATAAAAAATAATATTCGATATATTGATTAATCATTAAAAAAATCAAAATATCTTAATTTGTTGAATGATTTAGTTAATTAATCATAATAATAAGTTAACATTTAAATGATCATATAAAATATTAAAACTCCTCAAAATCATTATAATATTACTAATAATTGAGTGTTATAATAGTTTGAATGAAATATTTAATAAACCATCTCATTATCGAATTATGTGATAATTCCCATTTGAAAAACCGACATGTTACAGTAAATTTCACCAAATCATGGTATGCCATACAGGAAACCATCAAGTAGTAACCATTACCATGACATGCTTACCTTTAGAGTACATCTCCAACAATATCCCACTTATAGTAAATAATTTTATACTTATCACACCTTCACCTTATATAGCATCATATGTAATAATTTGTGAAACCATATCTAAAAACCACATTATATATTCTACATACTCTTTTTGGAAAATCTATCAACAAATTTCAATATATGAAACATCATATATAATAACTCCTTAAAAGTCTTCCAAATGTTCCTTGAAATTTAATCCAAAACACGTTTGGGGTAGATCTCAATATTTTTTATAAACACAACCGTCATTCATAAAACCACAATGTGGGGCCCCATAGGCATTTATAACACTGATTTTTTTTTGAATTCTCAAATCCATAAATGTATGAAAAGGGTGTCTTATATAAAATCATCAATATTAATCAAGATAGAAAGACATTTATTCATTAAAAAATAAATTATATAATGACATGAAAAATTCACAAATATTTATTCCCCAAACAGTGAATAAAATATTTGTTTTATTTATTAAATATTTATTCTACACATTGTGAATACAATATTTATTCAGTTGTTCGACAAATTATATGGAAGATGAGTGGACGAAAACAATGTCAAGTGATAATTATTATTTTTCATGTCTGTAAAATTATATTTACTAATACTCCAATTATCAAAATAAAAATAAAAATAATAGTATGGTTATACAGAATTTGTTAAGACAAAGTTTATAATATTATTTTTATTCCGTTGGGAATTTAAATAATATTTTAACCTATATCCTAATCTATAAATATATTGTTATGTATATTGTCTATGGTTTATCAAGAAATGGAAATTGTTGTACACAATTTTATTCTATAAAAATTCCCCCACCTCCCTTACTCATTTTAATGAGAAGTTAAAGAGAAAATTATTTGAGGTCAAAGGATCTTTTAGTAATCTAGATGAACAAAAATGGATTATTGAATTTTCATTCTTATAACTAACGTTCCATCGATGATTTTTCTACGATAAAAGGACCATATGTGTATCACCTCTATTGGTTATATACTCTGGGTCCTATATACAAAATTAAGGTAATATGAAAATGATTTCATATTATAAACAACATAATTGATGAAAGATTGTAATAATAGGTATTATTTCAATATATATAATGAAATTAATTATAAATTTTACATTTAAATTATCCTCTATATGTTCTATGATTTTCTATTTCAATAATAAAAGAAATATTTTGTTTTTATGATATTTATGTCTTGAAAACATGGAAAATGATCCATAAAATATGAAAATTCTTTATAGTTATTCACCCATAGATTTCTTTAATGCCAGAAACAATAAAGTATTGAAGGCTCTTGGTGCAGAATAGGTTCCTAGGAGAATAATAAAAATAATATTTCTTTTTAGATTTGATTCACCATTAACCAATTTTAAAATACATATATTACATAACCAATTATTGTTTCTATAAAATATTGACTTAGAAAAACTCAGAACACAAATATGGACTTTTGTGTTTTAAATTTTAATTTAATTTTATCAGATCTGAAGAATCAATAACTAGTATTATGATATTTCTTTTATGATTTATTTTTATTTTATGAAGCCATTTTTCCATTATCATAATTTTTTATGGAGAACCCAAAGTAGACCCCAAATATTAGTGATCTATACATGGCCCTTTGATTCCCAAATTATAATTAATGGAATGCTAGGTGATAGCACAGTGGACAAATTGTCTTGTTTTTTTAGATTGATCGTTACAAGATCCTTTAGGCTTGAATAATTATGTCTTGATCAATTAATTATATAGAGGAATAGGGGAGGATAAATCTATACAGAATTCTCATGTGGGATACAATTCTCAATTCTAGAATAACCCTACACAACAAACATATGCATATTTTTATAAATTTATAATTTTTTTAATATATTATATAACCATGTAAAAACTCCTAAATAATATAATAAACCTTATCTTAAATATTTCTATATAATAATAATAATATTGTATTTTTATCACCCTAACTATATAAATAGTAAACATTATATTACTGGATTTTAAATTAATATTTATTACTAAATACAATGTCAGTATTGTCATCATCCTCATCATTTTTTCATTACTCAAATAAATATTTATTCATAAATAAATATTTTTTTTGTTGTCTAAAAAATAATTATTTATTAAATATTTAATGAATAAAATAAATAATCACTTCACAATATGATGAAAAAATATTTATTAATTATTCACATAATTAAAAATTGTATTAAGTAATGAATAAATAATTTTTTTTACATTATGAATATTTGTGGTCAAAAAAAGGTGAATAATTTTTTTATTGATCTTGATAATAATAATAGTTCTATTAATTTAATTCAAATAGAATTCTATTGAGAGAAAAAACACTTAGTGTGTGACCCTCTTTAATTCTTTCTCATTGGCATTAAGTGAGTTTCCCTAAAGTCTAATATTTATATATAGGAATGGGTCAAGGCACATGAGATGAAGAAGTTAATGTCGCAACATCGAAAAAAATACATGAATTGTAACTCTATAAAATAATAGGTTTTTCTATAATATCTAACGATGAAGGATACACTTCTATGACATCAACCTATATGCATGGTACATATTTATATGACTATCTACAAGAAACTAATCGATACCTCATGTCCATGAAATTTAATGCAATAGTTATATTTAAATCAAATTGACATGATTTCATATTCTATAAATATTTAAGGAAAAAATACTTCCCTGAATTACTAATTAATAACACATCACTAATGACACAAACAATATATCCAACTTCTCTATGAAAGGTACCATCCAGGTTTATGTAATAAATCTATGCGAATGAGTTGTATCATGAATTAAAAATAATTTTAATGTATAAGGACCATTAAATATGATTTCATATAGAAATATATGATGAAACATAAACATATATAATTCCTACAGGTGGGTCTATTCACAGTATCTCCCATCTTGATTATTACTTAGTGTGGACTTCTTGAGAATAAGTCTGACCTGATCTTCTGTACTCACACATGATTGTCAACATTACATGTGTCCCATCATATTATGTTATATAACTGTAAAATTATTTTTAATGGTATCATTATAGAATTTCAATGTTCTCATAATTTTGGGAACAACTACGACTACATGAATTAGATATACACTCTATGAAATTATTATAATAATGTCAAGTTGAACAATGAACAATATATAATAAGATGTTTTATTAGTATACAAATCATATAATTAAAGTGTAATAAAATGTAAAAATATTTGGATATGGATAAACAATTAAAACATTCTCCCAAAAGTAGAATAGCCAATTAACTTTGGATTTCATTCCACTAAATGTCATATGATGACCATGTTTCTACTATGTTAAGGATTTAGTCAAGGGGTCTTCAAAATTATCTTTGATGGATATTATTCACACATTGACTTCACATCTTCAAGAAAAGTTCCTCAAAAGATGATACTAATGAATTATGTGCTTCATACATTAAAGTTACCTTGGTTTCTTTAAAATATCCATTGTTATAGTATTATCACAATAGAGTGTGATATAAACTTCACTAAGAGGTACTGTGTTAGGATATTGGTTGATGTTTAATATCCAAAATGATTCATTATATTCCTTAGAATCCTCAACATACTTATAATATACTATATAATATGCGACCACAACATCATCTGATATCTTACAGCTCACAACACCCCCATTGAGACTGAATGTGTATCTCATCTTAAAATTTAGATCATTTTATATTTTGAAACTATAATTTTTAGATCCATTTATAATAATTTCATCATAACATCCATAGAATAGAACATATTCTTAGTAACTCTATGATACCTATCTATAGTATTGAATTCCATCCAATAGTGTACACATAGGTCAATTTTATATATTCCTACCTCACTAAAGGTGTAGGCAATATCTGGACTAATAAATAGCATTCCATACAAGACTAACCCAATTACTGACCCATATAGAATCCTTTCCAACCTCTATATCCCCCATGTGTCTGAAGATACATTTTCTGGGATATATGAATTCCACATGACATTGGAAAAAATAACCTCTTTTATTTTTCTATATTTAATCTCTTTAGTGTACTCTCAATATATGTGCCTTGAAGTGGATTGAGAAACCTCTTTTTACTATATTGATGGATATTGATCCCAATAATATATTCTTCTTAGCATAAGTCCATTATGGAGATGAATTTATTTAAATATTCTTTAATAGACTACATGACATGAATTTCATTTCAAATAAGAAGTATCTCAATGATATAAACTATTAAGAAAACAAATAAACTCCCATCACACTATTTATAGACATAAGTCTTTAATTCAATACTTATGAAACTAATCTACAATATGGATTCATCAAACTGAATTTTCCATGACCATGATTTTTTCTTTAATCCATAAATGAATATTTTCAATTTTCATACCTTTTTAGATTCAATTGGAGTAATAAAATATTTAGATTGTGTCATACAAAAGTCATTATAATGGTTCCTATTATGGAAGGTTGTTTTTAAATCCATTTTACAATTCTCATAGTCATGGAAAACAATAATATAAATTAGAATTCTTATGGATTTAAATATTGAAATTAAGGGAAATTTTCCATTATATTTTATGAATTGATTCTTTTTGAACCATTTTTAAACCATTCATCCTTAATAAGTGATAAATTATCCATCAATGTATAGTTTCTTCTTGAATAATAATTTACATCAAAATAGTTTTACATCCACTAGAAGATATACCGAAGACTTGACTTGGTATTGGTACATGTAAACCATTTCAGAATTATTAATTTCGTAACACCTGGAATCATATATTCCACATACTATTCTCTTATAGTTTATAGGATAATTATTATCAATTAATAATGAGTCAATATCGTTGGTTACTATAAAACCATACCATTATGTTTCTATAAAATCACTGATACTTCAACACAATTCATACATCTCTAGAATATTGTCTTCTATGAGGATTTTTTAAATGTAATCTCATTCCATCTCTTGTGTATCTTAACCCTAGAATGCATCAATATATATCTCACTCTAACAATAACCATTAGAGACACGATCACCTTCATGAAATTTTGGATGTATGTTAATGAAAACTTTATTATCTTTAAGTTTATATAGGTAATAACATTTAGTTTCTTTTTTGTACCCTATAAATATACCACTTCCACCTCAGGGTGTAGGTTTGTTTCTATAAATGGACTTAACAAGGGATTAAAACCCCCACACTCCTATATGGGACAACATGGTTTTATTTTTATATCATAGATAATAGAGAATACAACTTTGTACATTATTTGCACATAATTTTATTATGTATACTATCATTTAAAATGAGTGTCCTGAAAAAGAAAATAGAAGACTAGAATGAATCATCATTGATCTAACCATATCCGATATGGTGTGGTTATTTCTTTCCCTTACATTATTCCATAGAGGTGTTTAAGGAGGATTGACTTGGGATAGAATCCCAAAATCCTATAAATAACCAATAATTCATTTATTAAGACATTCTCCACCATAGTCTAAGAAAATATTATTATGCTTCTTACTAATAGGGTTCTCAATACCATTTTTGTAATCATTGAATTTATTAAAATAATCTGACATATACCACATCAATTTGACATATCCATTTCTACTAAAATCATCAGTAAATTAATGATTTATGAGGAACAACCCATTTTTTCACATTGAAATGGTCTATAGACATTGGTATGAACTAATTAAAGAGTTTCTTTGCCTATTTAACATTTTACATTAAATAGCGAATTCTCTATAATTCTTTATAAATAATTGGGATATATAACATGTGGTTTTAATTAAAAGGAATCTAAATAACCTTCTTAGTGTAATTTAGTCAAATTATTTTCATTCACATAACCTATCTGGTGATTCCATAGTTAGGTGTGGCACAAGTCATGTGGATTAGTTTCATTATAAATTCCCATTGCATGATTTGTATAATCCAACAAATAAAGACCCTTATTTAAATATAACTTTAAATGAAAAATTATATCTTTATAAAATAAGAAAAATTTATTTCCAAACCTAAAAATAAATGAATTCATATCAAGTTTAGAAACATAAATACAGTTTTTTGTAAACAAAATGGAACATAATAATAATAATTTAAAATCCTGATCATTCCCATTGGAAATGTAAGGTATTAGTATTCAGTGGACATGGCCATAATTTGGGATCCTTTGGTTTCTAATAGATCTATCTCCCCTCATGTAATATTTTAGAATCTAAATGGATTCTATATTTGAATGCATATGTGGGAACCACATGCTATATCTAATATCAAATTTTTAGAAAGAAATAAATTTTACATTATGTAAAATTCACTTAAATATTCCCCTTACTTATTTTTCTGGGTGAAATTTTTATTTTAAGGGCCTTTCTTACAACATGGAAAATAGAAAGTATACAATTAAAAAGATTTTCCATTGATCATTTTCTCTTTGGAAGGGAATTAAAAATATGCTTTAGATTTAGATCTATTCTTATATCCTTTCCCTTTTTTCATAATAAGGATAGAATTATTTTCATGAATCTTCTCCTTATAAAATTATATTAGATGTGTTAGAAGATTTAGAAGAGCCATATCTATGTTGTTCATATTAAAAATAATTTTTTTGGATAATATATATGGATTGATTTAATAAAGAGATTAGTATGAAAATATTTAGGTAATTTAAACTATAGAACCTCTAGGAACTCAATGAATCTAATGAGTTATAATACATGAGTTCCATATAGAGTACCTTCTCCAAGATTACACTGAAAAAGAACCATGGATATCTCAAACTATTGTTATATCACTGTCACTTTAATATAGACCATGAAGTCAATGGAGCATGGTTAAAGAAGACATGTATTCATGATACTTTATTAGTTCACTATATATGGTTGAATGAATTAAAAACTGAACATAGATCATGTATCTCAAGGGCTTGTCATAGAATATTAACTATTCACCACTTACCATCTTTAAAGTGGACGAGGTAGTGAAGATTCTAGCATGTAATATTTCTATTCATAGCACAACATGACTCATAGGTATCTGAACCATTCATGGAAGTTACTGCCAGTAAAGAGATGGTATTTCAAAAAAATTGATTTCATGGATAGTGTGGATGAGAATTTTGGCATTATTCTATAACATTAAAATAAAAAATTATTAGTAATTAAATTGATTGCAATTTATACAAGATATAATGAATAATTTTTCATTAATTCTCCCATAATTTTATCAACTCTCAATGTCCATCACCTTTGAACTTGGAATGTAACATCACACATGATATTCAAGTAAAAAATATTTATATTTAGATTATTTATGATCTATACTATGGCCTTTGAAACTATAAAAAGGTATTCAGGTAGGCAATCTTTCCAACTAAAAACTGGTAGCCCCATGAACAATTGATTGGAATCCCCAACCCTGAAAACCTAATAGATTTTTCCTCAACACTTACCTAAATTTTTTTATTGGACATAGTTTGGAAATTAAATTCAATAAAATTTAGGTAAAGTCAACCCCATTCCTTAGTTAAAATTCCCTGATAATTAAAAGTGCCACAAACCATGGCCTGGACAAACACTTTAAATAGATTTCATATTAATTTAGACAATCGTGTGTATAATGACTTAATTTTTCTTTTTTATTATGAAAATATTTTTTCTTATTATATCCATTACATATATTGTAAATATTAATTTAATTTTTCAAAATTTATTAACCAATTTTTGGTAAAATATACAACCATAATACAATTATTTAATTTCCAACTTTTATATTAGTCCATTTATTTATGTGATCACAGTCTTGCATCCAATGAATAAATAATGAAAAATACATAAATAAATAACTAAATTAATTAATAGATTATGAGATTATCAAATAGGTTTTTATTCATAATATAGTAAATCAACATAAAATCTAGGGGGGAAATTATTTCAGTAATGAAATGAGTTGCAGCATTCCAAAAATCCACATATGTGTCACCTGGGATGACATCATCTTAGTCCTGCCTTGAATCATCTACACATGCCTTCTTATACTCCTTTTATTACTTGTATTCATAACTTATAAATAGATTAGGGAAACAAATGGATTGTTTAAGGGGAATTACATAATTAAACTTGGACCCAAAATACATATATAATAAATTAGGGAGGGATGACTCACATGCCATAATATTTAATTTAATATTAAATAATCTAAAAACCATGTAATAATTGAATAAAAAAACACATACATAATTCTTAGTCAAGATCAAACCCACAAAGTGAATATGACAAAGTACATTGTTTAATATTCACATATATTAATTATTTATTATTAAGGTAAATGTGCTTATATTAATTAATTCCCTTTCATCTAAATGACCATTCAATGTCTCTTAGAGATACCTATTGTCAATAAATTCATGGAAAGTAAAAATGGCACAACCAATAAATCAATATAATTACAATAAATTAATTAATAATATTTAATTATTTAATACCATTATCATATATTGAAACACATCTATTTAGAAGAGTGTAATTCGGTATTAAGTCTTAAATTAATTATTTAATGTAATTTGTTCATATCCTTTATTAGGATTCTATATGGGATGTACTTATTTTTTATAAATTGTATTCATCAATTAATGTATACTTGGGATAAATTCCTAGTGCTTCAACATGATCCTTGGATGGAGTAAATTGTTTTACTAACCCATGAAAAGTCATGTGTTATGTTTTATATATATCTTTGTAACCTACATAAAAACTTTACATGTTCTCCAATTGGAATCACACAACAAGTATTCCAGCTACACCATAAGTGTTCCTCTTTTTGGTGTATCTATGTAACATTCCAATTGAATATGTGTGTACTTTAGACTTAGGAAATATTCTGTTACATGATGTGTGTGCTAGATACAAGTTGTGTGTACCAATAATTATCTATGTTGTTAGTCTCAAATAGTCAGAAACTTTCAATATGAAAAACTATTAGTAAAAATGTTTACACAATACCATGTAGATTACATAGCATGTACACCACTATATTCCACATAATATTCCATGATCCAGACTAGCTTATTCAACACATTGTGTAAAATAAATTCACCACATGTTATTACTTCCTGGCATGTCATGTTTCTTATTACATGTCCATGTACAATGCACTTGGGTATACAACATGTTCTGTGACTATACGCTATGCAACCCAGTCCACTAGCCATAATTATAGGTACTTTATGATGACATATCCACATATTTTTCAACTATTCTTAGTCCTTATGAAAATATGAATATTTAATGATATAAATTCAAATTTATAATTTATTTTAATTACACTTTAAATTTAATGAAAAGATAATATGGAAATGAAAGATCTAACAACTATTACATATATATCAATAATCATAGAAATAATTATTGAAATAAAACATGAATGACATGATACCACTTGAATGTTTTAGATATATTCTATGCTCCTGGGGGTGAATAACCAGAAATGGTTTTTTCAAATACAATGGACCATTCTTTAATTGATCAAGACATAAACGTCATGACCAATGAAATTTTTCCATTGAATATTGACATAAAAAATCCAGGAACCCAGAGAGGATATTTTTTAACATTAAATTTATAATTAATTTAATCAAATATAAAGAAACAATTACCGGTCTTCTTATATTTATTTGATGATGTTTTAAAATTGTCTAAAACCCTATTTGGAGAACTTTCATTGAGTAGGGAGAACATAATGTAGATCCACTCTAGTGGTGATCCACACATGGTCCTTTGAACTCTAAGCAATCATTGATTGAACGCTGGTTGCTACAATGATAGATCAATTGTCTTATATTTTTCAACTTGATTAATAGAATATAATTCAATATGGAATAATTATCTCTCAATCATCATGTTATTGAGAGTAATATAGGAGGATGAATCTAAAGAGAATTATGTTTTTCACAACGATTATCAATTTTTGATTAACTATAAATTGTAGACCTAAAAATCTATTTGAAGAGTCATATTTCTGGATAAAATATTATATTACTTCAAAACAACTATTAAATAAAATAATAAAACTTATATTACCTCATTATATTTATTAATTTTATTTTTTTATTCCCTGTGATTACTAGAGTAATAATAAAATTTGTTCTACCATTTTGGAAAATACTATTTTTCATCAAACACAATCTTTGTGTACTCATCCTTATTTTCATTTATTTAATAACTAAATAAATATTTATTAAATATTTATTCATAAAAATATATTGTATTCATAGTTTGCAGATTATATATTACTTATATTTTAAATAATAAATATAAATAATCTGTTAACAGTATAAAAATAAATTTTTTATTAATTATTAAAATAATTCAATAAATTATTTATTAATGACTAAATAATTATTTATTACCTTGACAATATTATTAATAAATAAATACAAAATAATATTAATCTTAGGTATTTAAAGAAATATTTATTCGAATAATTAAATTTAAACCTAATTTAATTTAGATCAATAGAAACACTTACTATGTGACCCTCTCAAATTCTCCCACATTAGATTTAGATAGGCTCTCCTAAATTCCATGATTTCAATATAGAAATGTGTCAAGGAACCCAAGAGAAATAAGTTAATATAGAAACGTTTAAAACCATACAAAAATTCTTACTATGTAATGCAACCCCTTTATCTGAATATCTCATCAAGAAGGTTTCACATCGGTGTCATCAATATATATGATTGATACATATTTCATCGATTATCTTAAATAGTATATAAAATATAACCATAGAATTAAATGTGATAGTTCCTTTTAAATCAGAGGCATTATATATCATCTTCCATAAGGATTGTAACTACAAGTAATTCCTTGAATATTAATTAACAATAAATCATCAATGACACACTCAACATAACTAAATTATTCAATAATTTTATCACTATGGTTTAGGATATAAATCTACATGCGTGATTCATAACATAAATTACTAACATTAATAAAATTTCAGGACCATTAATCATTCTCAATGATTGGAATATTTTATGTCACATCAAAATGATGAATTTTTATAGGGGGTCTATTCTCACAATCGTTCATCTTAGTGATTAACAAGTGTGAACTTAATTTGTAGAAGTCTCACCTTATTATGATTAATTTCACCCAAAAATAGGTATTATATTCATCCGATAATAGTATTTTATAATAATATAAAACTATATTTTTGAACATCATCATGTCATTTCAAATTACCCATCATAGTGGGGAGCTTTTATGTCCTTATCAATATGGAATATAATTTTGTAAATTAATATATTATTTTAATATAGAATAAGGAAAAATTGGAAAAAATATGTTTTTATTAATATCTAAATTGTTTAATTAACATGTAATTCAAAGTATAAATTTCTGTTTATAGGAAACCAACTCCAATATACCCCATATGACTTTATAATTGAAAAAATTATGAATTTAAATATCCATAAATATATTAAAATATTGGATTATATAAAATCATTAATGAAAGTCAAGGTATAAAATAATTTTATGTGGAATCTATAAAATATATGTATCTTCAAAATTGTTTCTAATAGTTGTATAATATATAAGAATAAATAATCATATAATATGTTTATCCAAGTAATTAAGTGAGCATGAAACAAATAGAATGCAGTCTTTTATAGTCTACTCAAAAATTCTCTATTCTCCATGTATAGACTGACTGGTTTGAAGAATAGAATATATGTCATTCATCTATGTAGATGTGTAAATAGCATACCCATAATCCATGTAGATAATAACATCATATGTATATTTTATAATTAAGGATATAAATTTCCTCAATCTATCTAAATTGAAATCCTAAATCTCATACTTATTATATGAGTGGAAAAATCTCATATTCATTAATCCTTAAATAACAAACAACATGATCATAAAAACACCCAACTACCCATAATATTTATGTCCCCAATTCTTGTGTAATAAAGATATTAAATTATAAAGGTCATCCTATTAAACATACTTTCAACATCAGGTATGAGGATTTAATATGAAACATACACCCCTAACATACCAAATACATAATCAATGACACTCCACAGGGTATACTTGATGAATTATTTTTTATGTTTCCTTTTCATGGGACTATTTTGGTTTCTTCAGGTCTCATGTGACTCTTCATTTTCAATTGTTGGTGTAGGGTAAGATCCCCCATAATATGGAACAAATCTATTCATTTTGAAAAAACTATAAATACAAGGAGATATGGTACCATGATTTCTTCTCCCTAATTAATTGGGTGAATGGCCACCCAGGAAGGTGACCTGGGTGAGTGGGAACCCATGTTTGTGATTAGGGTGAATGTTTTACCTATTTTGTAACATGGTAAAATTTTCTTATAGGCAGGTAGATTGGGAAAATTATTTCCCAATTGTGTCGGTAATTGTTGGACATGAATTCACTTTGAGAAGAAATAGTTAAAACTTATCTTTGGGAATACATATGTCCAAATATTATTTTTGAAGACTTGGTTGAGACCCTAGTTTGGAATAACTCGGAACTACACTACTTTTAAATGACCTCGGGGAAAATCTAGTTTGAGATACATTTTCATGGATCCATATTAGGAAGACCATGTAATTGAAATATTTAGCGATACCTGGTCATAAATCTACTTTGGGATAACCTAGGTTCTAGAGTATATCACCCTAATCTCCCATTGTTTACCTTAGGTTTTGATTTTTAAATCAATTAGTGGACTGATTATGAAGACTTGGTTTCTTTGGAAGGAGTTTTTTTGTGCTCATTTTTTCTTTTTTTGGGCATTTATTTGTACTTTGTTTCATTAATGAGAGGTTGGAGTTCCATTTATAGGAGACTAAATCCTAGGGTAACATGTTACAACTCTTAACCACTTTGGGATATTTGGTTCTTTGATTAAGTATGATCCATCTACGAATGATCCATATGGGAATAATATATGGCATGATCCTCTTTTACATGATAGTCATAATATATGGCATGATCCATTGGGGAATGAAGTTGGGTATGATCAATCTATATGAAAGATAAGGCAAGAGACATCGGGGCACACAATGATATATGTAGGACACCTGGGAGTGTATGGAGTATGGTTAATGCCCAAATTTATAATATAATATAAATAAACTTTTTTCAAACTCCTATATAAATTTCTAACTTCAAAAACCCTATATTTTGATTCAAGTGTTAATTTTAGATCTATGAGCTTCCAAATCGAATCATGTGAAAAGAGATAAAATAGTGGATAAAGATTTTACAAATTTAATGTGTTAAAAAATTCTAAAATAGTTTATAAATTTCTCTAAAAATAAAATTAAAGACTTTAAAAAAAATTCTAACAATTGGTAAAACCCATGAACTCCTCCCATTAGGACTCTCCCACCACCATATCACTAGATTGGGTAATTTGTTTTTGAAGTAAATCCATTATTCAGTGTGTGAAAAATCATAAATAAAATGAGAAACCCATTTATATCTTCTGAATAAATTTTTATAAAATTCCATATTCAAATAAACTCATTCCATTCATGTGAGGATAAAATTTATCATGGTTATCACGATGGAGTGAACACCAAATTTTTGGGTGCATGTAATCATCCGAAAAAAAATATTTTGTGCCTGATGAGAATATTATATATCACAATAATAAATCTTTCTCATGAAAACCTTAGCATTTTATAACAAATTATAATAATTCATTAAAAATATATGTTAGGGACAACTCAATGTTGCAATTTCAGTGGTCAATTATCATTTATTTTCACAAATTTTATTCATCAAATATGAATGAAGGATAAAGTTGATATTTTTTATATAAATAGATTCAATTTATATTCTTAAACACATTTTAGAATACTAGAAAAACTATAAATAATCATTTGTATAATCAAATAACATATGAAAGGCTTCCTGAGATGCATGATGTTTGATGTACATTTAGGGTTTTATTAAACACATTACATTATATTCAATTCTCACAATATTAATATGTGACCATATGTATAAGGCCCCATCCTTAAACCTTACTTAATCTTGAGTTATTACAAGATTACACATTGAGGATCTTTTCAGGTTTAGAGTTTTAGATAATTAGATCATAAAACTTGCATTACATTCCACATTTAAACAAAGTGGTTACATAAAGATAGTATTCATTTATCCTTTCAACGGAAACATATTTAAAATAAAACATGTATTATTTCTTGACACTTCCTTGTCACTATTATCATATCATGTACCTTTCCTGTGACCTGTGGAAAACATTTCAAAAACATGGGATGAGCATAAAAAGCTCAGTAAGGGTTATAAAAAATATGGAAAGGAGACATGATTTCATATATACTTAAGAATGAAATAATAATTTACCCATAAATTATAGGAACATTAACATACCTCATAAAATCATGAATAAATCATAGAAATAATAAGACATAAAAGGTAACTTGAGGCATTCATAACATTCTTATGTAGGGAGTAACCCTCTTGGTTACGTTTAGAATACCCACCATAGTATATTCCCTGAATCTCTTCGGAGAAACCTTAACGTTTCACTCCTTTGCATTACCCAACACATTGGAGAGCTATATCAGGCTCACCCACCCTTATTTTATAATGGAACCACCCGTCTTCATAATAATGCCCAAGAACCATAATATAATCGTATCACATAAAACATGCAGAAAGGAAACATAACATTTCCACTTTTTAATCACAAGATATCAATACAACACATTGATATAAAAACATTATGAAAACCATTTTCAATACCAAAATAAAAGAAAAGTGAAACTTGGTATTTATTTTTATTTTAAAAATAAGGTATGTCTTGTAGAGGAAGACGAAACTCAAATAATCGTCACGGCGGCGGAAAAGTCGTTGTCGCCACATACGTACGACCAAAACATTCCCTTTTGTCATTTAGTAAAACGCTTCGTATAAAAAAAGATTCCTTTTTGGATAAACGTAAAACTCAAAGGGGTTTATACACCCTATAAAAGAAGGTTGTGTATAAAACAAAATATGCCTCAATGAAATGATATTGAGATGAAGTCCCATACAAAGACGGTATCCTTGGTTTAAGGATAAATAAATTACATAATTATGTGTGAAAAACAAATACACCAAATATAAGTGGATATTAAGTGTAAAAAATCAGAGTTTATTCACACATATTCATAGAACGACATATTCAAGTAGTACAAGTTTATCCAAAAGAATCAAATTTGGGTTAAGAAGTTCCCTCGCAAAAATTTGACAGCCTAACGGAGTCACTTCAAAATTCAGAAAAAGAGTTGATGAGAGATAAAAAGGGTATCTCATCACTTGGACATAAAATTTACATCAATAAGGATATATGAGAACATATCCCAACATAACAATTTGTAAATTAAAAGACCCAACAAAATAAGTCTTTTAAAAAGAGGAGGGTGAAAGGTTCCCTTACCGACTTGGGTATCTTTCGAAACATACACCCCATGAAAGAAGGACAATACAACATTGATGTAAATACTCATAAATGAAATTATATTACACAATGAGTCAAATAATGGGAAGTACATACACCACTCAAAGGAAATTGTGGAGAATGTAGCATAAATCTCATGGGAATAAAAGTGAGATGAAAAATCCCTTACGAAAACTCGGAAGCCTAACGGTGCCACATAAAACTTCCAAAATGGATTGATGAGAGAAAATAGGGTCTCTCATCATATTAACATAAAGTTTACAGAATGAGGAATATAAAATAACATCCCCCGACATAACAAAGAGGAGCTTAAAAGAAGTGACATAAATGAGAGTCAATAAAAAGAAAGAGAGATGTTAGATCTCTTACGAAAATTCGGCAGCCTAACGACGCCACTCAAAACTTCCAAAATGGATTGATGAGAGATAATAGGGTCTCTCAAAATATTAACATAAATTACAGTATGAGTAATATAAAATAACATCCCAATAACATGAAATATGAGTTTTAAAAGGAACGACATAAAAGAGTGTACTTTAAAAAGAAATAGAGAGGTTGGATCCCTTACCTCAAGTCCAACTTGTCTTTTTCGTTTCTTTATATTCCTGAATAATAAAATTTGGTCAATTTATTATAATTGCTTAAGGAAATCCTTTACATATTATTATTCAGTTAATATCACATATTATAATGTTATAATAATTGGTTAATAAAGTGAGTTCTTATCAGACGTTTTTGTCGATGTTCAGTACATGAGTAAAAATTGAACTTGTTGGAAATGAATTTTCCTTGTAGTTTTAGGTACATCATGTCCAGAATAGTATTGATGTTTTAAATATCATATATATCAAGGATATATTCATTTTATATGATTACATAGCATTAGGAGATAAAAATTAAAAGCACCGTTCATGGAGACGGTAGGCAGTACGTACGCATGGACACCACTTTCATTTTTTGTCATATTAATGGAATTAAAACAAAATGATATATATATATATTATAATTCCAGAATGATACCCATCATTTATATATAATATATTACATATATATCCATTATATATATGTAATTATAATAGTACATAACATTTGGTGATAAGAAATGAAATGTTCCATTCATGGAGACGGTAGGCCGTACGTACGCATGAACGCTACTTCCATTTCTATTTCATATTTAATGGAATTAAAACATAATGATCAATAATATTATTTTAATTCCACTCTGGTATCATATATAATATAATTAAATATATCCTTTATACTTACCATATATGGTATTAACGAATCAAATCACTTTGAGGGGGCGGTAGTCCGCACCTCCTTAAATGAAGATATCACGTTTACCCATAATGGAAACCATAAAGGTCTGTCATAAATGAAAAATACAGAATCTTAAGGAAAACATAAACATATTATATATCATATATAAATATAGTGACATATTAATGGCCACCTCTGATGGAGTTAGAAGAATGTTGAACAATCATCGTTTCGTGAGGCAAAAATTCGCCATCCACAGAAACAGTATGTTCTTTAACCATTAGATGTTGGTTTTTGTATGTGTAGCTCGAATACTTCTTATAAAAACATAATAGTATATTGAAGATACTAGAGTTTTTACAAAATAAATGAATAAAAAGAGTTTAGGGGGTTGGAGAAGCAAAATAAAACAAAAGGCCACAAGTGAATACATTACCTTAATATCAGGTAACTCCCTATGGTTTGAGCTCAAAGGCTTCCTTGGGAAGACTTCTGCCCAAAGTGAGGCTTCAAGGAGTTATGTATGGATGTGTAGAGACAAAATGGGCAGGGTCTGGCTGAGGCAAAGGCTTTGGATGTATGGGTAAGGAGGTAGAGGTGGGGGCCTTTTATAAGAGGAGAGGAGGGGCACTCTTGGAAAGTAAAGAAATGTTACGTTATTTTAGAATGATTTTCGGATATTAATGGTCCCACATTGATGTGTTTAGAAGATAAGGTGATAAGGGTTCTAAATCCACCCATAAAATAGTTTTTGGACATGTTTAGGTCTTAGATATTACATTATCTTTCTATTTTATTAAATCGTTAAATAATGAGGTCATCGTTGCATCATCATGATTTCATACATAATTTAAATTGTTTAATGTCTAAAAATTATAAAAAAAAATACAATGATGTCGAATTTTTTTTATATTTCCAATGACTATTTATAGTAAAAAAATATTACATGTATAACACCATGTAAAAATTGTTTTAGTAAAACATCTTATGTTTGTGTCATTTTTACTTTAACATTAAATAAAAAGGTATTTATGTCATTTTCCAACCAATGTGGCTCCATGGGGTCCCCAAGTTGACCCATGGATTGTATTTGTCGGCCATGACTCATCCAATGAGGGTAGGACATGTGTATTGGTCATTTAAGTTTATTAAAACATTATTCTTACCTTAATCTACACTAATTACCTCTAATATCGAGTAAAAACATAATAAGTTACTATTCACCAAAAAATTATTTTAATCCCATTGAACCACGTTTTACATCTTAATGACAACCATGTATGTCAGATTTTTGAAATTAAAAACACAAAGATGGAAAATTTTCATTTAAACGGAGAATCAGTTTTTATAAGTACCACTTAGTGGTTTCACTATTCATCAAAAATTGACGTTTTTCAGAAAATTACCAAAAATTCACCCTAAGCTATATTTGATATTACGAATTAAAATTTTTTGTCTATTTTACAAAATTCAAAACATATAAGTTGAATTAATTAATTTAATAATTAATTCCCACTGTCAAAACAAATAGCGTGTTTTAATGAAACAAAATGTATCAAAAGATTAACACTAGTTTATGTCCGATTTCAAAGTGAAATTAATTCCAGTGACCACTATTGGGTTAAATGGTAAAAATATATTCTAATTTAACTTTAAAACCGATTAAAAAGATAATATTATCATATAAATAAATTAGATTAATAAGAGGTTTTGAATTAAAATACAACATTATTCACTATTTATTAAAAATTGCACTTTTTCGGAAAAATACCAAAGATTTACACAATGTAAATTTTGATGTCCCGATTCTAAAGAAGAATTTTATTTTGTCAAATATAACACATAAAATTTTCAAAAGTTCATTTAAAAGAGGTTCGCCATCAAAAGGCGGTTGATCGACCTTTTAAAGAATATTAGAATGTTTACGCTTAAAATTGGATTCATTCGCATTTTTAATCCTCTAACATTTATTGTATTAAGTAAAAATATTTGACAAACATATATAATCATTTTGTAGTTAGTTCTGTTCATTCCCGCCATTACATCGTCTAGGTGTTAACTACTATTTAAAATAATATTATTTTATTATTAGAGTGCAATGTAAGATTCCCAAGAAACGCGTTGTTGAGTGTTAGGTATGCCATCCAGCATAGCTTCCCCTTTAAAGTCATATTAATATTTTATTCAAAAATATGGATAAATGTTAAAATGTCATTCTCTTTATTTACATGGGGTGTTACATCCTTCCCCCTTTTTGGGAATTACATCCTCGCAATTTTAAAATTGAGCTTGGAAACATCCTTGAAAGTCCCACATCGGAACAAGAGTCGGTAAAACAATCACTTTAAAATAAAGGATGATAAGTACAGAGGTCACCCGAGTTCACCCATACTAGGATTCCATGTAGGAAAACATGGACATGGAGGATAAAACATAGGGTCATGTTCTGATGGAGAGTGATAGAAAACATGTTTAGGAGAAAGTTAACCACAAGAAAATCACAAACTTGTGATGGGTTAAACAGTATTCGATTCCCCAGTAGGAAAAGTTAATAGACAAAATTTTTATTTTAAGTTACTTTTTATTGAGGAATTTATACATAAGGAAACATAATTACTTATTATGTTGACTTTCAACTTTTATTAGATTTCTTACACAAACTCATATTTTCTCCAAAAGATGAGTATTTAGGAAGACTTGTTCACATTAAGAGTACTATAATCAACTTCTAGAGAATCACCTAATCCACAAAAGAGAGATATATACTTCCCATGTCTTTAGACTTTAACCAAAACCAAAACCAAAAAGTTTAGTACAAGATCAGATAATCCAGAAAAGGATAACCCTTAATAAAAAGAAAATCTATTCTTAATCTCCAAAATTTGTCCAACAAAACCCAAAGTTCAACGAGGACCATTAGATAAACAATTTTTCCAGAAAATTATTCAAAGTAAACCAAACTAAGATTGAAACCCAAATATTTGAAGGATTTAGTCACATAGTCTTCCATGTTAAATCGTAACATTTATCTCCAAACAACATCAGTTTCTCTTAATGTCTCTTATTGAAAAGTAATTAACCTAATAACATATCCTCCATGATAGGTTAATAAATTTCCATAGATAACCCAAAAACAACATACTATTAATTCATAAAATCATCTAACTAAAAGAATCAGTCAAACTAACCAGGGACTTCACGTAGTCCAGTGGTAGGTGATAAAAACCAGTCGCACTTTGGTTGTGGGTTCAATTCCAGTAGCTTTGTCCAACGCGACGGGTTGTCACACGGTCTGCGTGTTGTCCTTTTTCCAAAACTATATAATTCTTAAAACGTTCCCCAAAACTAGATAAAATCATCAAAAATAATCATTACATATTTTAACCTCAAGTTTATCTCATGCCTTTCATTTTCCATCTAACATATAATAACCCATAATTACCTCAAAAGTAAGGATCATATAAACCCTAATGGTTACCTTTATAATTATTACCTAAACTTCCACATCGATTGGTCATCTCGAACATGATGCATTACAGAACATAACAAGGTTCAAGTGGTTGATCATGACTCCTTGATAGTTGGATTAGAACAACCATGAGTTTCCTCAAGGAATACCCCATTTTATCTATTATCTTAATCAGAGAACCACCACAGTTTCCTTCAAACCTGTTGTCTCTTTGGTGCCTGCTAGATCCATCCAATCACTAAAAACAGAAATGTCAGTGTGAGTATATCAACAAAACCATCATGTACTAATGAGGAAGATAAACACTAATATATACTTACTCATTCACTTTATCTAAAACTAGGACTCTTTCTGAAATCCTATCCAATATGGTAATGTCACTTATGGTTAAAGAAAACCCTAACCTATAAAGTTATCTAAACTGACCTCTGATACCAACTATAAGGCCCCTGCCATAAACCTTACTTAATATTGAGTTATTAAAAGATTACACATTGAGGATCTTTTCAGGTTTAGAGTTTTAGAGAATTAGATCATAAAACTTGCATTACATTCCACATTTAAACAAAGTGGTTACATAAATATAGTATTAATTTATCCCATCAATGGAAACATATTTAAAATAAAACATGGATTCTTTCTTCACACATCCTTGTCACTATCATCATATCATGTACCTTTCCCTTGACCTGTGAAAAACATTTCAAAAAATTGGGATGAGCATAAAAAGCTCAGTAAGGGTTATAAAAAATTTGGAAAGGAAACATGAGATCATATATACTTAAGAATGAAATCATACTTTACCCATAAAACACATGCACATTAACATACCTCATCAAATCATGAATAAATCATAGAAATCATAATACATAAAAGTTAACTTGAGGCATTCATAACATTCTTACGTAGGGAGTAACCCTCTTAGTTACGTTTGGAATACCCACCATAGTATATTCCCTGAATCTCTTCAGAGAAACCATAAAGTTTCACTCCTTCATGTTACCCAATGCATTGGAGAGCTATATCGGGCTCACCCGTGCTTAGTTTATCACGGAACCACCCGTCTTCATAATAATTCCCAAAAACCATAACATAATCATATCACATAAAACATGAATAAATGAAACATAACATTTCCACTTTTCAATCACAAGATATCAATACAACACATTGATATATAAACATTATGAAAACCATTTTCAATACCAAAATAAAATAAAAGTAAAACATGGTATTTACTTTTCTTTTAAAAATAATATATGGCTTTTAGTGGAAGCCGAAACTCAAATAATGGTCACGGCGGCGGAGAAGTCGGTGTCGCCGCATACGTATGACAATAACATTCCCTTTTGTCGTTTAGTAAAATGCTTCATATAAAAAAATATTCCTTTTTGGATAAACGTAAAAGTCAAAGGGGTTTATACACCATATAAATGAAGGTTGTGTATAAAACAAAATATGCCTCAATGAAAGGATATTGAGACGAAGTCCCATACAAAGACGGTATCCTTGGTTTAAGGATAAATCAATTACATAATTATGCGTGACAAACGAATACACCAAATATAAGTGGATATTAAGTGTAAAACAATTAGAGTTTATTCACACATATTCATAGAATGACATATTCAAGGAGTACAAGTTTTTCCCAAAGAATCAAATTTGGGTTCAGAAGTTCCCTTGCAAGAATTTGACAGCCTAACGGCGTCACTTCATAATTCAGAAAAGAGTTGATGAGAGATAAAAATGGTATCTCATCACTTGGACATAAAATTTACATCAATAAGGATATATGAGAACATATCCCAACATAACAATATGTAAATTAAAATACCTAACAAAATAAGTCTTTTAAAAAGAGGAGGGTGAAAGGTTCCCTTGCCGACTTGGGTATCTTTCGAAACATACACTCCATTAAAGAAGGACAATACAACATTGATGTAAATACTCATAAATGAAAGTATATTACACAATGAGTAAAATAATGGGCAGTACAAACACCACTCAAAGGAAATTGTGGAAAATGTAGCATAAATATCATGGGAATAAAAGTGAGATGTAAAATCCCTTACGAAAACTCACCAGCCTAACCGTGCCACTTAAAGCTTCCAAAATGGATTGATGAAAGAAAATAGGGTCTCTCATCATATTAACATAATGTTTACAGAAATAGGAATATAAAAGAACATCCCCCAACATAACAAAGAGGAGATTAAAATAAGTGACATAAAGGAGAGTACCTAAAAAGAAAGGGAGAGGTTAGATCTCTTACGAAAATTCAGCAGCCTAACGACGCCACTCAAAACATCCAAAATGGATTGATGAGAGAGAATAGGGTCTCTCATAATATTAACATAAAAATTACAGTAATATTAATATAAAATAACATCCCAATAACAAGAAAGATGAGCATTAAAAGGAATGACATAAATGAGTGTACTTTAAAAAGAAAGATAGAGGTTGGATCCCTTACCTCAAGTCCAACTTGTCTTGTTCGTTTCTTTATATTCATGAATAATAAACTTTGGTCAATTTATAATTTCTTAAGGAACTCCTTTAAATATCATTATTCAGTTCATATCACATATTATAATGTTATAATAATTGGTTAATAAAGTGAGTTCGTATCAGACGTTTTTGTCGATGTTCAGTACATGAGTAAAAATTGAACTTGTTGGAAAAGAATTTTCCATGTAGTTATAGGTACATCATATCCAGAATAGTATTTATGATTTAAATATCATATATATCCAGTATATATTAATTTTATACTATTCAATAGCATTTAGAGATAAAAATTAAAAGCACCATTCATGGAGACGGTAGGCCGTACGTACGCATGAACGCTACATTCATTTTTTGTCATATTAATGGAATTAAAACAAAATGATAGATATATATATTATAATTAAAGAATGATAACCATCATTTATATGTAATATATTACATATATATCCATTATATATATGTACTTATAATAGTACATAACATTTGGAGATAATAAATGAAATGTACCGTTCATGGAGACAGTAGGCCGTACGTACGCATGAACGCTACTTCCATTTCTATTTCATATTTAATGGAATTAACACATAATGATACATAATATTATTTTAATTCTAGAATGGTATCATATATAATATCATTAAATATATCCTTTATACATACCACATATGGTATTAACGAATCAAATCACTTTGAGGGGGCGGTAGTCCGCACTTCCTTAAATGAAGATATCGCGTTTACCCATAATGGAAACCATAAAGATATGACATAAATGAAAAATACAAAATCTTAAGGAAAAAATAAACATATTATATATCATATATAAATATAGTGACATCTTAATGGCCACCTTTTACGGTGTTAGAAGAATGTTGAACAATCATCATTTCGTGAGGCAGAAATTCGCCATCCATAGAAACAGTATGTTCTTTA
Source organism: Viscum album (assembly GCA_963277665.1). NCBI lineage: Eukaryota > Viridiplantae > Streptophyta > Magnoliopsida > Santalales > Viscaceae > Viscum > Viscum album. The sequence goes on from OY728145.1 coordinate 522,788,579, forward strand.
ACCAATAGATGTAGGTGTGTGTATGTGTAGCTCGAATACTTCTTATAAAAACGTCCTAGTATATTGAAGATACTGTATTTGTTCAAAATAAATGAATAAAAAGTGTTTAGGGGGTTGGAGAATCAAAATAAAACAAAAGGACACAAGTGAAGACATTACCTTAAAATCAGGTAACTCCCTATGGTTTGAGCTCAAAGGCTTCCTTGGGAAGACTTCTGCCCAAAATGAGGCTTCAAGAAGTTTGGTAGGGATGTGGAGAGATAAAATGGGCAGGGTTTAGCCGAGCCAAAGGCTTTGGATGTGTGGGTAAGGAGGTAGAGGTGGGGGCCTTTTATAAGAGGAGAGGAGGGGAACTCTTGGAAAGTAAAGAAATGTTACATTATTTTAGAATGAGTTTCGGATATTAATGGTCCCACATTGATGTGTATCGAGGATATGGTGATAAGGGTTCTAAATCCACCCATTTAATAGGTTTTGGTCAAGTTTAGGTCTTAGATATTACATTATCTTTCCATTTTATTTAAATCGTTAAATAATGAGGTCATCGCTGCATCATCATGATGTCATAAATAATTTAATTTGTTTAATGTATAAAAATTATAAAAAGAATACTATGATGTAGGAAATATTTTTATATTTACAATTACTATTTATAGTCAAAATTCTTACTTGTATAACCCCATGTAAAATTTTTTTTAGTAAAACATCTCATGTTTGTGTCATTTTTACATTAACATTAAATAAAAAGGTATTTATGTCATTTTCCAACCAATGTGGCTCCATGGGGTCTCCAAGTTTACCCATGGATTGTCTTGGTCGGAAATGACTCATCCAATTAGGGTAGGACATGTTTCTTGGACATTTAATTTTATTAAAACATTATTCTTACCTTAAACTACACTAATTACCTCTAATCGCGATTAAAAACTTAATAAGTTACTATTCACCAAAAAATTATTTTAATCCCATTGAACCACATTTTACTTCATAATGACAACCATGTATGTCGGATTTTTGAAATTCAAGACACAAAGATGGAAAAATATCATTTAAACGGAAAATCAGTTTTTATAAGTACCACTTAGTTGTTTCACAATTCATCAAAAATTGTTGTTTTTCAGAAAATTACCAAAAATTCACCCTAAGCTATATTTGATATTCTGAATTCAAAAATGATGTCTATTTTAAAAAATTACAAACATATAAGTTGCAATAATTAATTTAATAATTAATTCCCACTGTCAAAACAAATAGCATGTTTTTATGAAACAAAATATATCAAATGATTGACACTAGTGTAAGTCCGATTTCAATGTGAAATTAATTCCAACGAGAACTATTGGATTAAATGGTAAACATATATTATAATTTCACTTTAAAACCAATTCAAAAGATAATCTGATCATATAAATAAATTAGATTAAATAGAGGTTTTGAATTAAAATACAACATTTTTCACTATTCATTAAAAATTGAACTTTTTTGGAAAAATACAAAAATTTAAACATAGTAAATTTTGATGTCCTGATTCTAAAGAAAAATTTTATTATGTCAAATATAACACATAAAATTGTCAAAAAGTGGATTTAATAGAGGTTCTCCATCAAAAGGCGGTTGATCGTCCTTTTAATGAATATTAGAATGTTTACGCCTAAAATTGGATTCATTCGCATTTTTAATCCTCTGACATTTATTGTATTAAGTAAAAATATTTGACAAACATATATAATCATTTTTTAGTTAGTTTTGTTCATTCCCTCCATTATAAAGGCTAGGCGTTAACTACTATTTAAAATAATATTATTTTATTATTAGAGTGCAACGTAAGATTCCCATGAAACTCGTTGTTGCGTGTTGGGTACGCCATCGATCATAGCATCCCCTTTAAAGTTATATTAATATTTTATTCACAAATATGGATAAATGTGAAAATGTCATACTCTTTATTTACCTGGGGTGTTGCAATATGATAAAACCCAGCAACTAAAATCAATTAGTGAGTAACATATTAGAATAAAATTATTTTATAATGGCGAGACATAAGAAATATATTCCCAATTTTCAACAGTTTGAGAATCCTACAAGAACTATTTACTTCACAACTTTTAATGTTATGATGTTTATAAATTCCTTTTAATATTTACGAATCTTTATATTCTTATCATAATAACTATACATGAAACATATCCATCAAAACATTAGTTTTAAAATATTTGGTTTACGAATGAAACTCATTAAATTATTATTTATAAACATATCACAAACCCCTATTATTAGGTCAAAGTGACATTGCCTTCATTATGATAAAAAAATCTAACCTTTTTCAAGGAACTTTACTAATATAAAATGGACTCTTTTAGGATATAGAGTGAATTTAATATTGTGTTGGAATCATTTTATTATATAATTTTTCAATTTAAACGTATCTATTTCCAGAGAAACTTTCATTAGCCTCATAGAAACATTATTATCTTAATAATATCTTCAAAACTCATATAAAATCCATTGTTTTTATGGAATCACACTTATTTACTTATGTCTAAATATTCCAAAGACACGTTATTATATCCATATCATATATTATATGCTATGTGATTAGGTTAAAATTCCCAAAAAATATTTATTCTTTAAAATATGCCATTGTTGGGGGTGGGATCAAATCACTCATATTTTGACAAATACCATGGATTAAATCATTTATCTTGTATAAAACTTATTTTATCCATTTCGTCTTTTAAAATATGTTATAAAATTTTATGAATTATATATCATGTGTATCAGAAACATCACCACATTAATTCATAACAAGAATTGTTTACAATAAAACTTCATCACATATCTGATATAAACACAGAAACAAATAAAAAAATGTTATTTTTGATTAACTTGAGTTTTAAAGTATTGAAATTTATCCAATTAATCAATATAGAAACCCCTTGATATGTCAATAAAATTCATAACTTAATCTCCCTCAATAAATCCTTATCATGTTTTGAAATCCAATACATATTCGTAACACTTGTATAATGTATAATTGATATCATATACCTTTTTTGTATAGATAGATACATTAAAATAAATGTTACTTTGGTAGGAATATGTCATATTGTTTTTATGTGGATTTAATCTATTTAAAGTATCACCTATTTTTCTCTTCATGAATGCATGCATCAAATGATTTTGTTTGAAATTCATATTTCGCACATAAAATAAATATGTTCAAATAATATTAATGTGTTACTCTTAATAGAACTCAAAGACTGTGTTATTAATCAAAACTAAAAGACACACACACACACAGATATATATATATATATATATATATCCTGAAACAAGAAATGAATAAATTATATAAAACATTTTGATGTAAATGATTAGAACAATATAAAATCAATAATTCCCATAAGAGATACCATGGATCAATAATTACCCAGCCCCAAATTTTTTATATATGGAATAAACCTCTAGGAGAGTGAACAGTTCAACTGAAATTCCATCTATCATTGATTCATTAATCAAGAGAGTCCTCAATTTCATTATTATTCTGACACAAATTTTTTTAGAAACTATAACTAACTTCTCAATTCATGTGTATAACATAATGAAAACCAAATTCAAGTTATAATAAATGAAATAAAATATCTTACATATATTGTAACTCCTTACATAGATGTATGATAATATAAATAAATAGTTAAAGAAATTTAATGCATACCCAAAAAATTCATAATATATATTTATACTAATAAATAAATATTAGGATAATACTAAATGATTAAATAATTCATAAATGGAGACATGTAATAAAAATTAATGAACACTTTATAAGTAAATTATTATCAATTTATATTGTAGGGATGGATAAAAATAAAAAATACCAATTTTATCAATATGATCTTTTATTATTACCATTTTCATAGTTTTATATGAGATCCTCCATATTCAAATTTTTTCTTATTTTACCCCATTTTTTATAACAAAATAAAATTTTCATATATTATATAATCATTTTACATAATTTATAAACCCTTGACATAATCTTCCAAAACCCCTTTCATAATTGATATAAAAAATTTCAATATAAATCCTGTTAATGTAATTAGTTTATATAAACATTTATGAATAATTAATAAATTGATATAAACACCTTTATATTTCACATTATTTTAATATATATTTAATTTTTAAAATTTTTACTATGTAAATAAATTTAAACTTAGATCACATATGAAAAATTATTTTAGTTTGATTTAAAGTCCCCCTTCAGGGTTTGTATTGATAAATGTTTTTAAAAAATTTAACTACACAATTTTTATAAAAACTCAAAAAATATTACACTCTGATTTTGGGTCCCATAGGTGTAACTCTTTTAATAAAAATTATCCCACCCATTATGTGAAAATCGTAATCCATTTTGATTATTTTTCCATACCATTGATCGTTACTATTTTGAATGACATTTTAGGTTTATATTGTTTGGAAATGAAAAATATTTTTCCATGTAGTATTTGGTCCACCAAAGGAGTTTTATATTTCTATTTCATGTGAAATATGACCTAACCATTTTAGATATACCCTATTTTTCCCATGAAATATTTATGTAGTTCCCCCAAGACATCATAATTTGATAAAATCTTAAAAATTCACACTATGGAATGGTCTAAACCATTTTGGACCATTTCCATCTCCCATAAAAAATATAACCATTATATAAAGGTATCAAAAATGAAACTATATTTTCTATAATTTTTCTTATGACACTCAAAATGATTGTTTCTGATGGACTATGTCATGATCTATTGACATATGATTTGAAATTCATATTTCACATAATTCTTATTCTATAATCCTTAAAAAATAAAAAAAGTTGTTTTACACTATAATATTCCATGTTTCTAAGGAAACTCATATTTCTAGTTTTCGGTATTCACTCCAAAATAAAACAAAAAATTGATAGATTATCTATAATAACACTAAAGTGTATTAGATGGATTAATATCGTAAAATAATGGTGTAAAAATAATACAAAACCCAAAAAACCTATAATATGCCAATATGTGTGGAATGAATAGTTAAATTGAGAAGAATATAGTACCTAAAAATTTTCAATCTGATAATATACAAAATATTTTTATATATATCATTTTGGAGAAACTAATGAGATTTTCTATCACACGATGTATAAAGATCAAAAACATTTCATGAAACTCATAAAGGATCTACGTTGTATCCATGATTTACTATAAATTTTGTTAATGTAAATAGAAAATATATAACTTGATAATTTTAGTGTAGAATAGTTCAAACAATTCATTCACACTACATGAGGATCAATCCATATTATATAGGAATCCAAGAACTAAATGTTCATCCATATATTGAATTTTCAATTCATTGAACGTAGCTAAATATCTGAACTCCTTGAAACATTTGGTTTATTCCTAATAAAAACCATTTAATTTTTAAAGGATAATATTAGACATTGAAACTCTTCAAAAATAATAATCATATGGAAAAAAGAATGAGTATTATTACAATTGGAATAGAATATTGAATGAGTCAAATCATTATCCCAAAATGTGATAATTACTATCCACAATTAAACCATGTTATAATAATATCTATAATGATATATTAGGTTATAAATTACACTATTACATAGTGACTATCACTATACCATAGATCCCTTTAGTGAAAATATCCAACAAATAAAGAAAATAAGGGTGTGGGGATTGATAAAAAATTACTACCAGAAATTTTATTAGAATCATGGTAAATCTAACAACGTAGAATATGAATTGAGTAGAAAACATAATGAAATACTTACCATATTATACTTATAGTATGATCATTTGATTAGTGATCTACTGAAAATGGGATATTCAATTGTGATGGTAGAGACCTATTATTATTTAGAAAAAGTATTGGAACCATCATCTTTATTTGAATGAAGGAAGTATCTGTATATCATTGATTGAAATAAATTATAAAATTGATAATATAAGGAACATTACATGAGTATAATATTAATTGAAATAGAGTCACGATATTTGGAAAAAGGCTATGGATCATGAAATACTTTCACCTGAAAAAGATAATTATTAAAAGAGGATCAAATCAATATATATTAAATTCATCAATGTATCATAATGATGAATAAATATCATCAGGAATATTATTGGTGGGAATGAATAAAGAATGATATTTTTTATTTTACTGTTAAATAATTATCTTCTCACTATTTTAAATCTAAATGACAAAATTTGAAAGAAATATTTCAATAATTATCCATTATATAATAGAAGTGAGAATATATATTCAAGGATTTAATAATGGGATTTCCAAAACACCACATATTAATAAGGAAATATAAGTCATGGTTGATAATTTGATAAAGTATTCTTATTTTTTTTCATTTTAGATCATATTTTATTGGATTTTATTTATTAACTATAACATAAAGAGATATAAAAGCTACATGGTGTTCATATATATATATTGTACCTTATTCCACGGTTTATAAACAATTTTTAGAAGATAATTAAAAAAAATTAGGTTCTAAATTATGTTTTAGTATATATTTTAATCCATAGTTTAATGGAAAATCATATTATAAAATATATACAATGGAGGGTGTTCTTTGGGATTGTCAATTTGACTATCAAAAAGGATGGGATCAAAACCATTCATTATTTTATTTTTTTATCATAATAGTTATAATTCAAGTATATAGCTTAAAATTATGAATAAATTTATATAAAAAATGATAAACTCTCTCTTGTTGGGATGAATGTTGAAAGAGAAAGTTATTTAAACGTAAATTTGTGAATGAGAAGGTTGAAAAGGTGAAATTGATTCAAAATACCTAAATAGAAACTAAAATTATGAAATATATATATCCACATAATTCAAGGAATGATTTCCATTTGATGTAGGATACCATGTTTTTTTAAATATCTCAATGTAAGGTTGTGATGTTTTTTTGTTAACAAGGGAATGTTCAGAAAAAAAATTATCAGTCTAAATGAAATTTTGGAGAAATTGGGAGAAATGGTTTATTGAAAAGCCTTGCCTCTATTTCTATCTCAAGAACATAATGTGTTTCATGTTTCATTATTGATAAAATATATATCTAATTAATCATATATATTAATCTCCAATGTATTATTTCTATAGTGTAATCTTTCCTATGTTGGGAAAATAGATCTAATTGTTGATCACAAATACAAGGTATATGGAAATAATTTTACTTTCATAGTCATTTAAAAAAAATCAAATGGATGAATATGTAATTTCGTAACATTACAAATTTATTAAAGAAAAATATTTCCACTTGTGTACCAATGAAGAAAACATACAAGGGAATAATTTATTTAGGGTGAGAATGTAAGGAAAAAATATAAACACTATTTTTTTTACTTTTAAAATACATTCTATTTACAAATATTAAATAAAATTTTTTCATAATATAATTATATATATATATATATGTGTGTGTTTATTTCATCACATAAAAGTTTATTTATATAAATTTTAAATAATTTTATTTATTTATTATATATTTTTAAAAATATTTAATTATAAGTTAATTTAGAAATAGATATTTATATTAATTTTATGGATTTATAATATTATTTTCTATTATGACAATCTTATTAATATTTATTGAATGGTATAAAATAATAAAGTGATTTTTATTTCAACAAAAATTATATTTTTTTCTAAAAAATATATTCTATTAACATATTATGATTTATATTTTAAGAGTTAATCTTTACAAATTATATATTAATTTTAATAAATAGAATTACATATTTAGAATCATCATGAAAAAATTATATGGAATGTATTTGGTTTAAATTTTCATAAATATTGAGGTATGTAATATGTTTTCCTATTCCTATGTATTTTTTTATTGATGATTTATCCATGAAATCACTTAATAAATTTGTTAAAGGTTTTATGGTACAAAATGACTTGGTGATGGAAAAATAGATATATTAATTATATTATGTTAAATGAGGAAAATTTTTATTTAGAATAATTTAATAAATCCAAAACGGTGTGTTGTATGGGAAATTCGATCGCATCAATGGGTCCAGAATCGGAGATTTAACCTAGGTGAAGTATAAAATTTGTATGCATAAGACGTTTGTACATCTCGCTTGAGAAAATAAGCCTTTTATATTTAATTATATTTTTATCCATTTTTTAATTAAATAATTGAAATCTCTAAAATAGTGAGTCTTATGGGAAATACAAGACCACCATTATGTCCAAAACATGATATTTAACCTTGACAAAGTATGACATGTATTCGCATTAGGTGTTTGGATGCCTCCATTGCGAGTTGAAGTCATTAAAAAAATTATTGATTTATTTTATTGAAAAAAATTAATTTCTCACAAACCATGCATCGTACGAGATATGCAACAAAAAAATGGTTCTAGAAAGTGGGTATATCCTAAGAGGGGTATAATTTCTATATACAATGGATGTATTATTAAGAACACAATTTAATGTTATTTTATTAAATTAAATAATTAATAAAAAGAGGGTTACTCTTCATCCTTATTATCTAATAGATTATTTCAATTTTTACCAATCGAACAACATGGAAGCTTCATTTATGGACCATTTTCACCAAAAATATACTTGAAACGTCTTTTAGCGACGAATCAAATCACTCCACTATAAAGAATAGTTGAAATAGATAACAAATGTATAGGTTTATTTTAAGGTTTTCTATTGTCACAATTTGATTTTTTATTCTATATAATTGTTCATATTTTTGTGTTATATGGTAGAATATGTTGAGTAAGAATAAAATTGCTTTACTCTTAGGTAGGTAGGGTGTCCTCCTCCTCTTTTTCTAAGACCAGTGTGTGACCCATTCCGGCTACAAGAACTTCCGTGTTCCACAAGAATATTTTCCATCCCATGTTTTTTTCTTAATTGTTTTTGAATTATTTTTTATTTTAATTATCTATTTTTTAATAAATGTTCTTAAAAAAGGGTCTTATTGGAAAAAAGGGAAAAAAAGGATTATTTTATAAATGATAATTCTACTTTTTTTAAAAATGAAAATTTCATAGATTTTAAAATAAGTTATCAAAGAATAATTTGATGAAATTATCTTAGAATTATTATCATTTTTCATTTTTTTTCAATAATATCCATTATAATTATAATGAAATACAATTGAATTATCACATGATAATGATATATTATATTATTATAAGATATTTATTAGTGGATAACCTGATTTTTTAGGGTGTTCTTCTGTTCTTTATTTACACTCAGACTAGACCGAACCATACCACGATTTTAAACTTATGGATAATTATTTTGGTAAATGGTTGGTGGTATGGAATCCAATCCCATAGTCTCAATTTTTTATTCATATGAATGTGTACATATATCATGGGGTAATTAACAATTCAGTTTTTCTATAACAAATTAATTAATTGGGTAAATTAATTAATTTGGGGGATTATGGAATTTTTAATAGAATTGGTTGGAAAAAATAATTAATATTTCAATTATATAAAAGGATTTATGTGGTGATGGATTCAGTTAATTAGTTTTAGAATTAATTAATGATCATAATGTTATTAATTAATTTTTTTTATTTTTTGATAATTAAATGGTGAATTAATTATGCGGATTTGTGATGGTGGAATTGGTTAATTAACATTGGAATAATGGTTTAATTTTTGTGATTAATGGTTGAATTAATTAATAAATAATTTTAATGGGAATTTTTATGGATGGTTAAAGTTGATTAACCGTTGAATATTGTGATATATGTGATATAATTGCTTGATTGAAATAGGGTTATGGGAAATGAACTGAAGATCCCAATACCCACATAGGTTCTAGACATGGCGCTCTATACCCAATTAAATTCATGAAATTATTATTTCATGGGACATGGATTGACGCTACAAATACCCATGTGGTGGTGAGATAAGGACTGAAGGTCCAAATACTCACACGGTGATAGACATGACATTCTACACTCATTAAATTATTTTGGACTATGGTTTCATTTTTCTATTTATAAATTGAATATTGGGACTTAATGATTATGAATTATATATGGGAAATAGTTCTAAATCTATCTTGTGCCGATGTAGGTATTGTGGTTTGGGTGTCCTCAGGAACCCAAATGTTATTGTTATAAAATAAAAGTTAATTTGATAAATACCAATTGGTTACTCTATTACCTTATTTTATTATTTATAAAACTGTATAAACAACTTTGGACTGGATATGCTTTAGATATATTTGATGGGGTCTTACTAAGTTGTACTCAAATCCTACTCATGATTCCTGATTAGTACCCAAATTGATTTAATGGATTCAAGATAAGATGAGGCAAAAGGGTCGTATTAGATGGATAAGTGACGATTAGGCATTGTTGAGGGAGGCAGATGTGGTTCGGACCCACTAGGGTGTAATTTGGGTCATTATTTTCCACTTTTATTTTTCTAGACACTTGATACTTACATTATCATGTATTTTTTTTCTTATTCCACAAGATATTATATTTTCTGATTCGATGGTGATGAGTTATTAAAACGTTGTTTTTATTTATATTCTTCCATTGTTACAGGTTTACTTATTCTAGTATTTTACTCTGATAAATGAGAGTAAAGTCTCCATAAAAATGACTTAATAGAGCCTCACTACTATTCATCAGCCTCATGAATATGGGGAGGTATGACTGAGGTCATTTGAGGAATCAGCTAGGGGAATTTTTGCATGAAACTCAGGTCATGATGTTACAATGTGGTATCAGAGTCTCCAATTTTTTTTCATCTTCTTTTGGATTACTATTTGTGGAAAGGTGGATATGACATTATGATGATTCGAGTCTTGGTAATGAGATCATGTATGGGAGTTGCAAACCCATGTATGGGTTAAAACCGAAATATTCATGGTGCGATTATTGTTTGTGTTTTTTGTTGTTACAGTTGAATATTATTTCACCTTGGGTGATGCACTTATTGTTTAATGTGATTATTATTTCTAGAATTTCATTAGCATTTATTTTTGGACTATAATGGCATGGGTGTTGTGTATGCATGAATCATTATATGAACACTTGATTATAATGACATGCATTATTTTATACATGCATGAAAAAATGGGTTATGGGTAAGTTGTGAACATGAACTGTTTCCTTACTTGCGAAATAAAAATAAAAATAGTGCCTAACAAGAATTTGAAAATGATTTAAGATGAGAATAATGGGGTGTCTAAATGCGTAACTTTAATGTGAAAATGTATTTTTCCATATTGACCATGACCTATGAGTGAGATGGTAAAGGGTGGTGATGACGCCTCAGTTTTGACCAATGTGGCGAGATGTGTGGAAATGACTTTTTGTAACTAGATGTGAATTATTCCTATTATTTAAATGTTATAAGGTTGTTTTAATGATTTGAGCTTGGTGGTAGAGTTAGTGAGTAGGGTTATAAAGGTAAATACACCTTCGAGAGTATGGTCTACAGATATCTGTATGTGCAAGTGATGTTATCTTGAGATCAGGGATTACCACTTTCTATGGGATCTCAATATCATTAACATGACAGGAATATGCCTAATTCAAGTTATGTACTGGCCTATCACATACCGAGAACATAATAATTTTCACCAATGGATAATGAAATTTACCTCCCATGTGGGTTACCGTTACATTCAGCTAAGAGAGTGGGATATTCAGGCAGGGTGAGCAGGGCCAATTACTTAATAACTGGGTGAGCTCAAAACCCAGGTATCTAGTATTTTACTAAATGATGTAGATGATAGGAAATAAGTCCATCCACTAGTAGTAGAACTATGTCAACATGTCCTTCCATAATACTTATATGGGTTTTCACCTGAGAGAGATGTGGAATTTACTATTGAGCTCACCCTGGGGGATGAGCTGGTGCCTATTACACCATACTAAATAACACTAACAGAGCATGAAGAACTCAAATCCCGAATGGATGACTTGATGGATAATAGATTTATCTGTTAAAGTAAATTACCTTGGGGGTCTCCGATGAAATTTTCCAAAAAGGATGAAGGAATTTTAGATTTTTTTTTCAATTACTGGAGGATGAACAATATGACTGTGAAGAACCGATATCATCTTCCATGTATTAATGATCCGTTTGACCAGTTTATGGGAACTTGTGTTTTCACAAAGACTGAATTAATATTGGGGTATCATCGGTTCAGATTTTGGATTTATGATATATTAAGGACTAATTTTAGGTGCTGGTATGGGCATTATAAGTCTTTCAAAATGTTTTTTGGGGTGACAAACACACCAGCAGTGTTTATAGACTTTATGAATAGGATATTTCATCCATATCTAGATCAATTTTTGATGGAATTTATGGACAACATCTTTGTGAACTCCAAGACTCATGAATATCATGCCCAATATCTTGACATCATCTTAAGTACAATTACAGTGCATCAACTATATGTCAATATATCTAAGTGTCATTTTGGATTAAATTGGTAAACTTCTTAGGAATCATCATCTTTGAGTAAGGTGTGTCAGTGGACCCAAAAAAGGTGCATGTAGTGGGGTCTTGGGAGTACCCTAGGATATATTTCAATATCTAAATAATTATGGTATTATAAAGATATTATAGGAGATTCATCGAAGAATTTTCCCATTTGGTAGTGCCACTTTTGGGCTTGACCAACAATAGAGTAATGTTTAATGGTAGGAGGCTTGGAAGAAATATATTTTGGATTTGAAGAATCATTTGAAGTCACCACCAATTTGGATCCTACATGTGTCAGGTGATGAGTAAAAAATGTATTGTTACACTTCTAATTTAAGACATGAAGGTGTGTTAATGTATGGGGTAAAGTTGTCTATCGTGGGTCTCAGAAGACGAGGCCACATGAATGGAATTACCCTAAGCATGACCTTGGGTTGGCAGTAGTGGTTTATGCTTCGAATTGTTGGTGATACTACCTATTGGGTGGAATGTTTATTTTTTATATTGACCACAATCGCTTAAGGTTTATCTTTTCAAAGTGGGATTTGAATCTTGGATAGTAGAGATAGGTTGACGATAGGTAGTCATTTGATATGGAAACAATTTGGATAATGCTTTGAGTAGGAAAACACAGACTTAGATGGGTCAAGAATATATTGTTAAGTGGAAGATGATGATGTCACTAGATGTGATACACATTGTGGTTCAATAAATACATGAATAGATGAAACTCATGCCATTTTTAGTGGAATTTACACATTTGAAACCGATCAAGGACAGACGACATGAGGAACCAAAACAATTTTACTTGAGGAAAAGCTTTAAAGATAGGGAGACTCCTTCATACTGAATGATAAATGAGGATGATATCATCTATGTGAAGAATCTGGTTGATGTGCCTAAGAGCATGCAATAGGCACTCATGAAAAAGTTGCATGCCTCAAAGTGGGTAGGGCATGCAGGTGTGACAACATTATACATTGAATTAAGCTGAAACTTTTGTTGGTAAGGAATTTAAAATAAGATAGCTTGTTTCATTACATGATGCAACACCTATCAGAAGATGAACTCACAACCTCAATGACTTGGAGTTTAACTATAACATTTACCTATCTCAAAATACAAGTGGGATGAAATGACCATGGAATTTGTGGTGTGTATTATAAAGATACATAGTAAGAATGACACTATTTAGGTCATTGTGGATTGACTAAAAAAGGTAGATCATTTATTTCTTATAAGGGAATCCTTTAGAGTCGAAAAGTTGGGAGATCTGTATGTACGAGATATAGCTCATTTATACAGGGATCCACAAACTGTAGCTTCATATCATGATTCATTTTTTACTTCACGCTTTTGTAAGGGCATCCAAAAGGAACATGGTATACATGTTTTATTGAGTACGTCTTTCCACCCACAAATAGATAGATAGTCAGAGCATTTTATACAAGTTCTTGAGTATATGTAGAGAGCGTGTGTGCTTGATTTCAATGGATCATGGGAAAATCAATTTTCATTAGTGGAGTTTTCCATCAACAATACTTATCATGAAACTATTCAGATGACACCATTCAAGGCTCTTTATGTTAGACCCTGCAAATCATTACTTTGTTAGATTGAAGAAGGTGAGTTATAGTTATTAGGACTAGGTCTGGTGAGGTAGATGATAGAGCAGGTTTGGTTGATTTAGAAGTGTATGGATATGTCTCATAGTAGGAAGAAGTTATATTATTATAGATGGAGATAACCCCTATAGTTTCAAATGGTGATCATGTATTCCTTCAGGTGTCTCATAGGATGGATCACTATAGGATATGGAGATCGGGCATGTTGTCCCCCAGGTTTGTTAGACCTTTTGAGACTTTAGAGAGGATCAGGCTGGCGACATATCGATGGTCTCTTCCACAGAAATTCAATTCTGTGAATGTTTTTTCCATATATCACAACTATGGTGGTATCAACCAACCATTATCATGTTCTCAATGTGGATGATGTCGATCTTGAAATAGATGCGTCCTTTTAGAATCATCTAATACGTGTGTCGGATTGCCGTCTGAAAGTGTTGATGGGATATACTTTTCCAATAGTTCATGAATTATGGCACCATGGACATTTTAAATAAGATACATGGGAAAGGGATGAAGATATGTATGCTCAGTGGCCAGATCTTGTTGGCTCAGAATCATAGAGAGGCATAGGAGTGCAGCTTGTGGAAGATCTGTAAAAAGGTGTGGAGATTGTAACATCACATCCTTTTCCTAGGTATTTTTTAAAATTCTTTATCAGAGAAATAGGTTAATATATTTTTTAAAGGTTAGGAGGTCCAAAAATTCTCAGTGAAGGTGAAATAAAAATATTCATTATATAATATTAAACATAGACACTTTTTAATCAAAACAATTGAAAAACTCTATAATTGTGCCTTTTAGGAGAAATATGATACCATTGATGGGCCTAGAACTAGGGTTTAACCCTTGTTGAAGTATAACATTTGTATGAATTGGATGTATGGTTGTCTCACTCATGAGAATAAAATTATTATATTTAATTATTTTTATCCATTTTTTTAATATTAAAAAATTAATATCTCTCAAACTGTTAGAAGTATAGGAAATAGAATACCTGTATTGTGTCTGTAACATGGTTTTTACCTTATGTAGAGTATGAAATGTGTAGGCGTCATACATTTGGATGCCTCACTTGTGAGTTGACGTTATTAATTATTTATTTATTTTCATGAAAAAAATAATTATATCACAAACTGTGTGTTGTACGGAAAATATGACACCACTGATGGGTCTAGAGTAGTGGTTTTACACTGGGTAGAATATAATTCCTATAAAAAATAGTACTATTATTAAGGTCACAAATTAAATTTTTTTACTAAATTAAATAATTAATAAAAAGATATTTATTTTTAATCTTTCTTTTCGAGTTTATTTTATCCATTTTGACCACCGAATAAAGTCTAGGCTTCATTTATGAACTTTTTTCACCACAAATAGAATTGGAATCTCTTTTAGGGTGAATTAAATCACTCCTCCATGAAGAAAGTTTGATATAGTCAACAAATACAAAAGTTTATTTTAGGGTTATTTATGGTCAGGGTTCATGTTTTTTTCTACATAAACAGACAGATTTTTTTGGTTTGGGGAATATTAGGTTGTTTGTGAACATCATTGGTTTTCTCTTGGGGAGTCCGGCCATCCTCATCCCCTTCCTCTGAGACTGTTGCGTGACCCCTCCTTGCTGTGTGACGTATTGTGCGCTATAAGAAGGTTATCCAGCTCTTTTTTAATTAATTACTTTATTATCTCAATAATATCCCTATTAATAAATATTTATTTTAAAAGGGGTTGATGGCATAAATAAAAAATAAGTTTTATTTTATAAATGATAAATATAATTTTTTTAAATGATAATTTCTTTGAATTTAAAAGAAATTATAAAAGAATAATTTGATAAAATTATCTTTTAATAATTATCATTTTTAATTTTTGGTAAATAATATAAAATGTTAATATAAATAAATAGAATGAAATTATCACATTATAATTAAATATGATATTATTATAAAATATCTATCTGTGGATAACGTTCGCTTTTTTAGGTTATTCATCCATTCATCAATTCCACTCAAACCAGAATGAGTCATACCTCGATTTTTGATGTGTGGATCATTTTTTTGTAAAAGGAAGGTGGTTTCAAATCCAATCCTATAGTCTTCATTTTTTTATGTTTATGAAATTGTACACATATAATGGCTTACTTACTAATTGAGTTTTTCTATAATTAATTAATTAATTGGGTTAATTAATTAATTTTGGGGATTGCGAAATTTTTATTCGAATTAGTTCGAATAAATAATTAATTGAAATATGAATTAAGAGAATTTATATGGAGATGGATTTGTTTAATTAATTTTTGAGTTAATTAACTTTCATATTACGATTAATTAATTTGGTTATTTTAAATAATGTGATATAAGTGCTTGATTGAAATTGGGTTGTGAGACATGGAATGGCACTGTAATTACCCATATGGGTTATAGAAATGGGAATCTCAACCCAATAACATGCATGAAATTATTATTATTTTGGATATGGACTGATGCTTCAAATACCCATGGGATTCTCAGATAGGGACTGATGCTCCAAATACCCACAAGGGTGCTAGACAGGACGTTCAACTGTCAATTATTTATTTTTTACTTAAGTTTTATTTCAATGTTTATAAATTGATTATTGTTACATAATGATTATGAATTTAATATGAGAAATGGTTCAGACTCTTGCATGGGCCAAAGTTTGTATTGTGTTTTGGGTGTCCTCAAAAACCAAGATTATTAAGTTAATAAATATAGGTTAATTAGATAAATATAAACTGTTTACTCTATCGCCTTATTTTAGTATCTATACAACTATATATAGTTCTTATGACTAGAATTGTTTTAGGTACCATTGGTGGTGTCCTAATGAGTTGTACACACACCTTACTTAGGCTATCTAATAGATGGCTGAATAGAGTTCATGGATGTAGGATAAGATAATGGAAATGTGAAGTGTTAGTGGGCTAACTCCGGAAGAAGAATTTTCGAGGAAGTCGAACGTGATTTAGACCGGATTGGGAGTCATTTGTGTCATTATTTTCTAGTTTTATATTTCTTGACACTTCAGAAATGCATTATCATGTCTCATTTTCTACTTCCACCAGATATTATATTTACGACTTTAATTTTCATGTGTTATTTCTACTATTATTTATATTTAGATGCTTCAATTGTTTCATGTTTTCTTTCACTGGTGTTTTACTCTAATAAATGAGGGTATAATCATCCCAAGACTGACTTACTAGACCCTCACAACTTTTCAAAAGCCTCTAGTATACGGGGAGGTGCACCTGAGGTCATGTGGTGAACATGATCAGGGCATAGTTGCATGGAACTCGAGCCAGGACATTTAAACATATGAAAATAAAAAGTAAAAGTGATGTATAATAAATGTTTTTAATAATAAAATATTTGTAAAATTTTGAAAAAAATTATTTTTTCTGAACAGTTTTTAATGGATTAAAAAAATTGTTTTTAAATTATATGTTTTAATTCATTTTTTTATAATTTGAGTAATACATTTGAATTTGAATCCCTTTTAGAAATAAGAGTTTTAGTTGAAATCCATCTCTACAACCCATTATTAAGAGCGTGTTTTTAAATTAATTGATCATTTGAGAAGACCATAGAATATATTAGACTACATAATATATATAAAAAATGATTTTTAAATTCAATAGGCGAGTAAACATTGGTTGGAGGTTTAGTAACACATTTAAACTTATTTTTTTATAAGTGTTTGAATTATTATTAAATTATACTACCTTTTATTAAATTTTTATCTATAATGATATAAATGATTTTAGAAACATATTAAAAATGGTTTACAATATAAGATTATAAATATAAAATGAACTTTATATAATTGATGAAAATAAATCCATATTTCAAGACAAGTATTGAAATGCTTATGTATTACTGAGTAGTGATTTTGAGGCATAGAAATATTAAAAAGGCGATGAAGTGATAATACTGTAGATGGATTAGGATATGATATATTTTGGTAGACTAATATGATGAGTAAAAAATCATGTAAATGAAATAAATTGAATTGAAATTTTATCCTACTATTTTTAAAATCAAATTACTATATTAACCTTAAGAAACTCTATAAATTGGGGGGTTTTACACTGTATTTTAAGAAGTTTTAATTTTAAATATCGATGAAGTTATATTTTACCTTTCATTTTCAATGGTACTATTATATTTATACAGGTAAAAACTATCTTTGGATCATTTATGATGTCTAAATATAATCTTTAATCTTTATTTATTATTCATAAAAAATGATACACATAAATAATAACACTATTATACATAACCACTAATTTTGTTTCATTTTCACCTTTATATTCCTTTCATTAATTATTTTTTTATTAATTTTGTTTCAATAAAAAAGTATCGGGATAGATATGATGATTATGGATTGGGTATTAGAATTAATTTATCTTTATGGTATCCGAATTACTACTGAAAATGGATATATCCTTATATAAAAATATATAATTCTGGGTTTATTAAGACTTCACATAGTAATTTTAATTACATATTTTATTCATGATATTTTAATTTCTAATTATCAAAATTCTCATCGATGTTAAATCACTCAACATTTTTAATTACTCTTCGTATATAAGTATATGTTTTTATTTTCTAAGTATCATCACCATACGTGAGACATATGCTTATATATATAATAGGGTAAATGAAAAATATCTAATTTTTTTATTTAATATGAGATAATATTTTGAAAATTAAATTTTAATTAAAAATAAAATACCAAATGAAAATTCATAATATAACCCAATATTAATCATTTCAAATTATACTTTGTACACTTAAAAAGTATTGCCACAAACTTTTATAAGTATGAAAAATTGAACCACTGACATAATCAAACATTATTTCCATGGACATGGAAATTAAAAATTGGATTTACATATGATATTATATTAATTTAGATAATTAATTATAATTTCATAGTAAACATATTTTAGTGATATAGAAATTTATAACATATTGAAATTTAATTTTATATAGGGCAGGTCACACAGAATCACCCTGGAAGGTAGAAAAAGGTTTCTTAATATTATATTCCTCCTTTTTTATTTATATTGATCATAACTCTCTCTAATAACACTTAAGAATCTTTTTTTTAATAGTATTTTTTAACTATTAACTTTCTTTATACTTATGATACAACTCTATTTCATTATCCTTTCAATAAGGAAAGTTTTAACCCAAAAAAATTCATTCATTTTATTTTCAATAGTTAAATTTGATGTTTATGATTATGGGTTTAAATTTACGATTCTATATGTTTTAATTTTTATTTAAATTATAAATAATTATGTGTGAGCTCAGGATATATTCCTATAATATATTGGGCAAAAATATGGTTTTTTGAGAAATTATATTTGAATTAACACTTCTGTTTCAGAGGGATTTGAAAGATGGATTGGGGTGATGAGTCATTTGCAAAAAAAAATTAAAAATTTTAAATTATTAGAGAAAAAACAGTGTAAGAGTAAAAAAAATAGTGCAGTGTAAAATAAAACAAAGAGCACATGATTTTGTATAGTAGTTCATATCAAAAAGATCTCACTACACTCTTAAACATTCTATTCTCAACTAAAAGACTTGTATTCACTAAGAAAACAACATTTTTATGGATTTAATACCCCATTACAAATTTACATTTTGTTGACCTGGTGGTATAATGCAATTATATACATAAATTATTCTTACCAAGTGGTTTAACCAAATTGAATTTTCTACGATTCAAAACCCAGAACCAAAATGACTTTTATTTGGGATAAAAACTGTAACATTCTTTTGAACAAGATGAATAACATATAAAGGGATGAGAAAATATTTAACCTACATGAATGAAAAAATATATGTATAATAAAATAAAATAATTAAAACCAAAAATAAATTAAGAATAATTGTTTATAAGATGTTTATGATTGTTGTTGTAGCTCATGAAATTTGATCACTTTAGTTGTAGATGATCAAATGATGAATTCCACAATGAACACACCAATAAAACACTAAAAATAAATATGATTCACCAATTTTCATTTATCATATTAATTTGTATTATTTATATATATCTACATATTTAAAAAAAATATGTTTAGTTTATTTAATGGACCCCCCTTGATCTCATTCCAACAACTAATATTTCATTATTAACTACAAGATCTTCTTGAGTACTAAGGAGTGTTCAAATAACCGGTCACAATATTTGACGTCAGAAAATAATAACCATGAAAATATACCCACCACCGATTATTTAATATATTATTCTCATTGTCCTAGTATTATAATGTTATTTTATTTTATTTTGTAAATCTTCAGTGTTATTTGATATTTCCATGCCTTCATGAAATTAGCTACATCGCACTGTCAAATACATCACAAAATTAGCAATGTTATTCTCAATTGGATATTTCAAAATTTGATATGTGATTCTCAGTTAGCTATATGAAAACAGGATATATGAAAATTGACTCTGTGGTTTAAAAGACTACATGGTTGAATCAACTATGTGGATTCAACTCATGTCATTATCCTCAAGTTTTATCATGATTCATATATATACAACGTGGATTTATGAATTATGATTATGTATACATGCTTCAACACATCCCAGTTCATTCAGAGTTTATCTTAGGTTGAGAATAATTATCATAGTTAGTTTCGTATTCATTATGTGGGAGATTATTATAGGGCATGGTAGCTTTAAGAGGTAGGTTAGAATAATGTAATTGTAGCTTCTATAAGTATGGTTAAGGATTATTTATGGTAGGTTGTGTCATGGAAGTTTCAAGAGTAAAATATATATATTCATGTGACCGAAAGACATATATTTAAGTGATAAGAAGATATATTTAAATGTGAATGAAAGAATAATATATATGTGAACCCACAATATATATGAATGTTTCCACAAGATTTATATACAAGTGACAATAAGAACCGAATTTATCAAAATGTATGAACAAAATTTAAATGGCCATGACTGTTACAACAAAATTTAAATGACCATAAGTGTAAAGACCCAAAAATTTCAATGAATTTTTCTTTTCTTAAATACTTTGGAATTTTACGAGTCTGTGGCTTCTGAAGGCACTTGATTCCGAGGCCCGGTGTGCCCGGAATCAATTTCTGATGTTTAACCCGAGTACGTTTAGTAAACGAACGAGCGGGGTTTTCTATCTTTTTAACTGGTGCTCTGAATTGAAATCTGAGGGCACCGATGAAACTGCAGCACCAGTATTTGCTGAAGAGGGCCTTTACTGAAGATGAGTTTTCTCGGGATGATATGTTAAAAAAGGTGGATTAAATCAAAGGTGAATAAAATTGTGTTACAATTTTATTTCTTTTTCTAAGGTAGTTTAATACTACATGGGGGAGTTAGGGTGGGACCCACTAGCATCCTAACTACCCATGTGAGGATAAATTTAAGGTGGGGCCCACACTAGCCCCAACATTTTCAATTTCCATAACCCCTTAACCCACTTTGAACACCCATGTTAATTACATGGCAACTCCCCCTTTAAACTTGACAACTTCCATAATTTAATGAGAAATTATTCCTCTCCCCTCTCCCCCCCATTAAAAATTTCCAACACACACACCATAATTAATTAATTGAAATTCTTTCATTTATTAATTAAGTGTTTGAATTTGTATTTTGAAATGCATGGAAAGTCTAATTAAAATAAGGGGTAGCCTTATTTTAATTGGGTTGGTGGTTGTGTTGGGATTTTTTGGAGAACTCTTGTGAAGAAGAAAGAGGATTCCTCCTTTGACAAAGAAGATCATCCTCAACGAAGAACATCGACTCTTCAATGAAGAATGACTCAGTGACCCCAGTTTCTCCATACTCTTCTTCCTCCACGACAAGGGAGGAGACACCGACGTGGGAGCTCTCTAACGATGCGCAATCCTCTTCTTCTCTCCGTGACATAAGGGGAGAAGCTGCTTACTCCTTGGGCGCACTCAGACATCTCTTGCGAAACCTCTCCCCATGATGCCATCTTCCGCGATGCCCGGAGAATGACACCGATTAATGATGTTGGTGTTGTTTTTGTATAATTCTAATTATGTGAATTATACCTTCATGTTTGGGTGTTCGTATTTGTTGAACAATGGTATGAGCCTCTAACGCGGATGGCACAGGCTAACGAACAAGCCCGGACCCTCTGCTTGTTGTTCGTTGTGCGCGAATTGATGGGTGATGTCAAATGGGGCCTTAATGAAGATTCAAAGCCTCCGTAGTGATGTTCAGGTCCCAAGGATTCCATAGGTGGAGACGGCGGACGAAACGGACCATCAGAGCACGTCCAGTGGTCCGCGGAAAGCAGCGGCGACGTGCCACCGACGCAGAACCGCCCTGGCTGATCCGCGATGGCGGATCAAATAAGAAGGGCTAAGCCATTCTAGATGCGGAGGGGCGCGGGTTAATGCCTCACCAGCTGGCCGCCAATAACCCCCCAGGCAGGGCTGGGGCGGGCCACGCAGACCGGGCCGCCATCGCCGCGTCAGGCCGCGAGAGCCGGGCTGCACCGCACCGGCTGGGCTGGGCTACGCCAGCCGGGCCAGGCCACGCCCAACCGGGTCAGACCTAGGCCCGGTTCGGGTCGAACCGGTTCGGGCCGACCCAGTGGGTGTTGGTCTTGGTTGGACCGGGCCCAGACCCCCTACTTTCGGACCATTTTCGGTTAAAAGGACATATCATGAGCTACGAACCTCCGATCGACGCGTCGTCAGTTGAATAGGAATTTTTGGATCGATACAGTTGTTTCGGTAAATTAAACTCAAGGTTTTGGTGAAGTTTGGGTATGGTCGGGTTGGTTCCAACCTGAAACCAACCAGTCCCTCGGAGCGGAAATGCTTATAACTTAAACTCCAGATGTCTGAATGACGTGTCGTCCGTTATGTTGAATTCCTTTTAGTGAGGCGGTTATTTTTTCATACTCCACTTGAGGTTTTTATGCAGGTAGAGAACAGTCGCATTGGTTTTAGCTTAAAAAACCAACCGAGCCCCTAGAATGGAAAAGCCAATATCTCTTAGACCGGGTGTCCAATTCACATGTCGTTTATCGAATTGAGTTCATATTGACGAGACAGAACCTTGTGATTCATCAACTATGGAATTCATAACAATTGATGTATCGACCCCCTTGGCTCGTGGAGCGGACCCTCCATGAATCGAGCGTGTTGTGTGCGGGAACCCTAGAGCTCGCTGCGACTGCGACTGTGACGATTGTACTTGGATCCTACATGGTTTCGGCAGTGAGGACGAATGTACTTGGATCCTCTGTGGGTTCGGCAATGATGAAGACTATACTAGAATCCTACATGGGTTTGGCAGTGATGATTAATGTACTAGGATCCTATGTGGGTTCAGTTGTGATGACTTTTGTACTTGGATCCTACGTGGGTCCGGTAGGGGAGATGATTCAGAGGCTACATCTATCATCTCCTCCCCTCTTTGTGAGTAGTATACCTATGTGACCTGAGTCTTGACATTCAATCAATATCTCTGATATGATTGTCTTGATTTCTTGTGTGGACTGAGTTGTGCATTCCGGTGTGGACTGGGTTGTACTTGGGCTCTTGACTTGGAGTTGAACTAGAATTGATGACTTAGGTATATGTATGGGAATATACCTAAGTAGAGTTGGTTGATACATCGTGTTTGTATCTTCACTTTTTGGTTTATCCATTGTGGATTCTGGGAGGCCTTCAGGGGTCTTGCTGTCCCTACTGAGTATCTTATACACATCCCTACACGGGTTGTGCCCGCACTACGTTGTGTTGGTTGCAGATGATGGATAGTGTTGATCGTGGTTGAGGCTTGTGGAGTAGGATGGTATCTGTAGGTGGACTATAAGGCAGGACGTACACGGAGCGGACATATGGATTCGAGGAGCTAAGAAGACCATATGTACCGACCCTTTAGGTGGGGTTTCCGGAGGTCGTCTCAGTGGTTGTTACATTACTTTTCATATATTGTACTTCACTTTTCTCAATTGTACTGTACTTTCAGTTGGGTTTGTATTCTGGCCCATTTACTTTCCAGCACATACTTTTGTACTCAGTTTACTTAGTTTTTACTTCATCATACACATTTTGTTGTGTTGTTTACTTATAAAAAGTAAATTCCTTCCCTTTTTATTGGGATTTACTCCTTTGGTACTAGTCTCCAGCCCCTGGCCTATAGAAGGAAGGCTTGGGGTAGTCACAGCACGGGCCCCAAGGACGGGTCGTGAAAAATTGGTACTAGAGAAGTCGGTTCTACCGCAGAACGCAGGACTCTGATAATTTCTTCTGTGAAGAAATAGTGTAAAGAATATTGAGTGTGGTTTTCAGTCCAGGGAGTTAAGTGTTGGTGTGGCAACCGACATATCAATACACCAGGACCCTGACTTCTGAATTCTGACATAGTTCTCGAAAACACTTGATTGCATGTGTGTTTCAAATGTTTTCTTTGTGATTACTTTGTGTTAGCTCCCCCAGTATACTGTATTAACTGTGGCGCAACTGTTACTTTTCAGGATGGCCCCACGACGGCAGCCAGCTAGGGTTCTGAGCTTTGTGCGAGATAGCAACCCACCGAGTGACGAGGCTTTGCTGCAGGGCCCCATTACAGCGGAGGCACTAGTGGTACCTTTACCCGCTGGGCCACTGATACCCCCAGTCCCAGTAGTATAGAGCACGCACCGCCTCAGTGCGCTACATGAGTTTTAGCGATAGAGGCCGCCCAGGTTCTGCAGAGAGACGGACCATGAGGAAGCTGAGGATTGGTTGGAGGCTTTTGTTCGAGTCTTCAGATTGGTAGGGACACCGGCAGATCTTATGGTGATCATTGCCGCGAGTCTCTTGTATGCAGCAGCATGTAGATGGTGGAGCCTAATGCTCCAGGTGCACGACGAGGAATCTCTACTTTGGACGGACTTCGAGAGCATCTTCCGCTCGGAGTTCGTTCCAACCACCCTTCGTGCGGTGCACATCCAAGAGTTACTACAGCTGCGGCATGGCAGCATGATAGTAGCCCAATACTCGGTGAGATTTACCAGCCTTTTGCGCGACTCTGCAGACATGGTACGAGACCCATTTTCCCGGGCATGGACCTTCGAGCAGGGACTGAGGCATGAGATCAGGGATTCGATGATCTCCCTC
This sequence comes from Viscum album, assembly GCA_963277665.1. Classification (NCBI taxonomy): domain Eukaryota; kingdom Viridiplantae; phylum Streptophyta; class Magnoliopsida; order Santalales; family Viscaceae; genus Viscum; species Viscum album. The sequence goes on from OY728145.1 coordinate 522,813,899, forward strand.
AGCATTCCGATGCAGGCATGAGTACTAGAGAGAGTCCTACTTTTGGAGAGGTTCATTGCTGAGCCTATGCCTGCAGCAAGGCCTACCGCTAGGTGACACGTAGCGGAGTCTTCTACAGTCGGCAACAGATATATGTCGCAGAGGTCCAAGTGGACCAGGCTATCAGGTGGGCGACCTCAAGATACTGGTTCGGAGGTGTGGGGCACATGCAGTAGAGCCAGTCATATGAGAGGAAGTCAGTGCTATTCATGCGGCGGGCAGAGCCACATTGCTCGTGACTGCCCAACCCTCCATGCAGAGGAACAACAGACGGTTGAGGGACCCCCAGGCAGAGGCATAGGTTCAACCGTGGCGGTCCGTAGGGAGCAGGCGGACGAGGCAGAGGAGCTGGCTGAGAAGTAGGTGGTCGACGACATTTCGAGGCTCTATCACCACCACCACCAGAAGGACTACCCCGACCACAGGGAGCTGGAAGACATGGGTAGGCTCAGTTCCAGGAAGTTGAGGCCTATGACCACGACACACCTGAGATTATTCTAAGTACTCTTTGTGTCTACTCCACCCTTGCTGTTGTTCTTATAGACACAAAAGTGAGTCATTCTTTTATTACTCCTGCCCTTGTTCGGAGACCAGAGATTCCGACAGAGCCATTGGCTAGATCCTTATGGCTAGAGACTCATAAGGGTGCATACTCGACAATTACACAATAGTCCTGGCAGAGTGAGAAACGCTAGGAGGTGAGAGCTTTGGGTGGGATCTTCTTGTTGTGGCGTCGAGGCCTTACAACTTCATCTTGGGAGTGGACTGGTTATCTACATTCTATGCCCAGATTGACTATATTAGGTGCAAAGTGCAGTGTCTCCACACATATGGGAGTAGGTTCACCTTCACTGGAGAGAAGGGAGGCTTTGCAGTGCATGATGGACTTACACAGAAGAGAAGCCAGCTGGTCAAACATGAATTAGCTAGTCTCATCCATCGAGCGGTTGATGTGCAGAGTCCGAGTTTTCCTATTATGGTGGATCAGTATGAGGACGTTTTTCCTGACGACGTTCTAGGACTACCTCCTCACATGGAGGTTTATTTCTACATTTAAATGCACCCTGGGACAGCCGCAATATCTACTCTAGAATATCGGATGGCTCCCGCTAAGCTTCGTGAGCTACGGGTATAGCTGGAGGACATGCAGGGTAAGGGATTCATCCGACCTAGTGTTTCACCCTTGGCTTCTCCGATTATGTTTTACAAGATGGCGGATGAGAGATTATGACTATGTGTTGACTACCGTCGCCTGAATCAGGTGACCATAAAGAACATGTATCCACTCTTGAGGATTGACGACCTCTTTGTTCAGCTCAAGGGAGCACGATGGTTCTCAAAGATAGACCTCAGGTCAGGCTATCATCAGCTCAGAGTTCGAGATGAGGATGTGCAGAATATGGCCTTCAGGTGTCAGTATGGCCACTATGGGTTCTTCGTTATGCCATTTGGCATAACGAACACTCCATCAGTGTTCATGAGTCTCATGAATAGGATATTCCAGCCTTACCTCGATCGATTTGTCGTAGTCTTCAACAACGACATACTGATTTACTAGAATTCTAATAAGTATCATGCCTACCACATGCGGGTTATACTAGACAAACTCTGAGAGAACCATATTGATGGTAAGATCTCGATGTGTCAGTTCTAGATTCGAGAGGTCCACTTCATGGGGCACGTCATCTCGGAGGCAGGAGTTGTGTTGGATCTTACGAAGATCGAGGCAGTTCTAGCTTGGGAGCCACCCATGAGAATGACGGAGGTGCGGAGTTTCTTAGGTCAAGCTGGGTACTATCGGAAATTTGTTCCAGACTTCTCCAAAGTTGCAGCACCACTTCTAGCTTTGATGAAGATGGGGAAACTCTTCGTGTCGTCAGATAGATGTCATCAGAGCTTCCAGGAGCTGAGACATAGACTGACCACTGCACCCATCATGAGGCTATCGAAGGAGGGTGTATGGTATGTAGTTTACTGCGATGCATCAGGGACCAAACTCGGGCGTGTCCTGATGCAGGACTGGGCAGTGATCACTTATGGTTCATGACAGTTGAGGTAGCACGATCAGAACTACACTACCCATGACCAGGAGTTAGCAGCAGTGGTCTTCGCCTTGAAGATGTGGCGGCACTATCTGATGGGAGAGCGCTTTACAGTCTACTCTTACCACCAGAGTCTCAGGTACATCTTCTCGCTGAAGGACCTGAACCTCAGACAATGGTGATGGCTTGAGTTCCTCTAGGACTATGACTTTGAGATAGTCTATACTCCTGGGAAGGGAAATGTGGTAGATGATGCTCTTAGCTGAAGATCTGGCATTCAGCTACATGTAGAGGCGACAGAGCAACTAGCGCATTGTAGATATCCATCGTGGAAAGAAACGGAGCAGTCTTTCTACGGTCACTCAAAGGCACCCCTCCACTACTTCAGCGGTTCAGAATGGCACAACATGGGGACATTGACTATGAGATGCGACGTGCACAAATATCCATAGGACATGAACCTGATGGGTTTCTTATAGTAGGAGATCACGTCATCTTCTTCAGGGGACATACCATGGTACCCGTTTCATTACAGGAGGAGGTGATGAGGGAATTTTACACTTCCCCTTTTTCAGTACATCCTGGAGTAGTGAAAGATGTACCAGGATCTCAGACGACAGCACTAGTGGCCGGGTATTATGAAGGTTGTGGGAGAGTTCGTTTCATGATGCCTCACCTTCCAGCAGGTGATGGCGGAGCACCAGGTACCAGCAGGCTTGGTACAACCCTTAGAGGTCCGAATGTGGAAGTGGGACGGGATATTTATGGATTTTGTGACGGGGCCCCCTCGTACTTCCAGAGGACGCGACTCCTTCTGGGTGATTATCGACCGACTCACCAAGTCGGCCTACATCCAACCTATTAGAGAGTATGGCTTAGTGGAAATCTTGGGATGCCTCTACATTCAGGAGATCATACGATTCATGGTGTTCCAACATCTATCATCTCTGATCGAGATGTTCGCTTTACTTCTCGGATTTGGTAGGGGTTTTAGGAGGCTTTTGGGACACAGATACTCCTGAGCACCGTCTTTCACCCTCAAACGGATGGCCAGATGGATAGAACCATTCAAACACTCAAGGAAATGCTCTGTGCAAGTGTCCTTGACTTTGGCCACAGCTGGGAGGATCACCTACCCTTGGTGGAGTTTGCGTACAACAACCGCTACCACTCCACCATCGGGATGGAACCATATGAGGCATTATACGGACGACCATACAGATCACCTCCATGCTGGACTAACCCTAGAGAGTCAGCACTCATAGGACTAGAGATGATTCTGGCTATGACAGAGAAGGTTAAAATTATCCAGGAGTGGATGAGGACTGCACAGTACATACAAAAGTCCTTTGTAGACAGGAGGCGGATACCACTAGAGTTTGAGGATGGCGACCACATTTTCTTATGGGTCTCACCTCGAAATGGATTATGGAGATTTGGCCGGGGTGGAAAGTCATCTCCGCGATTCATCAGTCCATTCTAGGATTACAACAGGGTAGGTGAGGTGGCATATCGCCTAACCCTTCCACCTCAGTTGCACCGGGTGCATGACATCATCCACGTATCTCAGCTGAGGAGATACATGCATGACCCAATGCATATCATTTTTCATGGGGAGATGGACATCGATGACGGGGAGACATTTTCGGAGGTCCCGGTGGAGATCATGGATTGACAGGAGCAGGCCCTACGTGGATGGTCGATTCATCTAGTGCACATTCGTTGGCAGCACGAGAACCTCTAGGAGAGAACATGGGAGCAGGAGGCTCAGATGCATGCATAATACCCTCATTTGTTTTCATAGATTATGATGTAGCTTTATGGGGATGTAAATCCCTGAGGTGGGAGTAATGTAAAGAACCAGAAATTTGAAGGAATTTTTTTTCTTAAATACTTTGGAATTTTACGAGTCTCTGTCTTCTGGCATCACTTGATTCCGAGGCCCGGTGTGCCCGGAATCAATTTCCGAAGTTTATCTCGGGTATGTTAAGTAAACGAATGAGTGGGTTTTTCTATCTTTTGTACCGGTGCTCAGAATTGAAATTTGAGGGCACCGATGAAACTGCAGTACCAATAATTGCTTAAGAGGACCTTTACTAAAGATTCATTTTCTCAGGAGGTGATGTTAAAAAAATTGGATTAAATGAAAGGTGAATAAAATTGTGGTACAACATTATTTCTTTTTCTAAGGTAGTTTAATCCTACATGGGGGAGTTAGGGTGGGATCCACTAGCATCCTAACTACCATGTGAGGATAAATGTCAGGTGGGTCCCACACGAGCCCCAACCTTTTCACTTTTTCTAACCCCTTAACACCCTTTGAACACCCATGTTAATTACATGGAAAATCCCCCTTTAAACAATACAACTTTCATAATTTCATGAGTAACTATTCCTCTACCCTCTCTACCTCATTACAACTTGCCAACACACACACCTTAATTAATTAATTGAAACACTTTCATTAATTATTTAAGTGTTTGAATTTGTATTTTGAAATGCATTTAAAGTCGAATTAAAATAAGGTGTGGCCTTATTTTAATTGGGTTGGGGGTTGTATGGGGATTTTTGGGACAACTATTGTGAAGAAAAAAGAGGAACCCTCCTTTGTCAAAGAAGATCATCCTCAACGAAGTACATCGACTCTTCAATGAAGAACGATTCGGCAAACCCGGTTTCTCCATCCTCTTATTCCTCCACGAAAAGGGAGGAGACACCGACGTAGGAGCTCTCCAACGATGCACAATCCTCTTATTCTCTCCGAGACATAAGGGGAGACACCGCTTCCTCCTTGGGTGCACTCCGACGTCGCAAGCGAAACCTCGCCCCGCGATGCCATCTTCCAGGATGCCTGACGAACGACATCTATTAACTAGGTAGGGGTTGTTTTTGTATAATTAAAATAATGTGAATTATACCTTCAATGATGGGCGTTCTTATTTGTTGAACAATGGTATGAGCCTCTAACGCGGAGGGAACGGGCTAACAAACAAGCTCGAACCCTCCGCTTGTTGTTAGTTGTGCATGGATTGACGGGCGATGAAAAACGGGTCCGTAATGAATATTTTAAGACAATATAATGAAGTTCAGGTCCTGAGGTGTCCTTAGGCGCAGACGGCGGGAGAAACGGACCACCGGAACGCGTTCAGTGGTCCGCGGAAAGCGGCGACGGTGCGCCGCTGGAGCAGAACCGTCACAGCTGATCCACGATGGTAGATCAAACCGGAATGGCTAAGCCGTTCCGGATGCGGAGGGTTGCAGCTTAATTCCACTCTAGCTGGCCACCGACGCACCCCCCCTCCAGACGGGCCGGGGTGAGCCACGAGGACCGGACCGCCGACACTGGGCCGGGCCGCCAGCGTCAGGCCGGGCCGCGCCCAACTAGGTTGGACCCGGGCCTGGTTCGGGCCGACTCAGGGGGTATTGGACTGGGTTGGACCAGGCCCAGACCCCCTATATTCGGACCGTTTTCGGTTAAACTAACATATATTGAGCTACAGACCTCCTATCGACGCACCGCCATTTGCTTAGGATTCATTGAATCTATACGGTCATATAAGTATATTACACTCAAGGTTTCCTGGACATTTGGGTATGACCGGGTTGGTTCGAACACGAAACCAAACGAGCATTCAGAGTGGAAAAACATATAACTTGAGCTTCGGACGTTCGAATGATGTGCCGTCAATTACATTGAATTACTCTTAGTGAGACAGTTCTTTTGTCTTACTCCACTTGAGGTTTGGACACAACTGGAGAATGTTCAGGTTGGTTTTATCTTAAAACCCCAACCGGTCCCCTAGAACAGAAAAGCCAATATCTCTCAGCCCCGGCTTCCGATTGACGTGTCGTCTATCGCATTGAGTTCCTATTGACAAGAAGGAACCTTGTGATACATCAAATATATACTTCATGACAGTTGAGGTATCGAACCCCTTGGCTCATGGAGTGGACCCTCCCAGAATCGAGCGTGTTGTGTGCGAGAACCCTAGAGTTGGCTGGGATTGTGAATGTGACGACTGTACTTGGATCCTACATGGATTCGACATTGAGGATGAATATACTTGGATCCTCCGTGGTTTCGGCAGCGATGAAGACTGTACTAGGATCCTACGTGGGTTCGGCAGTGATGGGTACTGTACTATGATCCTACGTGGGTTCGGCAGCGATGACTTCTTGTACTTGGATACTACGTGGGATCGGCATGGGAAATGATTCAGAGGCTACATCTATCATCTCCACCCCTCTTCGTGAGTAGTATACCTTTGTGAGCTGAGTCTTGACTTTCAATCAATATCTTTGATATGATTGTCTTTGTTTCCTGTGTGGACTGAATTGTTCTTTCCTGTGTTGACTGGGTTGTACTTGGGCTCTTGAGTTGGGTACAGACTAGAATTGATGACTTAGGTATATGTTTGGGCATATACCTAATTAGAGTTGGTTGATACTTCGTGTATGTATATTTACTTTGTGGTTTACCCTTTGTGGATTTTGGAGGCCTTCAGGGGCCTCGGGGTCCCTACTGAGTATCATATACTCACCCCTCCATGGGCTATGCCTGCACTACGTTGTGTTGGTTACAGACGCCAGATAGCGCTGATCGTGGTTTAGGCTTGTGGAGCGGGACAGTATCCGGAGGTGGACTATGAGGCGGGACGTACACAGAGTGGACGGACGGATTCGAGGAGCTGAGGATACCATCTGTACCCACCCATCAGGTGGGGTTTCCGAAGGACGTCTTGGTGGTTGCTGCTTTACTTTTCAGCCATTTTACTTCACTTTTCTCATTTGTACTGTACTTTCAGTTGAGTTTGTATTCTGACCCATTTACATTCCAGCACTTACATTTATACTCAGTTTACTTAGTGTTTAATTCAACTTGCATACTCTGTTGTGTTGTTTACTTATATAAAGGCAATGCCTTCCCTTTTAATTGGGATTTACGTCTTTGATGATAGTCGCCAGCCCCTGGACTATGGAAGGCGGGCTTGGGGTAGTTACAACACGGGCCCCGAGGACGGGTCGTGACAATAAGAAAAAAACTATATCTCATGACATTATGAATAAAAATATATATATTAAAATATTAACATAGTAAATATTAGAAATTTTCACTTATCAGAATTAAAATAGAAATAATTAATTAAGTGGAATTATAATTTTATAAAATTATAAAAATATTAAAATTTAAACTCCCTAACAGTAACATTCACACCTTTTTTATTAAATTACAAAACTAAATAACTAACTCACCAATCTCAGTCCCTTTTTGAAATTTATCAAAATTAAAAGAAACTTATGAAAACCAAAAAAGATTCCATATATAATTACATGAAAAAATTACTAAATTATTCAACATTTTTATTCACTCTTACAAAGAATACTAAAATATTCAAAAATAGTTTGATACAATAACATTTTGAATGACAAAAAAAATTAAACTAATTAAATAATAATTTTACTAACTCTAATGTACAAAAATGAAAACTTGTTAATAAAAATGATTGAAATCTTGGGATATCAACCCTCAAATTAATACGAAAATAATAACATTAAAAGACATATTGATCATGATTACATGATAATGATTTTAAAATTTTAAATAGTTTTTAGAATTTAAAAATATGTTAGTAATATAATGAAATATTAATTATTTTAAAATTATATAGAATTAGATAAATCTCCATAAACCCCAACTCAATATTTAATTTTCCAATCCATAATGACTCTAATCGTTTAGTAAGGATATATACAACATTATTCTCTCTTGGAAAGAAATCAAGAATGATATTCGCTTAATTAAAATAACCTCTTAAAAAACAAAATCTAACATCAACTTATTTTATAATAGAATTATATAACGTTTTTTAGATATTTCAATATCATATGTGTTGTCATAATATGTATTTATTTGTTATAAATAAACATTAAAATAAACAAGAATTTATTTATCCGATGAATTTAAACACAAAAATTTTCAAAAGAAATATACTCATCCTCGGATGTGGAAAATGAAAATGAAAATGTTTTGGGACTCCTGGATAATATACATTTACGAAGTGACACATACCTAAAGTATTTTCTTGTCATGTATATATCCTAAAAAATTCGTGATAACATATTTTAATTTTTTTAAATTTTTTTATTTGAGAAAAATAAATTATTGTTAATAGTAATTATAACATTTTGAATTATTCTTTTAACTTATTTTAAATAAATTTAATTTAAATTAGATTGATTTCTTTCATAGATTTATATGAAAAGTATAGTATCATGTCTTGTAGAAATCAAATAAAGTATATTTCCTATCATTCTTCTATGTATTTTATCATACACGTTATTTTTATATTCATCCATATATAGATTAGAATTGACTATCATTAGATTTCTAACTGTTACACATGATTCATGTTGATGTTTTTTAATTAATTATTGAGAAAATTTTATTTTATTTATAAATATTATATATTTTATTTTTAAAATTTCAACATGGAGGGAAAATTTTAATTCACTCATTATACTCATATCAAATTCATTTTTCATTAATTCAAATAAAATCACTAATATATATATAATTTTTATTTCCCAATTCAATATCATAACATTTATTTGTACAATCAAAATATCATTAGAAACATACTTTACAAATAATGTTTAATCATCCTTTCCTTTGTTAAAATAATTCTGATGTAAAAATATAGTTAGTTTATCATACAATGATATTGGATATTTCTTTAGACCATAAAAACCATATATTGTTTGAAAACATAATTTATAAATTCATCATTTTCGAAAATAGGTTACTGTTTAACATGTAACTCCCTATAAATTACATCACTTAAAAATTATCACTTTACATCCATTTGAAATAATTTAAAATTTATATAATGGGAAAAATATATTAGTATCCAAATGTTTTTGATTCATGTAACCAATAAAATAGTTCATCAGAATCAACATCTTCTTAATATAAATATAATTAAAAACTATTCTATCCTTATTTCATACTATATTACTAGATTCATCCATTTTATCTTGAAAAAACAATATAGTTCTTATGAAATATTTATATTTTAGAAAATAAACTAAATTCCAAAATTTACAGCTTCTTAAATGATTGAATTTATCATGCATAAACATTATACAATTTGAATCATTCAATGCTTCAAAAACATAATAGATACAATATCATCCAAAAATGAATAATTAGTAAAAGAATTCAAAACTAATTTTTGAGTCATTATTACAGATTCAACATTTCCAATTTTATTTTACAAATAATTATCTCTCATAGATTTCTTATTTATATAATCATATTGAGATGATATGTTCCCCCTAACCCTCAACTAATTCATTATCATTTTCAGGTTTATCTTCATCAAAATTAATCTATTTAAATCCTTCATTGGGATTATCTAATGTTATAATATGTTTTTCATAATTTTTAAGGAAATTTAAATGCACAAATACTTACATTGTTATGGTTATCTTGTAATATAATATGTTAGACATACTATTATTTTAATGTCATAGAAAAATAACATCATAAACAATAGCATAAAACTTGTTGAAATTATCTTTGGTCTTTAAAATATTAACTCTACAAATAAAAACATTAATGTGACCAATATTGGGTTTCTTTTCTTTAGAAAACCAATAATGAGTTTTCTTTAATAGATATATAATGTAAACTCTATTTATTATATAACAAGTATTATTAATCAATTAAACAATAAAATATTTTAGTAAATATAATTGGTTTCGCGTAGTTATTTCCATTTATCAAATAGTTCTAGTTTACCACTCTAAAATTATATATTATTGTGGTAAAATAGGGAGAAAATTATTGATTTATCCATTATCTTCACATAATTTCTCAAAATCTAAGTTAAAAAATTACCATCCATTATAAATTCTAATTTTAATTCATAAATTTAATCTTTGGTATTGAATGTGTTTATAAAGGGAAATAATATTTTTTAGTGGTTCACGTTTATGATATATGAATGATTCCAATTGAATAAAAAAAATAAACTACAATTACAAAAACATATCCCATACTACCTAATATAATAGTTATAATGAGTATAAATAAATTAATATGATGTGGTTATAAAAAAATTTCTATATTAATTTTGTTAAAATATATTAATGTTTATTTGTGTTATGTACTATTTAGACAAGAATCACACAGATAATACTAACTTGGTTTGAATTTTTAATGTTCTAGAACCTTTCCATTTTTTTCTAACATGTACTACTATCGGAGAAAAACATGTCCCAACTTTCTCTTCCAAAGAATATTTTCTGTTTCACACCTTTCATTTTTCACGGTTAATTTTTAAAAACCTATAAAGTTTTTTTTTCTATTATGATAAAATAAAATATTAATATAATTAAAATCAAGAAATTTACTATCATAAAACTCTACACTCAACCCATCATCTCAATGAAATTATATAATAATTAAATCAGTTTTTAATTCATCTATATATGGTACTTTATAAATTATAATAGATTTGATTATACTTAATATTCAAAAACCTCTAAACTTTCCTTTAAAGTTATCATAAAATTTTTTAGTGCATGTACCATAATAATTAGAAGATAAAAAGTTATAAATATTACTTATAATGTGACTTTAACATCTATTAACCAAATACCAAGTTTCTTTAGAACTATTTAGGAATACTTCCTATAAAATAGATCATGATGTTAAATGTTTTGAAACCCAAGATATTTTTGGTTCAACTGGATATGTGATAACAATTTAATACACATATACTGATTTATGACATTTATTGTAGTGTAATATAGAAGATAAATTATTTTATATAAACATCTTGGTGAGATATAATTATAGAGTTCACTTTACTGAAAATTTATTTTCATAATTCCTTATCAAATTACATCTATGGAACATAACAGAGGAGGAATTTCCATTACTTCTTTTAACAAAATTAGTTCTCTAAATCATAGGAATATGACTATAATAAATGAATCCAATTTTTTCTTATTTGTGTTTTTTCATAGCCATCATCTTATAAATTGTTTCATTACATTTAATTAAAATAGAACATGATTCGTTTTATCAAATAAATTACATTTTATGATTTTAATTTTATTAATAGCTTCCAAACCAACATATATTTTCCCATTTGAAAATGATCATATACTTATGAATATCTTATTTTATTGTTTTAAATTCTTATATTACTTTTCAATAATTGGCAGATCATCATGAACTACCTTGAATATCCTTTCTTGATCATCATCATTTTTTGAATTGAAATATTTCATTCATTTATTCTAATATTTATTCTTTATCTGTTTAGAATATTCAATCCATTTATCTCACACATTACATAAAAATAAAAAATTAATTACTTAATTATCATATTTAATTTTTATTTTTTATATTTAGAATAATCTATATAGTTCATCTACTCTCAAAATATCATTTTAAAATAATTCATTTTGTTCATATAATTCTTTAAACTCAGTTAAAATGTTAGAATTATATCTTGAACTTGAATCAGATTCTATTTTTGTTTCATTCATTATTGTTTCCATTAGGCATATATTAACCAAATCTTTTCCACTCTCAGAATGATCACAAATTTAGACTGAATCCTTAATGAAACAACTTCTATCACTATATGAAAGTTTTAACTCATTTTATTTCTTTTCTTTCCCTTTACATTTCAATTTTTCGTAATTTGATTTGACATGTCCCTTTTTACTACACTCAATGAATGTTAATCATAAAAAATTGTATTTCCTATTAGTAACTTTCCTAAGTCCCTATCATTCACCCTTTTGAGGATCTCTTCTAGGATTATTTTTTTAATATATCATTCTATTTATGTACTATTAACTCATTTTGTAAAGTTTTATAAATCATTATTTTCATTTTAATTCAATATTTAATCATTAGAATTAGTATAAACATTTATATTAGATTTCAATTCTATACCATTCATTTTTACATATTTCTCAATATGATCATTCATAAAAATTAGTTTATATTGATGAAGTGTTCCTATCAGTTAATCCATTGAATAATCAATGAAATCTTAACTTTTTTTATTTAAAACCTTCTTTGTGTGAACCTTTTTAGGTAGGGATAAAATTATTATTTCAATAAGAACATCATTATTCATGATTCCCCATGCATAACCACTATGTTAAAAAATTTTAGGGAATCTATTGTACATCTCACTAATTCAATCATGATAAATCATTCCAAATTGTTGAAACTAAACACTATGAGTTCCAACATGGTTCTATGAATCTTGTTAGTTCCTTGATGAGTGACTTTTAAAGTCATCCAAAGGTTAGATCTAGTTTTACATAATTAATGTATCACCCCAAACACCATGGTACGTTTCTCTTAAATACATTCTAGTTATAGCCTATATTTCATGAAATCACTAAGGCAATATAGAACCAAACATGGTTAATTATAAGAAATATCCCTAATCTATCCATTAAACTTAAATTAGCCAACTCTGCGATTTGAATTTTAAAAATCTGACATACACTATTGTGCTCAAGATGATATTTAGAGTCTGATAGAATTAAATAAATTTTAGGTGAATAGTAACATACCGTTATGAATAGTAACCTACCCTTATGAATAGTAACATATCCTTATAAATAGTAATATGACTCTTATGAATGGTATCCACACCCTTGAATTAATAAATGAATTTAGGCACCTTAAATATGAAGATGAATATTTTAAGTGTTTAAATTTATCAATTAAATAATTATTTTAATTAAATATTTAATTATTCATATTTAGATAATTATTTTTGAAACATGAACTTCATTTTTGGATTCTACACATTCAAAAACGGGTTGGGTGAATTTTTTTGTATTTTTCTACATTACTTGAATTTTTGATGAATTGTAAAATCTGATAATTCACAATAAATGCGAAATAAAGGAATTTATTGAGTCATTGATGATGATCCGCTGATGTAAGACCAATTAGTTCAAAGTCACATTCATATATTACTGTTCTTGGTCATGGAATACTCACTATTTGTTGTCTTGAGAGTAAATAATAAATTATTTATTATAATATTAAGAAAACTCCTCTCCCCTCCACTATATAAACCACCCCTCACCCCCTCTTCCTCCCACACCACTCAAGCTTCAAGAATAACGTAAATTATGACAAATACTCTTACAAATCCCTCTCCCCACGTCCAATACCTACTGGTATCACCAAATGGACAAAAATAAAGGCCTTAAGAAGATTCTCAAGGAGGTGTACTCAAGAGGTGAACCTACCTTCTCTTTTCTTTCAATTTATTTTACAAAGTTCCATTATTTTGTTCTCTATTCTCACCTCCACCCAACCAAATTACATGATAATTCCAATAACATGCATTTACTATATTTTCATTGTCTTAATGGAATATTTTATCATAATATCTCCGTTTCCCTTCTTTTATACAATAAATGCAAACACTGTCTGAGATGTGTAAATTTGTCACACTCAAGGAAGACGAGTTTTAAATTTGAATTACTATATTTAATACTGGTCCTGAATCCCTTTCAATGGTTGAAACAGCTCATAATATATATATTTTATCTTGATTAATGTTATGGATTATTTACATGTTCATAATATGGAATAATAATACAAAACAATTTTATTGTGCACAAAACTGCCAAGCAAAATTCAAGCGTTTATTTTAACTCATCGAATGAGTCATCCTCATGATATATAACCACAATAATTATAATAAAATCTATATTTCTTTAATTTCACTAATAATTTATATTAAAAATTCTAGATATTTAACCACAATTCAAATTAACTTCCATTAATGAATATAAGTAATCAAATCATGAAGCCATGTAAGAAAATGCATCCAAAACAATAAAATTGAATCTCTTAATCCCATAAAAAAGGCCCTTAATGATCTTAATAAAGATATAACATATCAATTAAATGTTGATGAGGTTATATAATTATTAATTAATGAAGAAAAATTTGATTATTCAGGTCAATATGAACAATCAATAACACCTTTGAGCATAAGGTAAGGGATCCTCTCTCACACATTTTTTCATGAATCTCCCCTATGTTTTTCCCTTTTATTTTTAAATAATAATGATAGGGTATGTTTTCACACCTCCCCCATACTTCCATTGTGATATAAAAATAATTGAGAACCCCTTTACCTCTCATTAATCCCTCTCTATAATACTCGTTACCATGCCGAAATGTTTGTAAGGGGTTTCTCATCTCACTTTCATTTCTGTGAGATTTTGATTGTTCACCACTTATTTCTTGTATGTGGTATATGATTACTAGAATTTGTTATATAATAACATGATTCTCTTTATATTCATGTTATTCAATTATTCATTTGAGGGTTATTATGTTCTAGTCATATGATTCGACCAATTACATTGTGGTAGGAGACATTGTCTCAAATCCTATTTTGTTGTGACTAACTTTGTATTGTGCACCTAATAATCCAAATGTGGTGTACCTACTACCGATTTAAGATCAATTTTCATTGTAAAATTATATTTATATTTTTTGACCCTGTAAAAAGTGTCCCCAAAATATTCCAATCATTCTCATAAATTATCCCGGAGCATAGGTCGTTCCGCAAGCTTCGATTTGGATGGTTGTGGAGCCCAAATGGAGTTACAGATCAGAATTTATGGTTGTTCGAAGTCACACTACTGGAAATGGCCATCCAGGATGGTTCTGGGTAGAATTATGGATTTTCATGAAAAAAATGAGTTTTGCGCGGAAAACCATTTGCAGGCGTAGAATATTATGCACCCATATTTGCTCACGCGGACTTTTATGCGCACCACCTTGCGCGTGCGCAATTTTAAGCTCCCTGCCTGGCTTGGGATAAACCCTTTGCGTGCACAGAATTTTACCTGCACCGACGCCCAGGTTTCAACCTTTAAATACAAGTGCACCCCCCCCCCTTTTGGGAGGACCCCGGAGGTCTTCCACTGCTCTGATGCGCGTATGTCCGCAATTTCCATACCCGTGTGGAAAACCCCTCTCTGGAACACAAAACATTATTTTTGCGCGGAAAAGGGACAACCTGCCCAGTTTTCCATGCCATACATATTTTTTGCGTACAATAGTGCCTCTAGGTGTGATTTTTCATGCAGCAGTGTTGCACCAGTCCTATTGTGTGCACCACTTCCTTTTGAGAGCAGGGCATCCCTATTGCATGCAAGTCCTTCCCTTTTGCATGCACCGCCATCTATTGTGCGCCCGGATCCTATCTTGCACGCCTAGCTCCCCTATTTTGTGTCGACCCGGAGCTTTCCATGCAACAACCTCAATTGTGTGCATGCCTGCCCTATGCAATAGTGTCCAGGCCTGCACCCGATGGTCCATACCGTGGGGTATTTTCCCCCGCACCCCCGCTTGGGGACTACGCCATTCTGCGGTCCTGGCCCTCCGAGCTGGTTCATTCACTACCCACACACACCCCCATGAGAAATGGAGAGTCGAACTGCAAAATTTTCAGGCTGGGACGTCCGGGTTTTCCATTGCGCACTTTGCGCACCCAGCTCCCACCTATGGAATACCATGATTTGAGATACTCATCCACACACCATGAAACACCTTGAGTCGATGCATTCTTCTTGGTTAGTTTCCTATGATGTGAGTTGAGATTCTCATCATAAAATCCCTAAGTACCTTGAGTTTAACCATTCCTCAGGAATCTTTTCCAAACCCTATCACTTGGCTCTTATACCATGTTGAACCAGAAAGGGTCACCCTTGCATAAGACCCATCACCAGCCATTCTAGGCCCCTTAGGCCAACAGTCCTATCTACATGAATTTAAACTGTAGAAATCCCTATGTTCCAAACATAGTATGCCTCTTGCTCCAAACAAGAGATGCCTTATGCTCCAAGTGTATGATTCATTATTCCATGATCACAATGGAATACCTTCAAGAGAATTGGGATCTATTCAAACATTCCATCACTCCACCTCACGCTTTGCGTGTCCTTCATTCGCATCGTCATCCACTTTCATTTCTGCAGGGACCCCCTAATGGCCTGGTCGCATGTCGCATTGTCTCACCTACCGTCCTGGGCCAATGCCCCAAAAGACTTTGGACAACTCTTTGAGTCGGGTCCTGTGTTTCAAACACGGTCAGCAGTCGGACCTCATTTGTTTTTCCTCATTTTGGCTAACCTGATATGGACGCTATGTTTCGAACACGGTCAATAGTTATCCTCCATCACCACGCCACCCTCACCGCATTCTGAATGTGGGGCATTTGATTCACACTTTTCATCTTTTTTTGTTCGGACCAATTCCAATACCTTTAGCATTATCCCTCATCTGCTCTAGCACATAGGTGATTGCCCGAACCCACCAGTGAGTTGGGATGCCCTCATGTCCAGACATGAGGAATACATTATGGGCAGCACCCTTGCATAAGCCCCGTCCACCATTTCCACTCTATAGCGTCACACGGGCAACACCATTGCGTAAGCCCACTCAATCCCGAACTACGTGGACTTTGATTCCCTTCCACGGGGATATGTAGGAAGCCTCCATGAGGTTCAAGCCCACCACTCAGTCGTTCCAACCTCTTCACGTCGATTCACCAACCATTGTGGGCCGCCTCCGAGTATAAGCCCCATACATCCACCATTGTGGGCCGCCTATGAGTGTATGCCCCATCCATCAAACATTCTGGACCACCTCATAGTGTAAGCCCCATACTACCATAGTCCACCTCAGAGTGTATGCCCCATAACACCATGGGCCACCTCAGAGTGTAATCCCCATACCACATGGGCCGCCTCAGAGTGTAAGCCCCATACCACCATGGGATACTAGAGAGTGTAATCCCCAACCACCATGGGCCACCTCAGAGTGTAAGACCCATACCACATAGGCCACCTCGGAGTGTAAGACCCATACAATAATGGGCCCCCTCAGACTGTAAGCCCCATACCACCATAGGCCGCCTTAGAGGGTAAGACCCATACCACCATGGCCCACCTCAAAGTGTAAAACCCATACCACCAAGGGTCGCCTTAGAGCATAAGCCCCATCCACCATTGCCACTCCATAGCGGCACACGAGCAGCACCCTTGCGTAAGCCCCATACCATACCGAACTACTTGGACTTTGATTCCCTATCAAAGGGATACGTAGGAATCCTCCACAAGGTTCAAGCCCAAAATCTTTCAGGACCCTAGGTCCACCTTCATGTCGGTTTGCCGACACCAAGGGCCACCTCAGAATGTAAACCCCAAATGTCCTCGAACTATGTTGACTTTGATTCCCTACCATGGGGATACGTAAGAAGACTCTCCGAGGCTCAAGATCAACTACACTGTCACCCTTGTGATGGTCCCATTTCATTCCCCCTCCATTTCATTTATCTATCCACCCCCATCCTGATTCTTACCCGGGCCGCCACATTCCGGTGAGATCATTCCATTCATCCTAGCACCGCTCCTTGCGGCACCTGGGCAGCTAACCATGTGAAAGCCTCATCATGTCTGTGGGTCGCTATCCTTTGTGTACACCCCGGATCATTACCCCTTCGAACTACGTGGGTTTTGATCCTTTTCCTCTACACAATTACATATGAAACCTCCATGAGGCTCAATCCCATCCAATGGTAAACCCTAGTTACCCCCATTTTGGGGTGCACTCTCCCTGATCCACCCTCAGTGGGGTTCAAATCAACCATTACGGTGTGACATCTCTCCTATATGGGGCGCACCACCTTGGATCCAACCTCATTGGGCGTTCTGATCCATTCATCTTCCAGGTGTTCCCTCCTTGGGATGTGCCAATCTGATACGTCTCTATGGTACATGCTGATCACTCTCATTCCATCTCCACATGACGTTAAAATCGCGGCATACCCCGTGACAAACATGGGATGCTGAGGAAAACCTTAGAAGACACGCCCTTGGTGTAACTGTCTCGGCAAGACGTTAAAATCACGTCATACCCAGTTTTAAACATGGGAAGCTGAGGAAAACCTCAAAAGACATGCCCTTGGAGTAACTGTCTCTGCAAAGTGTTAAACTCATGTCATAACCCGTGTTAAACATGGGAAGCTGAGGAAAACCTCAGAAGACATGCCCTTGGCGTAACCGTCTCCGCTGGATGTTAAACTCATGGAATAAGCCATGTTAAACATGGGAAGATGAGGAAAACCTTATAAGACATGCCCTTGGCATAACCATCTCAGCTGGAAGGTAAACTTGAGGAATACCCTGTGTTAAACATGGGAAGCTAAGGAAAACCTCAGAAGGCATGCCTATGGCATATGATTCCCCGCATCTGATGTGGGATGCCTCGGTTTCTACACCCTTGAGATGCCCTATTATGGGGAAGAATACTGGTTCCCCAATGTCCACTCATCCAGAGATGCCCCGACATGCCTAATGTTGTCATCTACTCCGACCGAAGGTTGCTACCACTTTAGGACCCCATGGAATTTCCTCACAGAGGTTGTGTAATTAACCAGCATCTATGAAGATATGGCATCGGGAATGAGATTCAAGAACCATGACTTAATCTATAAGGGAGACGTACACTAGGTGACGAGCTCCAAGGAGGAATCCATGGAAGGAGGAACCGACATCCCATCATCCCGATTTTGATTAAGGAGGAGAAGTCCCTGAATAAAGAATGGATGCTGCCCACCATTGGAAAGCAGGAATGTGAGGCAACAATAGCACGTCCTCACTGACGGATGCACGTGCCTCGGAGAAAGCGTTGGAAACAATATTAAATATCCGTAATCTCTTAACATGGATATGTTTTTTGTCTAAACCATATACCATTTTATATAGGGTGTTTATATTGAAATTTATTTTAATTATGGAAATAATAATAAATCTGTATACTCTACTCTATACAGATATTTAAAAGGCATAATTATCATGTACTGAATCTATGTATAAAGAATGATTTCGATATGTAGTGGGGGTGAGGTCCGCTATAGCCCCTCGATGCATCGGTAGGTCTCATGAGACAAATCAGTTTGGCGACAAACCCTTCGAGTTTGTTTCCAAAAATCACACGGGTTTATACTCACAGAACTAAACTGTTTTAATGGTATTATGGTTTCATGTGCCAGATAAATGACATCCAATTAATAATAATTCTCTTTATTCATTATCAGTTATTACTATCCATGTGGTTTTCACTATGATAAAATATATGGATACAATTTTATTCTCAGTTTATTAATGGCGTGAGTTTCTCATTTATTCACTATTCCATATTCATTATGTCAAATTGTTTACAATTAAGTTATTATTAATTCATGCTTCCACTATTTGTAACCCATACTGAGCATTTGAGGTTACCACTTTCATTTCCTACCTTCAACATGTGATGAAGAGGAGACCATTCATTGAGTTCATGTGGTCGCAGTTTTTAGTTTTTGTTATGTATTGTATTTTGTAACCTTCTCCAATGTAATTTGAGTTATGTTTATGTATCTAGTTTCTTCAGGAATACTAAACTGATAGTTCCTTTAGGATTTTCATCCCTTCTAACAATGAAAATATAACATGTAATGCACCAACTCCAGTCTAGAGGGTTCAGGGTGTTACAGTTTGTAACAGAGGAAGTTTAGTAGGAAACATGGAAACTAGATTAGGGGATATAAAGTAGGGAACAAAGCCTTAACGTAGTATTTGAGGATAAATGTACAAGAACGTCTTGTTATTTTGTTAAAGAATAGATTATTTGAATCTTTCTAGCAAATAAATCCATGTCAGGATATGATCAGGTAGAGGTGGCTCTGGAACAGATGTAAATAGGTGTGAAAACTCTAACAAGGAGTTTTGGGCTTGACTCGGGGTATCCTGGTGCACGACAACGGGCCTTGGTACACTCGTGGTTACAAAACTCCTAGGGAATATGATTATGTTAATTCACATTTAATTTAAAATCCATTATGAAGTAGTTTAATGTAAAATTTTCTTCATAGAAACCATTTTTATACGACTATCTATGCATAGAATTTCAATTTATGTCAAGTGCTTTTCTGTTTGAGATTCAAAAACTAATCTAGTGTATCCCATTATTTAGAAAAGGAATCCAACAGATGAAGGGTAATAAATACTCGTGGTCTAGGTAGGGATCTCCCAACTGAGAAAGTCAACACAGTCAATGTTGGAGAAGATCAGATCATGGCCATATTGGGACAACATACTCATGTTGTAAAGAATAACCATTCCACACCTATATTGAATCATTTCATATGGCACAAGCCCCCATATTTTAGAGGGACTACTAACCCAGTGGTTACTGAGCAATGGATCAAGTCCCATGAAAATATATTCATTACAATAAGATTCAATGAAAATGAAAAGGTATTACTGGCAGTATATTGTCTAAAGGGCGATGCTGACCAGTGGTGGTCCTTGATTCAGAATACCATAGAGGAAGAAGAAATATAAGATATGGAATGGAGAACTTTTAGGGAAATATTATTTGAAAAGTATTTCCCTCATGAGAGTTGAATTGAAAGGAAGTGGAAATTCCTTAGATTAAAACAAAGGGAGGAAGACATTATTGCAGAGTATGAGGCTTCATTCACAAGGCTAGCCAGGTATGTTGTAAATTACATACGTGACTCAGCAGACAAGATTGATCATTTCTTTGAAGGTCTTAAGACAAGTCTTCAAAGGGCACTGGCTTCTCAATCATTTTTTTTTCATATGATGAAATTGTATCAAGTTCCATCAAAATAGAATGGGAATTTTATAGATCAAATATTTTCAATGGAAACCAAGATAAGAAGTGGAACTCTGATAATAAAGGAAAAGGTGAAGCACTAAAGAAGTGCATGTGAACAAAGTTATTCCCATTATGTGATAACTATAGAAAGATTCATATCGGGAAATACTTGGAAGGCATGGGAGTATGCTATAACTATGGAGAAAAGTGGCATTGATCTAATGAATGCAAGGGGAAGAAATAATTAAATGATATTAAATGCTACAGTTGCAGAGAGATGGGACACTATGAAAATGAGGGTCCTAAGTGCCATGGAAACATGCCTCAGAAAAATCCCAGAGAACAAGGGAGAGCCTATGAGATTAAAACCGCAGAGGTTGAAGTTCCCAATTACATGGTGGTAGGTACATTAATTATTTCCTCAATCTTAGCCATCACTTTATTTGATTCTGTATCATCACATTCATTTATATCTTCCCAATCATCCAAAAAAATTAGATTTTTCCAATTTGATTTAATAAAGGAGTTGTCAATCAAAACTCCAAGGGGATGTATCATTGCAAAAAAGGCATGTCGACTAGTCCCCCTCCAGACACCAAAACGTGCTTTAGTTGCTCATATTATCATCATACCAATGACTTAGTTTGATATAATTCTAGGTTTGGATTGGATATCAAATTATGATTCAATTATTTATTGTAAGAAGAAGGTTGGTACAATTTTTGAAAATGGTGTAGAATCCCCTGTCTTTAGGGAAGAAACATCACCACATGATTCTTATCTAGAAACACCCTATTAGCTCTATAGAATGAAATACTTAGAGAGGAAGATAAACCAATATTTATGGGTGGGGAAAGAAATCTTAAAATTGAATATGAACACATATTGAAAGAGTAAATTTATATATTTCTTGAGGATTTACCTGAACATCCTCCATAGTGAGAACTTGATCTCTCTATTGATTTAATTCCTTATTCAAGACCCATATCAAAGAGTCCCTATAGAATGGTCACTGTGGAATTAGTAGATCTAAAAAACTAGAAGATTTTAGTGAAAAAGGATTTATTCGACCCAGTGTTTCTCCATGGGGAGCCCCTATCCTTTTTGTCAAGAAGAAAGATGGATCCATGAGGATTTTCATTGATTATAGGGAAATAAATTCTATTACAATAAAGAATAAGTATCTTCTACCCCAGATTGATGATTTATTTGATCAATTTCATGAAGATCAATACTTTTCAAAGATTGACCTTTGATCTGGATATCATCAGTTGCGTATAAGGAAGGAAGATATTCCTAAGACAACATTTCAGACCAGGTATGGGCATTACAAGTTTACAGTGATTCCTTTGGGACTGAAAAATGCACTCTATGTTTTTAGGGATGTAATGAATAGAGTTTTCAAGGAATCTCTTGATAAATTTGTTGTTATATTCATCGATGATGTCCTTTTATATTCAAAAATCTATGAATACCTTGAGAATCACTTGTAGGATATTCTGAGAACTCTTAGAAGAAATAAATTATATGGGAAGTTTAGAAAGTGTGAATTTTAGCTTCAATCAGTTTCTTTTATTGGCCATATTGTCTCTAAGGATGTAATCCTAGTTGATCCTGTGAAGACAAAGGAATTCCAAGATTGGACCACACCAACAAATATAACTGAGGTACATAGTTCTATTGGCTTAGCAGGTTACTATCGGCATTTCATTCAGAATTTTTAGCGACTGGCTAACACAATAACTAGGATCACACGTAAAGGAGTTATGTTTGTGTGGAAAAAAGAATGTACAAAATGCTTTGAAGAATTAAAAATAAGATTGGTCAATGCTCTGATTTTGACTCTTCTATCCAGAAATGATGGATTTGTAATATATAGTGATGAATAAAAGAATGGATTGGGTTGTGTCCTTATGTAAAATGATAAATTTGTTGATTATGCATCAAGATAGCTGAAGACTAATGAGAAACATTATCCAAGTCACAATCTTGAGTTAGTAGCCATAATCATTGCTCTGAAAATATGGAGGCATTATCTCTATAGAGAGATATGTGAGATTTATATGGACCAAAAGAATTTGAAAAATATTTTCAGACAAAAGAAACTCAACCTGAGCAAAGAGTATGGCTCAAGTTACTCAAGGATTATGATTTTTCAATACACTACCACCTAGGAAAGGAGAATAAGGTGGCAATTGCATTAAGCATGAATGATCATGTCCTTCTGACTAAAATAAGGAATGAAAGAAATACTATATTCATGGATCTACTGAAGATGGATATAGTAATTATTAAGGAAGGGGATACATCACTTCCCAATCAAATGATTGATGAAAAATATTTACTAGAGAAGATAAATATCTATCAATGAGATGATGAAAATCTACACAAGAAGATTGTTGATGTTACGGATGGTATATTGGAAGATTTTGTTTATGAGGAAGGAGTTATAATTTTTGGGAAGATGTTATATGTTATATCAGTACCTAAGATAAAAATGGAACTACTAGACGTTGCTCATAGCTCAAATTTCTCTATACACACGGGTTTCACAAAGATGTATAGAGATCTAAAAGAATATTTTTTGTGGGATAATATCAATGGGTAAATTTATGACTACGTGTCAAGGTGTCTTGTTTGTCAACAAGTGAAGGCTGAGAGACAACATCACAAAGGTGGGAGGAAACCACTACCTATTTCTATTTGGAAGTGGGATAACATTATGATGGATTTTGTCACTGGACTACTGAGGACACCTATAAGGGATGATGCAATATGGGTAATTGTTGATCATCTCACAAAATCAGCACATTTCCTTCCAATAAGAGAGTATTTACCACTTGAGCGCCTGGAAAGACTTTATATTAATGATGTTTTAAGACTTCATGGTGCACCTCTATCGATTGTCTCCAATTGAGATCCCCGATTTACATCAAAATTCTGGAAAATTCTCTAGAAGGCTTTGAATACTGAGCTTCGTATGAGTACTGAATATCACCCCCAAATCAACGGACAGTCCGAAAGGACTATTCAAACTCTAGAAGTTATTCTGACTTCATGTTCTCTTGACTTCCAAGGTATGTGGGATCAATAATTTCCTTTGGTGGAATTTTCAAACAACAATAGTTTCCATTCTAGTATTCAAATGGTTCCACATGAATCATTATATAGAAATAAATTTCAAACTCCAACTTGTTGGGATGAAGTGGTGAGAGGAAACTTATAGGCCCTGAACATATTGTAGAGATCAAGAAAAAGGTGAAGAAAATACAGGCCCATATAAAAGCAACCTAAATTAGGAAAAAGAGATATGCTGACAATCAGAGAAAGGACTTGGAATTCTAAGAGGGAGATCATGTGTTTCTGAAAGTATCTCCTTGGATGGGTGTCTTAAGGTTTGGTAAGAAAGGGACACTGATCCCCATGTACATCGAACCATTTGAAATTATGGAAAGAATCAGAGCTGTAGATTTCCATTTAGCGATGCCGCCAAATATTTTCAGAGGTCATGATGTGCTCCATGTGTCATTGTTAAAGAAATTCAAGCCACAACCAACGCATGTAATCACATATGAAAAAATTGAATTGGAACCTGATCTGACATACTGGGAAAAACATATTCGGATTCTTGGCACAAGGGAGAAGTTATTGAGAAATCAGAAAACTCATCTCGTAATGTTTCTTTGGTGAAACTAGAATATTGAGGAACAAACATGGGAACCTGAGGATGTTATGAAAAATAATCACCCGCATCATTTTGGGGAGTTTCATACAAAAAATTTCGAGGATGAAATTTCCAAAGGAGGGAATAATGTAGCACCCCAAACACTTCATGGTATGATTTTATTAAATACATTCTATTAATAGTCTATATTTCATGAAATCATTGAGACTATATAGAACATAACATGGTTACTTATAGACGATATCCATAACCTAGCCATTAAACATAAATTTTCCAACTCTACGATTTGAATTTTAAAAATCTAATATACATGGTTGTGTTCAAGATGATATTTAGAGTCTAATTGAATTAAATTAGTTTTTTGGTGAATAGAAACCTACCCTTATGAATAGTAACGTACCCTTATGAATATTAATATGACTCTTATGAATGGTATCCACGCCATTGAATGTATAAATAAATTTAGGCACCTTAAAGATGAAGATGAATATTTTTAAGTGTTTAAATTTTTTGATTAAATAAATATTTTAACTAAATATTTAATTAATCATATATAGAAAATTATTTTTGAAAATTGGACTTTATTTTTGGATTCTACATTTCAAAAATAGGTTATGGTGAATTTAAGGTATTTTTCTGAAATACATGAATTTTTATGAATAATAAAATCTGATAATTCACAATAAATGCTAAATAAAGGAATTTATTGAGTCATTGATGATGATCTGCTAATGTAAGCCTAATTGGATCGAAGTAAAATTCATATATTACTATTATTGGTCATGGAATATTAACTATTTTTAGTGATGAGGGTAAAGAATAAATTAATGATTATAATATTAAGAAAACTCCTCTCCCCTCGACTATATAAACCACCCCTCACCCCCTCTTCCTCCCACACCACTCAAGCTTCAATCCACGCATAAATATTTTTCAAATACTATTACCAAGCCCTCTCCCTACATCCAAGACCTACTGGTCTCATCAAAAGGCCAACAAAAAAGGCCTTTAGGAGATTCTCAAGGAGAAGTACTCAAGAGGTGAACCTTCCTTCTCTTTTCTTTCAATTTCTTTTACAAAGTTCCATTCTTTTGTTCTCTCTTCTCACCTCCCCTCATCCTAATGCAATGATAATTCAAGTTACACAAATTTACTACATTTTCATTATGTTAATGGAATATTTTTTTCATAATATCTCTTGTTCTCTTCTTTTATACAATTAATGAAAACACCGTCCGAAATGTCTAAATTTATCACACTCAAGGAAGAAGGGTATTAAATTTGTATTAAAATAATCAGTAATGGTCATGAAACAATTTCAATGGTTTAACCAGGTCATAATATATGTATTTAATCTTTCTTAATGTTCAGGAACCTTTACATGATCACAATAAGGAATAATAATACAAAACAAGATTGTTGGGCACAAAACCACAAAGCCAAATCCAAGCATTTATTTGAACACATAGAATGAGTCATCCTCAAGATATATAACAAGAATTATTATTTGAACATTTATATATCTTTAGTTTCTCTAATAATGTATATTAACAATTATGGATGTTTAACAACATTTCAAATGAACTTCCAATAATGAATACAAGTAATCAAAACATGAAACCATGTAAGAAAATGCTTCTAAAACAATAAAATTGAATCTCTTAAACCTATAAAAAAGAACATTAATGAACTTTATTAGGTTATAAGATATAAATTACATGTTTAGGAGGTTCTGTAATTATTAATTAATGATTATAACTTTGATTAGTCAGGTTGTTATGATCAATCAAGAACACCTTCGAGCATAAGGTAAGGGATCCTCTCTCTCACCTTTGTTCAAGAATCTCCCCTATATTGTGCCCTTTTATTTTTAATTCATAATGACGGGCAATGTTTTCAAACCTCCCACATACTAAACTTTTGACATATAAATAATAGAATATCTCTTTACCTCTCATTAATTCCTCGCAATAACACTCGTTACCATGTCGAAATGTTTGTATGGGGTTTCTCAACTCACTTTCATTTCTGTGAGATCTTCATTGTTCACAACTTATTTCTTGCATGTGGTATATGTGTAATGAAATTTGTTATATAATAACATGATTCTATTTATATTCATGTTAGTCAATGATTCATTTGAGGGTTACTATGTTATGGTCATATGATTCGACCGATTACATTATGGTAAGAGACTTTGTCTCAACTACTATTTTATTGTGACTTGCATTGTATTGTGCAACTCATAATCCTTATGTGTTGTACCTACTGCCAATTTGAGATAAATTTTCATTTGAAAATTATATTTATATTAAATATCCATAATCTCATATCATTGATATGTTTTATTTATAAACTGTATACCATTATACATAGGGTGTTTATTTGGAAATTTATTTTAATTATTGAAATATTGATGAATCTGTATACTCTACTCTATACGGATATTGAAAATTCATATTTATCTTGTATTTAATCAATGTATAAAGAATTATTTAGACATAAAGTGGCAGGTGAGGCCTACAATAACCCCACGATGCATCAGTAGGTCTCATAAGATAAATCAGTGTGGTGACAAACCCTTCGAGTTTGTTTCCAAAAATCAGATGAGTTTCTACACCCAGAACTAAACCATTTCAGTGATATTATAGTTTTATGTGCCAGATACATGACATCAAATTAAAAACCATTCTTTTCATTAATTACCAGTTATTACAATCCATGAGGTTTTCACTGTGATAAAATCTGTGGATACAGTTTCATTCTCAATTTATTAATGTCGTGATTTTCTCATTTATTCACCTTGCAATATTGATTTTGTCAAATTGTTTACCATTAAGATATTATTGATTCATGCTTCTGCTATTTGTAACCCTTACTGATCATTTGAGCTCACCCCTTTCATTTTCTACGTTCAATAGCTGATGAAGAGGAGATCATTCATTGAGTTATTGTGGTCAGAGTTTTTAGTTTTTGTTATGTATTGTATTTTGTAACCTTCTCCAATACAATTTGTGTTACATTTATATATCTAGTTTCTTAAAGACTACTAAAATGATCATTCCTTAAGGATTTTCATTCCTTTTAACAATTCCAATATAACATGTAATAAACCATCACCAGTATATATGGGACATGGTGTTACAATGAAATATAACTATAAATATTCCTACTTAAAGAATTATATAGGGAATTCATAATTTTGTAGCCTGGACTACTTATTATAGAATCATTTACATTTAGTTTTTCTAAATATAACTTATAAAATTTATAATTTTTTATTTGACAACCAAAAATTCATGACCATTATTTTTTGGAAATTCATCCATATGGTCCTTTGGGTATACAAAATTGTTTCAATTGAAATGAGGTGTTATAATGGAATTTAAAAACATAAATTCACGGGGTAGCATAAAAAATAAGTGAATATTTCCTTATACTTTTAGGTCTAGTATAATGGTAACTACAAATAGATAATGAGATAGTATTCAACTTCCAAATCCATAAAAAGATCAAAAATTTCATACCAATGTTTAGGTTTTAGTGTCATCAAGACATGGACAATGGGGAGGGGGTGATTAGACATTTTTAAATAATTTAAAAAATTATAACTTTCAATATAATAAATGGT
The DNA here is from genome assembly GCA_963277665.1 of Viscum album. Classification (NCBI taxonomy): domain Eukaryota; kingdom Viridiplantae; phylum Streptophyta; class Magnoliopsida; order Santalales; family Viscaceae; genus Viscum; species Viscum album. The sequence goes on from OY728145.1 coordinate 522,842,041, forward strand.
TAAATGTTGAAAAAAATAGTTTAGTGAAAAATAAAGCGAAAAGATCCATATATATTTATAGTAGTGGAGATCACCAAGATTCTACTCCACTCTATAATATTATATACATAGTGAGAATAAGGGTATTAGCTATTAAAATCACTTTTTTAGGGAGTAATATCTGAGTTATAGAAATACCTTTTTCACAAATAGTGGTATAACTCAATTAAAGAAATACCTCTATCTCACAAGGTGGTATATCCCCACTGACTTTTAGAGGAGTCACAACCCATGAACAACGTATCGTTTTTTGGGTATCACAACTTAACAATACTTTTTAATAGGAGGAACAACATCGTAAGATAAAATTTGCACAAAAAGGTTAAAATTGAATTGATAGTACCAAAATTAATATTAAGAGAAGTAAATATTTAATATTTGATAGAAATTATGAATAAAAGTTGAGATGATGATAATGAATATTGATTCTTCTCAATAACATTGATCACTTCCGTAGTAGATGATCATATGTTGAAGTTCTTAATGATAATACTAATGGAATAACAGTCATATATAAGATTCACCACTTTTAAATTCATGTATTAATGTTTTATTTTTTCGGTATTTATACCTCTATTTATTAAACTATGTCTAGTTTATTTAATTAAGTTCCCCTTTATCACATTCCAATGGCTAATCTCGCATCATTAAATCCAATATATTATTGATTACAAAGGATTATCTAAATGGAAAATAAAATTATTCCATGTTAGAAAATAATAAATATGAAATCATACCAATTAAATAGCATTTGAAATATCATTCACAATATCCTAGAATCACAATACTCCTTTATTATTTCAATAAATCATAAAATTTTCAAAAAAATTAGGTCTTCATACAATTATAAATATCATAATAAGCTAAGTATGAATCAGATATGGTGAAAACTAAGCTACATCACACAATTGGATATGTGATTCTCAGTTGACAACATCAAAATAGGCTAAGTGACCCTCAGTCATCTATGTAAAAAATAACTTCACAAAAATATACTACATCATTAATATGGCTATGTGGTCAAAATAGAAATGTGTTTGAAACTAATACATAGATTCAATGCATGTCATTTCCTTAATGTTATAGAATGATTTATATATGTATAATGTATCTTTGTGAATCAAGATTCTATATACACATTTTAGTGATTCTAGTTCAGTTTAGAGTTTATGTATGGTTGAGAAAAACAATCATGGCTGGTACAATGTTTATCATGTGGTCGATTACAATAAGACACAATAGAATCATGTGGTAGGTTTTTAAAAAGGTTCGTTAAATTAACATAGTAGGTCCAAGGAATATAATTTTGTAGCTTGGGTCATGTTATGTTCAAGGCAAAAATATATATATTCAAGTGAACTCAAGATATATATGCATGTGACCATAAGATATATATTCATGTGAATATAAAAAAATATATGCATGTGAACCGTAAAAAAAAATTTAAGTTGTTGTAAGTCAAAAATTTAAGTGACCCAAACAACACAATTTAAGTGACCATAATAATGAAATTTAATTGATTATAAGAACAAACTTTAATCTGATGACATCATCAATAAATATATAGATTTTAAAATATAAACCCAGAAAATGTGATAAATTATAATTTAATAAAACTAAATTAGTAAAATGTAATTGATTGTAATTTTTATTTAACAAAATTATTATAATAATAAAATTAAAACTCCACAACACTAGCATTAACTATATAATTTATTTCATTATTGATTATTATGGATCATTATGGGTTAATTGAATATGATATTTTGAGAAACCTTCAATATTATTCTAGGATTTATATGATTTTTCGTTATCTTGTTCCTCAAGTAAAAGAAATGTAAGTAAAGACATTATGATTCAATTTTTTAAGAAATTGGATATAATTTTATGATCATATAAAAGTTCTATGTTACATTATATGTTATAAATTTAAACTATATTCAACTTCATTTGTTTTCAAATATTTCATGGTTTAAAAAGTTTGTTATTTTTCTCCCTTTTGATAAAACCATAAGGTTGTGTTAAATTTATATAAAATTTGTGTTAATGAATGGAAATGTGTATTAAGAGTTATTATAAATTTAGGTTGAGATGTTTCATGAAGTATTTCAAAGAGTTATTGAAATATTTGTAGAAATTTTTAATGAGAGATATTGGTGAATAAAAATTGTATTTCATTATTCAATAATTTTGATTGATTCATTATGAATCCATTAATATTTTTATTTACCTAAAAGAAGTTTTATAAATATGTGTAAACATGTGTACTTTAAAGATATGTTGGAAAGATAAATTTTTATAACAGTCATTTAATTGAAATAATTTTATTATCCACTTATAAATTGTTATTTTTAAAATAATTTATAAAACATTCAAACACTTTCTTTAATATATCCAACTTAATTTTTTTATTCCACATCTCAATATTATTGTATTATTATGTTTTTGGTATTTTTTTTAAATATTTTTTAGATGAAGAAAAAAATGAATTTTTTGAAAAATGTTGAATTTTGTTACTTTATTAGTAAATATAAAATAAATATATTTTCTATTGATAAATTATTTATTTAAATAATAATTAAATTAATTCTAAATTAATGATTTATAATTTATAAAAAACTATGTATAACTATATAAATCAAATGTAATATTTTAGTTTTAATAAAAAAAATATTTTTTATCTTTTCTTTTAATAAAAAATTTTAATGGTAAAATTTGGTTTTTATTTTATTGAATGCTAAATACCATTTTGTATAATAAAAAATCATATTTCAAGAATATTTATTCACTAATAAAAGGGAATCTTTTCTACTACTTCGTGCTACACCTTTCCCTTTACATTTATTCTTTAAACTCTAAAATGTTTTCCTTGTATAACCATATACCAATTTATTAATTCTCTGTTCACTAATACTTAGTTTATAGTCTCTAATTACATGGATATTTTTATGAAAAAACTCAAGCTCTCAATGAGGTTAAAGAACTTCTATGAAAACCACGAGTAATGGTATGAGATTTGGTAACTAAAACATTTTTCTTGAGTTAAAAAACATCTTTTTGAATTTAATTCCCCAATTTTTAATACAATAATATGTTTACATGATGTTACCTCTTATATATCTTGGTAAAAGTTTATTTAATTCATATATACTTCCATTAAGTGTTCTATTTTCATTTGTTTTTAAGAAAAAAAGGATTCTTTTTTAAAAAAGGATCGAAACTATGACTTTTACATCGATGATTAAAAATGTTTTTTAAGAAATATATTTTGTGATTTAGTTTAAATTTTCCTCTTTATATTCATAATATCTATTTCTAATGGTGTTGTGTTTCAAATTTACCCTAAATGTTTTGTTTATTGTGGGATTATTTTGGTTGATAAAATGTTTGATGTCAATCGACTTAATCATTTTTTTATTTTATTTGGATATTTTATGAAACCGATTTTTATTTTCGTGGGATATTTATTATATAAAAGGGGAATAATTTTCATTTTTATGTTTTAGGAAATTCATTTTATTTCCTTTGATTATTTATACTATGAAAGGTGAATTAGTTTCATTTGAATTTTTAAGAAACCCATTTTTATTTCTATGGTTCTTTTATAAAAAGTGAATCGTATTCAGTTAAAATTTTATGAAACCCATTTTATTTTCATGGGTTCTATATGATTCGTTAAGAGAATGATTTTATAGTGGAACACATAATTATAGATGATAATTGGAGGGATCTTATATCTCTCACCAACATAGTAGTTAAATATTAAAATCACATGAGATATGTATACACAAGCCCAAATTAGTTGTTTGCAAGAATATGTAAATGTTTTTGACCCACAATGTTGATATATACATGGGAAAAAAATAAGTTGTCCTTAAAGAATCGGTGCAAGTTTGTCACCCGTGAAAGTAATGTTTCAGTATGCTAATGTTTGTGCCACAATTGAAAGATGCTACTCATTATGATGTTATTATATCATGATTCATGGTTTATGTTAAATTTTTTCAATCTATTTCTTGACTTTTATGTTTCATTGTTGATATTTTTTGGCTTTATGTTATTATTCCTTGTTCTTTTAAGATATTTTAGATTTTATTACTATCACTCATGATGGAATGTTATTTCTATTATCCTTCTTTTTTTCTATGTTTCTAAACACATCATTGATTAAATATTAATTCATACATAACTAAGAACTTTATATCACACCATTTTTTATGTTTTCATTCTGTAGGTTATAAGTATTATTTGATTTAATGATACATTTATATGATGGTCTAGTATAGTGACCTTAAGAAGCAATGATTGTAATCCTGGTAAAAAACTGATTATGTAGCTAGTATCCAATGTACTAAACCTCTTAATAACTATAATATTATTTCAATTATTTATGAAATGTAATTTTTATATCATATATAAGATTTAAAATAATTTAATGATTATATTTTTTCATTACATTTTGTAATAGAGAAAATGTTTAGTTATTTTTGGTGATTAGAGAAGCTATTTTTTAGAATTAGTGTTATAAAACCTTACTGGAAACCCATGATATGAGTCATAGTATATGAAGATGTACTGAAATTTTGTAATATTCTTGATAATGTTTTGTACAAGTATTTTATCCCATTATTGATACCAAAAAGTGAAACCTTCTATGGAACAAATTCATCTTGGCGTCATCAACTCGAAAAGGTGATTGTCCATTGACTCGATCTTCAATATGGTTCACTATGAGCGGGCCTAAGACTTCACGCCTATATAGAAACTATTTAGGAATATGATTAATAGAATAAAATTATACTTATAAACCATTAATAAAGATTTAATAACATTAGTATGCTATGTTTGTGGATCCTAATTGGAATTAGACAATGAATAACTTAGATTTCGACCTTAAAATATATAGGTTAATGTAAACATTTTAGTTAAGATACATTATTTATATGATAATTTTTTTCTTTTAAAATTATGTATTATTATCAATATTTTTTATACATTATAAATTGTTAGATAAAAGAGAAATATAGTAAATAATGGGTGCAATGGGAAATGTAATGATTGTCCTAATGAGTTTCCAAATATGATGAGGGATGGTGTGAAAACCCTTTTAAAAATACTCACGTAATTTTCACCGGTGATAAATAATATCACAAACCATGTTTATATTATAAACACACCTAGAATAGATCATATTTATATCATGTCTTTCTAGAGGTAACATACACCCTCATTTAGTGGATCTTCCAATCCATGTTTAACTATACAATGGATCAATGTGATGAAAAAGCTAATTTCTATTCTCCAGTTCTCGGAGAATGAAAAGGTTGTCTTAGATATATATCATTTGGAAGGAGACGAATACCAATGGTTTAATTTCATTAAGAAACCACTATAGATGGTAGAAATAAGAACTATTCAGTGGGTGATGTTCCATAAATTATTATTCATCAAGAATATTCCTCGAACTATTCACACAAGGTTTGAGTGATAATTTAGAGACATGAAACCAAAAGATGGTGTGTCTGTGGGAACATTTGAATAAAATTTCATGATGCTCATGAGGCATGATTCTATTTATATATCCCAATATAATAGTAAGATAAAACACTTTTTTTGTGTTTTAAAACCCTTTATTATAAAGGGATTGATGATCACTACTGCTATATTTGATCATGATAATTAAGTGATGTGAGGTACACTTGATATATATATATATAGTAATAATACATTATTTGAGTCTAATTTGATTGATTCTTTTATATTACACATGTTTTATTGGAATGTGGAATCACTACCTCAATCAATGGATATTTAACTATCTTTGAAAACACATGGTGGAACAATAATTGTGTCTATGATATAAAAATATTCCCTAATATAGATTTGTGGGAGGGTACCTCATATAAATATAATTCTTATTCATTTTATTGAATTTGATATAATACTGGATATGGATTATATTTCCCTACATAAATAATATATCAATTTTTGGGGGAATAGATCTCATTTCATAATGAAAATCATTATGTTATCAAGTATCAACATAGGAATAATCATGGACTTCTATAGGAGGAAAACACTATAATATAGATCATGATACCTAACAATGAGGGATTTATAGATCAAAATATTATAGAGGAAGTAAACATTAATGAAATTCCTATTGTGTGGGAATATATCGAAGTATTTTTTGAATCATTTATTGGTCTTCCCCTAGAGTATAAGTTTTTTTTCTCTATTTAACTCGTACCCACATCGATTCCTATCTTATTGATTATTTATAGACTTTCCCCTATTTTGTATTCGAATTGAAGAAGTAACTTAAAAATAAACTTGATATTGGATTTATATTCTTGAGTGATTAATTGTGGGGTGTTCTAGTTAATGTTTTCCAAAATAAGGATGGGCTAATGTATAGTTTCATTGATTATCATGAGTTTAATAAAATCATGAGAAAAAAAACAAGTATCATCTACCCGTATAGATGATCTATGTAAAGAATCATGTTTTTACTGCTTTTGAAAATTTGGGGAAATTTTATTTTTCAGATTTCAAATGCTTGTGATGGGTAAAATATAAATTTTTACATATCAAATGACCTCAGATACATTTTCTAACCATTATATTGGTCCCATAATATAATATTTCTCTAGGATAGGATTTTAGTGCAAATATTAACCACTCAATTGTTTTGAAAAATATTTAATATTTATTTAATTAATAACTAATTTATATAAATGTGTTAAAATGGTTATATATTTTAAATATAGTGTCATATTTATATGTACTCTTTAAGTTTGAGTCCAGAATGCAGGTTTTTTTCAAATATATAGATAACCTCTGGTTGAACACTGGGGTTAGGACCAAGCCCCTTTTTATTTTTTATTTTTATTTCCTTTTATTTCCTCCTTCCTCGTGTGTCATGACTAAAATACCACCCAGATTATTCCTTCTACATGACCTAGAGATAGGGATATTGAGAAGGAGAAAGAGGGGGGAGAGGGAGATGTTGCCACAAAGCATGGGATGATCTAAATCACTATGCAATATCTATAGAGCATGGATCAGACATAAGAATCATACGATTACTATATAATGATGGATATATTTTCCTTTTTACCCCTAAATACAAAAAAAATTAGTTTTTATCTAATTTCAAATCCATATATGCATTTTTGGAGATCCCATGGTGGTTGATTCTGGGTTATTTTTGGATAAAAATGGGTTTTGTGAGGTCTAGAATTGTTTCTGTTTAAGAAATACCAATCCTATGACATGATGTTTTAATAGAATACACTATATATTTTTCATATTTAGGGATGATGGATTTTTTTGAACACATGATGTGTAGTATTTGTACACTCCATGTAGTTGTAAATGGGTATGTTTCTATAGTACATGGGAAGACACCCAATGTAAGAAGTACATGACTATGTAATAGTAAAAGCCAGGAGCCCATGTGTGACCTAACCATTTATTAGTCCGTGAAAATACCTGATGTGCACCCAAACCTATAATTTTACATCATTGGGGTACATGTTTTAGAGTAAAAATTATCCAGTCGAGGTATACACCTTATATTTCTCCCCTATAATCTATTTTAGTGGTTTGGATGATTTTATTCCCCAGGGCTAGAAATGGAAAAAAGAGGAGTCCATTATAATTTTTTTTGTATATACCATGATAGTGTAATAGTTATGGTTTTTTTGAGGACTTCTAAAAGAAAATTTATGGTGATTTAGTTATGTTGAAGATGTTTTCCTCTGGTAATTGAATCCAACAGTCTCCTAGGTGTAAGAGATCAGATGAGACTCAGATGCGAGTTGTGTGAATGGATAGAGGACACATCCTGGAAAATACAAGGTCCTTGAATAGTTTATATTATGAGAGTAGCTATATAAGAAGAATTGGTTGTGACTGGAGGAGGTGGATAGGTTGGGTGTTCATGAAAACCTAGAGTGACATGGAAAGGGTATGGTATTGAGGCAATCCAACTTGTGATAATTTTCTTTATTAGGATAGTGAGGCCTTGAGGTGTTAGTGTCTACATTGTGGGATCATCTATCCCCAATAGATAGGCGTTAAAAAATGGTAGTTATTATGATCACAGACCCAAAGTGGGGTGCCTTTATATAATATTTCTTGGGGAACCCTAGTAGTTTCCCTTGTGACTTGTTGTATCTATATTGAGGTAGTGCATTAGAATGGGTAATTTTGATCATATTTATTCCTTTTATAAACAATTTGATGGGTTCATTCTGTTAGGGTTGTGATGACATGGGTCATACTCATGAATGGTTTAACATAGAGGTATAGATGGTTTTGAAGACTGCCCCTCATGTTCATGTTTTATTATATATGTAGATTCATGTTATAAGGTAACACCATGGGTTGTTTTGATGAATAAATTAAAAAACTCATGAATCAGTCATGATTCCAGTTGGGATTTAATGAGATGGAGGCGTAATGACCAGTGTGGTCCATCACATGCTATCTCAACAAGGGTATTTTAGTGGGGTATTGTGTATTTCAAACTATTGGAGGCCTTAAATATGATAAGGAAAGGATAGTCTAGTATACAAGGGTTTTCTTGAATATTTCTAAATGATAATTATTAGGTTAGGAAATGTCTATGATTCTTATAGGGAATATTTCCTTGATGTGAAAATTTCCAAAGGGGAGATATGATATTCTTATAGAGAGTATCTACCAGATATGAAACCTCTGATAATGGAGGCTTGTGATACTCATGGGATTATTCCCTAACATAAAAAAATACCAGAATGAGGGTATTGTGATAAATTATAAAAACATTCCATAGTGTAGGTCTATGATACTATGGAAGACACCGTTTGGGTTGTTATATGATATTTGATTTATTATACTCCCATGTAGCGATCAACGACCCCATGGATGACTTGTTTACGCAATAATATTAGAGACATCCTAACCACATCCAAAGCAGGTGTAGTTGATTGAGGTCACAAACCCATGTATTTAGGGAAGTTCCTATTATTTATTTTTATTTCAGTTATTGTTATCTATTATGGGAATATTTCATGATAATTACCTTATAGGAATATGATATTAGTTAATAATTGGGGTGGCCTACTAAGTTATATTTCTCATCCACTATAAATTTCGGTTTGTGTATGTGAAAAAATTATGTCTAGTTTAGGGTGAGTAGTGATGCGTGATGGATAGGGAAACGGACCAGGATTGCATGATAAAGACGATATTATTGTGTGAAATCTTATAATCATGTTGGAGCTACTTGATAGGTTTTTATATATTAGGTAGGTGGTATAGATCAGAGTTTTCATATGATACATGTATATTTATTTTCAGTTTATTTATCTACTATATTTGGTCATCCGAGTAGGAAACCAACTGATGTGTATATAGTGATCCATCTAGTTTTATTTTTATTTTAATATTATTACATCATGATATGTTTTAGTTATTATTATGTGTACGTTGATGGGTTTTTATTATTGATGTATGAAGTTTGGTTTATTTATTATTATTTTTCACTTTATCACGGGGGTAGATTCACCCCAATATACTACCTTAAACCCCAACTATTAGTCGGAATCATCCAGTGTACTAGGTGGAACACTTAAATTCATGCAGTGAATTGATCTATTTAATATTCATAGAGTGTTCTAGGTTTTGACATTAAAAAGTGGTATTATAGTATGTTTTGTTGTCCTACTTTTTTGGACATGGTAGTACGAAGATATAGGAATGTGTCAAAGCAAGTGATGGATATATAGTTGGTGCATCATCGACACCTTCATCAGTAGGAAGTATATGTTTCTATGTATGGAATCAATGTTAGGGATTTGTGATATTAAAATTGTATATGATTTTCACCTCACGTGAGGTTTGTTTTTCATATTTTTTGAGTAGTTGTATTTTTATCTCTTAGCCCATTGGTAAGAATATAGTTCAAGATTTGACTCTTAGTCCATTGAAGAAAGAGGTATCTTATGCATCATTCACTAGAAAATATGATTCACATTACATATAGGGGATCATTAGTGTTATTTTTTCACTGATGAGAGGTTTGAGTGTTTAATGTGTCAACAACATCTCGAACATCATTTTCCAATATTTGTTCTGGGTGGAATTCTACTTAGATAGATAAACATATAAATTTATTTTCATATGATGATAAGTTATGTGGATCTATAATGATATTATTATCAATGTTGATGAAATGGTCCTTCAGTGCATGTGACATGAGATAACCCTAGTACTTTAGTGTGGTAAATAGTGACTTTGTGGATGCCCCTAGCAGGTTACAATTTCTCAAGGTAGTTATTTAAAATTCTAGTAACAAACAATATGGATTTTTACCATATATCTTGGATTGTAATTATACTTAACTAACCAATTGTATATGGTTTTATATGGTATAGATAATATTGAAAAATTTTGTCGGCTATGGCGGTGTTGACCGATGAGATCGTGATTTTAGAGGGAGATGTCCCGTAAGTTGATGCTTGGGGAGAACAAGTTCCCTAGTGGGATGATGGTTTTTCCATGGACATGTTGAATGTTGTGAATTTATTAAGACCCCATAGTGGGTAACTAGAACATGAGATTGTTATGGTGTTTGAGTTGTTTTCAACAATACTAACCCATTTTTTATGACATATATACGAGACGTGAATTTAGGGATATGTGGGAGACCTAGAGACCTTGAGATGTGGATCAGTGTTAAGTGATTTGGTGATATTGTGATGATCTAGGGAAACTAATAAGATTGGATGGACCAAGTTTTTATGTTCCTTTTAAGAAGGAATAATGCTTACATTCAAGTTTTTATTATCAACACATTGGAGGTGAAATGATGTTTATGTTATGGGGTTGGTGATTCTTTTAAGTTACTTTTTGTTATAATAACTTCGAGTGCTAGGGCCATAGAATAAATGGAACTAGAATTTCCTAGGAATCATAGTGAGATTTTAGGTCATGAATGGTCAGGTTCCTAAACCTAATATTTGGATGTGTTGGAGTACACATGATAGAGAATAGATGGAAACCCATGACTTAGAATGGTGACATATGACAACTAAACATGCAATTAATTTTTACATAAAAGATATGTCTGATTTTGAAGAGATGTGGAAAGGGTCCTATGGATTTTTTGAACTGTCCTGTGTGATGAATAGGGCATGTTATTTAGGCACATAATCCTAGGTTCTTGGTTCATTGGTTTGGTTATTGTGAGGGCTCGTGAGAGGTTCTTTAGGAATCACTCTACCTTGACGACCAGAGTGGTGGTTAGCCAGAAAATTGGATAAATAAATTATTGTATGAAGGAATACACATATGGGTAATCAATAACATCATTTGGATAGTGTTTGGGCCCATTGGGTCTGTTAGAGTCATAAGGAAATACTGAGTGGTGTATATGTGGTGAACCTATTGAGATCGGAGCTTGAGAAATGGGGTAAAGAAAACCTTATGGTTTGAATAACACTAAAATATGTAAAAGGAATAAATCGTAATATTATACAGTTTTTTGAGCACATAGGTTTTCCTTCTTAATGGTCTAGGGGTGACTGGATTATGTTTTCACATTAGTACTCTGTTGGGAGAATATTGGACATATCCAATCATTGTGTTTCATGATGGACAGAGCATGGGTTATAGAGATTGATGTTTGGTTGTGGGTTGATGATATGGATTCTTTTATGTGGAAGAGTATCAGATCAACTACGACTGAATATATCTAGGTTTGGGAGAGGGTTATAGGTTCTCTGAGACTAGTCATGAACTAGAAAGATAATGCAGTTGTGAAAATGAAATGGGTGGTAACATGACTCTATATTGATCACTACAACTTCTTGGGGACAAGAAGGGTTATGGTTGGTAGGTCAAAAAGACATGTGTTTTTTCTAGGCTATGAAATTTAGGGGAAATTTGATTTTTTAGATTTTTTGAATTCTATAAGAGTGAAAATAGAAATTGTCTCCTTGTATAAGATATTAGACATTTTTTCACCACTATATTGGTCCAAAAGTAATGTTTTTACCCTTGGATAGGAGTTTAGGGGAAATCTCAGCCATTTTAAGTTTCACAGTATATTTAATATTTAATTTATTAAATATTAATTTATTTTCATGTGTTTAAGTGGTGCTATATTCTCAATAGACCATCTAATTTTGATTCTATATCCATAGTAGAGTATGGAATATTTGGTTTTTCATAGGTGAGTTGTAACCCCATATTGGGTTCCTATCCATGGATACAATAACCTTTCTTTTTATTTTTCTTTATTTTTAATAATTTTCCATGTATTCCACTTTTATTTCCTCATTACAAATGTATATTTCCATAAACAACCCCATGGGATTCTATTATTTTGGATGATTGACAAGGATACGAATAAGTAAAGTCAAATTTTGAGGGAGGTTCCACAATGGTGTTTAGGAGGAGCTGAATTGTCATGTGTCAGCTGTAGAGTGCCGATAAGACCAACACATTGATGGATTCAACCTCGAGTTAGGGACTATCTTTCATTTTTAGTGGAAAATCAAATATTTTTTTTGTTTTTAAATTTTAAATCCATAAATGGGAATTAATTTGGGGTTATTTTGGGCTAAATGGGGAATTCCAGAGGATCAAAGGGGTTTCTATTCAGGAAATTCTAATAAGACAACATGTAGTTTTAAGAGAACAAGATCTGTGTTCTTAATTTTTTTAAGAAGATATATTTTTTTAACTAACATTTCATGCATTCTTACATGGCCATGTGGTCATGGTACTTATGAAAACACTCCATATAAGGGGACATGACCTTGTAGTAGTACATGACCAGACCCCATATGTACCTTGTCCATGTAGTTGTACATCATCAGAGCCATTGTGTGCCTTATCCATGTAGTATTAATTGAAAAAACCCCAGGTGTACCTAATCTATGTAATAGTATGTGGGCAGAGTGGAGGTTTTTTAGTACACCTAATGTTCTTATGGTAAATTCCATGTCTTTATCTACTTTTATCCATTTGATAGTATTTTTTTCTGATCCATATCAAGGATTATGAAAAAAGGAGTCGATTTATAGAATTGTGTCTATATCTATCATGATGATGAGATCCTTGTAGTATTTTTTAGAACTTATCTGATGTTATTTAGGGAGAGATAGTTATGACAGAGAGGCCTTACTCAAATAAGTGAATCCAACGGTCACCTGAGAGTGAGATGTGGTATGAGACAAAAACAATGGTCATGATAATGGTTATAGGATATGATATGGGATCACCAATTTCCTTGATTGGAGTATTTGGGATAGTCCTTGACTATCAATATGAGAATGTGGTTCATAGTGGTGGATATTTTGGGTGTTTCAGAAAATATAGAGTGATATGAAAAGAGGGTTTTCTTGAGGCCATCCCCTTGTCATAACTTACCTATTAGTAATTTAATTCCATGGGATGTTATATAATATTCTATGTGATGTGTTACCCCTAGATATTTTCATTGGCTCGAATTTTGTTATTAAGATCTGGTCCCCAAGTGGGGTTCCTTGAACTGCGATGACGTAGTGGAACCTATTAGGTTCCCTTGTGATTTTTTGACCCCAGGAAGCTGACATGTATGACAATGAGTTATGTATATCATGGGTATTCCTTTTCTAGTTTCATTAAGTGGGATAATCATGTTAGTGATGTGATTTGATGGGTCACACTCTTAGGGGTTTTACCATGGTGGCATGGTGGGTTTGGCAGATGGCCTTCCATGTTCATGTTTTATTATACATATAGAGGCTTGATATATGGTAACTCTTTATTGAATTTTTATTATTTAATAGAAAATATAATAGGGTGATTATGATTTTGGATATGAATCCACGATCTTGAGCTGAGATGATCAGTTTGAGCTATGACAATATATCTTGATGGGGGCCATTCATTGGGGGGTCAGTGTATGTGATCTGATCGGGGATTGATATCTTTTGAGTAATAGCTAGTTTCCTATATCGGGTTGAGCTTGAATTTGGGACCATGACACTTATGGGATTAGGAACTATCTTGGATGATTAGAGGGAATACTCCCTGGATATAAAAACTCTCATAAGGAAGGGAAAATATGCACATAGAGAATATTCCCAGATGTGAAAACTCTTAGAGGGCAGGCATGTGATACTTTTGGGATTATGTGCTGATAATGAAAACTCTAGTAAAGGGAGGTCTACAATGAGTTATAAAGAAAAATCCCATAGTTGAATTTTTTAATTCTATAGAAAACACTCTTTAGGGTGGTATGTAATATTAGATCTATTTTATTCTCTTAGAGCAGTTTGTGACACTATAGTTAGCATGATTATGTAATCATTACTACTAAAAAATGATCTTTTAACAATGCCAAAAATTATTTTTTTCTGCACTTAAAATCACAAAAAATATAAGTGATATTAAAAGATGATGAAAATTATTTAGTTCTAGTGAGAGTGTGGATAAAGATAACCATTATTAGGGCTTTTATAAATTTATGATAATGGAAAACATTATATGAACTTTTTGTATGAACTGATAAAGGGTATCTTTCTGAGTTCTAGATCATGTGCTAAAACATTTTACCTTTTTCAGCACTAGATGAAGAACATAGTGCTTCATTTAGAGATGATAAAAGAAATTTTACTTACTACATAGTCTCAATTTAGATTCCTGATCTTGTGGCCCAAGATATCCACCTTGACTTCGGTGTGTGATGTTGGTGCTTTGTCATGGTCCTCGAGTTGGTAATGGGTGGAGATGATGAGGTTTGAGAGGTGGGTATCCAATTTTATGTACTGCTGAAAAAGGAACGGTTTTGATGTTGTTATCTCTATCAGTTGTTTTGTTCAAGTTATGTTGGTTCTATTACTGAGTCTACGCGTTACTTTTGGTTTTTTATGAGCTAAATCTGTTATATGCGTTTCTTGGTAATTCGGATTTCTGCGAGGCTTTTTCTCTTTAAAAGTTTTTGAAAATCGCATGGGTTGGCAACTTCTGTGTTGTTTGGTTTTTGTTTGATTATGTTCGTATGGAAGGAGGATGATGGAATTATGGAATTGATTGGATTTGGTCTAGGTAGACCGCGATTATAAGGGATTCTTCTACCAAGTGCATCCATTTTATTTTCAAGGGACTGTTTCAGAAGATATTCTGATCAGGGAGCATTCCCTTCATCATTGCTATCTAGAATTGGAATTTTTGAGAGGGTATGATGCTTTCCATCGGTACCTGGCACTTGCATCCTTTCTTGGAATAGCTAGCCAAGCAGCGATGAGAAGGTGGACACTGATCATATTGTTTTTGTTTCTTGGGTAGATATTTTCCTTGGATTTGAATTGGATTGTATTTGGTCTTGATGATCTGAGCCGTAGAGGCATGGTTATGTCTCATGTCTATGATGTCATTCTAGTTTCCCACTTTTTCCTCGAAAGTGCTTTTGAAATAGAAAATTTAATTTTTAGTCAGTGTGTCAGATTAATGTGAAGTTCATTCCTACATGTTTGAAACAAATTATGGATTATTTTACTAATTTGTTTTAAAATAATATGATCCTTTTTTTCTTGGTTTGGCTATGTGAGGATTGTTTTAAAATAAAATTACCCCCATATTGAAATCACTCACATCGAGTCAGATCAAACACATTGTGTGTTTTATTGACATGAGGATGATTCCAACATGTCATAAATGAATTATGAATTGTTTTTCTATTGTTTGAATACAATTTGCGATTTCTTTCCCTATTTTGGTTAAATGATACATGTTTCAAACTAAAATGACACTTTTATATTAAAAATATGATCTTAAAGTCATAAAGACCACATAATCTATCATATTGACATGCGATCAATACATACACATTTGAAATATATTTTTGGATCATTTTTATATTATTTGAAAAAATTCAATGCTCGTTTTCTCAGGTTTGGAAATGTGGGGATTTTTTAATCTAAAAAGACACTTATATTAAAAACACACACTCTAAGTCATTCCAACAACAACATGATTTAGATTGATGTGGGGTATATTATTTCACATAATAAATATATTATTTATCTTCTTCATAATGTGTGAAAAAAATATGAGCTCATTTGTTTGGTTTTCGATATATGATACATGTTTTAAACTAAAACAAAATTTTTTATATAAAAAACACACACTTTGTGTCTTACCGACAACAAAATTAGTCATATTGACATGTGGTAACTTCTTAAATGTCAAAAAATATATTATGGATCATTTTCCTAAAGTTTGAAAACAATACGAACTTTTTTTATAGGTTTTATATTTTTGAGGTTCACTTTAAACTAAAATGACATTTATATTAAAAACAAAAAATCTGAGTCATACTTGCCAAATCAGGTGTTAGATATATTTCTAGTCAATTCCTATATATTAAATATATAATATAAATCAATTCACTAATGTTTGAAAATAGGAAGAGCTTCTTTTCTCAGATAAGGCAATGTGATAATGGTTTCAATCTAAAACGACACTTATATGTTGATAAACTGATACTTCAAGTTGTACTGACCACATCATGTATCTTATTGACAAGAGGATGATTCCTACATGTTAGAAATATATTATTGGTCTTTGTACTAAATAGTAAAAAAAATTATCATTTTTCTTAGTTTTGTTATGTGATATACATTTTAAACAAAAATGACACTTTTAAATTTAAAACAGGAACTTTGAGACATACTAACCACATTATGTGTTGAATTGATGGGTAGTGTATTCCTTCACAACATAAATATATTAGGTAATTTTTACTAATGTCTGATAATACTCCAATATTGTTTTCTCAATTTTGGATATGTGATACATTTTTGAAACGAAAATGACAATACTATATAGAAAACTAGCACTTTGAGTCATACCTTCCACATCACTTGTTAATATGAAGTTTATTACTAGAAATAAAAAATATTTTATTGATCAATTTACTAATATTTAAAAATAGCATGGTCATTTTTTCATGGTTTTGATTTTTGGCACACATTTTAAACTACAATGGAACTATTATATTGAAAACTCGAACTTTTGGTCATATCGACCACTTCAAGTGTCAGAATGATGTGAAATAAATTTATACATGTCAGGAATATATTAAGAATTTTTTTATAATAATTAAAAAAAATTGAGATAATTTTCTTGGGATTGGATATGTGATACACATTTTAAACCAAAAATGATACTATTATATTGAAAATGTACTTTCAGTCTTAATAAACACATTTTGTGTTGGATTGATGTGAGGTTAATTCCAACAAAATGATAAATATATTTTTGATATTTTCACTAATGGTTGGAAATATTATGATCTTGTTTTCATAGTATTGACTATGTGATACATGTTTTAAACTAAAATGTAACTTCTATATTGAAAACAAACACTTCAGGTCCAACCAACCACATCATATCTCAGATTCATGTAAAATCAATTATTACAAATGAAATATAAATTATGGATCATTGTACTAATGTTTGAAAATAATATAACCCTAATATTTATTATTTTTGGTGTTTTTTAAATAAAATAATTATTTTTAATAAAAAACAAGAACTTCGGGTCATATCAACAACATCATGTGTTGGATTGATGTGCGTTCAATTCATACATGCTAAAAATAAATTATGGGTCGTTCCCTTGATTATTGAACAAAATATGAGATCCTTTTCATAATTTTGGATATTCAATGTGTGTGTTAAATGAAAATGTCACTTTTGTATTGAAAACATGAAATATAGGTCATATCAGCCACATTGTGAGTCAGATTGATGTGAGTTCAATTCATACATAAAAAAATTAATTATAGATCATTTTATTAATTTTTTAAAATAATACCAAATTTTTTTCTCTTTTATGTGTATTTGATGCGGGTTTTAAATTAAAATGGCACATCTGTACTAAAAACATGTACTTTAGTTCATATTTTCCATATCATGTGTTAGACGGATGTGTTGTAAATTCATACATGTGACAAATGAATTATGTATCATTTTACAAATGTTTTGAAATAATTTGTTCTCATTTGGTCAATTTTGTCTCTTTGAGAGTTGTTTTAAACTAAAATTACACCATTCTATTAAAAACAATTTGGGTCCTATCGACACATCATTACATAGATTTTTGTACTCTTAATTACTACATGTGAAAAAAATTATGAATCATTTTCCAAGATTTTGAAAAATATTTGACCTAATTTTCTTGGTTTTTAAAATTTGATGTGTGTTTTAAACTGAAATAAATCTTTTTTTTTTGAGGATATGTACTTTGATTCATAAAGAATACATCATATTTCCTATGGATTCATGGTCAATTACCACACATAGAAAATGAATTAGTGTTTTTTCATATATTTGGAAAAACAATTGAGATAATTTCCTTGATTTTAGCTATATGAAATATTTTTTAAACTAAAATTACACTTTTATGTTCAAAACAAGTAATTAGGGTCATAATGACCACATCGTATATAATATTGGTATGTAGTCAATTAAAACATGTAAAACATAAATTATGTATAATTTTACTAATGTTTCGAAACTATCTGAGATCATTTTCTCAGTTATGAGAATGTGAAGTTTGTTTTAAACTAATGTGTAATTTTAACATAATAATTATTAGATAAAAATTATAAAGAAATTTACTAAAAAAATATACAATATAATAAAATTATTAACTAAATAAGTATATTGAAGTCAGTTCCTCATGATATTTGTTTACATTATAACAACATGTATTATTAATATTCATTTCTAAACAAATTTATTTCCACCATTATACTTCTCCAAGAGAAATTGATATAAAAAGAATATAAATGAATTCTAATAATAATTATTCACACCCAAATATATTTCTAATGTTATAACACATACTAGATCAAAAACATAGTAGGTAAAAATGTAAATATTATTTTGGAAAACATTTCATCACCATGTATTTTTCTCACTCATTCCAAGATAAATTTTTTTATTCTTTGGAGTACATAGATCGTAAAAAATATTTGTATTATTAAGAAAATAGAGACAAATAAATTATTATGAAATATTTTTAATGAAATTTAAATAATCTTCAAAAATAATATTTTCAAGGATGTTAGTATTTTTATGGTTTATGATATCTTCATTAATTTTTCAAACATAATATCCACAATTGTTGTTGTTATCATTCTTCATGTACTATGTAAACAATGACCAAAATCAGTAAATTCATTTAAAATATGTTTTGATAGTTAAATATTTCAATGTATACAATAATCTATTTAAATTTTAAGTAAACGATAGGCTTTTTATATTCAACGATTGACTTAATAACATGATTTAGCAAATATTTAGCTATCTATCTTATATAAAAAAATTATTTCTTAAAACAGAACGTAAAAAATATAATTAGAATTTAACCTATAAAATATTGATTATGGTGCACTAAATATTCATAATACACTGAATTTTTGGTCAGTTATATGTATATCCATGTATTAGATCGAAAGAATAAATATTTAGGGCATACATATTTATTGAGATCAACATCCAGTGCATCCTATAAAAATATTAACAAATATGTAGTGAAAAAATTAAAAATATTTTTTATATGATTAGATTAAATAGTTTTACCATTGAATTTTAGGAATTAAAAATGTTTTTTCTTATAAAAATTTATTCTGAAATAGCTCATTTAAATTTCATATCAATTTATTTCAACCCCAATATAATTTCATCCATAGAAATGCTACATGGATTAACGAATCCAAATCATGATTCGAAGGGTTTTCTCATTATATATTAGTAATATAAATTTATTTTGAAAATATGAGTAGTTATTAAATTTTATGTACATATTATATTATTTTTTGGAAATACATATCATGAAAATATACCTTATGTATGTATCCAAAACCAAGACTCACGACTATTCAATCATAATAATATCATTTAAGAAATTAAGACCTACTGCATCTATAATTACAGTTCCAAATATTTTTTCATTATGTGGAATGTTGGATACATATCCAACATTGAATGCGGTGTCTTCATGATGTTTTAATTATTATTTATGTTGTAATAGAACTATAATGGAGATGTAACTCTAGTAAGGTCATTTTTTTCTTGATTGATTCACTAGATTTCCCAGATTTTTCCTTCCATTTACACATCATTTTATACATTTACAATAGAATACCTCACATCAAACATATTTTCATTAACAATTATAGGTGACTCATTTGAATTTATTTTCATGAAAATACCTCATGTATCATTACATTATTATACATCCATTATAATAAATTTCAAATAACATCATTCTCCATTTTAATATCTGAATCATCATGTGAAATAAAAAACTCGGTTCTTGGATCTTGATGTACCTCAATATATGCTATCATGTAATCTTTTGAGAGTTCTTTTTTATTTATCATATCTCTTGGGATATTATATACCATACCCCTTGAAATAATGTAGTGCATGGTTGTTGATAGATATAAGTCACATAAAACATTAACATGTATAATTTTATCAATATTAAACTATTAAAATTTGATTGAAATTTTTTTTGGAGAAAGAGTAATAAAAAATTTAGTACCATAGGTAAGGTATTTGGTTGAGTGAAATGATAACTTCAATGTTAGTTGGGTCATCTAGTTGTACATGAGATGATCTTTATTCCACCACTGTTTTGCTTTAATCATTTCAAATATTTGGTTTTTCCAAACCTAAATAGAATTTTATATGAAATGAATCAATTTGAACCTGTAATCCATTAATAAACTGATATGTATCATCTTTCCATTTTTCTTCTTTAAATATGCACATGGTGACACTCCAAAACCAATACGACTAACATGAAGATATAGTTCTGGTTGTCTCAATGCTACTGAAAGTAGTTTTTCTTCCTTTACGATTGATTCAGATTCTTATGTCTAAAACATATAAAATATATATGAATATAAATAGACATGTTTATGTAATACTATTATAAATAATAAATAATTATTATCATTTCCAGTATTCAAAAGTTTCCTAGATTTATTCATTGTTTTCATCTACTATTTTACCCTCCTTATATACATGACCCTCCTTCCAAAACACATGATGTGGGATAAAAATGGCTTCATATTTCGATTCATCAATATGAATATAAACAAAAGAACATATTTTTTTTCAGATCTCATAAAACTTTTATTATTTTTTTAAAATAGATAGCATTTTATTCTCTAGTGAAGTTTAGTAATTCTTTCATTGCAATAAGATTATATTGGTTTTTAAGAACGTTGTTTATTGTCTACACTGCAATGATATTTCATAAATTAAAAATTTTAAGCAAATTATATAAAATAAATAATATATTATGAACTACAATGCACCTAAAATGATTTATCATTATAAATATTGATGAAATCATTCCATGTTTTTTGCTTTATATTGTGTTCATAAGTAACTAGTGGTTGGGGTTTTACTTTCTCGTCAATATCCCTAAGATGAAACATTGTAAGAAGTGTTTGGAATACTCTGTCGGATTATATAGTGGTAATTATGAAAAATTTAATTTATAAATCTTCTAAAATAAACGAACTCTATAAGGAATAATGAAAACTAAATCAATGTTTCATTATGAATTTTTTAGTGAAATAGAGAATTTATATCATAACATTTCTTTTTTATCTTCCCTAAGTGTTTCCTTTGCAGCAAATTAGACAAGGAACCTAAAATCTATCTCATGTATACTATTCATATTTATTGAGAACACAATATAAATAATAAACATTGATATGTTGGAGTCAATAGGTTAGCCACATTGATTCCATCATCCTAAAATTTTATACCCTTACTTCATACATTGATAATTTAAGTCTACATTATACAACAACATTGTTCTATTTTTTTCAACAACATGATGTTGATTCCCAAATAATTCTCAAGTTTTATCATTAAATACTAGTTTATCTCCAATATTGGTAACATCATCATTTACTGATGTCATTGTCTTCATGAGTTGTCAAACATTTAAATTAGACCCTATAAATATAGTAGAAAACACATAATATTATGAGGGAAAACATAGAATATTCAAAAATAATTTAAATTTCTCATTGAACTATATTTTTTGTAATGTTTAATGGTATATAGATCCTCTATTGAGAATCCAAATTACCTCCTTGTGTTCCCCTATAATGTGAAAGACTTTTTATACATTGGGACTATCATGAAATTATTGTGATCTCCCAATGAAAGGTTCATCCTAAATAAATTTTTCATCTGAACCTATAGTTGTTTACTAAATGATATAGTTTACCATCTTTAATTATGGTGTCTTTATTACATGTAAATTTTCTCAAGGTTTACTAACTTCCATATATTCTTCTAAATAATAGAATTATTGGAAATTACCATACAACTTTCTCAGGATGTGATTCATCATTCTTATATCAATTCATGAAACATATGAAGAATTTTATAAATTATTATTGGTCCCTTCCAAATAATATGAAATCATTTATAAATGAATATATATTTTTAAAGTTCAATACCATTGAATGTGGCATTTTTTTTATCATATGTTAGGCATTAAAGTTTATCTTTTAATGGTAGCATATCTTTCTGGAGACAAAATAGTTTTATAATGTTATTTTCACTGTGTCTGCTGCTATCTTTTAAATTATATTACTTCAATATAGAAAAAAGTGTTGTTTCTTTTTTACAAAAAATATAAATGGCCTCTTATTATAGAAATTTAACATCACAAATAACTTTGTACAATCATGAAGTTCACCTTTAATTTATATATTAATTTATTTCTTATTATCTCAATCATCATTTTCACTCGTTTTCTTACCAATGATCCATTAACTATAGTGTAATTCCAATCAGTGTGTACATTTAGTTTTCCCTTATGTTTATTCCAACATGTAGAGCATCGGTCTATTATATAGCAAATAAAATATTCTTCCAACACTCACTAACTATTTTTTCTTAAAAACAAACAATTTAAACATGGAAAATGTATTTGAGAAGGGTCGTATGCATGAGTTATCACAAAAATGATAAACTATTTTACTCTATATTTACATTTTTTATAATATTAATAGAATTTATCAATTTTCTATTCACAATAATCCTATTATATTCATAAAATATTTATTTTTTATAATAAATTAATAAATATACATAAGATATTCATAATAAAAGGAGAATGTACCCAATAATTGTTATATGGGTAATCGAACAGTTGAATGTTATCAGTAATGATTCCAGAAAATTTATCATTTTATAAAAGGGTGACATGAAAATAATCAACCTTGCATAAAAATGTGGTTATTGGTCCATGTTATCAATTTTATTTTATGTGGGATAAAATGGTGTTAATAAATATATTGTGTAAAAATATCATTCCCTAACATAAAATGTCATATAGTCATAGGATTTTGAAATGGGATCAAGGAGCCTGGAATTTCACAAAATGAATGGATAAAACTGTTATTGATAACAGATGTGACGTTGCATTTTTATGTTAGCCTATTTTTCTTTTGATTTTTCCAGACCATGTATGATTGGAATACCAAAAAATATATTTGTACTATAATCGACTGACATACCCATATTTAAAAAATATTATAATCATCAAGATTGGGTATATAACAAATATCATACATTATCCAAAACCTCATCCAATATCATTATAAACATCCCAAATACATTCTATTAATAAAAATTCCAAAAAATTAGTTATCATGCGTTTCACATAATTGAGATCCAAATAATTTTTATTCCACCTCTTACAATGAAACATATCTTTATAAGATATCTCCCACATTTAGTACTCAAAACCTTCATTGGTATATCCAAAAGAGCATATTCATTCTTAATAAAACCCATAACACATATATGGTTAGGGGAGGTTATAATAACATTTATAAAATCATTCAACTATATTTTAATCTTGTATGTGTACAAAATAAATGTGTTTTAAATTAAAACTTTTAGTTGGTGAGAGTAAAACCAA
This sequence comes from Viscum album, assembly GCA_963277665.1. Lineage (NCBI taxonomy): Eukaryota > Viridiplantae > Streptophyta > Magnoliopsida > Santalales > Viscaceae > Viscum > Viscum album. The sequence goes on from OY728145.1 coordinate 522,866,096, forward strand.
TCCTAATGATAAAAATAGATCAATATAATAATAATATTAGGTACAACGATTCTATATTAAAAATTATTATATTTTATATACTAAACAAGCATGTTCTATTTCAGTTAAAATTAATGAAACGTGAATTCAAAGTATATAATCCAACAAAATATAATTATACATAACACATTAATATATAATTAATCCATAAAAAATTGATAATGATATTAAAAAATTGATAAAATTAAAAAAATTAAGAAGACCGAACTATTAATGAATCCTGAAATACAATTTACACCAATATATAAAAGAAATTCATCCTATAATGAAACCATATTTCATTATATTTTTGTTTCATAAAAAGAATAAAATAATTAATAAAGATAATCTAATGGTCAAAAAAACTAAAATACACAAGGTAATAAATTTTTTTTCAAAATCCATTATGGTTTTAATCCATGGGAGTATAAGGGATACATGGAAGGGAATGGGAATATTTATTTGATTTTATTCCATGTGAGTAGGAGGGATACTTGAATCTTGGAGCTGATTACAAATATGCACTATAAAAACATTTCCAACATATCATTTTAAGTCGCCACATTACATGATAAGTGGGAATTTATTTTTGCATTACATACATAGGATCTTAATGCAATGAGAGTGAGAAATAATAATGAATTATTAAAAATGAATGAGAAGGTGAGGGTGAGGATAAAACAAAAATGGATCATGTTAAGACATATTGGAAAAACCATGGGAAAAAGAGGGATATATGTAACATCGAGCTATCCACTAGATGTACATGTAAAAAACTCTATCTACTTATCATTTTTAGTTACTACCTTACATGATAGTAGGTAAGGTTTTTGCGGTGCATAGATAAGAGTTCCATGCAAGTAGAGTGAGACATAATGATGAATAAGTGAAAATTAATCTGATTGTGAGAGAGAGGGTGAACAAAAATGGATATAGGATAATATTATAGTATTATGGAGAACATGAATAATAGTTATGTGTTAAATATTTAATTCATATCATTGTAATTTTGATCTATATATCAAATATATCTTTGGAACCCTCTTAAATAAAGTTAGTTTATTAGAATAAGAGGACATGAACCATGCATGAGAAGTGATCATATCCTAAATATTATAACCACCTCATAGTGAAGTGGTAGATAATTGGAATATTCACACATCATTGACATGTACTCCATGGATATTTCCCATTATAGGTGAATTGTGTTAAATTATCTTGTTATTTTCTATATTAAATTTCAAAATTTCATTATTCCGAAATGATATAGTTAAATTTTATTGTCTAAACTGAATAAAAAATAAAATTTGGTTTAAATATGGTGATAAGTTTTCAAGACAACCTAATCCACCCCTCACAAGCTATACAAAAAAACTATAGTTTTCAACATGTGGTATCAAAACCACATGATATTTCTCAGAAATTATATCAAAGGAAATTTTCATGGAGAATATTTTGAATGCAGAGGGAGTAACCTTATTTTATGGGTGAAATTTTTATTTATGGAAGAAAAGGATGATATATTATTTAAGATATCATGGTAATGTTGTTTACTCTATAATAATACATCTGACTCAAGTAAGTGATCCTCTAATATGGGAAATGATGGAAGTATGTAACATGATGTGAAATAATGAAACTAAAATACCATTGTTGATTAGAAAAATGTTTATCTAATTTGATTTAAATTTAGTAAATTAATAAAACAATATCTAAATAAGTCTGGTATAAGCTTTATAATATATATGAAGGTAATATAAAAGTGAGAAAATAAAATGTGATTGTTTTTTAATTGAAATTTCAAGAGTTAAAGATGATATAAAATGAAAATTTGGATAAATTATTTAATCATATTACAAAAGATATTAGAGATATTGAGAAAATTGAATATGTATAGAATGGTTTAAATATTATAAATATTATTATATGGAGATTAACATCAACTAAAAATATAAAAGTTTTAGTACATGATGAATTGATTTTTGTTGAATTATCTCATTATGATTCATAGGGTAATATAGATGCATAATAAATGTGAATGAATCTTGAAACATATTTACAATATTTATTTAATAATTTTATATTCAATGATATTGAGAAATAATATGTTCGGGTGGCTGGAATTAAAGAATTTGTAAGCAATTATTTTTTATCACTTTTAAAATGTATTTTCAAAATAGGTAAATGTGGATTTTAGGGAATGTTAATCTTTTCCATACGTTAAATGGATAAATATATAGCTCTGTGGTGCTACTTTTCCAAATAATTTTGATAAAGAGGCGGATGAGTTTGAATATTAAAAAAAAAACAAAAGTAAGGAATTCTTTGGAAGATCCCTTATAATTTATTAAAAAATATTGTATCTTAATATGGAAGATGACATGTTGGAATCACTAAAAAAATCAGAAGCTACTATTAAAGATGATGTTAAACAAGAAATATTTATAGATATTATTTTTAAATTGGAAGGTTCCCTCAAGATTATTGATCTATAAATATATATGTGTATGAAAATTACATTGTTTTTGGATGTATTCTTCAGGTAATGTTGATAAACATGAAGTATAATTTTATTGTCTCGAACAATTAGTTGAAGAATGTGAAAAAATCATATTATATCTAATGTAGTTTTAAATTAATAATTGAATATTAAGAAATATGTTAAGAAAAATAATGACCAGAATATGTCTTTCATGTGATAGAAAAATAAGATTATGAATCTAAAAGTATAAGTTATTTTATTGAAAAATAATGTAGAGTCTGAATGTAAAACTGATGGCCCATAGAAGAAGTTTCAATTAATGAGTTTTTCATATTTAGTGTTAAAATAACGATTTGAAAAAGGAACAAGATAATTTTATTATGTGTTAAATTCTAAAAGAACTAATTTCATGTGAAATACATATCATAAACAAGAGATTCCAATATAAAAAAGAAAGAAATACCATATCAATGTTAAGCAAAAAATATGAATGGATAAATTTATCAACCATTAAGAATTTATCAATAATTATGTAGAGATAAAAATGTTAAATATATTTTGACATATTAAATCAATAATATATTTCCATTTTTTTGTTCTATGGATATAAGCGGTACATGATGTTTAATTATGGTTAAGCAGAAATACATTTTTGAGCTCAAGAGATTGGTCAGCTAATAAGTTGTTGTAAAAAATTTATCTTTTATATAAAAAAATAAAATCATTTTATATAATTTTTTTAATTGATATTTTTGTATAAATAATTAGATTTCAGAAAGAAAATTGGTTGGTATTTTTATGAAAGTTAAAGTTAAATGGATGAAGTAAAATACAATTGTTTTTTTAAAAAACTGATTTTATCCTCTAGAGGAAGAACATTCTGTCAAATATTTTATGCTGTAACGAGTGGGGAGAGATAAAAAAAAGTAAGAAATCATTTGGTAATAAATTGGAAGTACCTTAAGATGATTAGGGAAAAAATTAGTTGATTTTTACTTAAGAGAATTAATAAATAATAGAACCTAGATTTTAGATTTGGTTGTTCATCTTATATGATAAGTAATATATTTATTTAAATAATTTAAATTTAGTTTTTGATGGAATGAAATTTTTTTCAAAATGACGTACCATTAAGGACTAAAGGTAGTGGAAAGAACTAGTTGGATAGAGTTGAATAAGATAATGCATTTTCCCTCTAGGATGATGTACTTAATTATAATTTATTAACCACAATTGAGCTTTGTGACTCCGGATTGGAAGATTCATTCAATCATAAATTCTACAATATCAATGAAAGTCTAAGAATTATCTTATAAATTAATATAAGATAAATGAAAATTTATATCAGTTATATAAAAAAAGAATAATTTTATTATAATATTGTAAGGAACAAATATCTTTCAAAATAATAGGTTAGGCCACATTAATCATTAAAAAATGGATAACATTCCCATTTTAGGAGTTGCATTTGAAATTATTTTCTTAAAGTATGATTGGGAAATTATAGAACCTATGAGAGACATAGTAGGGTAAAATCAAGAACGGTAATGCCCAAAAACACGGAATAATCATAGGAGGATGAATGATGGTGGTGAATCCATTCATAGATCTCCTAAACGTGGTACCATGAGACCACCTAAGCAAGATAACAACACACTATCATACACTACTTAACCTGAACAAGAAAGAAACGAGAGAGGATAAGAAAAAATAACATACCCTATATTCAAGTCATGGTTCATTTGAGTGAATATCGATGGGGAGAAACAACATCATAGGAATTCTACAAGAGCTTGAACAATGCAACAAATATTAGTTTTATTAGTGTTATTTGTAAAGGATTGCAGAGGGTTTTATCTGTGCTTCCAAAAAAGTATGGATAAGGAGGTGTTTTATTAGTTCAAAATTAATAATCACTAAAAAGGTTATATAATTACAATTATAAATATATATATTTATAAATACAGTTATATATATTTAAATATAATTATAAATATATTGATATCATTATTTATATATATATATTTAATAAATACATATAAGTATTAATAATAATATATTAAATATATTCATTATTTAAATATATTTATTATTATTTTATAAATATTAGAATATGGACTTATTCATTTATAATTATATAAATATTTATTAAAAAATTTATACTTATTTATTTATAATTATGAATATATTTATATAATATTATGTATTTGATAAATAAATATAAATATAGTAAATATATTGAGTATTAAAATATATTGATTATAATTTTATAAATATAAATATATTTGTATCATTAAATATATTTAATAAATTAATATAATTGTAAATATAAATAGAGTAAATATATTCATTATTTACATATATTTATTATAATTTTATAATTATTTCATTATATAATTATTTATTTATAATCATATAAATAAAAATAAAAATTATTTTTATTTATATGAAATTATAAATATATAATTTTATAAATGTAGTAAATATAAATTTATAAATATATTTATTTATAAAAATTTATTTACAAATATATTTTTTACATTATTAATGAATATATAATATTGAATGCATGAATAGAAAAAATTAGTGAAATTGAATAATTACAAATGAGTATACATTAAAAATATTAATAATGGATAAGTTTTATTAATTATAAAAAGGATTAAAAAATAAGACATTGATTTATATTGAAATGAAGATGAATATATATTGAAAATATTAACAAAATATAAATAAACATTTAAAAATTGATATTAGAAAATGATTAAATTACAAAAAAATTAAAAATTAAAAAGGAATAAATAATACTAATGTTAATAATACTAAAAATAAATGAATAAACATTACATATTAAAAAATAATACATGAAATATATTCTGTTACTAACTAAAATTCTAAAATAAATATTAAAATGTTATTAATTTTCAAAAATATTAGTTTACTTGTTTTTATATAAGATTTCATTAATTGTGAAAATATTTGTGTTTGTAAAATTAATATATATATATATATATCCCAGTTTGATATATATTAAATTTAATTAATTAAATTATATAATATTTAGCGTCTATTAAAGAAATAAATAATTATAAGAGTGAATAAATTTAAAAAATTAACAACAATTCTTAATTTTATAGATAATTTAAAAAATTTAAAAGTAATATTTACATATTTTATTGAATACAGATTAAATATATAAAATATAACCATATTAGAAGCATTTAATTTTAATTAATAAGCATCTATAAATGAATTTTGAGAATGGATAAAATTACAAACATATTGAACACTAAAAAATTAAAAATGAATTAATTTCATAAAAAATTATAAAAGTATGATTATTAATTAATAAATAATAATAATGTTGACTAAATTTGAAAAAATATTAAAACTTAATAAATTGTAAATATTAAATAAAAATATAAAAAATGGTAAAATTTACACTTTAGAAAAATAATATTTATTAAATATATTATATGAATCAATATAATTATAGAATGAAAATTAAAAATGGAATGAATTTCAGAAATATTAGGTGTCAGTTCATTATATATAAAAATTAATTAATTACGTATATGTTTGTTTGAAATCAATCTAACACACAATGGATATATTTTAATTATAGAAATCAAACAACATTTAATTAAATTCCTATTACTCGATATAATTAGTTAATAATTTCAATTAATTTCTTAAAAATTTTCATCATTTTTAGTAAATATATGACATATTTAATGTAAGATGAAATATTTGGAATTATATAAATCATATTTTAGGAAACTATTACATATATTGATATTTATATATATTGAAATATATGTGAATATATGAATATATATAGAAATATATATGAAAATTTTCTTTGTTCAAAATAGTAATTATAATATTGAATATTTATGTATAAAAACCATTGAAAATTAATAAGATATTCATTTGTTTTTAATTATTATATTTTATTCATTTTGTATATTTATATTTCTTAGAAATTATTTACTACTATTTATAATGTATATACATATTTAATTTATTCATTTTTATTAATACATTTTTCATTAATAAATTTGTTTATAATTTTTTAATTTTTCATTTTTATTTTATTTGTTTAATTATTAACCTTTATTCATTTTATATATCATTTCTTATAGATTTTATTTATTTTTATTAATAATTTCCATATATTTATATTAAATTTCTGTATTGTTATTGACAATTATTTAATTGATAATTACTTTTATTTTTGTTTATCTACTCATTATTAAAATTTATTTGTTTAATTATTTCAATTTATTCATTATATACATGTATATTTAATATATACAAATTATTAATATTTATAATATATATTTATATTAAATTATTTAGTAATTATTTAATTAATAAATTATTTAATAATTTTAAAATATATTAATTTTTTATTTTTTATTTTTTAATTATTTTAATTTTTTAATAATGTTAAAACTTTTAATTTTTTACAAAATTTAAAAAATATGGCACATTGCCCTCAAAGACTGGAGGGATGGGTTATGCAGGAAACAACTGTGCGTGTGGGAAGCATAGGGTGTGACAAGATGTGCATGTGTGAGGGATAAAGCCCCTAGGTAGCATAGAGTGGGCCACGAACCAAGCAGGCCCTTGGGATTATATGGGTGTGGGAAGTGTATGAAAGATCCCATCCCCGCATCAGACTTATAATCCAAGCTTGTAGTAGAATTTTGTATAAAGAAGTTCATGAACATCTGATATTTCAATGTGGGACTACTGCGTGCAATCAAGTCCATTATCAATAATTTTTTCTAGGGTTGGTAAATGATATCACTGTATATTAAACGTTTTGAAGAAGAGACACACAAACACTTTCCATAGAAGGCAATGTTTGGGGGTTTGAAAACCAAAGGACTGATGAGGATTTTTTGATTCATTTTTATTCTAGTTAATCTCATTAAGGCTGGTCATATTTCATGAGCATTAACTTATGAAAATTGATTATAGTTTCTCCATTTGGGGTGCCCCACTGAGATGAAATTCTCATCCCTAATATGTGCATCTTAATTTATGTGAGGACATTATATTTATTTCTAGGTTGAGCTGAAATGCATGATGGATAAGGAAGATGCTCAAGGTTGCATAATCGAGTAGATCCACTCATGTGGAGTATTTTGATAGGACCGATTATACTAGAAAAGGTTTCAGATATTGGGTATTTGGTATGGTTTAGAGTTGGTAGAGGATCCTTGTATATTTATTTTTTGTTTATTTACGTTGTATTTTTGGTCGTCCGCGTGGGGTGACAAACAGATGTGTATAACATGACCATTCGAGTAGTATATTGTCTTTAATTTTTTTACAACATGTAATGTTTTAATTATTGTTATCCATACTCTGATGAATGTATGTTATTGATTTATGATTTTTGGTATATTTACTATTGTCATGCACTATAATATGACAGTACAGTGTCCCCATCATACTACCATAGATCCCCACTGCTTGTTGGTAGCCTCTGGTGTATAGGGAGGAATACTCAGGTCCAATGGGGAACCTGTTCGTTTGTTATTAATAGAGTGAGCTAGACCATGACATTACAATCCATTCGATCATCTTTAAGGAGCTCCGTACTTCTCAGCGACTGAACTTCGATTTCGATATAATTAGTTAAATGTCCAAAGTAGTGATATTTCCAAAAAATCCAAAACATTTTATGGAAACTATGGATTTATAGTGATTCTATTCTTACTTTGAATTATCCTAATATCTTTAGGAATTTTATGAATAGGGTCTTTTGGGATGAACTTATAAAATTCATTGCTGTATTTATAGAAGATTTTATCCTATAATCATAGAGAAAGGAAAATCTTAAAGATCATTTATGGATTTTTTCGAACAACTCTAGAAAGAAGAAACAATATGTTACAATATGAATGTGTGGATTTTTGCTACATAAAGTATCATTCATGGGTAATGTAATTGCAAGAAATGTCATATTTGTGAATCCATCAAATATTTATGTTATTGAGCAATGTACCTAAAAAATATATGTAACTAAGATCCATATGTTTATTAGGTTAATAGGACATTAATGAGAATTTTTGAGACATTTCTCATGACTATAAATCCATTGACCATGTTAATAGAGAAGGGAGTGATGCTACTTTGGATAGAGGAATGTGAAAAAAATTTAAATAAATTTAAGAAAAGGTCGGTCACTACACCTATATATATTCTTACCTATAGTGGATTTTTTTTAATATATAGAGATGATTCAAAAAAGGTATTAGGATGAATCCTATTTTATAATTAAATGGAAAATTTGTATTCCTCATGTTAATTGAAGGCACAAGTGGGAAATTACTTGACACCTGATATAAAGCTTGAAGTAATGATCTTTACATTAAATATTTGGTGACATTATCTCTTTGGAGAAAAGTGTGATATATTTACTGATGAAATTAAATTCAAATATATTTTCATACAGAAGGTGTTTAATATATTCTAAAGAATATGGTTGAAATTTTATGAACTACCAATACATTACCACATGGCGATGGGAAACATAATGGATGATTCTTTGAGTAGGAAAGATTATGTTAGTCTATCCATGAATAGGATCTAAAAATTTAAAATAACCACGTAATTGAAAAGGAAGAATCATTTAGTTGTTAGGGAATGTTATAAATCATATCATTCCCTAATACCAACTCAAACATATCAAATAATCATAGAAATATGTTCTGGAGGTATATAAAAAGCATTAAAATACTATAGAGATTAATTTTGATAATGATAGAGTTAGGATTTTTAGAACATGGATATGTGCTTGTTCAAAATTATAATTGAAGAAGGAAAATTTGGTTGATTCTCATATCTCATCCTTCTTTATTGATTCTGGATGAAAAAAGATATATCGATATTTAAAGCAGTACTTCTTCTACTATGTATTGATGAGTTATATCATAGAATAGATATATCGATATTTGGTATTCCAGCATTTTAAGGCTGAGTGAATAAATTCTATGGATATGTTGAAACCATTACTCATAGAAATATATAAATGGGGAATCATTATGATGGATTTTATCATGGAACCATCTAAAACATATTAGATATGTTATGTTGACATGGTGATAGTCAATCGCCTTACTCATTCAATGCATTTTATTTTTATCAAAAAATATGTATTCCCTGGACAACTCACTATGATATAAACAAGTGAATTGCTAATGTCACATGGAGTATCACACTCTATATCATATAATTGGTATTAGTTTATTACCTCAAGGTTATGGATAAGGGTTAATAAATTATGGGAGAAAGAGACATGCTTCATCATTAATAATCACCCTTAGATAGATGGACAACCTGAGTGAATTATTGAAACTCTAAAGGATGTACACAGATCTTTTCTGATGGAATTTCAAGGAAGTTGGGATCAACACATCTCATTGGTAGATTTATCATATAAGTTTTTTTCTGTTTAATATTTATATGAAACCATATGAGGCTCTGTATAGGAAGAGATGCAGCACTCCAACATGATGAGATGCAATTGGAGAAAATAAATAGACATGTCTTGACCCTGTTCAATAAATTAGGTATATGTATAAAACTATTCAGAGACATAAAAAATAATCAAACTATTCAAAAAAAAGATTTATGTAGAAAATCATTAAAAAGATATAGAGTTTTATGTACCCCACAAGTTTTTACTCTAGAAATATTTATGGAAGTGGGTTATGATATTTTGTAAAAATTAGATTCTTACCATTATGTACAATAGTTTCGTTGAGATCCTTGAAAATTTTAGATCAGTATTTTATACCTCATTACTCCCTCCAGACCTCTCCCATATTCCTGATGTGTTCCTTGTAACATTATTTATGGAGAACACACCAAAACCATCACATGTACCAAACATAGAAGTCATCAAACCAAGTCATGATCTACAATATGAGGAATAACCCGTGGAAATTATGGATCTATGAGATAAGGTGTTGCGATACCAGACCACTAATCTTGTCAAGTTTTTTAGGATGAATCATAATTTCAAGAAAGCTGTGCGGGAACCTGAGGATGTAATGAGACAATAGTAACCTCAAATTTTATCATATTTGTAATACAATTTTTAGGAAATTATTTTTAAATAGAGTATAATGTAACATACAGTGATTTTAATGAAACATAATATATTTAAATAAATATGGTGCTTGATATATTTCTACTCATGAAAAACTGAATAAAATTAAAACCATAGTAAATTAATTGAATAAATTTTTAAATTGGGTAGATATATTATAAAATATAAATTTTTGGGTATTATTAGAAGTGGCAACATTATGACACCTTGTAAAAAAATATATTAACATAAGTTTCATTTCATAAAAGTAATTTTATTTTCCACTCTTGAGTTTCAATATTAAAATTAATTTCTATCAAAATTTAAACTCGAATTTGATAGAATAAATTTTATTTTTCAATTCCAAATATAAAAAATATACCCGCATGAAATTTCAAGATATTGTTTAAAAAAAATTTAGATGAATTGTGAAATATACATATTTCTCCAAAATGATGAACTTTCAATGTTTATCAGTATATTATAAAGAATTATACATTTTATTGATAATATATATATATATATATAAGGAATAATTTTTTTTATTTTAAATATGTTTTAATAATTTACCAATCCTATGTTGAACCTTTTAGAACAAAAGTAATATTTGAATTCTAATAAAAATTATTTTGAACCTTTTCATTTATTTAATGGTAAAATTAGATTTTTATATTTCTTTGATAGTTAAATAATTTTTTTAGAATAAATTTTATATAATGAATATTTATATGGTTGGTAACTATGTCTTACACATATGTTTTATGATTGAAAACACACTTTTCCTAAAAATTATCTTTACAAAATATTCACGTTTATTTTATAATTAATGTTTCACATCATAAAAATATTATTTAATTAAATGATTTAATAATTTGAAATAAAAAGGTTCAAAAGACATAAAAATTTCAATTTTAATTTTTTCCCCATTAAAATTAATTACTATGGTTGGAATTGTTTACCCAGTAAAACTAATTGTTATAAAAATTGATTTACAAAGGGGATATGGGAAAACAAATATGTTAAAAACATGTTTCAAAATGGATGGTTGAGGTTAAACTCAACAGAACCATTTCCCCCCTCCTATTTTTTTTTATTTTCGGATCCTTTTACCATTGAATGGTAATAGATCTCTATTGAGAATTAAAATGATTATTCTAAAAATTTTCCTCCTCTTCACTTATTAAACGGGATCAATTCATCCACTTAATGTTAGACCATGAAATTTCTTCCCAATACTCTGCCATTTTGTTCCTCCTTTAACACTTTCCAGTTTAGTTAAGCCTACAATTAAAATTATTTATCTTGAGGATTCTATTTCCTAGTATATTTTTAATGTAAAACCCAATCTCTCAATGAGGTTAATGCACTTATGTGAAATTAAAGTGTAAATTTAATGGATTTAATAACTCAAACATACTCTTATCAATAATATGACTTATTATTAAATTTATTTCCTATATTTTTATAAAAAATATATATTTTACAATAATTTATCTATTATATATATTGGAAAAATATTTATTAGTTTAAATACACTTCCATGATGTGTTTTATTTTAACTTTTTTTACGAAAACAATGGAGGATTTTTGAAAATCGGTTCATAACTATGAATTTTACATCAATGAATAAAAATTGTTTTCCAAGAAGAATATTTTGTGAATTTTTATAAAATTTACACTATATATTCAAAAGATATAACTTCAAGGGAGTAATGTTTCAAGTTTTACTCTATATTTTCTTTAATTGTTTGATTATTTTCTATTATCATGTTTTCAAATTAAATTGATTTAATTAGATTTTTTATATTAAATATAAATTTTATTAAATAAATTTTTATTTACATAGGATATTTATTATATTAAAGGTGAATTTTTTTCAGTTAAAAGTTTTATGAAACCCTTTTTAATTTCCTTGAGTTCATTATTATATTGAAGGAGGTTTATTTTCCATTTAATGTTTTACAAAGCCCTTTTTTCTATGGGTTCTTTATGAAATGTGAATGATTTTCATTTAAATGTTTTTTATAACTATTTTAATTACATGGGTTCATTATGATTTGTTAAGTGAACTATTTTCATGTGGGTATCATTAGTATGGATAATGACGGGTGGGGCCATATATTTCCTTACAATGAATTTCTTAAAAGATTAAATATATTAAGTTATGTATACATAGATGAAAATTAGTTATTCAATTTCATGGGGGAAATTATGTCACTCGAAATTGTTATAGCATAACTTATTTTTCTAACACTAATATTGTATCATATTAATGATAAAAAATATGATATAATTTCAAAACTAGGATCCAAATGTTTTGTGTCTTGGGAAAATTAGGAAGAGACCTAAATTTTACATAATAAAACAAAAATTTATTTGATTTATTCATATATAGATTTTTAGTGGACATTGTTTTCTTTCTAGAACAAGTAAACACCAAAGGATATATATCAATGAATGTGTTGATCTAAAATCCCAATAAGAAGATAGAGAATGACATGAATAAATAAAACATTGGGTGGGAAAATCACCATCATTGTAACATAAGAATGGTGTCATCATCATAATAATTTTATGAATATTTAAAAGTAGGAATTTAATTTTTAAATGCATAAAAATGAAACATCATGTCTTAGTGGTCAAATACCATAATTGGTTTTGAGCAAAGCAAGAATCATGTTCACCCATAACATATGTAAAAAATCATAACATTATCATTGTTAACAAAACTATAATCCTGTTCAAAAATATTTTCATTTATCTTATGAGATATAAAACATTAAATAATTCTTTACAACAATATATAATTTAGGGAACACCCATCACATCATAACATTTACATAATCCTGCATTCCACAAAGAACATATAACAATCTTTTCAATAAAATAACCCATAGAAAAGAAATTAGTTTAATTAGAATATCATTTTAAAAAATTCATAAAAAATTCATGGTTCAAAAATAAATAAAAATGGAATAATATACATGGAATAAGAATCATCCATCTTGAGTTAATAATAAACAATCTCAAGATAAGTAAAGGGTGAGTTTCTTATAGAAAGGAAATTTCTTTTGGAAAAATAACTGAATTTGTCACAAAATCATATTGGAACATGTATATCCATGAAAATTAATGTTATAAAAACCGAAATTATATTTAATGAATATTAAAAAAACATCCACTCTAAAATTTTTCACTAATTATGATTAACCCAATGAAAGGAAATTGGGTTTGAGAATCCCCTTACCTTATGTCATATTTCGTTCTTCACATTAATATTATCTTGCACTTTTCTACTTGAGAACCTCCATATGGAATTTAGATTTAATATTTTTTTGAAACCAAAGTTTCATGGATGTGGGAGAGGGGTTTGGGAAGAGGAATGATTAGAAATTGGACAAGCGTGAAGGATTAAAAGGTTTGAGGAGAAGATACGATGATGGGTGGTTTTTATAGGGGATAAGAGAGGTGTTCTCTGATTACTCTACATTCGGTTATGATGTTTTCTCATGTATATGAATATTTTTAACATTATGACTAAATATATTAACAATTTAATGATATTTCGTTATTATATTCTTATATCATCCATTCATCATCTATGACTCAATAATTCATGTATTTGTTAAATACTATAAATTATAATATTTCATTATTCCCCAAATACTCAATTATTTTTTAGAAATACCTAAAACATCACCCTAATTTTTTTTATAATTATAATTCAAAAATGAACTCCATTTTATGAAAATAAATTTCAAAATTTGAGAAATTAAATTATGAATTAAAATCATCCTTTACTTGTAAAATACAGATTTTAAAATTATAATTTATTTTATAACAATTTGAAAAATCAATTAATGTATCATAAAATTTATATTATCTCCATAATAGAAAAAATAATAATTTATGAATTTATTTTATGAAAATAAATTTTCTTTTTAATCATTAAATTAATTATAAAATTTTAAATAAACATTTATTATTTATAGAAATAACAACACTTAATTAATAAATTTTAAAACATTTATTTACGTATACTATGATATAATTATATAATTATATCCTTGATATGATGTATGAGGATTATTTTTTTACTTTCATAGATGAGGATATTATTCATTTAGCCGAATTACTATTCATAATGACCATATTACTATTCCTAGGGTCGGGATACTATTTCGTTGAGAAAGATTCCATAATTTCTTTAAATATTATTTATTTAATTATTAATTTATGATCATTATGTTTTTATTAGTATTTCTATGCTATGTATTTGTTTTATACTACATAACAAATTTATAATAATGGAAACAATTCAATTGATAAAATTTTAGGTCATTACATTCTCCCCCCCCCCCCGTCTAAAATTTCTCCCTCGACAATTTGTTTTATATAAACATGATAGGGTATTTATACCTCATCTCTTACTCCAATTCCCATGTTCCCCCTTCGTACATATGGTTTCACCTTAATACTTTGGCTAGGTGAGTATTCTTTTGGCATTGAACTTTATCCCTATGATCAAAGATCTTCACTGGATTCTTCTTAGAGGAAAGATCATTTTCTAATTGTACCACCTATGGATTTAGTACATGTGAGGGACCTATTATATACTTCCCCAGGAGGGATACATGGAATAACATTTGTACAAGAGACATGGTTCATGGAAGTTCTTATCGATATGCCATAACTCTAACTTGATCAAGAATCTAATAGAGGTTGATGTACCTGAGACCTAGTTTTCCCATATTCACAAATATCATGATCCTATTTCATGGAAATATGTGGTGTAACACCATCTATATAACCTTAAACTATAGGTCTCATCAAAAATTATATTCATAGATTTTATGTTGACTTTGAGATACCTCAATGTACGGTTAAATGATTTTAAACTTATCCACAATTTTAATGACCATTTAAGGTCATAACAGCTCATGTTCACCACCTTCACATCATCATGCTTTTTTATTCATCTTTTCCCATAAATGTATTCATATGGATCGATTTTGATGCTCGAGTGGAAACTACTATTTTTAGAGAACTCATCCAGATCCATACACTGGTTCCACTCTCCTTTTAATTCCATATAACTTGATATTAACTTGTCTTCCAATGTCGAAATAGCCTCCTCATATTGGAAATCAATTTGAGGATGATAAGTCTTACTATTCTTCCTATTAGGATTTAGAGTATGTTGGATACTTTTATATAACCATGAGTTGAATATCAGATCTTGATCAGATACAATCGATTGTGGTACTCCAAGTTGCATTACCACTTCTCTTATTTTTATTCATGCAAGTTGATCTAGTGATAATTCATCTTGAATTGTGGAAATATGAGTTAATATGATCCACAACAACTCATAGAGAATGGGTTCCTTTGTATTTATTCAATATTCTAGTGACAAAGTCCATGATGATGTTTTCCCATTTCAATATTGGTATGGGTAATGGTTGCATCATCCCCTTATAATTTTTCCTTTCAACCTTCACGTACTGAGATACTATTCACTTTGATGTATATTTAGTGATCTATTTATTGATATTGTCCAACCAATACTTCTCTTGGAGATCAAGATACATCGTTGTAATTTATTGATGAATAGAGAAACATGAGCTATATACGACATTCTAAAGATAATTCTTTTTCTCAAAATAATTTGGTAAAAATAGTATTGAACACAATATTATGAATACTTCATTATAAATTTTGAACTCTGAGGATTTCTTCTTTCTAAATTTATCCACCTCCTCTTTAATTTCCACATTATTTCTTTGAGTATCATTTAGTTTTTATATGAGGTATGGTTAACCAATAATTTGAGAAATGATTGCTGATGTTACTTCCATAATCACTCTCATATCTATCCATTTAAAATCTAACAAGATTCGATCATTATTAATTGTCTTCATTTATAATGTTGTAGGATTATTTATACTTTTCGAATCCACCATTTTATTTTCTTTTCCAAGTTGAATGTGGATTGACCAGTCATTATCCTTGATGAGATCTAACCATAATCACTAGAGAATATTAAGATCATTCTGCATGAAAATATATTTTAGGATCTTATTCTTGGTATATATTTAAAAATTCCTCCTATATAGATAATGCCTCTAGATATTGAACATGAATATCGGAGTTTCCTACTCCAAATCATGAATGGGATGGGCTTTATCATGAATATTTCACTGCCTTGAAAATTAGGGTATA
Source organism: Viscum album (assembly GCA_963277665.1). Classification (NCBI taxonomy): domain Eukaryota; kingdom Viridiplantae; phylum Streptophyta; class Magnoliopsida; order Santalales; family Viscaceae; genus Viscum; species Viscum album. The sequence goes on from OY728145.1 coordinate 522,882,928, forward strand.
AATGTAACATTTTGCATCAATACACAACTGAATACCTTTTTTAAGCATCACTGTTTACCACAAATAGTTCCCAAGTGATCATATGTCTGAGAACTCACATCAGGATAAGCCAATTTTTTTATTCGTTGAAGTAGTCGTCTCATTATATAGAAAAGAAAAACATTTCTCTCTTTTGAGTAATCTTTGATAGTGGGTTTGACAATCCTAAGAACATCTTTATAAATCATTGGAAATACCTTGCTAGACCATGGAAGTTGTGGATCTCTATTACAGATGTTTTCTTGGTCCAGTCTTTGATTGAGTTTGTATTGGAAGGGTCTAAGAATATTTATTTTCTCATGATAACATGGACAAAGAATGACAATTCCTCCATCTAGAACTCGCATTTACTATACTTATTATAATGATTCCCCCTTTGAAAAGTCTTTATCATATTATTCAAACGATCCTCATGTTCCCCATTTCCCTTTGAGTATATCAAAATATCTTTAGTAAAGACCACCAAAAATTTATCATGGTAATATGAAAATACTTTAGTCCTTACATCCATGAATATTGTTGGGGAATTAGTGAGTCTTAAGGGAATCACTATGAACTCATAATGTTCATAAGTCACTTGAAATGATGTCTTGCGAATATCTCCCTTCTTCACCATTAATTGGATATATCTTGACTGAATATCCACCTTATAGAAATAAAGGGACCCACATATTTGATTTTAGAAGTAATATATATTTGGAAGGGGATAATTATTTATTATTGTGAATTTATTGAGATAATTATAATCAATAAAGATGGGCATTGATCCATCCTTCTTCTTGATTATGAAGAGAGATGCACCACATGGTGAAGTACTGATGTGTATGAAACCCTTGTCAATATTCTATTCCAACAAATTCTTCAGTTCTTCCAACTCAATGGAGGCCATTATATAAGGTATATTTGATATAGCCATAGATCAAAGAATAATTTCAATTGAGAAATCAACATCTAGATCATGAAGAAGATAAAGATAATCTTCATGGAAATCATATTTTTAGTCCCATAAAATTAGAATGTACTTGATCATGATCATATAATTTATCTTAATAACTTGAGTTAGATGTTAATTCTAATAAAGAAATAATATCCACTATTTAGATAATTATACTAAAGGAGATTCATCCTCCCCCTTCAAATTATAATGAATTGGAGGATTCCTTGGGATGTGAAGAGTGATCTCCCTTTCCCCATAGTTGATTTTAAATTTTTATAATGATAGTCAGTCTGTGACCAATATAGAATCAAACATCACCAGATGAAGTAAGACAATATTCTCTTGGAGGTTTTGTCCCTACAAATTACCCTAGTAGGAGTTATATACTTTGTATGAAATAATTTCCCCATTTTTTCTCAAAGATAACTCAAGCTATATATATTGACATAGTGGTTGAGTTTTTCGAAAAAACATGAATGATATTAATGAATGCATAGATATAAAATAAAATATCATGTTAGAGATTATTGGATAAATAACCAATATACCTATCACCTCATAATTTTTAGGATACTACCAATCAATATCCATGGAATAATATGTCCCTTTATCTTTTGAATTGGGTGTATAAAGATGCTAATTATCCTCATAGTGTCTAGGTTTAGTGAACTAGAAATCATAGTTAACCTTCTCTCTACAATTAAAACATTTAACCATGGGTGGTTATCTCTTTTACTCTACCACATAGTCCTACATCATCATGTCTTTTTTGACATTCATAAGCTTGATAACCTTATCTCCCACACTTGTTGCATTTCCCTACCCATTTAAGTTAATTCACATTATGGTTCTTCCCAAATTTTTTACATGTGAGTGATTTAGTTATCTTTAAAACTTTTTAATTAGATCCTCCATCTTGAAAATCAATCGTTTTCCAAACTCCATAGAAATGGGACCATTTTACAACCTCCATCTCCACTTTGAGAGAATATCTCAAAAATTCTTCACAACTCCCAAAACCTCAAATATTTAGATCCTTTAAAAGGTATGGTTTTAAGATACTAAATAATATATCTATTTTTCAATCACATTTGAAAACAAAACCCAAGGGATACGTTTAAATCTTTGTGAAATGTCCTTTGTAATCCAATACTTATTCCCCTTCCTTTTCTTCATCTCTTTGAATTATCTCTCCATATTTTTCTGAAGAGTTTGATTGAAATACTTATTCTGAAGTATTTTATTAAAGTATTTCCACTCTATTTATAAAATTTAATCCTTTGTCTTGGTGTTCTTAATCCACACCTACCATTGTTAAACCCCTCTATCTAAATGATAAATGGCCAAAGTGACCTCCTCCATCTCAAATCAACGAAGCACCTAAAATATCTTCTCTATTGAGTTGACCCACTATTCCACAACTAGTGGATCAAAAGATCCACTAAGAATCACTGGTTATTTCCATAAAAAAGGATATATATCTAGTTTATACCAATTATTGGATAAAAAAATTTCAAATTATTTAGGTTGTTGTTCGTAGCCTGAGATAGGTTTGTAAGCATCACCTTGAAATTTTAAACTCTACCTCCCTAGGGATTGGGGATTTCGTTTGAGAAATTGTTACATTGTCCCTCATAAGAGTTATTTTTGTGGATTCACTTAGATACCCATCTTCTAAAATAGAAAAGGGTTGAGAAAAAAATAACTCAACAAGTTATAAATAGATAATTTATTCCATTGAAAATTTAACTCAAAAGGAATATCTTATGGGATCCCTATTTTTATAAATTCTTTATAATAATTCACCCTGGGTGCTTTTAATTACTTAGGATCATATATAAGGGTTTACACTAATGTTATAAATTACTAATTATGAAAATAAAAAAAACTGCGCTCTGATACCAACTATAGTAGCCCTGATATTTCCAACATTAATTTTTCATGATTTTAAATATAAAAATATAATATCATTAAAAAACCAGGACCCAAAGGTTAAGTGTCATGGGAAAATTAAGACCATATATAAATTTTACATAATAAATCATGAACATTATATAATTCCTTCTTCTTTAGTTACTTAGTGACACTTTAATTCTCCTTAGTTAAGTAATCACCTAAGGATATATATCAATGAATTGGGTGAGATAAATGCCTAGAAAGAGGATAGAGAAAGATAGAAATAAATATAAGATGGGGTGAGTAAAATCATAATTATCATAAAATAATCATGGTATCATCATTATAATCATGATAGAAATAATTATACACTGAAATGGAGTATTGAATTGAAAAAAAGAGACATCATGTATTATTGGTCAAATACCATGCAATGTTGTAAACAAATATTGCATCATGTTTAAGCATACCAAATGTGAAAAATCATTAAATCAATATTGTGAACAAAGATATAATAATGTTCACACATATTAAACATTATCTCATCAATTATATAGCATTAACCAATTTATTGGACCACTATATAATTATAGGATCAACCATCACATAAAAACATTTATATAATCATGCATTCCACATAGATGGAATAAACATTGTTTCCATGAAATAACCCATGGAAAGAAAATGGGTTTCATGAGAATTTCATAAAGCATAAATTTCTGAATAAACCTTGTGGTTCCCAAACAAATATAATAGTAATATCATAATTGGTATAAGAATCCTAAATATAGATTGAAGAAGATACAATATCAAGAGAAGTAAAAGGTGTGATTTTTTTAGAAAAATGGGTCTTCTAGAAAAATCATTTCGTTTTTCTCAAAGTCATATTGAAATCAATATATACTAGAAAATAAAAAGTAAGAACAAAGAAATTATATTTGAGGAATACTAAATGAACATCCACACTAAAATTTGGATTGAATGTGTAATAAACTCAAATAAAGGGAATTGGGTTTGAGAATCTCCTGACCTAATTCCTGAACGCTTTCTCTACTTTATTATTCTCTTGATCTTATTCTCCATGAGAGCCTATTTAAAAAAAATTATTTTGTATTTTGATGATATAAAAGGATCTTGGACGTGGAATAAAATCTTAGAAAGAGTATTTGGTAGAAATGTGAGAAGCTACAGGGCCTAGAAGTTGTGAGGAGAAGAAGAGGTGAGGGTGGGATTTATAGGGGAGGAGAGAGGTGTTTTTTAGTTTTTTGATTCATTAGTTTATTATTTGGGCTCAAGGATATGAATAGTATAAGCCATATCTCTTAAATATTTTCAAAAATAAAGGATTATTTGATATTATGGGATTACATTTGACATACATTATCTATGACTCCATATTTCATGTATTTGTTAAATATCGCAAATTACTGTATTTCATTATTCCCAAAAGATTAAACTATTTTAGAAAAATATCAAAAACATCACTAGAATTATTTTTTGACATGTAGTACTAAAATATAATCAACATTTTATGAAAATAATTTTCTAAATATGATAAATTTAATTATCATATAAAATCATCGTTTATATGGAAAATACCAATTTTAAAATTATAACTCATTTTATAACACATTGACAAATTTAATTAAGGACTATTAAAATTTATATTATAATCAAAAGACAACAAAATATTAGTTTATGAATCTATTTTATTAAGATAAATTTTCTTTTAATTTAATATATTAATTATAAAATTTAAAATAAAAATTTATGTTTTTCTAAAAACACCAACACTTAATTAATAATTTTGAAAATAGTTATTTATATATACTATGAAATAATTATATACTATTATCATTTATAAATTGAATAACTTTTATTTTTTTACTTTGATATATGAGTTTACTATTATATTTTTTGGATTTCTATTCATATTTATCATATTACTAATCCAAGGGCCAGGTGACTATTCCATATGGATAGGTTCATTAATTTCATTAAATATTACTTATTTATTTCTTCATTTATGAGGATGAGGTTTTTATGGGTATCTCCTTGATATGATGGGTTTTATACTATATAACATAATTATAAAGAAGGAGACAATTCTATTGATAAATATTTGGGTTCTTAAAAAGGTTATGTACATGAAGATACAATTATGTTGTATCACCATATTGGGTGAGATTTTTTGATCCATAAAAGTAAAGTTTCATTATGCTAATGGTATTACAACAGTTAAATGATGTTATATATTTATATCTTATGATCTCATGATTCCTAGTTTATTATAAAAGTTTATATGCCATGTTGTGACTATTACGATTCCTTATTGATATTTTTCATCATTATGTTCTTATTTTATATCCATTAAAGAATATTTTTGTCATATGATTGTCACTAAAGATGATATAATATTTCAATTATGAATATATTTTTATGTTTATAAACTCTTATTTTGTGAAATGCTTATTGATCCCTTATTGAGCATTTGAGGTCAGCCCTTTTCTGGTGTTTTAATTTTTAATGTTATGAGGATTTATTTTTATAATGAGATATTTAAAAGATGATATAGTATTGTACATGTAAGAATAAATGATTGCAATAATGGTAAAATAACATTATTAGGAAGATTTCCCCCAAAGACACTACACATATATATTATTAGAATATAATTACTATTGTTTATGAAATGTAATGTTTTTATCATGTAAAATATGTAAACCAAAGGCATGTTTATCTTTTGTAACAATAATGATGACGATATAAAAGGTTCATGGAATAGTTTTAGTATAATTGAATTATAGGAATGAAATTATTTTAAATATTTAATATTGTTAATTAAAATATTTATTCTATGAATAATTGTAGCAGGGGATGTGATGTTCATTGTATATAATTATAGAGTAATTGAATAGATTTACACTCAATTATTAGGTAAAAACAAGTTCTATAGAACATAATAAAAGTTTACACTATAAATTTATCTATCATATTTTAGTTTTACTAGATATTAGGCTGTTTCAAAACTACTATTAATGACAATGTTGTAGTAAATATGAAGAATAACTCTTCTACATAATAGAATGATATTATTATACAGTTTTTATTATTTTTTGGTATTGAATACTGTCTGTTTCAGACTAATGTTATAGGTAGTTTCATTGGGGAGGACCTCTACACTAAAACCAGTCAAGTGGAAAAAAATTCTATAGAATAACATATTATAATTCACCCAAAAAAGAATATTAGGTTTGAATTTATGGTTCTATAAAATGAAGTACCATATGAGTTAACAAATTAAATACGACTCCATCATGCCACATAGTTGAATTCTATGTCGTAAGGGTTGAATTAAAGATGGAAGAACTAACATTTATAACATTGATTAACATAGAGGGTTTTGCAGTTATTATAACTTATGAAAACTATATTTTTAATTTCAATGAATGAAATTTTATAGAAGATAATACAATGGCATAATTTGAAATAGGAGATGTTGGATGTTAATTATAGTTTGAATTTAAATTTTTAAATTCCAACTATTCTCATGAAATATGGATTTTTTCTAATAGAATTAATAAATATAGATAAAATAAAACAGAGTAGATAAAATGATGTTTTCTTGAAGAAGAAGAAGAGTAATTAGGTCTTCTAAAAGTGGAAAATAAGGTGAAAAAAACATGTGACACCTCAAAACTCTAAAGTAAGAACATTGTATTTGAATGAAAGTATGAAACGCAACACCAAGGGTGTCAGGAAATATAATATCAGGATACTTTACAATATATTTAGAATTTTAAATAAAATAACTCAATTATATAAATTTCAATGCACATGATACTTATTTGATGTGAATCGCACGTAACAATAGGTTTCTTAAATGGCTTGTGTTACACACAATATCATGTTTTACCAAAAAAAATATTTTATTATCATATTATTATTTAATATAATAATATTAAAACTATCAGTTAAATTATAGTTTATGAATATTATTATCTAACTTATAAAAATATATGTTTTCTATAAATTTTAAATGAATCTATTTGTTACAAATTAATTATAAATGTATATAAAAATGAGTTGAATATAAATGAAATGTTTTTACTCTCACAAGGGTGTTTTGTTATATGAATTAAAGTAATTTGAATTAGGGAGTGATATTAATGTAATATATTAAATATTCTATCAAAAAAAATTTACATTCATCAAATATATGTTACAGGCATAAGATAAGAACAAACACAGTTTTACGCAATAAAACCTATACGTTTCAAAATATAGTTTCACAAATTTTTAATAGAGAACCTATTTTAATCCATTTTTTCACTTTTATAAATTATATATTTAAATATAAAGTTAATATTTGATATTTTAAATCCAAAATAATATTAGGGTTATTTTGTTTTATTTTTTGGTGATCTTTTATTTTTTATGATTAGTGAAAAATAAGGAATTTTAATTGAAAAATAACGTTTCCTCTAATTTATTAATAAGTTTAAAAAATATATTAAATTTTATTTAGAGTAAAATTATATAAAATATATATAATTTAATATATTTTAGGTCATTGTAATTGATTTTACATTGTAATTGGATATAAAACATATAAAATGTTTGTACATTTCTACATTAAAACCCCATATTGTTGTGCCATTTATGGGATTAATTTTGAATCAATTTTTTCCACTTATGTAATTGGAATTTTTAAAAATTAATTAAAAATTTGGAATCATAATAATTTATATTTTATATTAAATTCATCTTATTTTTGTAATACTTTTTTTGAAAATGAGTAAACTTAATTAAAATGGTTTAGAGGAAAATTAGCTCACAATGGACTAAACTGTAAACCAAAGGCCCAAAATGACCTAGAAAATTTTCTAAAATCCATTGGATAACCATATTTAGACCCGATAATCCATTTTATCTAATTAGTATCATTATTGGAGCCACATGACATGGGAAAACCTTGGTGGAATTCCTGTTTCCAAAATATACTAGAATGTCATTCTACCACTATAAAAGGATGTCACCCCTATCACTTATTCACACCTCTAAATAGATTTGGATCATCCAATATATGTCCAAATAATATCCCAAAATCTCTCGCCTCATTCTACAATCCCAATTTTTTGTTTTAGGAAATGTATATAGCAATTTTGGTTTAAACTAAAAGGAGTTACCTAAAATAGAGGTAACATCCTTCCACACGCTCTTTTGTTTTATTTACTTTATCCGCCCCCCAAATATTAATATTACATGATTATAAATTAAATTTTGTATCCTAAATATACATATATATTTTTATTCTATGTTTGTACCAACACTTATAGAAATTTCCATCTAATGGGTAAAAAAATACCATTTATGTGTACTGTGGACTACTGCCTAGCGAAGTGATGATTGCTTGTTCTCACATTACAACCTATCATAGTGGAAATTATGATGGAAAAACCATTTTTAGATGATATATATGATATTGATAGTGTCTTTATTCTTTTTTAAATATTTTTTAACTCATAACATAATACACTCTAATTGGTGGGAACACGATAACATCATATGTGGAAGTATGGACTACCACCTCCTCAAAATGATATGATTCATTCACACGATACATGGAGTGTATTAGGGATGGTTTTAAATAAAAATATATGAAATATATAAAAATAAATATGATAATTTAATTATAATATATATATATATATTATTTTCAAACTTTTAATATGAGAGAGAGATGAAAGCAGCGTTCATGCGTATGTATAGCCTACTATCTCTATAAATAGTGAATTTCATTTATTATCTATAAATAATATTTATTATTATAAATAAATATATTTTTAATATATATTACATTTAAATTAAGGTTTAAAATATATAGATGCTGAAAAAATGATCTAATTAAAATTAACAATAAGTGACAAGTAATGACATAATGAAAAAAACTAGGCAACTAATACACTAAATAGTGAAAATAATGAATGATTATTAACATACAGGTACAAAAATTTACAATAATATAATGTATGATATTTTAAATATGATTATGGTTTTTTAATAAATAGTTAAAATTATTAAAAAAATTATATCAGAGGTTAATGGATGTTCTCCCAAAAAAAACATAGGGTAAGATTCCTTCATCAATCTTTTTAAATTCATATGATTAATGTAATATTAAATAATTACATATTTACTTGTGGTGTATATAATTACCATTTTGATATATTATTTCATTAATCCTTTTATAATCATGTTTATTAAATTGTTTCTTTAAATTTTGTTATCTAAAGTGTTTTGACATCAAAATTACCAAGTGGTAAAATTTATCTTTACAATATCACATTCTTTTGTGATTGTTAAATTTATCTCGAAAAAATAACTTAATGTTGAAATTGTTTCTTTGGAAATAAATATTTTTTAGATATCTATAATCTTAATTGATCAGTATAATTAATGCATATAACATATACCATTTTAAAATATGGTGTGTACTTGAAATTTATTAGATTATCTGAAGAAATATTGAAAAACCTATATTCTCTATTCAATATAGTTTTTTTATAAGGAATATTTTTTATTAATTAAATTGATTACATGATATGGGGAATGATTTTGACATTAATTTAGAGGTGTTTCCAAGTATATATATATATATATATATATATCCCCTTTATGAATCAATAGGTTCTCATTAGAAAAATTAGTTTCCCAAATTAAATAGGATTCTACCTATAGTTTACAACTGTTTTGAGGATAGATATTGAGAGTCAAGGATTTAATGTTTCTAAGACATGATTCCCAATAATTGATCATTTCCTTCATTTTTGTTTAGTATTTATTTTCCATGATATTTTAACTATGAAAAAAATTTATGGATGCATTTCATTATCAGTTTATTGATTTAATAGAATGTACTCTCAGTTTCTTGTGTTACCACATTGATTATTCATTATCCAATTATTTTTATAGTAGGTGTTCTAAGTTATTTACCACGACATATTGTATAATTCTCGTTGATTCATTATTTCTTATTTTTTACATACCCTTACTAATAATTTTATCTCACCCTTACTTTAATCTTTTCCCTATGTTATGAAGGGTAATCCTTTGAAAGCGTTTAAAGGATGAAGTATATTATTATTTGTAATATATTATGTTTTATTTTTGACTTCCCTATGTAATATGGGTATCATGTATGTAATCTGGTTTTCCAAACCTATTAAATTGTTTGGTCCCTTGGTATTTGAAGCTTATACCTATGCCAATATAATAAACTAATTCACTAGCTTCGAGATTATGTGGTCATGGTGTTACAGTTGGTATCAGAATCAGGTATAAAAACAACCTTGGGAAGTAGATTTAGGAAAAAAAATATATTTGGAAATATAACCCTAAGATATAATTTGATGATAAGTATACAATGACATCCTAGAATTTTTGGAAGTTATAGATTATGTTGGTATTCTTAGAAATGAATCTATGTCTAGATACTACAAGTGGACATGACTCTAACATAGATTTACGTTGGGGTAGAAAATATGAAAATTTGTGTCGGGATTGACCTGAGTGTAACCTAGTACATGGCAATGAGCCTTACTATGCATCTGGTTTGACACTCATGTGGGATACTCTTAAGATAATTCAAATTTTCTTTATAAACCATTAATAATGATTTGAATAGGAAATGTCAATGAATTACATAGGTCAAAAAATAGATGAAGGAATGACTTATGTTGAAATAAAATAGTTGAAGTATTTACTTTGATTCTAGAAATAAATTGTATATGTACTTATACCAATTGTACTTTTCTTGTAAGAATCATGAATCTTATAAGGATTTTTAAACGTCCATAGCACATATTTCATAACTAACTTAAGTGTAATTGATACAATCATGATATTATGATATCATGGTTGTACATTTGTCCTATGTCATTAAAATATTTGTAGGATATATGTGATTAAGGATACATTGGAATAAATTCATGGTAATACAACTCATTAGTTTAATATTTGTTATTGTGGAAAATATATTTGTGGAACAATGTTCTTAGATTTAGAGACATTAGTGTAAACGTATTCATAACCATTCATGTTTTTATGGTAATTAATGACATTTTAATAATATTGAAAAATATTATTTGGATTTCAAAAAAATGTTCAATTGAAAACCAAATTGAAAATTTTATTTAAGGCGTATATTTGTAGGATGTCCATCATTATTTTTGGAAACATAATAGGAATTATATTAATTTGATTTTAAAAAGGAAAAACTATATGTTTGTTGAAAATCCATCATATATAATAGGTCTATTGATCTAGAACCCTTGACTGAAGGGAAATAAGGGTTCCATGCCTCCCAATGGTCTATGTGACGTCTCGGTAAAAGTGTCACTATTTTTAGTTAAAAAAATAGACGAATAAATATTAATGATGAACCATTTGTGTTATATTTTTAGTTTATAGATTAAATTATTAACAATATTTGTTTTGGTAAATAGTTATATAAAAATATAATGACTTTTTATGGGTACTAAGATCCATTAAAAATGAATTTTTCAAAAAGGGGTTCATTTTAGGATATCCATTTCATAGAGTAAGGTATGAATTATTATTTTATAAAAGCTCAAAAAATGATTTAATTGTTCATGGAAAATTTTAACATATTTAATAAGTATTTATCCTTACAATCATGGTCAACAAAATATTTCCTCAACATTATGAAAACTATCTTAAAATAAAATGTTATCATAATACCCTAATTTTGGTTGAATTGATGGCCTTCTAAATTATCACAAATTTATAACTTTATGACCCTCAATATTCCATTTATAATTCACTTTTTGGTGATCTATGAACTTAATAACTCCCTATAAATATTTTTTATTTTCCTGTAAGTCCATAATTTCACATTCCACTATTGTTCTCTTACTTAGAGGCCCAGTTATATGTTAGTACATGTGACCTTTGTAATTCCCATTCTATCATTTCAAGATGATGTTTTAAGAACCCTTTAAATGATGTAGGATATTAACATATAAAATTTCAAAAAATCTCATAGATCAAACATAAATTGCACGAATATAATTTATTTAAGGATGGAAGAATGTGACGCCGCAAAAATCTAAAGTAAAAACATTTTATTTAGCAGCATGTATGGAACAGAACAAAAAGATAATAACGGAATGTAATATACCCATAAGTAAAAAATATTTATAATTTTAAATAAAATCAATATACGACATAAAATTTAATGCATGTGATACTGTATTAGTGTGTGTCAGACGCAATAATGTGTTTCTTTAATGGATTGTGTCACAAGTAAGACAAGGTTTTAGTAAAAAAATTATATTATCATTATATTATTATTTAATATAATAAGACTTAAACTAGTCAATAAATATGACTTTATGAATATTAATAAATTACTTCTAGAAAAATTTGTTTTTTCACAAATATAAAATGAATTAATTAGTTACCAATTAAATATAGATTAATATAATTACCAGTTAAATATAAACGAAATGTTTTTATGCTCATAATGGTGTTTTATTCATTAAATTAAATTAATTAAAATTATTGACTGATATTAATGTAATAAATATATATATATATATTAAATATTCAAATAAAATATTTTTTATGTTCTTCCAATATATTTGATTGGCATAAGATAAGAACAAACCCAATTTTGCACATAAAAACCTATAATTTTCAAAAGAAAGTTTTACCCCCTTTTAGTAGAGAACATATTTTGATTAGAATTTTTAGAAATTTTATAAATATTATCTGTTGAAATAAACTTTATTTTTGAAATAGTAAATCCAAAATTATATTTGGGAAAAAAATTGGTATTATTCTGCGATGTTTTAATGTTTGATGAATCGTGAAAAATACTAAATTTTCATTGAAAACTACTTTTTCTTATAGTGTATTAATAAGGCTTAATTATATTTAAAATTTGTTTTGAGCGAAATTACATATAAATTAATACATTTTATTTCATTTTAATCAAATTCACATTGAAATTTTATATAAAAACATACCATACATTTGGTCATTTATACTTTAAAACCCCACATTATCGGTCTGCAAGATTAATATTAAATTACTTTATACCACTTATGTCATTGGAATTTTTAAAATTTTATTCCATATTTTTAATAATATTAATTTAAAATTTATAATTATTTTATTTTATTATTTGATACAAAATATTAGTGAATTTGATTAAAATTAATTACTGCGATTAAGAGACAAATTAACATAACAAAGAAATAACATTAAACATAAGGCCCAAAATGGAATTGAAAAATTTCCAAAAAGGAATTTTATATCCCTATTTGTACCATATACTTCAATTTATTTAATTGTGACCATAATAAAGAAAATATATTTAAGTATCATTTATGAATACCTACGACGTACCATCACCATAAACTGTGCATTTTATTTTTTATCTCAAAATATTATATATTATTGTAAATACATATATAGTGGATATATATTTGATATTTAACTCATGGTTTAGAATATAGACATTATTAAATCATTATCAAATTAATAACAACAAAAATTATGTAGTTATAACATGCTAAAATAAGTAGGTAATTAACACCGAAATTATTGAAAATAATGAAATATTATTTATAAAAAGGTAATAATAAATTATAAAAAGATAATATATGATATTATAAGAATGATTAGGTTTATTTTATAATTTATTATCATGATTAAAACCGTTATAAATGGGGTTGAAGGACTTTTTCTCAAAAAGAAACTCAAGGTAAGATATTTTCATCTCACTTTTTACATCTATGAGATAAATGCATAATTCCACACTGAATTAATTTATGTGTTGTATATAATAACCATTTTGATATATTATATATTTTATACTTTTATATTTATGGTATTTAATTTCTTTATTTGAATTATGTCATCGGAAATATTTTTTACTAGAAAAGTTTCTAGTGGTAAAACATATCTTTAAAATCTCATTGTCTTTTGTGATTATTAAAATCCTCTTAAAAAATCACTTACATATAACAATTTTATATCTGAAATAAATTTTATTTTAGATATAAATAATATTATGGAATGGTTTTAATTATTCTAGAAACCATATATAAATTTTACATATATTGTGTACTTGATAGTTATTTAATCATCTAGGGAAATATTGATAAATCTGTATTCTTTGTTAAATACTTATATTTTATAAGGAATGTTGTTTATTAATTAAATTAATTACTCATTATGATGAATTATTTGGAAATTTTTTGTTAGGTGGAGCTAATAATTAAAATAGACCCCGAACAGATAGACATGTTCTAATGAGAAAAATTAGTTGGGCAAATTAAACAAGATACTACCTATAGTTTTAAACTATTTAGGGTATATATATTTAAAGTATAGGTTTTCATGTCCCTATACAAGAAATACATTAATTAATCATTTAATTCATTTTGATTTAGTATTTATTTTCTATTATATTTTCACTATAAAAAAGCTATTGATTCCCTTCATTATCAAATTCTTTATTAAATGGAATGATTTTTCAGTTTCTTACATTGACAAATTAAATATACCTTATCTAGTTATTTATATGCAATGTGTTCTTAGTTATTTACAAAACTATGTTGAATAATTATCATTGATTCATTATTTATTTTTTTGTATTTTCCCTTAATAAACATTTCAGCTCTCCCATATCTTTTTTTATTCACCAGGTTATGAATAGGAATCCCTTAAATGAGTTCAAATGATTCAGTTTATTAGTATTTGTTATGTATTATGTATTATTTTTCATTACCAATATAATATGGGTATCATTTATGTAATTTGATTTTACAAAACTACTAAATTATTATGTCCCTTGGGATTTTAATCTTGTATCTATGAAAATGTAATAAAGTAAGGAATCATCTCTAGGATTTTGGGGTTAGGGAATTACAAAATAAGGGAATTAATAAGTTCTATTGTTAAAGAAGTTATGTTTTTTCTATTGGATATATTTTTATTGTATATATTAATTTAGGAGATGTATTAATTATAATTCATAGTCATTAAATAATTTAATTAAGAATAGATAAGGTTTCTTTAGGATTATATCTTAATAAAGAACTATTTTTCCTATGTATGGATGCTTTTTTCATGTATAAATGTTTACTTTTGATAATGATAATGTGTTTTCTACGTTATGTGAAAATAGGATTGAGTATTATCAAAGACATATTTTGTTATTTGAAGAAATAAAAGATAGAATCATTGAAGAATGTCTATATTTCCAATAATATAATCTGTAATATTGTTTTGTTCTATGTAAAGTAAACATTAATAATAAAAGAGTAAAATCGACTTAGAAAAAGTTATTCATGTATTAATAATAATTCAATATAGTGTTTGGAATTAACTGTAATTTAAAAAATAAGATAATATTATTCATATTTCAAGTATCAATCATAATTAGACATTTTTATCCTTAAACTACGAGGAGAATTGTAATTAAATAAATAAATAACGTCACTAAATTAGTGTAGAGAGGATAGTTAGGGGGATTTACCCTTGGTAATCAGTTTATATAAATAGTAAATGATCCATGGGAGGTAGTGAGCTCATCCCTAAATCATCTATAAAAAGTGAGAATTAATGAGGTTTGAATTTCTCTAAACATTATATCCACATAAACAATGAGTTATATTGGATCCCCGATACACCAACAAAATATTGAGTGTATTCATATTAGAGTATCATTTTTTATAATTGAATAAAGTAAACATATCTCTATCCATTTAATTAAAATTCTTATTTCTATGTGTTTGTGATAATTAAAAATAGAGGTTTAATTTTTCCCTTTTTAAGGAGGTAGTATGATAAAAAGGTAACTATAATAGATGGGGAAATATTAATGATGTTTTTATTCTACCAAATCCTTGATTCATCCAAATTTAAGAGATTCCTAGGTCAATAAATGAGGTATAAGAGCCTACATGTTATGGGGAGGATTCCACCAAACATATTTTAGCTATGAAGTCTTTTAAATATTTGGAATCATTTCTAGTAAATATTTGGTGGATGAAATTTAAAAAATGGTAAGAATGAGTTCATATCATATATGGAAGTACCTATTTGAATTTGTGAAAACATTTGGTGATTTTATTTTTTTTAAGTATACATGGTATTATATATGTTTCAGATTAGAGAAAATTGGGGTTTTATAATTATACTAAAAAGAAAAAATAATTCTCCAAATTAAGAAGTATTTGAGGTGATAATTCACTAGAGTACATAAAAATAACTTCGGTTGAAATATGAATAATTATATGGTGAAGAATTTGTTTTGGGAGGTGAAAAATATATTTCATTTACTTGTATAAATTTTTGGATATTTAAATATCTGAATATGAATTTCAATTATTGAAGAATTTCATAATCCATGATTTAAGAATAAGTATAAAAAATTGGGTATTCCCAAATAGGTGAACAAAGACAATTGATTGAACATATTTGAATCTAATAGTATAATATAAGTTTCTTGTATATATAGTGATGTAGTTCTCAAATCACTAGAGTACTTAGTTGATGTCAGTAGAGAAGAGTAACCACAATATGTGATAAATCTAGAAAATATTTTTGTATTAAAAAATAAGCTTCAACATTTAAGGATTAATGTAAAATTATGAAAGGATTATGAGGAAAATAATTCATCATATATTGAATATTGAGAGTAATCCAACAAAAATATGTTAGAAGAAGATAAGGCCTCAACGGAGTTAATTACATAAATGAAAAAAATAAGCTAATAACATGTACATGAGTTTAAATTGAACCTGTAAAATGAGAAGCATCAACAAGAAAATTTTAATGGACTATTAAAAGAATGAAATATAATGATCAAGAATATTGAAGAATGTATTCATGTTTTGAGGATTAAAATATTAACTGAAGATTATTTTCTTAAAAATTTACCCGATAGTAAGGTGAATTCAAATATAAAATCAATTTAAAAGAAGAAGAAAAATTGATGATATAATAAAAAACATAGTAAGAAAATGTTAAAGAATTGTTATTATTTTGGAATATTAGGACACACATTGTATGAATATAATTATAATTAAAAGATAAAAAATAAAATGAATTTTACGATAATATCAGAAATTCATATGTATATTGAATGGTAAAAATATTTTGTTGAGAGAAGCTATATTTGATCAATCTGTTCTCACATGGAAAGATACAAAAAAAACTAATAAAGGTGACATGAAGATATTATCCTATCCTATGATAAAAATGAGTCATGGAAATGAAGATGATATATCTATTCCACATAAAAACATATTTATTGAAATGGATGGTTTTAAATTTGAAAAGAAAAAAATAAATTACATTGGTGAATTTGATAGATTGTTCACAACATCTACTATGGAAAGAAAAAAAGAATGTGGTGATAATAAAACTGAGAAATATTTATCACAATAGAAGACGTTGTAAATGATGTAATTATTTTAATATTTCTCGGTTTTGTACTATGATATGAATTGAAGGAGAAAAGATCTAGATTTTAATCATTAGTTGAAAACAAGTGGAGTTTCTCTTACATGGATAATGAATCTTGAAAGTGAAATAACAAATTATTCTTTTAAGTAGGGGGATTTTATTAGTGACATAATTATCACAAATATAATTAATATCAAGATATAAAAGAAAATGAATGAATGTACCAATATCTAAAATGAATGTAGTTTATTTGGTGTTACATAGATAATGTTTTGGAATAAGAGTAGAAGAAAAGTGCTGGCATATCATGAATGACAACAATCCTCAAATTTAGGATGTTTTAGTTCACCCATATCCTTGAGATGTGTATATATTACATGTTTATGAATGATTTAGGGGGATACATGATATATGGGGTGTGTGCTTCCAAATTCAATGGATTTATATTAACAGCAAAAGAGACATTGTGTGTGCAATAATAAAAGGTCATATTTCACTATGTGTGAAATGTAATATTATTATTGTTGGATTTTAAATAAGGTATCTATTTAAACTAGTGATATCAAATATAAGTGGTTTTATTATTGTTAATAGTGGAAATATCCTAAAAAGTGTTAGGTCCTAAAAAAATAGTTCCCTGAAATATAGAAATATATAAAGTGATATGAAATTTCCAATGGTGTCATGTAACCAAATTTATTTATCAATGATAAATCTGGAAATTAAATATTGAGGTAAAGTGGAACAAACATTGTGGATTCTAATCTATGTTGAATAATATTAATGGATATATTTATATAGTTCCATTGGTATCATGAAAACATTCAATATTCATAAGTATCAGTAAGAAACGTGTTCAAGTGGTTTTAAGACACATTATAGAAAAATGGATTTTTTAAAGAAGTAGAAAACATTATACATTTAATGTGTATTTTTTACTGAACTAATAAGTGGTATTATATGATTATTCCCAATATACATATAATCCACAGGATGAAAAAATAGTTTTTTCAACAAGGAGGATCCCTATGATGAAAAGTTATTAATGATATGATACCCATCCAAATATAGATATATTACAGAGAAGTTGGTCTAGACTATAAAATAAATATTATCCTTATCTAGAATTATATGAGTATACATGTGATATAAAGGATTATAGAGTACATAAATAGGTATCATTGGTTTCATATTTAAAATCGAGGTCAAATAATTATATTTGGGGTATATATCACGCTCTTATACTTAAAATATTTACAAACTAACAATTTTGTGTTAAAGTGATTAAGTAAACATGAATATTATGTTGAAATAGAATGTAATGGTTAAATATGAACATATTGTATGAGAAATAGGGAGAAACAAAAATATAATTAATTTTATTAACAAAAAATAAATATACCAACATTGAGTTCCGACTTAGTTGGATTATTTTTTTTGTTGATGGATCATTTCTATGTTGTAAGTAAACTATACCTAATTATCCTTTGTTAAGAATGAAATTATCATTGAAGGGGAATAGGACTTTGATTGACAGGTTGTCAATAGAAGGCACAAAGTTCTGATATTTTTTCTTCTAGTGGTATGTCAATATCATTAAAGGTGAATGTAAGTAAATATTTTATTCCATATAAATATTAATTTTCTCAATGATGTGATATAATGATTATTTCTCTTAAAACTTATGTTAAATAATCATGTTGATCAAGGGGGGGGGAGTCTTTTTGTTAAAATTAGAATAATGGAAACATTAGTTTTTATTTAAAAGAGTGGATAAAGATAAAGGTATGGGAGGATGTTAAAAAAATAATTTGGGTAATTTTTTTTCAACCATAAGGTTTTGATGGATTTTTTAAAAATATATATTAATGAATGGTTATATGTTTTGAGGTTAGAATTCATTGAGGTAGAAATTTTTGTTGAAGTGTTGTATGGAGTTACAAATATGTTTCTGGTAATTTTAAAAGAGAGATATTGGTGAATGAAAATTTGATGTTATTCACAGGGATTACTATGGATTCACTATAAGTCCATTAGTATTTTGAGTGGCATGAAAGAAGTGTTGAATATATGTAGACATGAGAACTTATAGATTCACTAAGAGTGTTATCGAAATGATGTGGATAATGCTGTAAAGTACAAAAAATTATAGAGGATGTTTGGTGTCATTAAATATATGACGATTTTATAGGTTCATGAAACATTTGATGTATAATATAATTTTATTCTTGGAAATTATTATATGATGTTTTTTTTGTTAATGGAAACATTTCTAAGTTGAAAAATTGGAAAATTGAATGTGGTGTCCGTTGGAGATCATTCTAGAATATTGGATGTTATTTAAGACGAAATTGAATGTACCCTAAATGTTCTACTCTATAATAGAAAACATTAATCCAATAAAATTTTTACGATATTTTCTGTCCTGATAGAAATTTGGTAGTTTCCAATCTCAAATCAATGTCTACACTATATTCTAAATGAATAAGTGTAATTCAGTTCAACTGAAAGAGGCTAAATCAAAATGTGTCTATATTTGGTAGTGAGTGGAGTATAGTCCTCACCAATGCTATAAAATATTTCACCATGGAGGGCCTCTATGCAAAAAATAGTCAAGTAACAATATTATACATCATAATGGATTATAGTACTCTATAACGGAATATTTGTTGAGATTTGATGGTTTTGGAAAATTGAGGATTCTCACACAATAGTACATGGTCTACATTATGATGCTTTGATCAGTTTGGGGTTAAATGATAAAACATTACTCCAACATGTTGTAAAGTGGTATATTATGCTTTTAGGGATGAAATACAGATAGTTAAAAAAAATTTGTCAAAGATTTATCATTAGAGTTTTATAGTTAGTATAATTTTTAAAAATTACCTATTTTAATTTGAATTATTTAGATTTCATTGATAATAATCCAAAGGCTAAATTTGAACTGGGATAAGTATAATGTTAATTATATTTTGAATTTAAAATTTCAAATTAAAAATATTCACAAGATTTATAGTAATCTGATGTGAAGAATTACAAAAATCTGGGATATAAGAAAACAAAGTATATGGAACAATGTGTTCTAGGATGATAATTTGAACTGTGTACTCATAGAGAGGAGAAGTAGGTGGAAAAAATAAGGTAATTATTAAAGATATATATTGAAGAAGTTATGTGTCTCTATT
Source organism: Viscum album (assembly GCA_963277665.1). Taxonomy (NCBI): domain Eukaryota; kingdom Viridiplantae; phylum Streptophyta; class Magnoliopsida; order Santalales; family Viscaceae; genus Viscum; species Viscum album. The sequence continues at coordinate 522,903,493 of OY728145.1, forward strand.
ATAATAATTCTAATTAATTATTATATCTTATATAATGTAATAATTGTAGATCGTATTCATTAAGAATCAAAATTAAGTATAAATAGATATTATACTAGATTACAACTGATGGATGATTACTTTTTGGAGTTTAATAATGTAGTGTGCATGTCTGAAAATTATGGTTTGACAAATATAATGTGTTGTATATATTACTAAAAAATGGGTTTGAGAATTGTCCAATATTTATCATGTTCTTTGAGTAAATCGAAGTCAAAATGCACTAAAGAATATTTCCATCGCTAGGAATTTTATATTGAGGTTTTTTACTCATATTTAAAATAATATTGAATTGTCAATGTCTCAACTATAAATACAAAGAGTTTTTTATATCTCTAATAAAATTGGATTAAACATTTAGAATTCACTGTATAATAAAAAAATATAAGAATATGATTCATAATTCAAGTACCATTCTTGAAGGGACCATTATAGACATAAACTAAGAAGAAACCTACAAGTTTATAAATAGATACCTACACCAAACTAATGCACAAAGGAGAATAATACATAGATACCCTTGGGAATTATTGTTTTATCCCTAAACCATAAAAATTTAGTGAACCTTAGGAGGATTTGAGAACATCCCTAAATTGTGTAAAAAGATAGAGACTTGTTGAGGGTGACCGTATACAATCATTTTATCCACAACAAGCAGGATTTATATTAGATCCTTGTTGCCAAAATATAATCAGTAGTGTTTAATAGGTGGAGTAACATTTATATAAGTGAAAAAAGTAAAAATATCTATCTCCATTGATATTACATTTCAATATTTGTCTGTTTTCTATAAAAGAAATATACTTGTTCAATTGTGTTCCGTATAATGGAGGGACATGATTGTGAAGTAAGGAATTGAGAGGGAAAAAACCAAAAGAGTTTTTATTCTACTAAAATCATGATTCACCCCATCTTATGGTGTCTTAAGTTCATATACCTTACTAAAATTTATGTGATCATTCATTATTTTTATTTATTTTTAGAGTGTAATTTGATGGTAATGAATTGAAATGATTAAAAAAATTTATATATTTTATGCTTCATTGAATGAAGCGAGGTGTTCCTAAAAAATTCATTATAAAAGAAATAGGTATTTAAAAGGTATAAAAGTGTGATTCCTTTTATATTTTTTAAGGGATTTGTTTCCCAATTTGATATGAAATAATCATAAATATATACATAATATATCATTATACATGGCTATCCATTATATTTGAAAATAAATCAGACCCCCATAACCGATAGGTTATGTGTACTTTGATATTAGATACGTAAATAAAATATTTAACAAAATGGTGCACATTTATTATATAATTATATGTCACTTAACCCCCTTTCTAAAAATATAATACGTTTTATTCTTCTGCATATTTTAGGTAATCAAAAAATAATAAAATAGAGAGATTAGACACTCAGTGAGGGGTAAAAATATGAGATATTAATAAGAATAACATAGCAGAACATAATGGAGATAATATGTGAGTATAATATGAACACATGGCTATAAGAACATATTCATGTTATAAGACCATAATAAGAATAAATCATTACTAATATAATATTATTCATAATCATGAATCATAATATAGAATTTTTATCATAATATTAGAAAAGAGGCCTAAAATTTGGTGAAAACATAATTATTGAAAATAATATATGTTATTAAGGCTCACTACTGTGACCATAATGTCAGAGATGACACACATGTACCAACACATAATGGACTAGAATAACCTCACATATACTATAATATAAATTATCACGTGATATAGTCTTTACCCAATTGATTACAGAGCTAAATTATATCAGAACTACATATCACATAATGATAAACCATACCCATGTGTGCCATATGAACATAGAAAAAATTCCAAAACACATCATAACATATTTAACCCCTAAGAATGTATTTTGTGTAAGAAAATATTAATAAAACCTAAAAATAATTCATCCATATAATGATTGTTTATGATTCCTTTAAAACACATGCCTTGTAGATGTTAAAAACATTAATGGTTTTTGATATAAATTAAGAAAATGATAAATAAATTATTTAGGAAATTGGAAAAAATATCCTTTTCATTTTGATAATATTTTTATGGAAATAATTTATAAATAGATAGTTACTAAAAATTACTTTTAAGAATAAAAACCCAATAAAAGAAGATTCATAAAGAAATCTAAAGGAAATTGTGGGATTATGTAACTGAATGGATAAAATAAAAGAAGAGAACTTAAATGGTGTTTTCACAATTTTATAAATAAGATAATGTAAAAATAATGAATCATTAAGAAATCATATATATTGAGATAACAAAATTCTTAAAATAATCTAAACAATATAAAAATAGAGGAAATAAAATTCAAAAATGAAAAAAAATAAAGAAAATCCCTGAAACTAATGTCATTTTGGATGAATTATATTACAAACCAACCCGTGTCATGATGAAACATCACCCAAGATGATCCTCCACATTATTAAATATCATAAATAAATCGAAACATGTCACATGATAAATAAAAAGGAGATAAATTGTTATAGTATAATGAAAAAGTAATGAAAGCAAATGCAAGAGACATGCAGGGATAATAAAAAGAAGACTAATTGAAAAAATCCCAAATAGGTACAGAACACAATTTATGTGTGACCAAATTTCACTATAAATATATATTATAAATAAGGTCAAAACATCCAAGAGAAGAGGAAGAACTACATTAAAATTTTCACTTTACTTGAGTCCTATGAAACCACATCTACCAATACCCAATCACATAAGTTATTAGTGAACAATAATTTTATATAGGATACCAAAAAATTATATACAATGTCAATACCATTTAACCAATGGTTCTATATTTTAAAACAATGAAGGTTTTTAAAGAAACTTCAAATAAAAAACCATTTTTTAAATATTCTTTGGTTTCATTAATATAATTACATATTTACTTGAAACTAGAGTATATCAAGAATGTAAAATATTCTAGAAATACATAAATAGTGATTTCTATAGAAATACCATAAAACAAACACGTGATAAATCAAACATGAAATAATACTATCATTTATAAAACAAATAACAAGTTGGGATCTATCTTGTGGAATTATAAAATATAACACATGATGGAATATTAATCTAGGAAAACTATGAGTCATACCTATATTTAATATTAACATAGTTAGTTAATATCATTGGAATAACCCCTGGTGGTGCCACAGTCTCTAGGTTGAATATGTACATAACTTGATTAACCCATGATTTCTAATATACTATGTTTATAAAATAATTTAAATTAACCACAATAACAATTTAAAAATCATTTTCACACGAAGGTGTCACTTCCCCCATGCTTGAAAATCCATTTTAGAGTCAAAATCAAATTGAGTCCTTCCATAAAACACCAGAAGTGAAAAAATTATTTTTTTAAAGAAAACCCACTTCAGGAAATACTTTTCTATGACACCTAGGATTCATTTAATTAAAAAATTAATAATTGATATCAAATCCATAAATTTATAAAATAAAACCAAATGAATGTAGTAGAAATTTTGGTAACTCATAGGTTAATACCATTATATATAGACTCTAACCTCAATAATTATCAATGATTACTTGTTATAAGATCTCTTAAAGGAGAATATAAGGATATAAAAAATAATAATGAACACTAGAATCATTATACCAAAATCAAAACTCAAACACATAAACATATCAATAATCCATTGTCCTTGTAGAAGAAGAAACTCAATAGAAAATATAGATCATTAATTGATCTATGATACACTTAGCATAACAGAACCAAGGACTTAGATGAAACTTCAATATATAAATTATCTTGTTTTAGAGGGCCAAATTCACAAATAGAAATCCTACAATGTAATTTGGCTCAAATTTTGTTTGATGTGGTAGTTTTAGAATTCAAATAGGGATTATATGAAATAGAGTTATTATATTTTCTTTTCCCTTCATTTCCCTGATCATCCTCACTGTCTGGCCATTTGCATCCACCAGCTTTTTGGAAGCACATTAATGACTACCTTGGGGACTAGAAGTACCAATAGATTGGATTTTAGTAGAAATAATGTGTATACCATTGGATGCCATATTTTTTGGTCAGTTTAGTTCTAATATGAACTTTTTACTACCAACCATCCATCGCCTGGACAGTATCCCTCATCAAAAATCTAAGGGACCTCCTGTAGCTATTGCTGCTACAGGACCTTTTCCATTGCTAAGATAAACTCTTTATCTATCTATTGACCTCTAAAATAATAATAAAAAACACTTTTATAAATTCTTAAAGGGAATTATTGACTGGAGTTTAATTTTTATTGTTTCTAAGAAAAACAGAGAAGCAATATCTCGAAGTGGTGTAGGCCCAGTGCATCCCCTTGGACTTCCACTGTACATTCTTACAGAATTAACCCCAAGATTTCATAAATAACAAGATCCTCATTTGGGCAACCCAAATGTGCAAGTATGTCTAGAATGATGTTTGTATCCCTCAAAATATGATGATATTTATTACCAAGTTTAATCTCTATGATGTATATACAAATCAAACATATAAAATTTCACTAAACCTCAAGACGTCTCTAAATGGACTTCACTAGAATATTGGAATCAAAATCTATCTCTACCACCTGAAAATTATGCCTCCTAAAAATCATCATGACTGATAAAAGAGAATGTGCCTCTGCACCTAAAAAGGTTCCCCAACCATATAAAGTTCTGAATTCTATAAGAACCAAACCCCATAGGTCCTAAATAACCCCTACACCTCTTTCCTACTAAGCATGTGTGGTCTGTCATGAAGACCATCAATTGATGATGAAAGTTAGATCCCCTAGAATAGAATACCCATCTCGAATAATAATGATATTAACCATATTTGAAGAAAAATAAAATTCCTCCTAGAATACAACTAAACATGGTTATGAGCCTCCCATATAGTCCAACATATTGTTGCAAGAATGACATGCATTCAGTTTCCCTTCATTAAACACCTTGAAACCAAGACACCGTGTACCCCTGGGGGAGAGATTTCCCATTTGCGATACATGGTTAGAGTAAAATAAAGAACAAATATATTGTTCCCATATACTCTAAAATAACATATGGTTAGTAGTTTTAGACTCTGTATTCTCACAATAGTAACATCGAGATGCTAGTGGGATCCGTTTTTTGGGATATTCTCTTCTATCAAAAGTGCCTTATATATGATATTCCATATGATGAAATTCATTTTAGAAGGAATCTCCTAACACCAGACCATTATTGGCCACTCATCATGAGGATCCTTTGCATGATTCAATTTCCTATATCCCCAAGTGCCAAACTTTATCATAGATGACCCCTTGAATCCTAATTTATCCAGTTAATCATTTATAATAATACCTTCAAGAACATTAAACTTGACATGGTCAATAACAGACTACTAGAATTCAGGTTTAGTGCAAGCTTCCTTGAAGGATATGTCTTGGTGAGGGAAACCTGAAAAATATAGTTTCTCACCCGCCTAGTTAACCTTCAAATAACTAATCTCCCCTTTGCCAATAATTCACCTAGTTATGTCAGAAAGGACTTCCAAATTCGAGAGGAAATAGTGAGATAGGAACAAAATCTGAGAACCATGAACATCATATGCCTCCCATTGGTGTTTATATCATTTCCTTAAGAATGAAGCCCACAATGATTGGCCCAAAATAATATCCCAATATAATCAACATTGTATGCCCTGCATGGCATCCTTGAAGTCTTGTATTACCATGCCACCTCCATTAACCGGTCTAATCATTCACAACCAAGAGGAACATATACTACATACCATTTAATTGGTATCCCACATGAACAATGTAAAACTTTGGTCAATCCTCTTGAAATCCTCTTTTGGAGGGTGGAGCTGCGAAAAAACAGGCATAAGAATGAATGTAAAGACACTGTTGACCAATGTCACCCTTTTTTCAAATGACATAAAATTATTTTTCTAGCTCTGAATCCTACCTAGTAGAAAATTAATTATATCCTCGCAGTTTTTCATTTTAATGAAGCCAAAAGAGATTGGGACGCCCAAGTATAGGATTGGCATGTACCCCATTTGGTATCCTAGGATGTCTTGAATTCCCCTACAGTGCCTTCCAGGGTACATGTTGGAAATGTAAACATAAAATTTCGAAGGATTGATCCCTTGTCCACTCAAGTTCCTATAGGTAGAAAAAATCTCCTTGTTGTTAATTTGAGATCATTGCCTTCTATTTATGAAAATTATGATATCATCAGAAAACATTAAATTGGAGATAATTTCCACCCTGTTTCTACTTCAATAAGGGTCCAACCATACATTCTTCACAACTTTGAATAGGTTCTGGGAATGAGAAACATGGGCCAATATGAACAATCATAGAGATAAGGGTTCACCTTGTTGAACTCCACAGATTGAATTAGAAACAACATAGCACCTCCCCATGAGGGAAATGGAGAGCAAAGTCAATGAGAAGCACCTAAAAAACATCACAAAACCACCCCTAGAACCCATACCTCCGCATCACCCGGATGATGAAGCTCAACTCCAATCAATATTATGATTTGTCCATATCCACCTAAATGATAAAAATTAGACCCATACTCCATTTTTTATGTCATTCACCAATTCACATGCAATCCCAACTACCCCTTCAATGAACCATCCTCAAATGAAACCATGTTTTTCCCTTGATACCAAACATGGGATAACCCAACTTAGCCCTGTTGAAATGAGACATTCAAAAATTTTGTAAGATACATTAAAATAGAAAATGGGATGATAGTGTCCAATACTCGTAGGATCCTTATCATTTGGAATAAGGACAATTCAACAGGTAAAAGAATGCATGATTAAAAGGATACCCAAAAGTAGTCATGGACTGCCTCTACCACTTGTTCACCAACCAACTCCCAAAATTCCACATAGAAATATCCTAGGAAGCCATCTGGCCTGGGATCACTATCATAGTTAAACATAAAGACCACCTCATTTATCTTCTCCTCCATAGGTAAAGATGAAAATATTACATTATCAGGATAATTCATCATAAGATACATGGATCCCAGAAAATCCTACTTCAATAAGACCCCCTATACCGCTTCAAATCTCAGAGGGATTTCCTCCACTAGGAGGCATTGGATGTTCTCTAGTTCCATCCTACCTTCCACCTCCATGTCCGACGTGAAGACACCATTTACTAGACTTATGATAACCTTTTCACAAATCCTCTCCTTCAGGAATGCGTGGATGAAGGTTCTATTATGATCACCCTCTCCCAACCACCTAATTCAGGGCCTCTGTTTAATGTCCATTTCAACCTCCAATATTTTCTCTATAAGAAGTTTATGTTTATCACACATAATGATAATGTAATTCCCATCCCACCAATCCAGGAGACCCTCCACTATTGTTTTGAAATCAGCCTGATGATTATCCACCCAATAATTATCATTGGTTATGTTTGTCACCCAGCATTGAATATCCTACTTAAGACACTTCAACCGGTAGGCAAAGCCACACCAATACCTCCCATTACCCTCATGATTCTAGGAGCCTTTAATCATGGCCACGTAGCTCTCATCCGGGTTCCAGTTATTGTTATAATTTAAATCCCGATTGTGTGGGGCCTCTCATTTGATATCCAAAAGAAGAATTGTGTGGTCTGAGAGTGAAAGGGGTATGTCCATGACTGTATTCTTGATAAAGACGTCCATCCCCTAGATGTTGGTTAGGCATCAGTCTAGGTGGCTCTAAATACAGTTGGTCCCCCTTCTGTTATTGCACCAAGTGTACTTGGAACCTTTAAACCCTAGGTCTAACTATCCTTTCATAGTCATGAAGTTCTAAATGTTATGAATTCCATCATTAAAGATGGCCAACCACCCTTCATTTAAGTGATGTCTGTAATCGAGTTAAAATATCTCCCCACGAACCACGAGAGACCACCTTTTTTGAAAATCTTTCTAATATATCCATAAATTTGTATTTTCATGATAGTTAGTGCTTTCATAAACAAAGGAAAATAGAACCACCATCATATTGATCAAGACCTTGATATTCATGCACTGCGATGTGTGGTTCACCAGCTCCACTGAGATATGTCTCTTCTAGAAAATCTATATGTTGGAGTTGTTTGGGTTCCTATGCAAGAGCATAGGATATCCAATTTTCCTATCCATTGAGGGAATCCTGTCTAGAATATTATTAGGTTCCAAAATAGCCATGAGATATTTATGATGAGTTCACAACTCATTTTCCATGAAGGCACACATCACTTGTTCCCTAAGACCCTAGTTATTCTAGACAGTCAAGGATAACATTAACATGAAAACTTCTGTCCCTTATGACCAGAAAAATTAGATAGGGAAATAAATTAAACCACACCTGGTTTTTTAACCTAGAATTATTGAATTCCTTTATGAACCTTTGTGGGGAGAACACCTTTTAGGTATGAGAACATTCTTCCTTGTTGTCCCACCAGAGACCTCTAATAGGGACAGTCTGGCACTAGAGGGAGGATACTGAGGGAGGATCTCTGACAGGTCCCCTTGCAAGAGAGAGACCAAAAGAATCCATGATAGGGAATCCCAGTCGGCCTAGATCTTCTTCGCCACAACCTCTAGGAACACCTCCATAAGCTGTGTCACTTTTGATCTAGAAATAATATTACTAAAAAAGGATCTATTCAAGAGCTCTGGGGACAACTGCATTGGGAAGAGGATAGCTGGAGGGGGTGATGATAGGGATCTGTTAATGTTCTGAAGAGAATGGTCTAGAAGGTCTAGGGCCTCCCAAACGGGGGATTTATCCCATGTGCGTGGGACAATAGCTTTCTAGGACTGAGAAACCACATGGGAAACGAGCAACAAAACAATCAGGTATGTATGGTTAGAAACTGCACCCGACTAGAAACCACCCACACCAACAAAGGCATACATAATAAGAGTCTCCTCTTGTGCGTTGGTCCTACCTGGTGATTTAAAATATGAAACATCCTTCCAAATGGTCACTCCACCTATCATCTCCACCCTTTGGAGTAGAGACTCCTCTAACGAACCTACCAGACCCCTAACCGGTCTGATATGGTCCATAGAGCATGAAGGCCTTTCCGCTGAATAATTCCACCTCCAGGACGCTAGTGAATTCCCATGAAAACCACAAAAAGTATAGAACCTTGAACGATATTTTTATAAAATTCATTGAAACCATTTGTAACCATAATCATCACTCAAGAGGATACACGAGGGTCGATCTGGTGAGAGGTCCATCACCACATAGAAGCGGGGTTTGGCAGATTCTTGAAGGCTTTTAAGTTCCGCATAAGAGCATAAAATAGGGACCAAATAATCACCCACCGCCTTTAAGATCAAAAAGTTCTCACCGGGAAGAGGATGGTCATGAATACATAACCAAACTGCTTCTAACAGATATTCCCAACCAAACATGGACTCCCAAGACCACCAGGATTTAGATAACTTGGGAATCCCAAGACCACCGGGGTTTGGAGAACTGCCAAGTGTTTCACCACCTATATTCATGTGCCCAATCCATAACAAAATCATCCTTGGAAAATAAGTGAACACAAATGGAAACCTTGGAGAGATTAGAGACTATTGAAACATGCCGAAGACCCTAGGTTTCAACAAAATTCTTGACAAACTCAAACTGATCACTGGCTTATTGTAACTGAAACGAGCCACTAGAGATATATCATGATAGGAAGCCACCACCAAGAGTTCCTTCCCCGAAAGATCAATAATTTGAAACCCTTCATCCAACCCATAACCCCTTTATTGAACCACTATCAGTGGAATTTCCAAAAAGTACACTGATGGAAATGGATCCACCCCTCCTTTAGAGGTCATCATTGACGATGGCGTTCGGTAGAGAACTTCCTTGAACGGGGCCACCTTGGGTAGCCCCCCAGAAGTCTAGCATGACTCTTTTCAAAATTAAGCACCAACTATATGAGTGAACTAGATGAGAGGCACCAGAAGCTGAACACCATCATCTTCCTAAGGGAGGTACCACGCGAGAGAGAGTCCAGATGCTGAAGGACCCATTTCTCCCATTCACTTCAAAGTAAGTGAGGTGTGTTCTTCATTAAGGATATAAAAAGAAAAGAACCATCAATATTCATCATGTATAACTATAGAATTGTGAGATAAACAATAAGGTAAAAATTAAAAAATGTTCAAACCCAAAAGATGGTTTTAAAATTTCACAATTCTACCAACCATAAAATATTTATTACTCAAAAAATCCCTCAAGATTATTTACACACAAAAAAACATAGAGCTACTCTGGCCACATCAATGATTCACGCCCTTGCATCTCATAGATATATTTTCTACACTAGAACAATACATGGTTTAAAAGAATGGATTTATCATGGAGTAAATTATGTTGGTCATCCTTAATCTAAATTGGTTATTCAACTATAGAGGATTCAGGCTCTACATCAACATATTCAAATTCAGTCACATGTGATGGGTTTGGTTTATACCTACTCAACTAGGAAACATAGAACATGTAAAGCACAGACCCCAAAATACTGGAGTGGTGAATTATTTTAATATATTGAAATGATTAAAAGAAATCAATCATAAATTACTGATTAGTTTTGTATTTTTGTAAGACAATATTACATACATTATAAGCAATGTACATTTGTATGTATAGAAAATACTACATGATACTTAATAAACTAAAACAAACTACCTTATAGAAGGCTTATTCAAGGTTATATTCTTCATATCCATGGAAAAGGAAACATAACAAGGGTAATATCAAATCATTCGTATGGGTTAAATATAGTGTATTCATTAATCAATAATATGTGAATAATAATTAATTAGACAAAACTAACATGGAATGATGAATAAATGAAAACAATTTCCATCAATAAGCTAAGAATAAATATGCATCCATAGATTTTCTCACAGTGAAAAACCTATGGATAGTAATAAATTAATGATGAATAAAGATAATTCTTATTATTTTTACATCATGTATCTAAAAAATTAACCATTATACCTTCGATATAGTTTAAGTATGTGGGTAGAAACCCGTCTTATTTTTTGATCCAAACTTGAAGAGTTTGCGGCTAACTCATATGTCTCACACGGCCTTTCGATGCATCGAGGGGATATAGAGGGCCCCTCCTATTACTACTAGTCCAAATAATGCATTATACAAAGATTAAATAAAATAACAATATACCTCTTCAACACCCATATTGAATAGAGGATATTGATTCATCAAGATTTCTAAAGTTAAAATAGTATTCAAAATAAACACAATATGTGAAATGGTATTAGACAAAAGAGAATAATCATATCCATGATACAAAAAATGGATATTTAACAAAATTATAATTTCAAATGAATAATTATATCAAATGGGTAGTGGATACACCACATAAGAAAGGTTAGGATCACAATACCAAGTAATGCTCAATGAAATGGGAATTGAGATAAAGTCCCATACCACATTGTAATCAATCGAGTAGTATGACAAATAATAATAATCACCAAATAAATCAAAGAATACAATGAATAAAAAGAGAATAATTATATTATCTATTAAATACTTGTACACATACACCACATGTAAGAAATATGTGGTGAACAATGGAAATATCACATCATTAAAAGTGAGATTAGTAAAACCATACCTTATCCTGAATGTGTTCTTCGATTGATCTTAATGACCAGAATAATAAAATTTAGCTTCATTAAATAATAATTTAATAACCTCCTATTCATAAAATTTATTTATTATAACCTTATTATGTACAGTCATAGCGTTTTTGATGAGTTTAAGAGGATAAATTTTATTGTTTTGGAATCATTTGATTCCTTGGTTTTCATGATCCGTTTACTTGAATTCATGAATGGAAGTATGATTGAAATGTGGTAAAACAACCAGAATTGTTAATATATATTATTAGTGACACTAAAAATATATAATAGTCTTATAAAAATTTTGTTATATACCCTGAGGATGGCTCATTAGATAAAAGTTAATGATAAATTCTTGGATTAACTTCGCAGTTTAGTGGACAATGAACTTGTTTTGTATTATTCTGTTATGTTATGATTGTGTAATTATTATAGAACATTTCATAAGATAAAATTAATATATTATCATTTTATTCAGCCATTAAAAATATTTCATGACACGTCTTTATGATTGTAAAAGAAATTGAAAACCCACCGTCCTTGAATGTGATAAATTAACACATCTCTAATAGTGTTTTTATTTTTAGTATAAGAGGAGGGGGAAAAGAGAGGTGATTATGAAAAATTAAATTATAATAAAAAATTATAGTTTAGTTAGGGTACGAGAGTTTTCATAGAATTTGGATTATGAATAGTGAGGAGAGAGAAATAAAAGAATGTAACTTGTAAATGTAGTTGAAAGAAAAAAGGAAGAGAGGTTCACCTCTCATGTACTCATCCTCGAGAATATCCTAAGGACTTTGTTTTTGGCCTTTTGGTGAGACCATATGTTCTTGAAAGTAGGGGGAGGGCTTGGGGAGTCTATTTTGGAGAAATTGGGCAAGGCTCAAATCTTGAGTAGTGTGAGAGGAAGATGGGGTGAGGGTGGTTTATATAGTTGAGGGAATGAGGATTTTCTTAATATTTTAATGATTAGTTTATTATTTTCACCTAATAAAAGGAATAGTGATGATTTCAGGACCAAAAATAATAATAATTTCATGTGAGTTTGAACTAATTGTTGCTTACATCATCCATGATGCATGGTATAGTGTTTTTATCTCATAATGTATTTATAACGTAATTACCATATTTTACTATTCACCAAAAATTCACCTATACCATTTTTTGACTTGTAGAATCAAAAAACAAACTCTATTTTTCAAAATTAAATTTATAGATATGATAAATTTAATTTTTAATTAAATTCATTATTTAATCGAAATATACCAACACATAAAATATTTATTTTCATTTTAAAGGTGCCTAAATTTAATTTAAATGCTATTGGGTAAGGTTTCCTTTTATAAGGGTCATATTACTATTTATCAGGGTAATTTTCTATTCATAATGGTATTCCATTATTCATAAGGGTAATTTACTATTCATAGGGGTAAGTTACTATTCAATGAAAATTAAGTTGATTCTATCAAAATCCAAATATCACTTGGATCACAAATGTGTATGACTTTTTTTCGAAATTCAAAACAAAGATGTGGAAAATTTAAGTTTAATGGATAGGTTATGACTATCTCCTATAAATAACAAAGTGTTATTTCATAGAGACTCTATTATTGATGTAATATTAGATATCTAATTAATTGAAGGGATTGAAGAGAAACATACCATAAAATTTTTGGCGTGTTATATTTTCCCACCATCAGAAATTTCATCCTCAAATTTTTTCATGTACAAATCCCTTAAAAAGATATGGGTGTGTCTTTTTCATGACATCCTTAGGTTCCCAGGTCACTTCCTCCAATTTATTTATTTTTTCCAAAGAACCATTACATGCTAAGTTATCTTATTTCTCAATTCATGCTCTCTAATGTCAAGAATATTGATAGGCACTTCAGAGTATGAAAATTCTGGTTCCATATCTATTTCTTCATAGGTGAGTACATGCATTGGGTCTGTCATGTATTTCTTTAACAACAACATGTGGAACACATTATGAGTTTTGGAGAGACTTTGTAGCATTGTAAAATGGTAAGGGATAACTCTAATTATTTCTAGAATTTTGAATGGTCCGACGTACGTGGGGATCAGTTACCATTTCTTAAAGAACCTTATAACACCCTTCCATGGATATTCTTTTATTAAGACATAATCCCCTTATATAAATTCCAAATCCTTTCTCCTATTGTCAGCATAACTCTTTTTCTTACATTGAGCAGAATTAATATGGGCCTGAATTATCATTACCTTTGTAGTTTCCTCTTTGATATGTTCTGGGCCTATAAGTTTCATCTAACTATCTTTATCTCAAAGAGATGTATTTTTACACTTCTTACTATATATTGCTTTATATGGTTCCATTTGAATGCTAAAATGGAAAGTATTATTATAGGAAAATCCCACCAAAGGTAAGTACTAATCCTACATTCCTTGAATGTTATGTGAGGAAGATCTCAACATATCATCCAATGATTGAATATTCCTTTTAGACTATCCATCAGTTTGAGGGTGATAAGAAGTATTTATATGAAGCTCATTATACAAGGATTTATGAATAATTTTCCCTTATTTTTATGTAAATCGTGGACCTTGATGATACACAATCAATAGTGGTACACCATAAAGTCTTAAAACATGATTAATAAAATGTCTTTCTAGGAAATCAAGTGGTAATTCCTATAGTATAGCAGGGAAATGTGACGATTTTGAGAGATGATCGAAAATTACCCATATTTCATCATTTCATGTAAGTGTCCTCAGTAGTATTTTGAAAAAGTGCATAGTAATGTCATCCCATATCCACATAATAATAGGTAGTGGTTTCCTGACCCCTCTAGGATGTTTTTTTATGGCCTTCACTTGGGGACAAACTAGACACATAGACACATAGACATAAATTTATCACTTCATGTTATCCAACAATAATCGTTTATTTAGATATATATACATCATGGTTCTACTAGAGTATATTAATAAATTTAAGCTATGAGAATCATCTAATAGTTCTTTTTTTGCTTAAGTAATGATGGAACACATTACCTCTTCCCAAATTTTAGAACTCCATCCTCATACACAAATTCTGCCAGTCTTCCATCCTTAATAGCTTTATTCTTATTTTATAGATTCTCATCATTAGATTGAGATATTTTTATCTTCTATAGTAAAGATGGTTTTGAAATCATTTGAAAGAGGAAAGATGTTTCCCCTTCCTTAAAAATTCGTGTATCCATATTTAGAAGATCAATGTATATAGGATCTCTCTCAATCCTCATTTGTGTTAAAAGTCCATGATCTTTCCTGATTAATGTATCTCCCACCTTATCTTTCTTTCCTGGATGGTAGTGTGTTAAAAAATCAAAGTGTTTGAGTAATTGGAGCCATTTTATTTTCCTCATGTAGTGTTTTTTCTATTTAAAAATTTATTTCAATCTCTTGTGATCTATATATAACTCACATATTTCACCATATAGAGAGTGTCTCAGTATTTTTAGATCAAATATTATGGATTCTAACTCAAGATCACAGGTTTGTTAATTTTTTGCATGATTCCGCAACTTCCTTGATGCATAAACAATAACGTTATCATTTTGCATAATGATGTAACCTAGTCCATTCATGGAAGAATCACTGTATATTAAAAATCCATAATTTCTAGAGGGAATATTCAAAATTGCAGAATTTAAAAAATTTCTTATAAATTATTTAACGAATTATATATATTCTTTCACCCATAAAAACATAACCCCTTTAGGTGTGATCTTTGTTAGAGGGTTAGCTAGTTGGGTGAAATTTAGAATGAAACACCACAAGTAACCTTCTATACCAATAAAACTATATACCTCAGTTATGTTCGTTGGCATGGGCCATTCATGGATTTCAAGATACCCAAAGGATCGATTCTTGGAAACAATATGGCCCTGAAAAGAAACTAATTGATGCCAAAATTCCCAGATGATAAACTTCCCATATAATTAATTTATTATAAGAGTTTTCAAAAGGAACCTAAATAGATTCACATGATCTTCATATCTTATGGAGTATACAAGGATATCATCAATAAATACCACAAAAATTAATCAAGATATTCCTTAGAAACCCTGTTTATTAGATCCTTGAAAAATGTGGGTGCAATAGTTATTCCAAAAGGAATTACTTTATTTTCATAATGCCCATATGTAGTTCAAAATAATATATTAAGAATATATTATGTACTCACACGTAGATGATGATATCCATATTTAAGGTCAATCGTAGAAAAATATTATGCTCTATGAAGTTAATCAAATAAATCATCAATGTGTGGAAGATGGTAATTTTTCTTTATTTTAATTGCATTGATTTCTATATAATAAATGTATAACCCCATGAATCCATATTTCTTATTGAAAAATAGGAAAGGGGATCTCCATAGAGAAACAATAGTTTGAATAAATCCTTTATCAGTAAATTCCCCTAGTTGTTTATTTTTCTCAACTAACTCTAATGTGTCCATTATATACAGATTTATTTATAAAGGTATTGGACTAGAAATTAAATCAATAGAGAACTCAACATTCCGCACTGGAGGATGTCTAGTTAAATCCTCTAGAAATACATCTCTGTATTATAACACAATTTAACGATATTAAATTCGATGATTTATTCCCCACAAATATATATTGTGTTATCTTCCTCCCATGAATTGAATTCAGTAGAGCTACTAGGGGTGGATCAGGATAAGTATAAAATGGAGAGGTTTCTACTCTAAAGATAAGGGATTCTACTCCATTATAAAAATTTGTAACGTTCTTCTTCTTGAAATATACCTTTGCATTATAATTAGATAGAAAATTATAACTGAGAATTATATCAATGTCGATCATGGGTATGTTGATAAGGTAAGAAACTAAATCACATTTATGTGTCATGTGGGTGACTGATCGACCCATCTTTTTTTAATGATACATCCACTAAGAGTTTTGACTAGAAACTCCTTAATTAAAAAAATTTTAAATGTATAATTTTATTAGAAAACTAAGAATATATAAATGAATATGATGATCCATAATGAAATAATGAATTCTCTATGTTTGAATAAAATTTAAAGTACCTCCCACCACATCATTAGAGACTTCAACCTCTATGGTTGTAATCGCATAAACATTCCCTTTCTCTCATGGGAATATCTGAGCCATGTTTACTTGGGGCCGAGGACACTCATTTGAATAGTGTCCCATATCTCTACAGTTGTAGTATTGAAAATCATTCACTTGTTTCTTCCCCGTTCATTCATTAGATTGATAACCCTTTTTTCCACACATATAGTAAACTCACATGCCTTTCAAGAATTTCCCAAGATGAATATTTCTATAGTTCTTAAATAATGTGAGATGATTCATTAATTTTTCTTAATTAGTGATTAACCTTTTCCATAGTTATTTGATTACTACTTCTTTTATTTTTTCCCTTAAACAATTTTGATCTAAAAAATGTCATCTCTTTTTTGTTGGAACGTAATAAAATTTAATCATATGAATAAAATTCATGAGAAGAAAGTTCCCTTTAAATACGTGGATTAATAACTTCAAAAAAATGATCAATATAGTTTTCCAAATGATATAGGTAATCTATAGCATACATTTCTAATCTTTTTAAGGATGAATCATATGCAGCAACACTCTCTTCTTACCTTTGATTTAGGCTAGGTAATTTTCTCTTCATTTCAAATCATTTTTCACGAGGGAAATATTTTTCAAATAATATGTCCACAAAAATTTTCCATTTCATATCATATATTTCTTCTTCCCCTGTGGTATTCTGGATCATGGATCACCATCGATAAGCCTCACCCTTGAGGCAATATACTTCCAGAACTACATTTTTATTTTTATTACATATGAATGCAAGAAGTATCTTTTCAGGGGCCATGATCCACTACTCAACTTCCACATTATTTGTATTCCCACAACAATATGGGGTCTTCCTCTATATAAAAAAATCCAATATAGTTTTATCATGGTTATTCATCACAATATGAGTATGTTATCCCATTATGGTCATGATCTGATTCATTCCAACACTAACTATTTAGCCTTTCTCAGTGGGGAAATCAATATATTGTCCGTGGGTATTGATTCTCCTTATTCCATTAAGATATATCACTAGATAGTGGAATAGACTATAGTTCATAATTTATAACTAGTAAACACTAAAGATAATATGAAAATTTATGAAGAACTGATCCCATACTCATAAACATTATTTATATTTACTTTTAAATTTTTCATAATGTCTTATAATGAAAATTTGAACTATCTGAAGCATATCCATAGGGATTTCCAAACTAGGTGAATAATAAGGCCTTTTTTTCATGTACCAAGATATCCCGGGTCAATCTTGGAACTCTTTATCGGAGTTGTTACTCATGGGTACATATGTGCCAGATCCACACCCACAATTAATATCCAGTCAATGATGTATTTTCTAGGAGGACCCACATAATCTCCACTTTACCCAAATTATAGGATTACATTCTACGATTATCCTTAAATTGTAACTTAGTGTTATGTTCTATAAAATATGTATCCTAAATCTAATTTCCACGATTTCTAGTAAACTTCAATTGATACCAACTGTAATGCCCCGAACCCAGAATCTTGGAGCCGGTGCATTATTTTATTATATTGACATGATTACAAGAAATAAATACTGAAGTAAAAAAATTAAATTAGATGTTTTTTAAGACTATATTTCATAAATTATACCCAAAGTACATTTGGAAAGATGAAAAATACAAACTGATACATAATAAACTAAAATACACCGCCTCATTGAAATCTTTTTCAAGGTTATCTTCTTACTAACCAAGGGAAAAGAAACATAATAAGTGTGAGATCAAATTCTCAATATGTTTTACATATTTTGGAATAATGAATCATCAATAAGTGAATAATAATCAATTAGACATACTAATATGTTGTGATGAATAAATGAAAACAATTTCCCTCAAAAAGTTGATAATAAAAAGCATCCATAGATTTTTTTCATAGTGAAAACCCCATGGATAGTAATAATGAATAATTAATAAATTTAATTCTTATTATATGGATGTCATGTGTCTGGAATAGGAAAAAAAATATACCATTTATAATGTTTACATGTGTGGGTATAAACTTGTTTGATTTTTGGAAACAAACTCAAAGGGTTTTCCACCAACTGATTTGTATCATGAGACATGTGAGTGCATCGATGGGCTATTTCTGGACACTCTCAACACTACAAGTCCAAATAAATCTTTATACATTGATTTAATGCAAGAAAAATGTTCCTCTTGGATATCCATATTGAAAAGTGGATACATATTCATCAATATTTCCCCAGTTAAAATAGCATTCAAAAAAACATAGTATGTGAAATGGTAAACAGATTATGGAAATAATCATATCCATGATGCAAGAAATATGATATTTACTAGAATAATAACTTCAAATGAAAAATTAACTCAAATGGGTAGTCGATATACCACAATAAAAGGTTAGGTTCACAATACCAAGTAATTCTCAATGAAATGGAAATTGAGACAAAGACCCTTACCACATTGTAATCAATCGAGTCGTATGACAAAAAAATTAATAATCACAAAATGAATTATATAATACCATGAATATATATAGGATTGTGATATTATATATCAAATTTCAGTACACATACACCACATTCAATAAATATGTGGCGAACAATGGAAATCTCATTTGATTAAAAGTTATAAGAGAAAACCCTTACCTTATGCCCAAATTTTTTCTTTGATTAATATTATGGAACTGAATAATCAAATTAAGAATCATTAATTAAAAACTAAATAAACTAATATATGAGTAATTGATATAGTATAACCTTACTAGGTTAATGTATGTACTTTTTTATGGGTTTAAGTGGTTCAATTTTATTGTTTTGGAAGCATTATCTTCCATTATTTTCATGATCGGTTTACTTGTATTCATGAATGAAAGTTTGTTTGAAAAAAGGTTAAAAATAAATGATAATTAATATATATTATTTGTGACTCCACATAGATATAAATTATCTTATAATTATTTTTTCTATATTCCTTGAGGATGACTCATTAGATAATTGCTAATGATAAACACTTGAATTAACTTTACGGTTTTGTACACAATGAACTTGTTTTGTATTATTATTTTACATTATGAGTGTGTATGGATACCAGAAAATGGAAGAAGTTAAAATCAATTAATTTTGATCTATTTAAAAATTTAAAAATGTTTCATAAAAAGTATTAATGATATTAATAGAAATTTAAAACTCAACGTCCTTGAATGTGATAAATTAACACATCTCATACGGTGTTTTCATTTTTAGTATAAGAGGATGGGGAAAAGTGGGATAATGATGAAATATTCCATTATCATAATAAAGTTATAGTTCATGTAATGTACATTAATTATCATAGAATTTGGATGAGGGAATGTTGGGAGGTAGTTACAAAATAATAGAACTTGTAAAAGAAGTTGAAAGAAAAAGGAAGAGAGGTTCACCACTTCAGTACTCCAACTTGATTATCTTCATAAGGAATTTTTTTCCTTTAGTAGGGAAAAAAGGTATTGGATGTGGGGAGAGGGATTAGGAAGTGTATTTGGTAGAACATAGTCAAGTATCAATTCTTTAGTTGTGTGAGAGGAAGAGGGGATGAGGGGTTTGTTATATAGTGGAGGGGAGGACAATTTTCTTAATATTTTAATCAGTAGTTTATTATTTTTCCCTACGACAACAAATAGTGATGATTCCATGACCAAAAATATTAATAAGTGCATGTGATTTATAACTAATGGTTTCTTATATCATCTCTGATACATGGAATATTTTATTTATCTCGTAATGTATTTATATCATAATTATTATATTATACTATTCATAGAAATTCATGTATTTTATAAAAATTCGAAAAATTCAATCTATCCATTTTTCAACATGTAGAATAAAAAAAGAACTCTATTTTTCAAAATTATAATTATAAATATGATAATTTTTATTTTTTATTAAGATCATTATTTAATCAAAAAATACCCACACATAAAATATTCATCATTATTTTTAAGGTGCCAAAATTTTATATCAGCATTTTTGAGTAAGGTTACCATTAATAAGGGTCATATTACAATTCATAAAGGCATGATACTATTCAAAAAAAATTATGTTGATTATATCATACTAAAAATATCACCCGAATCAAAAATGTGTATGTCTGTTTTTTTAAATTCAAAACACAAAAGAGGTAAATTTAAGTTTAATGGCTAGGTTATGACTATCTCTTATAAATAACCAAGTTTTGTTTTAGAAAGACTCATTTATTCATGAATGTTTGACTATCTAATGAATTGAATGTATTTAAGAGAAACATTACATAAAATGATTGGGGTGTTATAGAACATGTCATGAATTAATGTTAAGATAGACAGAAAGTCAAACTTTTAAACCTTCATTCTAATAAATTTAATGAACTCAAAAGGGATGATAATACTGATTGATAAAATACCTTACATGACCAATTGATGATGTCCCATGTGAGTGGAAACTCTATGAATGGTATGATCATAAACCTAAAACTCTAATGAGTAATAATGATGGCCTGCATAGAATTTATGTTTACTATGAGAAGTCAGTATCTTCTTTTGGATAACCTATACCTTCTTTATTTTATATTCAACAACGAATGATAAGATCAAGGAACACTCTCTCAAATACACCAAACATATGGGAGATCAATATAGAAACCCATACAACACATTGAAAGGAAATATTTTAATAAAATATTTATAAATTTTTTATAGTTAACCTAGAGAAAAGGAATATTATTTTCCCATTAACAAAAAAAAATCTTCCATTACAAAATCACAACCTTAATAATCATAAAATATCTCTTTGTTTTCCAATTTTTCAATGGATGGAATATCATGTTTTACTTTAGTTAGCAACCCATCAACTCTAGGAAAGCATTCTAAAATAATGATGTAAACCAGAGGTCCCTATTAGAAAAATGGAAGAAGGAACACCAAGAAGCTTTATAATCTTTTAGATATAAACCTTTCATAGATCTCCCCCACCATAATATCCTTAATGTTGAGGAAATGAAACAATTTCATAATATTATCAATAATAAAACAAGTCTTATCCCTTCAAATAGTATTCCATGGGAACCTAATGATGATGTACATATATATTTTAACCTACCTCCATATTGTAATTGGAAAATATTTCATACACCAAAAGTAATTTATTGTTATTCCATAATATTATGACAACTAAGTAAAAAATACATGAAAACCACGACCAAACACCTCATACCTAGCCACTGATATCGAAATTTCAGACCATGAAATGTCATGGTAGTCAAACAGTGTATTGACCAACTATACTGGTGTACACTATCACTAAAATATTTCCTTATATATTTCAGAATGACCATCCTACCTCAAAGACACTAAAAACCAATTAGAGAATAAGACACAACACTCCAGGACACTTCGGTATTAAAAGTTTTACTAAAACATAGTAAATTGGTTTCTAAATCCTGATAAATCCGAATCTGATAATAAAATGATGATTTATCCTCCACTAAAGAAAATGACACATATTCACTAGCCTATTACGCTACCAATATAATATCAATGATTAAACTCATTAGAGACTACTTTTCTACAGATTCCTTCATGGATTGAGTTGGTAACATCCTTCTCAATGCATCAAAGACTACATTCAATTTTTTAGGAATATAATAAACATCAAAATAGAATGTATAATGAAATTTGACCCAATGTATTTGTCATATTTTGATATCCCTCTAATTAAACATATAATTAAAACATTTATGATGTGGATATTCCATGAATTTCCCCCCAAAGATATGATTGCACTATGTTTTAACAGTGTATATCGCAATAGCCAACTCAAGGAGTGATTAGGATATTTCTTATAATGAGTGTGTAATTAGAGAGAACTATAATCCACCAACTTCTTTCCTTATATCTAGACACACCCCAAACCCATACCTAAGGCATTATAGAAACCATCATATCCTGAACATGGTTAAAAAATCTGAAATGTAGTCGATGTATACCTATGGTTCAACTCCTCGAATTATTTAGGAATTTTATCGTTCCAATCAAAATTAACACCATTTCATATTAATTATATCACTATAGAAGCATGCTTGGAGAAATATGGAACTAAATTCCATTAATAACAATATAATCCCAAGAATATTCGAATTTCAAACACAATTTTTGGTTATATACAAGAAAATATGAACAAAATATTTTCATGATCCACGAAGATGCCACTCATAAATGGATTATTGCCCAAAAATGTACCTATTAAATAAAAATCTCATATTGAGAAATATTAAAATACAAGAATGTTATTTTGAGGTTCTTGAGGATGATATCCAAATGATATGTATTTTATTACTTTTATTTTGATTACACCAAGATATAATCCCAAAAAAATGTCATTTATATAGTACAATAAATAATGAATGATCCAATCTATCAATTAGGTAGATTCCAGGGGATAATTAGTGATAAAAAATGGGATATATATGGACTCAAAATTCTCATACATTATCTTATAACCTATCTTATATATATCCTCTCCTCATACTCTCAACTAATGGTAACCAAACCATAAGTAAACATTTCAAACCCATATGGATCCCATATATTGGTTTAAAAGATCATAAACACTAGGAAATGAGTATTTTTTCTTATCAATTACCTGATTAAGATTTAGGTAATCAACACATTTTCTAAGGATGCTATCTACCTTCCTAGAAAGTATGACTCATGAACCCCAATGGGAAACACTTTAATGAATAAATATCTTGTCCTAAAGGTCTGAAAGCTAAAATTTAAGGACATTTAAAATAGTACGTCCCATATGATATGATTTCATATAAATAGGCATCATATTGGGATGTGGGACAATAGTGATCTCGACTTATCTTTAAAGTGGTATCCCAAAAAAGAATCTATGAATGATTTTAAGCTACCCACTCACCACATCAAGAACGGGATTACTAAAATGAGATTTAAATACATCAAGAAAAAAATCCAAAAACATTCATGTGATCATTCTAGAATAAGAAACAAATTCCTTTATCCCCTTGATCTAGAACCCACTCACCCTAAATGTCATGAGAGACACCATCAGGTAAAAGAAAATGAACACATTGATAGTAAAAGTTGATCTAGACCTTAACACTGATCATCCAATTCATGACGTTAACAAGGTCTTAGAAATCATAATCAAGAACTATGAAAACCCACAAAATTTCAATTATTTCAATCATCACCCGACATTTCAGATATTTTAAATCTTGTTCCAAGCAATTTCCAAAGGAGTGGAAGGATCCGACATGAACAAAATAAGTTACAACTATAATCCTAACACAGAAACCAACTTAGATGTTATAAATGAGTGAGTTATAAAATCAAGATCCCTAAATAATGAAATTAATACAGTACCTATCATAGTAGTCATTGCTTATATAGATTCCTCTACTGCATACTACACATTATATAAATATTCAGTCTCAACTCCTCTTTGGGATTTCTTCACTGCCTAAGTATTGTTGTTTCCATAAAATGTGATCTAAAACCATTTTATGTATCTTAACAATCCTAAGATTCCTTGGTAAGATTCGACTTGACTCTACTATATTGGGACATTTTCCCCAAAAAATCATTAGGGGACTATCCTTTCCACAATGATGACATCTACTTGGATATTTCATATAATTAGGCTTAGTATGATCAAGACTACCACACTAATAGAAAAATACTTAATACTATCCCAAAGAAGCCCAATTAAATGGTTGCATTGAAAAAAAAACACCCTTTCAATTTCTCTTATATCTAGTTGACACACCCTAAATACCTACTATAATAATTCAAGCTCCAACTAAACATGTTTTTTCCAAACATGTCTTATTTAACCATAACTACTTTATTAACCACCTCTCAGACCCATAATGAAAGTATGATATTTAAGGAAATCGTTATAAAAAATATATAATTACAAGTACACTATAAGAAAAAAATGGTTGGAATAATTAGTAGTTGAATTATAACCTTTCTATAAGTTTATAAATTCCAATGAGGCTCTTATGAGAAACATTAATTGTGATTTAGCCAAGGGGGGGATTTTACCACATAAGAGTAGATCTGGGAAACATATCATTTCCATCATATGATTTTAGATGATATATTATTAATTATCACTGGAAAGTTATAATATATATTCAAATTGAGATAATTTATGAAGGCATATTATTGGTGGAGTGGGAAGTGGATTAATAAAAGGAAAAGTGTTTTTTATTTATCTATGTTCTTTGTGATATTTTTACTAATTGTATTCAAGCTAAGTTGGGTATTCTAAATTAGTGATTTTATATGGACATAAATGGTTCTCTCATATCTCAATAAAAAATTACAAAAAATTTCTTTTAATTAGTTTTAAATCGGATGATTATCCATATTTGTAATTAGAAGAACAATTTTCTTTAAATGAGTTGGAGAATAAGTTTGGTGAAAAAAAATACTTTTTTGGATTCCCAATAATATTCAATAATTTATTAGAGCTATAAAAGTAACCATTTAAAATCTTGAAAATTAGTTGACATTGGTTATTTGGGATTCCAATAGTGAAGATAAATTTCATTGGGCAGCTGGGAGTAGGATGGTAAAACTAGTTGAAGTGGTTATTGTTAATTTATATAGAATTTAACTCTCCAAAAAAATCATGAAATCAAGACTTAAATGGGATATTATAGATGGAAAATACTCATTGGGAGAGGTAAGGAAAGGATATCTATGGGTAGGACTGAATAGGATTGTATTAGAATAAAAGGATACCTTTTTTATCGCAAGATGAATTATCATGAATTTAAAACTTTTGAAATATAGATCTTTTTGGGTGGTGGGTTGTGGGGATTTTAGTTTTTGGGAGGATAATTATGTAGGTTAGTATTTATATTTTTTTGGGTTTTCTAATCCCTAATATATCTTTTATAGAGGCGATGTTTTATTAAGGATTTATCTACACAACTCTCTCAGATGAGAAATATGTCTTTTACATAATATCAGTTTGGTAGATAAACTAGGTCACTATATGTTCATAGATATGGAGTCATGTTTATTCAGCACTAAAGATCATTGTTTACTGATTTGAGATGAGAATGAGAATGACTTACCATGTTCGAATTTATGGTTCAAAGAGCTTCAATCCAAATTTAATTTTTTGGTCTGTAAATTAAGGAATAGATTTATCCCGATAGATGAGAATGTTCAATGTAAGGAAAATGTTTTGGCTTTAAATTGATTTTATTCTGAGTTCATGAGCATAGAATCTACATGGAACAATTTTATTCAAAAGTGAATGGGGATTTTTGATCTGGGATAACATTGGACAACTATTGGGGATCTTTTTTCATGGTGATTCCTTTGATGATTTTCTCAGTGCCTTATTTCTTCGAGTGGACCTGCATAGTAAGGACACCAATGTCTGTTAATTGTTTTTTAATCTAGTTTTATGGATTCTTTTGGAGGCTAGAAATAAGTAGTTGTGTGGGGGATTTCTATATTCATCTCTCAGTATTCATATAAGGGTGAAATAATGTGGGAATGAATTTAGATTTATCATGTGGGATGGAAGGTCCTTAGTTTCTATCAAAATTTTATTTCCTCATAATGTGGATTCTTATTAGGGGGAAAGTGGGGATCATTTGGAAAATGAATCAAGTGGAGTCATCCAGATTTAGCGTTCATCCTTTATATTTATGATTCCTATTTATAAGATAAAACAAGGGGTGTAAGGCTCGTCATGGATGTAATTGAGTTAGTGCTTGTAGGCTATAGTTGATTTTGTAGAATAAGAAACTCTATTAGGTAAGAAATAAGATAGATTCTCAATGGGATCATGTTGTGTATGGGTTATAATATTCCCTCAGCAGTGGTATAATTTACTCATTGGTTTTGGTTGTGGATATGAGGGAAAATGAAAACATACCACGGGATTTGAACTATTTTAAAATATAGTGAAAATATATAATTAGACATGGTACATAGGTGAAACATGTTTGGAGGGAACGTAACTTTTTAGATGATGTTATTTCCAATAAAAATTTGTACTTATATTCTTTTTATTTATGATAGTTTTGGTTCTATTTACCATTATTTTATTTTATGTATCTATGAGGATGTTCTTAGAATTAATTATTTTTTAACCCCATGATTTTTGGTATTTTAAATAAAAATTTACATTTGAATGAATGATCCACCACTCATACATGGTTTCAATCACCTACCTAACCCAATGTATAATTTTAAAAATAATTATTTCTTGAAATAAAGGGTCTATTAGATGGTTCAACTATAGATATTATCTCATAGATTAATATCCTTGATTGGGTAGAGATATTCGAGGAGTAATTTTCTAATAAACATAAAAGACAATATCCAATTATTGTAATAGTCAATCCCCTGATCAAAAAATATCATCCAGAACCCTTAATAAAGTCCTTAAACATTAAAATTTTAAATAAATCATGTAATTTACAAATGAGAAAAAAATATTCTAAATGAAAAATTTTATCTAAATATAATGTAATTAATGTTCATTTAAATAACCTATAAATGATGTTGAATTTTGATAAAAATCTCTAACCACCCATGGTAACTCGATTTTTGTCACAAATGTGGGATTCCATGCACCCTTCTGCACTTACTACCCAAATTATGATTGTCCTAAATATTTTCTACCATAAACCATAATCTATATCTAGAAAGTTTCATCAAAATTTTGAGAGATTATTGGATCTAATTCCATTTTATAATGAACCAACATAGTTCCACATGAAATATCTCTCAAGATGTGCCACCACATTTATAGAAGTCATCTTGAAATCCAAACATGCCTTAAGAGTGAAAATATGAAGAAAAATAAATAGAGTATAATTTGGATGAAATGAAAAAATATATGATAGATAAAACTAAAATTAAAGATTATAAACAGGAAAAAAATGATAATAGGTAAAAAAAATTATTCATGGGAAAAACTATGCCCACCAACACATCTTTCAAGGAAGGTGAAAATATCCAAGTGATGCGGAAAAAATACATGATGCCCTTCCCTTTACTAGAGTCTTCCAATAGCAAATCTAAAAATTCCCAATGTCAAAAGTAGGGTATGAGCACTAAATTATAGTAGGATACCACCAAATAATCTATACAATGTATACACTATGAACCCATTGGTTCTATATTTTAGAACAAAAAAAATTATAAAGAAACATTAGATGGAAATATATTTTTGTAAACATCCATTAGTTTCTTTTAAGAATTAAATATTAAATTAAACGAGGAATAGTTCAAGTATGTGAAAGATATTAAAAATTAATAAATTGAGTTATAAATTGAAATAAAATTGCCTAAACTTGTGAGAAAACAATCATGAAATAATACCATGATGAATAAAACCAAACAGAAGTTGGGATCTAGCCTAAGATATTACAAATTTATATATTCAAAGGAACACTATGATGAATATACCCTAAATCCAATTGATATTGAGTCCTTCCATAGTCTATTATCGTCAAAAGAATAACCGCTTGTCGTGACACACCCGGTAGGTTGAATATATCCATAACCCGAGGCACCCAATGTTTCTAATGTGTTATATTTGTTAAAAAATTTAAATAAAACATGTTTCAAATTTATAAATCATATTACTAGTAAGGAATTAATTCTCCATTTCATGAAATTAATTTTAGATTCTAATTAATCTTGGGGATTTTCACTGAACACAATAAGTCTATTAATTTATTTTTAAAGTCCAATTCCTTTTAAACCCTTATTTCATGCCTCCCAACATATATTTCAGAAAATAATTATTCATTGATATAAAATACATCAATATCATAAACCAAAAAAAATTAATTAAGAATATATTTAAGCAACTCATAGGTTAACAACATTTTATAACGATACCTAACTCAATCAATATCAATGATCTCCCATCATGGGATTCTCTAATAGGGTGTTGAAGGATAGAATAAATAAGAAGTAGACTTAGAATCATAATCCCAAAATCAAAATTAAAATCCATCAATATATCAAGAATATGTATTCCTTAGATAATAAGTAACATAATAAAAAAGAGTGATAATCAACAGATATAGGATACATTTACCCAAAGAGACCTAACTCTTCAATAAACACTTCAATCCACAAAGAATTATGTTTGGGAGGGATAAATCCCTCTTTGGAGATCCTTTAAAGAGAATTGGATCAAAAAAATTTTGAGGGAGGTGTTTTAGAATTAAAACAGTTATTAAATGAAATAGAGTTATGATATTTACATCTACCATCCTCACCCCTGATGAACATATCAAGCTAGTCTCTAGCTTCAACCGACTAGCTAGTGGATCCTATAAGACTACTTGGGTATTTGTAATCCCCACTGGTTGGTCGGTAATCGAAAAAGAATTTTTATACCATTAGAAACTACATCGAAAAACATGTTGACTCAAAAAAGCTAGATGATGATGTTCCTATAGTAATTTTGTTATTTGAAGCTTCCATCTATTGGCTGGTGGCCATCACTGGAAAGCCGATGGCCTTCACCTGCAAGCTGGTGAACCTCCTATAGATACTCTAACTCTATGACCAATTCCACACCTAATATAAACTCTGAAACTATATTCTATCCTATGAAACAATAACTATAAACATTTTTTCAACCAATTAAAAGATTTAACAAATAAGGAACACTGAGAATTAGTAAATATAACTAGAGATCAATTATATAAAAAAAACTCTAAAGTAAACCATGGGTCATTCATGAAATTTGGTGTTGGAATGAAAACAAAACTATGCATCAAAGAGTGGGTAAATGGTAAAAAGACACCTACATCAAAAAATTAACATAGGAGAATAATTTAAATTTTTATTTTGAGATAAAATTAATATAGTATGATCCACTATAAATTTATATATATATATATATACAATCTCAATTTCAAAGAGATATTGAATGTAAAACCATATATTTTAATCTTTCTTCATATAAACACACATTAACCCCATGCGTGAAAAAAGTTATCTATATTAAATAGTAAATTTAGAAACATATTTATATATATTAACCTTTATACTATTGAATTATAGTCCTTTAGTACATATTGTTAGTTTTTTATATTTTTTTTACCATCACAAGTTATTTGTTTTGATTGTATTATACTAGTTCTTGTATGAAGATATTGATTACTATTCATTGATAAAACTTTCATGATTCATATGTTATTAAAGTTATTGGAATCAATTTATTTTAATGAATTATATAGTACCATGATCATTTTATGGAATATACAAGAATATTTTTTTTTGAATTCAACATATAATTCGAATTTTTCAAATTATTTTTTCATTAATAATTATATACTCTATAATGATAATTCATTTTAGTTTCACCTGTTAAGAACCATATTCCAAAGAAAAAACTACTCATAAATAATAAATTCTTTCAATATTTATGTTTTGATACTGATGCATGATGAGAATGGTGAATATAATATTAGGGAATTATTATAGGTGGTTTAACAAACCCAACCAAGAAAAGGTTATACAAATGAATGTAAAAGAGTCTAGAAGAATATACATACTTTGATGGAATCAATCCTCATAAAATATTCCATTATAATGAAGGATGTGGGACACATTCTTATGATTGAAACCTAGCCAACATTGATGATAGATTCTTGATATGGTATTTGTGCAAGGATTCAAGAGAAAACCAAAGGGGAGATGTTGTTTGGGATGGGTAGAGGTGGGGCCATTTTATATGTGAAATTGAGAGGATTATTTAAAATTTTTCATTCATTAATTATAAATGAATGAAATTTTAAGATTAAAAGTGACCCTTAAGGGGAAAGAAAAGATATTTATAGAGGAACTCAATAATCAACATGTATTATTATTTTTATAAGTTTTATACACCATTTTAACAATATACTATATTTATAATTTTTATAGTTTACAAATTTCATTCACTATTCACCCTGGTAGATTATTTTTTCATCAATAATGAAATTAAATCTCTTATATAATTTCAAATCTCTAATTCTAAAAATGAAACCCATTTGATAACTTTTAGTATCTAAATATAATAAATTTTAGTTTAAAATAATAATACATTATACTTTAGAAAAAAATTATTTATTAATTAAATATAGTTTCTTATCTAAGAATGAATAAATTATATTTATTACCAATCCTATTTATTTAGTAAATGTAAATTATTTATTATTAATTTTTCATTTAATTTTATTATATTCCCATTATATCATTTTTAATATACCCATTGGTTATATTCATTTCTAATGGTCATATTTATTTCTTATAGTAATATAATGGTTATATTACCCATTTTAAATCCAATATATAAACATAAAAACTCATTTAAAATATGTTCAATCTACTTTTAATTTTTTTCTAAAATGTAAATCATATTTTTGAATTTATTCATTATTTACATTTAAATAATTAGCATTGTTATCTTCAAGGAAGACCATGAGAATGATGATACCATGTTTATATAGTTTTTTATTTATTCTTGGTTTTACTCCAAATATAATTTTTATAATAATGATTTATATTTATTTCTCATAATGTATTGATGTTACTTATGTAATAATATTAATCCAAAAATATGTAAATTGTTTTCTATTTTTTTGTTGTTGCATGTGAAACATGTTAATTAATATTTTCAATGAATAAAATTTTGGGGTGTTACATTATACACCACTTTAAAAAAATCCTCTCTTGAAATATCATTACTCATATGAAAACATATGAGGATGCTTTTCCCCATTACGTATTTAGGTTCCCAAGTCAATTATCCACACTTACAATTTCTATATAGGACATTATCCTAGTGATAATTATTATTTCATTGTACATTAACTATAGGATCCTAGATGTATATCTGTTGTTCTTTATAATATACATCAAGATATAGTTATACAAAAATCTGAGTTCAGTGCAAGTGATGTATCAAGTATATATTTTCTAAAAGGAGATTCAGGGGTCTAATCATGAACATGATTGATATTTACTTGAATTACTAAGAGGTAATCTATAGTTCCCATGTGATCAAGGATCACGAAGGGGCCAATGTATTTAGGACTCAATATTCACTTTTTTAAAAACCTCATATACCACTTCCATGGTGATATTAGAAGTAATAATTTATCAATGACCAAAAACCCATTATTTAATTGATAATTATTTGCATGGATATTCTTTATAATTTCTACTAACTTAATATTTGTATTGAATGGGTTGAGTATTCTCTAACATATATTAAGAAATATATTATCCTAGCATCTTTCACTCACTCACATCATCCCAACATGTTTTCGTTATACATCTATTTATATAAAGATCCTCATATGGTTCCATTTGTATTCTTGAGTGGAAATTTTTATTATATATGAATTACACTATTAAATTTTGTCGATCACAATATCCATTGAAAAAAATCAAGAAATATATAAGATGATCTTAAAGGCTATGAATGATCCTTTCATACTTACTATTATTTTGAGTGTGGTAAGTAGTTGAAATCTCTTTTTTGTATCCAAAGCTTGTTAAATAATTCCAAAAAACATCATGGAAAACCTCAGATCTCAAATAGATATAATATAAAGATTTAATCCATGTAAACGTACCCATTTATTTATATATTTGAATGTTTATAGAGTGCTAAATACTCTCAAATAATAATGAAGTAAGAAATAATTGTAAGTTGATAAACTATAAACTAAAAGGAATTATTTACAATGTAATTCTTCATAAGACCTATGAAGACATACATGGTGATGTTTTATATTTAAATGGGTAATAGTTTAATCATACTCTTTTACCACTTTCAATCTTCTTTTACATGCTCTAAAACTAAGCTTTGAAATGCATACTCAATAATCTCCCTCTCTAGGTTGTCACATCGGAAATTATCTTTGAGATCCCTATACATCAATTTGATTATGGTGCATGTATATAATGATTATATTTGTGCGTTATTCAAATATTTTTTTAAAAATACATATAGATGATGTTTTGGATATTTTTGGTTGTGTTAGTTAAAAAATAATGTTGAAAATTTTCCAAACTGGAGAAGACTGTGGGGTATTATAGAACTAAATGATTCAGAGAAGTTTAAAGTCTATTTGAGATGCTTTTAAAGGGTTTAAAATATATGGAATGATTCTCACAGATATTATGAAGAAAACATGTAATATAGAAAATCTCATATAAGTTACTTTCATGAACTAAGTGGTGTTCATGAAAAAAGGTGATACAGTTTATAGGTGTGAAAATGGTTGCATGGAGAATTGATTTTTACTTATAAATTGGCCACTAATATCATTATAAAAAATAATATGACTATAGGGGTGTCAATTTCTCCATTTTCATATTCTATATACAATCAAATATTACATTCAATAAAGAATTTATGTGAATACCAATTACATATGTAAAGGTTATTAAATTAAGTGAACAAAATTAGGGTGAACACATTTTATGAGAACAACATTTGTACAAAAGGATTGTTATGTAGACCTCAATAAAATTGTATAGATTTTATTTTTGTAAGTGGAAATCATCATTTGGATTTAATATGAGCTTCATATAACCCTTATTATGGTGTAGGAAATATTGATCATGTATATCTGAAGATTATTATAATGGAAGTAAGAGTACACTTTACTTGAGAGAGAAATGAGTTCTCAAATTGTGAGAGAGTAGTGAGTTATCTAAGAAATTGGTTATAAATTACAGCAGATAGTAAATATTCTCCAAACATTTTAAACAAGAATCATGCATTGTGATTCTAGTACATTGAAATATCATAATTATTTTCACCTTGGATTAGACTGGTGTGCGTAAACCAAGTAAAAATTTCTTAAGTGCCACTATAATTTCTTTGACAGTTCATATATATTTGGATGGAGAAATGTGTTCCACTAAATAGTTGAAAACGTTCACTAATGAGGATCATTTGAAGAAATCATCATACCATAATTTAACCCCCGATCAATGTAATTATCTTTATTGGGGCTAATAAGTTGTATTGGAGTTGAAAGTTGAAGTAGGTGAAATCTCAATATATATGGAAGTAATGGAAAAACTTAATCAAAAGGGGAATCTGATATTTGATGGAAATAATTTTTAATAATGGAATAATAGAATATGAAACTATTTCCAATAACTTGGTATAGATTTTTATACAAAAGTTATTAATCGAAATATAGTAAATATGGAAAATAAAACATTATTATAAGGATACTAATGTGTTAGGGGGGCCTTATCCAAAAGGGTCTGCACAAATATGATGTCACATAATCATTCACATGTGATGATGTAAAAACACTATAATATCTATGAAGGATACCCAATGACATGAGAATTTATATTGAAGGTATGATGGAACTAGTAAAGAGGATTTAGTGTGGTTTTGAGTGATTTTTTTGATGCATTAATTGATATAGTAAATGGTTTTATAGGATATGTGTGCTCTTGGAGAATCCCTTGATGATATAGGGATTATAAAACATATCATGAGAATGTTTCCTTCCCAGTTTATTTTAAATATCTCTAATATTTTGGATAAAAATTGAAATAATATTTCATTGGGTATTCATCATAATAATCTTGTTCCATATGAGATGAGAATGTTCTTGATAAAAAACTCAAGACGGAAGAGCAGACCAAATTAATCAATGATTGGAATAACATAATGAAGGATTGAGACATGATCAGGGGAGAATTCAAAGATCTATGGTAAAAAGTATAATATAATAATACACTCTTGAATCTCAATATATAATCTATAAATTAGATTAAATTAACTATATAGAATGTTAAGAATATGAATTGATATCCACCAGTAATGTTACAGAATTATGTATAGAAATAACCAAAACCAAAAAATGAATAATCTGGAATAGGGATTGATTGTCAGAAAATGAAAAGATGGTGGATTCAAGGATAAAATCTCTCACATTAATGATGAAGGTCAATTTGGGAATGAATTTGAATTATAACACTTGTTGAACCAAAAAATTACCACTAATTCTATAACAAGGATGTATAAGAGTATACCACATATAAAGTTTTATTGTTTTGTTAAGATGAGACACTCTCAAAAATGTGTATTCCATAGTTAAGAGATATTAGTGATAATGAGGAAAATGAAGATAAAAAAGAAGGTTTCAATAATCAGGTTAATATTTCAGTGGTTCCCACTCTTCTTGTGGTGGATATTGTCATATGACTAGGTATTACTCATCAAGAAGGTGAAGGAGCATTCTTATTGATACTTTAATAGGTCCCAAAGAATTTATCAAAGAATAATTAAGAGTGTTGAAAACATAAATTTGATTTGTATATTTTCAAAATGATTTTGGTCCAGCATATTATTAATAAGACAAACCATACTAAATAAACAATGGTCATGTAGTCTAATGCATATATGAAAAAGAAAAGAGTTAATAAGGTAGTGGTTTTAAAAATTACTCTGAGTGTATTGGATCATTCTTGTTTAAGTATTCTTGATTTTGGATGTTCTTACCATATACATTAAAACAAGTATCTTTTCATGAGAATCACATATGATAAAAAAAAGTTTTAGACGGTTTGGAAATGATGATGGTTTAAAATTTATTTGATAAGAAAAGATAAATTCAGAGTTAATGATATAATACACGAGGTTTTATTTCTTATTTAAGGGAAAAGTCACAACATTATATGTGAAATTAAATGATGTGACTTAGGATATAAATTAAATTTTAAAAAGAATATTTACATCATCAATGTGAGTGATTGTGTGTTTGAGATGAAATATAATTTTATAATGGGAAATCATTACATCGGGAAGGGCTCTTCCATTGAGGCTGAGTTGTGGGTTATGATTAAAGATAACAAATATGCAGTTTTTTATGGTTGGCACTTTGTTTGGATGGATTCAGACTCAATGGTGGCTATTGATATCCTTTGACGACGGTCGACGAATGTCCCATAGAGGATGTTAACCTCCTGGATTTAGTGTCTCTGCCTTCTTGATGGTGTTATTTTTGATGTGACGCATACTTATAGGGAGACTAATTAGTTTGCTGATGCTTTATCAAAGAAGGCTATTGTGGAGTCCAGTTCGGAATAGTCCTTTATGGATTTTGATTTTTTATGCCTTTTATTGAGTATGATGCATGTGGAAAGTCTTTTACTAGGTTTTGTAAACCTATATTTTGATGTTCTGTCCTTGTATTTCCTTTTTTAATAAAATTTGGTAGGAGTGACTCTGACTTTCTCCTGGGCCTTTTCAGTAATGAAAATAAGATATGGGCTTTCTATTCAAGGAGGAAGAAAAAATGTTAGGGATTAATAGTCTTGACCAATTTAGTGAACAATCATTGGATGATATAGTGAAGAATGATTGAGATCATGATAACCATATACTTTAATGTGACCATACACACAAGTGTGCTGTTTATCTATAAGAAAAACAATTCAAAATATATGTAAGATAAAAAACTATATGTCAATGAGGTTCATGAGTTGGTTAAAAGTGACATGTGTGGACTGGTATCCCTAAGATCTATATATATGAGGAGATACCATGAGATATTTAT
The DNA here is from genome assembly GCA_963277665.1 of Viscum album. Classification (NCBI taxonomy): domain Eukaryota; kingdom Viridiplantae; phylum Streptophyta; class Magnoliopsida; order Santalales; family Viscaceae; genus Viscum; species Viscum album. The sequence continues at coordinate 522,939,973 of OY728145.1, forward strand.
TGATGATTACAATAGGATGATTTTTTTATGGTAATCACACACAAGTATGAGGAATTCAGTGGCATTAATTAGTACTCGAATAAGGCTTAAAAGTTATTTGGTTAAAAGAATCTAAAATTCCAAACCAATAATGGAATGAAGATTACCAACATCATGGTGGTGGACTCTCTTAATAAGAATGAGATAAGGAACCATTCTTTATTAGTTAGAATTATTCAGCAATATTTAGTGATTGATAGAAGACGCTAGATGATTAAAAATATTGATATTCTAATTGTTATTGATAAAAACAAACAAAATATTTTTTGGAAGGAAGGATCAATTAAAAATCTATATCTCTAATAAAAATTCATTGTGCCCATGAGAAAAAAAAGAAACTGTACTATATGTCGTACAAAAATAATTCAAATTTGAAATTCTTTTGAATCTTTAGAAGTAAGTGATTTATTTACCATAAAGAAAAGTACAAAATGTTTGAGTCTGGTGGTTATGAAGTGAATTTTCTTGGTTAATCATCCTAGATCATGGTATATATGTTTTCAATAAATATCATGGCAATTTTTATAAAACACAAGCAGTCAATATAGCTGTTTGAAAAAAATCCCTCAATGTAATACTGAATAATTTTTGGGTTGGTTGTGCTTGTTGAAAAACAGGGTAACCTTGGTCAATTTTGGTGCTCAAGATATATTTTTGAAAAATTTTGTTGATAAAGAACCATTCTAATGGAATGCATGATCTGGAGGTGGTACAAAATAATAGACACTAGTTGGAACTGTTTTCTAGTGTTTTCAAAATTTTGGGGCCTCCAAATCGAAAAATAGAGAAATGTGTTTTTGGAAAAGAATCTTGTGAACAAGATTGAAGGTGATCTGTAAACATTCATGTGAGGAATGTTTCAAGAACCGAATGTTGAAATATGGAAATGTTATGAATTGAAAAGAAATTAGAGAATTTTCATGAAAGACAAGGTTGCATGAAATAATATTGCACGCCAGTTCGCGCCCAAATTTGGAATAATGAAAAGGCACCAAGATGGCCCCACAGACTGTCCCGCGAAGCCCCTTTGCGGAATCCCCAATCACTGGGGCCTCCACGAAGCAAAGAAGGGGGAAGGCTCTGCGAATGCACTTGACATTCGTGAACCTGCTGCGAAGCCCAGGAGGCAGGATGCATGGAAACCCCATTTGACGTTCGCGAGTCTGCCGCCTAGCGAAGGAGGCGGGAGGCTCCACAAACGGATTTGATGTTCGTAAACCCACCACAATGCCAAGGAGGCGGGACGCTCTGCGACCCTAGTTGACGTTCTCGAGCCTTCCAAGAAGCCCCATCACCCCTCTTCACGCCACGTGAGCTCCACTCTATGGTGCCTCTTTCCTATAAATATTGGGCTCCCCCTGAGCTCTCTGGATGGAAAATCCGACCTTTTGGATTCTCATCTCCCGATTCATGAAGGACTCTTCCACTCGGTGAACCGTGAGCTACACGAGGTACTTCTACTTTGTGAAGTGCCTCCCCATTATCTTGTTTTGATCCCCTCTTCCGAGGGGGATGCCTTTCCTGAAGCCTAAGGGCTTTCGTAACGGAAGGGGATCCCCAAATGGAACCGGGTTATTGCGGAGCATTTATGCTTCGCGAAACACCCTTCATGTACACATGATCTACATTCTAAGGTAGTTTCATTATACTTAGTGAAGCAAATTGCTTCCGGACACCTTGCTTCATGAGGCACCTTTACTCTGCGAGGCTGTGCTCGGTGAATGCCCTTCCACTTCACGAATCACCTCCCATTTTCACCTCCGCCCCATGATAAGGCTAAGGAACCTCACAACGTGAAGCACACCCCTTTGAAAGTGCCCTCCACCACACAGAGCAACGGAGATCCACATGGCCCTGCCTATGGACCCCTTTTCCTGGAAAATCCTTTTCTTGTGTGACCCTCCAGGTTTGTATGATGTGATTTCAAAGTCCCCTGGACGATATCGTCCATAGCGTTCTGCGCCTAATGATTCATTGCATAGGAACACTAATGGATCCTGCTTCTTCGCATATCCACGCTAACGTGGACCCCTCGATGGTTCGCTCCACGACACCCCCTCAGTACAACCTTGTCGATTCCTTCCCTCCCACAAAGAGTAGAGGATACCAGTTATGTATGTCCTAGGGGTGCAGAGCAAACCCACCTCGTCTGAGCTGCATGACGTTAATCTGGAAAGCACCTTGTCCTCAACACATGATGTTAAACTGTGACCTTCCCTGCGCCTCGCATGCTGGGACCCCCCTGCCGCCTTGGGCATTCTCCATGCCCCCTGGTCTCCAAAGGGATGATATCCACCTTCTTAGAGTGGCGTTTCCCGCAGGGAAGGGAAACAACCTTTGTGTATGCCCCTAGATTGTCATGCAAGAGTCATCACCCCTACTCCTCCTCACTTCCACGGTGCCAAGGCCAGCGGAGGCTGTGATAGGGAATGGGGATCCTCCCTTCTTCAGTCCCAATTACCCCTCCTGTTGTGCTTTGTTTCCCTCGGGCCTCTATCTCAAAGTATGTCCCATTATCTCTCTCCCTCGGCCGCCTTAGAGCATAAGCCCCTCTCCTTCTCACTTCCCACGGATGCACCCTTTGTGATGTGATGGTCAGGCCTTTGCTGCCTCTTGTTTTCCACACCGAGCATGACACACGTGGGCTTAGAGTAAGCACCGACCATGACACCATACTCATCCCACATGACATTAAACTACATTACAATCCAGCGGTAAGCCATTGTGACAAAACAAGAAATACGAGGACATTGATCCATGAAAAGGCATGGTACGTAGGAAGCCTCCATGATGTTCAATCCCACCACCTGGCCATTCCGACGTCCTTCACGTAGGTTCAACCCTATCCCACAGGATGTTAAACTGCATTCCAATCCAGCGGTAAGTCGTTGGGACACAACCCGAACTACGGGGACTTTGATCCTTATCAAGGCACGGTACGTAGGAACTTACACGAGGTTTAAGCCCACCACTCGGTCGTTCTGACCCCCTTCACATTGGTTCACCTCTTTCCCGCATGACGTTAAACTGAATTCCATTCCAATGGTTAGCCATTGTGACCCCATCCCGAACTATAGGGACTTTGATCCATGTCAAGGCATGGTATGTATGAATCCTCCATGAGGTTCAATCCCACCACCACCCGGTCATTCTGACCCCCTTCACGTCGGTTCTCCACCATCAAGCATGACATTAAACTGCATTCCAATCAAGGGGTAAGTCAGTGTAACCCCATCCCGAACTACGGGGACTTCGATCCATGTAATCGTATGGTACGTAGGAATCCTCCCTGAGGTTCAAGTTCACCACTACCCGGTCGTTCCGACCCCCTTCACGTTGGTTCGCCTCCATCCTGCATGACTTTAAACTACATTCCAATCCAGCAGTAAGCTGTTGTGACCCCATCCTGAAATACGAGGACTTTGATCCATGTCAAGGCATGGTATGTAGGAATCCTCCCTGAGGTTCAAGCCCACAACCACTCGGTCGTTCCAACCCCTTGATGTTAGTTCGCCTTCGTCCCGCATGACATTAAACTTTACACTTGGACCAAGGTCCTCATTCATGTCGATTCGCTAACACACCCCTTCCCGAACTATAAGGACATTGATCCATGTCAAGGCATGGTACGTTGGAAGCATCCATGTGGTTCAATACCATCATCCATCAGACCCCTTGTCCATCTTCAGGTCGGTTCGCCGACACACCCCAACCCGAACTATGGGGACATTGATCCATGTCAGGGCATGGTACGTAAGAACCCTCCACGAGGTTCAATCCCACCACCCGATCATTCTGGCTTCCTTCAAGTCGGTTCACCCCCATCCCTTATAACGTTAAACTGCATCCCACTATAGTTGTAATCCATTGTGACACCACCCAAACCATGGGTACTTTGATCCATGCCAAGCCATGGTACGTAGGAAGCCTCCATGAGGATCAACCCCACCACCCGGTCGTTCCGACCTCCTTCAAATTGGTTCACCCCCATCCCGCGTGACGTTAAACTTCATTCTAATCCAGCGGTAAGCCGTTGTGACCCCAACCAAACTATGGGGACGTTAATCCATGTTAATTCATGGTATATAGGAAGCCTCCATTGGGTTCAATCCCACCACTCGGTCATTCCGACCTCCTTCATGTCGGTTCACCCCCATCTCGCATGACGTTAAACTGCATTCCAATCCAGCGGTAAGCCATTGTGACACCACCAGAACTAAAAGGACATTTATCTGTGACGTGGAATGGTACGTAGGAAGCCTCACTAAGGTTCAATCCCATCGCCACTCGGTCATTCTGACCACCTTCATGTCAGTTAGCCTCCATCCTGCATGACATTAAACTATACACCTGGACTGAGGTCCTCATTCACGTTGGTTCCCCGACACAAACAATCCCGAACTACGAGGTATTTGATCCATGTCATGGCATGGAACGTAGGAAGCCTCTCTGGGGTTCAATCCCAACATCCACCTGGACCAAGGTACATATTCACATCGGTTTGACGACACACACCATTCTGAACTACGTAGTCTTTGATCCATGTCAAAGCATGGTACGTACGAAGCCTCCCTGAGGTTCAAGCCCAAGACACATCAGACCCCCGGTCCATCTTCACTTTAGTTCTCCGACACACCCCAACTAGAACTATAGGGACTTTGATCCATGTCAAGGCATGGTACATAGGAATCCTTCACGAGGTTCAAGCCCACCACCCGTTGGTCGCTCCGACCCCGTTCACGTCAGTTCACCAACACCATGGGCAGCCTAGGGTGTAAGCCCCACACTATCCTGAACTATGTGGACTTTGATTCCCTGCCACTGGGATACATAGGAAGTCTCTTCGAGGCTCAATCCCAAAACCATCGTCCATCCTGATTCTTACTCGGGCTGCCACATCCCGGTGAGATCATGCCACCACATTCCTCTCTACAACATTAGGGAAGCAACCCACGTGTTGGTCCCAATATCTGTGTTCCCTGATCTAATCCACTCTCATCAGTGTTCTGATTAGTCTAATCCATCTCCGCTTGACGTTAAACTTATGGCGTACCCAATGTTAAATGGAAGAAGCTAAGGAAAACCTTAGATACATGCCTATGGCATATGATTCCCCGAGATCAATTTGGGATGCCTCGGGTTTAGGTGCCCTAGAGAAGACCTATAATAAGGGAAAGAAGAGGGACACACCAATCCCCACCATCCAGACAAGCTATTGATGCCCAGCCTGACTACTCCCCTGAATGAAGGTTACGACCCTGACCGGACCCCTTGGAATGTCCTAACAAAAGCAGCGTAATTAACTTGTTTCAATGAAAATATGGCGGCGGGAAGAGTTTCACGAACAACGTATTAAATCTATAAGGGAGAACAATATTAGGTAATGAGTTCTGATGAGGAATCCAGAGAGGTAAGAACCGATATCCCATCATACCGTTTCGATCAAGTAGTAAATGTCCCTTAACAGGGAGTGGATGGAGTCCGCCTTTGGAAAGTTGGATTGCCAGGTAACAAAAATTCATGCCCATCGCACTGAAGCAGACGGACGCGCACTCCCTGATGGAAGCGTCAGAAGCTGAAATGGTGAACCCAACATGATGATATTTTCCTCAATATAGAGATTAGTAACGCTTGAGAAATCCATGGATTGACATGTCACCAGATCCAGCTATCCGGCCCCTAGGTCCTGCCAATCAAATAGCAGGCCTGGCATGAAACACACCAGATGTTGGGGTAGTAGAACGTTAGACATTCCGTTCTGCGATGTTGTCAGCGTGGATCCCTTTTACCATTCATGGGAGATGGGATGGCGCTAGGGCATTGTTCATCGATTCCTTTTCTTTCAGCAGTGACAAGTTCATCTCTCTGCTTAGGAGAAATCAGGTTGCTGTCACATGAACGCGATCACCGCCTGCCCACCTACGTAGGGGCATGGGAAACGCTAGCACCACCGCTCTGCGTGGCTCCACTAATGCAGCAAAGGAATCTGCATCCACAACTGTGGGGGGGACCACACCCTATCTCCCCATAATATGTCATCCAACGAAGGGTGATTAACAACCCCATACGTCGTTATGAGGAGGAGGGAATAATCCCGACCTGGTATATGGACCTCCTGGACCTAGAGGCATCCATACCCCACCATCTACGCTGCCCCGAGGGCCACGCAGGGACTCGCTGCTCCCCACCCCAATATTGAATTTCTTCGGGATCCTGTCCCCAGAGTGCTTTGATGACTCCTTGCCATACGCTGATGAGGTGGGTGACATCGGGCCCAGCCCGGTAAGAGTCCCAATCTAGGGGCTCCCAGAAAGGGATCCCACCCGGCCATGTCAGTACCGCCATCCAGCTTTGCCAGAGGAGTAGGTAAGCCTTGCACCTACACCGCCAGCCCCGGAATGCCTGATCCGACGCCGGCGTCGGGAATGGGCTGAGGAGAACACCCACCGAGGGGCATCAAAGTCGATAACTTATGTGGCCCGAGCCACTGCCGACACATATCATCAGGTCCTTGCACACACTGAGTAGGAGAACTCATAATCCCAAACAGGATCGAGGCCCCAAACACCCCACGAGCAGGCTGGGTCGACTCTCCGAGTCGCTGGCACGGGCGGTGGTCGCCGAGAACCAACTCATGATGATTCCACACCGTACATAGGCCCTCCTCGTACCACCACCACTGAGAGAATGGGTATACCCTAATCTAAGGCTCGGCATGGTGGTTTTCCCCACATTACCTCCAACCTGAATGAAGGTCTGCCATGCGGCAGTAATGCTCAACACGGAATCCTATCCCGCGCCCATAACATCTGGTATCAAGCCTTTTCACCTGCCCCAACCGTCAATGTGGAGACATTTCCCATCTAGTATATCTCCAATGTGGGGATCCTCAAGACATTCTCTCCATAGTGGGTGAAGTTCCTCCTCACCCCGGCAACCGGAAGGGTGAAGGAAAGTCTTTCTCAACTCGCACCAAGCATGGAGGTCCTCCACATGCTCCTGTCATATCCAGTGAAGGTTTCTCACGCTCTAGTGTTGTACATGGAGGTCCTCCCCATGTCCCCTTAGACATTTTTTCCGATGCTCCTCGCACCTCGGCTGTTTCAGGCGGAGACCCATTCTTCCCCAGCACTAGTGTGGCCGAAGGACTACATATTGGAAATCATCCCTATCCCGAGGAGCCACCCAAGGGCAGGAGGGTGGGTCATCACCTCCATAAGAAGAATCATGGGAAGGCACAGATGGAGATCAAACTAGTCCGCTTCTCAGACTCTGAAGCGGAGTAGGACTCAGCTAAGGAACCCTCCTGTCGGTCATCATAGTCAAGGGTCAGGGCAGGGATGAGGCTCATCAGCCTGGTACTCCTAGAATGTGAGGTCCATAGGATTCCTACCTTCCTCCGTAGGTTTATCCAGGAGGATGAAACCCTGGAGACCCCTCAGGTTACAGTCGTGCAGTCACCACCATTATCGCCAGAAGCACTTTCTACCTCCACGATAGATCACAGAGAGCTATTTTGGGGATCAATGGTAGGAACGCAGCAGTACGAACCTCCACTAGAATCCCTTGCCCCTGATCTAGGGATGACGACCATCATTCCCTCCTACTACGACGTAGCGTCCAGGTCGCTCCACTCTTCAGAGGACAGCCCGAGAGTCGTTGGTCAGTTATCCTGTTTACCGTATTCTCTGTTGGACAACCTTTCGTCCCAACGGTCTACCCCAGTACCACTTCTAGTTCCTCAACCAACCCTAGCAGGTGAGTGTGGAAATAAAGGGCCAGACCTTGAATTTTAGTCAAAGAGCTTTTGGTGCATTCTTGCAGTGGACCACTTCCCTGAGGAGTTATGGCCCGTGGCATCTCATGATATCTGCATACCTGAGTCTCTCACCCTAGAAGAAGTTGATTGATTCTGCTACACCCTCTGGGCGACGCATTTCGGTCTCCGTCATCCACGCGTGTTATATCCAAGGAGCCAAGCGCATTTTGAATTCATCAGCGGGTAGTGTTGTCTAGTTGATTTGGCTTTACTCCCTGTAGCCCAGTGCCCCCAGTCCCCAGGTCACCATGAGGTTCTACAACAGCAATGTGTTCAGAGTATTAAGTACTCCATAGAATTATCAGGGAGGTCACCCCCACATTCAAGTCCATGGCTACAGAAATTATGCCTCTCTCTTCTTCAGTCCTATCCGATAGCATCCTGACTCGCTATACGATATTGAGGACATGCCACCGAGAAGGGTCATAGTACACATGGACGACATCTTGGAAAAGGAGGAAGAGCTTGAGTTTCTCAATGGAGACTTACCCCCTGAGGGTGTGCCACCACAGTAGGACCCATCAGAGAGGATTACTTGTCAGTAGAGGAACCTCATAGGTATCCCTGCGCCCACTGAGTCACTAGTACTTAGCCAGAATTCTGGTAGGGGAAAAGAGCATATTGGAGCTGTCAAGCACTCTGACCCGTCCGTCTCAGTGCAGAAGATGGAGGAAGACCCCGAGAAGGCCGCGTTGCATCAATGGCTTGCTGAGCAAAAGAGTTTGGTCGAAGAACTCCTGGCTGAATGCGTTGTAGAGAAACGTCCTGACTATGGTGATCCTAGGTCGGGGCTGCAGGGGTAGGAACAACTTCCCCCCGGTGAGATGCCTCTAGGAAACCCTAATAATACCACTCCCACTAACAGGACCGATGTTGGAACTCACGACAAGATGGCAAGGTATGTCTCACCGAATCCTCCCGAGCGGCGCAACAATCCAAGGAATCCTGCCTGGGGTCCCCCACCTGCCCCACAGGCCATCCCGCCTGTCACTCCATGAGCTGTTTAACCCATGTATCGTGTAGAAGAGCCCGGAAATGAAATCATGGTTAGGGATCCCTGTCAAGATAGGGACTCACACCTAGATGATACTATGGTGGTTCTCATCACCTTCCTTGAGGCTTTGGAGACACGACAGGTGGCTATCCCACCTAATGGAAAGACATACCAAGCGTGGGTGGATGATATGTCGGTGCCTCTAGGTTTCGGTAATCCCACCCTCTCTCCATTTAACGGGATGGGGGACCGGCCACAGCATCTGGCCCACTTCAACTCAAGTTGTGGGCCCATGTTGGGTAATCCATCACAGCCGGAGGCCACAAAGCTTCGATGTTTTGTTCAGATGATGGAGGGGTCGACATTCGTCTGGTATATCCAACTCCTCGTCGAATCTGTGACAAGTTGGGAGGACCTTCGCAGGCAGTTACTATAGCAGTTCAGCTCTACCACCCGGAAGAACATCATCGAAGACGTCTTCAAGTTCAAGAAAAGGCATGATGAGTGAGTCGCAGACTTTATTGCCCGGTGGAAGTGCCCCACATACTCCCTTGACATGCCATTGAATCATGAGCAATTACTGATGATGTGTGTGAGAAATGTAAAGACGAAACTGGTTCCCTCCCTGATTACCCAGAACTATCCCAGAGGGATTTGAGGCTTCTCAGATAAGGCCCAGCACCTCGAAGAGGCCCTACAACAGACAAGAAGGCACGTCTGTTTCCCCCTGCAATCCCATCAAGGAGAGTCGCTAGAGCCAAGCCCACCACTGTGGCCCAAATAGAGGCCCGAAGGCAGCTAGAGTTGCTACCAGTAGCACCGGGCCTATCGCCTCGCTGAGTCCCTCTACATCTAGCATAGTCTCCAGCTTCGCAGCGTCCTCAGAATCGGTAGGTGCCTCAGCGTAAGGCGCCGCCACCGCCCATGCGAGACAATCAGGGTCCACCTCCTCGACAGGCCCCTCCGGATCCTTTTCAAGGCCCGGATCCAAGGTCTCCCTATCCAGAAAGAAGACACCATACTTACTCATTCAGTGAGAATCAGTTCCCCAATTACTTCCATAGTGACCTAGAGTAGGGGATTATATGCTTACCTTAGTTTAAAAGGCTGACAGAGATGAATCTCACTGATTTCTCCAACTATTTCCCCTATCATCAGATTCTAGGGCACACCCTCAAGCAGTGTTATGTGTTTAAGGAATGGATAAAATACTAGGTTGATAAAAACATAGTCAGGCTTGGCCCAACCCCGTCACAAGTGGAAGGTGTCTTAGTGAGGTCAGAAAGTGGTTGTGATGGAGATGGCGAGTGGCAGCAGGTTCCTGACCACAGGTCCCAGAAGTATAATGATCGGATGGCTCGCAAGACGGTCTCCCGCGCCCATGGCTTCATCCAGGCATGCCTGAATCAGCCGGAGCCTTCTGAAACTATGGCCAACACTTTTACGTCATCATCTCAGCTGACCTCTTTGCAAAAGAGCAAGCATATATGGCGCAAGAAGAAGAAACCCGCTCCACCAATGTCGTAGTCGTCTTGTACTCTTGGGGACTTCATTACCCCTGAGATGGGGATCCGTCCTAGAATCTTCCCAGTGGTGGATGATTCTTTGAGTGACAGTCAAGGGTACACTTCGGTTAACACTGTTAAGTTGTTAAACCCATACATGATTCCCGACGAGGAAGAACGCCAGATGAATCTCCCCAATGTCCCTAGCCGACACCAATGTCAGCAGAGCCACGACTATATGGGTTATCGAGGTGCATCACTTGGAACCTCCAACCAGGTCGTGCATTCCATTGAGACCAGACAGTAGGCCCATCACAGAGCTCAGCACGTGCAACATCTTCATCCAGCGTCGTCAAGATCGACTCCAGAGCCGTTTGTGCTACTGGATCAGGCAGAACCACTTCGGTCGTACCGCGACTAGATTCACACTACTATAGGCCAACCATATCCATCTAGACCTCATATGAAAGCTACTCTTCAGGCTTCGACTAGTGAACAGCGGAACATGCCTAGCACCAGCTAGCCATCGGTGCAGCCAACAGGGCCTGCCATGCCTCCAATAGTAGAGAGGCCTCCTATAAGCAGAACTTCATGCCTGGCGTGGAAGTATGATGTCTTAAAGAACATTTTCGGCATCCCCATGGGGTTTTCCATCCTTGAATCCCCCCGCCTGTCATCAGATATGTGTGACGCCCTTGCTGAGGCTTTAAAAATCCCCCTCCATTTCAAGATGGAGGTAGAAGCTGGAGAATCCATCCATGCTGAAGCAGTTGAGAATACCGAATGCCAGGCCATCATTTCATTCTCCAGAGAGGATGAAGGCTCTCCCTTACAGGGGACGATCTTCCCACTGTACACCACTGGACAATTCAATGGTGTGGAGGTTCTCCGCTATCTCGTTGACATCGGATCCGAGATCAACCTTACCCCAACGTGGACACTATATAAGCTAGGGTTATCTGAAGATAATCTCACTCCCTCCGATTTAAGGATCTACAGTTATGATAGGACATAACAGACCCCAGTCAGCAATATCCATTTGAAGAACTAGTTCAGTGGCCTAGTTGACAGCACTGAATTTATGGTTGTTTTCCAAGACACCGCGTACAATGCATTGATGGGTAGGCCATGGATCCATCTGCACACAGCGGTCCTCTTGTCATATCACCAATGCCTCAAGTACTCTTTTAATGGTCGAGTAGTCATACTCCAAGGAGATGCATCTCATTTTGCCTCTTGTGAAGCCCATTATCTGGACAATGACTATTACAAGAGCAAGGATAAGCAGATTATGGAAAGTGATTTTGTGCTTTCCCCAGTCACAAGTGATCCTTGGTAAGGTCTGGATGACTCCTACATTTTCCCAATCCATCGATTGGAGGCCACGACCGCCCCAAAATGGGGTAATTCATTATTGTTTCGGGACAAGAGGAAGGTATATTCCCAAGTCCAAGTGACGACGGAAGATCACTTCATACCCCTACACAAACCAGGCTCAGGTGATCCCGGAACCTCCTACCCCCGTACGGTACCCGGTTTTTCGCCCCATGGCGATAGTAGTACGTCATATGTGTCTATTCTACCATACTGGAATTAATCGGATAAAGCCGACGTGCCACTACTGCTTTGATATCATCAAGACTGGCCTCTTGGGCCAAAGGCCATATGGGATTAGATCGAGTGCCTTCATCTCTATGGTCTCAGTGGCGCGTGAATCTCCTGACGTGTTGTCCACTACTGCCCAGGCTGGTACCGGCCTCCCATCATGTTCTTCCAACCAAGGGGAAGCCTCAACCGCTATTAATACCTCCTCTGAAAGTGAAGAAGTAGATCTGGAGGATGCTCCCCCTACCTTTAAAGAAGTCATATTTTCCATGGTTGATGAACTGGTATAGGTGATCCTTGGTAGTGAGACAGATCCGAGATCAATATTGATTAGTGCCGCCATGTACCTCGAGGAGAAGCAGCGGTACGTGGACTTTCATAAACAGCACCCTGACATGTTTTCCTAGAGTTAGGACAAGATTCCAGGACTAGATCCTCAGGTATCTATCCACCGCCTCAGTCTCCCGAAAAATGATCGCGGTTTCAGGCAGCATCCTAGAAAGATGCATCCTTCTCATGGTGCCATGGTTGCAGACGAAGTTGAAAAGCTCATCAGAGACAACTTCGTCAAGGAGGTCCAGTACCCCAAGTGGCTAGCCAACATTGTGCCAGTCAAAAAGAAGAACAGATAGATCAGAGTCTGTATCAACTTCCGAGACCCCAACCGTCACTGTCCAAAGAATGATTTTCCCCTTATGGTGATAGAATTGTTGATCGACACTACGACCGGGTTCCAAGCCCTCTCCATCATGGATGGTTACTCTGGATATAATCAGATCTAGATGGCCCCCAAGGATGAAGATTCCACGGCTTTCAGGGATCCCCAAGGTTCTTTCTGTTAACAGGTTATGCCCTTTGGCCTGAAGAATGCAGGTGCCACCTTTTAGCGGGCCATGCATCGCATATTCAACCCAATCCATGGGACATTGGTGGAGTGCTATGTGGATGATCTGGTGGTCATATCTCACTAGCATCAGGTCTATCTCAAGGACCTTGAGAAAGTGTTCATCTTCCTTCGTTCCCCCCATTTGAAGATGAACCCGTTGAAGTGTGCCTTCATGGTCACTTCCGGGATGTTCCTTTGCTTCGTAGTCAGGTATAGGGGCATCGAGATCAACATAGAGAAGATCAAGGCAATCATCCAGATGCCTCCCCCGAGTAATATTTGGGAGCTTCGAGGTCTCCAAGGAAACTTAGCCTATATACACTGATTCATTGCGAATCTGGCTCACAAGTGTAATCCCTTTTCTCAGCTAATGAAGAAAGGCTCTGCCTATGAATAGGAAGAAGATTGCCACACCGCCTTTGAGGAAATCAAGCAGTATCTGCTCCAACCTCCAGTCCTGATGCCACCCATCTTCGGAAAGCCGCTAATTCTCTATCTCACTGCCTAGGATCGATCTCTCGGTACTCTTCTCACCCAGAAGAACAATGAGGGGACATAGAATATCCTCTACTACCTCATCTGCAAGCTCCTTGATACAGAGACGAGATACTCCTCCATCTAGAAGATCTTCCTTGCACTCGTATTTTCTGTGTAGAAGTTGCTACATTTCCTGCAGCACCATGAGGTACAGTTGGTCTCTTGAGTAGATCCACTAAAGTACATTCTGAACCACCCCATTTTGATAGGCTGACTAGCACGGTGGGTGGTAATCCTCAAGCAGTTAGACATTAGGTTAGTGACTCAGAAATCTATAAATGGGTAGGAATTGGCAGACTTTCTAGGTGTTCATCCAACCTCCTCGTACCAGTCCCTAGACCTGGACTTTCCTGATGAGGCAATACTCTCGGTAGGCCATGTCTTCCAATGTTAGAAAAATCACATCAACAGTGCCTCCCGGAGTCCCACCGGTAGGAGGCTCAACGATCCTAGGATCAACAGAGTGGGCCTGGGTATCATCTTCATTACCCCGGCACAAGCCATTCTACCGTACCCATTTCTATTGTTAGAAGGTTGTACCAACAATGAGGCTGAGTATCAGGCCCTCATCACTAGCCTCGAGCTGGCCCTCGAGATCGATATACCCCATTAACATGTGAAAGGGGATTCCGATATAGTCATCAAGAAAGTCAACAGTGACTATGTTGTCTGAAATCCAAAGCTCATACCATTGTTGGAATACACCTTCCTTCTAATCGCTCTATTCTCTTCTCGACCGGAGGTTACCCATGTCCCTTGGTCACAGAATAGTCAGGCGGACGCTTTGGCTGGCTTAGCTGCATCACTTTCCATGCCTGAGCAGGATGATCTGATTATCCACGTGGCGCACTAGAGAGTCATTGTGCCCATCACCCCATAGGATGACGATGGCCTATGAGTAAGCCATATTACCGCCAGATCCTCCACAACAGGAGCCCCAGGTTCTTTAGGTGCAGTGGTTGAAACGACTCCTAGCTGGAGATCCCCTTTTGTTGAGTATCACAAAAATGGTTACCTCCCAGCTAATCAGGACGAGCTTGAGCGAATCCGACACCGCGCGCTGTAGTTTTCCCTCCATAGTGGTCCCAGTCTTGTGCAGATCCTCTATAAGTGCGGTTTTGACGGTTTTCTCGTCCATTGTATCCAAGAAGTCGATATTTCTCAGTTCATGCAAGTTGTTCCTTCCAGTTCCTACAGTGCCCATGAGGCTGGGCCAAAGTTGTCCCATCATGTCTGGAGACTGGGGTACTTTTGGCTCTCTATGATCCATGATTGTATCAATTATTCCAAGAGATGTCACTCGTGCCAAGTTCATGATAACTTCCTGCATCGGCCGCTAGAACCTCTCCACTTCACCAAGTACTCTTGGCCATTGGTGGTGTGGGGACTCGATGTTGTGGGACCATACCCACCAGAGATAGCTCGCTAGTGTAGGATCATCCTGACCGTCACAAATTTCCTTTCCAAGTGGGTAGAGGTAGTTCCACTTAGGGAGGTCACAGACCATTCCATATTTGACTTCGTGGGCTCTAACATCATCCACCAGTTGGGATTCCCTCATGCTATCCTCACTGATAAAGGAACCAACATCCGTGTAGCCAAGCTGAAGAAATTGAACGCCATGTACAATATCCGTTCGACCCATACCTCTCACTATCACGCACATGAAAATGGAAAGATCGAGGTGTTCAATAAAACCCTCTCTAACATTCTGCAAAAAATGGTTGGCTCGAACAAGAAGAGTTGGCTGGACACGCTCCTCAATACCCTTTGGGATTATCGTATGATGACTCGCAATTCATACCAAGTGAACCCATATTCTCTGGTGTGAAAAACTGAGGCTGTCCTACCCATTGAGATCCTATTTACCTCATTGAGAATAGTTTTCTTTGACTAGAAAGTGCCATGTAAGGTGGACGAAAACCGTCTAGCTGAATTGGTAGGATTGGAAAAGAACAGGATTCGTGCCCTACACAACCAAGAAAGGAATCAGAATAGGATGGCTCGAGCCTTCAACAAGAAGGTTCGTCTTCACTCTTTTCTTCAAGGCGACCTGGTATTGGACCTTCGAGCACCAATGATCCCTGGCAGGAAACCACCCAAGTTGGAGCCCAAATGGGAAGGACATTTTATTGTTCATAAGGTTTATCCAAATGGAGAATTCTCCATGGTGACCATGGATGGTGAGCGTATAATTCCTCCCACCAATGCGATGTTCCTGAAGCAATAAATTTCCTGAGCCCCATGGTCCTGCACAACCTTAAACTGGATGGTCCTGCATGACCCTAAACTGCATGATGGTCCCGCATGACCTTAAATTGTTCAGTCCTGCATGACATCAAACTGCACATCATCCTGCATGATGTTAAACTGCATCTTCAGAACTACATATTCCTTGATTTCCATCCTTATGGGATACGTAGGAATGCTCAGACTCTTTGTTTTGAGCCCACCCCCGAACTCTTCTCTTCGAATACCCCTAGGTATAGTTCTCTCGAAGGATCCTTGAATGATATGCGCTTCCACTACCCCACTTATACAATGGTCATAATGGTTGCACCATGTGCCCACTCTCGTCCTTATATCCTCCCACATCTTTACCACAAGATGTTAAAACTGCATGGCCTTTAAGAACTATGTATGGCTTAATTCCCATCCTTATGTGATACATAGGAACGCCCAGACGTTTTGTTTTTTGGCCCATCCCAAACACAAAAAAAATCTTCCCCCCAGGTCAAGATATATGGTGGGCTGATTACTTTTTCCCCAATTCACATCGAGCTAGCCTCGATCCGGCCGTGCGTCCTACTCCCTGGAGACATTCACCTCTTTCACAGACGGGTACAGATATGCTTCACCCACTCAGTGACTAGGATTTCATCACCTTCCCCATCGGGAAGGGCCCATGAATGGTATGGATACCACACCATAGGGATCTCCTACAACTTTTGGCTAACTCCCTCGAGGATGTCTAGCAAAAATCCGATACAAGTCCCACATTTCGAATATGGTCGGTGGTCAATTCTTGTTTGTTTCCCACATTTCAAGTCACTATAGGGACACTGTGTTTCAAACATGGTCAACAGTTGTCCTGGATCGTTAAGACCACCCCAAGATGTCCCAAATATCGAGTCTAGTGGTTCGTTTTACCCCACTGTATCTAAGAGACAGACTCCCTTCGGGCGATGCCAACTATCTGGCCCCATTGGACAAAGATAGCCAAGACTGGCTCATTGTTTCCCACCCCAAGCACCGCTCACGTGGGCTTAGGAGCTGTGATGAGGCAGTAAACGTACAATAGGGCGTATGAACTACCATCCGGCCCGAGTTCTCTCTTCTAGGATTGTACAGTGTGGTTTGGGATTATGTCCTCATTCATATCGGGTTGGTCACCGTGCCGTACACATCCCCGAATGAGACCTCCCCTGGCCCTCGTCCACACTGTAAGACGTTAAACTACATACTGGTTAGGCCATCCTGACCGAGGCCCATCCTTTGGCTCCTTGGCCTTCTCGGGCCCCCGGCCCTCATCCCCACTGCAATACATAAAACTGCAAGTTGGTCAAGTCTTCTTGAATGAGGCCCAGCTTCAGGCCCCTTGGCCTTCTCGGTCCGCCTCACCCCCTCATCCTTAATGCAAGATGTTAAACTACAGAATTGTTAGGCCTTCCTGACCGAGGCCCAGCCTCTGGCCCCTTGGCCTTCTTAGGCCCCTTGGCACATATCCTTACTGAAAGACGTAAAACTGCAAGTTAGTCTAGCCTTCCTAACCGAGGCCTATCCTCAGGCCCCTTGGCCTTCTCGGGCCCCTGACCCCCGTAATCACCATAAGATGTTAAACTACAGACTGGTTAGGCCTTCTTGACTGACAGAGCTAATTTACGTGCATATTTTAAATCAAATAATGTGTATTTCTAATTTTTTTATTTCAATGATAAAACCCATGTATTTCATTGTTTTATTAAAATAATGGGTAATTTTAAATTTTGAATAAAAATGTGCACAATTGTGATAAGTGCACAATTCTGGATTTTTGGACATATTTTTAACAAAAGTGTATTATTGTAATTTCTCAACAAATATAATTTCAAATTCAGTTAATCCAATTTTTTTAGAATCCTGATTTTATTTCCTTCATCTTTGTATACTGGTCCAAGAGCTGATTCGGCCATCTAGTGGTCCTAAAAATTCATTGCAATGTTACATTTTTCCGGGGGGACAACATGGACCACACCATTGTAACGGAACCCATACACGGAATGCACATATAAAAATGAGGTTCTTACACCTAATATAGAACGAGGACAAATAGTTCCGACTCTACACAAAATTTTTTGGAGTTTTGAAGTCATTAAGGCATTCATTTAACGACATTCTTTTGGAGGAACCTTCCTGGAAGCTTCATCCAGAAACAGAAGACTTCGCTGAAAAATTCATAACTCTTTAATCCGGGGTCCAAATGCACTGAAATTTAGAGGGTGAACAACCAACAAATTTATGAACAATATTGAAGAAGAGGCCCATGCATGAAGCATCATTTTAAGGGTCCAACAACACAAAAACTCTCCGGGTACAGAAATCTGCCTATAAAAGGAGGCCATCTCCTCCTTCCAAAAGATTCAGCTCGACACCCAAAGCCAAGGAGGGATCCCACCATGGCATGGCCCACTACTGATCATCTCTTCCCCCCTCATTTCTAATTTTTATTTTATTCTTATTTTATTTTTATTTTAGTTTTAATTTTCAGTTGTAATTTGAATTTCATTTCAATTAATCAATAATTTTTATTTTGGTTTCCACTATTTAATTTCTTCTATAATTATCATAATAATAATAATAATTAAAAACTATTATTATTATTATTAATATTATTATAATCATTATTTAAAATATTGAAATCTTAATTTCAAATTATTTTACTTTCATTCTATCTCCTTTTTCGAAAACTATTTTATTACGTAATAATAATAATAATAAGTTATATTATTATTATTATTATTTTCACATTCAATATAAATTATTTAATCTCTCTCTCCTCTCTCTCTTTCTCTCTCTCTCCTCATCCATCCACCATTGTGATCTCTAACTCTCGGAAATGAGAGGCTGACCCCGAGGCTTGGCTCTGGGGGAGCTCAAGAAGTTTATGAGTTTTCTTTAATGTTTATTCTAAATTTGTTATAGACTTGAGTTGTATTCCTGAGTAAGGAGAATATTCTCGATTGGGTGACGGTCCCCAATGACATGAAACTCAAGCAATTTATATTCTAGAAAAGAATAGTAATTCAAATATTATATTTCATGTTTGAGTAATCAAAATAGAATCAAACATATAAAGGAGAATAATGATTGAATCCCTGGCTGAACCCCAAACCAAGTACCTTTTTCCTAACATCATTCTGTTTAGACTTGCATCTATGTTTAAATTTAGAATTTTTATATTTCATTTCATTGTTATAAATAATTAAAAAACGACAAAAAGAGAGAGTTTATGTGAATTAGAATAATGTAAGTGAACCAAACTGAAAGGCTCCTCAGGAGATATGACCGTGGTCAGCCACTGTGCTGCACTAGAAAAAATATAATTGTTTTTGTCCACGCCCCGCGACAAAAGAAGCCTTCAATGAAAAATTCATAACTCCTTCATCTTGGGTCCAAATGCTCTGGAATTTGGAGGGTGAATGGCCAACAAATTTATGAACAATATTGAAGAAGATGTCCACGTGTTAATCGGCCATTTAGGGGTCCCGAAACGCTCAGTACTTCTGTGGACGAAAATCTACCTATAAAAGGAGGCCCTCTCCTCCTTCCAAAACCATCAGTTCGACACCCAAAGCCAAGGAGGGATCCCACCGGGGCACGGTCCGCTGCTACGCCTCTATTCCTCCCTCATTTATTCTTTTTATTTTATTTTCATTTTAGTTTTATTTTCAATTTTAATTCAAATTCATGTTTTATTAACCATTGCATCTGTGTTTCTCCATCCATTTTTCTTCATTTCTCTCTCTCTCTCTCTATCTTCTTCCACCCACTCCACCAAGTAATATCATACTCTTAGAAATGAGATACTAATCATGAGACATGTCCTGGGGGGAGGTGAAAGTGATCATGAATTTTCTTTAATGTTTAGTCTAATGTTTGTAGATAGAATTGAGTAGCATGCACGGGTAATGGGAATGTCCCCGATGTTGTGATTTCCTCTGATGTCATTCAACTCAACCTATCTCTATTATTTTATTTAATCATTAATTACTCTCTCCATTGGTTAGTTCTTCACATGATGGAGTTTAGCTAATCAGTGGTTGAAATAGCTTCGATTGAACTGGGTCCTGGAAGATGACACATCCTAGACAAAGGTGTGTCATCAAATTGGATTAAAAGTTGATGTGGAATTGAGAGTGCTCAAACATTCAATGATATTCCACAATTTATAAATAAATAATAGTTGTTCAAACATGATATTTCATTTTTGGATTATCACACTAAAATAAAACATATAAAGGAGAATAATGATTGAACATTAAACCAACCCCCAAAACCATGTTCTTTCTTTTTAACTCATTCTGTTTAGATTTGAATGATAGTTTAAATGATCATTTTACAAGTTTAAAATAATCAAAAACCCAAAAATATTTTCTTCACATTCATTTAATAAACAAAATCACAAAAAGAGATAGTTTAGGTGATATAGAATAAGTGAAGTACTTCGAGAAGGAATCTCAAGAGAGATGACCCTGGTCAGCCACTATGCTGCACTAGGAAAAATTTAATTGTTTTTGTCCATGCCCTGTGACAGGCGTGCGTCACTGACGGAGGCCTAGTCGCAGGCCCCTAGGCCTTCTTGGGCCACCGTCCCTCGTCCTCACTGCAAGACATTAAACTATAGACTGGTTAGGCCTTCCTGATCGAGGCCCAACCTCAGTCCTCTGGCCTTCTCGGGCCCCAGCCCTCATCCTCACCACAAGACATTAAAATACAGACTGTTCAGGCCTTCCGGACAGAGGCCCTACCTCAGGCCCCTTGGCCTTCTCAGGCCCCGACCCTCATCCTCATAGTAAGACGTTAAACTACATACTGGTCAGTCCTTCCTGAACGAGGCCCAGCCTCAGGCCCCTTGGTGTTCTCGGGCCCCCGACCCTCATCCAAACTACAATATGTTATACTAAATACTGTTCAGGGCTTCTTGATCGATGCCCAGCCTCAGGCCCCTTGGTCTTCTTGGACTCCGTCCCCTGACCATCGTCCTCACTACAAGATGTAAAACTGCAAGCTGGTTAGGCCTTCCTGACCGAGGGCCAGCCTCAGGCCCCTTGGACTTTTTCGGCCCCTGGACCAAGTTATATCTAATGGGATTGTGCGGTGTGGTATGATATTATGTCCTCATTCACGTTGTGTTTCTCACCGTGTCGTACACATCCCTGGATGAGACACCTTTTCCTCTCCTTGTCCTCATTGCAAGACATTAAACTACAAGATTGTCAGGACATCCTGACCGAGGCCTAGCCTCAGTCCCCTTGGCCTAGCCTCAGTCCCCTTGGCCTTTTCGGGCCCCCAGCCTAGGTTATCTCTTGTGGGGTTGGGCAATGTGGTGTGAGACTATATCCTCATTCACGTCGGGTTACTCGTCGTGCCGTACACATCCCCAAATGAGATGCCCCTCATCACACCTCATGACGTTAAATTGTGCTTCTAGAACTACGTGTGGATTGATTCCCATTATGATGGGATACGTAGGACTGCCCAAACATTTGGATTTCGGGTCCAGCCCCATTTCATAGAGATCTCCCAATCTCTCGGTCACCTAGGCCCCTTGGCCTATCCCTCTCCTCGGGGGGGGGGGGGGGGATATATAGTTGTGTTACAAGGCTATACCCTCCTTTGTGTTGGGTTTTTATAACCATGCCTCCCTTCTCCCAGGATCCCGCCTTGTCCTGGCCGCCCTTATGTTGAGTCCCTCGACCCCTTGTGGTGGTTCGCCAATGTGTTAAGAGTACTTTGGTCTAGGACTAGGAGTGTCAGATTCAACTTAGGCTAGTTCCTTCCACATGTCAAGCTTCGTGTTCCCCTTCATTTTGGCTTATGTTATCTTTCACACCCAAAGAGACCCCCAAAATGGCTAGGATACCATGCCTAAGGGATCTCCTACCGTTACGGGCCAACACCCCAAGGGTTTCAAACAAATAATTTATAGAAATCTCACATTGGGAATATGGTTAGTGGTCGATGCTCATTTGTTTGTCCCCATTTCAGGATAACACGACAGGATGTTGTGTTGCGAACATGGTCAGCAGTAATCCTACATCGTCAGGGCGACCCCATTAGGCCTTGAATGTTGGTTACATGATTCACAGTATGATCCACACCATTATGTCTAGGGGGAATCTCAACACTCGTGGCACTATCTCGCAGTGCACTTCCATACATCAGGGGGACAAAGACGCAATACGACATCCTTCAGGGCTCTCATGGTCCGAGGTCTAAGACCATAAACTAAGATCTTAATTAAGGGCTATGTGTAGCTCGATCCTCATCCCTATGGGATACATGGAATTACCTGGACATCATGTTTCTATGTCCATCTCATTTGGGAGCTAGTTCTTCCTACCCCTTTCCCTCTTACCTCTATTTGTGCCCCTTGGTCCGAGGTTCCCCTCTCGGAATTGTGTACGGTGTGATATGGGATCATGTCCCCATTGATGCCAGGTATGTTTTATTGCACCGTACACATTCCCCACCTAGCATAATCTCTTCTACATCGGCACTTCATGACGTTAAACTGCTTTCTTGGTCCCATAACATGACCCTAAATTATGATATTATGGTCCTAGCCACACAATGAAAAATGACACTGCATTATGATGACCTCGTCATAGAGGACATCAAGTTGAGTATTGGTC
Source organism: Viscum album (assembly GCA_963277665.1). NCBI lineage: Eukaryota > Viridiplantae > Streptophyta > Magnoliopsida > Santalales > Viscaceae > Viscum > Viscum album. Next base: position 522,962,252 of record OY728145.1, read on the forward strand.
ACACACCATACCATTTGTCAACTCCTACTACGACTTGATTCTTCTGGTGACACCAGGGCCTGCTACCCTAGGCCTATCGCTTCATAAAAAAACCACTCACCTTAAAGGACAAATAAGATTTATCAAATACCACTTCTTTTGGTGTGAGGGCCACGCCCACACGCCCCTTTTTCCCTAGCATGGGTACCTCACCATGCCCCTCTCAATAACTACATGCATATTGATCCTCATCCTCATGGGTTATGTAAGAACACCTTTTCACTTTCCCTCAGGACCAGTTCAACTCTCGTTTTATGTCCCTTGATCTAAAACCTCTCTAGAGAACATGTGGTGGTCAAGACCCCCGGTTCCCATTCACATCGGGTTTTTTTAATTACTCACCATGAGTCTCCCGTGTTTCTTACCACCTATGGTACAAGTTCTATGACCCTAAAATAATATCACCCTGTTTTAATGGACTCTACACCCTCTATCTAATATGTCCTGTTGTCATATTCATATTAATTTTGACAGAGCCTGAAGTGTGGGATTTTCATGGGGACATTCCCATCATTCCATGTCAAAGCTTTGTAAGATCTCTATTTGGATCATCATCCTCTTCCATATCCAAAAGGACCCTCGAATGATATGGATTATAGGCCTATGGGATCTCCATGGATTCTAGGCCTAAGGGATCTCCTACCGTTTCAGCCCAACGTCCCTAAGGATCTCAAACGACATTTGCGACAGATCCCGTGTTTCGAACTTGATCAACGATCAACCCTCATTTGTCTATCCCCATTCTAGGCTAATACGATGTGGATGCTGCATTTCATCCATGATCAACAGTTATCCTCCATTACCATGCCTCCTCCATTGTGATCCAGATTTCAAGCATCATGATTCACAAATTTCTACTTCCTCATTTTCAAGTGTAATTCCGACATTATCGGCTCTACCTATTCACACGTCTAGGTGAACTACATAGGTGGGTTAGCATCATTGGTCCAGCATTCACCGAGCATCCCTCCGCCTTATAATGCCCCTTCCTGTGTTTGGAAAGTCCCCCATTACTTCTGGTTTCCCACATGGAGCATTACTCATGTGGGCTTAGTAGTTTTGGCTGGATGTGTACCAGCGCAACCAGGATTCTCCTCATCCTACATGATGCTAAAATGTGCTTTTAGATCTACGTATGTCTTGATTCCCATCCTATGGGATATGTAGAGACACCCCGGTATTTTTCCTAGGGTCCATCCACAAGAATCATAAGTCTTGTTCCTCCCCATTCCTGGCCCATGGCCTGACCCCTCGTGAGGAACCGCTTAACTATAACTGTACCCTGAAAAAGTTTGGGATCCCCAAAATGAAATTGGTAAGCGACAACCCCCCTCACCAGAGAGGCCCTGTCAAAAATAAATAATGATCCATGATTAGACCGATGCATACACCTAATGCGCTTCCACCACGGTGGAGTAATTTCAAAAGAGTTTGATTTTGTTCGAACAAACCCTCACTCCACATTCCACGCTTTGTGTTCCCTTTATTCGGACCCTCTTCCTCTCTAATGTTTGGAAGAACCCACAACAGTATGGATGCTTGGCCTATGTCCTACATATTGACCTAGGACAACATTCCGGAAGACTAACGGATGACATTTGCAACAGGTCCCATCTTTCGAACATGGTCAACGATTGACCCTCATTTGTCTGCCCCCACTCGAGGCTAACGCAATAAGAATGCTGTGTTTCGAATGCGGTCAACATCCATTCATTATTATCACGGAAACCCCCACAATGTTCCAAATTCTAGGTATTTTGATTCGCACCTCCCATTCCCATATGTTCAGTTCAATTTCAGCGCCCCTGGCGTTACACCGTTCGTGCACAGGAGCACACTGGAGAAATGGTAATTCAGTTGTTCTAATAATTTCATTCTCGTACTCGGTCTCTCCCATTTCCTAGATATCCAGACCGGTTTCCCAAACCCTAGATGCCCAAAGCTTGGTTTTTACTCATATATTTTCATGGGGCGATGAGGTGGCTATCTGTTGTTTCTCACATCAGGCCTGACCCACGTGAGCTTAGGGAATGGTCGTTGGACGCTCCACGAACATCATAAGGATGCAATAAACCAATGTAAACAACAGAACTCATGCATGCTATGAAATTCAAACAATTAAAGCACAAATGTATGTTTAAAGGGTTTTTAATCATTACAGTACATGGGTGTTGACTCCCCCCATGGATAGACTGACCTCATTAAAGGAATATTGCAGCTCCGCCACCCTCTGGCTGGTGGTATCTAGGAGATGCTGCCGCTTGTTCACCTCCTGCTCCTTGTCGGCGGCGAGAGGGATCCATTTGTTGGTCACAATCTGGGCCCACTCCATGTCGGCCAAGATGGCGATCATCTCCCCAGAATCTCGCCTCAGACCCACTTCGGCTTCTGCCAGTTGGTCCTTTATTCGTGATATCAGCTCAGATTTCACATTGATGGTGGTCAACTATTCGTCCGCCCGATTCTGCAGCAACTAGACCTCGTCTTCGTCCTTCTGGATCCTCTTGATGTTTATCGCCTTCATCCGCTTCCAACCCATTCCAAGGCCACAGTCATACTCCCGAATCTTTTCCTCCATATGATCTCGGATGAGCATCTGAGGACATCAGGAATCCACTCCCCCAGCACATAGTTCTTGCAGTTGCAAGCAAAGTCTGTCCATCTCATTCAACAATAGTGCTTGGGGGTGTCATTGATTAAGCGCTTGATTTACTTCCATGATCGGTGATAGACTATTTTTCTCTCCTCCTTGTCAGAGGCCATCTCATCCCAGTCTGCGCGATTTGCAGGCTCATATGCCGGGAATTACCCCAAGAAATCCTCAGCCGGATCCACGCCTGGTTTTAAATCAGGCGTGGCAGGACCTGAATTTTCTGGTTGATCCTCATCATCGGATCCCACCTCACTGATCTCAAGCTCAGTCCCACTAGCACCCCCTCCATAGATTGGGAGTGTCACAGTTCGGTCAGGCCAGATGTCCCCCTCCATGACCATTGTCATGCCCCAAGGAAAGGCGCTACCAGAATCCCCAACCAACATCGTCGCAGCAACCCAATCCAATTGAAGGACTGTACACACCATGAAGGGGACGTGAATGTCAGTTAATGTGGTCAGGGGATAGCAGTTGTGAATTCGGTGGAGGAGACAGATAGAGGTCAAATCCTTAGTCTCACTCTTGGGTTGATGTCATTGGAACCCCGAGATGTGGCCCCCTGTATACGGTTGGAAGATCCAAAGACTCCGGGAGAGCCGCCTCGACTTTACTAGCCTCACGAGACCCGGAAGGTGATGCAGCCATGGGCACGGATCTAGAGTGTCCCTCCTCGGCACCCACTGAGGGGTGAGAATGATTTCTATGCACAAGGTCCTCCTGCACAGTTCAAACGTTGGTAAGGAATCCAGATTAACCCAAGGGAAGACTCTGAAGAAGTAACATGGGATTTCACCTTGAGGGCCTCCGAAAAATATTCAAAATCCAAGGATTGGTCGCCGACTTCACCCTCCTCTGGTGGAATCCCTCTACTGGTCTCATCTCCCCCAGAGGACTCATCTGATTCTTCCGGAAGGGGTAAGTGCTCCCTTAAGTTAGTGGCCAACAGCTGCGGAGGGAAAATACGATCAAAAAGCACCTTGACTCGGTCTTTCATCAGGTGAAGCGTGCCCCGGGAGTGGATGAAGTCTTCCAGATCGGCTATGTATTTCTCTGCCTCTACCTGCGATACTGTAAAACCAGCCCTAATGGGACCAATTCTCGACAATTCCATTCCGATGAGGTTAAGGTGCTGCCATAATTCAGAAGGGTCAAGGAATTTCTAGTTGAATTCCCAGATGTCCCAAGCCTTTGAGAAGGAAGAATTCTAAGGCATGTCAATGTGGCGTAGCCGTTTCCGCATGGCCTGTGTAGAAATCTTGTGGAACCCTCTCGGTGGCCGCCGCTCTGGATTACTCTCTTCCTTTGGGACCACCAGATCCGCTGCCACTGTCGGATCCGCCGCTACTGCTCCTTCCTCAACTGGTGTGGGTGCCACCGCTTCAGCAACCCCGCCACTCTGGGGTGCCCATGTCGCCTTCTTGCCTCATCCCTGAGATCTAAGAGGATCACCCACACCGACCAATATGGTTGGCTACTTCAGAATCTCTCCTAGACAGGTCGCCTCCCTTCTCTGTGTGTATTCTTTTATCAGCCCAAGGAAATTGGTCGGTGGATGTAGTACATTCCACATCATCCTATATTCGCTTGTGAAAATGACCCACATCTGTCTCATCACACACAGGTGCTCCTCATAGCGCACCCCCCGATAGTCCTGTGGGTTTAGCCGCTGCAGGCACCGAAATTTCCTGGTGAACTGGTGTGGGGTTTATGGACCACAAAGACACTCGTGGTCCACCCTGGCCACTGGGACTGCACCTTGAAATGCCAGGAGGTAGGATCAGTGTTCCTCTGTTCCCTGGCCATCATCTGTGAACGACCCCATCAGCAATGGGAAGGGGTGGAAGTTGAATTCCTCCACCCTCCACACCAGGTTTAGAACCGATGGTGTGGCCAGCATAGTCATAAAGCTCCCCATGATGTTCAATATTGATGGATGATAGTTCGACCCTGGAGGCGAGATGGGGTTCAGATACTTGTAGATCCCCCTGATGTGCGCCGCCATCCACACGTAAAAGAGGTGGAACGACCCTCATATACTCTATGGCCTCTTCCCCACACTGATATGCCACAACATTCTATACAACATAGGGAGAATCGAGATCCCTAGGTTGACCCGCCCTCATATCGCCAAGGTGGACTCCATGATGAATGTTCTTGGCCACACTACCATGTTTGTATCCCTCACCAGCAGGATCCAACCACAGATGAGAGCTGTAATGAATGCCGCCAACCAGACTATCGGTCGTTTTTCAGTGCTGACACTGAACCCCAAGGTCTCCCACTAGCTATCTTGCATCAGCCACTATTATGAGTTTTCTTTACTCCGGGCACCCGTTGGGAAAGTCTGAGGCCTCTCCAAGAACTGTCTGTTTTCTGGGAAGTTCAAGAACTTCTTGAACCAATTCATGAATTGGATATCCCTCACGAACTCCTTGTCCTCCCCGAGTACAAGCTCCATTAGTGTTATCGCTATACATGGAATATGCTCCGGATCCTCGCATGTGCCCATGGCCGAGAGGAATTCATCACACATTTCCCCTAGTATCAGGACCCCTGAGATCTGATGCACGTCCCATAGGCTAATGACAACCTCCCCATGATGTAGGTGGAATGTATTGGTCCCTAGCGACCATCGACTCAACAGCTCCGGCATCAACTGCTTCGGCTGGAATATATGAAATTGGGAATCCCAGGCTGCCTCATATAGGCCCACTATTCTCAACTCTTCCCCGAACTCCTCCCACGAGGTGCCTTCCTATTAGGCCCAAGCCCAATCATCCATGAAGTTGATTCCACGATGCCGGTCCCATTCCGCTAACCACCCCTTATTCTGGTTCTGTAGCACCACCTTAAAGATGGTTCGGTACAGGGGAGGGGATGACTCTGGATGGAATTCCCTCCCATCGACATTGTTTAGATGATTGTACGGACAGTTGGTGACAAAAGGCGTGAAATTCTTCCGGGAATGACCATCGGGCGCCCTGAACCATCTGTGCTGGAATGACGTGCTCCGGAACCAGTAATCTGGCTCGTTTCTACATATCTCAGGGGTGAAGATGTCATACCTCATCTGGAATCCATACAGGGGCATCCTCCTACATAGCAAGTAACTCTTCTGGCTCTCGGATAGCAGCTCCACCAGAGAACTATGGTCTGAGTGGCTCCAGACTAGCTCCCCCAGCCCCAGACTGTTTTCCATTTCGTCCCTTCAGGCACAATCCACAAGGACCCCCTGGGTAGCTTCTTGGTGGGCCATTAGATTATGGAATATAGAGGTTTGATTGGTTGGTTCACATAGATCGTTCACGAAGGCTGCTCAGAAAGACTGTTCGCAGGAATGCTGTCTCGGTGTTGAAATCCGGATTGCGGAACACAAATGTGGAGTCAAGTACTAGTTGTGCACTGTGAAGCTTCGATTCATAGAGATCACTCACGGAGTACGCAGAGCATTGCGAATCGAGAGCGCAAGAAGAGAATATCGTGGATAAGGGAAAGGACAAATGAGATGGAAGGAACCCTATTTATAAGCGATGGCCTTCAGAGCTTCGTGGTGCGTCCAGACCTCATGGAGCTCTGCGGCGCGCCCGGCACGCGTGCCTCCTGTCTCCCTCACGAGCCCTCTTCATGAGTCAGAACCATGAACAGATGAAGATTTTGGTGATTTCCCTCAGAATTCGACCCTAGATCCCTCTTCGCCTCCCATTCTGAGGGAGAGATTTATTGGTGCAAAAATTTGGAATGAAGAAAAGGCCCCAAGATGGCCCCACGGACTGCCCTGCAAAGCCCCTTCACGGGGTCCCCATGCATCGCAGCTACCGAGAAGCAAAGAAGGAGGAAGGCTCCGCGAACGCACTTGACATTCGTGAATCTGCCGCGAAGCCCAGAAGGTGGGATGCTCGGTGACCCCATTTGACATTCGCGAACCCCCCAAGAATCAAAGGAGGAGGGATGCTCTATGAATGGATTTGACGTTCGTGAACCAGCCGCAAATCCCAGGAGGCGGGATGCTCTGCGACCCCAGTTGACATTTGCGATCCCTCCACGAAGCCCCATCACCCCTCTTCACGACGCGCGAGCTCCACTCCGCGTGGCCACTTGCCTATAAATACCGGGCTCTGCCTGAGCTCTTCGGACAGACAATCTGTCCTTTCATCTTCTAATATCCCGAATCTCGAAGCACTCTTCCACTCGGTGAACCATGAGCTACGCGAGGTTCTTCAACTTCGCAAAGTGCCTCCCCATTGTCTCATTTGGATCCCCTCTTACGAGAGGGATTCCTTTCACGTAGCCTAAGGGATTCCTCGAAGGAAGGGGATCCCCAAGGGGACCTGGGTCATTGTGGAGCATTTATGCATCGCAAAACACCCATCATGTACACAGGATCCACATGCCAAGGCAGGGTCACTGTACTTTACGAAGCACATTGCTTCGCGACACCTTGATTCATGAGGAACCATTGCTCCATGAGGCTATGCTCCATGAATGCCCTTCCACTTAGTGCAAAACCTCCCATTTGCACCTCCGCCCCATGCTAAGGCTAAGGCACCCCACTTCATGAAGCACACCCCTTCGCAAGTACCCTCCACCATGTGGAGCAACAGAGCTCCACAAGGCCCTTATATATGGACCCCTCTACTTGGAAAATCCTTTTCCTATGTAACCCTCCATGTTTGCACGATGTGATTTCAAATCCCTTTGACGATACCATCCGTAGCGTTGCTGCACCTAATGCTTCTCCGCATAGGCATGCTAATGGCTAGTGCCTCTTCACATAGCCATGCTAACGTGGACACCTCGATGGTTCACTCCACGAAACCCCCTCGGTACGACATTGACAATGCCTTCACTACCACAAGGAGCATAGGGTACTGGTTATGTAAGTCCTAGGGGTGCGGAGAAAACCCACCTCATCCGAGATGTGGGACGTTAAACTGCCAAGCACCTCATTTTCAACACATGACGTTAAACTGTGACCTAGCCTTGTGCGTCACACAAAGGGACCCCCCCCCCCCTCCTTAGGCATTCTCCACGCCCCCTGGTCTCCCCAGGGGATGATATCCTCCTTCTTGGAGTGGCGTTTGCCCGCGGGGAAGGGGAACCACCTTGGTGTAAGCCCCTAGCTTTTCTTTCAGGAGGCATAACCCCTGCTCCTCCTCACTTCCTCGGTGCCATGGCCAGTGGAGGGTGTGATATGATATGGGTCTCCTCCCTTCTGCGGTCCCAAGTCCCCCACCCACTGTGCTTTGTCACCCTCGTGCCTCTATCTTGGAGTAAGTCCCAATATCTCTCTCCCTGGGCCACCTCAGAGTGTAAGCCCAGCTCCTTCTCTCTTACCATAGACGCACCCTTCGCAAAGTGATCATCAGGCCTTTGTTGCCTTTTGTTTCTCACACCGAGCACGACTCACGTGGGCATAGAGTAGGCATCAACCATGAAACCATCCCCATCCCGCATGATGTTAAATTTCATTCCAATCATGTGGTAAGCCGTTATGACACAACCTAAACTATGGGGACTTTGATCCATGTCAAGGCATGGTACATAGGAAGCCTCCATGAGGTTGAGGCCCACCACTCGGTTGTTCGGACCTCCTTCACGTCGGTTCACCCACATCCCGCATGACGTTAAACTGCATTCCAATCTAGAGGTAAGCCATTGTGACACCACCCGAACTACGGGGACATTGATCCATGTCAAGGCATAGTACGTATGAATCCTCGATGAGTTTCAAGGCCACCACCCAGTCATTCTAACCCCATTCATGTCGGTTCACCTTCACCCCGCATGATGTTAAACTGCATTCCAATCCAGTGGTAAGACATTGTGACCCCATCCAGAACTATGGGGACTTTGATCCATGTCAAGGCATGGTACATAGGAAGCCTCCCTGAGGTTCAAACCCACAATCACCCGGTCGTTCCGACCCCCTTCACGTTGGTTCCCTCCGTCCCCAATGACGTTAAACTGCATTCTAATCCAACGGTAAGCGATTGTGACCCCATCCCGAACTACGAGGACTTTAATCCATGTCGAGGAATGGTACGTAGGAAGACTCCCTGATGATCATTCCCACCACCACCCGGTCATTCCGACCCCCTTCACATCGGTTCACCTCTATCCTACATGACGTTAAACGACATTCCAATCCATAAGTAAGCCGTTGTGACCGCATCCTGAACTATGGGGACATTGATCCATGTCATGGAATGGTATGTACGAAGCCTCCCTGAGGTTCAATCGCACCACCACTCGGTCAACCCAACCCCCTTCATGTCTGTTTTCCTCCATCCTGCATGACGTTAAACTGTACACTTGGACCATGGTCCCCATTCACATCATTTCACCGACACACCCCTTCCAGAACTATGAGGACTTTGATCCATGTCAACGAATGGTACGTAGGAAGCCTCCCTGAGGTTCAATCCCAACACCCATCGGACCCCCAATCCATCTTCATGTAAGTTCGACGACACACCCCAACTTGAACTACGGGGACTTTGATCCATGTCAAGGCATGGTACATAGGAATCCTCCACGAGGTTCAAGCCCACCACCCGGTCATTACGACCTCCTTCAAGTCAATTCTTCCCACGTCCTGCATGACGTTAAACTGCATTCCAATATAGAGGTAAGCCGTTGTGACACCACCCAAACTACGAGGACTTTGATCCATGTCAAGCAATGGTATGTAGAAAGCCACCATGATGTCCAAGCCCACCACCTGGTCATTCCGACCTCCTTCCTGTCGGTTCACCCCCATCCCACATGACGTTAAACTGTATTTCAATCCAGCGATAAGCCATTGTGACCCCACCTGAACTACGTGGAATTTGATCCATTTCAAGGCATGATATGTAGGAAGCCTCCACGAGGTTCAAGCTCACCAGCCGATCATTCCGACATCCTTCACATCAGTTCACCCCCGTCCATCATGACATTAAATTGTATTCCAATCCAGTTGTAAGCCATTGTTACACCACCTGAACTATGGGGACTTTGATCCATGTCAAGGCATGTTACGTAGGAAGCCTCTCTGAGGTTCCAAACCACCACTAGTCAGTCATTCTGACCCCCTTCACGACGATTCTGCTCAGTACTGCATTACATTAAATAGTACACCTGGACCAATGTCCTCATTCACGCCGGTTCACCGACACACCCCATACCAAACTACGAGGTCCATGATCCATGTCAAGGCATGGTACGTAGAAAGCCTCCCTGAGGTTCAAGACCAATATCCACCTAGACCAAGGTTCATCTTCACATCGGTTCGCCGACACACACCATTCTAAACTATGTGGTCTTTCATCTCTGTCAAGGTATGGTACATAGAATGCCTCCTTGAGGTTCAAGCCCAATACCCATCAGACCCCCGATCAATATTCACGTCGGTTCACCGACTCAACCCAACCCTAACTACATGGAATTTGATCCATGTCAAGTCATGGGACATAAGAAGCCTCCACGAGGTTCAATCCCAGCACCCGTTGGTCGCTCTGACCCTCTTCACGTCGGTTCACCAACACCTTGGGCAGTCTAGGGTGTAATCCCAACACTATCTTGAACTACGGAGACTTTGATTCCCTACCATGGGGATATGTAGGAAGTCTCTCAGAGGCTGAAGCCCAAAACCATCGTCCATCCTAATTCTTACTCAGGCACCCACATCCTGGTGAGATCCTGCCATCTCATTCCTCTCCAAATCATTCGAGAAGCCACCAGGTGTTGGACCTAATATTTTTGTTCCCTCATGGGGGTTACCTGATCTGATCCACTCTAATCTGTGTTCTGATCAGTCCGATCCATCTCTTCTAGACGTTAAACTTGCAGGATACCCCATTTTAAACACAAGAAGCTGAGGAAAACCTCAGATACATGCCTATGGAATCTGATTACCCACATTCGATGTGGCATGACTCAGGTTATCATGCCCTTTAGAAGTACTAAAATAAGGGAAAGAAGAGGGACACACCAATCCCCAGCATCCAGACACGCCAGTGATGCCAAGTGTGACTACTCCCCTGACTGAAGGTTGCATCCCTAACCGGACCCCTTGGAATGTCCTGACAAAAGCAGCATAATTAACTGGTGTCCATGAAAATAGGGTGTCGGGAAGAGTTTCATGAACAATGTATTAAATCTATGAGGGAGACCCGGGTTAGGTGACGAGTTCTGAGGAGGAATACATGGAAGAAAGAACCGACATCCCATCATCCCATTTCGATCAAGGAGAAAATGTCCCTGAACAAGGAGCGAATGTCATCCTCCTTTGGAATGTGGGAATGTGGGGTAACAAAATGTCGCGCCCGTCGCACCCAAGCATACGGATGCACGCACCCCAGTGAAAGAGTCGTAAAAAATGCCTAATGAAATTGAAAATTGATTTTTGAACACTTGAAGTTGATTTTACAAGACATTTCATATCATCCACACAGGGGTCGGTGATGCCTATAAAAAAGAGGTGACCCCCCGTATTCAAAGCAGATCAACACATAGATAGAATATATGCTATGGATCATAAATTTTTTTAAGAAAAGTGAGGTTCACAAAAGAATTAGTGTTGTACGCTTTCTAAGGGAGTTGTGTGTAAGATTTGAGTAGCAAAAAATATTGGAGTTTCATTGAAAAGTGTTTCATGAAAAAAATTTAAATCTTGTGTGCTAGGCATTAATGTTTCATGAAAGTCACAATAAGGGTTTCACTATATATATCAATTTTTCTTGTACATCTATGGTAAACTCGTATTCATCAGTGGATGAAAGTTGGACATCAATAGAGAATCTACATACAGTATTTGATACATTATTTAGAGATAATGAAAGGACCTAAAAATCTATAAAATTTTAGTGGATCTTCAAAAAAAATTGAGCACACTCTTATTGATAGTGGATTGAGCTTTCATATTGTGATTGGTTTTTAACTAGGAGGGATAGTTATTCCTCTCTGAACATTTTAAATAACAGTTCAGTTATAATGGATTTGGTACATCATCACATTTATGGTTTATGATCCTTGGATGTAGCCCATTGGGGGTGAACTAAGAATAATCACTATGTCCTTTGCATGATTTAAATTCTGTTCATATATTGTTACATAAAAGAGTGAGAAGAGTGTTTTGTTTAGCAATGAAACTATATCCAAAGAGGCAGTGGTTTTAATCTAACATACTGTAAGTCACCCCCCCCCCTCTTAAGGTATTTAACCTAGTGGGCCTACCAATTTGTATCATTGGTAGGGGTAAATATTTTCTTTTCTCTCTCAATGGAGTTCATAAATCACAAAAGGATTCCAATTTTCAATGGTAATACTTTTTATTTAGGGAAGAATCAGATGAAACAGTACATAAAATATTTGGGAATGGATGTGTTTACAACAATGATGCATGGTATTTCTACCAATATCAATAGTGGTTCTTTATTAAAATCTAAAATAATATAATTGGATGCTAAATCCAATGAAAAAATGATTTAGGCGGATCCCTATCCAATACAATATAGACAAAGGTTATGCCATGAATAACATCACATTCTATGTTGTGAATGATATTGAATATATACAAAGGAGATTTGAAGGTCAAAGAGTAAAACCTTCACTTACTGTGGAATAAGTTTGAAGATATAATAATGAATTCCAATGAATCTCTTGATGAATTATTTGACAGGGTAAATGTTGTAGTGGAAGAAATGTGAGGTCTTGGGGAAGTAATTGAAGATATAGAAGCAGTGAATCATATCCTGAGGAAACTTCCACCATAGTTCAATTTGAATGTTTCAGTATTTGATGATAAATATCAAAAAGTGCTCACGTGGGATAACTTGAACATTAACCATGTAGCATATAAAATGAGGAATGATGACAACGATGTTGTGGAAAAGGAGAAATCTAAGGAGGTAACATTCAAGGACATGAATAAACTAACCATTGAATATTCTCGGGAAGAAGAAGAGACAGAAGAGTTGATTTTATTCATTTATTCAGATCTGTAATGAGAAAAAAGAAAGTTAAAGGGGAAACATCCACTAGTGTGTTTTTGATGTGGAAAGGTTGGTCATCTTGCGACATGGTTCCCTAAAATGTTCCACTAAGATGATGAGTAAAAAGATGAGATTCCCATGAAAACATTTTCAGTGTATGTAAAAGATAATAAATGGTTCATGAAAAATTAATTTAAGAAAAAGAGTCATATTTCAGAAGAATTTGATAGTTCATTTGAATTTGAGTTCAAAGAGGTTGAATAAATAGAGAAATGTAAAGATAATGGATAAAATTCAATGGTGGACATTGTAGGAAAAACCCAAAACGGATAGAGATTGAAAAATACAAAGAATAAATTTATGTAAGAGTCGATAGTAGGATTAATTAGAAGAAACTCTTGATGAGATAGATGATTGGAGAGCCAAAACAATGATATACAAAAAAGTTGTTCCTAATTCCAAAATATATATGCAGCAGTAGGAAGAAGTATAGTCTGAACTGTAGAATGAAATTGAAAAACTTAAGTCTCCAGTATGAGAGAGTTCAAAAAAGGCTATTGAGTATTAGCTCAAAATCAAGGAACATAAGATTGAAATTGATAGTCTGACTAACACTGGAAGGGACCAAAAAAATGTATCAAAGAACTTGATGATGAAGTTTTCCATCTATGATGAAAAGTAAGGGATCAAGAAAATGATTAAATCCCAATATAATACCAAGAAAGAAAATCATTTATAAGGTAAAGAATTTAAATGTGGAGTACATTGGTCCATGAGAAATAAAGCAAAAATAATGTTCAGATGTTAAATTTTCTGTGGGGCTAGACCAATATTTTTTGAAAGATGAAGTTAGCCTATATGCACTCGTTCTAAGACTCAAGATTGATTTGCGTAAGAAGGATAATTCGAAGATTCAGTGAACCAATGGGACACTGATTTTTGCAGAAGTGACACATAGTAATGAACCCTTTATCAGGTGATATTGTTGTCGAATAATGGGACAGTCAAAAAAAGTGTGTTATATAGGCAAGAGAACCTGAAGGGCACAAGAACAATACTTGCTTCCAAACAGAGAATGGTAATATAGAGCATATTTTGAGGGTGAATAATTTTTCTATAGAGTGTTAGGGCACGTGGATAGATATTTTAAATAAACCATGTAGAAGAATTTTCCAAAGAAGAACCAAAGAGATCGTAACGAACAAATCATATTATAAATAGTTCAGGTGAATGTAAAAAATAAATTTATAGATCTATAGGATGAAGATGGTCAATATTACTCCAAGGAATGATCAATATTTATAATATATAACAAGTGTAAATTCAAAAACATGGATGAATAATAAGATATATAAAGAGGTAGTTGTTTGAAAATTTCCCAAAAAGAATCATATTATTCTTGTGTATGGATCCCAAAAAGTGGTTGGACATACCATATTAAATTCAATAAAGAATTTTTTATTGGAATAAATTATGAAAAATATGGAGTTATCAAGTTTGTAAATGATAAATTCTTGATGATAATTGGATCTAGAAATTCTAGGTTTTGAGGTAATGAAATGATACGGGCTGATGTCTTGGTTGTGGAAGGTCTTAGTCACAACATGCTTAGCATCAGTAAAAAATATGACTCAAGGAACTAAATAAGATTTACTATGAATATGTGTATCCTTAATAGAATAGATGGTGCAGTTTTTCTATATGGTAAAGAAAAAAGGGAAATCCATACCTCATTAGTAGGGAATAAGATATGTTCATTTCATCCAAAGAAGAATAAAACACATTGTGGCATAAATGAATTGGTTATCTATGCCAACCATACATGGAAGATTAGGTAAAGTGTTATGAATCTAGAGATATCCCTAATATATCATGTGATCATACTCATACATATGATTCATGTCAACAAGGGATGATCATTATAAAGGCATACAAGGAAAAGGAACAGAAGAAAATACGAGTTCTTTAATTGGTGCATGATGATGTATATGAACTTATCTCACAATGATCCATTGATGGAAAGAGTTATTATAACTTGTTAATTAATGTTTAAAATAGAATGGCATGGGTATTTTCCATATCCCATAAGTATGATGTTATTATTTGTATAAAACAGTTTTATAGTGAATATAAAAGGATGCATGGACAAAAAATTCTGATATTTCGTACTAAAAGTGGTACAAATTTAAAAAATAGTCAAGTGGATGAATATATTGGGAATCATGAGATAAGGAATCATGTTTCTTCCATTGTAACTCCTCAAAAGAATGGTATGGTTGAGAGGAGAAATATAATCATCAACAAAAATTATGGAATAATTCTTATTGAAAAATACTTACTAGATATATTTTGGAAGGAAGAAGTCCTCACATCTGTCTACATTTCTAATAGGGCACTATTATGTCCGAAGGAAAGAAAGTCTCCATATGAGATGTGGTATGAAAATAATCCAACATTAAAATAATTTTTAATATTTGGATGTAATTTCCCTATACTCAACAATTAAAATAACAAGATATTTGAATTGTGTGGTGATGAGGGGATATCTCTTGGCTACTCAGCAAAAATAAAAGTATAGAAATGCTTCAATAAGATGCTAGGAAAAGTAGTTGAAAGTAATGATGTCAATATAGTGGAAATTGTAAAGAATATTATGTAGTACCATGGATATTGTTTTGATGAACGTGATAAAGAGGAAAGAAAAATAGGTGGAGGAGAAGTGAAAGATACAGATTCAGAAGAAGAGACTAATGATGAACAACAAGAAGCCAAGTCTGTATCTATAAAGAAGACCAAGAATCAAGCTGAAATTGATAGGAAAAATACCATTAGTGATCAGAAAATTCCCATTCAAAGAATAAGGATGGAGTCATTATAGCAGGCATCGTTCCTGTCTCAACTAGAGCCCAAATGTTTCTCTAATCTAGCTGGAGATGAAAACTGGGAGTAGTCAATGAATGATGAGCTAGACCAGACTGAGAATATTACGAGATGAGAGATTTATTTCGGACCATAGATATAAATGTCTTCAAGAATAAATGGGTATATCATTATAATAGAAACAAATATGAAACATTGATTTGAAACAAAGCACACCTAGTGGGAAACAGGTACTCCCAGATAGAATGTATCGATGTTGATGAGTTATTTTCAAATGTTTCCAAGCAGGATAATTTTTTAATCTAGGCCATAATAGAGAATAGTAAGGTCACTGATTTCAAGATGGATGTAATGTTATCATTTTAGAATGGGGTTCTGGAATAATATGTTATATTAAGCTTCTATATCTTATTCATGAAGATGAGAATAGTGTTTTCCTACTAAAGAAGGCTCTATATTAGTTGATGCAAGCACCAAGAGCGTGGTATTCAATACTAGATTAGTATTTGAAGAAGAATGTATTTAATGGTGGAGGTTTTGATTACAATATTGATGTTAACAATGATAGTAATAATAGGATGATGTTACTGGTATATATCAATGATATAATCTTCTATGGATCAGATGAAGCACAATGAAGACAATTTTATGAACTCATGAAAGGTGAGTTTGAAATTTTAATGATTATTAATCTAACATTTTTCATTGGTTTATAGGTGACACAAAGAAGGAACATATAATTCATTTCTCAATATAAATATACCAAGGAGGTTTTGAGAATATTTGGAATGGAAAATTCCAAGGAGATGAAAATTTTGTTTGCTACCCGGATGAAACATTCAAAAGATGATTATGACAATGCTGTTAATATAATATAATATAATATAATCATTGCAAGTTTACTATAATTGAAAATGAAAAGAGCTAATATTGTTTTCCACATTCCAGGAAGCGAGATATCAAAGCAACCCCAAGGAAAGCCACATGCTTTTAGTGATAACAATCCTTCGATTTATCAAGGCCACTATGGATTTCATATTTATGTATAATGAAAAATGTCAACCAGATATATTAGAATATATAGATATAGATTCGACCAGTTTGGAAAATTACTGGAAGTCAATATTAGGTGGTTCTTTTTATCTTGGAGTACTATCTATATCTTGGATAAGTAATAAATAATATTGTATTTCATTTAGTACCACAGAAGTTTAGTATATTGAAGACACTCAAGCATGCCCATAGTTATTGTGTATGAAGCAGCAACATGAGGGCGTAGGATTTTATGTGAAGTCTCAAATGATAATATAATTTGATAATTCATGTGATATCAATCATAGAAAAAATCAAGTCCATCACTCAAGGAAAATGGACATTTAAATCAAATATCATTTTTTCATGGTGAAGGTGGAGCAGGTTCTTGTGAATATGGAGTATGTGCCTACATTACTATATATTTTAGACATTATAACAAAGGCCTTAACCACAGAAGAGTTTGAAAGGCATTGAATAGCTCTATGAGTTCTGTCGAATCCCCTCACATGAAAGAGTGTGGATGTTGGACGCCCTCTCCTTGAGGTATGATGTGATTTTCTTAAATGTATTAATTGGTGCCTTACTCTATTATAGACAAAAAAGGAGTAGAATTTGGGTTTTTTGACAATGGGGGACAATACGTGGCTCTTCATAGGGGATAAATAAAAGGGGACAATGTATTTGTCAAAGACACAAGGAGAAGCTGACAGGTGGAGCGACGAGATAGGGGAGAAGCTAATTGGGGGAGTATTAAATCTACTAATGTTTTGAATGATCGATCAAAGGTTACACATCATGACAACTATGGTTCGTGATGAAATAAGTAGTTTGGTCTCAATAATTGGTTTCATGACTGATGTGATTAATTTATGAAATTTTCATTATACTCTTATTTCTCACGCTGAGCATTGCTCATGTGGGATTGTGTATCTGTTGAGTAAATCTTTGATCGCTTTCTGAATCACATGATGAAAATAGTATAAGAAGATAGATGAAGATTTAAAGAGTTATCAATTTATGAATATGTTGTCAAAAAAACAAAAGGGGGAGATTGTTGGGATCAAATCACTAATGGTAATATTGAAGAATTTTGGGGTTGGTTGGGTTTGTTGAGAAAGAGTGTTTCCTTGGAAAATTGTGGTGTTCTAGAAATTTTTTTGATAACCTATGTTGACAAAGAACCATGAAAAAGGAATGGATAATATATACGTGGTAAAAAAAGAACATATACAAGGTTGCCCTATTTTCTAGTGTTTGCCAAATTTTTTGGGCCTCAAAATTGAAAAAAGTTGAAATGTGTTTTTTGAAAAATGAAGTTAAATGCAAGATTAAAAGTGATCTAGAAACATCTGTTCAAGGCTTGTTTCTGAATCAGAATTTTAAAAATTTGGAAAATTCATGATGTACACAAAAAAATTTGAGAATGTGTGTGAAAGATGAGGTTACGCGAAATAATATTGTGTGCCCAATGTGATGTCAAATTGGGTTTTGCGTGCCTGATTAGGATCTAGTGCAATGCATCATATCTTCTATGTAGGGGATGACGGTGCATATAAATAAGAGGTGACCCCCTAATTTGAAGTAGCTCAAAACTAAGAGTGAATCTAAGCTTTGTATCGAATAATATTTTAAGAAAAGTGAGTTGTGCGAAATAAATAGAGTTGCGTGCAAGCTAAGGAAGTTGCACGTAATGTTTGAGTTTCTCACAATATTGATGTTACGTGAGAAACTTGTTTCACAACAAAAATTATAATCCTTCATGCAAGGAATTAAAGATCCATGCAAGACATAGTAAGTGTTGCATGAAATATTTGATGTTTCCCAGCATATATGTGGTAAAGAGGAATTCATCAGTGGATGAAAGCGGTACATCATTAGAGAATCCACATACATTAGAGGATGCATTCATTAGGGATAATGAAATAACCAACTAGTCAATATAATATGAGTGGATATTATGAATAAGCAGTGATCACACTTATGTTCATCGAGTAGTGAGATTTCATTTAGTGATTGTTTATAAAATAGAAGGGGCAATGAGTCCACTCCAAACATTATAAACAATGGTGTGGTTATAATGGATTTGATACATCAACACATTACTGGTGTGTGCTCCTTAGATGTAGCCCAGTGAGGGTGAACCATGTAAAATACTTGTGTACTATGCATGATTTATATTCTATTCATATATTCCTATGGGAAAGAGAGAGAACAATGTTTTTTATTGACAAAAAAAGATCCATAGATGTAGTGGTTTCACTCTATCATAGTCTAATTCACCCCATAGTGTGGAATTTGACCTAGTGGTCCTAAAAATAGAGGAAAATGAGTAGAATCTACCAAATAACCATGATTTGATTCTAGAAGAGTGTTATAAAAAGTTTATAAGCTCACTAAAAGAACACATTTCTATTGAAAATTCTAACAAAGAAACTGAAGATGAGGAAATGAAAGGTACATCAGTAATTACAGAAAAATGAAAAATCATAGATAAAATAGATGAGAAGAATATCATAAGTGATCATAAAACCCAAGTGAAATTTAAAAGAATGATGTTTCTAAATAAAACCCTACTATTTTTATAGGTATATCCAAATTTATTCAACTAATCATTTTAAATATGGTAGTTGGTTCTATGATATACATGAATATATCGACCAAATTGATATGAATTAAACATGGGATGCTATTTCAAGGCCATAAAAAATACAGAGTGTTATCAAAGGAACGTTGTCTTCCGACTAAATAATGTACATTATAGGATAATGAAATAACCAAGAGAATGATATTATAGATTATATTAATACTTAAAAAGATCAAATTTTTATAAGGTAGAGTTGATCAGGACATCTATATAATTAGATAGATTGATCAATAGATGATGGTCTCTATATATATTTGCGATATAATCTTTGGTGGATTAAAAAAAACCCTGTGAAAGTTGTTTTTATAATTAATGATGTGTGAGTTCAAAACATGTATGATTAGAGAGTTTATGTTTCTATATATCTTATTGGTGATAGAACTATGTAAAGAAACATTCAAACATTAATAAAAATATTACATAGGGGTTTTAGAATGGTTTCGAATTGAGAATTACAAGTTAATGAAAAAATAGATTGCTACCCTAATGATGTTTTCAAGGGGTAATGATGAAAAAGAGGTAAATTTCATATATTATAAGAATATCATTTTTATCATTTTATACTTAATAATAAAAAGACCCGATATTATGTTTTCCACTTTTCAAGATACATGGTATCATATTAATCCCATGGAAAGACACATTCTATAAATAAAGAAAAAAATACAGTATATCAAAGTCTTAGTATATTTTATTTTTCTTTAATGTGAAACATCAGAGTAGGATTTTAATGGATATATAGATATAGGTTGGGTTGATTCAATATATGATAGAATGTCAACATCAAATAGGTCAATTTATTTTAGAGAGTTTTGTATTATTTGGCGGATAATGAATCTTGGTTTCATCTTATTGATTACTATATAAGCTGACCATACTGTGGACACTCTAGTTTTCATGTAACTACAAAGGATAGAAAGATATATTAAAGTCATAGGAGATAAAGAGAAGTATATTTCCAGAATCAATTGATAAAATTCATGTTTTATCTAAAATGATCACATTTGGATAATCCTAACACTATGTGGGGGGGTGAAATAGTGTTGGTAATATTTTATCCAATTTCAACCATTTATCCATATTCACCACCTCATTTTTTTAGTTTATGGATTTCAATCTAACTATCCCACTTTATCTCACCCTTGGTTGGTAAGAAAATATGTTATAAATGAAATCACAACAAAACACACCATTGATTTTTAATGATGTTCACCTCCATGATGGTTGACTATATCCATGATGTGTCGCAGTTTTTATCTTATACACAAAAATAAGTTATTATTATCAAAAGTAACATTGAAAAGTGTATGGACAATGAATCAAACTAGATAAGACACCAACTAGACTTTATTACAAAATTTAACATTCAATTATATTTCTGGGATATTGGATTCAGGCTACTCGTTTTTATTTAGATCAACTATGAACCTCATATGTCCCTCTTGTATAGTGAAAGTGATCTTCTTCCATGGTCGCAATGATCTTGTGGTCTACCTCAACATTGAAAATAATAATAGTTGTCTCACATTTTCTTTATAATTCTATAGTAGAGTGTTGTAAGCTATCTTTCTCAATCCACAATAATACCTTATTTTATTTGCATCTTCGTTAGTGTGCTAGAGTAGAATTGGATATCTCTTTCCAATTTATTTGCAATAAATATTTTTTTCTTTTATGTAGTGTTATTTTTCCCTCTCATGGTTTTTCAAGGTTACCTACATCTTGTATATACATTCACTGATTAATGTGTAAAAACAAGATAAAAAATATTTAGACATTAAATCTCATGGAATATTAGTCTTTAATATATTTTAAATCCCATATACTCTACATTAAAATATTCTAAACACACAGTAATTTAATGCTATAATATAATAGATTTATCTCCTCCTCATAAAGTAAACATAAAATTATACTTGACAGTAATTCCATGTCTAAATGGAATAGAATTCACCCTGATGTGTCCCACTACATTAAGATCCTCATGCTTGGTCTCCAAAAACATATAGTGTTGAATACATCTCAAAACAATCACCAAGAATGTACTAAAACCTAGTTCTCACTATTTTGAATCTCAATATTTACCCTTCACAAGAAACCATGAATGACTTAATGAAAAGTTATAAATCATCATTTTTGTTATAAAAATTTAATTTCACCATGGTATCTAGTACAATGTGGTACTTATTCTCTATTTTTGTTCTCACTAGTGGTTTTTAGAATCACCATGGTCACAATTATATTGTGTGTGCCTATTATTCCTCATCTTGCAAAAATAATGACTCAGATGAATTTCATTATTCTTTATCATAAAGATACTCACTTGAAATGTTCCTCGCCATGAAATGGTGAGAATACCATTCTTATTTTTTTATTACCCTACTTGTTGCTATGATATGGGAAAATTTAACTTCTCACTTTCAAAACTGTGGTCTTCCCCTCATTATCATTGTTTCTCCTTTTCACAAAGTACATGTCACTTCTTTAGATGACCTTTTTTAATCATAGTTTTCTTCCTAATTAATCTAAAAAATTGTGATATGTGTCCCATTAATATCAGATTAAATGAATTATATTAATTAAATATATTCAGAATATATGTTTGAAAAAAATATTTTTTAATCATCAATATTATAATGTTTCCCTAATTTTTGACACTTTTGTTATTAGTAAAGATTTATATAACTCATATACTTAATTCATATGGTACTTTTGTAGCACACTCCTATACTACATTATTGACTCATATGTAGCTCTTGGAATGAATCATACACAACTCATATGACTCATACAATGTTGAGTTAGAATCATTAAAAAAATTTGGACTCATAAAAAGTTTCTAAAATCACTCATACATTGATCCTATATTTATATAATGACGCATATATAACTCATAATGAATCTTACATGGGTCACATATGATTCCTCTCTTTTTAATATTTTGCACTCCAGATCAAATTTCTAGTTTTCTTCAAATAGACCTTGAGATTCATAAGCCCTCTTAATGGCCTCCTCAATCATACTAAAACATCACTCAAAGAGTCTCTTGTCACATGGCACAATAGTATTAATCCTCAAGGTCCTTTGTAAGGAATCTTCATACATGAATCTATATTTATTTTTTTTAAACTGATATCATTATTTTTCATTCACTAAAGAACTCATCCCCATTATTAAAACAATCATGGATAATAATATCATCCTTTCACTTGACTTGTAATATTGAAGACAAACACATAAATCATAAAATAATAATAATTCCTCCTTGAACCAATCCACACAAGTTCATCAATATAGAAACACAACTTCCAACACTCCTTTAAAAATATATACAAATCTTCTTGAATATCATAAGAACACTTCCTATAATGTATCCTTTTCTTTTCAAGAAAATAAATGGGTGAATATTACATCATTTAAAATATTCTTGGTAAATAATACATCATTTTATAATATATATAATTCATTACACATCATAATACATTTCCAAGGAACATTATGATTATTCTAAATAATATTGGAACATTAAAATTCATTACATGCTATCCAACTATCAACATCTCATAAATTATTTTTGGAACTTCATGTAATATTCCATGAAATTAAACATAATAATATTTACATCATGTATCTTTCCATTGATCCCATGACCCTTATTTGTAAATGATGAAACAATTCTAAAAATAGGGTTCAATAATTTTTCTCGTGGTATTTTTTTGAATACTTATCTAGGAACATGTATGTCAAGAAATTCGTCCAATTCATTCTACATTATCATTTTCTTCTCTCTCAACCTCATTATAAATAATTAAAATTAATATTAGATATGTTGGTACCACATAAATATTTATCACTCGACTATAACTCATCACACTCTATGTCAACATGATCTATTATCACTGTAGATATTCAGAGGGTTTGAATTAGAAAATAATGGTGTTAATTGAGAATTAGATCACAATACCAACTAATACCATTTTTCAATATTATTCCTCAGAGGATGTATTAACATTTAAATGTTAAACAAATTGAAACCAATTAATAGAAATTTATTATATAAAATTTCAACCTAAAATAACTGAAAAAGTAATTTTTTAAGAACCTTCTTGGAATTCTATATTTCTATGGAATAAATAAATATAACACATTCAGGAGTAAAAATCACCCTTGAGGGATTATCCAAATATTTACTTAATAAATATTGACCCAATTTATATATGTTGTTTAGAGTTATAATTGATAAATCATACCAATATGGTGAATCATTAAAGAATATTATTGTTATTCTACCTTTCTATTTCTTTTACTTTTTTCTTATGAATTAATATAACATTAAATTTCTTATAACGTGAGCATAAAATAAAAAAAGTGATATGGGAATAAGATATAACTTAATTCTATTTAATGTGTGTATCTAGGTGGAAAGTATATTATTTTCCATTTTTTATTTCCTATTTTATTCTTTTTCTAGATGAATTCTTCATGCATGAACTTATAAATTTCCATATGGGATTTGGTTTCATGGATTATTATCTACTAGAAATTTTATTATGTATAATTAATCAAGGATCTTGATTCTATAGTATAATATTATAAGGATAATTTATGGTATAATAAAATTATTAGACATAAATTATGTAATTAAATCCCTTGAACAAGGATCTTTGTGCAAGAAATATTAAAACGAACTAAAAACTGGAAATATAGAATATAGTAAATAGACATAACAAACATTGTTGATGACTTTGAAACCTTTTAATATTAATATAATACGCTTGATAATGATCATATGAGTAGAAACTAAAGGATGTCCCAACTTCAAAGGTATCAATCGGTTTTTCTTGAATTTTTCATTCTATGAATGAGACACTCTTTCACTACTAGTGTTGTATCAACTCAAGGTACTAATAATGAATAAAAAGATAAAATCAAGTTTAAAGTTTTTTTGATAGAGAATAATTAATTACATACACACTTTCATCACATTTAAATGGATTTTTACAACCATGTAATTTCTACATAGTGATAATGCATTTACTCAAGTAGTGTAAGACATGATTTATTTCCTTATCTATTTCATGTATCAAATACTTAAATGAAACCCCAGAATTGTGTTTCTTTTAACGAATCAAACTATTAAATGTCAGTGATATGGATTATCAGTTTTCTCAAACTAATAATGTAAGTGGAAAGAATATTCCATAACATCAATATATCCCTTAATTGTATGACGACAACAACTTTATGATATATATACTTCAATATCTAACTTTCACTAAATCCTAAAAGACATTATTCCATTTCAACTTATATTATATTATATACAATAACTCGTAAAATCACATCTAAAACCTCTTTTGGATATATTAAGAAAAAAAATCGAAATCCATCATTAACCTCACCTCATATAACATTATATGTAATAACATGTTAATAGCAGTCTAAAATATTTTTTTTTAATTTCATATAAAAAAATAGAGTAGATATTAGAGTAAAACAAAATTACCATTTAGTTATAAACAAAGTGTATGACCAGAAGACATTATAGATATGAAAATAAATATGAATCACTAGATTTATAAATTTACACAATGATGGGCATCTAGAAAATCCTAAATTATACTCAGGGTATCAAGGGATCCAGTATGATCTCTCTAAGAAACACATATATCAATACCTATTTCCACTAGTATGTATCATATGAGAATGTGTGTTATAATTTTTCTCATTTGTCTAGGAAATTGAGTAACTACAACTTATATATTCTCAATTATCCATGTAGATAATATCGTTGACAATGAATATATCCCATTTAATTCATCTACAATGATGCACACATCACATGTCAATGAAAAAAATAGAGAACCACAAAATATGTACTTTTTGGTGACGAAATACACACCACAATCTAAATCAATAAATTTATTATATGTTTTACATGTATTATAATAAGAAAACTCCCATATATAGTTGATCTTCAACAAATGAAGAAAAGGTAACATTCCCAAACACCCCCTAAATAAGTAGCCAACTTATAAATTTGTGTATGTTGGGTATCAAAGTATAAACATTGTCATGCAAGGTACCTCACCAATCATAGGTAATGGAGACACAAAAAATATCCCTAAACCCATAGTATAAAAAATAAATTGCATGTGTCACTCTGTTGTGTATACTTAGTAAGACATCTATCACCCAAAAATTCATTTTTAGGCCTCATGTGTATTTTTTATCTATATAAAGAATCCCACTCGCACTAACCCTAAAATTTCATCATAACATATAATAAAACGTGAAAATAAATATTGAGGGATAACTTAATATCATACATTGAGAGGTCAATTATCATTAACCTTCACAAAATATATATCTATATATTCATATATATTGCTACCATGAAAGAATAATACTAAAGATATTGACAGTAATGTGATATATTTTATATCTTTTAAAATAATTTTAGAATATTTAACAAAATACACATTAGAACCAATATATCCTATAATTTATGACAAAATGTCAGATCAACCATATGCATGAATCACTTTCACGAGTTTTGTTAAATCATTACATTATATCTAAATACTGTTACATCACTAAATAACCATCTAAAAAACCCTCATAAAAAACTCTTTTACTGAGATATAAATTGTATGTTATATAGTTTTAATCATATTCAAATTTAGGAATTTCATTCCTAATAATCCAAATTATTAACTTTATAACATCAAAAGTTACAATTCTAACTTGTGTAGTCTACTTAGAACACTTTTCATGTTCACCGTCATTATCTATGGAATAATTTTTATCAAAATATTCCCTGAAATTTATCACCAATAATGTAACTATTATATTATAACATAATATTCTAATACCATTTAGGATAAATAGAAATATTTAATTTTCTTTGGTATGTAATGTAACCCTTTTACATTTTTCTTTACCCTACACCCTAATCACTTCTAGGGTATTAATGAAAGATAAAATTTATATTGGGTTATTATTATATTTTATAAATTAATATAATGCTTTAATAAGTACAATCATGCTCCCAATGGTCTCGTTGGTAGTATATTAATTTTTGAATATATTTCTATTGTACAGAAAGTTCATTTTTTAAGGAACAACTTCCATTTCTTTTTAATTTAAATATTCAAGAACTAAAAACATGTTATGATATATTTTATAAACTAATATTATACTTGTGTCTTATTCAATATAAGTTATAGAATTTCATAAACCAAGTGCATAAACTTAATCACCTCATTTTGTTCACAAAAAATATTTCATAGTTAATGAATTCTCTTATCACATTAGATAAATGAAATAAGGATAAAAATCCATTACATAGATCCATCTAAGCTTGAAACATTCTTTTTCAATCAAATACTTGATGTATTAACCATTTTCTTCATCACATGAATATAATCTACAAGATCATTTAATTATTCCTTTGATTATGAACTTATATATATTTTTAATACCTTTAAAATATATATTTTTTATCACATACCTTTCAAAATTAAATAATTATTTTCAATTATACCTATACCTAACATTTTCATTCCATGGAGTTTCTTAAACTCTATCAAGTATTATAGTTAATCCAATCAAATAGAATTTTTATTCCCATTTCATAAAAAATCAATGATTCAGTGACATTTAATATAAACTTAAAGAAAAATTGTTTCTCTTATAACCTAAATTGTCTATTTAATGTTTTAAATTTTACCCACTTGTTCTATCTACAAAATAATTAGAATCCAGACATTATATGACTAATACATATATTCTAAAAAATTTGGGACATTGGTTGATCCATTCTTTCATTCATTAATATTGTTGGAACACATCCATATATGATTATTGGAATAATTCACCTACTATAAAAATAAATTTATAGTCTCCCAAAAATAATTTCATTTAATTAAACAAACTTAAAACTATTTGTATTAAAAACACTCCTCATATTTTTTCAAACAAGAATTTTTTACATACTCTTCTTAAGTGAAAAATTTGAAAAAAATATACATCTTTTAAAAATTGTATCCAAGCTTGAAACATCCAAGTCATCAATACAACAACTCCATTTCTCCATTATTTAAATGAAAACATCAAGATCCAGTATTCTATTCTTTCTCATATTTTTAATTCTTGTATATTTAATTTTTTTATGAAATATAGTGTAAATGTAATATATTTATCATAATAATATTTTTTGATTCTATAACATTTATACCTAATATATACTCTCCACTTGGATAATGTCATCCCTTTATGTAATATGGATAATTTATACTCCAATGGAAAATTATTCCACAATGAAAATATTTTCTTTAGTTCTTTATATTAGGTTTATCTACTAGTGTGGACTCTCTATGACCTCTTTTATTCTCATTCAGGAAAAAAGCTTTACCTTTCTCTTTTTATACCACTAACATGGTACTGATGACTCAGACTATAATGTTATTATTATCTAAACTCATTATATAAAGAGATAATTTATAGGTTTTCAGGATTGAATTCATATAATAGTTCACAAAAAAACTAACAAATCCATTTATATAGTCATTATATATTAAAATATGTGGACAATGTAAGCTGATGTGTTGTACCAAGCCACTACAAATCATTAAAGTACCCAATCATACTATGTAAATTAGTAGATAATGAGTCTTCTACAATAATTTTTCACTATAAAAGTTCTTTTGAAACTTTATTCATTTCATGAATTGCTTTCTCTTAATATATCCTTTCCTATTATATCTCATTTGAAAAGAGTCTAAGGCCTAATGTTTGTTTTTAAAATTAGGCTCTATAGTAAGAAACATGATTTTATAGTCTTCATGGGCCTTTTTTAAATTATTATTATTGTAATTTAAATATTTATATAGAATAACTTCATAAGTTGGTTTTATTGGTAGATGTTTTTCAAATGCATAGAAAATTATATATTTGTTTGAGAACTACCCTAAAATTCTGGTACTAATCGAGTAAGTTACTATCACACTGTTTCTCATTCTCCAAGATTGATCTCTAGGTAAGGATATATTATGGAAATTACATTTATCTAAAAATAAATATTTTATTATGTGAGTATCATGTTTTTTAAAAAATGTAATACGAAAATATATTAAATGATCTCCCACTAAAATGATGATTCCCTTCTATAACACTTCATATTCATTAGATGGACAAGATCAATATTTTTTACTAAGAAATGATTCCATTATTTCATTCCTCTCACCACTAAACTATTTAGAAAAGGAATCATACCAATCATATCATATATTACTCTTGGATAGTGGGGTGGGAAACACATTCTAAAATAAATCAAATATATATAATCATCTATATTACTATAGTATCCTAATCCCATTATGGTCTCTTAGCGAGTGAAACCCAAAGAAAACATGAAGAACAAGGTAAAAAAGAACAATATAGGGAATCTAAGTATATAATGACTGAACCATGGATATTCCAAGGTCACCCATTTCTTTCTTGGATTAAATAATATACTCCATGATCACCTAGCTATAGCAATTCCTACCATGATGGATGATCGTGGCCTCGAAACATTCCACTATCAAACTAATCTAATATTTAGTATTTGAAGGGGAATTAATATCACCCTCTTATCTCATGTTTATTCCCATGTGTATACATTCTTATAATGAATTAGTTTTAAATTACTATTATATCCTCCAAATCAATAAGTTCAATATATATTGATATGTAACTCTTTACATGACCCACAAGTTTATGTTTCTCACTCGAAATTAGAATGCATGTACATTCATGCATATCCAAACACATTTTATTTATAAGGTATATGAACACATAACCTAAATTTTTAGAGTTATATGAGATTTATAATCTACACATAATTATGCCTAGAGTGATATATATCTAACCAAATTTACTATTCTAGGAAAGTAATATTCTTACAGAATGGTTGGTAGTGTGATTTCAAGTCCCTCACCCCACATAGAATTTAAACATGAGAGAATTAAATTCATGTTATCTATAACACCTAATATTTAAAAACATTTCTAGATAACAAATTTCAACATAAATAATCTATTTATAAACAAAGGTCAACATAGATAAAAAACAATGTTTTTGGTGTCGTACCCATATATAAAGTAAGGATCTATCTCCTAGAAGTGGTTTAATAATTAAACTAAATCTTACACATTCTTAATATAAACAATTTACAATAATGAATATAGTATGTAATACTATTTTAAATAATTAAAAAATTCATCTATAGAAAAATGAGATAACTATTTAGGAATAATTTAAAAATAAAATCTAATAATAAAATTTATAATTAGGTTTATCATTATAGTCATTTGATTATCTTTGAATATTAAGATTCCAATAATCAATCCAATATGTAATTTTTCATATTCATTATTAAATGTAATTTTTATGATTAGTATATATATAGATATATGATATTTTATGAATTAAAAATAATGTATAATTAAATTTCAATTATGTAATAATATTACATAATCTAAATATTACATATTTAGTAATCCAAATATACCCTAATTAATTTTAATAATTTAAAATAATTCATTATGAAGAATTCTTAATTTAGAATATAAATATATTTACATTTTGACCTTATTTATGTCATTTATAAAAACATTATAAATTACTTCTTATGATTATAAATTATACCTTTTTTATTGATAGTCCATAAAACATTCTATATAAATTTCTTAAAAGGAATTATAAATATTGATTTTTAATATTTAAGTAATATTTTATAGAAAATGTTTCATAAAAATTATTAATTATTTAATTTATAAATGTTTTATTAGGTAATAAATATATATAAAATACATTTTACCATTATTTATACATAATTTATAAATAATTGAATTCAATTTTAAAATGAATTTTTTTCCATAAGTTTAGACACTACCTAAAGTTAATTTGGATTACCATTAGGCATAGTAATCTCTATGTGTATGTAATTTTTATTACATTTATATATAAATAAATCTAATTAAAGGTAATCAGTTTTACCTTTATGTATATGTGACCATGTGTAATGGTAACATATCCAAACACAATGTAATACACACCATAGTGAACATTTTTTCATCCATTTTGGGGAACCATAAGGGGAACTATGGGGTAGAGTATAACATTGTGCATAGTAAATAATGAGATTCATGTACTTTCAATAAAGTGATCCTCTCCATTTCATGATTGAGATGAATTATCCATTTTTCATGCATTACCTCTTAACATCTAATGAGTCTAAAATACTTTCCCATACACCCTAGTTTAAACTTAGCAGTTGTTTTTCACCACTGAGAGATCCATTTTGTTATCACACTATATATTCATGGTTTACATGATGAGAAAAACATGGTATTCTATTTTCCAATATTATTCATTTACCAATATTATTTTCAAAAACAATAAAACATGGAATGATTTTATAACACTAAAGGTAGTAACAAAATCTATAATATGGACATGTCTAATTAGAAATATATATAAACCTATAAAATCAATCCATTTTTATAACACATTTGGCATGAAAGACTCTGTATGACAACCCTGAAATCACACATTCATACTCAGTGCTAAAAACATAGTCTTTAAATTTTTGTATTTGATACTAATAAATATGAGAGAATCTCAACCATAAAAAATATACTTTATAAAATTTAAATATTGGATCACTTACATAAAAAATTAACTTTTAGGTTTATATGTTTATTTAATTAAGAAAAATAATTACATAATAATACCCTAGTATAAAAATGATTTTTTTTTCCATTATACCTAGATATTATTCATCCATATATTCCCTTCACTATCCCCCAATTTTTTTCGAAATTAAACATTTATAGACATAATTAATTTACCTTAATTGTTTAAAGAATCAGGAAGTATAAAATATAATAAGGGTGATCTCAAATACTCAATAAATATGAACATAAGCATTAAAAAATTAATTCTGTCAGTGGGAATAAGATAAGGGTATGATGGTATAATAAAAGTACAAGAGAATGACTCATGATAATTCATATACATCCAAAAAAATGATCATAAATCATGAATCATGGAATAATAAATTGACATAATTCAATATTCATATAAATAAATAATCATGATACATGTAAAAATAGTCCTCAATAAAAGGAAAATTAAAACTCAATTCATGAATAATGGAAACCTGTTGGTTAAATGAAACATCATTTTCAAGTAAGTCACACAATCACACTTAAAAATGCAATGACATTCCTATTTAATTATAATAATCTATTTGGATAAATCTATAACTAGTTAACTCCATCTCTTTATGCAATTCATTGGAGATCTATATCTGGATCACACATCACCATGAGTTATATCAGGTGTTCCCTTTATCATAAACAATATAAATGAACTATAAAATAAAAATAACACATGAAAATTTTCATTTTTAAACAGAAAAAATATGTCATAAATAATAAAAATAAGCATTCCTTTAAAAATTTTATTTGAGAATCAAAATTGACCCTTTCAATAAATGTTACGAATATTCAAATTTCAATACTATTCAAAGAATGTAAATGATCATGTAAAATATATTTAATGAATTTTATTTAATAAATAATAAAGGATATGAAAATTAAACATATAAGATATATTTATAACTAGAGGGGAAGAAAATATATATAGTTAAATAAAATTGTATCATTTAATTTCATCCAAAATATCATCAAACATAGAAAATCCAAAAATAATATTAGATTGTATCCTTATAATCTTTACCATTTTGGTGATTTTAATTTGTAATAATATGAATGAAATAACATCAAATTAAATATTAACTATCATTAATTTAAGAATATATAACATATAATGTTGCAACATGTAGTGTATACACTTCATTAAATATAATAGGTGCATAACATAAATTAATGTCCAAATAAAGATAATTTTAGTGGAATAACCCTTACAAAGATCAGGTCACTAGAATAAGAATTGATGAATGGAGTGATTATGTGTATCAAATTTAAATCCACACATAAAAATTTTATGTGAAACATAAATCAAAACAGAGGACATTTCCAACATTATCATGGAACATTATAATCAATGAAAATGTGATATAACCTAATGGAATGAAATTGAGTTATGAAATCCCTTACCACTTTATTACTTTAATGTAAAATTATGTTGAATGAAAAATATTATTCAGTGGGCATAAGATAAGGGTATAGCGGTATAATAAAAGTACATGATAATGACAGATTATAATTAATATAAATCAAAATAAGGATCATAAATCATGAATCATGGAATAATAATTTGACAAAATTAAATATTCATATAATTTAATAATCATGATCCCTATGAAAATTGTCCTCAAGAAAAGGATCCATTAATAATCGTTTCAAGGATAATTGAAACATGTTGGTTACACATAACATCATTTTCAAGTAACTCACATAGTCACACATATAAATAGAATTACATTCCTATTTAATTATAATAATCTATTTATAGAAACCTATAAGTAGTTATCTCCAAATGTTTACCCAATGCATTGGAGATCTATATTAGGATCACCCATCATCAAGAGTTATATCAGTTGTACCATTTATCATAAACAATATCCAGGAACTATGTAATAAACAAAACACAAGAAAATTTTCATTTT
Organism: Viscum album; assembly: GCA_963277665.1. Lineage (NCBI taxonomy): Eukaryota > Viridiplantae > Streptophyta > Magnoliopsida > Santalales > Viscaceae > Viscum > Viscum album. The sequence goes on from OY728145.1 coordinate 522,995,158, forward strand.
TAAATAGAAAAATTATGTGATAAATAATAAAAATAAATACTCATTTGAAAATTTTGTTTGAGATTCAAAATCGACCCTTTCAAGAAATGATAAGAAATTTTATTTTCAAAACTATTCAAAGAATGTCAATGATAATGCAAAATAAATTTCATGATGTTTATTTAATCAATAATGGATGATATGTAAATTAAACATATAAGATACATTTATAAATAGAGGAGAATAAAATATATATAGTTCAATAAAATAGGATCCTCTAATTTCATCCAAAAGATCAAGGAACATAGACAATCCCAAAATAATATGAGACTATATAATTAAACTCTTTACCATTTTGGTGACTTTTATGTTGTAATCATATAAAGAAATAAAATCAAATAAAACATTAACAATCATAAATTTACAAATATACAATATATAATGTTTCAATATTTAGAATATACACCTCATTAACGTTGGAAGGTACATAAAATAATTTCTGTTTCAAATAAAAAGAATTTTAGAGGAATAAACCTTACCAAGATCATGTCATTAAAATTAAAATTGGTCAGTGGAGGGATTATGTGTAACAAATTTAAATGCACTCATAAAAATTTTATGAGAAACATAAATAAAAGCAAAGGTCATTTCAAACATTATCTTGGAAAATTATAATCAATGAAAATGTTATATATACTAATAGAATGAAATTGAGTAATGAAATCCCTTACTTCTTTTTTAATTTGATGTGAAATCCTATTGCATGAAAAAAAATATTCAGTGGGAATAAGATAAGGGTATGATGATATAATAAAAGTAAAATAGAATGTCACATGATAATTCATATACATCAAAACAAGTATCATAAGTCATGAATCACAGAATAATAATTTGACATAATTCAATATTCATATAATTTATTAATCACAATCCATGTGAAAAGTGTTCTCAATAAAGGATACATTTAAACTCAATTCAACAATAATGGAAACATATTGGTTACATGGAACATCCTTTTCATGTAACATACAAAATCACTATTAAAAATAGAATGAAATTACAATTTAATTATAATAATCTATTTGGAGAAACCTATAGCTTGTTTACTCCATCACATTACCCAATGCATTGGAGATCTATATCCAGATCACCCATCATCATGAGTTATATCAGGTGTACCCTTTATCATAAACAGTATCCATGATCTATAAAATAAACATAACACATGAAAAAATTAATTTTTAAACAGAAAAATTTTGTCAGAAATAATAAAAATAAACATTCCTTTGAAAATTTTGATTGAGATTCAAAATTTACCCTCTAAGGAAATGTTAAGAAAATTACATTTTAAAAACTACTCAAATAATGTCAATGATCATGTAAAAAATTTCATTACATTTATTTAATCCATAATATAGGATATGGAAATTAAACATAGAAGATAAATTTATAACTAGAGGAGAAGAAAAAATATATAGTTTAATAAAATAGTATCCCTCAATTTCATCCAAAAGATAATGGAATATAGACAATCCCAAAATAATATGAGACTATATCATAATGATATTTACATTTTGGTGACATTTATGTTGTAATTATTTGAAAAAAATAACAACAAATTTAATATTGACTATAATAAATTTAATAATATACAACATATAATGTTACAACATATATTATATACACCTCATATAAGATGACTGCAGTATAACATAAATATATGTTCCTAATAAAAAGAATTTTAGGGGAATAACCCTTACAAAGATCATGTCATTAAAATGAGAATTGATCAGAGGAGTGATTATTTGTAAAAAATTTAAATCCGCACATTATAATTTTTTCTGAAACATCAATAAAAACCAAGTTCATTTCAAACATTATCTTGGAAAATTATAATCAATGAAAATATTATATGACCTAATGGAATGAAATTGACTTATGAAATCTTTTAATACTTTCTGACTTTCATGTAAACTCTAGTTGGATGAAAAAAATTAATTTTAAAATAAAATAAAATAAATTATGAAGGATTCATGAAATAACATGTAAAAATTCAGTGTATACACCATATAAAAGATAGTAGGGTTTAATATTAAAACATGCTTTATTGAATGAAAATTGTGAAAAAAATCTTTGACCTCGAGTTAGGCTTGTGATGTATATATTTTAACTCATGTAAGTTAAAAATATATAATTTATCTAATTTTTTAATAAAAAATTTCATGTTTATTAATTTTTCATTATTTTATTCATTTATTATAATGAAATATTTAATTACATATTGGTTATATCCCCACTAGGTGATTTAAGGATGTTCTATTTATAATTTCAAGACGGATTTTGTGCGTTGACTTGGGTCAAAGAGGTCATTATTATATAATCTGCAGATTAATAATAATGAAATTTTTAAAATTTTTATTCTTTAATTATGATTTTAAAAACAACCATGAAATATGGTTATGAAAACTAAATTATGTTACAATCATGTAGACTGTAATTAACATGTATGCATGAGTAACATTTTCATTTTTAAAAATCACGGGTGAAGGAAGGTAAGTGTGTTTTTTATCTTTATATAATTATTATAATATCATAAATATCATTTTAAATTTTTAAATAAAATTATATATTCCGTACATGTGATTTGGAATTAAAAAATGAATCACATCTCTTGTTGGAGGTGGTAATTCGCACATACGCACAAATAATGCTATCATTTTTCAATATATGGAAAGGTAAGAAAATATATATTTTTGTAAATTTAAAAATAAATAATTATATATTGAATTTAATATATATAAACTATATAAATTATTTTACACATTATTGAGATGTGTTTATGGAAAAAATTACATCAGTTCATGAGGTAGTAGTCTTTCGTACACACCAATGATAGTTTCCATTCCCATATTATGGAAGAAGGAGATGGTTATATGTTATTAGATTATCATAATACAATATAAGTATATTTAATATAATTATATTGTTATTTAATAAATATCTAAAGAAATTTTATGGATTTATAAGAATAAATAAATTGAAAACACAAGTTTAAGAACTAACCATCTTCTTTAGAAAATCTCTTTAGGTTTATAGCCAAAGCCTTACTAGGTTTGTTTTATAATCAATAAAAGGAATTAAATATGTTGGGAGTGATGTTTTGTATATATTTGGGTATGTATTGGACAATAAAAACGGATATTTATTTGTGTGTATGGGAGGATATTCAGTTTCCTTTTATAAGTGAGCAGAGAGCCACTTTTGGAAATACATGAAATGTTAAAATAGAATATGTGTATAAATCATGTAAAATACTTCAAAAATGACATTTATTACAATTTAAATAAAATATAATCTTTATAAAATTATATAATATATTTTTTATATGATTATATTTAATTTTAAACCTAATAATTTTGATTATCCTATTTGATAATGTTTTTTAATCTTATCTGTGATAAAAACATTTCAATATAAAAGAGTTATGGATTTATATGAAAGTTAAAAATTGGATGATAAAAGGATTATGGATGAACATAAAGACCATTTATAATCCTAATTAATATAGTCAATTTAATTTATGATTTGCTATATATTTAAAGACAATTATCAAAAAATACTATTATTGTCATTTTAAGAACTATTCCAATCATCTGACACTGAAAATAAGATTATAATAATTGAATTTGAATGTAATAATTTTCACTATCATTAATAAATTATTATTCACTATAAAATTATTTTTATACATTAATTGACCAAAAAAATATTACATTTTATGTTTTTAAAATCATTTAATATAATTATCTACTACTTACAGAAGAACTCACTAGTAGAAAAATGTTTTTTAACATCGGTTCTTCAAGGCCAATACTGAAAGTCTTTTGTATGGAATGTTAATTCCAGTTATAGAGTAACAAAAATTAAAATACCACTTTTAATGTAGTTTCTATGTAATCCAATGTTAACGGTACTCCTGGAAGGATTTTTATGTCATTTGTTTAATAAATCTTATGAAAATGTATTAAAAATAATTTTTCATATCAGGTTTATAGTAACTGACTGAAAAAATAGTTTTTTCTTGTATATTTTTTCTAGAACCAATGTGAAAAGACATTTTACAAATTTCTTTAAAAACAATAGATGTTAAGAATGATTATAAATTTTTATTTCATTTCTTAATCTTTAATTTGAATGTTGTTAGATCTCAAACTGAGTTATAGATAAATTGGTATGGCTGTCAGAAGCTGGACTTCTCTAAGAACTCATTTAGAGATGATGAGAATTTGACATCCAAAGGTTTTGATCCGTATGTTCATTTTAGCTCCATAACCTAACATATATAAGATTATAAAATAAAAAATATTATTATTATTTACATTGGTTTTTTGAAAAAAAAATTATTTTAAAAGTGACATTTAATGTCTGTTTTCGAAAAACCCGCATTACAATTCATCATAAAAACTTTCACTACCGATTTTTCTAGAAATGATGTTAAAAGTAATTTTTATAGTTGGTTTTACTAATAATAATAATAATAATAATAATATTTAGATATTTTTATTTCATTTTATGAGTTTTTATTTGAGTGGTTTTCGAACTCAAATAGACTAACTGATCAAAAGCAATGGACATAAGAAATTGATCATCTCATAAAAAATGACTTCAAGAAGTCCAAATTTAAATGACCATAACTTTTGATCTATATCTCTATTTAAGATCCATTCCTAGTCAAATATAATATTGGTAAATTAAATAAATTTTCATAAACATTATTTAGTAATGGAATTTTGGAAAATTGATGTGGAAAATGACTTTTATTGTTAGTTCATAAAAATTACGACATTAAAAGCTTGTTTCTCACATCGGTTATCATAAAAATGATGTGAAAAAAATTAATATACATTCTTTATAGTTATCCTAAACCCAATGAGTTAGATAAATTTAATATCCCACCAATTTTTTATTCAAATTTTTATATCGTGATAGAAAAATATCTGATTACCACCTAAAATTTATAATACTTTATTTGTGATTACTGTGTCATTTAAATGTTTTCATGCTCCACATATATTAATTTCACTATATTCTATATTGATCATCATCATTCCACCATATAAAATATTTTTATCTTCATCATTAATCCACTATTTTGTATTTCGGTGATCTAATCACGGTATTTGTTATTATTTTTCAATGATTTATTTTTTTTGTAATATTTTTTCATAATTTATATACCATTTAATGATTTTATTTTTGTTATAATAAATAATATTTATTCATATAATGTTAAAACTTCAATTATTCCTTCAGATTCTAAAATTCTTTCTATGTCGAAGCCTTGGTTTCCTCATGAGATCTTTTATTAAAACTATTATCTACTAAGACTTTGACAACCATTAAAATTGTGTTAATGAATTAATTTTTTTCTAGATTTTGTTTGGATTATAGGATTTTTTTATCTATCTTCTATTTTCCATGGATGGAGTAATTTAAAGTGAAGAATATTTTTTGAAATGAATATTTTTCACATATTTTCTTAGAAAACCGATTTAAAAGACATATTTTTCATGTGGTTTTTTAGAAAAATGGTGTAAAAATAACTTTTTCATGATAGGTGAAAAAATAAAAACAACATGAAAAAATAGTTATTCTACATAAGTTTTATAAAAATGACACAAAATATAATATTGTATTTTTTTATTTAAATAAATTGATGTTAAAATGGTCTTTTATGTCGGTTTATTTAAAAAACAATGTGAAAATTTTGAATAAAATATTTTTTATGGTCTTCTTAATAACTAAAATAAAAAATATTTACAATGTCTCCATAATAACTAATGTTAAAAATATAAAAAAACCAACGTAAAAACGCTATTTTTGAACTAGTTACTATGCTGACATTAGATAATCATCTCAGGATATTATTTCATCACTAAAATATATATATTAATTCTCATAATAAAAATTATTTCATCATGTCCAAAATAAGTTTTAATATTATTTTAAAATTTACATTTATCCCTATGTAATCATATAAAAAACATTAATGAACAAGCATGCCATTTTTTATTTTTGTTTTCTAAAAATAATTTATTTCTTTTCAATGAAAAAAGGAAAAAAATTTAATGACAAATAATGTTAGATGAATATTTTATAAAAAAATAATATAATATATTAAAGAAATTGATAGAGTCATTTTTTCCTTATTATATTATTTGTAACTTTAATTACTTGATTTACCCTTCTAGAGTTAACAAATATTTAATACGACTACTATTCAGAAAGAGAAAAAGGGGACTTATTTTCCAAATTTTAAAATCATTATTCCAAATATGGGATATATATTATGAAATTATATTCAATTATTATTCAAAATATAATTTTAAATTAAGCCTGCCAAAAAAGATGAAGAATCTTTTTAAGAAAAATGTATTTTTATATATGTAATTTTTATACCAAAATATAGTCTAATAATGATTCCAATAACATTTATTAGATTATTTTAAACAAAAAGAAACAAAATAAATTTCAAAACAATACAATATACAATGTTATTTTGTAAATATTTTAAAAGAAAATAATTTTGTCAATAAAAACATTGTTTTTCACATTTCATTATAAAATAAAACATTTTGGGAAATTCAAAAAATATCAACCAGACATAATTTTGAAATGATTAATTTTGAAATTATTTTAGTTTTTTAAATATTTTTAAATAATTTTTTATATAAATATATAAAATATATTAAAACACAATTGTTTTAGAAATAAACCTTTTTTTGTTGAAATATTACCTAATATTAATATAATGAATATAACTCTCTAATAAATAATTAATGAATGTTATTGAGATATTAAAATGATTTATCTTAAAAATACCCACCTAGTTACATTCTTCCACTCTTTTGTTATTGAAATTTCATCCTCGTAATTTTTTCTCATCCCTGATAGAAAGGGTTTAAAAAAATTTCAAATTCAATTTCAAAGGGTTGAAGATAAAAAATACATACATGGAAGGATTTTTTTTCATACTTATAAATACATTTTCTAAAAATCTACGTCACAAAATGAGTTAACAAAACTTTTTTTGGAAAGAGGGAATGAGAAATATAAAGTTCTTCTTTAAAAACACATAACTGGGTTTCAAAATAAGAGAACATTAGTTGGATGTGATAATATAGACATAGAAAAAATTATTTTTCAAATAATTATGGTGGGTGATAGAAAACCTCAATCATAAGAAAGTGAGTTAGCATTTGGATGTAAATGACCTCCAAACTATAAACTAATGAGGTTGAAAAAAGGCCATGAATTCATTAGAAATAATGGTAATAGGATAACATTTTTTCTTCAATATCATTTTCATAGATCTGAGGAATTACTTTTCAATCTATACTAATGAAATAAATAGATATAGTAATGTGACCTGTATAATTTCAACCTTTAATAAATTTACACCATAATACCTCATTTTACACCAAAATATGAGTGTTCATGATGAAATTTTGAAACAAAATATTATAAAATTAACTTATAACAAATCACATAATCTATAAAAGGAAAGAAACATATTCCTCACATCATTATGTATTATCCTGACTTGGGTGCCACACCCTAGTCCCCCAAGCTAGACCTCTACATGACCTCAGGCACACCTTCCCGTATACCAGAGGATGACGACTAGCAGCGAGGGTCTAATATTAGTAATGGGTAGACTATACCCTTTTTATTAGAGTAACACACCAATGAAAATAAATTAACAATAAAAAAATAATGATATAATATAATATTAACAATCTAGTATCACAAGATGACCAAAATTGGAAATATGATATCAAAACTGAATAGTAGATATGGCATAAAATTTATGTACTAATTGTTAAAATGCAACTCAAAAGTAAAGACATTGAAAACTTCCAAGAGGGCCATGAACCATGTCTAGTTCCTACATCAATGTTCTATCCCGACTCATTTATCTAACACATTGCCTTTCCCCTTATCTTTTCTAACAATCATGAAATCTATTTGGTTGCTGATTAGGCTGCCTAAGTAGGGTGTGAGTAAAACTCATTAGACCACCACCAAAAAACGTTTAAAATAATATTCAGTCAATAATAGCTTAAATAGTTGTATATATAAATAAATACAATGCATAAGTAAATAGTTATAACAATATAAAATATTATTTATTTAACAACATAAACCCTTGGGTTCCCAAGGAAACCCAAAATATCACTACATGATTCGATCCATGATAATATTTAAACTATCTCAAATGGATGTCATATAATTTCATTTTATTTTTACAATTCAGTAACTGAATTCACATGTTAATTCCATTGTGACTATTCAGTTCTTTAGTTCACAAATGAATTCATTTTTTACCATTCATTATACCAATTTACTCATGAAATCCATTGTTACCATTTATAAATTGGATTCACATGTGAATTCCATTGTTTCTATCCATAATTTTAGTTCACACATTAATTCCATTGTTACGAATTTTCATTTCAATCTGTGCATTAACTCCATTTTTACTGTTCAGAATTTCAAATCACATATGAGATCTATTATTAAAAATAAAAATTTCACGACTAGTTAATTTAGAAATTAATTAACCACATATATTACATTAGTTAATTAAATATTATATTTATCTCTTTAATCGTATTACTCGGAATGGTGGGAACCATGGATTGAAATCCATGGTCCTGATAAATTTATTAAAAAATTAAAGTAAACAAAGAGAGATAGAGAGAGGACAAATAAAATAGAGCTATGAGAAAAGAGGAAAAGTACCACCAAGAGGATAGATAATTAGTCGATCACCTTATTTGAAGCCAACCTCCCTATCCAAGGTAGCAACCCCAATATCTATGATGTCAAACCCTCTTCTATTTATTTGGAGTGTTCCATGTTCAATCATGAGTGTCCATGTATAATGAGACATATTTCTCATCATTAACCTCTTGGAATACGTTAGATCAATTTTTTTAAACCAATATAGGTTTATTCTAATTCATGTATGAGGATTGACCTTTTTCATGATAATATCTGTGAGAAAGATAGAATTCATCATGGAGAAAATTACTACTATGGGATCTATGCAGTATATCAATCATGGAAATAGGATTCCTTTTTGCTATTAATTGGTCATGAACCAAGGAGGTTCCCTTCACATGAGGGTCTACACTCACCCCACATTCATGAAAATAAGAATTATTCTCTAATGTGAGTTCAGGAGAATATAAAATCACACTATATGTTGACTCCCCATGTTTTCCACCTTTATTTTCAGATCTAGTATCTAGTATACTAAGAGTGGACAAGCTTCCACTTCCCTTTACATTATTTTTCACCTACAGAGATGATATCCCCACACCTCCCTTTTACCCTTTATTTCTCCCACATTGAAGAAGGAATCTTCTAAAACATATGATGCATCCATGTCATCATCTAAAGACTTCCTAGAATAGGAGATAGTAGAATAAAAATCCTTTATGATAGGCTCAGTCATGCCCTTCACATCACAATTTTCTATCTAGTTTACCACCCATGTTAAATAATTTCCCATAACTATGCACCTTAACTGTGTGCCTCATCCGGGGGGTATAGTTTATCCTAATAGGGTGAATGATTCAATAAACAATTCATATTTCTTGATAATTCCCTCTATTTATCTTTCCACGATTTGCTGGGTCAGAGAGCATAATCTGGGAAAATTCTGTACCAACCATGAACTTCCCACTTTCCTTCCAAAAATTTAAATCTTTACAAACATACAGGACATGGTAAAACCCAAAATAATATGATCAAAATAAGAAAAAAAAATACCTGAAGAAATCATGATATGTCTATAAAAATGGACAAGATATTTAAATCTACCCACTTTATAATAGCTTACCCCAAGTTGTATTCCTAATAATGTCTATGATTTTGAGTTAAAAATATCGGTACATTGAGCCCATATATCTATTTATCTCTCCCATGTTTCTTAATGAATATTCCCATGATTCCATAATAAAAAAACTACCATCATAGTCTTTCCCCACAACTCTTTCTCATTGTGATCCATGACATGTATCATATGCTTCCAAAATGATACATCTATTTCCATCTCAACAAAATCTACATAGATCACATGATAAGATTATAGGTGATGTAACTGATGCTTTGACACATGGAAGACATCATGAGTACCATTGTATCTTTATGGAAGAGCCAATATGTTTACCAATAACTGGATTCTTTCCACAAACACAAATGGTTCAACAAATCTAGGTGACAACATTCATTGTCTTCATATCCTCTAGAGACCCCACATAGGAGACACCTAATCGAATACATGATCACCTTCTATTAAATCTTTAGGTCTTCAAATTCTATTATCATATGACTTGTATCTACTCTTAAACATATCTAAACAGTTCTGAATAAGGTGAACATACTCTGACGTCTCCTACATGAGACTCAGTTTAAAAAACACTGACTTACAGACCTCCATCAATCAGAGAGGATATCTTCACTGTGTATAATAAAGTACCTTTTATGTTACCATATGTATAGTTTTTGATAAATATTTTTTTAGGTCAAATCCACATAATCTAGGTGGGATTCCCAAGACACACTGAAGTCTAGAACACATTCTCACAACATATCCTAAAAACATTTATAGTACGCTCTGAATATCCATCTGTCTATGGGTGGAATGTTGTAATAAAAAATTCTTGTGTACAAAGATCCTTTTATAAGCCTTTCTATAATAATGAAGTAAATTGTGAGTCCTTTCATGAAACATCATTTTTTGAACCCCTTAAAAATCGTCTATTTATACAACATAAAATGAACCACCTTTGTCAAATGGTCCGCTATCACCCAAATAATTTCATTATTTTGACGCATCCTTAGAATAACCACCAAAAATTACATAGTAACATATTACTACATCCATTCTAGAATTGGATAAAACCGTAGAAAAAATCATGTCATTGATGCCCGACCTCCACCTGTTGATAGCTATAACATTGTGTCACGAACTCTGCTATCTCATTTTTCATGCCTAACCACCAAAAATATCGATGCAGGTCACATTATATCATGGTCACTCATAAATGCACATCACATTTTGAGGTATGGAATTCACACATCAACTAATTCAATATGATTATAAGAAAAAGAACCTAATTCATGATATAGATTATCTTATCCTCATATATAGTAAATTCTATAGGTGACTCTCCATCATAAATAATTTCCCTCAAGGTCAGGCATTCTAGATACGTATTATATATGTCCCCGATCCATCCCAAATGTATGGACTCTACTAAAATGGAGATGAGAGTCATCTGTTCCTTGTCACATGACCAAAAACATGTATCTTAGACAGTAAATTCATCATATTTCACTCAGTACTAGACTCATAAACTACCCGAGTCAGAGTTTTCTAGTTGAAATAATCAAAAACATAATTTTACTTCCTAAGAATATAGTCTAGATCAATTTAAAAAGACTTAATATACTCAACTAACCTCTATTTATGTGTATTAAAATTCCATTGAGAAAATATATACTTTAGTAACTTGTGATCAGTATACAACATAAACTTTTCACCTAAAAGATAATGGCGCTGAAACATTAAAACATATATAACTGATTATAACTAGAGGCCATGAATAAAGTAGTTCCATTTATGTTTACTTAACTATCTAGACCCATATTACACAAATCTATCCCCCTCCATTTACATAACTCTATGTCCAATACTAGAATTGTAAGGACCTAAACATAGTTTCCTAGAGCTAGTGCCTTATTCTATTAAATTTGAATATAAACAAGTAATATTCATTCTGAACGACCATGTAGATAATTATACTTTTGAAAAAATATACATATATAAGTTAAACATTACATCATTAAATTAAATACAATATTAATTTATTCCATTAGAAACATCCACGCCTCCTTGATTATTCCAGTAAATCACTCCTAACATACTTCTTCATATCTTGGAAAAATGAAACAAAAGAATGGTGTGAGATCAAATTCTCTGTAAGAGTAAACAATATAGTGGAATATATCATAAACATTTACATTAGGCATGGTTAATAATTTAATCACGTTCCTTTACAGATAATAAACTTGAACACATTATGGCAGGAATATGAGTTGGGTAAATAATCCTATAATAAAACATAATCATGGGTATACTACTAGTCGAATAACCACATGAACATTCAATTACATGATTAATAATGAGTATGGTGAATATTCTAGTCATTCTAAAATATTTTCTTCAATGCCTCATCCAATACTTCTAAAAATGATTAAGGCCTTGGCCAAAAACATGTATCAAATTGGGAAAGGCTACAGCCAATTCCATGTCTATTTGTCTCATGAGACCTACCGATGCATTTAGGGGCTATAGAGGGACCCTCCCATCATATAGTAAGTTCAATTCATTCCTTATATGAATTGGTATAATCATAAATAACATATACATTCATATTGAAACTATCATATGAAATGTAAATGTCTTTTCCCAAATATCAAACATAAACACTAAGCACTCAAAGTACATTGGTGAATGGTTTTAGGGTAGCTTATCTACATTAAAACTAGTCATATACCATCCAATAAATATGGTATATTATATCATAATATATTACTCTTAATAAAACAAAATAATCAATAAGATTGTTGAAATAGACAAAAAAACTCCTATAAAATCATGGAGAAATTCTTGGGATAAATAATCTTTTATTTTGAAAATAAGAGTTATTTTGGAAAATTATTTGTATAAAACCAGAAAAGAAGTAAGATATTATTTTCACAATATAATTAGTTATTTTATAAATATAATTTTTTACAAAAATAGATTATATAGGGCCCTTGAAAATAGGTAAGAATTTGATAAGTTCCCTTGAATCAGGCTTGTATTTTGGAAACAAAATTTGAAAGATCCCTTTCAAATGCGTAACTATACATACAATAAGGAAGGATTATGGTTGGTAATAATATGTGTAAACTAACACAGATTTTTTGAGGATTAAATAATAATCATTAATTATTTCATTTAGTTAATTAGACAATATAAGTAACACGAACGAAAATGGAGGTTTGGGTGGAAAACCCTTACCTTAAGTCCGAATGTGTTTCACTCTTCAACATAAAGACCTTGTATATGAAATTATAATTATTAATAAAATATTTCATAACCCATTAGACATTTATTTAGTTTATCATAATTATTTTTAGTTTATTTAAGTCCTTTTGATATGTTATTATATTGAATTTTGTTGTTCCGGAGTGTTCGTTTTCTTTATTTGCATAATCAGTTCACCTGTTCTTAAGTAATGGAGTTCCAATGAAATCGATGTAAATATATTTAATTGAAATTAAATATTATTTATGAACATCCGAAATTTTTAATGTTCATTTTTTACATGGAATGAGGATGAATCATTAGATGAAATATTTATTACATTCACATAGATTATTTTATCGTTATTGTGATTATTAGGAACTAGTTTAGTCATAGGATTTAATAATATGTACGTATAATAATTTATGAATATTAATTAGGTTATAATACATATATTATAGTCTTTTTTAACCATCAAAATGGTTTCACGACCAGTATTGAAGGAGAAATTGAAGAACAAAACATCGTCATCCATGAAGATAATAAATTAGAACCTCAGGGATGTTGATTTCGTTTATAAAATATAAGGGAAAGAGAGTAAGGATATTGATGATGATTAATCCATTAACATGATATAATTACATTATATAGATGATACTTGATCTATCATGTTCATTTTTACTAAGGAGGTGAGGATAGGATAACAAAAGAGGATAAATTTAAATCAAACTAAATGAAAATGAAAGGTGTTGTACCTCTTGAAATAACCTCCTTGAGAACCTCTTTAAGCGAAGGTGTTTAGGTATTTTGACAAGACCAAGAGATTCTTGGACATGGGGAGTGAATATGGAAATTTATTTCTGTTGTACCTTTAGGAGATTCAAGGCATAGAGGAGTGAAGAGAAGAGGTTGTGAGGGGGGGTTTATAGTGGAGGAGAGGAGAAAATGTTAAAGTTTTTAATCATTATTGAATTATTTGCATTAGGAAAACCAATAGTGTTGTTTCATGAAACCCATAAATGTAATAAGTATATGTGAGTTCAAAATAAGTGGATTTTCATCACTCAAGATGTCATAAATAGTGTATTTAACTGGTAATTTGTATATATGGTATTTTTCTATATTTCACTATTTATCAAAAATTCTCGAATTTTAGAAAAATTAAAAAAAAAATCAACTCTACCATTTTTTAACATGTATAATTCAATAATGTACTCCATTTATCAAAAATAATTTTCTAAATATTATTAATTATATTTTTATATAAAATTATAGTTAATTCAAGAAATAAAAATTTTATAGAAATAATTAGTTTTATATCACATTGAAAAATTAATCAAGATCTCATTATATAATTATAATAATAAATTAAATAATATCATTATTTACTCTTCAAAAGGGTCATATTACTATTAATATTACTATTTATAATGGTGTGTTACTATTCACCAAAAATCATGTGTGTTCCATCAGACTCCAAATGACTTACTGATCACAACTCCAGATGACCGTTTTTCAAAATTGAAAACATAGAAGAGGCCATGTTGTGATTAATGGATACATTATAAAATGTGTTGTTTTGTAGGGACATAGTTTTTCATGCATTCAATATTTATTTTCAAAACATTAGGTGTTATAAGAATAATCCCAAAACACTGTATAATCCTCACATGTATATTGTAGGATCAATTTTGGTGTTTATGTCATCTGCTTCTTCAAATCTAGGAAGGAATTATCGCATACTTTGACCATTCAAACTTTACAATTTATTGGTCAATCTCGAAGGTGGCACTACCAAATGGTAAAATTCTTGGATGAACCTCTAATAATATGTATCTGACCCTAGAATTCTAAAAAATCGAAAAAACAAATCATGGGATATACCCTAGAAACCACTTCATTTACATTCTTTAGGTCTACTAATACACATTCTGTTGAGATGATGTGACCTGATATGTGTACCTGATCAATACAAAACAGAAACATAGATTTCTTGGTGTATATATGACTATCTATCAATGTACTAAGGAGTATTTCAAGGGGTGTGGAATGATCATCATGAGTCTTAGATACACCAAGATTTTATAAAAAAACTCCAAATAATAATCTAGGTATAGAAAAATGAATCTATTAAGCAAGGCCATAAGAACTACTTGTTCATTCATCAACCCAAATGGAAATATGAAGAACTCATATAGGCCATAACTACTCCTGAAAATAGTCCTAGATATATCTGATGGCCGGACTCTAAATTGATGATACCCAGATCACATGTCTATCTTTGAAAATAGACAAGATCCTCTCAATTGGTCAAAGAGATTTTCAATACATGAAAAAGGATACAAGTTCCTCATAGGGAATTGGTACAAATTTTGATAACCTACACAAAATCATAGAGTCCTAGTGACATTCATAGAAAAAATTACTAATTAACCATGAGGATACATACTCGGATGGATAAACCCCTCATCCATCAAATATACCATCTGATTCATGATCCATTGAAGCATTATTGGTTAAAGTATATATGGTGGAATAAAAACCATATCTATTTAATGAATGATCTAAATAATAAATTACACATCTCTCTCATGTTTGAATCCAAAAAAGTATTCAAAAACCACATCCAAAAACCGGTCCACTATAGGTGGAAGGCTATCATTTTTTACAACTCCATCATCCAAAAACAGAATTGAAACCTTTGTGGTATGCTCCCCGAGTTGTTGGTGAACTAGCCTTACACGACCTTCCATGACATCCCACTCTCTATAGTGAATATTGTTTTTCTCCCTTAGGAGACGTAAAATTCACCCTCTTGTGGTAACAATCAATATGGGATCAGTATGCCACTAACCAATCAATACACATAATTAGGGCAAATCTTAACAGGTTAATGATATAAGGATCCCAACTGAAATGGTGCTCCCAGGCATCGAGAGAACACCCTTTTCACAAATAGATGTCTCTCGACGTTACTCACAAATGTGTATCTATTATCTATACCCCACTCATGAACACCACCACCAGGATCAAAATATTTAGAATTTGATGAAAAATAAAAGAATGAGAGGAACCAGTATCAAATAAAGCACTAGCTAGCATAGATTCTTCATGAATAGTAACTCTAACCATTGATTGTCTAGCCTTACAATGCACAAGTGTATATTTAATGGCGTGAAACTATTCTACCCATCTTCCTTATGACACATCCCGAGTCCCCTATAATGTACTAATATATTGATATATGCCCTTTTTTCAAGAAGTAACACATTTACTATTGCGACCGCCTTAGCCAGTAGAACTCTAGATTTTAGACTGATATGTTGTAGAAGATCCCATTATCATACCCTGATTCAATATAGCACCTCTATCATTACCCATCTATCATAGTACCCTATAGAAATTTTTCATATATACCTTCCTTCCATAATATCGACGAGCTACTGGGGTTCAGAGATAATGTATGTGATAGTGGACCATCCCACCATACTGGTGACATATAATCTGGGTAGGGTCATGTGTGACTAACCATTCCCCCAATCACCTCTTCCTACTATCCCCATAGATAACACCCTCATAGAAATTTTCCCTTACCTTGGAAGAAATACCTCTTAATCATCCTATGATAACCACATGTCCTGCAATGGAAGCCTCTACCAGGTTCCCCTCAGCTACAATATCATTGTCCACCTACTCAAAAAACATATTTAATCGAAAGAGGCTAGCTTGGGACATAATCTCACATTTAAGTCCATCATTGAAATACCTCAACATAGTTGTCTCATCCCCCATCAATACAAGAGAAAAAAACCTAGAATATATAAAGCGTCCAACATAGTCCATCACAAACATACTCCCATAATCCAACCTATTAAAGACTATTTCTCTCTCCTAAGTCAGTTTCTATGGGATGAATCACTCCAAGAACTTCTCCATGAATTACTTCCACATGATACCATAAACCAGTCCAGAACAATCCTAAATGTCCCACCCGTGATTTACAGATCCTCATATCATATAAGAAGCCAACATGACCCTATTATTTGAAGGAGTATCTAAATGGCCAAGTATATTCTTAAAGGACTCAATCTAGATTGAGCTCCGTCAAGTACACCATTGCTAGTAAAATTAGAATGCAATTGAAACAAAAACTCTTGCATCAAATCATAAATACTCATCACTATATGCTCTGGGTATCTTTAAAAAAACTGCATGAAGGGAGTGATGTTCCCATAAAAATGTATCTCAAGCTTCTCCCCTGAGACTATCATTGCCATTGGTTCCATTGAGGGTGGATAATCTCCTGCAATTTCCTCCTCTCGGCTTATCCACATGTGTCGTTGTGGATGAAAATATCTAGAATTACAAACAAAATTCTTAGGACACATAACACAATTTTAGCACATTTTACAAGAGGGTTTCCACATTAATCTATAACAAGTCATTCCATCTTTCCCACCACACGGTCTAAACCAAGGAATTATAACTACGTTTAACCATCATACATCTACACCATAATTAATAAAGGCTATGATTGATTACAATTTTATGTCTCATTAGACAACCAGTTATTATCATATAAAGTAATTTTAAAATATTTCCAAATTTTGTATTGGGACCCTTTTTCAGTGTTACTTCATAAGAAAATAAAATTAGCTCAAGTTCAACAACTTACCCATAACCCGTTTCCTACGTGCGCTTAAAATATTGCATTTCAAAATAATATTGTGTTCTTAGAATGATTCATTCAAACTCATTTATCATGACATACACAACCAAGATTAAAATCTAAAAAAATCATTGAAACAATAAGGACATCACACAAAAATTTTGTCACATAAAGTGAAATAATATTCAACTATAACAGAAAACAGAAATAACAAAAATTCAACCCTGGGTACTTGGTTCTTTCATGTACATGGGTTATCTAATATCATGAATGATCTCAAAACAAATGAAGGAATATATCTAGTCGGATACCAACCTTTCCCAAATAATAAGAACAAATAAAATAAAATAAAACTCCACAAACATAAAATTTTAATGTCCCGGTTAGTGTTCCACATCCCGATACCCGGAGTCATACCACAACATGACCTATGGCGCACATGCACATATGTTGGAGTCTACCGACTAGCAACAAGTGTATAATATCAGTCCTTGATTGACTATACCCTATTTATTAGATAAATAAGTAGGTGTAAATAATTGAAAAATAAATAAATAATGATATCAGAAAACTTGAAAAATATAGTATCACATCATCACTAAAATTAGAAATACAATATCAAAACTAAACTGTAGATATGCCACACTAATGTATATTACAAGTTTCCAAATTTAACTCAAATTTAACTTCACTAAAAACACCTACAAAAGTCCCAAATAATGTTCTATTCCCTCATACATGTTCCATCCCAACTAGTCTATCTAACACATGGCCTTTTGAATTATCTAGTCATACAATCATAAAATATATTTAGGTGTCGATCATAAAGCTAGAGTAGGGTGTAAGTGCTACTCAGTAGGCCACCAACAATTGTATCTAAAAAAATATCTAGTCAATAATAATTTATGTAATTGTATAATGAAATAAATATTATGTATAAGTAAATGATTATCACATTATCAATTATTCCTTATTTGACAACATAAACCCTTAGGCTCCCGAGGACACTCTTAATACATACTTTGTACCTTATTGTAGTCTAAACTGTACCCATGAGATATCATATAATTGGATTTCATTGTAACCATTAAATATCTAAAGACATATGTGAATTCCATTGTTACCATTTACCATTTTTGTTTGCATATGAATTTCATTTTTATCATTAATTATTCTAGTTTACTCCTAAATGACATTATTACCACCCATCATTTCGATTCACACATGAATTAAATTGTTACCATACCACATTTCAGTTCATGCATGAATTCCATTGTTACTATTTGTAATTTCAATTCTCACAATAATTACATTGTTACCATTTATCATTTCACCATTAATTAATTTAACAATAATTTAAACACATGGATGTAATTAATTAATTAAAATTTTATTTAATCAATTCATTACTATTAATTAATTTAATTATTAATTAATCATATGCCCCATATTAATTAATTAAACAATTAATTTATCATTTCATTTAATGTCATAATCAAAAAAATCTCCAATAATTAATTCAACAATTAATTATACTAATTCAACACTTTCAATAACTAAATAATAAATTCAAAAATTAATTATTCAATTTCAATAGGCTCAATACTTAATTAAATAATTAAATAAATTATTTATTCAAAATAAATCAATTTAATAGTACTACTCATTCCCACAAATTAATCCACAATTAATTAACAATGTTCAACAAACTCAATAACTCCATAATTAATTCAACAATTAATTATTTCAAATAACTATCCCAATATCCCTAGAATTAATTTAATAATAACTTACCTAATTTTATAATCCAGATTCCCTTATAATTAATTAATTAATTAATTATTCAAAATATATAATCCCAATTTCCCTAATTTCATATTTCCATCAATTAATTAATTCACCAAATTAGTTACTTCAATCACGAACTCAATTGTTAAACAATTAATATAAATTCTAAAATTACAAACATATAATTTCAATCAAGATATTGGGTTTTAAATTATATACCACCTACCTCAAAATTGAAAAAGAGTGATCACCAATGGAAATACCCCTTTTGAACGAAATAACACTAGTACAAAAACTATATATAACATGTCCTTTTTCACATCGGTTTTTAGAATAAACATAAAAATATCTGAATTTTTTTTAATGTCAATTATTTTATATAAAAGTGAAAAATACATTTTCACTATTTTTTATATTTTTTATATAAGAACCATCATGAAAAAACAATTTTCATGATTTTTTCAAGTTGGTTTTAAATAACTGATGTGAAAAATTGCATTTTCATGTTGATTATTTTATTAATGACATGGAAAATGATTCTTCATGACTTTTTCACATAGTAAATTTAATAAACTACATGAAAAATGTTTCAAAATATGTATTTAATGTTCCAATATTATATTTCAATGGTTGTGGAGATGATAAATACTAACATATCAAAATTTATATATGTCGACAATTGGTAATTTCTAAAAGAAGTGTTAGGGAAGTCTAACATTTGAAGGCCACAAATTTTTATATATAACTCCATTTGATCCCAAAGACCAATAAAATATAAGATTAGAAAATGAAATAAAAATATTCTATAATTTTTATCATAATATTTTGTGAAAATCCACCATGAAAAGGGACTTTTATTGTCATTTTATTGTGATTGACATTAAAGGATATTTTTCACATCGATTTTTGGAAAAATGATGTTAAAAATAGTATAAATAATTTATTTTATTTTAAAAGATTATATTTGAGATATCTTGAGGATAAAATAATCTTATATATCAAATTTTATAGACATTGGAAGTCTATCATCTCTAAATGATGTCTTAGAGAAGTCCATCTTCCGACGGCCTAAACATTTTATATGTAACCCCATTTGAGCTCAATGAATAGTAAAATTGAACATTGAGAAAAAACATGATTTAAACATTATTAATGTAATCTTTTCAAAACTGATGTGAAACAATGATCATTAATTACAGTTATTTAAAAAACCATAGTTTAAAAGCTAATTTTTCATGTTGGTTCTCAAAAAAATAGATGTGAGAAACCATATTTTTGACATTTGTTTTATGAAAAAAGAAATATAAAAATGATAATTTATATATTTTTTCTTGATGGATATAATAAAACCATGTAAAATATAATTTTAATTTCCCACCCATACATAATTCCAATTACTTTTACAGTGCAATAAAATAATTTTCATTTGCCTCTTAAAATTTATAATCCAATATCTTCCATTACCTTCTCATTTATATGTTTTCGTTTTGAAAATATATTAATTTCATGATCAATTATTTTGATCATCATCATCCTAGAGATTCAAATCATTTAATATTAAACTTAAATATATTATTTCTTCTATCAGTGATCTCATCAAGTTATCTATAATTATTTTTACATGATTGATGTTTTTTAGGATTAGTTTTTTTAATTAATATATCAGTTAGTGATTAATTGTAACGACCCAAGAATTTTTAGAATAATATTTTTTCTTTCATATTAATATTTATGAATAGGATATTAATTTTATGTTAATGGAGTTTATTTTTTCCAATAGTGTAATCAACACACAACAATGGGTTTCTTTTAAATATTATGTTGCACACAACTTTGAGTTATACCAAAAAAATAATATAATAGTATAATTATTTTAAATGGTAGTTAATGATTAGCCATTGTGTTTGAGGGAATGAAAATAACTAAATAATGTATGATTTTAAATATTTTTTAAATTTATTTACATTTATCTTTAAAATTTTATAGTTTTAAAATAATAAGGAATCATGTTTTAATCATGAAACACACTAATATTTTTAAATGGTTGGATTACCACCTTTCGATAGAGAACCATTTTTAAATATTGTTTTTTCACCTCTATATGTTATATTTGAAAAAAATACAATTCTTAAATATAATATAGACATAAATATTTACTTTGGAGAAATGTTGGGTAATTTTCGCATAAATTTCATTTT
The DNA here is from genome assembly GCA_963277665.1 of Viscum album. Taxonomy (NCBI): domain Eukaryota; kingdom Viridiplantae; phylum Streptophyta; class Magnoliopsida; order Santalales; family Viscaceae; genus Viscum; species Viscum album. The sequence continues at coordinate 523,016,939 of OY728145.1, forward strand.
TTTTATGAATAGTGAAAAACACTACATTTTCAGTCAAAACTGCATTTTATTAAAAATTATTTGTATTGTTAGATTGTATTTTTAATTGATTTTAATGTTTTATAGTATTATATTTTTAAATTTTAATCTAATTGAATTCATTGTAAGTAATTTTACTTTTAAATTGAAAAGAAACACATGTCAATATTTTGATAGTTATTACTTCATAAAAACATGCTTTTTGGTTTTGATGATGAGAGTTCATTTTAGATTTATTACTAAAACCTATGTGTCATTAAATGGGAAAAATTAATTCTATATTTTAAATCATATGGTACAAATTGTGTAAATAGGCACCTTTTATTTGTTTGGACATTATGAATAATAACTTTAGTAATTATTTTATTTACCATTATTAAGGGGTAAATCTAGTAAATATTGGTAAAAAATATTATAAGAATATTAAACTACACTAAAACATGTAATAAACCTATTTAATGAGATATTTCAAACTATGGGAATCATTGGGTTGATTTTGGGCCCCATGGAGCCACATCTATTTGAAAATGACATTTTATGAGAATTAATTTAAAGTAAAGCGAAGTATGACATAAATATTAATATTTTATTAAAACAATTATATGGGGATATATAAGTGATATCTTAGCCTATAAATATTCTTTAGAAATATAAAAGTATTTTTAATATTAATAGATTATATTCATAATTTTTGATATTAAATAAATAAATTTAATTATGATACAATTATGATGTATTGATTACTTCGTTAATAAAGGATTCCAATAAAAGATATTAAAAATATTAAAATAAATTTAATTTGGTTATTTTGATGCCCTGAAATAATTTTATGGATGATATTGACATATTATGTTTGATTTAATTCCTTTTTTTTACGGAATCAGGTTGTATTGAATTTTTAAAAAAGTAAAGTATCAATACTGTCCAAAATTGACATAATTCATAACATAAAATAAAAAATAGTTTCTTAAATGATAATAAATCTCTAAAAATATAATATTTATCCAAAATGTTATAATAAGTCTATAATTTTATTAATAACTATTTATATTGATATTTATCTTATTGTGTTAACTTTTTTTATTCTCAAAGTGTTGAATGCTAGATAAAACAGTAAGACTAAAAAAAGGTTAAATTTATTAGATAAGGATTAAAAAATATACAAAACCTAAATAATTATTATGGGATGATTTTATTTAGACTAATATTTATATTATTTTAGAACAAAATAAATTTGGAGTAATTTTTATTCTAAATTGAATTTATAATAAATTAATATTTATATACTTTCCTAAAGTGCCCCTCTTCCCTCTTAGAAAAGGTCACCACATATACCCATTTAATCACACCTATCAAGCCCCTTGGATCACCCAAATTATGACCAAATAATCTTCTATTATCTCTCACTTCCTCATAGAATCTTTAACTTGAGCAAAATAAAATTCAATAATGCCTTTTGGATCAAATCAATGGGAGTTACACATTTTTAGAGGTGGCATCTTCTCTAAAGTTCCTTTCCATTATTATACATCTAAACTCTCTATAATATTATTATTATTTTATTATATAACAAAACTAGGATATTTAATTTAATATGATGTTTTTATGATATGTATTATAACTACACATACACAAACCTCCGTCTAATGGATATGAACAAACTGTTTCTGTGGACGGTGAAATACTGCCTCAGGAAATGATTGTTGTTCAATTTCACCTACCACCTATCATGGTGTCCATTATGATGGAAATATATTTATATAAGATATATATTATATTTATATGGTGTAAATTATTCTGTAGTTTTCATTTACATAATACCCTTATATATTCCTAATGTGTAAATATGATAATTTTATTTGAGGAAGTGCGGACTACCGCCCCCTAAAAGATACATGACTCGTTCATTACATGCGTGGAACATGTAAAAGATAGAGTTAATTAAATTATGTAACATTTATAAAATATGATGTTATACTGAAATTTTAATATAAATATGTTTTATTTAGTTTTCATTACTTTAAATATGAAAATGAAATGAAATTAGTGTTCATGCGTACGTACGGCTTACCGTCTCCATGAACAATGCATTTAATTTCATATCTAAAAATGTTATATACTATTATAAATACATATATAGTGGATATATGTATATATATACTAGATATATATGATATTTAAATCATGAATACTATCCTAGAGAAAATATACTTTTTACCACATTGACAATATGTAATTATATCAAGTTCTATTGAGAAAATGGCCGATATGAACTTAAAGAAATATGTAATTTTTACAAGATTATAGTAAATAATATAAAATAAATCAGAAAATTGAAATTTTTTAAGAATTAAGTACAAATTAACCATTTATTTTTATTTAAGAATATAAATAATGAACTACTCAAGTTAGACTCAAGGAAAGGGAACCATTCACCGTCCTTTATTAGTCGAATAATTATTTTATTTTTTGTCTTTTAATTCACATTTTCATATATTAGGATATGTTTATATATTTAATTATTTCTATAAATTTTATTTCCAAGTGATTAGAGACCCTTTTCGCTCTCATCAACTCATTTTCTGAATTTTTAAGTGATATCATTAGGCTACCAATTTTTCAGAAGGGAATTTCTAAACTCAATTTCCACTCATTGAGTTTGACGCAAACTTTGTTGATTATATTTTTAAAATATTATGTTTGGAATCATTGTTTATTTAATTATGTTGAAATTTTCACTTCCCTTTGTGTGGATATACTTTTCTAACACATAATCACCCCATTGACAAGTTCTTACATCATTTATACGAACTTTTTATGGGAAATATTAGCTCAATATCCATTCATTGAGTTAAATATCCTTGTTAATGGTTTTTTTTCTAGAATATGTGGGAATGAGATCATATTTTTTTACACTCAATATCCAATTATATTGAGTGTATTTATATTTTTCACACATAATTATGTCATTGATTTATCCTTAATATAATTATAAGATCTTTGTAGGGGACTAGGTCTCAATCTCCTTTCATTGAGGCATATCTCGATATTGTGCACCGTTAATATTCTATAAGGTATATATATTACCCTTTTGACATTTTATATTATAAATTTATATATTTTCATGATATTTAATGTTTTTATTGATGTTATTATTTAATTATTTTTATTTAAGTGTCTCAAGTGTTACGAGACTCATTAATTGAAACATCATTTTAAATGTTCTAAATATTTATTATTCTAAATCCTTCGCATTAATTTCCATGTTTTCAAAATGATTTTAAGAATTTATTTATATAAAGATATATGTTTTAAAATTATAACTCTCAAATTTCATTTAAATTTTTCAAAGTGGTATGGGAAACATTGATTCGAGAATTTATTTATCAATTTTTTTATATTGTTTTGGAAATTGATTGAATATTTTAATATATTGAATTTATTTATTGTAATTGATGAGTGAAATGTTGATAACATAAATATTTTATGTGCTATAATTATGTAATGGTACTTCGGCATTTGATGGTTGGTTATGTGATAAACCAAAAATGGATGGTTCCATGATAAACCTATGGTTGGTGTGCCCGAGATAGATCTCCAATTTATTGGGTAACATGATAGAGGTAATCGATAATATTTCTCCTAAGAGATTTTGTGAATATATTGTGATAGGAATTATAAAAATAACTCCCTATGTAGCTATGAAAAATACAATTTAAGTATGTTATGGATTGCATAAGTTACCTTTATGATTTATGATTTCTATGTGTTATTCATAAATATTATTATTTGAGGAGGTATGCTAAAGATTTTATGTTTTATGAGTGAAAATATAATTTAATTCATTTGTATGTAGAAATGGAATAATGTTGTATTCCCTTTTTTTATATCCCCTGCCCAGTTTTTTATACTCATCCCATGTTTTTGAATTTTTTTATTAGGGTATAAAGAATGGTAAGAGAAAATAATAAATCAAGAAGATTTTTATCAAGAAAATAATTGTTTTCTTATTTAATAAGTTTTATTGTTGTGGAAAAAATTGGTTAAAGTAGAAGTGTCAAAATAGTAATTTTTGAGATGTAATTAAAATATTAATGGATCATTTTTCTAAAACTATAAACCTAAAAAGATCATCAATGTGAATTCTTGTCTTAACTTAAGATTATAAAGTGTTTAATACTAGGGCCTTATAGTTTGTATTAGAGGAAAGGTTTAGACAAATTTGAAGATTAAGATGATTTATAAAGGGTTAGAGATATGATAATTGTTTTATAATTTAAATTTATATTATAAGTTCAATGTTTTAGAAACCCCTTTTTGAGGAATATGTTATTTTAAGGTGATTAATGGTATTTTATAGACATTCACCTTTGAGGAAATTGTGGGTTATTAGTTTTTGGTATGAAATGTGAAGAATGAGATATAATTTAAGGTTCATATTTGTTATGATTATTTTTGAGGAATTAATCTCTTTTTTTGGAATGTTATAAAATTATATAATATTTCAAAAAGGACAACATGCAGACTCTATGACAAACCATCACGTCGGAAGAATCTACCGGAATCGAACCCACAACCAAAGTGTGGCTGGGATCTATCACCTACCACTAGCCTACATGAAGTCCCTGGTTAGTATTACACATTATTTTTAGTTAAATTTTTTTAGGGATCAATAATAATATGATTTGGGGAAATTATGTTTTATCAAAAGGATATCCTTACTATTGGAAAATGATTTGGTGATTATGTGATAAATGTTATTTTGGAAGATGATCTCTATTTTGGGAACACTATGGGATTTAATTTGTGGACTAATTGTTGAAATATTATTTTTGAAGAATCTATTTTTTTTGTGGATATATGGATATTTGGGTTATTTATGGAAATGATTAACCTATCATAGATAATTTTTGATTTGGTTTATTACTTTTCAGTACGAGACTTTAATAGTAGTCGATGTTATTTGGAGATAATTGTTAAGATTTATCATGGATGAATATGTGATCAAATCCTTCTTAAATTTTGTGTTTCAATATTAGTTATATTATTTTGAACAACTTTAAGGGAAATTTTGTATTGAATTGTCTTTGTGGGAATTTGGGGGTGTTTTTTCTGAATTTTGGAGATTAATTGTAGTATTTATTTTTATAAATGAATTTTATTTTAGGGGATTTTCTGATCTTTTACTAAACATTTTGGTTTTGGAAAATGTTTAAAGATAGCAGAAGTATATAGTTCATATTTTTTGGATTTTTAGATTCTCTATAAGTTGAATCTTTTGCTTCAGGTTTGAACAAGTCATCTTGAATACTTATTGTTTGAAAAAAAAATATGAGTTTGTGATAGATATTTATTAAAGGATGAAACCCTACTAGAAAAGTAAGTATATTTCCATATGATCATTGTCTGGGTAGTAATAAAATTTTTCAACTCAATAAAAACTATCTTCAGGAAAAAATGTTATACGCTATCTTTTATTAATATACTTTTACCCAACCACAAATTTATGGTATTGTGGTGGTTAACATTCCATGGTCAAGTTCTCTATCACTCTCAGATAGTCTGTGTGAGTTATTTTATCTTACATATCCATGTTTCTTTACAAGGATTCCTAGTATGGGTTATTTTAGGTGACCTTTTTAATTCTAATTCATTCTTTTGACATGATAGTTTTACCGACTCTCATTCTGATGTGGGATTTTCAATGATGTTTTTGGGCCCAATTTTAAAATTGTGACGACACAATTTACAAAAGGGTGAAGGATGTAACGACCCAAGTATTTATAGAACAATATATTTTTTTTCTATTAATATTTATGAATGAAATATTAATTTTAGATTAAAGGTGGTATTTTTTCCTACAGTGGAGTCAACATGCAACAACGAGTTTCTTTGAAATCTTACATTGCACACAACATTGAGTTCTTCCAAAAAACAATATAATAATATTGTTATTATAAATGGTAGTAAACACCTAGAAATTGTTTGGTGGTAATAAATAGAACTAACTAAATTAGTATTATAAATGTTTGTTAAATTTCTTTAATGTTATCCAATAAATTTTAGAGGCTTAAAATTAGAAGGAATCTTATTTTAAGCATGAAACACTATAATATTCTTAAAAGGTTGGTTTACCGCCTTTTGATGGAAACCCATTTTTAAATATATTTTTTCCTCTTTTATATGTTTTATTTGACAAAATAATCTCTTTATATAGAATAGAAACATCAAAATTTACTTTGGATATTGTTTGGTAATTTTTACATAAAGTTCATTTTGTAATTAATAGTGAAAAATAACGCAATTTATGTCAAAAATGACTCTTCATATAATTTATTTATAGAGTTATATTGAACATTTAATTAGTTTTAAAGTGTAATAGAATTATATTTTTATCATTAAATCTAGTTCTTGTTCTTATAAGTAATTTTACTAATCAATGGAACATAAAAACATGTCAATCTTTTGATAATTATTATTTCTTAAAAACACGATTTTTCGTTTGAACAATAAGAAATAATTTTATATTATTTACTAAAACTTATATATTTTGTATCTTGAAAAAGGGATTCCGTATTTTGAATCATAAGGATCATAATTTTTAAATATGAACCTTTTTATTTTTAGACATTATGAATAGTAACTTCAGTAATTATTTTATTTATCATGGTTCAAGGGTAAATCTGGTAATTATGGGTAAATAATTAATTTAATAATAATATTAAAAAACACTAAAACATTTCCGAATCATATTTGATGAGATATTACCAATAATGGGAAACCTTGGGTAGATTTTGGGACCCAATGGAGCCACTTGGATGTGATAATTACATTTTATAAGAATTAATTTAAAGTAAAGAGAAATATGACATAAACATGTATCTTTTATTTAAATACATTTTATATGGGGTATAAAATTAGTATATTCAAATATAAATATTAATTAGAAATATAAAAAAAATTCCTACATCATGAGAGTTTATTCATAATTTTTAGACATTAAATAAATAAATTTAATTATGATACAATGATGATGCGGTGATTGTTTCATTAATAAAGGATTCAAATAAATGATATTGTAAATATTAATATAAAATTAATTTCATTATTTTTTTGTTATAACTGAATTTTATAGATGATATTGACATATTATATTTTATTTAATGTATTTGTTTCAATGGAATCATGTTTTTAGGAATATTAAAAATGTCATGTACGAATAGTCTCTAAATTTGACTTAACTCATAACTTAAAATAAGAAATAGTTTTTTAAATGATATTAAATTACTAAAAAAATAATATTTGGAAAAAAATTAATATAAGTCTATAATATTATTAATAACTCTTACATTGGATATTTTTCATGTGTTGGTAACTATTTTGATGCTCAAAGTGTTGAATTCTTGATAAAACTATAAGATTGGAAAAATGTTAAACAAAAACGTTAAGGATTAAAAAATTTCCATAACCTATATAATTTATATTGGTTGATTTTATTTAGACATATATTTATATTATATTAGAAGTAATATAATTTTGAGTCATTTTTTATCTAAGAATAATTTATAATAAATTAATATTTCTAGGCTTTCTTAAAGTGAACCTCCCCCCTCTTATAAAAGACCACCACCTCTAGAAATTTAATCACACCTCTTAATCTCCTTGGATCATCCAAATTTGGCATAAATAATCTCCCATATATCCCCCATTTTTTACTATAATCATTATATTTTGCAGAAGGGAATTGAAGAAATCCTTTTCACTCAAATCAAAGGGAGGTACACATTTTAAGAGGCAGTGTCTTCTCTAAAGTTCATTTCATTTATTATACTTCTGCACTCTCTATTCTGTTATTATTATTTGATTAAATAACTAAAATAGTATCTTTAATAAAGTAGGATTTATTATTATAAGGATTCTAAATACACTTACACACACCTCATTCTAATGTATATGAACATATTGTTTCTTTGCACGATGAACTACTGGCTCACAAAATGATGATCATTCAATTTTACCCTACCACCTCTCACAGTGTCCATTATGATGTAACTATATTAATATATGATATATATTTTATTTATATTGTCTCTATAATTATGTATTTTTCATTTAGAGAATACCTGTATGCATTCCATAATGTGTAAATACTATAATTTCTTTTGTGGAAGTGCGGACTACCGCCCTCTCAAAGTGATATGACTTATTCATTCCATACATGGAATATATAAAGGATAGAGTTAATGATCTTACGTAATGTCTATAAATATGATATTATACTGGAATTATAGTATACCAATGTATTTTTTAGTTTTCATTCCATTAAATATGAAAATGAAATGAATGTAGCCTTCAAGCATACGTACGACTGACCGTCTCCATGGATGGTGCATTACATTTCATATGTACAAATGGTATGGATTATTATAAATACATATATAATTTATATAAATACATATATACTTGATATATCTGATATTTAAATCCTGGACACTATTCTGGAGATAATGGACTTTTGACCACATGGTCAATTTGTAATTATATCAAGTTTATTTTCATCTATTGTACCGAATATCGACAAAATGACCGATATGAGCTTAAAAAATAATGTAATTTTAATAATATGATGATAAGTAATATAAAATGAATAATAATAAAGAAAAAGGTTCTGAAGAATTTATAAATTAACCTATGGTTTTTATTCAGGAATATAATGAACGAATGAGACAAGTTAGACTCAAGGTAAGGAAACTTTTCACCCTAATATTTTAGTTAAAGACTTCTTTTATGTTTGGTATTTTAATTTCCATTTTATTATGTTTGGATATGTTCTTATATTTCATTACTTCTGTATAGTTTTTTTCCATGTGATGAGAGACCCTTTTCTCTCTCATCGGCTCATTTTCTGAATTTTTATGTGACATCATTAGCCTGCCAAATTTTTGTAAGGGAATTTCGAAACACAATTTCCACACATTGGGTTTTATGAATTCATTGTTGACTATAATTTTCCAACATTATGTGTAGAATAACATTTTTACTTATTTATGTTTAAATTTCTACTAACTTTTGTGTGGATATACTTTTTCATCACATAATCACCCCGTTGATAATTTCTTATGCCTTTTATACGATCTTGGTAAGGGAAATCATAGCCCAATATCCATTCATTGAGTTAAATATCCATGTCATTGGTTTTTTTCCATGAATATGTGTTAATGAAATATTATTTTCTTACACATAATAACCACATTTATTATTTTTATTTAAATTTATGAAACATAATTATTTCATTATTTTTTCCTTATTCTAATGATATGATCTTTGTAAGGCACTAAATATTAATCACCGTTAATTGAGGAATATCTTGATATTGTGAAACTTGAATATACTATATGTTGTATATATAACCATTTTGAAATTTTATATCATGAATTTCTATATTTTCATGATATTTAATGTTTTTTAATTTTATTCTTTAATTTTTCTTATTCATGTTTTTGTCAAGTGTTATGAGACTATTTAATGGAAACATTGTTTTAAATATTTTAAATATTTATTATTTTAAATAATTCTCAATAATGTCCATATTTAAAAAAAAATTACGATTTATTTATATGGACGTATATGTTTTAAAATTTTTACTCTCAAATTTCATTTAAAGGTTACAATGTGGTATGGGAAACTTTGTTTCAAAAATCTCTTTATAAAATGTTATAATGTGTTTTGGAAATTGATTGAATATTTCAATATATTGAATTGATTTATTGTGATTGATGAGTAAAATATTGATTACTTAAATATTTTATGTTTTATGATTATGTAATGGTACTTGTACATATTATATATAGTTATGTGATAAACCAAATATGGGTGGTTCCATGATAAACCGTTGGCGGGTGAGCTCGAGATAACTCTCCAATGCATTCGGTAACGTGAAAGAAGTAAATGTTAATGTTTCTCCTATGAGATATATGTAATTTACTCTGATGGGTATTCTAAACGTAACACCCTATATATCTATGAAAGTTACAATGTAAGTATGTTATGGTTGCCACAAGTTACCTTTAGGATTTATTATTTCTATGGGTTATTCATAAATATTATGATTTCATGAGGTATATTAAAGACCATGTTTTTTATGATGGAAAATTATGATTTCATTAATTTGTATGTATTTATTGACTAATGTTTTCTTCCCTTATTTTATATCCCTTACTGAGATTTTTATGCTCATCCCACGTTTCTGAAATGTTTTTCACAGGGTATAAAGAAGGGTAAGAGAAAGGACTAATTCAAGAAGTTTTTTATCAAGAAAATAATTGTTTTTTTAGTTATTGAGTTTTACTGTTTTGGAAAAACAATTTATGTAAATTTGGCTGCATTTTAATTTTCTATTTGTAATTGTAATAGTTTTGGCCTAATTTTTAAAAAAAATAAACCTGTACATTTCCTAAATGTGAATTATTGTCTTAACATTAGATTATGTAATGTTTAAGTGTTGGGACTAATATTGAATTTTTTATTATAATGAATAATATTTCATTATATCATGGTTAAACTATAAATCTCCCTTTAGATTCTAAAATTTCTTATACTTCGGTTTCCTCAGGAAATATTTCCATAGAATAAAATTATATCCAACTTCTAAAGACCATAGCTTTTGATCTATAACACACTTGATCTCTATGACCAGTCAAAAACAATCTTGAAAATTTATCTACAAGTTTCTAAAAATTATTACTTTAAAAAAACATTGTAAAAATAAAGTCATTTACATCTATTCCCAAAACAACAACATGAAAAATGTTTTTTGCGTAATGTTTTTGTAAAACAAAGACATTAAGATGGTATTTAACGCCATTTTTTTAAAAATAGAAATGAAAATCATAAAAACGCATTTTTAATGTTGGTTTTAATAATTTTTGTTAAAAAATATTAACAACATCGACATTAATGGTGTTTCCTCAAGAATCGTCGTTAAAAATATGATCAAAACTAATGTAAAAACCCTATTTCTGTACTAGTGTAATGAGGTAGAATGAGATAGAGATCATGAACCAGAAATCAAGATCAGAAAACAAAGATACCACAATTTTAGATGTATATACTACCAAAAATAGGGACGAATCGTCTTACAATGGATGAATGAAGAAAAATAAGAGAATGGAAACCACACAGGAATATATCCTCTTACTGGGAGGGGTGCAGATCTTCAATCCAAACATTGAATCATGTGTCACGAATTTCATAATGTCTTGTAATCCTTTTGGAAGTCTTAAAAATCATAAAATGACATTATCGGTCGAGTTAGGGCGATATAGGGGTTAACATATGGGCTCAAGTAAATTTAAAAATGTATTTAGGGGGATTAAAATAACATATGCATGGTATGCTTCTCGAGGCACACAATTTTCCCTATATGTTCACCTTAACCTAATGAATCATTAATTTTGTTCACAGCTTCTCCTAATTAGGTGAAAAATATGAAGTACCACATGCATATTGTGTGTATCCCCTATGTTTGGGTTCACACGGTTTGTTGGTTCAGGGTGCATAGTTTCTAAAAACCTTGCGCCAAATATGAAATTCTATCTTTCCTTCCAAATTTTTTAAATTTCACTGCAACAATACAGAGACAAATCCCCAATAAATGTATTCTCAAACAAATAAAAAATAATTCCTAAAAAATCCTGATAATTATCTTCAAAAGTTTGAGATTTTACACTTTATATATTAATAAAAATCAAAATTGTTAGCACAGGGTAAGATAATATCAAAACCAAATATTCCGTTGTATGAATAAATTATATAATTAACCTGAAATGTTACATAATAGCAGAAAGTTTCATCTTATATCATTCTATAAATAAATAAACCTATTCCCCAAATAACATAAATATCGTCAACATTAAATTTTTTTAACCTAAATGGTTATCACATACCTTTTAGCTTACATACTGAAAATTGTAATAGTATTCTTCTAAAATAATACTTCATGTTAAACCTAAGGATTACTTATACATCATCTAAATAAAACCACTCAAAAAATATCATTAATCAGTTTAAAATATCATCACTTAAAAAATGGAAATCTATCCCTTTATGATTTCTATAAAACATAAACATATAAATCATTGATTGTATCTAAAATGATTAAGTAAACCTTACATTAAAACATCATGATATCTAGAGTTATATTAACCTTTACTTTGATACCAACTAAAACATCCCCAATCCTGCACTACCAAATCCAGTGCTATGAACATAATCTTTACATTTCTATATTTTATACTGATAAATGTGACCAAAATTTCAACAATAAAAATCATACAACAAAAAATGGAAATGTTGTAAAATTTATATACCCAATTACCTTTTATGTTTAGTGTTTTAATAAATTAATAAAAACTCTTACATAATAATACCCATATATTCAAATTATTTTTTTTCCATTATAAAAATATTTTATTATTCCACATTACGTATTTAACATCTACGACAACATTACTCAAACATAAATCCTTTCAAGAAATAATTCATTTAACATCATTGTTTATAACTTGGGGAAATATATAATATAATAAGGGTGATCTAAAAATATCAGTAAATGTAAATATAAACATTAAAAATTGAATTCCATCAATGGGTAAATGATATGGGTATGATGAAATAATAAATGTACATAAGAATAATATATGGTAATTCATATCTATGAAGACCTAGATCATAAATTATGAATCAGGGCCTATAAATTTAACATAATACAAGAGTCATATAATTCAAAAAACATGACCCATAAGAAAAAAATCATTCAGAAAAGGATACATTATAGCTTGAGGTAAGAATAAATAAAACATGATTGTCACATGAAACATAATTTTCATACAACTATTAAAATCAATACTAAAACTGGAATAACCTACCCAGTAAATCTAGATAATCTCTCAGGATAAACTAATAATGGGTATACTCCCTCACTTTACTTAATATATTATAGATATATATCATGATCATTAATCATGATGATCTATATCAATCTAATTCCTTATCCCAGAAAATGTAAAATAACCTTAAAATAAATAAAACACATTATCTATATCTTTTTTAAATATACCAATTAGAATTTTTCATTCATATCTTGATTTACCCATGGATAAGAAATGAGTTCCAAGATAACCTATTTGAAATAATCATAATATATATAGAGGAAGAATATGAATGTTATCATTAATCCATATACATAGTGGATCCTAATTAAAATCTTGTGTTGTTATCATTGATGAATAGAAATTCCATTAAAATATCGTTAAAAATATTTATGAGGGAAAAAAATTTATTTTTAAAATTAATTTAAGAAACAAAAAATTCAAAAAAAATGTTTATATTTTTCATTGAATATATCCTTCGAGAATAATAACAGAAGCCTCATAGAAAATGAGTATCATGATAAAGGGAGAATCCTTTCAAGTTTTAAATGTTAAAAAATAAATTTTATTTTCTAACTTCTCTAACATATTCAATAGTGACCCATGTGTAAATAGTTATAAAAATTTCATTTTAAAAACTTTTAAATTAAGGTCAATGATCATCACAAAAACATTTTGGATTTTTTTTTAGTAAATAATGAATGAAATGTAAATTACTAATTCAATCAAAATTTATAACTAGATGATATGATATGTGATATATTTAAATAAAATAATATCATACAATCTCATCCAAATAATCATTAAACGTAAAAAATACATAAATAAGATGACATTATATCAAAACAAACCCTTATTGCTTTGGTAACTCTTGAATCTTAATCATGTGAAAGAAATGACTTAAAATAAAACTTTAAATTTCCTGAATAAAATAGTATCCATGATATAAATTTTTAATGGATAGTATACGAACATCATAAAATACATTAGATTCATAACATAAACGTATCTCATAACGAATGAGAATTTGAGGTGAATAACCCTTATGATGATAATATCATTAAATTGAGAATTAATCAGTGGATAGAGTATTTTTAATAAAATGAAATCCATAAAAAATTGTAAATAAAACATAAATCAATCAAAAATAATTTCACATAAAGTTCTTTAATAATATAATCAATTAATAAGTGATATAACCCAATGAAATAAAATTGTGTTATTAAATCTTTTACCACTGTAAATTTTAAGTCTAATACCCTTGGATGAAACAATTTTAATATTAATTTAAAATAACTTGAAGTGATAATTATTCATTATATAACATTTTAAATGGATGTATATACACAATTTATAATTTATTAGGTGAATAATCTTAAAATAAGCCTCTAAAAGGGAAATTGGGATGAAATCCCTGGGCTTTGAATATTGAATAATAAACTTATATAAATTATTTATTTTTTATAAACTTTTAAAATTGTATTAATTTATCATTAAACTACTTGTTTCATTTATTATAATGACATATTTAATTACTTACTCAGTTATGTCCACATCAGGTGTTTTGAGGATATTCTGTTCAAACTTTCAAGATGACTTCGGTATGTTAGACATGGTCAAAGAGGTCTTTGTTAGATCATCTCAAAAATAATAATAGTGAAATAATTATCATATTTATATATTAAGTATACTTTTCAAACCTACCATGAAATATTTTTATGAAAAATTAATTACGTTATAATCATGGAGACCACATGTCGTACGCACACAAGACAAACGTTTTCATTTCCCAAAGGGAATGATGTAAAAGTGTTATATATAATTTTTTATTTATATAATTATGATTATATATTAATTATAATATTATATATTTAAATAAATATATATATACTATCCATGTGATTATGTTACGGAAAAAATTACATCGCTTCGTGGAGGTGGTAATCCACATGTCAGTATAGAAGACGTTATCATTTTAAATTGATTTAATGGTAAAACATAGATGATATATTATCTTTATATAATGAAAATATTATAATAAATATCATATAAATACATTAAATCCTTTAATATAACTATCCACGAGTGGTGGTAATGGAAAACGATTTACATCACTTTGCGAGGGGGTAGTTCACCCTACACAGGAATGATGGTTTATTTTTCCATTTTGCGAAAGAAGAGGATGAATACAGGTTATTTATTTAACATAAAAGTATAAATATTTTTAAAATACTTTTTTTATTATTTTATTTTATTTAAATAATATTTGAAGAAGTTAGAATAATAATGTAATGACACGTCCCTCGGGGCCAGTGCCGTGACTACCCCAAGCCCGCCTTCCATAGGCTAGGGGCTGGAGACTAACAACAAAGGCATAATTCCATAGAACTAGGAAGAAATTTCCTTTATAACCTGTAAACACACAACCAAGAACACAACAAGATACAAACTCAAGTAAACTGAATAGTAAACAGAGTGAGCACAGTAAGAAAAAGGGGCCAGAAAACAAGATCAACTGGAAAGTATAAGGAAAAATTGAAAGTACAATACATCCCGATAGGTGAAAAGAATCTCCTGGATCATCCACCATGATTCCCACATGAATGGTAGGTACATATTGCCTCCTTAGCACTCCACGTCCACCTGCCTCCTCTGCAAACCAACACGCCATATGGTCCACCTACGAGCACTGTCCATTCCTGGTACCCATGTCCTCAGTCAGCATTGTTCATCCTCTGCATCCAACACAACAAGGTGCGAGAATAGCCCGTGTAGGGGTGAGTATAAATATACTCAACAGGGCCCTGGAGACCCTCATGGTCTCACAAAATCTACCAAGGATAAACCACAAAGTATGAGATCAACAGATAACCCTACTTAGGTATATTCCCATACATATACCTGATTTTTCATGTAATACATCTCAATCGTGAGGAAATCATAGAGGTACTAACTCAGCTCACACCAGGTATATCCTTATGTACGGTATTAGATATGATTAGTTGTAAATACTGAATCATCATATTCTTTTAAGAGGATTTGAAACTAACCTATAAAGACACAAAAATTTCATTGATATTTTTTTCTTAATTTTCTTTGGAATTTTACAAGAACGCAGTTTCTGACGGCACCTGATTCCGAGGCCCGATGTGCCCAGAATCATTTTCCGAAGTTTTGCTCGGGTACGTTCACTGAACGAACGAGTGGGTTTTTCTAACTTTTGAACTAGTGCTCAGAATCAAATTTCGAGAGCACCGATGGAATTGCAGCGCTGGTATTTTCTTAAAAACAGCTTTTCCGGAGTTGCGTTTGCTCGGGTGTGGTTTTTAAATTTTTGGGGTTAAGTTAAGAAATAAAATAAAGTGGTGCGACAACTTTATTTTTATTTCACTTAAAGCCACTTAAAGCCACTTGAGCTAAGTTAAAGCGGATAGGGTGAAATCCAAAATATTCGACCCTCTTGGTTGGATATTTGTGAGGTGGGTCCCGAACGAGCCACACTGTTTCATTTCCTCTAAGTAACGCACCCGCAAAAACTCCTCATTAATGAAAGTAAACTGGTGCGTTTTCTTAAACTCTTAAACGCTCCTATTAATTGGGCGGTTTATACATTGAAATTAATTCTATGAATTAATGGGTCGTTACTTAGTTTGTTTTTCAATTTGTTGGCATGATAATAAAACAAGACCAACACTTGTCTTCTTGAGGATTGCTCGTTGAGAGGATTTGGAGAAGACTCCAAGGCTTGAGATCTTCATCCTCCTTTGCGAAGAACGCGAAGAAACGCGAAGAACGCGAAGAACGCCGAACCCTCAGAGATCGACGACGTGACGCCGTGTTCCGCGACACCGATGATTCTTCTCCCGCGACGTTCTTCTGCGACGTTTCTCCTCCAGCGACAAATATTCGATCAACTGCTTGAGGTAGGAGATTTCAGAACTTTTAAATTTCCTTTTTGGATTTTATCCTTAACACAGATTTAATTCATGAAATAAAAATCTGTGTGTTTTTCTTTAAAACTCGGAGATCGTCGACGCGACGCCGTATACGGCGACTATGTGACGCCCTTCCGCTACGCGACGATCATCTTCTTCCACGACGGTCAATTCCACGAAGAACTCGTCTGATGACTACGATGAAGTAGGGGTTTTATTCTTTTAAATCTTTGTGATTTATATCCACAGCTTGTGATTAAATGATTGTTGTGAGACTTTTAAACCGCTAATGCGGTTGGTGCGGACCAATGAACAAGTCTGAACCCACCAGCCTTTGTTCTTGGTGTGCGGACGGAGGACGGTGACAAGACAAGCTGGTTGGGCGTTTTGAAGGCTTTGAAGTGAAGGTCGGGTCCTGAGACGATCGCCGGCGAAGACTGCAGGCGAATCGGACCACCGGAGCGCGTCCAGTGGTCCGCGGAAGTCTCCGTCGGCGCGCCACACCGGCGAGCCGGAGGCGGCGGCCGGCAGTGGCCGGCCGGCAGTGGCCGGCCGCCAGGATGCGGCGGCGCCCGACGTGCCGCACTAGACCGTAGAGAAAGGGACGCGGCTTAAGCCACGTCCGGTGACACCAAGCGGCCTCACGCGGGGCCGCGGCTTTCCATCAAGGGGGAGCAGCGCCCCCTTTCACCCACTCAGCCATTACGGCCGAGCCGCCAGGCGGCCGGGCCGCGCCCGCGCCGGCCGGGCCGGGTCGCGTCCAGGCCGGGCCGGGTCATCCTAGCTGGGTCGGGCCGTGCCGTCCAGGTCGACCTGGTTCGGGCCGACCCAGGGGTGTTGGGCCGGGTCGGTCCGGGCCCAGACCCCCCGTTTTCGGAACTTTTCGGTCTTTTGCTCATAACATGAGCTACAGTCCTCTGAACGACAGGCTGTTAGTGGCAAAGCGATCCTTGGATTGTGACGGTCGTTTCGGTATATTACACTCAAGGTTTCGGAGAACTTTGGGTTCATCCAGGTTGGTTCGGATACGAAACCAACCGGGCCCTCAGAGAAGAAACGCTTATATCTTGAGCTCCGGATGTTCGATTGATGTGCCGTCGACTTTGACGGATTCCTAGAAGTGAGACGGATCTTTTGGATTACTCCTTGGATGTCGTCAGAGTGCGGTCGGGTTGGTTCGCTCACGAAACCAACCGGGCCCCTGGAACGAAAAAGCCAATAACTCACAGACCGGGCATCCGATTGACGCGCCGTCTGTCTCGTGATTTCCTCTTGTTGAGACGGATCTTTTGGAATACTTTGCCCGAGATTTGGTTGTAGTTGGATAATGGTCGGGTTGGATTGCACCTGAAATCCAACCGGGACCCTGGAACGGAAAAGCTGATATCTTTCAGACCAGACATTCGTTTGAAGAACCATCAGCGGCGTTGGTGATCACATTGAGAAACGGTCCCTTTAATTTTACCCTATGAGAGTTGTGGTACAGTTGAGATATGGCCAGGTTGGTTCGCACACGAAACCAACCGGGCCCCTGGGATGAAGAGGCTAATAACTCACAGACCGGGCGTCCGATTGACACGTCGTTTGTTGTGTTGAGACCCCTATGACGAGGCGGTCCTTTGAGATACTTCTTCGTGGGACTTTGTGATACTTGGGGTATCGAACAGTAGCTCATGGAGCGGACCCTCCTGGAGACGATCGTGCGGAGTACAGAGACCGTGTAGCTGGCTGAGACCTGACGACTGCTTCACCGATCGACTTGGTGTGTTTCGGATAGCCTAGTGGGGAGCTCTTGGTTGTAGCGGCAGACCCATAGCGGATGAATGCTTGGTTTTAGCGGCAGACCCTTGGTACTCAACTGAAGGAGTACCTCTGGAGGCTATGAGGGGGAGTGCTTGGTTGTAGCGGCAGACCCACGACAGATGAGCGCTTGGTTGTAGCGGCAGACCCGCAGTACTCAACAGAAGAAGTACCTCTGGAGGCTATGAGGGGGAGCTCTTGGTTATAGCGGCAGACCCATGGTGGGAAGCGCATGGTTGTAGTAGCAGACCCATAGTACTCAACATGAGGAGTAACTCAGGAGTCTTAGTTTAGTGAGCAGTACCTCAGAGTCGTGACAAGACCACTATAGACTCTAGAGACGGGGCTCTTCAGTAGTTATTGTTTCGATCATGAAAATCCGGGTTTGATCTGAGTCTATGACCTTTGTGTTTCCTCATGATTGAGATGGGTTACATGATAACTGAGGTATATGTATGGGCATATACCTGGGTAGTGGTTATTCATTGATTTCATAATCCTTTTGTTTCCTCATGATTGAGATGGGTTACTTGATACTTAGGTATATGTATGGGCATATACCTAAGTAGAGGTTATCTGCTAAGATCTTCTTTGTGGTTATCCTTGTTGGTTTTAGTGAGACCATGAGGGTCTCGGGGTCCCTACTGAGTATCGTTATACTCACCCCTACACGGGTTATGCCCGCACCTCATTGTATTGGTTGCAGACGACGGGCAGTGCTGACGTAGGCCGAGTGTTCGAGGACTAGACGGTACTCGGAGGTGGACTACACGACGAGTTAGTACCCGAAGGTGGACTACACGATGAGTCAGTATCTGGAGGTGGACTTCACGACGAGATGAAACTCGGAGGAGGTTGACGGGCAAGAGCATTGTGGAGGCTATCTGTACCTACCCTTCAGGTAGGACCTGTGGTGGACGATCCAGGAGCTACGCCATCTGTACCTACACTTCACGTAGGATCTGAGGAGGACGACCCAGGAGCGACTTCTGTTCTTCCAGCTGTTGTCTTTTTCTATTGTACTTTGTTCAGTTGTAGTTGTACTTTCAGTTGGGTTTGTATTCTAGCCCATTTACCTTTAAGCACTTTCTCTTTGTACTTGGTGTTTTACTTCCGCTTGTACTCTGTGGTGTTTTGTTTACTTTTATAAAGGCAATTCCTTCCCAGTTACTGGGATTTATGCCTTTGGTGCTAGTCGCCAGCCCCTGGCCTATGGAAGGCGGGCTTGGGGTAGTCACAGCACGTTTCCTAAGGACGGGTCATGACAAATTGGTATTAGAGGAGTCGATTCTATCGCAGAACTTATAACTCTGATATTTTCATTCTGTAAAGCAATAGTGTTAAGAGTACCGAGTGTGGTTTTCAGTTCAGGGAGTCTAGTGTTGGTGCGGGTGGCCGACGTATCCATACACAAAGACCCTGACAACTGATTTCCGACTTTGTGCACGAAAACACTGATTGCGTGTGTGTTTCGAGGAGTTTTTAAATATCATCTCAAACCAGGTCAGCTCACCCGGTGTAATCATTTGACAGTGTCACGTTGTTTCTTTCAGGATTCCTTTTCTCGGACGACCAGCTAGAGACCAGATGGATGTGCGTACTGATAGCCTGTCGAGCGACGAGGCTTTGGTACAGGGCCCTCTTGCAGTTGAGGCACCAGCGGAGGCACCAGCGGTACTACCATACGTTGGGCCGCCGATGCCACCAGCCCCAGCAGTAGGCGATGCACACCACTTGAGCGCACTGCACGAGTTCCAGTGCCAGAGGCCACCCAGGTTCTGGGTAGAGACAGACCCACAGGCGGCTGAGGATTGGCTGGAGGCTGTGGTGAGAGTCTTCAGGCTAGTGAGGACGCCTGCAGACTTCATGGTGATCTTTGCTGCCATCCTTCTTCAGGCAGCAGCAGGCAGGTGGTGGAGCAACTTGTTCTAGTTTTGCGACGGGATGACCTTCACATGGGAAGACTTCGAGACCTTCTTTAGGGTGGAGTTTGTGCCAGTAGCTCTACACCCCGAGCGTGTACAGGAGCTTCTGCCTTTACCGCAGGGTTTTCGATCAGTAGCCGAGTCATCTGTGGGCAGTATACAGATGATGCAGAGGTCTAAGAGGACTACAGCCAGCAGTAAGAGGAGTAGGAAGTGTTATAAATGCGGCAGGAAGGGTCACCTGGCACGTGACTGCCCAACTCCTCGTACAGATGATCCGCAGGCTTTGGAGGAGCCACCGAGGCAGAAGCAGCGGTGGGTGCTTGAGCAACAGCCGAGCAGTGGACAAGGAAGCAGAGCTTTGGGAGCAGGTGGACAGGAGAGGAACTAGTGGATACGTCCCTTGTACTTCTACTTCCATGTTTCTGTTGTATTCATGTCTTTGTACTATGAGCTGCAATAATAAAAAGACACTTATCTTTGTGATGTTTTCTTTCCTTTCCTTTTGTTTGGTTGATACTGAGTCGTCATGGTTAAGACTGTTGACTTGACCCTCACTTTCAAGATTTTGACTAGAGGAGACCCAGTGACCTCACACTGATGCCGACAGTGTGACTCGACCCTTGGAGGTGAGAGTGAAAGTTGGATTTCCTGGTAGTTACGTCGAGGCCATACAACATCATCCATGGCATGAATACATCATTCATGTCAAGATTGACTGTATTAGGCAATGGGTGTGGTTCATCCAGGGGATGAGACTGAGTTTCTCTTTTCGGCAAAGGAGAAATTTTAGCAGCTCTTTCAGATCGTAGGCAAAGAAGGTGCAGATCATCCAGGAGCAGATGAAGACTGTATAGTGCAGTAAGAAATAGGAAACTGGCACAAGTCTTGGAGACTCGGGCATGTTAAAAGTTTCCATAATAGGAAGATTAAAGGAGAGATGATTCTACGAAGAAGCAGACGTATAGGCAGATCTAGGAGAGTAGCATGAGGTGGTGTACATCATAACATGCTACAACCACCCGCCTTAGTTATCCCCGCCAGGCTCAGGGAGATGGAGGGCGGAGGAAGAGTGTGGCTGCATGCGGTCAAGGAGAGTGACCTGATGGCTCTAAGAATGATTCAAGGGACAGTCTGTGTCCAATACTAGCTGCTGTAGTAATAGACGTTGATATGAATGATTCCTTCCTTCCACAAATCTTGTCCTAGACCTAGAGTTTCTGGTAAGCCTAAACATGACCCTCACGTCTGGAGATACCTTGGGAGAAGATTCGATAATCACACTTACACCGACGGTGTGGTCAGACCCTCGATGCGAGAGTTTTGGTTGGAAGCTCTTGGTGGCAGTGTCGAGGCCTTACGACGTTGGTTTGAGTATGGACTGGGAAATCACAGTTCATATAGAAATTGATGTTATTAGGCAAAAAGGATGTGGTTTAACTATGATGTCAGGATGGGTTTTCCTTGGTCGGTGAAAAGGAAACCCCAGGAAGCATATGATAACTCATGCACAGGAGGGTGTGACCTATCACTCTTGAGTCGTTCAACCTTACCGTCATGGCAGCAGTCGTTTTGAGTTTCAGTTCTAACAGGAATTGGAAACCTCTAGAGTTCTAGGATGACGATCACGTCTTTATACGGGTCTCACCTCGACGAGGTTTATGGAGTTGTGGCCAAGGCGGCAAGTTATCTCTGAGGTTCAACAGACCTTCTTAGGTCCTTAGCTGGGTAGGCGGGGTGGTTTACCGCTTGACCCATCCACCTCAGTTGCACCAGGTGCACGAATATTTCCATGTATCTCAACTGAGGAGATACATGCTCGACCCTTCGCATATCCTCGACCATGAGGAGCTGGACGATGGTGATGAGGTGACTTCCACGGAGGTTCCTGTGGGGATCGAGGATCAACATGAGAAGATCCTAGGAGGATGGTCGATTCCTCTTGTGCACTTTCTTTGGAAGTACGGGAACCTCCAGGTGAGCGCATGGGAGCAGAAGGCTCAGATGAGTGCTCAATACCACTTTTGTAACCCTAGTTTGTGTTAAAGCTTTATGAGGACGTAAAGCCCTGAGATGGGAGTGATGTAAAGACCCGTAAATTTCAGGGACATTTTTTTCTTAATTTTTTTTCGAATTTTTCAAGAACGCAGTTTCTGACGGTACGTGATTTTGAGGCCCGGTGTGCCCGGAATCATTTTCCGAAGTTTGGCTTAGGTATGTTCAGTGAACGAACGAGCGAGTTTTTATAACTTTTGAACCGGTGCTCAGAATCAAATTTTGATGGCTCCGATGGAATCGTAACGCCTGTATTTTCTTAGAAATGCCTTTTTTAGAGTTGCGTTTGCTCGGGTGTGGTTTTTAAATTTATGGGGATAAGTTAAGAAATAAAATAAAGTGGTGTGACAACTTTATTTTTATTTCACTTATAACCACTTAAAAGCAACATAAAGCCACTAGAGCTAAGTTAAAGAGTATAGGGTTCAATCCAAAATATCCTACCCTCTTGGTAGGATATTTGTGATTTGGGGCCCGCACGAGCCCCACTGTTTCATTTCCTCTAAGTAACGCACCTGTGAAAACTCCTCATTAATGAAAGTCAACTGGTGCGTTTTCTTAAACTCTTAAACGCTCCTTTTAATTGGGCAGTTTATTCGTTGAAATTAATTCTATGAATTAATGGGTCGTTACTTAGTTTGTTTTTCAATTTGTTGGAATGTTAACAAAATAAGACCAATGCTTGCCTTCTTGAGGATTGCTCATTGAGAGGATTTGGAGAAGACTCCAAGGCTTGAGATCTTCATCCTCCTTTGCGAATAACGCAAAGAACGCGAAGAACGTGAAGAACGCCGAACCTTCAGAGATCGACGATGCGACGCTGTGTTCCGTGACGCCGACGATTCTTCTCCCGCGACGTTCTTCTGCGACGTTTCTCCTCCCGCAACAAATCTTCGATCAACAGATTGAGGTAAGAGATTTTGGAACATTTAAATTTCCTTTGTGGATTTTATCCTTAACAAAAATTTAATTCATGAAATAAAAATCTGTGTGTTTTTCTTTAAACCTCAGAGATCGTCGACGCGACTCCGTATACCACGACGACGCGACGCCCTTCCTCATCGCGACGATCATATTCTTCTGCGATGGTAAATTCCGCGAAGAACTCGTCCAACGTCTAAGACGAAGTAGGGGTTTGATTCTTTTAAATCTTTGTGATTTATATCCACGGATTGTGATTAAATGATTTTCGTGAGACTTTTAAACCGCTAACGCGGTGGGTGCGGACCAACGAACATGTTCGAAGCCACCGCCCTTCGTTCTTGGTGTGCGGACAGTGGACGGTTAAAAAACAAGCCGCTCGGGCGTTTTGAAGGCTTTACAGCGAAGGTCGTGTCCCGAGACGATCACCGGCGAAGACCGCAGGCGAATCGGACCACCAGAGCGCATCCAGTGGTCTGCGGAAGTCTCCGCCGATGCGGCGGCGCCGGCGGCCGGCAGCGGCCGGTCGCTAGGATGCGTCGGCGCTAGCCAGTCCCGCGGCCACTTGGGACCGCGGAGGAAGGGACGCGGCTTAAGCCGCGTCCGGTAACACCAAGCGGCCCCACGTGGGGCCGCGGCTTTCTATCAAGGGGGAGTGGCGCCCCCTTGCACCCGCTCGGCCATTGTGGCCAAGCCACCAGGCGGCCGAGCCATCCCCGTGCCGGCCGGGCCGGGTGGCCCCCAGGCCGGGCCGGGCTATCCAGGCCACGCCGCGCCGCTTCGGCCGGGTCGGACCCGGACCCGGGTCGGGTCGACCCAGTTCGGGCCGACCCAGGGGGGTCAGGCTGGGTCGGTCCGGGCCCAGAACCCCCGTTTTCGGACCTTTTTTGTCTTTTGCTCATAACTTGAGCTACGGGCCTCCGAACGATGCGCCGTCAGCGGCGAAGCGATCCTTGGATCGAGACGGTTAATTCAGTATATTACACTCAAGGTTTCAAAGAACTTTGGGTTCGGCCGGGTTGGTTCAGATACGAAACCAACCGGGCCCTTAGAGAAGAAACGCTTATATCTTGTGCTCCGGACGTCCGATTGACGTGCTGTCGACTTTGATGGATTCCTCTAAGTGAGATGGATCTTTTGAATTACTTTAATCGATGTTTGGATGCCATCCGAGTGCGGTCGGGTTGGTTTGCTCACGAATCCAACTGGGCCCCTGGAACGAAAAAGCCAATAACTCACAGACCGTGCGTCCGATTGACGCGCCGTCTATCTCGTTGATTTCCTCTTGTTGAGACGGAACTTTTGGCATACTTCGCCCGAGTTTTGGTTGCAGTTGGATAGTGGCTGGGTTGGATTGCAGCCGGAATCCAACCGGGCCTCTGGAATGGAAAAGATGATATCTTTCAGACCAGACGTCCGTTTGACGAACCGTCAGCGACATTGGTGATCACGTTGAGAAATGGTCCCTTTATGTTTACCCTATGAGAGTTGGGGTACAGTTGAGATATGGCTGGGTTGGTTTTCACACGAGACCAACCGGGCCCCTGGGACGAAAAGGCTAATAACTCACAGACTGGGCGTCCGATTGATGCGTCGTCTGTTGTGTTGAGACCCCTGTGACGAGGCGGTCCTTTGAGATACTTCTTCGTGGGACTTTGTGATAATTGGGGTATCGACCAGTAGCTCATGGAGAGGACCCTCCTAGAGACGAGTGTGCGGAGTACGGAGACTGTGTAGCCGGCTGAGACCTGACGACTACTTGACCGATCGACTCGGTGTGTTTCGGATAGCCGAGTGGGGAGCACTTGGTTGCAGCGGCAGACCCACGGCGGATTAGCGCTTGGTTGTAGCGGCAGACCCGCGGTAGTCAACTGATGGAGTACCTCTGGAGGCTATGAGGGGGAGCGCTTGGTTGTAGCGGCAGAACCATGGCAGATGAGCGTTTGGTTGTAGTGGCAGACCCGCGGTACTCAACAGAAGGCGTACCTCTGGAGGCTATGAGGGGGAGCGCTTGGTTGTAGAGGCAGACCCATGGTGGGAAGTGATTGGTTGTGGAAGCAACCCCATAGTACTCGACAGGAGGAGTACCTTAGTAGTCTTAGGTTAATGAGCAGTATCTCGGAGTCGTGACAGGACCACTGTACACTCCAGAGACAGGGCTCTTCTGCAGTTACGGTTTCGATCATGAAAATCCTGGTTTGAGCTGAGTCTATGACCTTTGTGTTTCCTCATTATTGAGATGGGTTACTTGATAACTTAGGTATATGTATGGGCATATACCTGGGTAGTGGTTTTCCGTTGATTTCATAATCCTTGTGTTTCCTCATGATTGAGATGGGTTACTTGATAACTTAGGTATATGAATGGGCATATACCTAAGTAGAGGTTATTTGTTGAGATATTCTTTGTGGTTATCCTTGTTGTTTTTAGTGATACCTTGAGGGTCTCGGGGTCCCTACTGAGTATCGTTATACTCACCCCTGCATGGGATATGCCCGCACCTCGTTGTGTTGGTTGCAGACGACGGGCAGTGCTGACGGAAGCCGAGTGTTCGAGGACTGGACAGTACCCGGAGGTGGACTACACAACGAGTCAGTACCGGGAGGTGGACTACATGACGAGTCATTGTCCAGAGGTGGAATTCATGGCGAGACGACACTCAGAGGAGGTTGACGGGCAAGAGCGTTGTGGAGGCTATCTGTACCTACCCTTCAGGTAGGACCCGTGGTGGATGATCCAGGAGCTGCGCCATCTGTACCTACCCTTCATGTAGGATCTGAGGAGGATGACCCAGGAGCCGGTTCCGTTCTTCCAGCTGTTGTATTTTTCTGTTTTACTTTGTTCAGATGTAGTTGTACTTTCAGTTGGGTTTGTATTCTGGCCCGTTTACCTTTCAGCACTTTCTCTTTGTACTTAGTTTTTTACTTCCGCTTGTACTCTGTGGTGTTTTGTTTACTTTTATAAAGTCAATGCCTTCCCAGTTATCGAGATTTACGCCTATGGTGCTAGTCGCCAGCCCCTGGCCTATGGAAGGCGGGCTTGGGGTAGTCACGACACGGGTCCCGAGGATGGGTCATGACATAACCGGAATAGAATCTCTAGGAGTTGACCCGCACATCATCAGTTGTAGCTAACCTGTAGAGGATCACTAGGAGCTGAGCCATTTAGGATCGCTAGGAGCTAACCCACACATGATCTCTAAGAGTGGAACCACATAGTATTTCTAAGAGATGACCCATACAGGATCTCTAAGAGTTGACCCACATAGGATTTCTAGGAGCTTACCCACACAGGATCGCAAGGATATGA
Organism: Viscum album; assembly: GCA_963277665.1. NCBI lineage: Eukaryota > Viridiplantae > Streptophyta > Magnoliopsida > Santalales > Viscaceae > Viscum > Viscum album. The sequence goes on from OY728145.1 coordinate 523,043,831, forward strand.
CCCCCATAGGATTGCTAGGAGCTGACCCACACTGGATCGCTATGATCTAAGCCACAGAGGATCGCTAGGATCTGACCCACATAGGATCACTATGAGCTGACCCACACAGGATTTATTGGATCTTACACACACTGGATCGCAAGGATCTGACCGGCACAGAATCTCCCGGAGCTGACCCGCACATGATCACTAGGATCACTCCTCTCATCACAGCCAGCTACTGGGTTTCCACACTAGGCTTTCTCTTCTCTAAGAGAATCTATTCTCGAAGCAACTGTTTAATTCCCCAACTTCCATGATGTCCCAAGAATATGTATCTCAAAGGATCGTCACGTCATAGTGGTCTCAATGCAACAAATGGTGCGTCAATCAAACGTCTGGTCTATGAGTTATTAGTCTTTTAGTCCAAGGGGCCCGGTTGGATTCGTGCTCGATCCAACTGAACCATACACCATCATAATCCAAATATATAGTGGGGGTATCCTCAAATGGACCATATTTCTCTAAGGATTCTAGCACTTCTGACGGTTCGTCAAACGAACGTCTCATGCCAATGTTATGGCCAAAAGAGCGTAAATGCGTAGTAGTGGGTCTGAGTCCGGTCCGACCTGGTCAAACGGACCAGGCCCGACCCGCTGTGTCTGGCCCAGCCTACTAGGTTTCCCGGACCGTTGGGTTTGGCCCTGCTCGCTGGGTCCGACCCGGCCCACTAGATTCGGCCCAGCCCACGAGGGGTCACGGAGGGCAGCGGGGGGTGCCACAAGGGAGACTTGGCTAGGGTGTGACGTGAGGACAGCTTGTCTGAGGGGTTTCATGAGGGAAGCTTGGCTCGAGGGTGCAGTGTGGTCAGCTCGGCTGAGGGGTGCCGTGTGCAGCACGACGAGGCGACGGACGGCGGCGTCGGCTTGGGCGGTGAGGCTGCCATATCGACTCGGCTACGGATGGTGGCGGTGTCTCGAGCGGCGACTCAGTCACAGATGGCGACAGCGTCATGCCTTCGCTAGCAGCCGGTTTAGCCGGCCTCTCTCTTCGTTCATCGTCATGGTGTAAGCCACTTTCTTCCATCACGAAGAACACAATAAGGAAGAACGGCAGAGGGGTTGAGCCATGTTTGTTTGTACCGCACACTCTACACTAGTGCGGTAGCAAGTAGCTCAACCAAATTAGGTGTCATGAATGAAAAACTCTTCAATTTAATATGAATCGTGGATCAAATTGTTTTGGTGGAACCACGTTCTCCATTATTTCCAAGAACAAGGAAATTAAACAAAATAATTTAAGAATTTAATAATAACCCCTACCTTGGATTGTTCATTGATGTTGGCATGAGAAGGAAGTACAGACGTAGATTCATCATAGTGGAAGACATCACACATTGGAGGAAGTTGAAGATATTGGCGTTGGTCACACCCACCGCACACCTTCGATCCTGTGCTCGTCCTTTTGTTATTCGTAGTCAAAGGCATTCTTTGTCGGCGAGTGCGTTCTTCATTGGAGGATGGGATTCTCCACGATTCTCCAAAGCATTCTCTCCTTCCCCATTTCCCACCAAAAGAAAGAGGATCTAATATAATTTAACTTAAAAATAAAAAATATATTTTCACACACACACACACATGTTGGAAAACATTAATATATGGTGTTGGCATAATTAATGTGGAGGAAGCTCAAGAGGCTCCTCCACATTAAAGGCGGTTTTGAGAGGTTTCTCCCTCATTAAGATGGGAGTTCACGAGGTTTAAGGCTCATGTGGTCCCAACCACCATAAAATCTCATGGGAGGTTAGGCTTGGGTTGTCCCCCCACTATAACCTCTCACGGGAGGTTAATTCAGGTAGTCCCTACCTGTGAAACTTCTACATGGAAGTATAAAAAAATTTATACACACTTTATTTTATTTTATTCCTTTCCTGAAAAACATAAAATTGACTTTCACCCTCAACCACCTGTCGTTCACGTGAATGTTTTCTTAAGAGAATACTAGTGTTGTGAGTTCAACAGTGCCTTCAGATTTCAATTCCATGCACCAGTTTAAAAGTTAGAAAAATCCATTCGCACGTTTACTGAACTTACCCAAAAAAACATTAGAAATTCATTCCGAGCACTAAGGGCCTCAAAATCACGCACCGTCAATTTTCACGGACTTGTAAAATTCCCATTTATTTAAAAAAATACATTGAAATTTCTGGTCTTTAAATTCTCCCCACCTCAGGGCTTTGCGTCCATAAAATACACATCACAAACAACTAGGAAACATGTGGGGGTACTGAGCACAAATCTGATCCTCCCGCTCCCATGTGCTCTCCTAAAGTTCTCTTACTTCCAGTGAATGTTAACCAGAGGTATCGACTGCCCATTAAAGACCCGCTACTATCGATCCTCATTCTCAACTGGAACCTCTGAAAACGTCTCCCCATCGTCGATGTCCAGCTTTTCATGGTCGATGACGTGAGAAGAGTCATGCACATATCTCTTCAGCAGAGATACGAGGAAAACTCCATGCACCCAGTGCAATTGAGGTGGAAGAGATATGTTGTAAGCCACCTCACCAACTCTGTTGAGGACCTACAAAGGTCTGATGAACCTCGAATATAACTTTCCACCTCAGCGAAATCTCTGAAAATCTCGTCGAGGAGAGACCCATAGAAAGATGTGGTTGCCATCCTCGAAATATAGAGGTCTCCATCTCCTATCGGTGTAAGACTTTTTCCTGATCTATAAAATCTTCATCCGCTCCTGGATGATCATCAATTTCTATGTGGTAGCTCATACCATCTTTGGTCCCACTAGTGCTGACTCCCCTGGTTCAGTCCAACACAAAGGTGATCTGTAGGGTTGCCCGTACTGTAACAGCCCGAGATTTTATGAAAAATATTCTTTTTTCACTAATGCCTTGTGTTGTACGCTACACCAAAAGGATCTTTCACAACACGCATCCTTGACTTGCCTTGCATTACACGCAATCGATACCTTCCTTGATAGCTTGCGTCGTACGCAATACCGAGTTTCACTAAACAACGATATGCTATTAAAATATTATTAAAACTAGCCGTTATGAATAGTAATAACCACTTTTTGAAATTTTATAAATTTTATTTATCAAAAAGGACTTCATTTTTGGACTCAGAATATCGAAATTAGCCTAGGGTGAAATTTTGGTATTTTTCTGAAAACATTCAATTTTTGATGAATAGTGAAACCACTAAGTGGTAGGTTAAAAAAACTGAATTTTGAATAAAACATAATTTTACCGCTTCTGTGAATGGAATTTCTAAAATCCGAGAGACACGGTTAATATCAAGGACTAAAATGTGGTTCAATGAGATGAAAATAATTTTTTGGTGAATAGTAACTTTTTACTTTTTTTACCGCGGTTAATAGTAAATAGGGTAACTAAGGGTAAATATGATATTAATATTACCCTAACACATGTCCTAATTCTATTGGAAAAGTGTAATTCGACCAAAAACAAACTTAGGAATAAAATATGACCATTTAGGCCCACTTGGATTAGATTAGGACATTTATTATTAATTTATTTAAAGAAGGGTTAAAATAGTTAAAATCAAAGTTTAATAAGTAAATCATTTTTAATATGGGGTTATACATAAGATAAATTCGACTATAAATATTCATTAGAAAGCTAAAAAGATTTCCTACATAATGGTATTTTATTTGTAATTTTTAGACATTAAATAATTTAATTTATTTATGACACAATGATGATGCAGTAATTATCTTATTAATGAAATATTGACATAATTGATGTTATAAACACCAAAATAAATGTAATTTGAGAATTTTTATGAATTACACTAATTTTCTAGGTTACTATGATATATTAGTGTTGATTTAATCAACTTGGTTCGAACATATAATTCTGTTATGACTTTCACAAAAATCATATATCAAATAGTGTCAAAATGGACACAAAATAGTTTTTAAATCAAATATTATATTATTAATTGTTATTTTATTCCTAAAAATCTAAGGTTCGGAAAAATGACTTAGATAAGGATATATATATTAATAATAAACAATTTGGGGTTCGTTTGGCATGTTATAGTAAGGGTATTAACCATATAGTGAAAGAAAACAAAAAGACATTGTAAAAGTTAAATTATTTAACTTAGAGTTAAATCTAATTGATAAGGTTAAAATAATACCCTAAACTTGTCTAAATCTTATTGGTTGATAGGAGTTCGACCCATCCCCACTTTATCTTCGAAATAAGACCCTTTGGAACCATTATAAACCGATTTTGACTTTAATATAAAATAATATTTTGAGATATTCCTAAGGTGCCCCTCTCCTCCCTTATAAAAGGGCACCTCCTCCCCCTCCTCCTCACACCAATTTGAGCACTCAAGCTCGGCCAACCCCTGCCATTTTCTCCTCTCCACTTCCCTAGAATAATCCTAGAGGTCCTGGTATTCTTCAAAGACCAATCTTAGTTCCCTAAGTGGAGGATTCAAAGAGGCGTTCCAAAGAAGAGGAGATTCAGACACGTACAAAGCAAATCGGACCTAAGGTAAGGGAAATATCACAATCTCATTTTTATCCGAGATTATTTATTCGTAAGTATTTACTGGGGTGTATTTTATCATCCACATCCATGTTTCATCAATATGTAATATTATTTCCATCCACCTACAATTGTTTAAATCCATTTTTACCCTTCGGTGAGTTTTTAGTAATATCTATGAAAGGAATCTTTTTTCATACGAGGTACTTTTTGACTTTTCCGACAAAAGTACGAAGAATGTTTTTTTTAACTTATACGGCATGAATGGATTTTTAAAACATTATTTCCAAGAAACATCCTTTACAAGTTTTCAAGTTTATTTTTAATCAACTTCTTTTATTTTAAAGTTGTATGACATGTTATGAAAGGAAAAATGTTTTTGAAGTAGAAAGGATATTTTCCTCAAGAATGGAGTTAAAGTATTTTATCAAAATTATTTTCCATATAAGATAATAAAAGGGTTCTGTTTTTATCCCTATTATTACATGGATTTGATTATGTTGTGATGGAAATATTTTTATGAATTCCTTTATCTTATATGAATTGTTTTATGATGTCCTGTTGTTTAAGAATCCCATTTTTATTACGTGGATTACGCTATGATGTATGGTTTATGATTATGTGGCACACATAAGAAAGGATTCATTATAAGATGGGTGGGACCTATATCTCCCTCCAATGCATTGGGTAAAGATTTTATATCTCATGAGATAGACAGAGCTGGAACGGTAGGTTATACCGGTTCAGTGAAACAGGACTGAAACGAGGGTTACTCGATTCAGAAAGGGACTTTGTCCACTAAGATAGTCTTGACAAAGAGTCTTGACTAACAAGAAATGATTCTCTATGATTATGTGTGAATGCCACAAAGTTTCATGTTTTAAGTTATGATTATGGTGATTACATTTCACTGCCATGATTTATCCCATGTTATGAAATTATGATCTCTTTTGTAGGTTAAGATTTCCAAAAGTTAAGTGCTTGTGTATATGATGTGATTGATATTTCTTTTGTTTACCCTTACTGAGCATTTGAGCTCACCCTTTTATGTTTTCTTTTCCCCAGGATATAAAGAATGGTTTTAGGTAAAAAAAGGGGAAGATCTTTATGGGAGATATAGAAGATCTTTCACCACGATTAGAAGATTACGTTCCGAGTTTCCAAAGACACTAAACTATTACGATCCTTGTGTGTGTGTGTTTTTGTTATGTACTAAGTATTCCGCAAAAGTAATGTAATGTCCATGTACGTCAGGCTTCGGGTCTTTACAGTTGGTATCAGAGGAAAGGTTTAGTCAACCTTTGAAAACTAGGATGCGAAAACGTTAGTGAGATCCCTAGAGATATTTCTACGGTATGTCTAGGGATGTCCCTAAGGTTAAGTATACGTATAGGTTATAGTACTAGAACTACGCTAACGATCATAGAATTAAACCTAAGATGTTAGGTACTCCCCCTTTATTATGTTGTTTTCCCTAGCATGATTTTTGCCTCTCACACTATTCTTTTTGGGTTTTAGACGATGGCTGGAACCCGAAGGAACCGTGTTGATCAATGCAATGGACAATGCAATGATTGCCCTCCTGAACAAACAAATGTTATGGGAGATGGAGTGAAAAATCTTATTGCTATACTTACACAAGCTATGAATCATTCTGGACATCCAAATGAGCAGAGAAGGGAACAATATTCTATTGAGTCCTTCATGAGGCAACGTCCACCTTCTTTTAGTGGGTCTTCTGATACACTTGTTGCTGAACAATGGATCAATACCACTAAAAAGATATTTTCAGTTCTTCAATGTTCTGAACATGATAAAGTCATCTTAGCAGTATATCGTTTGGAAGGTGAAGCTGATCAATGGTGGAATCTTATCAAGAATACGAGGCCTAGAGATGAAATTGAGTCCATGGAATGGGACGAGTTCAAGAACTTGTTTTTTAGTAAGTACTTCCCTCATATTCTTCGAACAAAGATGGAGAAAGAGTTTCTTGAACTGAAGCAAAGGGATGATGAATCTGTTGGTACCTATGAAGCAAATTTTACAAGACTTGAAAGGTACGCTTCTGGTATTATCATCCAACCTGAAAGTAAAGTTTATCGATTTTTTAGTGGCTTAAAACCAAGTCTTCGAAGGGCATTAGCTATAAGAGACTTCAGTAGCTATGAAGAAATTGTGCGTTGTGCTATCAAGGTAGAAATGGAAGTTGGTGTTACATATCAATCTCATGGTTTTGACAAGAAACGAAAGGTGGAGTTCAAGGGGAAATCTCAGAATAATGGTGAAAAGAATATGAATGTTTCCTTATGCACAAAGTGTGGAAAGAAGCATGGTGGAGATTGTCTTAAAGGGACTAGAAAATGTTTTAAGTGTGGAAAATAAGGTCATCGAGCAGTTGAGTGTCGAAGTAATGGAAAAAGGGATTCTAATGATGTGAATAAAGCAAACACTGCAGAGAACGCACCACCAACACTTCAATGCTTCAAGTGCAAGGAAATGGGGCATTATGCTAATAAATTCCCTAATCAAAGGGTTAGTGATGATCAACATGAGAAACCACTTAAGGCAATGGACAAAGGGAAGTCTCATGCGATCACTATTGGAGATGTTTAATATGACAACGATGTGGTGGAATGATTAAGTGTTTATGTAATGGGATTCCAAAATAATGTTGTATCATAAAGTATTGGAATATTTATGTATTGGTCTAATGTGGTATTCAAAGTGATTGAGATATTTTTGGAAATAAGTTGATATGCGCATAATGAAGGGAAAACGAGAAAAAGAAATGTTTAACAGTATTCATGAGCTCATGATTGATATAAGGACTAAGTGATATCATGGTTTGAGTATATAGAATTTTGAGGATTTTGGTATGTGGAAAGAGTTAACTTTTAATAGAATTCATGTTTTCAATAAGGTTCAATGGGTATTCAAGAGAGTACAAGATTAAGGCCTTTGAATGTTTGGAATGTGACCAACAAGATATATCTTATGATATATGGGGATCAACGATGGTATTAAATCTCTGGTAATCGTTTTCACTATGTTGTGAGAGTGGACTGCAGTATTATGGATAAGCCTAAATATTGGAATGGATTATGTTGGGCATAAGTTAGTATTGTTTAAGGATAGATGTTTTTTCGATATTATTGATGGGATGTTATAGTAATATAGTTTTAGAAAAAGGACAACCTGTAGGACGGGCGACAGCCCATCGCTTCGGATAAGGATGTGGGAATCGAACCCACAACCGAAGTGCGACTGGCCTTTATCGCCTACCAATGGCCTACAGGAAGTCCCTGTTTAGTAGAAACTAGTTTTATTATATTAAGCAGTATGATATATGAAGTATACGTTCATTTTAGGAACCATATGTGATTAATCTCACTATAGATTGACTTATAATTTTTTCTAACCTTTTTGTTTGAGACAGATGGAATGACCTGTCATACTAACACTTCACGAATAACAAATACAACTTCATTTATTTAAGAGATGAAGTGGAAATTTTTCAAGGCATGAACAACAGTGAGATTGTACCAAAATAAAGAAAGTATTTATTCTAATTCAAATTTTCAACTTTAGGGAAATGATCTTGAAAACCAAAAATGTTGTCCTAGTGATCTTATACCTGATGAATCAGATGGTACCTTAGATCGTCACAAATTTATGGATTTGTGATTACTGGATTTTCCATAGCCATGTTCTCTACCACTCTCCGTCAGAACATGATGGTTAGATTTCTCTTCCATATCCATATTTTCACCTATGTGGAAACCCAGTGATTAGTTTATTTGGGTAATCGTTACATTTCATACTTTAGTTTTTAAAGCCAAGTTTTGGTATTCCTTTTTACGATGTGGGTTTCTATTAAAGAAACTTTCGAATAGTAAACCATTTATAACCCCGACGAATTTCGAGGGCGAAATTCATTTTAAGGGGGGTAGAATGTAACAGCCCGAGATTTTATGAAAAATATTCTTTTTTCACTAATGTCTTATGTTGTACGCTACACCAAAAGGAGCTTGCACAACATGCATCCTTGACTTGCCTTGCATTACACGCAATCGCGACCTTCCTTGATAGCTTGCGTCGTACGCAATACCGAGTTTCACTAAACAACGATATGCTATTAAAATATTATTAAAACTAGCCGTTATAAATTGTAATAACCACTTTTTGAAATTTTATAAATTTTATTTTTCAAAATGGACTTCATTTTTGGACTCAGAATATCGAAATTAGCCTAGGGTGAAATTTTGGTATTTTTCTGAAAACTTTCAATTTTTGATGAATAGTGAAACCACTAAGTGGTAGGTTAAAAAAACTGAATTTTGCGTAAAACTTAATTTTACCGCTTCTGTGAATGGAATTTCGAAAATCCGAGAGACACAGTTAATATCAAGGACTAAAATGTGGTTCAATGAGATGAAAATAATTTTTTGGTGAATAGTAACTTTTTACTTTTTTTACCGCGGTTAATAGTAAATAGGGTAACTAAGGGTAAATATGATATTAATATTACCCTAACACATGTCCAAATTCTATTGGACAAGTGTAATTCGACCAAAAACAAACTTAAGAATAAAATATGACCATTTAGGCCCACATGGATTAGATTAGGACATTTATTATTAATTTATTTAAAGAAGGGTTAAAATAGTTAAAATCAAAGTTTAATAAGTAAATCATTTTTAATATGGGGTTATACAGAAGATAAATTCGACTATAAATATTCATTAGAAAGCTAAAAAGATTTCCTACATAATGGTATTTTATTTGTAATTTTTAGACATTAAATAAGTTAATTTATTTATGACACAATGATGATGTAGTAATTATCTTATTAATGAAATATTGACATAATTGATGTTATAAACACCAAAATAAATGTAATTTGAGAATTTTTATGAATTACACTAATTTTCTAGGTTACTATGATATATTACTGTTGATTTAATCAACTTGGTTAGAACATATAATTCTGTTATGACTTTCACAAAAATCATATATCAAATAGTGTCAAAATTGACACAAAATAGTTTTTAAATCAAATATTATATTATTAATTGTTATTTTATTCCTAAAAATCTAAGGTTCGGACAAATGACTTAGATAAAGATATATATATTAATAATAAACAATTTGGGGTTCGTTTGGCATGTTATAGTAAGTGTATTAACCATATAGTTAAAGAAAACAAAAAGACATGGTAAAAGTTAAATTATTTAACTTAGAGTTAAATCTAATTGATAAGGTTAAAATAATACCCTAAACTTGTCTAAATCTTATTGGTTGATAGGATTTCGACCCATACCCACTTTATCTTCGAAATAAGACCCTTTGGAACCATTATAAACCGATTTTGACTTTAATATAAAATAATATTTTGAGATATTCCTAAGGTGCCCCTCTCCTCCCTTATAAAAGGTCACCTCCTCCCCCTCCTCCTCACTCCAATTTGAGCACTCAAGCTCAGCCAACCCCTGCCATTTTCTCCTCTCCACTTCCCTAGAATAATCCTAGAGGTCCTGGTCTTCTTCAAAGACCAATCTTAGTTCCCTAAGTGGAGGATTCAAAGAGGCGTTCCAAAGAAGAGGAGCTTCGGACACGTACAAAGCAAATCGGACCTAAGGTAAGGGAAATATCACAATCTCATTTTTATCCGAGATTGTTTATTCGTAAGTATTTACTGGGGTGTATTTTATCATCCACATCCATGTTTCATCAATATGTAATATTATTTCAATCCACCTACAATTGTTTAAATCCATTTTTACCCTTCGGTGAGTTTTTAGTAATATCTATGAAAGGAATCTTTTGTCATACGAGGTACTTTTTGACTTTTCCGACAAAAGTACAAAGAATGTTTTTTTTAACTTATACGGCATGAATGGATTTTTAAAACATTATTTCCAAGAAACTTCCTTTACAAGTTTTCAAGTTTATTTTTAATCAACTTCTTTTATTTTAAAGTTGTATGACATGTTATGAAAGGAAAAATGTTTTTGAAGTAGAAAGGATATTTTCCTCAAGAATGGAGTTCAAGTATTTTATCAAAATTATTTTCCATCTAAGATAATAAAAGGGTTCTGTTTTTATCCCTATTATTACATGGATTTGATTATGTTGTGATGGAAATATTTTTATGAATTCCTTTATCTTATATGAATTGTTTTATGATGTCATGTTGTTTAAGAATCCCATTTTTATTACGTGGATTACGCTATGATGTATGGTTTATGATTATGTGGCACACATAAGAAAGGATTCATTATAAGATGGGTGGGACCTATATCTCCCTCCAATGCATTGGGTAAAGATTTTATATCTCATGAGATAGACAGGGCTGGAATGGTAGGTTATACCGGTTCAGTGAAACAGGACTGAAACGAGGGTTACTCGATTCAGAAAGGGACTTTGTCCACTAAGATAGTCTTGGCAATGAGTCATGACTAACAAGAAATGATTCTCTATGATTATGTTTGAATGCCACAAAGTTTCATGTTTTAAGTTATGATTATTGTGATTACATTTCACTGCCATGATTTATCCCATGTTATGAAATTATGATCTCTTTTGTAGGTTAAGATTTCCAAAAGTTATGTGCTTGTGTATATGATGTGATTGATATTTCTTTTGTTTACCCTTACTGAGCATTTGAGCTCACCCTTTTATGTTTTCTTTTCCCCAGGATATAAAGAATGGTTTTAGGTAAAAAAAGGGGAAGATCTTTATGGGAGATATAGAAGATCTTTCACCACGATTAGAAGATTACGTTCCGAGTTTCCAAAGACACTAAACTATTACGATCCTTGTGTGTGTGTGTTTTTGTTATGTACTAAGTATTCCACAAAAGTAATGTAATGTCCATGTACGTCAGGCTTCGGGTCTTTACACGTACAATGCCTGAAAAGGTGCCATCCCAATGGTGGAGTGATAGCTGTTGTTGTATGAACACTCCACCAAAGGCATGTGATCCTTCCAGCTATGACCGAAGTTGAGGACATAAGCATGAAACATGTCCTAGAGGGTCTGAATATTCCTCTCAATCTGGGAATACGTCTGAGGATGGAAAGAGGTTCTCAAAGGAAGATGCATCCCAAAAGCCTTCTGCAACCCCTTACCTATCTGGGAAGTAAAATGTGCATCATGATCAGATAAAATCATAGAGGTTACTTCATTTACCTGCATCTCTTCCATATAGAGGCATTCCATTCTCTCTACTAAAACCTGCTCTCTGATCTGTAGGAAGTGGGTCGACTTGGTGAGTTGGTCTACGATCACCCAAATCAAGTCATGTCCCCTGGATGTATGTGAAAGTCCTATCATGAAGTCCATGTATATCTCGTTCTACTTCCACTCTGGGACCTCTAAAGTCTGAACCAAGACTACTGATTCCTGATTCACCGCCTTCACTTGCTGACATGTAAGGCATCGAGAGACAAACTATGCTATTTAATTCTTCATTCTCGACCACCAGTGCTGTCATTGGAGATCCTGGTACATCATTTCCACTAATGGATGTACTTCTAGAGGGGATTTGTGAAACTCACTCAACACTTCCTCCTGGATTGACACATGTACCATGGTACGTCCTCTAAAGAGGAGGACATGCTCCCCTCCTTCAGAAAATTTATAAGGTGCCTTCTCTGTTGATAACTGAGAATGTCGAGCCTCACAGTAAGCATCCCCAAGTTGCGCCTCCCTAACTCGCTAAAGAAGTAGAGGAGTGAATATATGAGACTGATGGAATGCTTCTCCGTCTCAATCCACAAAGGATATCTACAAAGCAATCAGCTACTATGTCTGCTCGCCTAACAACTATATACCAGTCCTCCTGCTGAGTGCATCTACTACAATGTTCCCCTTTCCAAGATTATAGACTTTCTCGAAGTCATAGTCCTAGAGGAACTCAAGCCAACATTGTTGTATCAGGTTTGGTTCTTTCTGAAAGAAGATATACCTGAGACTCTTGTGATCAAAGTACATTGTAAAGCGTTCACCCATCAGATAGTGTTGCCACATCTTCATGGCTAAAACCACTGCTTCTAACTCTAGGTCATGGGTATCATAGTTCTTCTCATGTTGTCTCATCTTTCAAGAACCATATGCGATCACTGATCGCTCCGGCATCAGGGAACATCTGAGCCATGTCCCTGATGCTTCGTAGTAGACTACGTACCCTACGCCCTCCTCCGGTAGCCTCAACATGGGTTCACTTGTCAGCGTCTGCCTCTGCTTCTAAAAACTCTACTGGAATCTCTACGACCACATGATGGGTTGCCTATTCTTAATCAATGCTGATAGATGTGCTACAACCCTGGATAAATATGGTACAAACCATTGGTAGTAACCAGCCAAAACCAGGAATCTTCGTACCTCTGTCACACTCTTGGGTGGATCCCATGAATGTACCGCCTCAATCTACGCTGGATCAACTACAAATCCAGCCTCTGATATGACATGTCCTAGAAATTGAAACTCTCGGATCCAGAACTGGAACTTTTAGATAATACCATAAAGTTGGTGCTCTTGGAGTGTGACCAGTATAACCTGTAAATGATGGGCATGCTACTCCTCAGTAGATTAGTAGACCAGAATGTCATTAATGAATACTACTACAAAGCAATAAATCTATGGCTGAAAGAACTTGTTCACGAGTCCAATGAACACTGATGGGATATTGGTTATGCCGAATGGCATAAACAAGAGCTCTTAATGGTCATACCAACATTAGAATGCCATATTATACACATCCTCATCTCGTACTCTGAGCTGGTGATAGCATGATCTGAGGTCTATCTATGAAATCCAATGTCCTCCCTTCAGCTGATAAAAGAGGTCGTTAATCCTCGGGAGTGGGTACCTGTTCTTCACAATCACCTCGTTCAGGTGCATACAGTCAAAAAAATCTCAATCTCCCATCCTCCTTCTTAACGAAGAGAATTGGGGCTTCCCACAGAGATACACTTGGCCAGATGAATCCCTTCCCCTACAAGTCCTCTAATTTTACCTGCTGCTCGTGAAGCTCTACGGGAGCCATCTGATACACTGGTGTAGATATCAGTGTCTTCCCAGGTTACAAGTCAATGTAAAAGTCCACCTCTCTATAGAGAGGTTGACCCAAAACATCATCATGGAAGACATCTATTTACTACTCCACCACTATAGGATAACTCAGACTCTCCACATCAACTACTCCGAGGGTAAGGCTAGCCAACTGATGAGTGATCGATTGCACTCTCCTCCGGGTAAGTCCATCCTATGCTGCAAAGTCTCCCTTCTCAACGGTGAAGGTAAACCTGGTCACATCCATGCGAAAACACCGCAATTTTCACCTAATATATTTAATCTAAGCATGGACTATAGATAACCATTCCATACCAAAGATGATGTCTTAAGGCCTCGACGCTGCTACTAGAAGATCTTAGCTGAAGAAATCGCCTCTTAGAGTAAGCTCACACTGCCGACACCAGTGTGTAATTGTGGATTTCGCTCCTGTAGGAGTCTTTAGCTGTAAGGATCTAGAAATGGCGCTGTTAGAATCTCTGGGCTCCGAACGTGGGTAGCATAAATAAAATAATTATTGGAACCTATGTCTATAAGAACTGAAGCTAAGGTGGCTTAGACATAGATCATACCTTGTATCATCTCTAGAGCACCGTGATCGTGGGCCTCAGTTTCCTAGAGCTGAGCTCACCCCTGTCCACCTGCTGTATGCAGTCGGGGTGGACCTCATAGTGGTGGGGACGATAACATCTCGAAATGTCACCCACCACGTGCTGTAGGGCCAGCTCCTCTTCCATGTTTGCCTACTCCATGCGGAACTCCTTGGTCGAACCTATGTCTCAGCTTGGGCGGTCCCTCGACCATTTTTTGATCATCCGTGTGGCGAGTTGGACAGTCACGAGCTATGTGACCCTGCCCGCCGCATGTGTAACACGGCCCTCTCCTGGTATGACTGGATCCGCCTCAGGTGCACCACACAACTGATCCTGAATCATGAGGTCGTCCACCTGTAGGTCTGTTCTTCTTGGACCTTTGTGACATCTGTCTACTTCCAGCTACAATAGACGCCTCAATGTGACCACGAGTGGTGGGTCTCCCTACTGGTGACTGCCTAGCAAGTAAACTCTCCAATAATAAGGCTCTCTCTAATACCCCCGCCTACGTCGGGATGCCGAGTGAGATCATCGATGCCCTGATCTCCCGCCTGAGCCCCTGTTCGAAGGTCAAGGACCTAATGAATGGGTCTTGTACCATATCCGTGGAGTGTCATGAGTGGTCAGTGAACCTTGCTAACTACTATGCCATATTCTTACGTCCCTGCAGCAGATGAAGCAACTCCTGAATGCACACTGCGCAAAGAGTCGTTGGGACAAACACTTCCTGAAATAAGCTCTCAAAGTCTTCCCAGAGTAGCATCGCCTCTTCATGAACCTGGAGCATCAAGCTCCACCATCTGCTCATTGATCCTTGTATATGGCTGGAATAATGGATCACAATGATATCGGCTAGTGTCCCTACCTATCAAAAGACTCTCACCACAGCCTCCACCCAATCCTCAGCCGCCTGTGGGTCTGTATCTCCCCTGAACCTGGGTGGTGTCTGGTGCTGGAACTCGTGAAATGCGCTCAAGCGGAATTCACTCTCTACTACTGGGGTTGGTGGAATTGGTGGCCCAACGGTTAATGGTACTGACATTGCCTCTAATGAAAGAGGGCCCTACATCGAGGCCTCATCACTCGGTGGTCTATTAGGGTGTACAACTCTTGGAAACCTAGTAGGATGTCTGTGTGGAGGAATCTTGAAGAGAAATAGGTCTTCCACGATCAATAATTTATACCTGGAGAGCTGACTAAAAATATCACAATGAAAACTCATCAAAACACACACACAATCAATGTTTTTGTGTACTAAGTCAGAAATCAGAAGTCAGGGTCCTGGGGTATGGATACGTCGGCCATCACACCAACACTGGATTCCCTAAATTGATAATCACACTCACTACACTTAACATTATTTCCGTTAAAAATAAATATCAGAGTCCTATGTTATACTGTAGAAACTTCTCCATTGATAACAATTTGTCACAACCCCTCTCCTGGGGCATGTGTCGTGAATACCCCAAGCCCTCCTTCCTTAGGATAGGGGCTAGTGAGTAGCACCAAAGGCGTAATTCCCTAGAACTGGGAAGGAATTGCCTTTCTAACCTATAAACACACAACCAAGCACACA
Organism: Viscum album; assembly: GCA_963277665.1. NCBI lineage: Eukaryota > Viridiplantae > Streptophyta > Magnoliopsida > Santalales > Viscaceae > Viscum > Viscum album. The sequence goes on from OY728145.1 coordinate 523,059,599, forward strand.
ACAAGATACGAACTCAATTAAATTGAATAGTAAACAGTGTGAGTAAAGTATGAAAAAGGGGACAGAATACAAGCCCAACTGGAAACTAGAAGGAAAAATTGAAAGTACAAGACGAACGATAGGTGGAGAGTAGCTCATGGATCATCCACCATGATTCTTGCCTGAAGGGTAGGTATAGATCACCTCCTGAGCATTACACATCTACCTCTCTCCTCTGTGAACCAACATGCTATATGGTCCACCTATGAGCACCATCCCGTCCTAGTACCCTCATCCCCAGTCAGCGTTGTCCGTATTCTACATCAAACACAACAAGGTGTGGGCATAGCCTGTGCAGAGGTGAGTATAAAAATACTCAGTAGGGACCCCAAGACCCTCATGGTCTCAAAAAATCTACCAAGGATAAACCACAAAGTATGAAATCAATAGATAACTCTACGTAGGTATATGGCCATACATATACTTGAGTTTTCAAGTAATCCATATCAATCATAAGGAAATCACAGAGGTAATGACTCAACTCACACTAGGTATACCTTTTGGTATAGTAGTAGAGATCTTTATTTATAAATACCAAATCATCTTATTCTGTTAAGAGGGTCCTCTACTGACTGACACAGAGTCGGTAGGAGCTGACCCACCCTGGATATCTTAGAGATGACCCCCACAAGATCGCTAGGAGATGACCAGCATAGGATTTCTAGGAGCTTACCCCCACAGGATCGCTAGGAGCTTACCTCCATAGGATCGCTAGGAGCTAACCCACACAGGATCGCTAGGAGATAACCCACATAGGATCGCTAGGAGCTGACCCACATAGGATCTCTAGTAGCTGACCCACACAGAATATCTAGCATCTGACCCAAAAAGGATCTCTAGGAGCTGATCCACACAGGATCCCTAGGAGTTGACCCACACAGGATCTTTATGTGCTGACCCACACATGATAGCTAGGATCTGGCCCACAGAAGATCTCTAGGAGATGAACCACACATGATCGCTAGGATCTGACCCAATCATGATTTCTAGGAGCTGACCCACAAAAGATCACTCAGAGTTGACCCACAGAGGATCGCTTGGAGCTGACCCACACAGGATCGCTTGGAGCACTCTTCTTATCACAGCCAGCTATTAGGATTACATACTAGGCTTGGTCATCTCTAGGAGCGTCTGTTCCCCATTCCACTAGTTTATTACCGAAATACCATGATGTCCCACAAAGAAGTATCCCAAAGGCATGCCAGGTCATAGGGGTCTCAACGCAACAGATGGTGCGTCAATTGTACGCCCAGTCTGTGAGTTATTAGCCTTTTAGTCTCGGGGGCCCGGTTGGATTCATGATTGATCCAACCTGACCATACCCAATCATAATCCAAAACTCCACTTGGGTATACTCAAAGGGACCTTCTCTCTTCAAGGATTCCATAACCACAGATAGTTCATCAGAAAAACGTATGGTGCCAAAGTGATGGCCAAAAGAGCATAAATGGGTCATAGTGGGTCTGGCTCCAGTTAGACCTGGTAGGACCGACCCACCCAGACATGGCCTGGGCTGACCTAGTCTGGGTCGACCTGGCCCAACCCATGTTGGGCGGCCTGACCCACTGTATTTGGCCTAGCCTATGAGGTGCCATAGAGGGATGTGAGGGGTTCCGTGAGGGCGGGTCGGCCGCAGAGTGGCTCGGCCGTGGAGAGTTCCACGAGGGCGGCTTGGACCGGGGGTGCCACGAGGGTGGCTCGACCAAGGGGTTCTCTGGGGTTGGCTTGGACCTGGGTTGCCACGTGGGTGGATCAGCATAGGGGTGTCACGGGCGGCGCGGCGGGGACACATACGGTAGCGGAGGCTCGGGTGGGGAGGTCGCGGTAGTGGCGGAGCTACGAATGGAAACGACTGTGCGGTTGGCGGCGCGGTTGGCGGCGCAGGTGGCGGTGCGGATGGGGAAGGCAGCAGCGACCTAGGAGGGGAGGCCGCAGTGGTGGATCGACTGCGGATGGCATCAGTGACTCATGCAGAAGCTCGACCGTGCATTACGGCTGCGTCATGCCTTCACCGGCGGCCAGTTTAGCTGGCCTCCCTCTTTGTTTGGCATCGTGGTGTAAGCCACTTTCTTCCATCATGAAGAACACAATAAGGAAGATTGGCGGAGGGGTATGTCCATGTTTGTTTGGCCCACACCCTCCGCATTAGTGCGGTAGCAAGAGGTTCAACAAAATTAGGATTCAAGAACGACAAAATCCTCAATTTAATACAAATCATTGATCAACTCATTTTGGTTGATCCACATTCGCCATGCATTCCAAGAACGAGGAAATTAAATGAGATAATTCTATTATTTAATAATAACCCACTACCTTGGATTGTTCATTGATGTTTCCAAGAGGTGGAATTATGGACGTAGATTCATCATAGATGAAGATGTCCCACATTGGAGGAAGTTGAAGATATCAACGTTCGTCATGCCCGCCACACGCCTCTAATCCCAGGTTCATTCATTGGTTCTTCATAATTGAATTCATTCTTCATTGATGAGTGCATTCTTCTTTAGAGGATGGGATTCTCCATGATTCTCCAAAGAGTTCTCTCCTTCCCCTTTGACCGCCAAAAGATAGAGGTTCCAATATAATTTAACTTAAGAAGAATAAATATGTTGGCACACACACACACACATGTTAGAAAATATTAATTTATGGAGTAGGCACAATGAATGTGGAGGAAGCTCAAGAGGATCCTCCACATTAAAGAGGGAGTTGAGAGGTTTCTCTCTCATTAAGAGGGAGTTCAAGAGGTTTAACCCCCAGGTGGTCCCCACCACCATAACCTCTCATGGGAGGTTAGACTCGGGTGGTCCCCACCACCATAAACTCTAATGGGTGGTTAATTCATGTGGTCCCCACCTGTGAAACATCCACATGGGAGTTTTAAAAAAATATAATAAAATGTTACACAATTTATTTTATTTTCTTTTTTTCACAAAAAACCCAAAAATTAACCGTCACCCTCGACCAACATTCGTCGAGGTGATAGCCTTCTTAAGAGAATATCGGCATTATGAGTTCAACGGTGCCCTAGGATTTCAATTAGGAGCACCGGATTATATGTTAGAAAAACCCGCTCGCAAGTTTACTAATCATACCCAAAAAAGTTCAGAAATTCAATCCGGGCACTCCGGGCCATGGAATCACGCGCCGTTAATTTTCACGGACTCTTCAAATTCCCATTTATTTTTAAAAAAATAAATGGAAATTCCAGTTCTTTACAAATAAATAAAATTAAAACTCTAGTTTAGTAACTATACATATTCTTCATAAAACATCTTTAGGTTTATACCAAATGACTTCCAAGGATGGTTTTATTATCAAACCATGAAATATAGTATGTGGGAACAGATGTTAGTAATTTATTTTTATATGTCTTGGATGAAACAAAAGTTTCTTGATGTGTGTATTGGAGGGGAGAGGTGGGGCCCTTTTATATCTGAGTGGAGGATAATTTTTGGAAATTCATGAAGCATAGTAATATAATATGTTAATAATTAATTTAAAATAGAAAACAATAGAATGGGTTAAAATATAACGAGGAAATAGTCTTAATATAACAAAATAATATAATTTTTAAAGGTTTATATATCAATTTTGACAATATCTCTTTGATTAACCCTTCCAAAAACATTTTATCTATAACCCTCGCAACAATGTTTTCCATATAAATGTGTAATTAATATAAATATAAGTTATAAATTGGATCATTAATGGAAAAGGTAATAAATTTAAGACCATTTATAGTCATACTTGTTCTCTTAGAATAGTATTTCTAATTTTTAATAATCTAAACATATATATTTAAAATAAAATTCTATTGATGTTATTTTAAGTACTATTCACATAATATAAATTTGAAAAATACATGACAAAAAAATAACTAAAATATAATAAAGTATTAATTATAAAATTAATCAATATTTACTATCATTTTTGACACTATAATTTATCCAAAGAATATCACTTTTGACATTTTTAAAATCATTTACATTAATTTTCTATGCCTTGAACAAGCAATATGATGATGTTGCATAAGAATTTAAGTTAATATTTTCATCACTGGAAATTAAAAATAATTCCCATCCTAAAAATAATTTCATTATTCTCAAAATTAACAATAATATTCATTCATGACATAATTTTATCAATATTTAAATTTATAGTAGAAATTTTAAAGGAAGAGAGTGACATTTTTTATTTTTATTACATAAAATAATATATAATTTATTTTCAGAAAAAATGTCAAACAATTTAAATAATATATAATATTTTATTTTTATGTCTAAAAAATCTTCTAATAGATTAAAGTAATGTTTTTGGGTTTTTTAGTCCATATCATTTTATTTCTAACCTCAAATGTCTTATTTACTCATATTGAGAAGACAAATATTTACTATGATTATTGATCCAAATTTGGAAATAGAAAATGAATTTTATTACCAAATTTAAACATACTAATTTCATACATTGGAAAAATTTTATCCAATTCAATTCACACAAGTGGCATAATTTTATTTTATATTAAACCCACAAAACCTATCGAAACTGTTTTTTTATAAAAAATTCTTCTTAGTATAAAATTATTCAACACAAAATTTAAGTATATTATTAATTATAATAACATTTATTAAATTATTTTTAATAAAAATGAACACATAAAATTTTAAATCTAATCCAAAATATAATTTTACATTGAAAATACTTGAAAATAAAAGGTAGTTTTCAAAAAAAAATTGGGGTTTTAACTATTCATAGAAAAATCATTCATTTTGGAAAATTATCAAAAAAATTATTCTTAAGATAATTTTACATGATGAATTTAGAATTTATTTTCATATTTTGAAAACTAAAATTACATAATTTTCAAATATATATTTTAAATAAAACCATATAATGTTTGAAAACTGAATTTGGATAGAAAAACACTTTTCCTGTTCACTGAAAAATTAGATAAAACTATTAAATTAAATCTAAATCCCAAAAATATAATTATTGAATATTAATAATGCATGAAAATTATATATTTTAAAATTACTTGGGATGTTAAAATTTCCTTCATAATGAATCCTTTGTGCAAAGAACTTCACTACTTCATGTTCTTTCATTAGATATCCCAAGAATCAGATAACCCAATAGCCTATGATTTAATACCATTGGAGGGGGATTTTATAGTTTAAATACATTTATTAGATATATTGGAAGAAATTAAATAATTTTTTAAGGGTTATATATTAATAGAATATTAAAAATGTGTAAAAACGAGATATAGTGAATAGAGTAATTCAACACAGCTTTAATAGATGATGCCTATAAAAAATTTTGATCATCGTATCATATGCTGGATAAATATTAAATGATTTGTAATTGAATTATTTACACTACCTAGAGGTACCCATAGGATTCACTTAAATTTTTCATTGTATGAATGACACACTACTTTACCCATGAGGTTGTAGAACCTCAATGTTCTAATGATGATGATGAGGAGTGCTGCTAGTTTTATGGTGTCTCAATTAAACATAAGGAATCAGTGAAACACTACCTTCAAATGGAAATGAACTAATACTACCATGAGGATTCCCCTTGATGATAATGAATTTAATCATCTATATAAAAAATGAGTAAATTCCATGTCCAATTAATGTGTCATATATATGAATGTAAATAAACCCACATGTTTCATCTCAGGAAAGGACCCATTAAATGATTTTTTTATGGATGATCGATATGATAAAAATATATAATATATTTTCATGCATGTTCCATGACTTGTTAAATCCATGTAGTATATATATGATGCAGATCTAGGGAAAACATCTTTCATATCATACATTTTATTTTTGGTTTTTTCTTCTGGTGATATTATTGTAAGATTATCATTTAAATTGAATATTTCATACTTAATCCTACCATAAACACTTTTGAATCCCATTGGTTATAATTTTGAAACCCTTCTTGGAATTATAGATCTTCATGTGGAATATTCAATTTTCTTTTATGACTTGAAAATTCATTTCCCATTTATAGTTTTATTTCCTTTTCCAAATAGGCTACCAAAATAATTTATTATTTCTTCGGTCTATTATTAACATTCATGATTTTTATATATGGTTTCTCATATATTATCTTCACAAATTTTTTTCATTTTATTATTCTCTTGGATTGTTCGACAATTATATTCTATATTGTTTCATTTAACTCCCATACTCATGTATTATTTATAGTTTTACATGATATGAATCTTATTCCACAAAAGAAAAAACTTTTTCCTTTTGGTGAATAACTATTCATGGACATCATGGGTAAACCTTTTCCACATGACTAATTATTTGTATTATTACCAAGGAAACTAGAATAAAACAAACTTAAAATAATTTAATAACATTATTTTATGAATTTTATCCTTTATTTATTTCAATGCTAGGATTTATTCATTTATTTAAATTCTTTGGTCTTCAATAATCATTTTTGACCAATTATTAGTTGAGTGGGAAAAGATTTCACCACAACCATGACCATACTGATTTCAGTTCCCATATATGGTCTCTATGACTTAAAATTTATTGGGATAAAAATATACAATATTATTATCAATGAACTGTGAAACATTCCATCTTTTCTCAATGATGTTGTAATCTATTGTTTTCATCCAAAATTGAAAAATCCCGCCAGTAGTCCCCGTCTACGTGCCCATCCTTTTTATATAACTAATAAACTCTAAAAAATCATTCTTTATTTTCCTTAATTTATGTATACCCAAATAAAGTTTCTAGATATTATAATTTCATTTCATATTTTTGATTGGTTTCATATCTGTAATAATCTAATCTATATATTAATTCATCTACCAAAGGTTCAGTGGTATTTTTTCTATAATTTTTCATTATCCATTTTTGTATAGTTTTTGAGTTATCACATATATAGATTTCAGAGAAAAATTTATTGTTGTTTTTTATACATGGTACTATTTATTTGGTGGATAATATATGTTGATAGTGTTTGATATTATAATATTTTTTCCATAAGATAGGGGATCTTTTTATAGGAAACATTCTTTTGATTTCATTTGGTAACACATTTATTTTCATATTATTGTGAACACATAGCTTGAGTTGTTTACAAGATTTTTAATTTAAATTCATGCTCCAAGGATATCATATTGAGAATGTAATTCTCATGATCCATAATTGTTTTCTTATCTTCTTCAGACTTCTTGATTTTTTAATCTTCACTATTATGAATTTTTCTCATTTTCTATAGAAGATAGTTAATATCATTAATAATATTTCCCTTGACCTCTGTTTGATCATTTTTTATAGTGTATACCTCTTAAAATTAAAGGATATTATCTTCAATCACATTATTGAGTTCATCTCTCTCATGAATTGTAGTGAGATATTTTTTCTCAAAACTACAGAATATTTATTTAAGCTCACCATTCATGATATTTAAGGATCCTATATATTTAGAGATCATTTTAAACATAAATATAATTTATTCCAATTCATTATATAAGTTCTATGAATATTATTCATGTTGGTAAATCTCCACATTCATGCTTCCAATAGAGACACATTTAAAAGTTATGACATATTTAGAAAAACCATGCAGGGTATTCATCAAATAGGAACATGATTCATCATATAAAAGTTCACATGATTTTGAAAATATATGAACTCCACTATAAGTACTAAGATCAAATATGTATGATATTACTAAAAATAATGTTTTGTTACCTTCTCTATATGTAGATATGGTGTTCTACATGAGGTAAAACTATTACCTATTTCATTGGTGGTGGATTCAACCACTAAATATTCCTCTTCCATGGATACATTTTATTTATCAAAATTGATGTATTGCGATTTTTTATCCTCTATATATAAAATTGATGGAATCTAATAAGAAGTTTATCTTATAAATGTATTATATATATTTATAAAAGGATGAACTCTATAATGATTATACTCAGCTAGTTGAGAGTCATTTCACTCTTTATTATTTGGAGGGCTCTTTCTTAACTTATTTCCATATATTTTCTGCTTGATATTTAGTGTCTTAGAATACATCTATTTTATAGTTACTTGGGAATAAAATTCATTGGCTTCCTAAAATATACACTTTATAAATCCTTTGATAGAGAAACTTAAATACATAAAAATAATTTGAATATGAGAATCTAAAATAGGTATGAATGACTATGATACTATTTTAACGGATCAGCTAAAGATAATCAAAACACTTATTGGCGGTGGTTAATAATTATTAGTGTTATGTTATCCAATTTCAACCATTTATCTATTTTAATCACCTCACGTCTTCAGTATATGGATATCTCTATATATCTATCTAAATTTATCTCAAACATTGTTGGAATGAATATATACTATGGTGAAAAGAACCCAAAAATTCCCAAAATATTATTATTGAGGTTCAGATATAAGATGGATGAATTCATTCCCACTATATCATGGTTGTTATCCCAGAAATATATCAACCATATTACTAACCAATATAACTCATACAGGGGTATGAACTTGGACTTTTACAAGTGGTTACACCAACCATACTATCATTCAAAAACCAACAAATAGTTTTATCTTAGATATACAATATTTAGTATTATCTTTATGGATTAGATCAATGATAAACCTATAGAGTCCCTCGTAAATATTTTAAGTGTTCTTATTCATTAGTCATAATAAAAAGTTGGTTTTCTAAAATATCAAAAATCCTTAGTACTCTCTCACATTTTCATCATATTATAACAATAGAGTGAAATAAGATTTCATTTAAAATACATGTATGTTCTTTATCCTCTCATATTCTTATTCTTTAGTGCATAAGAATAACACTGGATCTCTCTTTTTCCCCTATCTTCAATACATAATGACTATTCTTTTGGTCGTAATATTAGTTCCCCCTCTCATTTTTTCTCATTTACCACATCTAAAAAACACGCAAACATATATATATATATATATATATATATATTCACTAAATAAAGTTTTAATGTCACTTATATAATATTTTAATCTTAAATATACTATACACATAGTCTTAAGTAAATTTTAAATCGTATATATTCTTCTATAAAATCTCCTAAATTGTCATCAATTTGATTCCACATGATAATATATTTATAACTTCCTTATAAAATAATCCACAATTTCTTCTAGATGGTAATTCTACACCTATACAGAATATTTATCACCACGATGATTCCCAAAAAATATAGTTTATTGTGTTGGGTTAAAAATAATTTAATGTATCAACGGATTATCAAAATGATCACTAATTAAGGAATATATCATTTTCAAACCATTTGAACTCTTGGTGTTTACCCTTCACGATACACCCTGACTAAATACATGGAATGTTATGACTCATCATTCCATTAAGGTTTTTTTAAAGGTTGGGGTCGAAGCCTCAATTTATTATTTGAAAGAAAAGACCTCTTTAGACTGGGTAGAGGGAGACCCATTACATAGCCCGAAGGCCTAAGGCCAAGTGGCCTAAAAAAAGGCTCATCATTCCATTAAATTGAATTGTAATCTCACCATAGTATCTAACACGATATGGACTTTATTTTATCAACATTTCTCATTGGTGGTTGGGAGACTCACCAAAGTCTATATTATGATATTGCTTTGAATAATTCCTTTTTTTCAAACATGATGACTCAAGGGAGTCTTGTTATTCATTATCTAGAATCAACTCTCCCAAAACAATCATCACCATGATGTGATGAGAATATTTTTTTGGTCTTATTATGATCGTGAACTTTACTAGAGTGTTGCAAAATTCAACTTCACATTCTAATAGGTGTGGTCTTTCCCACTTTGGTGCCACCATTCCTCTTAAAAAACTACATGTACCTTCTTCAATTTACCCTTATTTAATATTATATTTTACACAATTTAATAAAATCTAATATGTTATATTTTTAATGAAGATCCATATATAATCATCATATAATTTACATCTTTCCAAAATATCTCATTTTAAAAAAAATATGTTATTCATATAAATGTTTTTCAATTTTTGCAATGTGATAACATGAGAATTATACTATAAGAGTCAAAGGAATCATATGCTATATGAATACGACACATACACAAAAAACTCAGTACTTTAGTGACTCTTATACTACTCCTTTAATCACCCATATGTTGCTAATATATCTCATACTTTCTGGAAAAACACATATAATCTTTTCTAATAACTAATATGTTGTTTTTAAAAACACTCATATTGAGATCCTTTGCTTTTTTAATGAATCATATGGATGTTAAATTATATTTACATAAGTCATTTATGAGTCCTATATTAGGTAGATTATCTATAACAGCATAGATATCATTTTTTCCACAAATAAACACATAGGTTTATCAATCCACATTAGGGACTTCTCAACCATCTCAAGAAGTCACCAAATGATTATCTTATAACATAATACAGTATACTGGATCCTCAATGTCATTTTGATTAATACATCACACATCAATCCCTATTTATTTTCCTAAAACCCATATTGTCATTTTTTGTATAAAACCAACTTATATATCTTATTTAAAACCATTGTGGGTGGTACTATTAAGTTAGAACATAGATATTTAACATGGAGAGTAAAAAAGAAATAATCCCCTAAAAAAGGATTAATATTTAAATACATCCACACGTGTTATTTTTTGTTTCATCAAAACATCCCATAATATATTTAGATATATGACCGAATTTCCATGAATATGGGGGCTGCATTTAATTATTTAATTTCATTTTTTCACATAATAAATTGTGGTAGATTACATCATAGAAAATATTCTTGGTAGACTAGTAGGCCTTAAGTAATCATCATAATTCATTACACATCCTAGTATGTTTCTTGTGAACTCTATGATTATGATCAATAGTCATGAAAATATATAAATTTTTCAAAGATATTATAAGTTCAATTTCCCATAAATATTCATGGGAACTTCCTGAAATCTTATATAAAATTAAAAATCAATATATTTTCCACATGAAACATTAATTTTTTTATCCTTATTGACATTACATATAATACAAATTCTATGTTTGTTAATCACTATCCACATTATAAAAATTATCATCTTTCATGTAGAGTTGAATTGCACTAAAATAAAGTACCAATTAATCCAAAATAATGTTTTACATGGGTTAATGAAATTGGAGTATGCATCTACCAAAAATCAAGTCATATATATAATAAATAATAACTTACCCAAGGATATGTTTAGGAAGAATTAACTATATGTGGAATTATAGTTGATCCCACACACTTAGACAGTTTGTATGTAGAACACACATTCCACAAGGTATGGTATATAATTCCATGTGTATTGAAAATTGTTATTTTCCTCTTGAAACCAACCCTATAGTGAACTTTGGGTTCTTTGAAAAAAAATAGGGAGATATAATCCCCATTAAAGGGGAATTTTTTTTATTTTTGATAAAAAGGGGGAGATCTCCTTAATGTTGAATAAGTGGATGTGAAAACATAGGGGGATGGGAAGTTATGGCAAGAAAATATTTCAAACGTCAAGTGGAGACCAAGATATGATCTAAGTGATTCATTGATAATAGTTTCATGGTAATATAAATTCTCATGTCTCGGTTGAATCATAATAGATTAGACTATATCTTATGTCAGTTATTGGTCACAATATAGAGTTATAGAGGGAATATGGTGTTTGAAGAAAAAATAGAAACAAAATTCACAATAGGATGTATATGATGTTTATAGTTTCATTAACAAAACCAAAGTATAATATTTTTGGAAATAATACATCTATATTTTGTTTTAAATATTTTGGATTGTGTTTCTTGAAAAAAAAATTGAGTATAAAAGACCATGAGGTATTCATTATAGAAATAATATGAACGATATTATTGTCTATTTAAAAATATTGAGAAGAGTTTTGATGAAAAAGAAGGATTCACATGTAAATTAAGCCGACCCTGACACAAATAATATGGACATGTAGAAGGGAATTGAGAAAACATATTGATGTTCCTAAGTGGAGGTGATGTGTTTTAAAGGAATGTAACGGGTTTCATGAAAAATTTATTTTTTATTCTAAATTGGTTATTGATCATATATTTAATAAAAAGGTGAAATATAGGATTTTAAAGTTAATGTTATTTTTTATAATTATAAGAAGGCATTTCTTGATTGATGACATTTACATGGAAATCAGTTGCATGCAGAACAAAAAATATATGGCGTGATCTTAGTTTATTAAAACATTTTTTACATAAAAAATAAATGTGTTGATGACAGGTAACAATGTTATTAAGAAAATTTCCTATAATTAATGTGGAATATTATAATACATCATTTGAAATAAATAATAGATTTCTGATAGAAAACCTGTAGTTTAAGAATATTTTCTCTATCCCATCTAAAGATTTATCTAAAGGAAAGGAATGTACAATTCAGTTGAGAGAGAAGTATATTCTGAAGTTGTGAGTTCATAGTGAAATCCAATGTTGAGTATTTATAAACTATTCGGTATTGTGGGTGCACATCAAACATTTTAAACAAATTCCTCTCTTATTAATTCAGGTACATCCGCATATCACTATTATATGATCCTTAGATTATCTTAGTACTAGTGAACCAAGAATTTTTTAAGCCCCTTGTTACATTCTGTATCCATTCATATCAATTGAGGGGTAGAGTTTTATTCCTATATTTAGTGGAAGAAGATCATTGTGAAATACTAATCGAAGATATCAATGTTCCCTGATTCACCTCCCCCTTGAAAGTGTATTTACCTTGTGCGGGGACAATAAGATCCTTTTTTAATTATGACATTGAAGGGAAAAATATTCATTTATATAATCTTATAATTCTATTTAAAGTTTTTATTATATAATATTTATAATATTCTTCAATATCCCTATAACATACTTTCGTTCATCCTTTATTTTCACATAGTTATACAAGGGATTAATAATTTGGAAAAAATATGATTTCACCCATGCCCTTATGAATTTCTAGGTCCATCCATTGAAAATAATTGAGTATTGGGTATATTTTAACCCTCGTCATTTAAAAAGTAGTATATTCCTACAAACTCTAATCATCTACCACATTGTTTTCCTTTCTAGGGATTTAATTTATTGAGTAGTTATTGTTATTGATCAAATTCAATCATCTAATTTTGTTGATGCTCCACTCCCCATATATGAATATACACACTAATCTCTTTTTATTACTATATATATCAAATTTGTTTACTATATATATAAATAATCATAATATTTAATGTAAAAATTAATATTAATTTTTCTAAAAATGCATTGGTTAATTTTTCTCATAGACTATTAATTAATGTAATGTATAATCTTAAATTGTGTCGTTTTTCATTAGGACACACCCCAAGACCTTATTTGATGCATCATTGTATATCAAAACCACTTATCCACTATAGATTAGTGTGAGTACATATTCAGTTACATTCCTAAATCATATATAAATTATGTCTCTTCTATGTTAATTTGGGTATGGAATTAGAAATTTAAAATAAATATCACACAAAGCATCAATAATATCTATCTGATCCAAGAAATATATATTTATTCAATTGGTTGATATGAGATGTTTTAAAATCACATCTATATTTTAAAGATATATAGATATACCCTATCTTATAATTTAAAATCCCTTTAATGATACTTTTTATAGCTAGAATCCCCAATTGTTAAATTCACAAAATAGTTTAATATTTCTTAATATCATCAATACAATCCAAAAATACTCTTTATGTTATTACATTATCTTAGAAAAATAAATATTATAACTTTTGAATATTTCCACAAATTTATCAATTTAATCTCTATAAAATCTATTAATAAAATACCAAAAAATATCAGGGGTTTTCATAATCCCTAAAAGAATCAACATGAAAAAATACAATCCATACCTTATACTAAAGGTTGTCTTAGATATATCTTTTATTTTTACACTTAATTGATGATATCCAAATTGATGGTCATTACTTCAGAAGAATCGTTCCCCTTATAGTTGTTTCATCAGTTACTGAATATAGGGTATAAGATACTTGTTCATGATCATTACGTTTTTTTCTCACAAAAATCAATGAAAATATGAAATGATCCATCATTACTCTTAATAAAGAGGTTTGGTTCACCGTATGGAAAACAAAATGGTGATATGAAACCATTAAAAATATTATTTTTTATTTGGGTTTTCGATTCCTCTAATTTTATAGGCTTAATTCTGTAAGTACTCAATGAAATATGAATAACACTAGGTATGCATTTAATCGAAATATTAACCTATTAATATGAGGGATGACTAAAAAATATTCCAGAAATATATCAACATTTTTAATTATAATTGCAATATAATATATTATGAGTTTCTACCCAACCATTAGAACAAATACCCCTCATTATTAGTTATGATGAACCTTAAATGGGAACCAATTTACATCCAATGTTTTTATACAACCATTCATTGATAGATAATAATGTACTGATTTGTGATATGAAATGGTATTTTCTAATCCCATCAATTTTTATAGGATATCAATAGAGATAAAAAAACCTTTCCGAAAATAATATAATATTTTACCAAAAATAGAATAACATGATTTATATCAAGCACATTCCCATATACCCAAAATAGAGAATAGTTGCACACATGGGATAAAATTGACATACTACTTGGTATTTTACCAGATAATTCAATATCAATTTGTTGGGTGGAGAATTAATGTTTTTTAAAATTATTTTATATAAATTAGTGGATGATCCAAAATCAAATTATATATTTTTTTTAAGGAATGGATAATATGTGTACCTATATCGATTTTATTCTTGTTCTAATAATTTTCTAAAAGTAAAATGGTTAGTAAGGGTATCAAACAAAAATATCATGAGTAAACAATAATATAAAAATGATAAAATGTCCTTATATTCCCTAACCTTTTAGATCTTTTAATGAAACATTAGGTTTAACTTATATCACTTTTGGTACAGAATAGTTTGATTTATGTTTTATCTACTTATTCTAAATAACATAATCACCAAATTAACTAAAATATAATTTAATACCAGTTAGTATAAACAAAAAAATAATAATTACATTATATATTATTAAACGTGATTATTTTTTAGATCTCAAAATAAATCATACCCCCAAAATTAATGGTTTGTTGTCATTGGTGAATAAAATCATAAATGACTAATTTTATAACACAATTTTAATTTCATCCACAATTCATCAAAAATGACCACAATTTAAGCAATATATATATATATATATATATATATATATATTTCCTCATAAGCTTAAGAGTGTAAATAAAAAAACAACGTGATATTAGACAATTAGTAAGGGGTAAACCATTTATGATATCATCAAAATAAATATAACAGACTATAAGGATGATCATAAGTGAGCATAAGATAAAATGTAATTACAAGAATATAATGAAAGTATTTGGCCATAAAATGAAGAAAACATCCCCAGTAGAAGTTTAATTAACTACATGAATCATTGAATAATTTTTTTTCAAAAATCATAAGAAACAAGGAATTGAAATGTTGCACACTTAAGAATAAAAAAACATATCTTATGTCAACGATCACCACCCATCGCATCATCACTTAGTGGAATCACATATCCCATAACAAAATGGAATAGTACAACCTCTGATGTCGCATAACATAATATATAATAAGATATAATCTTTATACAGTGTATCAAAGGGCTATATAATTCCATGACCACCCATCACATAATGGCAAACTATATAAATTTCTACCATATGAACATGAAAACAATAATAAATTTATCATATCATAATTAACCTATTAAAATGAAATATTTTTCATAAAAATATCATATTGAATAAAATTAAATAATTGAGAGGAATGAGATGGATTATAACATTTAAAAAACTCTAGTGAAACTAAAAAAACATGAAATCATATTAAAAAAATCAATAACCCTTTAAAAAAAGATAAGTAAATTGCTTAAAAAATAAAAAGAAATAACCATTTACATTTGATATTTTATAAGAAGATATATATATCAATAGTTTTTTATGAAATTTATATAATAAATAAATGTAACTTTGGGAAATCATAAAAACTTGTAAAGGTATTTTCCTAATGAAAAATAAATAAAATAATGAGAGGAAGTGACGAAGCTAAAAATATAAAAGAAGATATTATAATGATTAATTTCACACATTTTTATGTACGTTAAAGTTAGAATAAATATACAATAATAAACTTTATAATTATATATAATCAAATTCATGAAACAATTTAAGTAATTTTTACAAGATGTAGAAATATTCTTAACCAAAAAGAAAAAACAATGACAATTACCCTTATAAATATATTTTCTTATGAACTTTGAATCAATGCATGTGGAACTGGTTAAAAGAAAAGTAAATACAAAAATGAACTAGAATATAATAAAATAAAATATGTATTTTAGATAAATTTTATATAATTTTTCATAATTTAAATTTTGTTGTATACATTCTCCATTTTAAAGAGAGTTAGAAGTGAAAACCTTAACGTTATTACTGAATCCCATGAACACACATAAACAACATTATAACAAATAGTTACATCATAATAACTTATTTATGAAAATTATTAATTTATATTTATTTTATTTCTATTAAATTATATTCATTTATTACATAAATATTATTAGTTATGGTTTATTTTCACAATATGATGCTTGTAATTTTCATTATTTCATATTTTTTTGGTATGTAAATTTTGATACTAATTCATTGAGAATAGGTTCATCACCCAAAAATTATTCATGTTAGAGGAATCTATGTTTTATAATTATTTATATAGTCCCATTTTCCTTTTATGGAAGGAATGAGTATTTTTTCAAGAATAAGCTTAATAATGCACTTGTTTTGGGCACTTTTTCCACAATCTATGATTTTTTTCTTTTTATTATTATCCATTTTTTGAAGCTTTATCTTTGGTATAAGGTTTGGGTTGAGTTCTAGATGAAAGGTTTTGATATTTAGGGTCACAGGGTAGTTTTTTGATTTATGTAGATTTTGAACATAGTTTGCCTCAAAACATGCGAGGCCTAGTAGTGACAGTGTGCAATTTTCATGGTGATTCACAACTTGAGAACATTTAGAGGAAACAATTTGAAAAGAATGAAAAATGTATCTATAAATGTAAGACCTTAGTTACATGGTTGGTGCATGGTTTCTCAAACTGTGCGGTTAGCCTGTGGGAGGGTCCCTTCTCTCCAGTAGGGTGTACACATTTGGTGCACAGTCTGGTAGGCCGTGCATCCAAACAATGATGTCATCTTGAAAATAAATTTTCATAAAATTAAAATAAAATATAAATGAATTGTTTTAATTTAAATAAAAATATAATTAATTTTTCTAAAATGATTATTATTAAATTTATTTTTATTATTATGTTTTTTAACCCCTTAATGTGGGTTTCTTCCTACCCATGTAAAAATCCCCTACCTAACCCCCACAATTGTGCGACCAAGCAGTCCAAGTAGGCTCTAGCGCACGAGCCCTTCCCCTTCGGCCTCCGTTTGAAGTCTATTATCCTCCCAATTTTGGGATAAATTCTCTCTGGTAACTCTATTCTCTCCTCTTATTACTTATTTTTTGGGGTTTCATCTCTTTTGTGTAGTGCACATGCCATGTTCGAAAAATAATGAATTAAGGGGGGAGTTGTTAGGTTGATTCATAATGATTAGGGTTTATTGGTCCCCTTGAGGCTAGTTCTTTCCAAAATCGGTGAAGGTAGTGAGTTGTGATATGTTTTCAGAAAATGGTTCTTTGGTTCCTCGATTATTGATTAATTTTACATTTTGAGTTTTTTGGTCTTTGAGTTCTTGAAAATTTTTAGGGAGTGTTAGAGCTCATTGTGGTGGTTTTGGGTTCCCATATTCAATAGATACCTAAATTGTTATGCATAGATAGGTATATATATACATATGTTCCCCCATTATATATATATATATTTATATTCACATGTTGATGTATGAATATATATATATATATATTGGGGCTTTATGTGCTTATTTATATATAGGTACAATTGATACTTTTGTAAGGTATAAGTGTATATTCATGTGTATGTGTATATATATGGATCCCCTTGTACATATATGGCCATGAAAATATGCAGATAGTGGCTAAAAGTCTTTAATTATAAGTGAACGTGCAAACATGCGCAAGCAGAAAAGGGAAGATTGAAGTTGTCATCATCAAAACGAGCATGACATGAGTTTGATGTAGGTTCCATTTTCCTAGACCTTTATTTTTCATTCCATGGAAACATGATCATTTTAAAAATATGATTTTATATATATGTGGGACATGTATATGTTATGTAAAATTGATTGTGCCTCTTGGAATTTTGTTTCTTATTTATCTGCATAATGTTTCTAAGTGTATTTACTAATTTATAATTAAACAGGAAGTATTATAATTTTTTAAACTATTTTTCTAAATGATTCATAGCTTGTGAAGTTTATTTCATAGAACTCAAAGGCTTTAGTTAAATTTGAAAGCTAAAACATGTCCTGAATGGAACATCAAATTTTAGTATAGAAATTAAATGACATGATGGCCCGTTTGGAACCCATTTAGTTTTTTTATCTTGGATTTGGAAATGGATTTGGAAAATTCAATATGTTTAGGAAAATGTAAAGTCATATTTGGTACATTGGGATGTTTTGGAATTTTTTTTTGAAACTCATGTGATGTGAAGGCCTAGTTGTCCCTTGTGTATAACTTGATGTGAGACAAGAACCACTATTGTGGACCCTCCAAGGAGATGTTCATCACATAGGTTGTGTTAAGTTTTAGGCTAGGAAAGTACGGTAGAAGTAGGTTTCAGTTTGATCAATGCTTGTGAGGAACTCCCCATTCACAATGTATTATTATTATGGTATTCCTGGACTTCTTCAAGAGGTTCTAGTGGTGATTTCTTTTCAAACTTGATTAGATGGGATGGTACCCATGGTTTTGTTGAAAGGGCATGTGGGATTTTCCTTTGGTGTGGCTAGTTTAGAGAAGACAGTTGGATATAGAATATAGAGAAACACAATACACCAACATGTGAGTTTTAAGCATGTACATCTAGGGATCTATTATAGGGACATTTACGAAATTCCCAGGACTATATGTTTTTATGTTCCCATTTATTTTTTTTACATTCATTACTTGATACCATAACACCCATTCTTTTTAGTTCATATTAAAATACATGATCCATCAATGATTATATTTTAATGGAACCATTTGAAAAATATTTCATCATGTGTTGAAAACTATCTTGGAACTAAAATGGAAAATGAGTTTTCAAAGAAATGGATGTGTGTTGCATTTTATTGGAAATAATGAATGAGAATATATATATATATATATATATATATATTATCCTATTTTATAACTAATAAGAAAATTGATTTAGATTTAAAGTTGAGTCATAGGGCAATTTTTATCCATGGTATCCATATTATGCATATCAGTTCTCACATTTACTCTACATTTTCAGTTTCAGGTTCTTTCATTTTGGGTTATACCTCATATTAACCATGGATTGGTGATTACGGGTGAACCATGAGGTCACTTGGAGGAATGTTTACCCATTTAGTTTTATTTATTTTTTCTGCTCCCAGTTTGTTTTGTTTTATTCTTTTTTAATTTATCTATATTTTATTTGATAAATCAGTCCCAGTTTAGTATATTTGATGCCTAGAACTCATTTTATGCCTAGGAGGATTGATAATGCCTCTCAGGAATTATTGTCTGTTGGTTTGAGTGACCGGTTTGGGGTCAACCCGAGTTGGTTCATGAAAGATGTTATTTATAGTAACAATATGCTTTATAATGATTATTCATTTCAGTTTAACCCTTCCACAACCATGATAATAAAATGAATTGCTCAATTATCATAAATATTACCATTTTTTATGATTGGATACCTATTAATGATCAAAATGGTGAAGATAGAGTAATATCATTCATTAAGGAGATTAAACTTATCCAAATAAGAAGATTATATATGAGTGATTGAGTAAGAGTATAAATTTATGAAATGTTAAAATCATTTCTAAAGAATCATAATAAATTTAATAGTATATAATTATTTTTAAAAATTAAATTTATAAATAGTGGAGGTAATTTAAATAGATAGAGAGTAACTATATACTTAATTTGAGGCAATCCATTCTTCTTATAATGAATTCCTTATTAATAAAGGAATTAGGGATCCTTTTATAGAAAAAAGTTAAACCAAAGTGGAAAAAGACTTTAAAATATGTAATTTAGGATGGTATTCAACATGAAATAGAATGAGATAAGTTTCTTTGGAGGGATAGAGGATGAATCATGTCATAGAAGAATTTGAGGGTTGTATGTACAATTTTTTTATTAATGATTTCATCTGGTTTCTTGAAATTATTTTAATAAGAAAGAAACATTGGGTCATCATTTACTTTGATCTGATTGAGTTTTTTCATGCCTTTGGCTCCCACTTTTAATTAATAAAAAGTGATCCTTCAAGTATTTATAAATTTTCATCCATGAATTGTTAAGGATGATCATTTTGACATGAAAATAGTCCGATATTTAAAAAAGATAGTTTTATTTTAAATCTATTATCATTATAAATTTTATACATATTTTTAGCTATTTAATATATTTTACTATATTTTCAATTATTTTATGTCTTCTACTATTCACCCCATTAATTTATTTTTTCACAATAAAAATAAATTGACCATGTTACTAAATTTGAATAACCTAATTGCAAAAATTTAATCCATATTTTCAAATTTAGTGTCTAATTATTATCAAAGAAACTTGTAAATAAAAATAAATAAGATTTTAGAAAAATATTATTTCTTAAATAGAAATACTTTTCTGTGGAATTGATAATTATATATTACATATTACCAATCCACATTTAGTTAAAAAATGTTAAATGTTTACTATACATTAAAATATACTATCTAGTATAATATTTTCATTTATAAGCTTTTATATTTTTTATCACATTTTTAATATAATCATTAGTTTTAATTATTTTCAACAATCACAATTATTTTTAATGGTCATATAAAAATAATATTAAACCTTTTCTTTATTATATATAACCATAAATATTTATTTAATATTCATTAACCCTACTCACTTATTATTCTATCAATATATTTTTTATATATAAAATATTTTTCTTTCTTTTCATATTTAAAAGAGGTAGTGTGATATTCAAGGAAAAATATTTGGATAAATATTTCGTGTTCGTGGTATTTTTATTTTTCTATGGTTTTATTATTGTGTTCAATTTCACAATGAATTTTCATTTTTTTTATTTTTGATACTATATTAATTTTTATTAGGTTGTAATATTTTTTCCAAATGAAATAAAATGTTTTTTATATTTTAGTGTTAGATGTGAAAAACATTATTAAATAAATTCACTAAATAAATACCTGGTTTATTAAATTATACACTTTAACCAAAATATTACACTTTTAATTTAATTACTCAAATGAAAATATATGTTATTGGTTTTAGATTATTAAATCTTCGGGTACCCAATACGATTAATTATAATTAAGATTTATCTATATGATCTTGAATAGGTGAGTGGTTTAATTTTATAGTAATTTACCTCTAGGATCCAAGATTTTTATAGGTTGTTTCTCATAAGAGAAATCATGTTTGTGTTATATAAACATTAAGTTTTTTATATGTGATGAATCAGGTGTGTAATTATTTAAAAGGAATACATGGAACACATAATCCATATAAGAGTGGTTCAATTGTTGTTCTAGTTTGAAATATACTATCCCCACATGATCAAGGATCCTAAAATGGAGAATTTATATAGGGATAAAATTTCAATTCTTAATGAATTTACAAAACCTCTTCTATAGTGATGTTCAAATAAATACTTTGTCACTAACCCTAAACTACTAATATTATCATTAATTATTTTCTAATTTTTTCTATCAACTCTGGGATTCATTAATATGTCACTGAATTATTTGAAACATCATTGACATCTCTTGAGTATAAACTTGTCCCAACATCTTTATTTCTAGGACTTCACCCCAAATTATTAGAAATTTTAACCTTTTCCTATTTATATCCTTATATTGTTTCACTAGAATTCTACAATGGAAACTATTATTGTATAAGAACTAAAAAAATTACATATTTTGAACCCAAACACCTTTGAAATCCATCATTATGGATCATAACATATATTACTAAGTATAAATATTGTTGTCATATTGATCAATAATTTAATGATGGTATGAAGTACTTAATCGTAGATACATATTCAAAACATAATAAATATTTCCCTAAAACAACATGGTAAAACGAAAATCTTGACCAGATATGATTGAAAGTATTACTGTATATAACCTTATAACATCCCGTAAATATATCATATAAAGTGGATGATGTTGTAAATCTTCTTTAATAACAATGAAATTCACTGACTTTATAATTAAATCAACTACAACCAAAATGAAAATATTGACATAATAGGTATTTGGAAGACCTATGATTATGTCAGTGGTGATTTTATTCTATTTATAAATCATAATTGGCAATGGTTACATCATCCACATAATCTTTGGTATTTACCCTTAATTTATTGGATGACCAAGAATCATGTTTTATTGTCCACAATATCATTCTTCATGTTTTCCCAATAGAAATTTCCTTGAAATATAAATACATTTTCATTGATTATAGGATGGATAAATAATTAATAGAGTTTCGAATCATCTAAAAAATCATTTTTCCAATTTTATTATTGATGAGACCCATATTTATTTCATGAATTTTGTAATTACATTATTATCAGGGATGAAATCTTGAATATTTCATACCTTCATTTACAAGTCTATATCATCCTTATATACCTTCTTAATCTTCACATTGTTTTTTGGTTCATTAGTCATTTGGGAATATATAATTTCTACCCTTTACATATGATTTACACCCATATCCTTTTAAGATTTATGCTTATTGGGTCAATTACAATCCTCGTTATGGATAAGGTAAAATTATCCTTTTTTCCTATAACATCAATCCTCTTGTTTTCCCTCCCTAAGTGGTAATGTATTGAATATTCAATTTCTGTGGCGAACTCCAAAAACGTTTCTCCAAAAAAGTTATACTCTTATAAGAATATATACTTTAAGATATTATGATTATATATATATATATACAAACTACACTATTTTATATAGAGCTAATGAAACCCTATATTTAATGAATCAACTATTACTTCTAGATCTAGATCATGAACCATGTATTTTTTTCCTGTTCCTATAATTAATTCATTAAATTTTCACCGCCATGTTATTTTTTATAATAAAACCCCCCAAAACCATTAATTATGCATCACATTATATCATGAATCCTTCACTAAGATAAGTTATTGAGAGTACACGTTAAATGAAAAAACATCCCTTAATATTCATGAAAAATCATTCACATTATCTATATATAGAAACCTATATTCTGTTGTAGTTATCTTGTTTAATGGATTAGATAGTCCTGATAAATTTCCCTTAAATAAATGAAAAAATCTTGTTAATCCATGAAATATATAGATATCTATTATAGTGTCTAATCCAGTCCATTCTTCAAACACTCGTGTATTTGATGTATTTATGGATTTAACCTCTCTTTTGATTACATGACCCAATAATGATACTTTTTTATCCATAATTTACAATTTATAATTTTTTAATGTTTTTTACCTTTTATAAAACTCTTCAGTACAATATTTAAATTATATTCTTATTATTATTTTCCCATGGAATATTTGTGATTATAACCTATAAGACTACAAAAAAAAAACTGATCGAGGAAATATGAAGAAACTATATTAATAAATTCCATGACGATAACATAAGAATTTGAAATTTGAAAAGGAATCCATATGAATTCATAGTGTTCAAAACATATATAAAAGGTTTTCTTAGGAATATACACCATTTTCACTCATTATTTATAATGAATGTATAAATGTTAAATTAGTGGAAAGTATTTATCCCCTTATAGTAAATAAAATATTCCATCAACAATTGTTTAGGATTATTGTTCTTGATTGTGATTTTTTTATGTTCACAATAGTCAATGTGACGTTTCATCGATCCATCCTTCTTTTTAATAAAGTAGACTAGTGAATCCTATGGGGAAGAACATGGTCATATAAACCATTTTTCATATTATTTAGTAACCTTTTTATTTAAAAAACCTAATTAAAAAGTGTATATTATATAAGGACTCTTTCATAAAAGAATTGTGATAATTATGAGTTCAATGAAAAAATAAGCCTCAAATTCTGAGGAATGAACAATGAACTATTTATAAAATATATCAACATATCCATTCAAAAATTAGATATCCTTTATATTAAGATTAGTAATAACCCTTTGAATCAAATATAACTCATTATTAGCTTTTAAAATCTGTAAAAAGGATATAATTTCCATAAAGATATCATACATAACCTTTCACGAATATGTGATCATGATTAGATTTTCGATATGAAGTATTATTTATCTATTTCCACAATTGATACAGGTTCCATGTAGTTAGAGTCAATCCATTCCTAAAATCACATTAAATTAAATTAAAGGGATAACAAAAATATATAGAGAAATACAATTCACATTAACATCTATTAGATAAGAGTTATAAGCTTGAGATGTATGTTGAATATTAAGGGGTTATTATAGCCAATGATATACCCGGGCCACAATATATGATATTAATATAATGTGTATTATATTATACAAGAATCATGTATCAAAATGATATACTATATGCTTCTTCTTTCCCCAATATCAAGGCATGATTAAAAAAATTATATACATCCCTCATGTATGATACTTACCTCCCATACAAATTTCATTATTTATGATCTATTATATTGTTCATTTATGGGTTGATATAGGATTACGATATGATTGGGGATCCAAATGCCAATATTCCACCATTAGGGATAGGAAGATTAGTTTTTATAATTCTGTGATCTTCATCAAAAGTTCTATATCCATGAAATAAGATGGAGGTAGTTTCATTTTATCTACA
This sequence comes from Viscum album, assembly GCA_963277665.1. NCBI lineage: Eukaryota > Viridiplantae > Streptophyta > Magnoliopsida > Santalales > Viscaceae > Viscum > Viscum album. The sequence continues at coordinate 523,084,792 of OY728145.1, forward strand.
CTATAGGGTTCTTCAGTATCTACGAAAATTTATTTTGTTGAAGATAGATGAAATTATTACATGGGATGTTTCCATTTCAAATGATCATTAAATGACCACCATTAAACTCAGTTATTGTATTAGGGAAATATTGATTAAGGAATCAATGTATTAATCTAAGGTTTATTCAAATTATTTTTTTGTAAAGCATTTACAATTTTATATAAATTTTATTATTTGAAAAAAATAATTTGTTTTTATTAGTTATTGTGTTTGATTGAATTATAACATGAAGTAAAATATAGTGAAAAATCTTTGTTTTGATTTTGGTATAGGAGAAGATATTTTATTGCACAAAATATGACTTAATCTACATTTTTTTGAAAACTGATGATCTTAGAAAAATAATATTTCAACTAAATCATTAAATGAAATAGGATAAAAACAACTTGTAATAAGTAGTGATATGAATTGTACCATATGATAAAAAATTATATCATTAAATATCATGTATACATATTTAAAGTCTTTTGTATTTATCATGTTCTATAACTAATAAAATTATTTTTAGTCATTGAATATGATATGGGTTTTTTAGAATTTTATATGATAAATTTACGTATGTTTCATAAATTAATAATGGTAAGGCATGTAAAATGGGATTTTTCATACCTAAATAAAATATAATAATTTAATATACAATTCTATTATTTTTTAAAATCAATGAACTATTTACTAATTTGTACATTACTTTATAATATTCATTATAATGAATTTTTCATGAATTTTGAATATTTTTTATGTTTAATTTATTAGATAAATTACTTCTAATAGATAGTTCCTTGTATTACATGATACATGCAGTATCATATTGTTTAGTTTTCTTCAACCTTAACCTTAGTTTTTTATTAGATTTTTGATAATGATTTTTTTTATTAAATATTGTTATTTTATATTCAGTTTTACATTTATCATGAATTTGATTATCTTTTCAATAAAGTATCCCTGGGTAGAATGACTTTAGGTTGAACATCCCACAAGACTGGTGGCTTATTAATTATTCATAAAAGGTGGGTTTTGTCTACATATGACTTTCGAGTTACACATATAGAGATCATTAATATCATTTAACTCAAAACCTTTACATAAATAGTTCATTGACCTTATAAATGAGATAAATTTGGATGTGTATGAATAATATTTTAATTTCTTTTTAGGTGAGGAACAAAAACATGTGGGTTCTGTAGAGATTTACACATTAATTTGGTGCTAATAATTTATTTTAGTAGATGTAATATAGATTCCAAAACAAAATAAGAATGGATGTAGACAAATGAATAAAATAAGAGATATTACTAAATTGTATCAGAGCAGTGGGTTTTATATTAATGTTATGAAATGTAAACTGGTGACACTTTAAAAAAACCCAATATTAATTATGTAATTCCCCCCAAAGAGGCACAATTGAATACAATAATCATCAAATCAGTTACATTGTGTCATAGATAGTTTCCCATGGATTATCATATTTATGGAATGAATGTAACATGTTATCAAAATGGGATTAGGAAACTGTTAATATAATTTCATTTGGGTAACACTTGTCAGGACTCCCTAATTGGGTAACATTACCATAATAATAGAGTTACGTGAATACATATGATGGGTTTTTATAAGAAGTTATGTTCATAACTATCATAAATCATAACTATTATGAATGGTGAGTTTTTATGAATAAATAACTAGGTGGTTCGAGAAATCCTATATTGGATTCAATACATAGTGAAATATGGGCCATTATTCACTAAATATATATGATATTTGGCATCATAATATTTTAGTGGGAGTATTTTCATTAAAAATACATGGTAAAAATCTATAAAACATGATACTCATAAATATGTAAATCATTATTATAGATTATTTATTTTCATGATAATAATTCTTAGATACCTAATAGGTATGAACTATAAATCAGTTCAAGAAATGTATCTATTTTTAAAAAGTGATCTAAAACAGAATCATTTTCTTCATATGAATATAAATTTCATTGAGATCAATTTCACGAACTCTGACTCATGGGTATTGGATACTGGGTGTGAATCACACATTTGTTATAATAAAAAAGGAATCATAGATATGTGGGAATTTAAAAATAGTAATGTAGATATTTTTTGGAAATAAATAAAGTGTTTCTATAATATATTTTTATAGTTATTACATAAATTTTCCAAATTTGTTAATACTATTATTTTATAACTATTTTTATCTTATTTATATTTTTATATATATTTTTTAAATATGGGGTTTTCACTTATAATTATTGAAATGAGTGATTCAATATATAAAAATGAATTTTTTTATAAAATTGGGAATATGGTAAATGGTTTATATACTATAGATATAATTATTCATACCTATAAAATTGAGAATAAGAATTATACTGTTTATTATAATCCAACATATAATTATAATTTTCATCTTAGATATGGAAGCATTAAACACATACAAATCCTCCATGGATATGGATTACTAGAACTATCAGATTATGAATCCTTTGATACGTGAATATATTTTTTGTTAGGAATTATTACCAAAGAAAATTTTAGTATAAAATGAGAAAGGGCTAGTGGATTATTTTATCTCATATAACGTTTTGTTTTTGGACCAATTATTACACAATAAATTTGTGGTTTTTGGTAGCTAAATTGTTTTCCAATAATCATAGTTAGTATGGTTATGTGTTTCTATAGAGTCACAAGCATAAAAATTTTGAAATGTTCAATGAGTTTTAGAATGAAGTAAAAAAATAAACATTTAAAAAGTATTATGGTTTTTATATCAAAATTGGGTGGTCATTACTTGATCTGAAAATTCACTAATAATCTCAATGTTTTGGTAACTATTCTTTAAATCATTCATTTAGGAACACAATAATGGAATTGTGTGTTTTATTGAAGATATCATACCATGTTGGAGATAGTCCGATCAATTTTGATTTAGTTAGACTTTCTTATTTTATTTTTTATATACGCTATAGAAAATACTTCATTTATGCATAATCACATAATATATAATATAATCATAAATAAACTACATTATATATGATATTGGAATCCTTTTTATTTTTCTTTTATGATTATTTGGGGATGTGAAGCACTTGCATGATGATTTGACTCTGCAAATCATGGGCCCTTGTTTGAAAACATCTTATTTTTTTCTGTATCCTATGAAAACTAAAGGTTATTATATCCATAATCCTACTGAATATAATTTTTTTGTGACAAAAAATAGTGTATTTTTTGGGAAAGATTTTATATTTCAAGGATTCAAAGAGAGTAAAATTAAACTTGGGGAAGTTCAAGACTAACAAATTAAAATTATTCCAAAGATAGTGGTTATTCGGTTCCAAAAAGTATTATACAAGAGTAATTGACACAACATACAAAATAAACTAAATGGTTTGGAAGAATACATCAATAGACTAAGGGTTTTTTATTTGTTTTAGTAAAGTATTATAAAATAATGTTCTTAAATTATTAACCTTCTATTAATCGAGAGGCCATCAATTTTTTTTGAATTTGAGAAATGGGTAAAATACATGAAATATGCGATAAAATCCATGTTTTCTAACCATGTTTTGAACTAGGTGGATACACATAAATTGGTGATACCCTTATGGTTAAAGTGATTTCTTATAAAAAAACCTGTATGTTAGAGTTTCTATCTATGAATCACACATGGTAGAAAAGGGTAATAATAAAATTCAAGGTATTGACTATGAAGAAACATTATAAAAAATAGTATTGATAAATTCCATTTAGATATTACTTATCATAACATAATGTTTTGATTATGAGTTATATCAAATGGATTCGAAAACTACTTTCCATATTTTTAATTTATTAGGTTGTTTATAAGATTTATCCCAATGGTTTTCATGTTCTATTTTTTGATAATGTTTAAAAGTTACAATGATGTATATATATATTGAAGAAAACATCTAAGAGTAGTAATATTTAAATTGATGTTGTGATCAAAGAGTTTTGTTTCATAAAAATTGTAAATGAATATTTTTTATATTATAGGATTAGTGGTTGTGTTGTAGTTTTTATAATATTATATATGGATGAATGATTACTTATAGAAAATTAATTACAAAATTTAAATATGGAAAAGATGTTGTTCAATAAATTATTCTCATTGAAGGAAATAGATGGAAAAACCTACATACTAGGTATTAAGATCTATAAATATATATATAATGTGTTTCATGGTAATTATCTAGATACAAATATTTTTTATGTTCTAAATATGATAAAATATTGATAACATAAAAGGTTAATTTTCTAGTGTTACATGGTATTGATATTATGAAGATTCATTATTCTTATAAGGTGTTAAAAAGGATGGAACTAATTCACAATGCATCCACCATAGGCTCTATCATGTCTTCAATATTAGTTACTCAACCTGATGGTACCTATTCTTTTTTCATAACCCATATATACCAATGTAATTTTAGTGAGAGTCATTGGATTTAGGTTAGGAACATCCTTAGGCAATTAAGAAGGACTTAAGATATGTTCTTAGTCTTTAGAGGAGAGTATTAAATCAATTTAAAAGGCCATAATGACACCTGTTTCAAATATCATAGTGATGATATGACACATGATATATGAATATTTTTTCAATAATGGTTATACTATCAATTAAAAGAGTTCAAAATAAGGTACAACCAGGATGCGTAAATCATTTCAAGAGATGATGCAAAGGAAGCCATTTGGATCAAGAAGTTAATCTACATAATTGAGGTGGCTCCTAACATCAAGGGTGAAATCAATATAAACTATGAAAAAATGGATCTATAAATGAGGATAAGAAACCATATTCTTAGGAAATAAGAAAACACATCATTTAAAAATGACATCTCATAAGATATATCATTTAGAGGGCCAATGTTATGATTCTTTGGGTGTCTAAAGATGATAGTGAATCTAATACACTAATTAAACCATTAAAATAGTAAAATATTGAGGGTCATGTTGAGTCTCTTTGTACATGATACATAATTTTTTTATGAAATGGTTTTATAAAGTATTTGGATTTTATAATAAAATTAATTATTCATTTATCATTAATTCAGGTGATTTGTGATTTACATTTCATTGATTGTAATATACTGATATCCCCACAATGTATGAAGTTGAATTGTCCCAAATAGATGATCATCATAATGAATTATAGCTTGTGATGACATGTTATGATTATCATGTGTAGGGAACTCATGAGAAGATAATTGGAGCTTTATTATTAGTACAAACCCACTAATGTATATCCCATTGGCTATCATAATTTTATCGATAAACTTATTAATGTGTTCTTATCAAAATTCATTTTTTAATTGAGGATGATGAGATACAAAGCCTGAAAATATTAACACATTGATATAATTCATATTAAATCTAGGAGGACTATAAAATATGGGGATTGGTTTGGTATATTATTGATTATTAATTCTTGTTGGAATATATCCAAGATGGGATTTTTCCACTCATATGGTATGAAAATAATTTTAGACCATGATTTAATTTGGAAGTGGAAATGAATGTCCAAGTTTAGTAGTGTCACATTTTATAGGTTAATCTATTCAAATTAGGGGCATGTGATGTGCTCATCCACTAGATGAATAAAAAGCTATATATTCATTGAACAGGTAAACATTTTGCAGAGAATTAATAAAGTATGAGATATCCTATACTAGTTTGTCATTGTTCAAGTCTTGTGGAAACATGTTATCATGGTAAAATATGTTATAGAGGTAAGAATAAAAGTTATATAATAAATATTATGGTGGATATGTTTATATGTTTTATGAGTGTATTTGATGGATATCACACTAGACCTATTAGTAACAAGAGTAGCCAAAAAAAATTTCAAGATTATACTATTTTCTATTCATCTATGAAATATTGATTTCTTATTTGTATTCAATTAAACTCTTTTCCATAGGGTCACAGATCTAGTTCATTGTATAATTGTTATGTTTTGGATAAATTATTTTTTAAAAATTAAGGATGTTTGATAAATAGTATCCATAAGGAGTTTCAGATATATTTAAAAAGAGTTTTAATGTTTTTTATAAAGTTATCATAGGATTTTAGTGATAATGGGATATTATATGATATACACATAAAATATGTGTATATAATAACCCATGATATATCTAGTTTATATGATATGTGTAAGAACCTAGATCTTCTTCTCAAATATGTTTTCCTCTTTATGGTTTTTTTGAGAAAAACAAGAATTTCGGGAAATTTCTTAAGTACACACCATGTACTTTATGAGTACATTTCGTGTACTCAGTTACCGCAGGTAGCCGTGTGTTGTCCGTGTAACTGTCAAGCACACGACCGTGTGTGGTGACTTAGAGACCGCCTAATGCATGGGCCGATAAGGGAAAGTACATGTCGTGTACTTCTAATGTAAATGTCGTGTACCTTTTTTTCTTCATTAAATAGACTGGGGTCATGGATGATAGAAAGAATGCTCTCTTTCTCAACCTATCTCGTATAGAAGAGACTATATGGCCACAAAACTTATCCAATCCCCTAATTGAGCATCCTTTCTCCGATTCGACCATAGTCTATTGCGTTGGGATCACCTCAATAAGCTCTTCCTTCTTCTAAAGCTTCATTTCCTGATTCCTCTTCTTTCTCAAGTTATCTCCAGTTGAATGTTTAAGATGTTTTTGTAGATCTATGGTGTTCTATGGTGATTCAAGGCTTAAAAATCACTTATAAAAATCCTAGAACACCGAGGTAGGTTATTTTGCCTTTTTGTATATAGTCTTTGAATTATATGTCCAAAATTGCCCAATACCCTTGTTCAGGGTATTGTGTGTTTACGAATTTAACCCTATTATTTGCCTTATATGCCTTGTTTGTTTGGATAGAGGTTATTTGTTGTGAATAGGGTTAATGTTTCCATGCTTTGGATATTTTACCCATGTTTTCCTGTTTATGACCATTTGGTCTTACATAGCCTATTTGGATGCTTGCCTTCCATTCCTAGTGATTATATGATAGTGTGTTATTATATTATCTGAAATACTATGATATGATATAGTTACTTATCCAAGTAGTTATTGAAGTTTACTTTTGTTTTTGAGTATCGTTTGTGCACAATTTCATTACACAGGGATATTGAAACCTGGTGTAGTGAGACCATAGGGGAAATTACCATTGTGGGATTTCCCAAAGTGTCAATTATATTTATCTTGCTGTGAGACCATAGGGGGATTGGCATTGAGTTCTCCCTCAGAATGTCTATAGTTATGTTATAAGACCACAAAAGGAATTTACATTGAGTGCTTCCTCATAGTGTTTGTAGATTACCAATAAAAGACAATAGGGGCAATTGACGGTGAGTGCTTCTTCAGAGAGTCTATGAACAATCTTGGACAAGAGGGGTTAGTCTGTGAGTACTTCCTAAATGGTTCCCTTCTTATGATTAGCTACTTACTTGATATCTGATAATTGAATGCATTTCAAACTATAGGATGGTTAACTTTTGAGTATTTCCTTGTTTACTGCTTCATTTTGATTTTAGCCTGCCATATATATTCCCTGACTGTTAGGCATAAATCTTTGGGTGTTTGCCTAATGGGATTCATCTCCCACCATGTTTGGGTCATGCTTTTGGGACTAAATAGATTATATTGTTTCATGTCCAGATAAGGGAAAGCGCCCTTCTACTTCAGATACTTGATTACTTTGGAGTTGGAGAGCATGGGACCAAGCTAAGGATAGAGATGTTGATGAGTTGTTTACTATTTTCTTTTGTTGTTTTTTCTTCTTGTATTTCAACATTTTGACGTTTTTGGTTGCTTTCCTAGACATATTTATCATGAATCATTATTTATGTGCTCCAGCTGCTTATTACTTTCAGTCGTCCTCTGTTTACTATAGTATGACATTATTACTGATTTCTTTATTGTTATTTGTTTCTCTTTCACTGTGTTACTCTACCAATAAGGGAAAACATTTTCCACTCTCACACTAGAGGCCCTCACTGCTAGTCATCAACATCTGGAGTTAGTAGAAATGTGCTTGAGGACATATGACCAATCGGGTATGGGGCGCCTCTGGGCGGAGTCCGGAACCAGGAAGTTACAAAGTGGTATCATAGGGTTTTTCATCTTCTTGACTTACTGTATTGAACCCATAGCCAGGGATAGGATGGAATTGGTATTTGGTAATAAAATGTTCACGAGAGTAGCTAACTCGTGTATAGGGAAAAGCCAATTTACGATGTTATTGAAATTATTCTGGTCTTGCAATTATTATAGTTGATTGGATTTCACAATTTGGGTTATTCACCTATTTTGTGTTGTTATTGTTGATGTTATTGATGTTATATTTCTATTAAAACCTGATGAAATAAGTGTATTCCATCTCTTGCATCAAATAGGAACTTGCTATAAATCACATGTCATGAATTCTTACTATTCCATTTAGGGTGCATTATCAATTGCATGTTCTTGTAATAGATGTTGTACAAGATATTCATGTTATTGTGATACATTCCTTGACAGAATGCCTGCTTTTGATAGTGTATCAGATTGTGAATGTTTTGGTTGAATGAACGCCAATCCTTGGTTCTAGAGGTGTTATGGGCCCTCACAAACCAGAATTTTGTTGATCATTGCATGGTTATCCTTGTTTATGACATGTATAAGATGCCAAAATTTGATTTTCTGGGAGTATGGGCCCTTATAGATCGGAATATGGCACATTATGGTGCATCTCAATGTTTTACTAGGCTCTGAAGTAGTACTTGAGGCGTACTGTCTAGAAAACCCAGAATACACACCATGTAATGATGAATTCAGGACATGTGTTCTTCTATTCAGGAAGTAAATGTTTTTCTTAAGTACATTCAATGTACTGTATGTACACACCATGTAGTCGCCAATCATGTCTTAGGCTGTGTGTGTGGGGACATGGGGTTTGGAATATTTGGTAAGAAACATTGTGTACCAGATGTACAAGCTGTGGTGTAGAACCGTGTATCAAGTCATGTCACTTATAACATTGTTCAGATAAAGCTTCCCAGTACATTTCTTATTCTTCTAGAAAATTATGTGTAGTGTGCACCGTGTATCCAACCCTGTCACTAATAACACGGTTTAGTGATGCTCATCTACTACTCACTGTGTCCGGCACTAACAGGCTGTGTAGTCTCGTTCTAGGAGGACTGTTTGGCTTAACCGTGTTAAAGAACTCGGGATGGGAAGGAGGATTCAAGTACAACTGGGTTTTAGGACAACACACCATGTGTATGGGGTGATACATGACCTGGGTTTGGCAAAATTACATGCCCATGTGAAGGATTAAGGGAACATGTTGTGCAGTCATTATACATGTTGTGTATCCATGTTTTGGAAAACTTGAATACTTTATTTCTCTTGATCCCTTATTACACTTCTATGTTTCAGCCACTATTAATCTTGATCTTAGGTGTGCGCTTGACCTTTCAGATTCATTCCACCAAGATGTTCTCTGGTTGTACGCCAGTTGCAGGGCAGCAATCAGACACCAGACATGGCTGTTCAGGGACTACCAGTAGATCCTCTAGTAGTTCCAGTCTTGGCACCAGCAGTCATTCTGGACACAGGTGTTGAGGAAAAGTTCTAAGAGGGATTAATGAGGTTCATGCTGACCTTCTGAGGAGTATCACCCCCTGTACAATTTATGGATGAATTAACATGGGTTGTTCAGCAGAAACATCCTCCCACCTTCTTAGGGGATGGAAGACCCCAGGAGGCAGAGTCATGGCTAGAAGCCATGATGACAATTTTCAAGCATCCGGAGACACCTCCGTAGAAGAGGGTCAATCTCTCTACATATATGCTTTTGGATTCCACCAAGAGTCGGTGGGTTGGGATCTCACAGTTGGGACTCCAATAGGATATGGCATGGGAAGATTTTCATCTTACCTTCTATGATTAATTCTATCCAAATACATTTAGGGCCAATCAAGTTTGAGATTTGATCAGTTTAAAGTAGGGTAATCTCTCTGTTAAGGATTACTATTCTCGCTTCACCTAGCTACAACGTTTTACTCCCTTTCTGGGGGGAGATGGGTTGTTCTTGGAATGGAAGTTTGAGTTTGGTCTCATACAAGACATTCAGGCTTAGGTGAATATCTTTAGTTTGACTTCGATATCTTCTATAGTCAACCATGCACTGATCATAGAGCGTAACCTGAGGGATTCTGGAGCTATGAGCCTGGGTGGTTCAGCATCCAAAGTTAGTGCTTCACTAGTTGATACCAGGAAGTGCCTACACATAGAGATCCGATTAGACAGGATGCACCTCCAGATAGTCAGGTGGTATGATAAAATAGTGGGAAGGTCAGACATATGAGGTCACATTGACCGAGAGACCCAGTGGAGTGCCTATCTTGTGACAAGATGGGTCATCTTCCGAGATTCTATCAGATATTCTCACCAGTAGCTGGTGACAAGTGTTATTATTTGACTCCCCATTTCGGAGTAGCACCATGATTACTCCTTAGTATTGGAACTGGAGTTCTTCCGGCCATTTATACAGAGATGGAGGTTGTGGTGGAGGTATCCGGTCACCAGGATTTCAGCAACAACTGGGTGGATCAGCTCAGGGTGTTCAGGCAGGGTCGCAGGGCCGCATTACAGGTCCAAATTTTGTAGTAGAGCAGACCCAGCAAGTGCAGGATCCCAAACTCTCTACAGTTCGAGGTACGACCCTAGTTTCCCCAGTTTTAGCTTATTCCATTTTCGATACTGGGGCTTCCCATATCTTTATATTTATTGCTATTGTGGAGAGCCTTGGGCTCTGTATCCTTATTTCTACTGATATCTTAATGCTACGAACACCGTTGGGGACAAGAATGGATAGTGTACGTCAGTGCATGGAGTTCCCTCTTGAGGTTGTTGGGAGTCACTTCTTTTGGGACCTCTATGTCTTAAAGATGATGGGATATGATTTCATTCTCAGAATGGACAGGTTAGTTCCCTTCCAGACAGTTGTCGATTTCTATCACTATAGAGTGACTTTCACATCACCAAGGGGCAGATCATTTCATCATAAGGGCGGATGGGATATCTAGGAGAGCAGAGGAGGACCCGAGCATCATGGGGTGGGAGGAGTTACAGAACAGATTTCTAGTCTATATATAGATGAGCTGGGGACTTCACAAATGGACTTTTCCCCTATGGTGGATCAATTCAAGGACTTCATTCCAGAAGGCTTTTCAATTTTCCTCTGAATCGAGAGGAGAAATATTCTATTGATCTTGTTCCAGGAGTGGCACTGGTGTCCATTCCTCCTTATAGGATGGCTACACCAGAGTTGTTGGAGATCAAGAAGCAGTTAGAGGAGTTGTAGGCAAAGGGTTTTATCCAACCCAATACTTCTCCTTGGGGTCAGCCTATACTGTTTGTGAAGAAGGTAGACGGTAGTATCCGACATAGTGTGGATTATCAGAAGCTGAACCAGTTGATGGTCAAGAGATGATATCCCTTACCAAGGATTGAGGATATATTTTATCAAATACAAGGAACCTAGGTTTTCTCAAATATTGACTTGAGGTCCGATTATTATCAGTTTCATGTTAGACCATGTGACATAACTCTTACCACCTTCCAAAGCAGGTATGGTCTATACGAATATGTGGTTATGTCATTCTGTATGACAAACGCTCCTGCAATCTTTATGTCACTGATGAACTGAGTTTTCTATCCATATATAGATTCTTTTGTGGAGGTTTTTGTGGACGATATCTTGGTGTACTCTCACACTCGACATGACCATGCTACCCATCTTTAGATCATCTTGAGTACACTAAGAGAGAATCATCTATATTCTAAGATCTCAAAATCACACTTTTTGATGGACCATATCCACTTATTAGGCCATGTTATCCCAAATACAAGAGTATCAGTAGACCCATAGAAAGTGAGATTTGTAGTTTCCTAGGGGCAGACGAAGAACATTTTAGAGGTACATAGTTTTCTATATTTGTCTGGATACAACATGAGTTTCAAACAAGAATTATCACACTTCGCAACGCCACTGACAGGCCAGACTAAGAAGGGTGATAAGTACTTGTGGACAGATTCTTGTGATTCAGACTTCAATAAACTAAAATTGATGTCGACTTCGGAACTGGTACTAGTTTTTCAAAGATCTGAGAAAGTTCTATACTATGTGCTGTGATTATTTAGGTATGGGGTTGGGAGTTGTGCTTATGCATGAAGAAAACGTCGTTGCATACGGGTTTCAGTAGTTGATACCACATGATAGAAATTACCCAACACACGATCTTGAGTTGGATGTTATTGTTCATGCCTTACATTGTTGGAGACATTATCTGATGGGAGTGAATTTTTTGGTTTTCATAGAACAAAAAAGTCTAAAATATATCTCCACTCAGTGTGACTTGAATTTGAGATAGCGAAGGTGGGTTGAGTACCTTCAGTATTTTGACTTTGAGCTTGCCTATACACCTAGGAATAAAAATGCGGTGGCTGATGCACTGAGTAGGAGGACTAAAATACAAACAGTTCTGGAGGCCATTAATGAGTGGACGCTTAGGGCTCTATTATCTGAGAAGCATTTGGAGGTGCATGAAAGGCAGGGGCAGATGTTTCTTTCTTCTGTATCTTTTACCTCTACTCTTCTTGATCATGTGTGAATGAGACAGTTATCAGATTCTGAAAGCCTAGTCTTACAAGAATGTGTGTTAGGAGAGGACCCTATTTCTGGATGGTCCGTAGGCGATGTTGAGATATTGCATTTTCATGGGTGTGTACGGGTGTCAGAAAAAATATGTGAGAAGCTGATGCAGGACTTTAATTCCACAGTTTGGGCAGTTCAACCTAGTGTCACCAAGATGTATCGTGATATACACCGTCAGTATTGGTGGCCATGTATGAAGAGTGATGTTTCTGGTTTCATGATGAGGTGTTCCACCTATCAGCAGGTGAAGGTGGAGCATCAGCAACCAGTATGGATTTTGCAGCAGTTACCCATTATCGAGTGGAAGTGGAATGATGTCGCGAATGATTTCATGATAGTTATTCTGAGGTGACCTCGAGGGAATGATGTTGTTTAGGTTTTCGTTGATAAACTCACGAAGGTTTCTCACTTCATTCCGATCAAGGATACTTTCAGTGTCGATGCACTGGGATGGTTGAACATCTATGAGATAGTACATCTACAGGGAGTTCCACACTCTATTATTTCAGATTGGGATGAACATTTTAATTATTGAGTATGGCGGGGATTGAAAAAGGCCTTGGGTACACAGGTACTTCTGAGTACAACTTACCACCCCTAGACAGATGGAATATCTGATTGTACGATTCAGGTGCTTGAGGAAATGCTTCGTGCATGCATACTGGATTTTGGAGGTTCTTGGGAGAATCGAAAACCTCTTGTGGAGTTTTCCTACAACAATAGTTTTCAAGAAACTAATCAGATGGAACATTATGAGGAATTATATGGTAGGTTATGCCAATCACTATTATGTTGGCTGAAGTAGGAGAGGCAGCTATATTGGGACCTCGTCTTGTCTAGGAGACCATAGAGCAGATAGAGTTGATTCATAATAGGATTGTTACTACACAGTATCGATAGAAGTCTTATTCTGATCAGTGGAGATAAACTCTAGAGTTCAAGGTTAGGGGTCAGGTTTTCTTCTTTGTCACACTGAGGTTAGGGCACAAAAGGATTAAGATATAGGGTAAGCATTCTACGAGGTACGTCGGGTTGTTTGAGGTTTTGCAGAGAGTTGGGATGGTTGCCTATCGGTTGCAGTTACCTCAGAGGTACCGAGAAATGCATGATGTCTTCCATGTTTCACAGTTCTGACGTTACTTCTCAAACATGTCTCATGTTTTTTAAGCTGAGGAGGTTGCGTTAGAGGTGGACTCCTCGTTCAAGGAGAATCCTATCCAAAATTTTGATCACAATATGAATCTTCCTTGTGGCTGCTCTATTCCTCTTGTACGAGTGCTATGGAAGCATGAATCATAGTGGTGGGATATGTTTGAGGATTTTTCTTCTATTCAATCTTTATACGGAAATTTTGGGAAAACTTTCTATAAGGGGGGATGTTTGAAAGAACCCAGATATTCTTCTCAGGTATGTTTTCATTTTTCTGGTCTTTTTTTGAAAAAGTGGAAATTTCGGAAATTTCTTAAGTTCTGGCTGTGTACTTATGATACACACCTTGTACTTGGCTACAGCAGGTAGCCATGTGCTAGTAATGTAACTGTCGATCACACGACCGTGCGTGGTGACCTGCAGATCTCCTAATGCAAGGGCCGGTAAGGACAAGTACATTCCATGTACTTCGAAAGTTCACACTGTGTACTTTTTTTATTAAATAGACCAGGGTCATTTCGGACGGACATAACACTCTCATTCCAAACCTTTCTCATCTAGGAGAGACCATACGACCATGAAACATCTCTGAGCCCCCAATCGGGCATCCGTCCTCCAATTCGACCGTCGTCAATTGCATTCAGATTGCCTCAGTATGCTCCTCCTTCTTCAAGATCATCATTTCCTGATTCTTCCTCTTTATCAAGTTATCTCTAGTTTATCATTTTAGACATTTTTATAGATCTATAGTGTTCTTGGGTGATTTAAGGAATGAGGTTCACTTATAACGATCCTACAACAACACGGTAGGTGTTTTGTGACTTTCTGTAGATATTCATTAAGTTATATGTGCAAAAGTGCCCAATACCCTTGTTTAGGGTCTTGCGTGTTTATAGATTTTGTAATGCCCCGACCCCAGTTACCCAGAGTCGGTGCATTATTGTGTAACATTGGCATGATCACAAAAGATCAAGTCTTGAAAAACCGATTAGTTTAGTATCCTTGAAAAAACTAGATAAATTCATAAATGTTACATTATATAGTAAAGTGAAAAACTAAAATAACATAGTCTACATTTTCCACAATCATATCCGCTTCTGACTATCCTTGCAGGTCATTCCTAAAATACTTCTTCACATCCTGGAAAAATTAAAACATTGAAAGGGGTGAGATCAGATGCTCAGTAAGGATAACAATATAGCGGAAGCTTTCATTAATAAACATAAACATTTAAGGCAATGTATAACTAAACAGAAGCCTTTTAAACATGAACTTCAACATAATATGGCATTTAATTATTCACATGGATATTCTATTGGTCGAATAATCACATGAAATATCAATAACCACTTTCATAATGATGGACTGCATAATTCCAGACTATCATAACCACGCAGCCAAGGCCTCGTGCCTAGACTACAAATAATATTTTTTCAAGGCCTCATGCCATGACACTAGTTTGCCTCATGAGACCTGCCAATGCATTGAGGAGCTATAGCGGGCTCCACCCGTCACTTATTAAGTCCAATGCATTCCTTGTATGAATAGTTTTAAACATATCATAAACCACAACATAATCGTATCACATAAAACATGCATAAAGGAAACATAAAATTTCCACATTTCAACCACAAGATATCAATACAACACATTGATATAATAAAAACACTTTCAAAACCATTTTCAATACCAATATAAATTAAAATTAAAACTTTGTATTTATTTTTCATTTATAAAATGTTATGGCTTGTAGAGGAAGATGAAATTCAAATAATGGTCACGGCTGTGGAGAAGTCGTTGTCGCCACATACGTACGGCAAAAAAATATTCCCTTTTGTCGTTTAGTAAAATACTTTGTATAAAAAAGATTCCTTTTGAATAAATGTAAAAGTCAAAGGGGTTTATACACCATATAAAAGAAATTTTCTTATAAAACAAAATATGCCTCAATGAATGGAGATTGAGGCGAGGTCCTTTACAAAGATCATTTTTTTAATAAAATAGATCTATTATGTGTATTCACTATAATTACACATAAAGAAAGTATAAATACCAGATATGAAATAATAATATCATGACATAATTTGAAAGTAGGAGATTAACCCAAAGAACGGAAATTGGGATAAGAAGTTCCCTTACCTCATGTCCGACTTCACACGACCGTTATTTAATCTCCTGAATAATAAACTATAGTTAATCTATACTAGCTTAAGAACCTTTTTCAAGTTCATTATACCTTTTATATCACTTATTACAATGTTACGAAAATTATGTAGTCATTTATGTTAATAACGGTCATTTTGTCGATCTTTGGTACTCGAGTAAAAAATAAACTTCTTATAATTACAAGTTGTTCATGTGGTAAAATATCCATTATATCCAGAATTATTTTCCTGATGTAGATATCATGTATATTATATATATCCTTTATATACATTCATTTATAATATTACATAATATTTATTGGTAAGAAATGAAATGCACAGTTCATGGAGACGGTAAGCCGTACGTACGCATGAACGCTACTTTCATTTATATTTCATATTTAATGGAATGAAATCATAATGATATAAAGTTATATTATAATTATAGTATAATATCATATATAATATCATTTACTCCATCCTTTATACATCCCACATATGGCATTAACGATTCAAATCACTTTGAGGGGCGGTAGTCCGCACTTCCTAAAATGAAAATATTGCGTTTACCCATAATGAAAACCATAAAGGTATTCCATAAATGAAAAATAAATAAGCTTAAGTAAAACATAAACATATTATATATCATATATAAATATACTGACATCTTAATGGTCACCTTTGAAGGTGTTATAATAGTGTTGAACAATCATCGTTTCATGAGGCAGAAATTCGCCATCCACGTAAACAATATGTTCTTTAACCATTAGATGTAGGTGTGTGTAAGTGTAGCTCGAATCCTTCTTATAAAAACATCCAAGTATATTGATGATATTTGTGTTGTTACAAAATAAAGTAATAAAAAGATTTTAGGGGGTTGGAGAAGCAAAATAAAACAAAAGAACACAAGAGAAGACATTACCTTAAAATCGGGTAACTCTTTTTGATTTGAGCCAAAGGCTTCCTTGGGAAGACTTCTGCCCAAAGTGAGGCTTCTAGGAGTAAGATAAGGAATTTGGGAGAGTGTTTGGGTAGAGGTTGGTCGAGCCAAATGGCTTGTAAGGTGTGAATAAGGTGGTTGTGGTGGGGGCCTTTTATAGGAGGAGAGGAGGGGCACTCTTGGAAAGTAATGAAATATTACATTATTATGAAGTGCTTTTCAAATTTCGAAGGTACCAAAATTATATATTTCTAGTATTAGGTGATAATGTTTCTAAATAAACCCATCCAATAGGTTTTTGACAAGTTTACGTCTTAGATTTCATATTATCTTTTCATTTTATTTAAATCGTTAAATTAATGAGGTAATCGCTGCATCATCATGGTGTCATAAAAGATTTAATTAATTAAATGTCTGAAAATTATAAAAAAATAACCATGATGTAGGAAATAATTTTATCTTTCCAATTAATATTTATAGTAAAAATTGTAAATCATATAACCCCATGTAATAATTGTTTTAGTAAAACAACACATGTTTGTGACAATTTTATTTTTACTTTAAATAAAAAGTTATTATTGTCATTTTCTTACCTAAGTCGATCCATGGGGTCCCCAAGTTGACCCATGGATTGTTCTGGTCGTCCATGACTCAACCAATAAGGGTAGGACAAGTGTAAGGGTACTTTTATATTTTTATAATATCATTTTTACCTTACATTTCACTAATTACCTTTAATCGCGATTAATTAAACATAAAAGTTACTATTCACCAAAAAATTATTTTAATCCCATTGAACCAAATTTAACTTCCTAATGACAACCATGTATGTCAGATTTTTGAAAATCAAATCGCAGAAGAGGTAATGTTTCATTTAAACGAAAATCAGTTTTTTAACTACCACTTAGTGGTTTCACTATTCATCAAAACTTGATGTTTTTCAGAACAATGCCAAAATTTCACCCTAAGCTATAAATGATATTCCGAATTCAAAAATGATGTCTTTTTTACAAAATTTCAAACATATAATTTTCATTAATTAATTTTATAATTAATTCTCATTGTCACAACAAATAGCATGTTTTTAAGAAACAATATATATCAAAAGATTGACAATTGTTTATGTCTAATTTCAAAGTGAAATTAATTATAATGAACACCATTGGAAGAAATGGTAAAAATATATTCTAATTACACTTTAAAAACACTAAATAGTATAATTTATCACTATAAATTATTTTGATTAAAAAAGTTGTTTTTAAGTATTTTTCACTATTCATAAAAAATTGGAAGTTCTCAGAAAAATTCCAAAAATTCAACATGGGCTAATTTCGATATTCTGAATCCAAAAATGAAGTCTATTTTGAAATATAAAATATATATATTTTCAAAAAGTGTGTATTAATATTCATAATGGCAATTTTGATTGGTCATGGTGTGTTAGAATCTTGATCTTGCGTACAATGCAAGCTATTGCATTATTGAAAGAGAAACGTATCGTGGAAGATCGAGGTGTTACATTCTCCCCTCCTTCAATAAATTGCATCCTCTCAATTTGAAATTTTTCTTTGAAAATAAAAGGTTGAAAATAGAAAATACCTTTGTGGGAAACCCACATCGGAAATAAGGTTAATAAAATTTAGCCTTAATAAGAGGAAAGGGAAATGAAAAAGTCACCACCAAATTATGATCTTGATAAGGAGAACATTGGTGGAAATTAGAGGCATATAATTGGAGGGAAAACGTAATTATTTGTATGGAGTTATTGAGGTCATAAATCACAAACAAGTGTAAAATTGAGGGCCTCAAAGCCTTCAATCTTTGTTTGATTTAAAATATTATCAGTTCAACAAGACATAAGGTATTAGGATAAAACATTCTTTGTTTTAATATCCCTTTAATAAAGTTTGAGAATTAATTTATCCATAGAATAAGAGATAGGTATATATATTTATGCTTGACAAGTAGAGTATCAACATTCAACTAATTTCTACCACAAACTCATCTTTCACTCAAAAAGATAATAGAACTCAAAAAATATTATATTTATCCTAATCGTACAAGGTTGAAAATATTCACACATACCATTTAGATTAGGAAAACTATTTTGTAATAACCAGGGACTTCCTGTAGGCTAGTGGTAGGTAATAAAGGCATGTCGCACTATGGTTGTGGGTTCGATTCCTACAACTTTGTCCGACACGATGGGTTATCCCCCAACCTACAGGTTGTCCATTTTCCTAAAACTATAGTATTATAATATTCAAAAAAATAATATTCAGAAATGTTTTAACCGTAAACAATACTATCCGAGGATCAACATAATCTATTCCAACCTTTAAAGTTATCCAAAATACTTTTGTTTAACTCACAGTCCAAATTTTATAAGGAAGGTAATCTTAATGAAGATCCTTTTTTCCGTGTAACAACATGTGAACACCTTTATCACGTATTCTTTTAAAACACTTTAACATCCTAAATTACCATAAATCCTTATTGATTACATTCATGATCCCTTATTCCTTATATAATACTAGATATAATCCTTCTATCCAAAAAATTTATACAAATCATTAATTAGTTTCAAGGAAGTTAATAATATCCAATATAATTTATCCAAATCAATCATGTATTATTCCAAAATCACTATCTCGGTATTAGAACCATATTATGGTTTATCTTTCTCTCAACCATATATTTTCCAAAAATTTAACCTGCTGTGGAGTCACTTTTCTTGGTTCCACACAATCTCAAGTCCTTGATGAAATAGTACTGCAGTACAATCCTTATATACTCCATAAATATTATAACCAGTACATCATTGATACAACAATCAAATGAAAAAATTATTTAATAACAAGATAATAACTCTAATCATTCCTCCTCATCTGTGGTAGTATCATAACTTGATTATTATCCAATAACATCATTTGGGGCATATTCTAATGATTTGGACATTTGTTTGTGTAGTGTCCCCACTCCTTGCAGATAAAGCATTGTACATTTGAAACCTTTTTATTACCCTTGCAGTCATGCACTTGGTGTCCTTTTTCTCCACACTTATAACAAACTCACATTCCCTTTAGGCAAGTTCCAAGGTGTTTCTTCCCACAGTTATCAAATATTCGAAATTTCTTCTTTTCCCACATCCCTTTATCCATCATTCTCTCTTCCATCATTTTCTTCTCTTGCTTCGCTTCAAAGCCATAGGACTCAGAGAATTATTTACTTATCTTATTAAAAATTGATACTATTTATTCATATGTTGAGAACACATGGGAGAATATTTACCTTCTAATTGTTGGACTAATACCATGAAAGATATGATCCTTCTTACTCTTTAGATCATACATATTATTGGAGTTCACATTCCTTCTACTGGGCGCCATTTCTATACATTGGCATAAACTATGTTAGTTTATGAATTGCAATGAATAATTCCAAACTTGTAAAATACTTAACATAAATTGAATGGTTTATGGATGTTATCCATAATCATAAAAATGTTTTCTTTGAGGAATTATATACTCATAAACCCTTCATAATGGTTTGTAAAAAATGAGAATTATCCTACGCATATCCCCCAGGAGTGTCGTAACCAAGAGTGCAGCAAGGCCCATTGTCGTGCACCAGTTCCCATTCGAGTCTAGCTCAAAGCGGTGTTTTTGGGTTTTACCCCAAGGTACATCTGTGCCAGAGCCGCCTCTAGCTGCTCGTATCCAGATAGGGATGTATTTCTCAAAAAACTCAAAAAATCTCTATAATACAAAAATTTTAGGAAGTTAGTCTATACTAATCCTTAAAGTCTATATTAGGGCTATGTACTCTAATCAGAGTTTATCTAAATCTAGCTTCCAAGGATAATACTAAACTGCCTCTGTTACCAACTGTAACACCCCAACCCCAGTTACCCAGAGTCAGTGCATTATTGCGTAACATTGGCATGATCACAAAAGATCAAGTCTCGAAAGACCGATTAGTTTAGTAGCCTTGGAAACTCAAGATACATTCATAAATGTTAAATTATATCATAAAGTGAAAAACTAAAATAACAAAGTCTCCATTTTCCACTCTCATATCCCCTTAATACTATCCCTACAGGTCATTCCTAAAATACTTCTTCACATCCTAGAAAAATTAAAACATGGAAAGGGGTGAGCTCAGATGCTCAGTAAGGATAACAATATAGCGGAAGCTTTCATAAATAAACATAAAAATTTAACACAATGTATAACTAAACAAAATCCTTTTAAACATGAACTTCAACATAATATGGAAAAAGTAAAATGAAATGATTCCATTTACTTATTCACATGGATATTCTACTGGTCGAATAATCACATAGAATATCAATAACCACTTTCATAATGATGGAATACATTATGTCAGACTATCATAACCACGTAGCCAAGGCCTCGTTCCAAGACTACAAATAAGATTTTGTCAAGGCCTCATGCCAAGACACTAGTTTGTCTCATGAGACCTGCAGTTTCATCGAGGAGCTATAGCGGGCTCCACCCGTCACTTATTAAGTCCAATGCATTCCTCATATGAATAGTTTTAAACGTATCATAAACCATAACATAATCGTATCACATAAAACATGCATAAAGGAAACATAAAATTTCCACATTTCAATCAAAAGATATCAATACAACACATTGATATAATAAAAACACTTTCAAAAACATTTTCAATACCAAAATAAAACAAAATTAAAACATTGTATTTTTTTCATTTAAAAAAAGTTATGGCTTGTAGAGGAAGCTGAAATTCAAATAATGGTCACGGTGGTGGAGAATTCATTGTTGCCGCATATGTACGACAACAAAACATTCCCTTTTGTCGTTTAGTAAAATGATTCATATAAAAAAGATTCCTTTTGAATAAATGTAAAATTCAAAGGGGTTTATACACCATATAAAAGAAATTTGTGTATAAAACAAAATATGCCTTAAAGAATGGAGATTGAGACGAGGTCCTTTACAAAGATAATTTTTTTAAATAAAATAGATCTATTATGTGTATTCACTGTATGTAGACATAAAGAAAGTATAAATACATGATATTACCTAATAATATCATGAAATAATTTGAAAGTAGGAGATTAACCCAAAGAACGAAAATTGGGTTAAGAAGTTCCCTTACCTCGTCTCCGACTTCACTCGACCGTTCATTAATCTCCTGAATAATAAAATATAGCTAATCTCTACTTTCTTAAGAACCTTTTTCAAGTTCATTATCCCTTTTATATCACTTATTACAATGTTACAAAAATTATGTAGTCATTTATGTTAATAATGGTCGTTTTTTCGATCTTTGGTACTCCAGTCAAAAATAAACTTCTTATAATTACAAGTTGCTCTTGTGGTAAAATATCCATTATATCCAGAATTATATTCATGATTTTTATATCATTTATATTATATATATCCATTATATACATTCATTTATAATATTACATAACATTTATAGGTAAGAAATGAAATCTACCGTTCATGGAGATGGTAAGCCGTACGTACGCACGAACACTACTTTCATTTATATTTCGTATTTAATGGAATTAAATAATAATTATATAAAGTTATATTATAATTAAAGTATAATATCATATATAATATCATTTTATCCATCCTTTATACATCCCACATATGGCATTAACGATTCAAATCACTTTTAGGGGGCGGTAGTCCGCACTTCCTAAAATGAAAATATCATGTTTACCCATAATGGAAACCATAAAGGTATTCCATAAAATAAAAATAAAGAAGCTTAAGTAAAACATAAACATATTATATATCATATATAAATATAGTTACATCTTAATGGTCACCTTTTAAGGTGTTATAATAGTGTTGAACAATCATCGTTTCGTGAGGCAGAAATTCGCCATCCACGAAAACTTTATGTTCTTTAACTATTAGATGTAGGTGTATGTAAGTGTAGCTCGAATAATTCCTTTAATAACATCCAATTATATTGAGGATACTGTTTTTGTTACAAAATAAAGTAATAAAAAGATTTTAGGGGGTTGGAGAAGAAAAATAAAACAAAAGAACACAAGAGAAGACATTACCTTAAAATCGGGTAACTCTTCTTGATTTGAGCCAAAGGCTTCCTTGGGAAGACTTCTGCCCAAAGTGAGGCTTCTAGGAGTAAGAAAGGGAAGTTGGAAGAGTATTTGGGCGGAGTTGTGCCTAGCCAAATGGATTGTAAGGTGTGAATAAGTTGGTTGTGGTGGGGGCCTTTTATAAGAGGAGAGGAGGGGCACTCTTGAAAAGTAATGAAATGTTACATTATTATGAAGTTCTTTTCGAATTGAAAAGGTCAAAAAATTATATATTTCTAGGAATAGGTGATAAGAGTTCTAAATATACCAATACAATAAGTTTTTTACATGTTTATGTCTTATATTTTATGTTATCTTTTCATTTTATTTAAATCGTTAAATTAATGAGGTAATCGCTGCATCATCATGGTATCATAAAAACTTTAATTTATTTAATATCTAAAAACTATAAAAAAATAACCATGATGTAGGAAATAATTTTATATTTCCAATGAATATTTAAAGTAATAATGTAACTTATATAACCTCATGTAGTAATTGTTTTAGTAAAAAAACACATGGTTGTGATAATTTTATTTTTACTTTAAATAAAAAGTTATTATTGTCATTTTATTACACAAGTGGCTCCATGGGGTCCCAAGATGACCCATGTATTTTCTTGGTCGTCCATGAATCTTCCAATAAGGGTAGGACAAGTGTAATGGTATTTTCATATTTTTATAATATCATTTTTACCTTAAATTTCACTAATTACCTTTAATCGCGATTAATTAAACATAAAACTTACTATTCAACAATACATTATTTTAATCCCATTGAACCAAATTTTACTTCCTAATGAAAACCATGTATGTCATATTTTTGAAAATAAAATCACAGAAGTGGTAATGTTTCATTTAAATGAAAAATCAATTTTTTAACTACCACTTAGAGGTTTCACTGTTTATCAAGAATTGAAGTTTTTCAGAACAATGCCAAAATTTCACCCTAAGCTATAATTGATATTCCGAATTAAAAAATGATGTATATTTTAAAAAATTACAAACATAAAAGTTGCATTAATTAATTTTATAATTAATTCCTGATGTCACAATAAATAGCATGTTTTTAAGAAATAATATATATCAAAAGATTGACAATTGTTTATGTCCAATTTCAAAGTGAAATTAATTATAATGACCACCATTGGAAAAAAATGGTAAAAATATATTATAATTACAATTTAAAACCACTCAATATTATAATTTATCACTATAAATTATTTTGATTAAAAAAGTTGTTTTTAAGTATTTTTCACTATTCATAAAAAATTGGAAGTTCTCAGAAAAATACCAAAAATTCAACATGGGCTAATTTTGATATTCTGAATCCAAAAATGAAGTCCATTTTGAAATATAAAATATATATAATTTCAAAAGGTGGTATTACTATTCATAATGTCTATTTTAACTGGTCGCGGTGTGTTAGAATCTCAAACTAGCGTACAATGCAAGCTATTGCATTATTGAAAGAGAAGCGTATCGTGGAAGATCGGGGTGTTACAGATTTAACCCTATTATTTTCCTGTTAGGACTTGTTTGTTTGTATAGAGGTTATTTTTTGTGAATAAGGTTAAATTTTCTATGCTTTGGATGTTTTTCCCATGTATTTTTATTTATGACCTTTTGGTCTTTCTTAGCCTGTTAGGCTAATTTCATTCCATTCATAATGCTGATAGGATAGAGTGATATTATATTATCTAACATTCTATGATATGTTGTTGTTGTTTAGCCAAGTAGTTATTGAGTTTTACATTGGCTGATGATTATATTTTGTGCATGATTTTTTTACACGGGGCTGCGGGAACCTGGTGTAGTGAGACCATAAGGGAAATTGACATTGAGGGATTTCCCAGAGTGTTTGTTATATTTATCATGCTATGAGACCATAGGGGTGATTGAAATTGAATGCTCCCTCAGGGTGTCTATAGTTATGTTATGAGACCACATAAGGAATTGACGTTGAGTACTACCTCAGAGTGTATATAGTTTAATGCTAAAAGACTATAGGGGGAATTGACAGTGAGTGCTTCCTCAGAGAGTCTTTGAACACACTTGACTATAGGGGGAATTGATATCGAGTGCTTCCTCATAGATTCATCGATATATCTTTCCATTAATTTTTAACAAGAGAGGTTAGACTGTGAGTACTTCCCAGAGGGTTCCCTACTTATTATTAGCAACTTAATTGATATCTGATAATTTAATGCATTTGAAATAGAAGGATGGTTCAGTTTTGGGTACTTCCTTTTTTAATACTTAATTTTTATTTTAGCCTACCATATATGTTCCCTGACTGTTAGGCATAGATATTTGGGTGTTTACCTACTGGGATTCATCTCACACGCTATTCAGGTCATGATTTTGGGCCCAAAAAGATTATAATTTTGATGGTCTAGATAAGGGAAATCTCCCTTCTACTTCAGGTACTTGACTGCTTTGGAGCTGGAGAGCATCAGACCGAGCTGAGTCGTGCGATGCTAAGGATTTGTTTACTGTTTTCTTTCATACTTTGGTTTAGTACTGTATTTCATCATTGTGACATGTTTGGATGCTTTCCTTGACATATGTATCCTGCATCATTATTAATGTGCTCGAGCTGCATATTACTTTCAGTCTTCCGCTGTTTACTATTGTATTCCATTTTTACCGCTTTTTTATTGTTATCTACTTCTCTTCCATTGTGTTAATCTACCAATGGGGGAATAGTTTCCCCATTATCACACCAAAGGCCCTCCCTACTAGTCTCCATCCTCTAGCATTAGGGGTAATGTGCTTGAGGCCATGTGACCAACCTGGTAAGTGGGGCCTCTGGGCAGCTTCTGGAACTGCGATGTTACAATATGAAATTTATATTGTCATGACCTACCTTCTCCACGATGGGGGGATGGACAAAAAAGTGCCACTCCCTTCCTTCCTCAAGTTGAAGGAGGGATAATGACCCTCTATTCCTGCCTTCGATAGGCCCTAGAGTGACGACAAGCACCAAGGGTATAGAATCTCACATAATATGGAAGGTATTAACCTTTTTATAGAACATGATCATGATATATGATGGAAAATCCTAATCAACTCCCAATACAAAAAGTAAAAGAATGTCCAAAATCCATTCCCACATGCATGATCAAAAGTAAGGATAATTAAAAGTACAATAAAAGTACCAAAATAAGTACCAAAATAAAAGGTGTCTAAGAAGAAACAAAAACAAATCCCAACACCCAAGCTAGTAATATCCATCACGGTCCTCATAGTCCTCCTAGAAACTTCAACACAATTTTATATATGTTGTGTGTGTATAAAAGTATACCTATTATGTTGAGATTAGACACCCATGCACAAGTGAGGGAACATACTAATGTACCTATGAAAAAATAGAAGAACCTAATATAACATACAAAGTAATACGGACCATCCAAGCCTCACCAAGGTACACTCACCCAATAACACAAGTCGAGTAATGTAATAGTATAACCACATCGATATTTGGGTACCCCACACCACTTTCCCACTGGTTAGCTTTTCATTCCTAATGGATAATGTCTTGACGGAAACAAACTTCCCATACACCTTCCCACTGTCACATCCAGCGTGCACACACTTGAGTCTCAAAGCACACCCTATCCAGCCCACAAACACTTGGTCCACAAAAACCTCCCAACTCGCACGAGGACACCAGGGACTCATCCCAACTACACTTGAGAAAACATACATGTCCCAAAAACACCTTGGACTCTATTCTTCAAAAAACCCTCACCCAAAATATCTTGGAATATGGTAAGACTTCAAACCTTATAGCCTTCCCTGATACGCTTGAGTGGTAAGAACTCAGAAGAGGGTGATAGGAAGAAAGTTAGAAACCAACCATCCATCCTCCCACTAGGATGTTGGGAATGATACCCTCCCCCGTGAAATGGAGGCCTTCAGCACATAGTGATCAACAATGGTTGGGTGCATATAGAAATCACAAGGAAATACAATTTATATGTGTATAGGTAAGAAAACACTGAGACCAAACTAAAGGTTCCAAAAAAACAAACAAAAAAGCCTAGTAGTACAAATTTTATTGCTACCCATATATTCATAACCACACAAAAATCACCACCAAAGAATAAACCAAAAAATTTTCCATTTAACATCTTTCCATTTATTAATTAACTTACTCAATTTAATTTATTCCTGAACTTCCAAAAAACTAGAAACCATAACCATACAAAAATGACAAGAAAACCCAAACTGCAGTCCCACTGCACAATAACACAAAACCAAATTTACTATCCCACTACGCAAACCACCATTATTCCAAGACACATGTTCATCCACTTCTAACAATCATTCTTCAAAATTATTCACCACAAACCTTCTCTCATAGCCCAGCTCTACAACCCCACTACCTAACAATTCCCAGATGCATCCCTACTGTTTACAAGCTCATAAACACACCATAGTCCCATTGCCCAATTCCATTTGATGGCCTTACCACAAACAAAGGTATTTAAACTTCATACAATTCCATATATTTCGTAGTCAATCAATCAATCTATTAGACTGAGAATCCAACTCATCACCTATACCACCCCAGGCACAAAGCCCCCAATAACTACCGTTAACCACATCCCTGTTGTATACTCATACCACATCCTTCCCACCGAGCCCACTCCTCTTCCAATCCATTTACCCACAACCGTTCTCCAAACAGAATCACCACACAAATCTCACATGGTTAAAAAAATCCAAAGAACACATCACTCAGACACACCTATCAACATGATGTTTACATGTTAAGATTTAACCATCATAGGTTCCTTAATTTTACAAAATTATAACCAGGGTGATCACACAAAATGCTTGATGTTGGGGAATTCATTTATTTTACCAAGTAAACAGGATTGAAAAGATTTTGTGTTACAATAATCTATTCAAGCATCTCAAAAGAACAAAAAATTATTATTATTCATGTGAAGAACCAAATGACCATGATTTTCAGAAGTAAAATATCAATGTCAACCATAATATAATCGAATATAAAAAACAAAACTAGAAATCAACATCAAACCTATTCTACCCATTATTTTATTTACTCATGTTATCTTTTGATCAAGTTCAGTTGTTATATTTTTCATGATTCTAAGAAAATTTTTTAGATGTTTCTCACAAGGATTCTTTAGAATAGCCACCCTCTATGATTCACAATTAAAGAGAACCAAAATAAATCCATACGTGGATGATCAACGGTTTGATGTTCCTCCTTGCGCCAAAAATAGGCATATCACGAGATGTAGGGACGAACTCCAAGGAAAAATGAGCAGGAGGGGATCTATAATAGGTGCAAAACTTATATAGGGAAGAAGGATCTAGGTACACTAAGGAGAAACAAAAAACATATAAGGAATGGAAGATCCCTACATTGAAGTGTAAAATCCTATTTTATAAGAAGAATGTTATTAAGAGACATCAATCATGGGATTAGGATTATGGCCACATGGTTTGACTACCTCAAAT
This sequence comes from Viscum album, assembly GCA_963277665.1. Lineage (NCBI taxonomy): Eukaryota > Viridiplantae > Streptophyta > Magnoliopsida > Santalales > Viscaceae > Viscum > Viscum album. The sequence goes on from OY728145.1 coordinate 523,113,396, forward strand.
TTCTCGAGATTTTTGGATATTTAAATATATAATTAATTAACTTTGAAACTACATTTAAAATTCTTGATGAAGGCTTTAAATTTGGTTTACGTAAAATAAAATGTCAGAGGGGCGGAACTGGAAAATTGGGAAAAACTGTGAAACCACTAATGAGTCCTCGATTGGTGTGTCACCGATGGGTGAGCCACAGATGCAGAGCCACTGATAGGAGATCCACTGATGAAACCCACTAAACCATCGACCTACTGATGCCCAAAATCAATGATTCCTCGAAAAAATGATGCCCTTAACCACCAATGCCTCAACCTACTGTTGCCCAGACTCACCGACGCCTCGACCTACAGATGTCATGACTCACCGACACCTTGACCTACTGATGCCCTGAATGACTGACACTATGCCATACTGACGCCCTGAGTCAACCACACCTTGACTGACCCATACCCTGAATCACTGATGCAGACACCCCTCGCTCATCGATCCATTAACATGCTGATTCACTAACATGATGACGCACTGAAAAGCTGATGAAAAAATGATAAATTTAGAAAACTCTGGATTTATGCAACCAGTAGCTCCCAAATCACCTTACACCTTAGATTTTCAAAAAGTAAGGTATAGGGGGAAATCCATGTTATTTCATCAGATACCTCTCAAAATATTATCATCCTCATGAATTTCAAAACTAACCCAGAAGAGAAGAGGTTCTGAACAACAATCCCTTAAGATAACTCTCTAGAGGAACCCACATTGTCTTATTATAAAGTAGGATTGAAACACTCCATATCCTAGAACACCTCCTTATCATCAATATCTTGAACAACTACAGAAACACAACTTCTCCACTTCCTCATGTAACCACATAAACACTAAAAGTCACAATGTACAGACACAAGGAACACATAGCTCCTTCTTCCATTTCAATATTCTATCCACTTTGGGTGGCACTGTCTCACCTAAATGGGTTTAATCACATCCAAATTAATGAGTCTTGATTAGGTATCATGCTATATATTCTTCATAGTCTAGACTTCACACAAATCAGGGAACAAGGAAACAACTTATCATACAACAAGCAATGCGAAAAATTTCATCGTAAGCAATGTTTAATTAAAATCACAAGAGAAACTCAGAATTGATCTGGGTAATGGGTATGCATCTATTCCACCCATTACAAAGTAATATCCTTGAAGCTACTCTGCCTCTATAATACATGATCCAAAGGAATGGTCCATCCACACATCGCCTTCTCCTCATGTTCCTCGATTCCTATTAGTCGCTCTACAAACATCACTTTGTCCTCGATATCCAACTATCCCCACTGAAGAATGTGAGAGTCATCATGTATATTTTGATGGATCTGAGATACATGGAAGATGTAATGGATCCTCTATAACCATGGTGAAAATGCTAGAACATATACCACATAGACAAATCATCATATAACCTCGAAAGGTTCGATGAACGTATGAGAAATCTGGATTCCTCTGACAAACCTCCACTTTCCACGTCGAGGGGATACCTTTAAAAACATATGGTCCCCAACCTCAAAATCCAAATGAATCCTCCTATGATCAACATATTATTTATTCTGGTCCTAAGAGGCCTTCTTCCTCTCATTCACAAGTTGAACCCTTTCTATTGTGCTCTATACTACCTCTAGTACAAGAAGAGTTGCTTCCCCTACCTATGTCCGATACACAGGTGAATGAAGCAGACTTCTATACAAGTCTATGAATGGTGAAATTACAATAGTAGAGTGATAGATATTATTTTTATAAAAATCTACTAGGGGAATGTTCTATACCCACGATCCTCCAAATTCCAAGACGCATGCCCACAACATATCCTCTAACGTCTAGATGGTCCTTTATGTATGCCCATCCATTTGTGGGTGGAAGTAGTGCTAAGGAATAACTCAGTGATGAAATCATGTTGGAATCCCCTCAAAACTCATGAGGTAAACCATGTGCCTTGATCCGAGATGATGGATCTAGGGACTCTATGTAGCTTCACCACTTCAACTTTGACTACCTATGCTATGGATTCCACTATTCCCGACTCCTTGATCACCAAGAAGTGAGACGACTTCATCAACTAGTCCACTACTACCCAAAAGGCATCACATCCTCCCTATGATACGAGTAAAAATGTTATGAAATCCATCGAGATTTCATCCCACATCCACTTGGGAAGATCAAAGGGATGAAACAGTACATTGGGAACAAGGTGCTTGACCAATACTTATGGACACACTAGGCATATTTCCACAAACTCCATAGCTGCCCTCTTCACCCCATGCCACCAAAACTATTCTTGTAGACCTCGGTACATCATAGAGACTCATGGATCCACTTCCAGAGGTGATCTATGTAACTCATGGAAAACACCCTCACATATATCCCCAGAAACTAATTGCTTCCCACAAAAAAACGTCTGATTCCGATTATCCTCTGACCATCCTTCTGAAGCATCAACCTGGATAACGTGATCATGAATTACCTTAGTCTCTAAGTCTCCCCACTGAGACACTTCTACCCATCACACTAAAGAAGAATGCATTGTCATCTGAGAAATATAGCCTCTTCCTCTTTCCTCCCCAACATGTAGACGCAATGAATCCAACTCTTCCATTACCTTCCATTCATTTCTATACTCTCAAAATTCCTCCTTATGTGACTTCCTGATGAATTAATCAACCACCACATTCCCCATCTCTGGGGTATAAGAGATTTCAAAGTCATAATCCAGGAGGAATTCCCTCCACCTTCACTACTTCAAGTTTAGGTCTCATTGGGAAAGGATATACCTCATGATTTTGTGATATTTGAAGACCATAAATCACTCTATGATGACGTAAGGCCTCCACAAATTTAGCTCAAACATGACGGCATAAATCTCAAGATCATGGGTGGTGTAGTTACTTTTTTAAGGATGTAACTACCTAGATGCACAAGAGATTAATCCTCACTGTTCCATCATCACAAATCCCAAGACTATGCTAGAAGCATTACAAAATACCTCGAACATCACCCCATCCTCTGTTATCCAGGGCAGTGGGGAACAGACCATCTTCCCCTTTACATAGCTGGAAGCTTCTTAACACTGCTCACTCCACATTAAGACCTTCTCTTTTTTGGTCAAATCTATCAGTGGGGTTGTAACACGAGATAAGTCGGGTATAAACCTCTGGTAATAGCCCTACAGAACCATGAAGTTATGACCCTCCGCCACATTCTTGGGTGCTGCCCAAGAAACAAATACATCGACCTTTGAAGGTTATACTACTATCCCTTGCTTAGATAGCACATGTCCAATGATGTCCAACTGTAACATACAGATATTGAACTTGGACAAATTTCTATAGAGTTGGTGGTTTTACAGGACCTCTATGATATTCCTCAGATTCTAGGTGTGTTCTTCATTCGACCTTGAGTATATTAGAATATCACTAGGGAAAACATTGACAAACCATTACAGTTTCTTAGAGAAAATAGTGTTTATGATCACCATAAACACGATTGGTTCATTCGTTACACTAAAGGGCATGAACACAAAATATAAGGGTCCATAGTTGCACTTAAAAGAATTTTTTAGGATGTCACACTCCTTTACCCTCGACTGGTGACATCTAGAATATAGATCAATATTAGATAAACAACCTTCCCCAATTAATAGGTCAAAAAGACAATGGGTTCTTGTATGTATTAAAGGTTCCTGACTATCACCTGATTCAGTATCTGGTAGCTTTTAAACAATCTCAAACCACTATCTTCCTTCTTAGAAAAAAAGACTGGGGAATCCCCCCCCAATGAAACATTTGGATGGATGAAACCTATATACATTAGGTCTAAAACATGAATATCAAACTCTCGCAACTGAAGAAGATGCAATCATATAGGGATCCATCGAAATCGAAATGTCACCAGGTTGAAATTTTATTCCAAACTCAACGTCACTTTGAAAGGGAGGATTTAAAACCTCTTTAGGGAAGACATCCAATAACTCACTAACAACCTCTAAAACATCCATCATCTTTGTATCTTCTGACCCCACTGTTATCTCGGCTAACAAAGAAAGAATAGGATCGAAATGTTGGATTCCCTCCTGCAAACTCCACTCGCCAACGAAAGATACGTGTTGGCCTTCCACATCTAAGAACCTGACTCTTCTTCGAAAGCAGTCGATAATAGAGTTCACAAAAAGCAACTATTAAATACCTTATATGACATCATATGGGTGCATATATAGCAGAATAATATCCCCACTAGATTGATGCGGCTCAACATCAATAAACTTACTCGACAAATGTCAAACAGACTGGTCTAAACTCTAACTGGCATACACAACACTAGGGGTATGAGAAGTGTCTCTATGTCTAGTCCCATAGCATGGGATAGACTGGGTGTAACCAAGGTGTTCTAGGATCCTAAATCAAACAAATCACATGAAATAGTACTAAATGGACTAATCATACCTCTAACAACATTTGGCCCAGTAGGAACTGCTACTACTATAGAATGTAACTGCCCAAAACCAAATCCTTTACCTCTTGACTATTGAACGACTCCCCAATGATTCCCTAGTCATGGTCCCTGAGGATCACCCTGAGTTCAGCTTCCCCAAAACCTCTCTACCCTCGGTGGAGCGGGAGCTCACATCCCCTACTGCTGGAAATGACAGACTAGAAATGGTTGCTACTAAGGTGGGCTCTGAACCTTCCCACCCTCACTATACATTGCTTAGAATGGGCACTAGTTCCGAAATTTCCTATGAGATCCATAGACAAATCCCCTAGTTCCGTGGACAATTAGGGAAGGGAGAGGATTAGGAGATCAGAACTGGAACTACTAAGGACGATTCACCATTGGCCAAAACCTAGAACGCTTTGAGACTGGAGACTTGTTTCTAAAATCATTCCCTTTTAAAAACCTCTGTTGAATCCCCTCTCAAGTCACACCTCCCAAAGATTTCATCCTTTCCACTACCTCAGCCTTCTTATTAATCCTTACGTTCATCATTAGAGTGAAAAGAGAAACAACATAATGAAGATATGTTCAGAGTGCCTCCTCTAAGAGGCTCTTGCGGGACTCCTCATTCGGGAAGAGTTCTATTAAAAAATGATGTATATCCTTGAAATTTACCTCTGGTTACCTCACCGAGAAACTCCCATACTAGAGGGAGAGTAGCTCCTGCCTCTTCTAAACCTTCATCGTGGAAGAAAGAAATTCTTCCCGGAACTCCGTTTTAATGTTATCCCACAAGACCTTGGTTTCCTTTCTCTATATGAGGTAATATGTCCACCATTGATGCAATTCTCCTTTTACCAGGATCACTACCAGAAGAACACAATACTCTTTTAGATCCTAGATCAAGATGAAAGTGATCACCAACTCTTCGATCCAACCTTACTTCTCTATGCCTGAGATGCATGACTCATACTTTCTAAGAGTCTACTGCTGGAAGGCATGAAGCGTCTTCTGCCACTGGTTATCTTCCTTATCTCGATCAGCCCTATTTTAATCCACCTAGAAAACTATTAATTTTCAACCACTCATATCACATGAGAGCGATGTTTGGGTTCCATAACTGAAAAAGTAAACAAGGAACTCCTAAACACGAGTAGTGTTAAAAATTTCATTAAATTTTTGTTTTAACTCTTCATTTATTTTAAATTCTGAAAACACCGAAGACGCACAATAACACCAGTCATTATTATGCATGTACATTTTCTAGGTTCTCTACCCAGTAATTGGGATAGCCTTAGTTGGTCATTCTATAAGTCAAGAGTCTTTGCATTGGATCTCAAGGGGCCCTAAAATCCCATGTCCTATCCAGTCTTCCATGACCTATCTCACACACCTTGATTTCCTAACACTATTTACCTACCATCCAATGAAATACTCATTGTGCCTAACTCTGAACTCCAACCTATCTCTCAAGCTCCCACAACCTCAGCTCTAATACCATTTTTTCATAACCCACCTTCTCCAATATGAGGGAAGGGACTGGAATGTGCCAAGCGCTTCCTTCCTCAAGATGAATGAGGGATAATGACCATGAGTCCCACCTTCGATAGGCCTCAGAGTCTTAAATAGAACCAATTGTATAGAATCACACATTTTATAGAAATAATTACACTTTTTAATGAATTTTATTGGGAGATATGATGGTAAATCCCAAGCAACTCTAAATAAAAAATGTAAAAGTGTGGCCAAAATCCATTCCCACATGAATGTTAAAAATTAAGGTTGATTCAATGTATAATATAAGTACCAAAAAAAGAACCAAAAAAAGGAGACTATGTAGAAAGAGAAACTAATCGTGATGTATGAGCTAGTAAAGTCCAGCATGGTCCTCAAAGTCCTTCTGGAAGCCTGAAAATAGTTTTATATACGTATGGTGAGTATATTAGTATACATAGTAGGAACACCGAATCCACCTATGTAACAGTTAGGGAATATAATAATGTACCTATGGTAAAATAGTAGAACCAAAAACAAACTACAAAGGAATAATAACCATCCTAGCCTCACTAAGTCACACTCACCAAATAACACAATTTATGTAATGTAATAGTATAACCACATCGATATTTGGGTACCCTAAACCACTTTACCACTAGTTAGATGCTCATTTATAATAGATATAATATTGATACTACCACTGTCCCCATATGCAGTCCCACTAACACAACCTTCCAATAAAAACCTGGGCTTGAAACCACAGACAATCCCACCCGTAGACACAAGGTCCACAAAAACCACACCACTTTCCTGAAGACACCTGGTCCTCATCCTAAAGACACTTGAAAGAAAACCCATCCCACAAACACTTAGGAATATAATATATAAAAAAACCTCACCAGAAGAATCTTGTACTATGGTAAGCCTCAATCCATTATAGCCTACCTAGATATGCTCGAGCGGTAAGAACCCAGAAGTGTGTGTGAGGAATAAAGTCAGAAAGCATCCATCCATCCTTCCACTAGGATGTTAGGAAAGTCACCCTCCCCCATGAAATGGAGGTGTTCAAAACATAGTTCCCAACAAGGGTGGGTGCATATATAAATCACAATGAACTGTAATTTGTATGTGTATATGTAAGAAAACACACATCCCAACCTATGGGTTTCAAACAACCAAACAAACAAGCCCACCCATACCACTTTTGTTGTTACCCATATATGAAAAACCACTCAATAGTCACTACCAAAGCATAACCCGACCCCATTTTCATTTAACCACTTTCCATTTATTAAATGGGGGACTCACATTAATTTATTCCAGCACTACCGTGCAACTACCAACCTCAACCATACCAAAAAAAAGCAAAACCAAATTGCCTTCCCACTATAAAACAATAGAAAACCATACTTTCAGTCCCACTACAAAAACTCCCGATATTCCTAGACACATGTCTAGTCGATTCTATCAATCATTCTTCGAAATTATTCTACAATAACCATCCCTCACAACAAATATCTATATCCCATGTGCGTAAAAATTATAAGATGCAGTCCCACTGCATAAAGCCTCAGAACCACACTACAGTCCTACTTCCCTACTTTGTTCGATGAACTTGACACAAACAAAGGCAGTCCAGCAACCTACAAGTCCATCCATTCTACAATAAATCAATAAATATCTCAAACTGAGAAGCCAAATCACCACCTGTACTACCACACAAAGAGATATGATAGTAAATACCATTTACCACAACCCCATTTTACAATCATACCACACCCTTGTCATAGAGACCAATCCTCTTCCCAACCTTGTACCCTCAACTGTGATCCCAACAGCAACACCACACAACTCACCCAAGGTTACACAACTCCACCAAACAAAGCACTCATCCAAACCTAACAATAAGATGTGTATGTGTTCAGATTTAACCAGTAGAGGTTCTGTGATTCTGTATAATTATAACTGGGGTGATCACACAATAGGCTTGATCATAGGGAAATCATTTATTTAACCACGTATACATGATTAAGCAGATTTCGTGTTACAATATTTTTTTTCAAGAGTCTCAATAGAACAAAACATTTTTGATGTGCAAGAAATGACCAGAAACAACTATATTTTTTAGAAGTAATATATCAATGTCAACCGGAATAGAATTAAAGGTCAAAAATAGAACAAGAGATTAACATCAAACCACTTTCTACACGTTATTTTATTTCCCTGTGTTATCTTTTGATCATATTATGTCCTTATCTATTTCTTGTTTCTAATAATTGTTTTTATCTTTTCCTCAGAAGGATTAATTGGAATACCCACCCCTCATGATGCACAATTTAAGAGAAGAAAAATAAATACATACTTGGATGATGAAAGGATTGAGGTTCCTTCTTGCTCCAGGAACAGGGGTCGAATGAGAAGTAGGGAATAACTCCAATGAAAACTGATCAGGGAGTGCTCTGGCACACATTCACGACATGTCTAGAATAAAAGTATCTATAAACACCAAAAAGAAATGGAAAACACAAAAGGAATGGAAGATATTGAATTTGTAGAGACAGATACTATTTTTTAGGATGTACGATTTTAAAAGACATTAATTGTTGGAATGTGATCATAGCCACATAGTTTGATTATCCCAAATCATCTGAGATGTTAGAATATTTAAAGATATAATTAATTCCCTTCTAAAATCCATTAAATATTCTCCTGCAAGCTTTTCAGCATGGTTTACATCAAATAAAATGTATGAGGGAAGGAAATAGAAAACTGGGAAAAAACTATGAAAACCGCAGATGATCACCCATTGGGTGATTCACCGATGGGTGAGCCACCTATGGGTGAGACACCAATGTAGAAAAACTAGAGAAAATATCATTATATTTTCAATTTTTGACAATTAAAATAGTTCACAATATATTTATAAATATATCTTTTCATTTCATCCCACTAGAAATTCCTTCGAAGGTCTCTATACATCTTAGTACTGTTAAGATGAACTAAATATGGAGAAGTATGAGATTCCCTGTAACACCCCAGGTAAATAAAGAATATGACATTTTTATATTTATCCATATTTGGGAATAAAATATTAATATTACTTTAAAGGGTATGCTATGCTCGATGGCGTACCCAACACACAACAACTAGTTTCTTGGGAATCTTACGTTGAACTCTAATAATAAAATAATATTATTTTAAATAGTAGTTAACGCCTAGCCATTGTAATGGCAGGAATGAACAGAACTAACCAAAAAATGATTATATATGTTTTTCAAATATTTTTTTCTCTTTACAATAAATGTTATAGGATTAAAAATGGAAATGAATCCAATTTTGAGTGTAAACATTCCAATATTCATTAAAAGGTCGATTAACCGCCTTTTGATGGAGAACCTCTTTTAAATCCAATTTTTGACAATATTATGTGATATATATGACAAAATAAAATTCTTCTTTAGAATCGGGACATCAAAATTTACTTTGTGTAAATTTTTGGTATTTTTCCAAAAAAGATCAATTTTTAATGAATAGTGAAAAATGTTGTATTTTAATTCAAAACCTCTTTTAATATAATTTATTTATATGATTATATTATCATTTGAATTGTCTTTAAAGTGAAATTATAATATATATTTACCATTTAATACAATAGTGGTTGTTGGAATTAATTTCACTTTGAAATCAGACATAAACTAGTGTCAATCTTTTGATACATTTTGTTTCATAAAAACACAGTATTTGTTTTGACAGCGGAAATTAATTAATAAATTAATTGCTGCAACTTATATGTTTTGAATTTTGTAAAAAAGAAATCATTTTTGAATTAAGAATATCAAATATATCTTAGGGTGAACTTTTGGTAATTTTCTGAAAAACATCAATTTTTGATGAATAGTGAAACCACAAAGTGGTACTTATAAAAACTGATTTTCTGTTTAAATGAAATTTTTCCATCTTTGTGTTTTGAAATTGAAAAATCCGACATACATGGTTGTCATTAAGAAGTAAAATTTGGTTCAATGGGATTAAAATAATTTTTTGTTGAATAGTAACTTATTAAGTTTTAAATCGCGATTAGAGGTAATTAGTGTAGTTTAAGGTAAGAATAATGTTTTAATAAAATGAAATGACCTAGACACATGTCCTACCCTCATTGGATGTGTCATGGCCGACCATGAAAATCCATGGGACAACTTTGGGACCCCATGGAGCACTTTAGTTGGAAAATGACATAAATATCTTTTTATTTAATGTTAAAGTAAAAATGACACAAACATGAGATGTTTAACTAAAACAATTTTTAGATGGGGTTATACAAGTCAGATTATTGACTATAAATAGTCATTGGAAATCTAAAAATATTTCCTACATCATAATATTTTTTTATAATTTTTAGACATTAAATAAATTAAATTATTTATGACATCATGATGATGCAGTGATGACCTCATTATTTAACGATTTAAATAAAATGGAAAGATAATGTAACATCTAAGACCTACACAAGTCCAAAACCTATTGGATGGGTGGATTTCGAACCCTTATCACCTTATCCTCGAAACACATCAATGTGGGACCATTAAAATCCTAATCTCATTCTAAAATAAAGTAACATTTTTTTGCTTTCCAAGAGTGCCCCTCCTCTCCTCTTATAAAAGGCCCCCACCTCTACCTCCTTACCCACACTTCCAATGCCTTTGACTCGGCCAACCCCTGCTCATTTTGCCTCTCCAAATCCCTAACCTACTACTAGAAGCCTCACTATGGGCATAATTCTTCCCAAGGAATACTTTGAGCTAAAATCAAAGAAAGTTACACGATTTAATGGAGATTAAAGAACGATCGAGTCAAGTCGGACCCGAGGTAAGGGATCTAACCTCCCTATTTATTTTTAAGTACTCTCATTTATGTCATTTCTTTTAAGCCCATATTTATTATGTTTTGGGATGTTCGTTTATATTCCTCATACATTACTTTTTATGTTCATATTATGGGAGACCATATTTGATCTCATAAATCCATTTTTGGAAGTTTTAGGTGGCGTCGTTAGGCTGTCGGGTTTTCGTAATGGATTTTTCATCTCACATATATTCCCGTGACATTTATGCTACGTTTGCCACTATTTCCTTTTATTGGTGTATGTAATTACCATTATTATACACTTTGTGTAGTATAATTTCATTTATGGGTATTTACATCTTTATTTTATGACCCTTCTTCCATGTGGTGTACTTTTCGAAAGTTACCCAACTCGGTAAGGGGACTTTTCACCCTCCTTTTTTTAGAAGACTTCTTTTGTTATGTCTTTTAATTTACATACTATTATATTGGGATATGATCTTCTATATCCTTATTTATGTAAAATTTTATGTCCATGTGATGATATCCCCTTTATCTCTCTCATCAACCCTTTTTGAAAAATTTTATGTGGCGTCGTTAGGCTGTCGAATTTTACCAAGGGAACTTCTTAACCCAATTTCGATTTCTTTGGGTTCAACTTGTAGTTATTGAATATGTCATCCTTTGAATATTTTTGAATAACCTTTGATTGTTTTACACTTAATATCCACTTATATTGGCTGTATTTATATTTTTCACACATAATTATGAGATTGATTTATCCTTAATTTAATGATACCTTCTTTATAATGGATTTCATCTCATTTTATATTTTTTGAGACTTCATTGTTGTTATGCACCAATTCACTCTTATATGGTGTGTATACTGTCCTTTGACATATTATATCATGAATCCCTTTATTCTCATGATATTATATAGTTCTGATTAAATGTTATTCCGCTATTATTTGTATTCTAGAGTCTCTCATTTTGTTAAAAACTATTTAACAAAAATATCATTTTAAATGTTTTAAATATTTATTATTCTAAATCTTTATCTTTAATGTACATGTATTCAAAATGTTTTTCAGTATTTATTTATATGGACATTAATGTTTTAAAATTATAATTCCATTAAAAGATTCAAAGTGGTATGTGACAGTTTGATTCAAAAATCTCTTTTAAATGGTTTTTGAAAATGGATTTATTAATTCAATATCTGGGAATTAATTATTGTGATTGAAAATGAAATTTTGTTATTTAAATGTTTATATTTTCAATATTTTATGTGTAATGATGGTACTTGGAAATTTTACGGGTGGTTACGTGATAAACCATATGACGGGTGGTGCCGTGAATACCAGGACGGGTGGTTATGTTATAACCTTCAATGCATTGGGTATGGAAGTCAGCTGTATGGATATTCCATTAAGTATGTATGGAAGTTGGCTGTATGGATATTCCATTAAGTGATATGTGTGGAATTAGATCGTATGGTTATTCCACATAAGTATGTTTAAGTCCCATGTTACCTTTATATGTTATGTGTTCTTTATATGTGTTTTATGTTAATCCGTTGGATACAAAAAGTTAAGTAATGATATTTTATTCAGTGAATAGTTTTTACTACTTCATGAAGGTTAAGGTATTACTTTTATAATGTATACATGGTTTACTTGTTGTTTTGAATAACTAATAGTTTTCATTCTTTGTGTAACCCTTACTGAGCTTTTTATGCTCACCCCATGTTTTTTTTGAAATGTTTTTCGCAGGACTTAATGTGAATAGGGTCAAGGACTGGATCAAGGGAAAGTCATGCTATCTAAAACATGGAACTAGACATGTTTCTTATTAAGAGTTTTTATTTTATGGAAACATAGTGGAAGTGTCTACTTTGTAATCTTTTGAGATGTAATAGTTATGTCCTAATTCTCTAAAACTCTAAACCTGAAAAGATCCTCAATGTGAATTATTCATTTAATTCAACATTAAGTAAGATTTAAGGCTGGGGCCTTATAGTTGGTATCAAAGGACAATTTAGATAAATTTAGAGGTTAGGGTATTCTCAAAGAATAAGTGACAGTACCATAATGAATAGGATTTCAGAAAGAGTCCTAGTTTTAGATAAAGTGAACGAGTAAGTATATCTTAGTGGTTATCTCCCTCATTAGTACATGATGGTTTTGTTGATATACTCACACTGACATTTCTGTTTTTTGTGAATGGATGGATCTAGGAGGCACCAAAGTGACAATAGGTTTGAAGGAAACTGTGGTGGTTCTCTGATTAAGAGACTGGATGAAATGTGGTATTCAATGAAGAAAATCATGGTTGTTCTAAACCAACTATCAAGGAGTCATGATCAACCACTTGAACCTTGGTATGATCTGTAATGAATCATGTACGAGATGACCAATCGATGTGGAAGTTATGGTAAAAATTATAAAGGTAACCATTGGTGTTTATATGATCCTTACTTTTGAGGTAATTATGGGTTATTATATGTTATGATGGAAAATGAATGGCATGAGATAAAATTGTGGTTAAAATATGTTATGATTATTTTTGAATATTTTATCTCATTTTGGGGAATGTTTTAAGGACAACACACAGACCGTGTGACAACCCGTCGCATCAGACAAAGCTGCGGGAATCAAACCCACAACCAAAGTGCACCTGGTATTTATCACCTAACACTGGACTACGTGAAGTCCCTGGTTAGTTTTACTGATTCTTTTTCATTAGATGATTTTATGAATTAAGAGTAAGTTGATTTTGGGTTATCTATGGATATTTATTAACCTATCATGGAGGATATGTGATTAGGTTAATTAATTTTCAATACGAGACATTAAGAGCAACTGATGTTGTTTGGAGATAAATGTTACGATTTAACTTGGAAAACTATGTGACTAAATCCTTAAAATATTTGGGTTTAAATCTTAGTTTGGTTTACTTTGAAGAATTTTATGGACAATTGTTTATAAAATGGTCTTCGTTGAACTTTGTGTTTTGTTGGATAAATTTTGGAGATTAAGAATATATTTTCTTTTTACAAAAGGATATCCTTTTATGGATTATCTGATCTTGTACTAAACTTTTGGGTTTTGGTTTTTGTTAAAGTCTAAAGACATGGGAAGTATATAGTTCTCTTTTTTGGATTTGGTGATTCTCTAGAATTTGATTATAGTACTCTTAATGTGAACATGTCTTCCTAAATACTCATCTTTTGGAGAAAATATGAGTTTGATTAAGGAATATAGTAATAGTTGGGAGTCTATGTGACAAGTAAGTATGTTTCATTATGATTTAGTTAAGCTCAAAAATAAATTCTTCAATGAAGAGTAACTTAAAACAAAAATATTGTCTATTAACTTTTCCTACTGGGGAATCGAATATCTTTTAACCCACCACCAGTTTGTGATTTTCTTATGGTTAACTTTCTCCTAGACATGTTTACTATCACTCTCCCTCAGAACATGACCCTTTGTTTTTTCTTCCATGTCCATGTTTTCCTACATGTAATCCTAGTATGGGTTAACTCGGGTGACCTTTGTAATTCTCATTCTTTATTTTAAAGTGATTGTTTTACCGACTCTTATTCTGACGTGGGACTTTAAAGGATGTTTCCAAGCTCAATTTTCAAATTGCGAGAACCCAATTCCAAAAAGGGGGGAAGAATGTAACACCCTAGGTAAATAAAGAATATGAAATTTTTATATTTATCCATATTTGTGAATAAAATATTAATATTACTTTAAAGGGTATTCTATGCTCTATGGCGTACCCAACACATAACAACGAGTTTCTTGGGAATCTTATGTTGCACCCTAATAATAAAATAATATTATTTTAAATATTAGTTAACGCCTAGCCATTGTAATGGCGGGAATGAATAGAACTAACCACAAAATGATTATATATGTTTGTCAAATATTTTTACTCTTTACAATAAACGTTATAGGATTAAAAATACGAATGAATCCAATTTTAAGCGTAAACATTCCAATATTCTTTAAAAGGTCGATTAACCGCCTTTTGATGGCGAACCTCTTTTAAATCCACTTTTTGACAATTTTATGTGTTATATTTGACAAAATAAAATTCTTCTTTAGAATCGGTACATCAAAATTTACTTTGTGTAAATTTTTGGTATTTTTCCATAAAAGTTCAATTTTTAATGAATAGTGAAAAATGTTTTATTTTAATTCAAAACCTCTTTTAATATAATTTATTTATACTATTAGATTATCTTTTGAATTTGTTTTAAAGTGAAATTATAATATATTTTTACCATTTAATCCAATATTGGTCGTTGGAATTAATTTCACTTTGAAATCAGACATAAACTGGTGTCAATCTTTTGATACATTTTGTTTCCTAAAAACCCGTTATTTGTTTTGACAACAGGAATTAATTAATAAATTAATTAATGAAACTTATATGTTTTGAATTTTGTAAAAAAGACATCATTTTTTAATTCGGAATATCAAATATATCTTAGGGTGAATTTTTGGTAATTTTCTGAAAAACTTCAATTTTTGATGAATAGTGAAACCACAATGTGGTACTTATAAAAACTGATTTTTCCATTTAAATAAAATTTTGAGATCTTTGTGTTTTGAATTTAAAAAATCCAACATACATGGTTGTCATTAAGAAGTAAAATGTGGTTCAATGGGATTAATATAATTGTTTGGTGAATAGTAACTTATTAAGTTTTTAATCGCGATTAGAGGTAATTACTGTAGTTTAAGGTAAGAATAATGTTTTAATAAAATGAAATGACCTAGACACATGCCCTACCCTCATTGTATGTGTCATGGCCGACCACGAAAATTCATGGGTCAACTTGGGGACCCCATGGTGATACTTTGGTTGGAAAATGACATAAATATCTTTTTATTTAAGGTTAAAGTATAAATGACACAAACATGAGATGTTTAACTAAAACAATATTTATATGGGGTTATACAAGTCAGATTTTTGACTATAAGTAGTAATTGGAATAATAAAAATATTTCTTATATCATAGTAGTTTTTTTATAATTTTTAGACATTAAATAAATTAAATTATTAATGACATCATGATGATGCAGTGATGACCCCATTATTTTACGATTTAAATAAAATAGAAAGATAATGTAAAATCTAAGACCTACACATGTCCAAAACCTATTGGATGGGTGGATTTCGAACCCGTATCACCTTATCCTTGAAACACATCAATGTGGGACCATTAAAATCCGAAACTTATTCTAAAATAAAGTAACATTTCATTACATTCCAAGAGTGCCCCTCCTCTCCTCTTATAAAAGGCCCCCACCTCTAACTCCTTACCCACACATCCAAAGCCTTTGGCTCGACCAACCCCTGCTCATTTTGCCTCTCCACATCCCTCAATTACTCCTAGAATCCTCACATTGGTTATAAGTATTCCCAAGGAAGACTTTGAGCTCAAATCAAAGAGAGTTACCCGATTTAAAGGAGATTAAAGAATGATCGAGTCAAGTCGGACCCGAGGTAAGGGATCCAACCTCTCTATTTCTTTTTAAGTACTCTCATTTATGTAATTTATTTTAAGCCCATATTTATTATGTTTGTGGATGTTCTTTTATATTCCTCATAATTTACTTTTTATGTTCATATTATGGGAGACCCTATTTGATCTCATAATTCCATTTTTGGAAGTTTTAAGTGGCGTCGTTAGGCTGTTGGGTTTTCGTAAGGGATTTTTCATCTCACTTTTATTCCTGTGACATTTATGCTACATTTGACACTATTTCCTTTGAGTGGTGTATGTAATTCCCATTATTATACACATTATGTAGTATAATTTCATTTATGGGTATTTACATCTTCATTGTATGACCCTTCTTCCATGGGGTGTACTTTTCAAAAGTTACCCAACTCGGTATGGGGAATTTTCACCCTCCCTTTTTTAAAAGACTTCTTTTGTTATGTCTTTTAATTTACATACTATTATGTTGGGATATGTTCTTATATATACTTATTTATGTAAAATTTTATGTCCAAGCGATGAGATCCCCTTTATCTCTCTCATCAACCCTTTTTGTAAAATTTTATGTGACGCCGTTAGGCTGTCGAATTTTACGAAGGGAACTTCTTAACCCAATTTCGATTTCTTTGGGTTCAACATGTAGTTATTGAAGATGTCATCCTTTGAATATGTGTGAATAATCTTTTATTGTTTTACACTTAATATCCACTTATATTGGGTGTATTTATATTTTTCACACATAATTATGAGATTGATTTATCCTTAATTTAAGGATACCTTCTTTATAATGGATTTCATCTCATTTTACATTTCTTTTGAGACGTCATTTTTGTTATGCACCAATTCACTCTTATATGGTGTTTATACTGTCCTTTGACATATTATATCATCAATCCCTTTATTCTCATGATATAATAAAGTTCGGATTAAATGTTATTCCGCTATTATTTGTATTCAAGAGTCTCTCATTTTGTTAAAAACTATTTAACAAAAATATCATTTTAAATGTTTTAAAGAGTTATTATTCTAAATCTTTATATTTAATGTCCATGTTTTCAAAATGGTTTTCAGTATTTATTTATATGGACATTATTGTTTTAAAATTATAATTCCATTAAAAGCTTCAATGTTGTATGGGACAATTTGATTCAAAAATCTCTTTTAAATGGTTTTTGAAAATGGATTGATTAATTCAATATATGGGAATTCCTTATTGTGATTGCAAATGAAATATTGTTATTGAAATGCTTATATTTTCAATATTTTATGTGTAATGATGGTACTTGGAAATTTTACGGGTGGTTACGTGATAAACCATATGAAGGGTGGTGCTGTGAATACCAGGACGGGTGGTTACGTTATAACCTCCAATGCATTGGGTATGGAAGTCGGCCGTATGGATATTCCAATAAGTATGTATGGAAGTTGTCCATATGGCTATTCCATTAAGTGATATGTGTGGAAGTCGACTGTATGGTTATTCCACTTAAGTATGTTTAAGTCCCAAGTTACCTTTATATGTTATGTGTTCTTTATATGGGTTTTATGGTAATCTGTTGGTTAAAAAAAGGTAAGTAATGATATTTTATTCAGTGAATAGTTTTTACTACTTCATGAAGGTAAAGGTATTACTTTGATAAAGTATTCATGGTTTACTTGTTGTTTTGAATAACTAACAGTTTTCATTCTTTGTGTATCCCTTACTGAGCTTTTTATGCTCACCCCATGTTTTTTTGAAATGTTTTTCACAGGACTTAATGTGGAATAGGGTCAAGGATGGGATCAAGGCAAAGTCATGCTATCTAAAACATGGAACTAGACATGTTTCTTATTTAGAGTTTTTATTTTATGGAAACTAGAGGAAGTGCCTACTTTCTAATCTTTTGAGATGTAATAGTTATGTCCTAATTCTCTAAAACTCTAAACATGAAAAGATCCTCAATGTGAATTATTCATTTAATTCAATATTAAGTAAGGTTTAAGGCCGGGGCCTTATATTCCCATAACAAATTTTTCATCAACTATGAATTACAATCCACACATAATATCTTCCAAAATCTCAAAAGAAAATCTTTATCAATTTTAAATTTTGGAATCTTGCACCTTTGAAACTATTCCAACCATTTTTCAATTAAGTGTCTTCCTTCTGGACTTTCTTAATTAAATATGGTAGAGATTATTGCATTTAAACCTAATAAAGAACCATGTAATTTCATGCACCAACATCTTCCTCACGAAATTTAATCAAATATTTAATTAATGGGTCAAGTTCCAAATGTATCATGGTTAAAATAGATTTAATTTTCTAACTAAAAGTGTCAACCATTTTTTTCATTTCATGGATGGTAATGAATTGTGCCATTATAATACTTAATTTTTTCCAACCATCATCTATATCTCATTTTAAATTATTTCTTAGTGAATATATAAATCAAAATTTTTTTGTCAGTATCTATTTCACATTTTACTACATAGAGATAATGCCTCCAAATTTTTTATGAAAAAACATCATCTAATTCAAATCATGTGTATGGTAATTTAACTCATGAGTTTTCAACTAACGTGAAGAATAAACAATTAACTGGTCATTCTATAATAGAACATAGCCAATTCTATTCAAAAAAGAATCACTATAGATATAAAATTTACCATTTCTTGAAGGATGTTGAAAAACAAGAGCATTCAAAAATCTTCTTTTCAATTCTTGAAAACAGTCATCACATTATTTTGTCCAGATGAACTTAACACCTTTTCGAGTTAACATAGTTAGAGGGCCAGATAATAGTGAAACTTTTTCAACAAACCATAAATAATAACCTACTAAAATTAGAAAACTATAAATCTCAGAAACATTTTTGGGTCTTTTCTATTCATCAACACCTTTTTATTATAGGATCAACAATTATTCTATCCATAGGAACAATGTAACCATGGAATGAAATTATTTGTAACCAAATCAAACACTTGTTAAATTCTATATAAAGTTTCTTTTCTTAAATGGTTTCCAATACATCCCATAAATGAATTTCATGCTCCTATTTACTTTTAAAATATACCAAAATATCAACAGTAAACATGAATATAAATATATACAATAATTCATGGAATATTCTATTCATAAGATCCATGAATACATCAGGTTCATTAAATAGCCCAAATGAAATTACAAAAAAGTCATAATTTCAATATCTAGTATGAAACATAGTATTCAAAATGTAGGCTTCATTTACATTCAACAAGGGTTACCTAGACCGCTAGAAAACCATACAAAATTATTGTGCTTCCAAGAGCTAATAAAACAAATCATTGATATGAGGAAAATGATACTTTCCCTTAATAGTGATGTTATTCAAGGCACTATAATAAATGAAAAGTCTCATTAAACAATCATTCTTTTTTATAATCATGATAGAATCACCCCATGTTTATGTGCTAAGTCGAATGAATACATTATTTAATAACTCAGAAAATTGATTATTTAAATCTAAAATTTCAATCTGAGCCTTTCAATAAGGGGGTTATGAAAATGGATTTGCATCAGGGAACTAAGTCAATAGTAAATTCAACTTCTTTATTAGGTATTGTACATTGAAACTCATCTGAAAAAACATTATGATCCCCATTTTTCACTAGAATATCACTAATCTAAAAGATTTATTGGTTTTAAAAAATATGTTTATGGTAACATTCATTTCTATATTTTAACAGTTTCTCTACATCCTAATAATTATCAATGGTAAGGGTTCATTATTATACACAAAATTAAAGTATTTATAAAAATAATTTCATTAAATATACAGTCAATATTAGCATGGTAAAAAGAAATCCAATCCATACCCAGAATAAAATATAACACTACTAGAGGAAAAACAATAAGGTTTTCAGGTAAATTTGTACTACAAACATGGAGATGAATATTATTATAATTTATATTATCCTCAACATTCCCTCTGGTGTTTTTACCATATGTTTTGGATTCATTTCCAAAGGTGGAAATCCAAATTTAAAAGAAATGTTCTCAAAAATTAAATAATGTGTAGTCTTTGAATCAAACCATATATTTTCATAATCTGAATAAAAACTGTACCTGATACCACATCATTTGATTACCCAACATCTACTGAACTTGCTGAAAAGTTTTTCACTACACCTTTCTTATTAGGGTCTGGGTGCTTCCCTTCATTCAAATTCATTATCATACACTTATTTTCATAATGAACCAAATCATTACATTTAAAACATTTCACTTATATTATATTATATTTTTTTCTTAAAATTATGTTTTTTAGTTTAGTTATGATCTTTCTGCCCCATTTTACCACATTATAAGCA
This sequence comes from Viscum album, assembly GCA_963277665.1. Classification (NCBI taxonomy): domain Eukaryota; kingdom Viridiplantae; phylum Streptophyta; class Magnoliopsida; order Santalales; family Viscaceae; genus Viscum; species Viscum album. The sequence goes on from OY728145.1 coordinate 523,134,057, forward strand.
CTTACTATAATTAAAAATTCATTCCCCCTGTTATTGTTACCAAAAATTTTACAAACTATAAATTTATTTTTCTTACCATAAAAATATTTTAAAAAAATTTTCCCTTTGGACTACCAACTCGACCTCTTATTATTTAATTTGTAAAAGAAAACATAATCATCAACAACTCCATTTCCACCTTCTCCACATATCTAAACAGTTTGTCATAAATTTTGAATTTATGAGAATTTAATGAAATTTGATACATTGAATTTAATTCTGAGTAAAATTGATTGATTTTACTATTGAGATCTTGGATTAAATTTGGATCATACCTTTACAGTCATGAGAATGTTTCTTCCTAATCAAACATTGAGTCATCCTACTACCCTAATTATAAGAATTAATTTCCCTTCATAAATTAGACTACCTTGGGATAATATTTCTCATGAAATATACCTTTGAATTCATCCTAATCAAGAGCATAAATATCTTCACTGTCTCTGATATTCTTATCCACCAACCCTGATCATCTTATCCTTAAAGGTGATAAACTTCATGTGTAACCTTTTGATTTTTGGAACACCCCATTACATCAAAAATATTTTATAGTATTTTAATCAACCCTTTAGCTAGAACGAGGTCAGATGACCCTTTGAATGATATGGGATGTTACCTCCTAAAATGCTCCACCACTGATATGTTCCTTTTTGGTTTACTTATCTGATATCATGAATAGATACCACAACCATTTACATCCTCATTCAAATACATCGTCACTGTAATAAACTGTTCAGTTTTGTTTCTTACTATATTAGGTGCCTAATTTGGAAGGGTTTTTTCCTATGGATTTCATACCAACCCAAATGCCCTATTTTCACAATAAAAATCCATTCTAAATCAACATTTCCTAGAAGAAGCAACATTGTAATCTTTAGATGCAATATTATTACAATTTGTCTATAAAGTAAAAATCATTTATGGATATTCTATTAACAATATCATGACCCTTCAAGTTATCTAAGCCTCCCTTTTCTACTAACTATGAGGCCTAAATCTTAAACATTACATAATATTGATTTATGTCAAGATTACATATTGGGGATATTTACAGAATTACAGTTTTAATGAAATAAGAAATACCTATTACATAAAAACTAATGTTTATAGAAATTGGAAAAAGAAAAAATAGTATCCATTTCTTGTAAAATATAAATATTTTTAAAAGTAATCATGATTTCTTTTTCTAGACAAAAATTTTATTTACCTCTTCCTTTCTTTTACCCATTCATATAACCTATTAATATATTTTGAAAACCTGGTATGAGATCAAAAATCTCAATAAGTGATATAAAATAAGAAAACAAAACATTATCCCCTTGAATATTTATAAACTTATGAAATCATAAGAATCCTGACAAACATCATAGAAGTCATAAATCATAAAGGTAAGTAGTGTAATGAATATCATACTTACATTGTATCTTTCATAGCTACATAGGGAGTAACCTTCTTGGTTACATTTGGAATACCAATTATAGTATATTCCCTAAATCTCTTAGGAAAAACCTTGTTGTTTTAATCCATATAATTAGCTAATGAATTAGAGATATATCAGGGGATCACTCGCCCATAGTTTATCATGGAACCACCTTTATACATATTCAATTCCAAAGAAACATAACATAATCATAACACATAATACATGGATAATGGAAAAATAACATTTCCATATTCAAATCATAAGACATCATTTAAATTTCTTGATATAATAAATCCATTCTATAAACTGTTTCAAATACCAAAATATGAAAAAATGGAAAATGGAATTTATTTTTCTTTTAAAAAAATTAAGCTTGCATAGGTAGCGAAAAACCAAATAATGGTCATGGGGGAAGAAAGGTCGTTGTCACTGCATATGTTAAAAAAATCATTTTTCCATTATTAAAAAATATTCATATAAAAAATATTCCTTTTGAAAACCATTAAATGAAATTATATTTCTAAGAGGTTGATTATACACCATAAAAATAAGGTGGTGTATATTATCAAAATATTTCATAATGAAAGGAGATTGAGACAAAGTCCCTTAACGTGAGTCCAAATCATCACATATATTCCTCGTTATTTCAAAATAATATAAATAGATAAATTTATACTCTCTTGATAACATTTTTTAGGTTTATAATTTATTTTATATCACTTATTACCATGTTATAAAAATTACATAATTATATATGTTCATATCAGATGTTTTTTCAATATTCGTTACTTGAGTAAAAAATTAACATTGTTTTGATGTCACATGTACATGTGGTAATAAGTATATAATATATATAATAATATTAATGAAATGATTATAGTATTATACATACATTATAACTTTCAATTAACAATGATGTGTGGTTATTAAAAATGAACAATGTTATAATTATTGAGACGATAAGTTGTACATACACATGAGTAATGTTTTACAATTTTCACTGATCATTATCGAAAGAAGTTAAGTATTATTTTACCGTTATATAATTATAATAACACCATTAATGTCTATTAATAATTTAAACAAACATATATATATAATAAAAGTGATAAAATGAATTAAAAAGAGCCACATCGCTTCGTGGAGGTGATAGTTCACATGTACACACGAATAACGTTATCATTTTTATATGCATTGAAAGTACCAATATAATTGATATTATTTTATCACAGAATAATTAATATTTCCAGAATATCGCATATTAACTTTAATTTTATTATTATAACCAGACTAGATAGATGTTTATGAAAAATAAATTAGATCGGTTCGTGTTAATGATAGATCACACGTATGCACAAACGACGTTATCGTATTTATTCACATATAAAGTTATAATTTAATGACATATTATTATAATATAATTATTTATAATTCATTAATACCCCATATGATCATTAATTCCATTATTATAACCATAAATGACCAATGTTTTTGAAAAATGAATTAGATCAGTTCATGGTGGTGATAGTTCACATGTATGCCTGAACGATTAATTCATTTCCCATTTAATGGTTATTCAGATGGATTTAGATTATGATATTAAAATAATAACATCTCGGTATATTGAAGATATTGATTTTATTATTTGATATTGTAAGAGGAATATTTTAAAGAAGTGCAATAGGAAATAATTAGAAATACATAAAGAAAATGATACCTATTCTTCCGTTGATCACCCTTAAAGAACACCTTAAAACCTCTAAGAAGGGGGTAATCCCTAAACTAATGCCTCAATGACAAGGAGAAGTATTTTAAGAATAGTTTTGGGTATATCCAGTCTAAACCAAAGGGTTATTGATGTTTTCTAAGAGAATAGTGGGTACCTTTCTATAGGAGATGGGTGGGGCCACCTTAGAAACTCTTAAAATATTAAATTAATATAAATTAATATTATAATCCAAATGACTCTAAAATGTGATATGTATAATGTAAGATGATTCTAGTTTTAAATAATATTATGAAAATATTTTTTAGAAATGTATTTATTTTATTTTAAAAACTTTCTTTTTTGGTTTACCCTTAATTATTCTCTTTTAATTTTAATTGTGGTAACAAAATTTAAAATATTAAGAGGATATAAATTTTTCATATATGAGGTAAAATTCAAATAATTATACACTTATTGAAAGTTTAGACTTTATCATAATCAATTTTTTATTTTAAAATATTTTTAGGATTTTAAAATAATTTATTAATTTATTATTTTATTAAAATATCAATTATGTTAATTTTTACCCTATTCAAATCATTGAATTTAAACAAAATAAAAAAAGTGAGAGATAACTTCAAAAAAAAAATACTTATAGCATATTATATTTTCATATAAAAGTATTTTATGGAATAAATAATGTAATATAATATTTCGGTTAATATTTATAATTTCATTTATTTGATTCTTTAATTAATAAAGAAATCATTGCATCAACATTTTTTCATAATTAAATTTAATAATTTAATGTATACAAATTATGAATAAAACTAAATGATTTAGTTAATATTTTATCTCTTAATGAATATTTATAGTCTAATATATCAATTATATAACTTTATATTAATTTTTTTAGAAATAAGAGTCATGTTTATAATATTTTTCCCTTTACATTAAATTAAAAGTTATAAATGTCATAATCACACTCAAGTAGCTTCCAAAGACCACCATTTTGACCCAAGGATTATAGTGATCGGGAATAAATAATAAAATAATATTATGACAAGTTTTCGGATTATTTATATAATTATAATATTTTTTACCTTTGATTTCCTAATTTACCACAAATTGTGGTAATAACGAAAATTACTAAAGTTATTATTCATAACGTCTAAAATTAAAAGGGACATATATAAATAATTTGGACCTTATAATTACAAATATGGATTTAATTTTACCATATAAAAAACATATATTTTGCAGAAATTAATTTAAAATTTATCCCCATTTTCAATATGAGAAAACTAGTATTTGGATGTAAAAACCATTGAATGATTGGCATGCGTTTATATCTAATATCAATGTGAAATTACATCCAATGACAAATATTCTATTAATTTATAAAATTGTAATATAATTAAAATTTAAAACCAATTAAAAATGTATAATAAAAATATAAATAAATTAGTTGAAAAAGAAGCTTTAAATTAAAATGTAGTATTTTCCACTATTTAGTAAAATATTAATTTTATGAGTAAAATACAAATATTTTAACCATATAAAATTTTGATGACCTTATTCAAAATAAGTAGTTTATATTAACATATAGAATATATATAAGGGAGAAAAAAATATTTATAAAGTGTTCTCCATCAAAATGAGGTAAAGCTACCTTATAAAAATGTTAGAGTATTTATGCTTAAAATTGGATTTATTCAAATTTTTTGCCTCTAAAATATATTAAGAGGAAGTAAAAACATTTAATAAACATGTGTAAACATAATAAATTTATTTATATTAATTCCAAATAATACAATTTCTAGGAGATAACTACCATTTATAATAATAATAATAATAATATATTATTTTTTGTGTATTTCTCAGTATTGCTTGTAACATAAGATTTCGGAGAAACTCATTGTTGCGTATCAGGTATGATAACATAAAAAGAACATCTTTTAAAGTAAAATTAATTTATGATTCATGAATATTAATATACATATGAAAACATATTATTCTATAATTACCTAAGATGTTACAAATAAAAGTTACACCAAACACCCTAAGAAACAACAAAACCTCTGTTAAACATTTGATTACAAATTATGAGAAAATATAAGAAATATAGATTTAAAAACAAACATCAGCCTTATATCAGAGACACTATACTAAATAAGGTAGTCAGGAACACAAATAAATAACACTATATCATTGTGGTCCACAAAATAATTAGTACTCTCAAATGCTTAACTACCTAATGTTCATCCATCCTAGTTACCTAGGCACTAACCCAAAATCACCCTAGAAAAACCCAACAAGTAAAACACAAAAGTTACCAACTATGAAACAAAAATCTCTGAAAACATGATCATCGCTATGGTAAAATGACACCAAAACATTTTATATCCCATAAGAATCCATATTGAACCATCCAAAGAACAATAAGTCCAAAATACCTTGAGGCTCTCACTAATTCCAAACCACTGAATATGAATCCACATAAAAAAACCCAAACATATCCCAATAATAATAAGATACACCAAATTATATGATTATCTTTGGTTAAAATTAAAAATTAAGGGCATTATTCGAGAAAATTATATTCAATTCATGAGGAAGAATTAATTTATCCTTACCACATGATTTTGAGTATTGAGAGGGCCACCAACTAGAGGGACTTCACCTAAAATACATTATAATCACACTAAATTCAATATATATAAAAATAGAAAATAAATCATTTATGAAATCATTTATGGTAATTAAAATTAAATAATACAAAACATGAACTCATATATTTTATGTATTAAATGCTCAACCTAAAATTCATACTGAATAAGGGACAAATCTAAATAATAAAAGAAAAAAATGACACTTACAAAACAACCCATTTCAAATTCATATTTCCTAAATCATTAATTTTAAAATAAGAACATAAATTATATTTTTCAAACTAATTTGGAATCCCCTATTTTTAAATACACTCATTTTACAAGACCTAAAAGTGAAATGAATAAATTGTTTTTCAAAATAGTCCACTTTTTTTAAAAAAATTAAATTATTCACCTTGTATAAAATTTCTAAATACAATTAAAAAATTAATTAAATTTTAATGTTTTTAAATGAAATCAGTAATTGTCAAAGAAATTTTCCAAATTCTACTTTAATATCAAGAATTTTTTAACACATTTTACAAAATTACACCTTTTAAACATTCTCCAAAAAAGCATTTCAAAAACCATGATTGTATAAAATTTTATTTTTTATGAATCTCAAAAAAAATACATGCAACACACTCAAATAAAATCCTAAACCACCATAATAACATATCACAAGATCAAACTTAGCTATTTTACCTTTTTTCATGATTCAAAGAAATCCAAGGATGATGATTTCTTAATATAAACACAAAAAAAAGTATGGGAATTCATGCATGAATTAACAAAATTTTGTAAAGGGCGTGTTCCAATTATGAAATGGTGCCTAAAATGGGACTTATATCATGGGATTTATTAATATATGGTTCATCAAGAAATGATATCTAGCCTCACACCATAATTTATTCTCAATTGTTAACCCAAAATCCATTCAAGACCACTAAAACAACTCACACTTTAAAATGAGGATAAATAGATCATTATTTTTAATCAAATAAAATTACAAACTAAAAAATTATAGATGAAATACCAATGGAGAATCAAGTATCATATGGTACGTGGTGAATAGATATGCATACATGAATAACATCCTGATTCACTACAAAGGATTATTACATTATCCTACCATGGGACCATAGATAATTGAAGTTCAACTCATGAAAGCACCTTGGTTCCTATTAGGAAAATAATCCTATACATTTTGATACAATTTCTTCAAAAAACTAATCTAGATATCCATTTTTCAGATGCTAAAGAAATACTAAAATAGACCCTGAAGGAAGTACCTTATCTCCACAAGTTAGAATGAGTTTCTGTTTACCAAGGAAACACCACTTGGGAATGATTTCCCCCTTGAAACAGAGTTACAGAACAATAGAAAATCTAACAAAAATCCTTAATAAACTGTCTATATATCGAAATTCTCAGACAGAAATAAATATAAAAATAACATTAAATAATACAATAAATGCATAAATAAAATATCAGATCACACCCCTAAAACCAATCTCCTATAATGAAAATATTTTTAAAAATACACCTATAGATTTCTTTTCTTCAACAACCTATAGTTATTACTGCCCTCCATCCATAGAATGTAGTGAAAGCCTAAATATCCAATGTACATCACGTAAACGGTCACATTCCATAAATTATATGAAATTAGCAGTTGGTACCGCAAATATTAGGCAACATATATCACAAAATTAATGGAATACAATACTCAACTCACCTATAATAGATCAATTCTCACAAGAGAGGCCGCAAGCTAGATGAAAACCTAAAACTGAAATGATAGATAGGTGTGAGATAAATCTCGGTAGGAATTCCAAATAGATACCACACCCCATGTTATAAAACATAAATAATGATCATTTTTACTTGTTTGAACTACATTCATTCAAAATATGTTTTTTAAAAACATATAGATTTGAACATTTTTAGAATTATTTTATAAACAATACATTCATTTTATGAAAATGAAATCATACATTTGAAAGAATTTCAATATAGAACACTCATTTTAGGTAAAATAATCATTTTTTAAAAGTTGACACAACTATATAGTAAACCCCACATACACAAAAAAATTAACGGAATAATAAGATAGAACTATATCATTAATGGAGAAAATAAAAGTTGTAAAGAAGAATCTCACCAAGGATTCACACATATCTAGTATATAGGGGAATCTAAATTAGTAAGATTAAATCCCCATATAAAAATATACCAATCACGGAATATGAAAAATAGAATTATTTATAGGTCTAAAAGTGAGAAAATCTTAGGCCTTACTAACTATAGAGAAATATACCAACATGTATTTTTCTATATTAGAACCAATCTGACAAGCATGTACTAACCATCCTCAAAATAACACAACCTATATATCTTAGTCACAAATTATAGGAGACACTAGTATTTTGTTGATATATTATGTTTTATAAGTTTATACTCCCACTAATATAATTAGTTATCATGACTAATGTCATATAAGAGTGTGTAAACAAGCAATGGGCATAACCGTTAATAATAAAAAATAATGAAGAGGGAGAAATACAAGAACCAAAGATGATATAAAATAAATTACCCTCACTTCCATCACCATATCAATAAATAACAATATTTTTAGAACCATCACACAATATAAAATAAAATCATGCCCCAAGGGACAAATTCTATATAAAAAACCCCAACCGGTGTTTGAGAGAAGGTTACACACACACACACCTTTGGAAAATATCTTAATGGTTTGAAATGGGACTTTCAAATATGCTTAGAAACCAAAATTGAAAAACCCATTTTTATAGTTATACTCAATTACACACACACACATGTGTGTGTGTGTATATATATATATATCTAATTTCACAAATTCACTTATTATCATGTGAATTTTTACAAAACCACATAGGCACAGACACAGATATATAAATTTATGTATTCCCATGTATATATGTGTAACCACAAAATATATATTTATATGTATATATCGAGAGGTATTTTATAAAATAAAAATCCAATTTTTAAATATGTTCTCGATACATTGAATTTAAAATTTAATTTACATATATATTTAAAAATAGTCTCTAAGAAAATTATGAAAAAATATTTTTAAAAACCATTTAGGAAACATTTATTAACTTTTCACATAAATAAAAATGGGATATAAAAAACTCTATTTATTTTTGGACCCAAATTTGGTCAAACCATTTAGAAACAACTCAATTAGTTTTAAAAAATTATTCCAACAGTTTTAGAATACAAGGTATTTTATGTTCTACTTGAAATTCCATCTAAAGGCATTATGCTCAATGAAATACACCTTAACAAATTTATTAAAATAAATTTAACATTCACACATTGGAATAATTAATTAATTAAAACATTGTAAACATCATAAAACAAAGGGACCATAAATTTAAAACATAAACATGGGAATACCAACATAAATTCTAGAAGATCCATAACCTGGTGAGTTAGAATGTGTTGCCTTCAATAGAAGATGCCCATTTAGGGATGAAGAGACTATCATAAACCAAAAACACAAAACAAACCATAAAATATAGGTTAACCACTAGACCTATGGTACATTTAAATCTATATATTATGATAGGTTAAAGGGAAAAAAATAAATGGAGGATGTATATGGAACTCACACCTAGATGATTCAACCTATAATTATAAAGAATAGTGTATAATAAATCATGTGAGGAGGAGTTATAAAAAATGGGGGTGTGTGTGAAGAAGGGTTCAGCCTAGGATTTTTACATATAATGAAAGAGGATGGGAGAGAGTAGGAGGATGCACAAGGGGATCTCATGGTGAGGTAGGAAACATGTAGAAGTGGAGAGGGGGTGGTGGAGTTATAAGGGAGAGGGGGAACATGATGAGGGATATCTAAACCAAGGAGGAGAGGTGTGATGGGGGGGTTAAAAAAATAAAAATAAAAATAAAAATTAAAAAATGATATTTTTAAACCTAGGAAACTAGCACTGTTAAGTTGTATGGTTTAGCAAACACGTAAAAACCGGGAGAAGGCCATTGGACCAATAAGACATCACACATAGTTACTCATAATATACAACATAGTTTTAAAAACCTTATGATAATTATTTAGAATGTAACTATCCAACGATAGAACACACCACATGGTTTACACATTGTTTTTCAAATGATGTTGGATAATCATGCACTGCATTATAACATCAAAAAATAAATATAATTTACTTCCTAAAATTCCAATAAACTACAAAAAAGAAAAAATAATATTAGATTATTTAATAAATAAATCATTATGTGTAACATATAAAATATTAAGAATTTGATAAATTTATAATAGTTGGAGGTGATTGTAATCTTTCTCATAGTATTATAAATAATTAAATGGTCACACATGATTATGTTAATGTTGTAAATGAATATTTGGATATATTTTATAAGGATTTACCTATTCCATTTCCTGATCAAGAGGTGGATGTAAAATATATATTTTTTATTGATATAAACCAAATTTCTAAATTCTCTTATAAAATAGCTCTAATTAATTTATTTGAATTTAAATAGATTTTTAAAGGGTTTCTTGATACAAATTAAATTTGTTCAAAAACATAATATTCGGGTTTTTTATATTAATTTTCTCAGAATTAATATGGTTTCATGAGGCCTTTCATTTAATATTAAACACTCAATGTTATTATTATTTATGATATGTTTTCCTTTCCTTATATTGATGAATTTTTTGATTTGGTCCATAGAGATTAGTAATTCTTAAAGATTAAACTCATTATTGGATATATTTAGTTGAAGGTAATGGAGATAGATAAAACATAGAAAATAAATTAAAATGAGGTATATAGACTATGAATTTTTAGTCAAGACATTTCTTTTAATTAATTTTCCTATATAAATCTAGATTTTTCAAATCGATTATTTAGACAATGTTGCAACTTGTTTTTCAATTGGACGGTGTTGAAACATATCATAATAATAGAGGATAGTGTTTACAATTAATATTCAAGGATTTAAGATTTTTTTTTATTTTTTTTTGAAATTTAGCCTAATGATGTTAATAGATTTTTAATAAATGAAATGTTGAGTCTAGTGTTTTTTTAGAGATTATTAAGGAATTAAATAATTATTTAGGATATTTTTAAAGAAAACTATAGAGTTATGTAAGATTAATGTTAATTTCTTGAAGTTTATGTAATTGTGACATGTTAAATATAGTGAATATGTAATATTAGTTAATTTTTAATAAATTAATTATGTTATAGATATTAAATTTCTTAAAAGATATAAATGATTACATTGAGAAATTTATAAGCGACATAAGTTTTTCAACCATAAATTTTTAAATAAAGATATTATTCTAGAGCATAAAAATGAAAATAATTCTCATAAGTTTTCTCATAATATAAATATCAATAAAAACATTATGATATCTAGTGTAAATAAAAAATTTATTTCTCTATAATGAAAGAGTCATAAAAAATTGGTGTAGCATTGTGAAGGTTACTGTCATACTATAGTTTGTTGGATCAGAATGGAAAAGGAAAATACACAAGGGGGGGAACTGTGTTACTTTAAAAAACATACCAAATTCAAATCACCCGTTAATGTGAATAGATAATAAACTTTTCTATTAAATAATAGTGGGATGTATAAAATAAATAATGAAAATAACACCTCGATGTATAGTGTTTGAGCTCATTGGAACTCCATATTTCAATCCACTAATGATCTCTTTATGAGATTTGAGATTTTAAATAGTAGTTCATTTTTCTTGGTACTTATAAAACTGAGTGTAGGAATATTAAAACATTATAATAAATAACTATAGGTATTTTTGGTTCTTTTACAGGGAACCAAAATATCAAAATATTAGTAAAAGAAGCGAACATTACACCATGACTATGTATGAGTGGATGACACTTCAATAGTAAATATATTAATATGAAGAGGTTGAATACTGGACCATCTCACATTTTCTATCAAAACTAACTGATATAAATGGCCTTAAATAAATCACAATATAAAAATATAATTTAACATTATAAAGGATTACTTTAAATAGTAGTATAGAAAACACCATACATATGATCAAACATATTTTTCATCAAAGTGTTATTATCAAATAATCTTTGTTGAACTGTAAAAAAAGATTTAAAAATAAATATAATTGTAGGAATCGTTGATTAAATCAAATAGATATGAATAAAAACATATATTCCCCCAAAGTATTGATCAAAATAACATGAAATAACATTATTTTTGAATTAATATATGTATAATTAGAAGAATAATCTCTCAGAATTTATCATGATGGTTAAATTCCATTAGGTCAAAAAAGCCCGAAAAACATCACATGACAAATCAAGAGTATTATAATTTTAAACATTCAAATAAAGTTGTAACATCCACTAAAATAGGATTGATTTTATCTATTTAATATGATCATTTTAATTTGTCTTTAAATAACATAAAAGTGATATTTATTTCTTATGATACCATTTTTTTAAACACATAATTAATCCATAATTAAACACTACGTATTTTAACAATTCAAAGACAGGGTTACTCAATGTAGCTATAAAAATCAAAATTATGGATGACAACATATGGTTGATTATAAAGTAGGGATGATAAACCATATGTTTATTCCTAAAAGATATGGTTTCTTAAATAAGTAGGATTATAAACCCATACATTTATTCCAAACATAGGATACACAAATAATATGTACTGCTTTAAATGTAGGGTAAACACAATGTTTCCAAATATCATTATAAAGATATCTAGAATACATTATAATTTGAGAAATAAAAAAATTTCATGGGTTTAATATTTTAAAATGATTCTAAAATAAAATATGTACTCCAATGATTGTTATCCTAAAATTCACATAAATTACTCAATTTTCATCACAGATTTTGGTGTTTGTGAGCATCAAAACAAAATGAAATTAAGAAAATTTATGGATCAACATAGAACAAAGAATCTCCCATTTTTTATGATTAAAAAATTTAGAAAATCAATATTTACATAAACACAAATAATAAATAAAAATTTATAAATATAAGTGTTAATAAATTTGAAGTAAATCTCTTATTTATAAAGAAAAATATTGTTATGAATAAATTTATCCCATATTTATTTAATATTTTAAAAAACATTAATTTAAATTTATTTATTAGATTAATCCCCAAAAATTTTCTTATATTTATATCTTTACCACAATAATTATTCCCATATTTTGTGACATAAAAAATAAATTAAAAGAAATTTTAATTTACACTTGATGTTAGAAAAATATATAAAAAAAGTACTTATACAAATAGAAGCTTTAAAATTGGAAAAAATTCAAAAATCCATATTTTAAAAAATTATTTTTGGCTTTTTTATTATATTAGATATGGGGGAGGAAATGAATTGAGAATTTTGGAAAGGTTAAACAGTTCATCTTCGCACTCCAAACATTGAACTCTTTTACTCATAGAATGTATAACTCTTTACAATAGTTCGATTCTCCATTAAAAATATACATATCTTTGATCTATCAAACTAGATTATAAAGTTTTAACTAAAAATTCATTTACCACGTTAATATATACCATACTAATAACTTCAAATCTGAAAAAAATGTTCTAAAATGAATTAGATTATCGATAGGTTGAATGCTAATCTTTTGAGAATAATGTCGAATTAAGAATGAATTCCAAGGTGTCTACATTCAACTCGGACTATATTATTTAAAATTCATTGAGTTTATATTTTCAAATAAGGAATAAAAAATGTTTATTGGGGTTGTAATGAATTTATAGTTCAAAATTTGAGGAAGGGAGGTTTTATTTTGATAATTTTTAGGTGATGTTTCATATTATTAGGTGAAAGGATAGAGTAATCATTTAATATTTTTTAGGTTAGAATACACTTTTACATAAGAAAATGATATATAAAAACAAAATTACATAATTTCAAAACATTACTGTGAAAAATAAATTTTGGAATTAAATATGATTTCTAAAATAATATACTAATTAAGAATAATGTTTTTATTAAATATTTTTATAATTATTCAAATGATTGAAATTAGTACAATAAAATAATATACAATCACCCCAAATTATAACTTTTAATGAAAATATATTATTAAGAAGATATAGAAAACAATTTTAAATTAAATAAAAATAATTAAAAAGTCACACATATTGGAATACTTTAGAAAATTTTCTACATATCTTAATATAAAATTAAATAATCATTAAGGAGTATACATGATGTAATAAAAAATAGTTTAACAGATTGATTCATAAAACAATATATTAAGAAAATATTTAATTGTTAAAATACATATATATTCAATTTTTTAGGGGAAAATGATAAAACAATTATAGGATTTTTTCCCCTGTATAAAAGAGTTATGGAATTTGAATCGAATATTAAAATATAAATGAAATAATTTCTACTTTTACAATTACAACTCTAATGAAGTTTCCATTTAAAATAATAATAAATTAGAATATAATAAATTTCCTTATTTTTCGAGAATCTAATTCATGATATAATTATTAATTCTAGTGGAACAAACCTACAGATATCAAATACATGTGACTTTTGGAACTAATATTATTTTTGTTATAATAGTGTTAGTAACAAAAAACCAAAGGTAACAAAATCTATTTTATTCGATAAAAAATTTCGTAATTATATTTAGATAATAATTTCAATTAATGAACATTCTTGAAATGATAAAATTAATGTTTTCTAAAAAATAGTAATTATAATAATGATTGTTTATTGTATATTGAAAGCATTTAGCATTAGATTTGATCTTTATTTTTGATCTAGGAAGAAGATAATTTATATATATTTTTTGTTTTTCTCCATTACATATAATCCCATGTTTATCTATTTTATTAATTTTAATTTTTACCATTAATTTGATTTAAATTGTTTTCACCTTTAATTAGAATGTTAGAGGATTGACTTAATGTTTTAAATTCATCTATTAGTTTCATAATATTATTTTAATATATAGCATAAGAATATTTCGTGGATCTAGATCCAAAATCTATAATCTGTTTTGATAAAAATTATTTATCTATAGAAATATTTTTGTAAGATTTTTTTAGTTTTCTATTCTCTGTAATTAAAGATTATATTTATTCTAGAAGCATAAAATAATATATATTATGTTCATCACCAGAAAAAATTTCGGAATCATGATTTTGAGAGTAAGAAGATTTTACCTCATTGACATGATCCACAATGCATAGATTTAAAATATGTTTATTTTTCGTAGATTAATGGTATTTAGTGTATTCCTTACTTAAATCAGAATTATCAGTCCAGTTATCCTTCATGTCTTTGTTACCTTTTCTATTATAATTATCTTTCCTTTGAAATTTAATTACAAGATAATTATACATTGTGTGACCTTTCTCCTTGCATTTTTAGCATATATCATATTTATTACTTTTATATATCTTTTCATAAATTTTTCCATATATTTTATCAAGATGTGATATGAATATGGATAACTTGATTTTGAAGAATAATCCATAGTAATTTTAAGTGGAACATCTTTTTTTTGATAGAAATATAGTCTTCTACTTTGGATTGAATCTTAGCTTTATACACCATCATGGTTTCAATTTCGTAATTTTATTTTAAACTTATTAACTATTATAGAGTTATGAATAAGTATAAATATCCCATTCCACTTGTAGGGTAAGAAATTAAGTATCTTTAAAGCTTGATCTAATTTTTTCATTAGATCTCTAAATGTATTAATATTTTTGAAAAGTTCTGTAATTCATATATTCATCTAAGAGATACTTTCATATTTATTCATCCTTATTATATAAAATTTGAAGGATCTTGTCTTGTAAATAAATTTTATAAAATTATCAATTCCTTCATAGGTGGTAGAATTTTTCTATAACATCTCATATACGGTAGTACTTTGAGAGACTTGATTAAATTCATCAGTTCCAAATCGATAGAAATATCATTTATAGATCTCAAACTTAGATCATATTATTTCTCGTGATCATCATTACATTTTTGTATATATTATTTAGTAATTTCATAAGAATTTAATATTTTAAATTAAATCTTATTACATAATTTTCATATAAATGGTCATGTGTGATTTCCAACTTCCATAATTTTCACCATTAAAATATGTTTAATAGATCATCGACATACTCTCTACAAGATCATTCATTTAGATTTATTTTTTTTCTATATATCTGACATTGACTTATTATAACCACAAAAAAATATAACCAACTTATCCTATAAATTGATTCTAATTATTGTCATTGGGTAGATACAATAGAATATTAAAGGATTTTTAGAAATTTAAATATATCCAATGAAACTTTTACTCTGTTAAAAAGTGTTTTTATTATATATAAATAAAAACAATATTCAAGGATTTTAAAAAATTAATATATGTATATTTATAATTCAGAACATCATTTGATACTAATTGATTAGTCAATACAAAAGAGGAGAATACACAGGGGGTTTTTCCATTAGAAAACAAAGAAAAGTAATTGAATCCTACATAAAGTGAAGTAACCATATCCTTCTCTCTTAATGAATAGTGATAATTGGAAAATAAATAATCAAATAAACAAGATGATGTATACTGTTCCATAAAATAGAAATCCCCTAGTCCACTCCACCAATGCTATATCCCTGAGATTGGTGAATTTAACTCGTAAGTCCTTCTGGGTACCTCTAAAACTATGTTCACATAGTTGAAATATTTAAAGTAAAAATTTTACATGTATTTTTTGTTCATTTCTTGATAAACAATATATCCGTAGATTAGTATTAGATTCTGACACTCCATCAATACTAATTATGAGTAGTTTACACTTCAATAATAAATTAATAAATAAAAAAGAGTTTTAATTCTAGTTCAGCTCATAGTTTTAGCCGCAACTGACTTATTTAAATGATCTTCCATAAAGAATAATAGAAAAGTATTATTTAACATAAAATATTATTACATTAAACAATAGTAGAAAAGAAACCAGGAATATGACCAAACATATATGTATCCAAATTGTTTCTACGATAAATGATTCGTCAAAATACAATACAATATTAAAAAATAAATATAATAGAAATTACAGGTGAGTCAGTCAAATACATAATAATCGAAAACATGTATGTCTATAATGTTTAGATTTATGGGAAATGATACATTACATTTTTCGAAAAAATATCATAATCATTAAAAGAAGAAACAAGAAATATTTGTCACGATAGTAAAATTTATTTTGCCAAAAATAGCTCCTGAAATATTACATGAAAAATCATGAGTATTTATTTTTAAAACATTGAAATAAATACATAACTTATATTATAAATATGAATGATTAAATATTTTTAATAAATTCCAATGAATCTGTATTTAAGTATATTTAATGTTATATTTAATTCTAAAGACACAAATGTTGAAAAGATGGATATAATCTATATTTAAAAAACACTTTTTTTGGACAAGTGAAACACAAGGATTCTATTAATAGTAATAAACATAAATATTATGACTGAAAAACATCACTGATTAAAAAATTAGGGATAATATACCATATGTTTATTACTAAAATGTTGGGATGCTTCTAAAAGTAGGTTTCCCTATCCTTATATTTTTTCCAAATGAAGGGTTCATAAATCATATGTTCGGCTTAGCACATAGGGTATAAAAATGTTTCTATAATTAAATATAAACAAATCCATAATACTTCATACATTGTAAAATAAAATAACATTAAATTAGTTTAAAGTCAAAAAATGATTCTATATTAAAATAATTATTCTAATTAATATTATCCTAAAATTCACATAAAGACACTTTATTAGGAACATAGTTATGGGAGGTTGTGAAAATCAAAATCAAACCAATTTATTATTTTTCTTATCAACACATGCCCAATAAGTTGATTTAAATGGATGAATACATTTTTCTGAGTATGAATTATGTTGAAGATCCATGACACTATATATTTTATAAAATTTGTGGTGCCTCTAGGTAGTGATGATTTGTGAACATCATTTCATATTTATATTTTTCATAATTTAACATAACATATGGTTTTGAAATAGGATGGACATTATAATGTCAGACTACAATGAGGTATATGTCAACATGAGTTTTTAGTTTCCAATAAATTTTTTATATTTCAATTTCTCTTAAAATAAGAGTTTTTATAATTCCACTTGGTGGTTATTTCATGAACCTAGTGGGAATTTATGGTGCCTAATTTTAGAGAGACTAGTGGAAAAGTCAAAGTGATAGATATTTGAAGTACTATTAACGATGGAATATTAAATTAGAGAAATATAAAAAAATGGTCAAGAATAAAAAATACATATAACGAATAAAATAGAGAAATATATAGTAGAATTTTTATGTATATAATTTTACATAAATGAGGAACTGGTATGGAAAATTCTTTTGAAGGTATGGATTTCTTTGGGGTGGTTAAAGAAAAAAAATACACCCTTTATAGTTTGGGTTGTATATTTATATTTTAATTATTATAAATTATTATAATGTTGTTATTTTGTTGTTCCTTATCTGAAATTAGTGAGTGGAGAGGTAAGAGGATGGATTGACCCCTGGATCATTAGTGATTCTTTCCAAAATCATGAAATTGCTTATAGTGCATAGTTATTATTTTTAAATTCACAATTAATTGATTTATGATACTTTTGTGTATACATTAGTGGTGAACCATGTAAAAATTTTATATTTTAAAATTTAATATTTTGTATCTATATTGTTTATTTTTTTGGTTGATTATGACAGGTTTGTGTCATAAATTCCAATATGAGAATAAGATCTATCAAAATTTTTGAAAAACAATTCACAGCCCAATTCACCACCTATTGGTGTTTTTTTAGGGAGCAGTTATTGAAACAAGTGATATTAGATCCACGGGCTTTGTTCATGGTTAATCCACATAAGGATGTTAATTTTTATTGAGAACACAGTTAATTTAATAGGTTTACTATTATTTGATGGCAATAATTATTAGATTTGGATGAATTAGATGAGTTACCGTTTACATTCATTCATGATTGTTGTTTTCTCTAATGTTGTACATGTATTGTTTTGAAGTTATGTAGTTTTCAGCGACTAATATAGACAAGAAATTAATCAATTTTAATTAAAAGGGAAAAAATTACTTATAAATAGTATCCTTCATAAGATATATATGAAATTATTTTTCCTTATATTCATAAAGGAATTTTATGATAAGTTATATAATGTTTATATATGACATGGAAATGTAAAAGTGGAAAATATTTATGTTTTACAATATAAAATTTGTGACATTAAGATTTATTCATATGAGAATATCAATTATTTCATTAATTTGATCATCTAGGTTGTTGGAGATATTCATGAACTAAGTTATGAGATAAGGGATGTTAATATAATGAAAAGCATATCATATAGATTTATAAATTTATATAACATAAAGGAATGAAAACATGAAAAAGGAAATACTATAGATTTATCAAATTAAGATTTAAAAGATAAATTTAGTCATATATAAGATACATTTGAAGTCAAAAGAAATGAGTTATCATTAATATAAGGGGATGTAATTTAATTCCATGGTTAAGATTTATATTCATGAATCTAGAGAAGTATAATAGGAATCATGTGATAAATTTATATAACTTATAGCTAGAAAATCAAGTGAGGAAAAGAAATATTTTATGTCTATATAACATTGAATTGTTTTCAATCATAAAATTTGGGAATATTGAAATAATATATATGAGGTATTATTAATGTAAATAGGGTGAGTTAGATTAATTAAAAAACAAAAAGTGGGGTTCCAGTTAAATGAAACTTCAATATTTTTTATATATTTTCAATAATATGTGCTCTCTATTTGTGATGTGATAAATTATTTGGTATTCTCACCTAAACTGACTGTTGATGTATTCCTTTGTCTACTAGGCACTATAGTTTATTGATTGTGAGTGGAGGAAATCTTAAAGGTGGATATTTAGCATAGATCAAAGTAAAATGGGGAAATATTCAAAGGTATTCAGGCAAGGAACTATCCTTCATTCCTCAACATCTCATGGATAATGAGGTGGTTTTTGAAGACACCAAGTGGGATAATATATGTTATCATTGGTAAAACACTATGGAAGGTTTTATTTGTGGTTCTAAACCAAATATAACAACATATTCATAAGAATATTTCAATAAATTGTTTTATTAATCTAGAATATGAAAATAGATATATCTGATTTAAAAAAGGTGATACGTAATTCAAATAAGATAAAGAGGGTTCGATGATGAAAATTATTATGAAATCTCAACCCAAAGATGAGGAAAAAATCAGTTTTAAGGTTTTATTTATCTCAACAAGGAAAACAAATGCTACCTTGAGGATATCAACATTCAACAGAAGAAAGGTAAGAATATTAATAGATATTAGAATCAATCATTAGTGTATGTTTACCAAATCCATTCTAAAATAACCCCATTAGATATTGTTAAGGATAATAGAAGATTTTATCCTGAAACATCAAAAAATAGTGTAATTTTAACTAAAAACAAATTAATCTTATTATATGCTCAAATCTTTTAATTATTATATTAATGGGTGAGAAAATAACATTTAGATTCTAGAAAATGTGGTTATGATATTGTTGAATAATCTTGAAGATAATATGAAAAAAGTTATATCCAATAAATTGTTTTATTTTGGAAAATTTTCATATGAAGATTTTAAATAGAGGGATAAAATTGGAAAGAGTATTGAAAAGGTGAAAAATGAAAAATAAAAGAAATACACATTTAAAAGTGTTATTAGATATGAATATGAATAATATAAGGTTTGGATAATGAGTAATAAGAATAAATAAAATCAAAATGTTAGTGATGGATCCTAACCACTGAGAATGTATCAAATAATGACAAACTATTCTATAGTAATGGGCATGTGGAGGGATGGAATTTATAAGTTATTTTAGCAAATAATGTTCTT
Organism: Viscum album; assembly: GCA_963277665.1. Taxonomy (NCBI): domain Eukaryota; kingdom Viridiplantae; phylum Streptophyta; class Magnoliopsida; order Santalales; family Viscaceae; genus Viscum; species Viscum album. The sequence goes on from OY728145.1 coordinate 523,154,928, forward strand.
ATTTTTTTGTTACCTTATCCATATAATAACCTATTATGAAAAGGAGTAAATATAATTGAATAGGTAATCACTAGGGATCCCATAATAGAGAATGAAAAAATAACCTTCATGCTAATTAATAAATGTTTTATATGGATATTATATTTATTATTCTAATTTTGATCATATTTATATATAAATTATATGTAAAAATAATGTCTAAATGTTTCATATGGTGGTCCTTATGGGATAGAGATAATTTTAATGAACTAAATAAATTAGTTAGTATATTTTATCTATTATATGAATAAAAATATGATTATTATTCTCATGATAGAGTGAATAAGGGTTTATCGACAATTTTTTAACTCCAACAATCAGTTCATTTATGGAAAAAATTAATATGGATAAGGTTTTCCTGATCTATATCACTCTAAAGCTATTAAATAACAACAACACATGGATTCTAGAAAGTGGGTTCTCATCCCAAGTGAATATGAACATGAGTATTTTGAATAAAATGAATGAACATAACGAGATATAGTTTTATTGTGTAAAATAGTGTTTTAAAGATAAAAAGATTTATAATTAAGAAATAAACTAAAGATGTGTTGATTAATATGGATATTTTTATGTGGATGATATTTTAAAAAAAAATCATGTGTAAGACAACAAGATGACTTAAGAATTGAATTCACATTAAATTTTAGGGGGTATCTTATAACAATAATGTTTATAAATTCATTGATAAAGACATTGAGAATAAATGGAAACTTTTACCAAGTGGGTAATTATAATAATAGTAGTCTGCTTATAGTGTATGAGGGAAGAATTAAATGGAACATATAGATTAAGAACACACATAAACAAAGTATGGAGAATTTATCTATTCTAACGGTTTTTTATGACATTCCAAATTTGGATTGGGGTAGCGGTGGGACTTGTGAGGATTTCATGAGAGGGGAGATATAAAGGCATCATTAGTGAAAAAGATGAAAAGGGAGTCATAATTAATATGTTTAATTCAAATTGAAGGGTATATAATGATGGAACATTATTGAACATGGTTTGGGAGGAGATTTATCAAATTTATTAATGATTATAGATGAATTCATTGAATCATATTGATATAGACCACAATTGAAATCATGTAGTTCAATAAATTATTTTTGAGGTGATCTGAAAATTAAATCATAAGATAGATAAAAATGTTATGATTAAATAACCAAATTGATTAGACTTTTATTATATTGGGAAAAGTATTTCAATATGTATATAATCAGTTATGAAGTTCCATCCATGAGAATACCACAGAAAAATATTCTACAAATATGGAACTAGGAGATGAATAAAAATTAAATGGAAATATTTATTTAAATTTGTATCTTGATGTACTATTGTAATGATGTAATTAAAGTGGTAATGTACACAAAAAAAAGTATTTGTTAAAAATTTTAGAGAATATAGCACCTTAAAATATGTGTAATGTAAGGAATAAAATATTTAGACACTTCATGAATTTTGAAAGAAAATGATACTTTTGGTACAAAGAAAGAATTTAGTAAAAATAAGATGATGAAGCTAATGAAGGAATTATCTAGGGATACTCATAAAATGTAAATACAGTAGCTATTCTAATTATATATTGAAAAAAAATATTTAGATCCATGATATGAAGGCCATTGAGGATAAAATTGATAAAAACTAGGATTATCGATTAAACTGAATTTTATGATAAAGATAATGATGTTGAAACTTATTGTAGAGGAGTTAAAAATTTAAATCTAGTTCAGGATTCCAAGGTACAATCGATGGAAAAAATATTCTATAAAGAAAGCCAACCATTTAATCAGATATGTAATAGAATAATGGAAATAAATGAGTCAAATATCATTGGAAATAAATATAATCAAATGTAAACCCAAAGGATGTGAAGTATGAAGAACAGATATACATTTTTATAGATTGAATTAAATTTATTTTAAGATGTAAAGAATGATAAAACAGAGATCAAGTCCATTAATGACGAGTGAGACCAGATAGAGAATAATCAAACTTGAGATATTTTGAGAATATTATTGGATTATAATTTCATTGGTACTGAATGGTAATTTAATAAAAACAATGACAATCATATAAAAGTGACCATGAGTAAGGAAATATTGTTGTGTAAGGGATATGCACATATTGAACTCATTAATGGAGAGGAAAGGTTTACACTGGGGTAAATACTTGAAAGGATAATACTTTTCTTCAATGTCTTAGTTTGAAGATATTTTAAAGTGTATCAAGTGAAAAAAAGAAACTATTTCTAATGGAGTTATCAGTAATGAAGTGTAAACTATGAACCCCATGTGTTTGCATACTAGTGATGATAAAATAATGGTGTCTCATTTGAATAAAGCCTTGTAAGACTTAATTCAAGAACTCGAAGCATGGAATTATCAGTAGTTTATATTTTAGGGATGATGGAATTAAAAAGATGTGATTTTTATCTATTCCTCAATGTGAAATCATACAAGGAAGAAAAATTTATATATTGATGGAAACATTTTTATAAAAAATAATTAAAAATTAATGATGTATTTTATAAATTTTACTAGAAAAGAATTTTAGATGGTAATTTTTGGAGAGATAGTATATTTTATATTAATATAAATGAATCAAACAAAGGTATATAAATTTAATTTATAGGAAATGTAAATAAGGAAACTGATTTTTGAATTATAATTTAATGAAAGTGAAAATAGTTCCTCACCAGTTATAATTGGACCCAAACTTATATGTCAATAAGATGGAAGATCTTTTCATACCACATTATATCATATAATTCTTTATTTTTTTCTATACCTGATAGAAACAAGGGAAAAAATAATATATTTTATTTTATTGGATTCTAGATAATAGAGTAGTAAAAGTAGGAATACCTGAGTACATTATTGATAATCATGAGTTTCATTAAATGTAATCTCAAGTATGTTTCATTATTTTAAATACATAATATTTAGAATTAATTTATTATTCAAATGAATATTGGTGTTGAGGTGTTGAAAATAAAAAAAACCATTAGTAGAAGATCATTTATTTTGAATAAAAGTATATTTGTTGACTTAGACCTAAAAAAGATAAAAAAAATATTATATAATCTTGGAACTTGGGTATATTTAATCTATAAATACATATACTCGGCTTATATGGTTGAAGATGTAACTAGAGGATCTTGGGTATGTAGTGAAGGTGCATATGGTTATTCAATATGAAAAAGTGAAATTAATTAGAAAAAAATGTATATAAAATAACTTTCCCAAATATTATAGAGATCATATTCAATTTTATTAAATAAAAAGTGGACTAGGGTTATATCATCCTAATATTTTATGTATTAATATTTTTTGAATTAATTTATACTTATTAATATTTTTTAATTTCATGCATCACTAAAGATAGTTTATTTTACATTAAATTACTATGTTTGGATTGTGTTATAGCTAACACTAAGCTAATCGTTCACTATACACAAGAAAAGATTTTTCTTTCCCAATATGGAAAACTGAGTATAGCTTTTGTTAAACATAACAATGATATTACATGATGACTTGCGTAACTCATAAGACCTATATTTACCAAAAATTAATATATTTTTAACATATTATTACTTAATATAATAAAAAAAGTCTTGATGTTAAATTACAGGTTATGAATAATTTTTACAAATTTATGAAAATATATAGTTTAAATAATATAAAATGAATTCATAGGTTACAAATTAGGTATAAATTAATATGAAATCCATTTTAATATAAAAATAAATTTTATTATGGTAACAAATATGTTTTACCATAATAAATTAAATTTTTCACTGTGTATTTCAATGAACTAAGTCAAAAATTAAATTTTCAGGGAACCGACTTAGCATACATTATATGCAACACTGAAACAGTGTAGGACGTACACAACATAGAGTTTCTTCGAAAAATTGTTTTACATATAATTATTTAAATGAGATAATTATAACTTATGCATTAAAATTTTTTATAGGGATAATATTAAATACTTTAAAAATATGGTTTATAAATTTTTGAAATAAATAAAACATATTAATAAAGAGATATATTATTTTTGGTAAATTCAATTTATGTTTAAATATACCATTTTCTAAAATAAACCATTTTTAATGTCTTTATTTGAAAAATAAGAAAATTATTTTTATACGCGTTTAGAAATTTAATTTTTAAAAATTAAAATTCTTTTTTGAATTCACAATATCGAAAGTATCCCAGGGTGAATTTTGTGTCTTTTTCTGAGAAACATCATTTTTAATAAATAGTTAAATATACTACTTTTTAGTTAAGAATCACCTTTTATATAAGTAATTATATATGTTAAATGGTATGATAAATGTGATATATGGCTGCATTAGGTCAATAATACATATATTTATACAATTTAATTCATTGTAATCTATTTCACTTTGTTGTTGAAAATAAAAATTTAACAATATTTTGAACTTCTGTTTACTTTAAAACCCCTATATTTCATCTCATCTAGGGGATTGGAATTAATCTTAATTTTTCCACTTCTATGGTTTAAATTTTGAATAATATACACTTATCATTTTATTCAGTATAATATTTATAGTCTAATAAGTCCAAATAATTTTTTTACAAAAATGTTAATAAATGTGATTAAAATTAATCACATCGATTAAGGCCAAATAAAGAATAATTTGGGACTAAACCTTACAATTAAAGGGCCCCAATGATCTATACACTTGTATAAAACCCATTTTGTACATATATCATCTTAAAAACATATATTATTGAGTTTTTTGGATTATTATTACTTTATTATGTAATAACAATTGTACAGATATCCGACTTTTAAAAATTCTAGGTGAGTCATTTTCCTTCCCTATAAAAAGACGCCACCTATCCTTACTCCTTACAGCTATTAAACCACTTACGTTAGGGAAATACATGTCCAATAAAAGAAAAAAAATCTCTAAATTCCTCATTTGATCCCCCTTTTGAAGAAGGGAATCTATTGGATATTTTGGAACAAAATAAAAGGAGTTACCTGATTAAGAGGTAACACCTTCTCTCATATTTTTTCTTTTACTTTCTTTTTCCACCACATCCAATTTATTTATCCCTGTATTTTATAATAAAACCAATATAATAAATATACTAAAATTTTTATTCTAATGTTTCTAATTAAACTTACACAAACCTCCATATAATGGGAAAGGAAAATATTATTTCTATGTACGGTGAACTAATGCCTCACAAAATGATGATTGTGTATTTTTCCATTACCACATGTAATAGTGGAAATAATGATGATAACTCTATTTATATATAATATAATTTATATTTATAATGTCTTTATTCTTCGGTAATTTTTCTTTATAATATACATTTATGTTGTGCATCTTATGTAAATACTATATTTTCATTTGAGGAGGTGTGGACTACCACCCCCTCAATGTGATAGGATTCATTTATACACTACATGGATTGTATTAAAGATGGTTTTAGTGAATATATATAATATATATGATATCATGAATATAGTTTAATATATATATATATATATATATATTTATTTATTTATTTTAATCACTTTTTTCAATATGTTAGTTAAGACAGGAGGTAAGGGGATTTCATCTAACTTTTTATTTTCATGAGATACATGCTATGTTAGCCACTCTTTCAATTTTTGTGGTATATGAACTACCCATGATTTTATTATATGAATAATATAATTCAATTTATGGGTATTCCCATATCCACTCTATGATCCTTATTTTCTGGGGTTTATGTTTCAAAAATACCAAATTGGTAAATTAGTTTTGTCTCAATTTTCCTACTTTGAGACTCATTTTATTTATAAACCTAAATTCTCCTTTAAGTTGTAAATACATTCAATTTATGTGTTATATCACTAATTTCAATTGTTTAATAATATTATAAGTTTCATGTAATTTAATTTCATTACATATAAAGTGTGATCCCAATTTTCCAAGTTTATAAGAGTTTATTTAGAATGTCTCATTGCTTTTCAAGATTTCCTATGTTTATGATTTCTTTACTGAAATCGTACAAACCATATTTCAAGAACATTAATGAGTTTCCATATCCTATAATTTTTCATGATATAATCATTTATTAGTACCATGGTTTCACTCTTTCGTACTTAAGGTAATGTTTTATGTAAAATTTTATTATCTCTCTCTCCAGTCAGAAATTTATTGAATTCAAAAACAATGTTTTCAAAAATTATTTCAAAAGTGTTTTCAAAATATTGTTGAAGATCATTTTAAAGTAATTTTTTTTGAAATGTTTTTTTTTAGTTTCATAATATGTTTTATAAGATTTCAATTTATTCCTAAGGATAATGGTTTGAAACCATTTTGAAGCTATATTTATAAGTTTTAAAATTATTTTAAAGGGAAATGTTTTTTTAAAAGTATTTTCAGGATTTATTTACAGGTTTTGATGAATTTTCAAGGGAAATGGTTTTCAAAATGTTTTCAAGATCTTATTATATGTTTTCTATGAAAAGGGTTTCCTAATGGTTTTCAAATATATCTTTATAATCTTTCAAGTTCATTTTCCAGAAAATGCTTTTCAAAATGATTTTATGATTTAATGAGCCCTTTTAAAATATTAAATGTTATTTTCTTCTAGAATAATTTTTGAAAGATATTTAAAAATTATTTTCCATCTAAGATGACACATATTGATGTTACTCATTCACTTTTTGGAAATAATCTATAGGTTCTATTCATAATCTTTCTAGAAATGGGTTACTCTTAATGTCATGGTATTTATAAAACCTGTTTCTATTTCATAGGTTATATTATTTTGAAACCCTATACATTTCATGGGTTATGTTTATGATGAAATTATTATTAAATCAGCCTCTTTACATAGATATTAAATGATTACATTTTTATAATGATCATTTAATTTAATGGGTTATGATATGATTATTTATGATCTTGTGGAACATGTATGTATGATTTCATTATGATATGGGGGGGGGGACCTATATCTCTTTCTAATTCACTGGGTAAATATTTATATCTCATGATATAGACTAATATGGTCTTTTATGTGAACCTTGATAATTAAGATGGCCATGGGAGTGAACCATGACTACCAAGATAATATGAATAGTGAACTCATGCTACTAAGATAACCATGGGGGGAAACCATGACTTTAAGATTGAATAAAGAGTAAACTCATGCGACTAATATGCCCATTAGAGAAAACCAAAATACCAAGATTGTATTGGAAGTGAACCCATACTACCAAGATGGATTTCTAAGTGATTCCATTACTAATATGATTGAACCTCATCACATGATCATAATATTATTCATGGACATGGTTTCATGTCCATAAATTTATGAAAGGGCCTAATCTAATGTCTTTAAAATAAAGTGTCAACTGATTTCTACTTATAGTTCACAATACTATATTTTTATGTGTTATTCAAATTTATATGTTTTATTCCTTTGTTATGCTTTTATAGATTATATCCTTTATTTTAATTTGATTCTTATCTTATGATCTTCCTTGATTTATGACATGATTCACGTAAATAATCTTTGGTTGTCAGGGTATGATGTTATAATTTAATTATCATGTTCTCATACCATTTTCCTCATAATTATGCGTACATATCTCCCTTGTATACCCTTACTAAGAATTTGAGATCACCCATTTCTTATGTTTCCTTTCCCAATGTTACTAAAAGAGGTTTTAGGTTGAAGTACTAATGGTGGGAAAATTTATGGTAGAAGTATAAGATCATTCACCAAGAGAAAATATTTTGTTTTGAAGTTTCCAAAGGCACTGCACTATTATAGTCCATTAGAATGTATTTATTTTTATTTATTATATATTCATCTAAAATGATGTTATATCAATGTATGTTAAGCCATTGTCTCTATAATTCGTATTAGAGGAATGGTTTAGTCATAATTTGGAAACTAGGATGTGAAAAAATTTGTGATATCCCTAGGTATAATGATATTTCTAGGGATGAATCTATATATAAATATAAGGATGTGTCAATGTTTATGAAAATGTCCTGGAATTTTGGAACTAATACAGTGAGTGGTTTCTTATAAATATAACCATGTATGGATATTATAAGTGGATTTGAATCTTCAGAGACATACCAAGGGGTAACAAGTATAACAAGAAGAATCAGGCCTGACTTGGGGTAATCTGGTACTCGATAATGGGCCTTACAACACACATGTTTTGACACTCCTGGGGATATGCTTTGAGAATTCAGAAACTCTTCATGAACCATCATGAGTATTTAGATACAATTTGGATATAAATAAAAAAGGATGAACCTAGGGTGTCTTATATTAAAGAAGGTGTCATGATTAATACACCCATTACCTAAATATTTTTATAACTAAGTGGTTTTTTATAATGACAAGTAATTCTCACAATATGATTATGATTTTATTCAACAGGGGGGGCAGGAGGAACATGAATAATGTTGAATTATAATGGAAGATTTACAATTGAGTAGTCAAGTGGGATGATCGCTAGAGTAAAACATGTTGTGATCATTCCTAATCCGTTTTAAATAAAAATTATCAACAACGTGTACCTTAATAAACTCTCAAACTCACCAAGGAATATAAAGAAGGAGTTAACTGAGAGTTCGGGTAATGGAGACCATGGAGGAATGAATTTTTTATTTGTTTATTTAAATTGATGTGTATATATTAACCTAAGATATTGTATTATAAGAATAGGATGTCATTTTGATTATGGGAACGACGGGTACAAATCAAGTGACTACAAGGGAAAAATGAAGAATTCAATTAACAAAATGGATAAGAATATTTGTATACCTAATTAATAAACAAAGGATTAGTGTTTTATGGGTGGAGTAAATATTAACTATGAAAATAAATTTCCAAAGATTAAATATACTAATGGGAACCCACAAGGGTGAGAGAGTAGTGGATACATTGTGGATGATGATGAGACCATAGATGAAATGTGAAAGGAAATATATATTGGGGAATGGGATGAGGTATCCTTGTTAATGTCATATGAATGAAGTGTAATAATAAAGTCTTTTATTTATTTAATATTCAATAATTATGTTATATTAAGTGTAAAATATATATAAGGATTGTTCAGTTTTGGTTTTTCTCTATGAATTTACAAGAACACGTTGAATGTTCCTGATGGACTATGGAAGTGATTTAATGACAATATGATATTTTGATTAAGGTAAGGTAAACATTAATATTTTATTTAGGTTGTGATAATCTTGTTGGAATAAATATATATGGGTTACTAATAATTAAATTGTATGGAAATGATTACCATGAAACTTATTATTGACAAAGTGTTCTATGTCATCAAGGATGTGGTTTAAACTTCTTGAATTTATAGGATATGTCTAGAAATAATTGGTATAAGGAATCATGCATGATTTAAAAAACTATTTTTGGTAATTAAGGTTGTTAACATGTTTCAATGGAATATACGATGAGGTAATTCATATGTATTGAATGTCACAACCAAGTGGTTCATCATGTTATATAGGGGATAAATGTTAATATAATTTCATGGAATTATATCTAAATAATTGAATGTTCGTATTTTGAAAGGATTATTAGGTTAAAAGTTTATGGAAATTTTTAGTCAATATTAAATTATTATTTTTGAGATAATTTATTATCTCACCATATGAGGATTTATTCATATTTTATAGCCTGTTCAAACTATATTGTGTTGGTGATAACTAATGACAAATGGGATGAAATATCATGGATCTCATGATCTATTAGTACATCTGAAATAAAAAATTCACCTTTACTTTTTAGAGAAATTCGTTAAGGGGATCATTAAAAAAGGGTCATGTTGTCATAAAGTCTTGCAAGTTTATCTATTTTGGAAAATTCTGAAACTTTAGGAAAAATGTTCTTAAAACCAACAATATTATCGTATACCTATTTTTCTGATTAATTTGATGGTCTCTTAGGTCATCCTGAATTTATGGATTTGTGGTTGTTAACATTTTCTTGAATGTTTTCTCTAACTATCTACATCATAACTGGATGGTATACTTTCTCTTCTATGTCCATGTTTTTGCTTCCCGCCTATGTAATTTTATGTGGGAATTTCATTATAAGTTATTTTAGTCAACCGTTATGGTTCTGACTTCTCCATTTTAGGGGAAGGTTTAGTATTAATTTTTACAATGTTGGTTTATATAAATGAAACTTTCAAGAATTAATCCCTTAATAACCTAGATGAATTTTGAGGAAAAAATCATTTTAATGGGGGTAGAATGTATCACCCTAAGATTTTTTGAATTATTTTCATTCAAATTAATATATGATTTTTTATATTTTTTCATTTCATGAAACATTGAAGATAGTTTATTTTATATTAAAACACTATATATTATTTATGTTATACTCAAAACTAATTTAATTGTTCACTACACTAAACATAGACATTGGATTTCTCTATACGGAACACTGATAATATCTTAGGTTATATGCAACCAAGACTTTCTTCGATGACTTGAAAAACCTTCCTGACCGAGGTTTACCAAAAAATAATATATCATTTCTATATGATTATTTAATAAAATAAGATAAAACATTGATGTTAATTTAATGGTTACCATTATTATTAACTAATCTTGGAAAATATATGGTTTACAAAATATAAAATGAATTCATAGGTTAACAATTAATTATTAATGAATAGTAAAACTAATTAAATATAAAAGGAAATATTATTATGGTAAAAAAGATATTTTACACTATTAAATTTAATTTTTATTTATATCATTCAATATATAAAGTCAAATGTTCCTTTCAAATGGATTAGACTTGGTGTACGTTACATGCAACATTAACTTGACGTATGATGCATGAAAAAATGAGTTTCTAAGAAACATATTTTTTATATAATTATTAAAATGAGAAAATTATACCCTAACTATTAAAATTATTTAAATGGATAGTAATAACAAATATTAAAATATTATTTATTATTGTTTTATATAAATAAATAATATTGACAATTAATGAAATGTTTTTTTGTAAAGTCCTTTTAAGTTTAAAAATACCATTTTCTCGAATAAACCGCTTTTAATTACGTTATTTAAAAAATAATAATATTAATTATAGTAATATTTTTAAATTGAAATTGATAAAATAAAATTCATATTTGATTTCATAACTTCTTAATTAGCCGAAGGATATTTTTTATGAGAAACTTCATTTTTTATAAATAGTGAAAAATAATCAACTTTAGTTAAAAGTCACGTTTTAATTTAATTACTTCTTAATGTTAAATGATATTTAAAATTTTTTATAGGGTAAAATTAGATTAATATTACATCTATTAATAAAATTCAAATAATTATAATTAATTTGACTATGAATTTGAATATAAAATTTTAACAAACATTTGAACTTCTTTCTACTTTAAAAACCTCTTATTTCATCCCATTTACTGGATTAACATTAATCATAGTCTCTAAAATTCTATGATTTGAATTTAAAAAAATTGATATAAAACATTTAATTCAGTATATTTTTTCTATTCTAAAAAGATCAAGTTAATGTTTGACCCTTAATATTAATAAAAGTGATTAACATTAGTCACACAAATTAATGCTAAATTAAGCTTAATTAAAAACTAATATGTAAAATTAAAGGATAAAATTATCTATTAAATTTTAAAACACCAATTTTATATCCATATTGTAGCCTTAAACCTTCAATTATTGATTTTTTTAGTTATTCGTGACACTTTTTAGGTAAGAACATGTGCACACCTAACGTGTTTCTAAAAATTTCAAGTGATTCATTCTCCGTCCTTATAGGACACCACCTCACCCTCTAACTAACCCCTCTAAAACATATTAGGCTTGGAAAATAACATCCCAATACACTGAAAAATCCATTTATTACTTCTTGAATCATCTATTTTGTAATAATTCAATCCAAGGTATTCATTTACCAAAAACAAAAAGGAGTTACTAGATTAAAAGGTAATGCTTTCTCCCAAGGTTTTTTTCTTTTACTTTCATTCTCTTCCCCCTATAATTTATTGTCTCCAATTATTATATAACAACACAAGTATCCTAACTATAATATTTTTTTATTCTAATGGTTCTAATAACACTTACACACACATCAATATATTGGATAATGAAAATAATTTTTCTGTGTACGCAAACTACTGCCTCACGAAATGATGGTTGTTCATTTTTCCATTACCCCTATCATTGTGTCCACTATGATGATAATAATATTCACATATGATATATATTATATTAATAATATGTCTATTTCCCTTAATTTTTAATTATAAAATACTTTTATTTCTTCTATATTATGGAAATGAGATAATTTTGTTCGAGGAAGTGTGGACAATCGCCCCTCCAAGCTATATAATGTTTTCATACATAATTCAGATTATATTAAGGATTATTTTATTGAATATATATGATATATATGATATCATAAAGCTGATTTAATAATGATATGCAAACATATGTATATATAAATATATATTTATTTCACTTACTTTCTCTTAACACGATAATTAAATGGAAATATCATTTATTCGTATTTATATCCTACTGTCTCCATGAATGGTGTATTCCATTTCATAATTATATATTTTATAGAATATTTTTATACAAATATAATATATATAAATTATATTTATATTATTTTTTACAATACAGAATAATGATATACGTATAAGGACCAACAAAATAACAAATTAAGACATATATGAAAAAAGAGAATTTTTCCTAAAGTGAAATCACTACATATAATGGTTAACCAGAGTGTAATGCAAGGTCATAATAAAGAAATATAGGTTATTAGATATAAAAATGTGGTTTCTATAAATATTTATAGTAAATTTATATTTATAATACATGTTTTTTGAATGATTACGACTATAGTCAAGACACAGGGTAAGGGGATTTCATCTCACTTTTTATTTTAGTTAGATATATACTATGTTCTCCACTCTTTAGTTTTGAGTGGTATATATACTGCCATGTAACATCCTGAGTAAATAAAGAAATAATAAATTCTCTTTTTATTAATGTTGTGATAATTAAATGTTAATTTTACATTAAAGGGGATGCTAAGTTCGATGGCATACCCGATACGCAACAACAGGTTTCTTTGAAATCATACATTACACACTAATAATATAATATTATTATTTTAAATGGTAGTTAATTCATAGCCTTTGTATTGGTTAGAATGAATAGAACTAACTAAAATATTATTATACATGTTTGTTATATGTTTTTACATTTATCCAATAAAATTTAAGGGCTTAAAATATGAATGAATCTAATTTTAAGCATAAATACTCTAATATTCAATAAAAGATCAATTTACAATATTTTGATGGAGAACCCTATTTAAATCTAGTTTTTGTCATTTTTATATGTTCTATTTGACCAAATAAAATTCTTATTTAGATTTGGGAAATCAAAATTTACTTTGGGTAATTTTTTTATTTTTCTGATAAAGTGCATTTTTAATGAATAATGTAAAATACTGAATTTTAATTCAAAGGTGACTTTTAATCTAATTTATTATATGGTTTTATTATCTTTTAAATTAGTTTTAAAGTGAAATTATAATATATTGTTACCATTTAATATAATTTTGTTCATTGGAATTAATTTTACTTTTAAATTGGATATAAGCATGTATAATTCTTTTGATAATTATTGTTTATTAAAAACACGCTATTTGTTTTGATAAAAGGAATTTGTTTTAAATTAATTAATGAAACCTATATGTTTATAATATGGTAAAATAGACATAATTTTTTAATTCTGAATATCAAATATAGCTTAGGCTGAATTATTGGTAATTTTTTATAATTTTTAGACATCAAATAAATTAAATTTTATATGACACAATAATGATGCAACATTTACCTCATTAATAAATGATTGAAATAAATAAAATTATAAATATTAAAATAACATAAAAAACCTATGCAATTTTTATTAGATGATTTTATTTCTACCATGAGTCATCTTATCCCAATCTTTAATGAGTTTTGGATCTTTAGAAACCGAAGATAGGTTTGTAATTAAATAATATTTGCAAACTTTCCTAAAGATCCCCTCCTCCCCCTTATAAAAGAACACCACTTATAAATATTTCCTGACACCTCTAAAACCTTTTGGAACGTCCAAAATATTCCCAATTAAGCTCCCTACATCTCTCTCCTCCTCCAAAAAGCCTTACCTTAGGCAGAAGGCACTTCAAGAAGTTCTTTTGGTTGAAACCAAAGGAAGTTACCCAAATTAAGGGTAACAAATCCTCTTAACTTATTTTATTTTATTTTAATTACCCATCCCCTAAACTCTTTTTTTATTATGTTATTTTATAACAACACTAGTTTTCTTAATATAATTGGATGTTGTTATGAGAAGGATTCTAACTACACTTACACACACCTCCATCTAATGGGTGAACAACATAGTATTTCTATGGATGGAAAACTAACACCTCATGAAACAATGATTGTTCAATTATCTCCTATCACCAATCATAGTGTCCATTAATATGAAACTATATTTATATATGATATATTCTATTTTTAGTTTTTCTTTATTATTTTGTATTTTCTTTTATAGAATACCTTTATGGTTTCCATTATGGGTAAACACGATAATTTCATTTGAGGAATTGCGGACTACCGCCCCCTCAATGTGATATGACTCATTCATGCCATTCATGGATGTATAAAGGATAGAGATAATGGTATAATATATGATATTATACTATAAGTATAATATACTAATGTATCATCATGTTTTAATTCCATTAAAATATGAAATAGAAATGAAAGTAGCGTTCATGCGTACGTACGACTTACCCTCTCTATGAACAGTAGATTCCATTTATTACCTCCAAATGATATGTACTATTATAAATAAATATATATATATACTAGATATATATGATATATATGATATCAAAATAATCAATATCATTATGGATATAAATTACTATTGACAACATGGAAATTATGTAAATATAAGGGGCTTATTTTTTACTCAAGTACCAAATATCGACAGAACGACCATTATTAACATAAATGATTAAATGATGTTTATAAAATGGTAATATTTGTTATAAAAGGACTAATAAACTTGAAAAAGGTTCTTAAGAAATTATAAATTAACTTTAGTTTATTATTCAATTGATTAAAGAAAAACGGGTCAAGTTGGACACAAGGTAAGAGACTTTGTCTCAATCTCCTTTAATTGAGGCATATTTTGTTTTATACATGACATTCTTTTATATATTGTAATAACACCCTTGAATTTTAAAAGGGAATATTTTTCTCTAAATCATTTTACTAAAATATAAAAAAGGAATTTTTTCATTAACCTAAGTGGTGACAACGACTTTTCTGCCCTGTGAATATTATTTGTTCTTTGGATTCCATAACAAACAGTAATGTTTTTTTTTCAAGGAAAATAAATACCATATACTCTTTTATGTATTTTAGTATTGAAAATGGTTTTGATAATGGATTTTTTATGTCAATATGATTATGTGATATATTGTAATTGAAATGTAGTAATTTGTTCTTTCCTTTATATTTTTTTTTATTTGTCATGATTTTATATTGGTACATGGAAATTTGATGGGTGGATACATGATAAACCAACTGATTGGAGGATCTGTGATAAACCAAGATGGGTAGTTATTTTATAACCTCCAATGCATTGGGTTTGTAATTTGGTCGTATAGATCTTCCATTTAGTGATATGTGTGGATGTCAAACGTATGGTTATTCTATTTAAGTATTTTTATGTCCCAAGTTTCCTTTATAGGTTATGTTTTCTTTATATGTGTTTCCGTTAAGTTACAAAAGGGTAAGAAAGGATCTTTTATTCAGTAAAGAGTATTTACTACTTCAAAAAAGTGAAATGTATTATTAATTATTAGTATTCATGTTTTACTTGTGGTTTTGAAAAAAAACTAACAGTTTTCCTTCTTTGTGTATCCCTTACTGAACTTTTTATGCTCATACCAAGTTTTGAAATGTTTTTCACAGGACATAAAGATGAATAGGATCACAGATTGGATTAATGAAAAGTCTTGCAATCTAAAACATGGAACTAGACATGTCACTTTTTTCAAGAGTTTGTATTTTATGAAAAAATGGATACTGAGTATAATTGTCTAAATGTAATATTCTTGTTGTTATGAAAATGTAATTACCTAATTCTATAAAACTATAAACCTAAAAAAGATCCTCAATGTGAATTATCCATTTAATTCAAGAATATGTAATATATAAGGTTGGGTCCTTATAGTTGGTATCAGAGATCAGTTTAGACAACTTTAGGATTTACAGTATTGTTATATAAATTTCCATACATTAATTTATAGTAATATTGAAATGATATAACATTTACAGATTACCATGTTGCTTTACCTAAGATATTTTCATGTTCAGAATGGTTTTCTGTAGAAGAAACAAGGCATCTATATTGGGACGACATCTGGAGGAAGGAAACCTTCCAAATCAGCAACCTGATATTGTCAGAATATGGACTGAATAGTTTGTTGAAGTGATGGAATAGTTGAATCAAGATATAAATAGTGGTGGTATCAATGCACATGATCAGCCATACCAAAAGCAGTGGCACATGTCAGTAGTGGATCATTTCATGAGGCATCATCCCCCATCATTCCGAGGATCATCTGACCCTGTTCTAGATGATGGGTGGATTAAAGCACTAGAGAATATTTTCGATGTCATGGGTTGTTCAGAACAACAAAAGGTTAGTTTCACTGTGTTCCGCTTTAAAGGTGAATATGATCAGTGGTGGTCGATGATGAAAAATATCAAGGATAGTGAGGAGATTTATGCTATTGATTATGATTAATTCAAACGTACATTTATTGAGAAAAATTTTCCTAAGGTGGATTGTCTTAGGATGGAAAAAAGTTTGTAGAATTGAGGTAGGAGGATGACTCAGTGGATACTTATGAAGAATAATTCACTCGACTGGCAAGGTATGATCCAAATTTCATTCGAGGTCTTGATGCTAAGATAAATCGATTTTACTAAGGACTGAAGACACAATACCAAGGAGAATTAGCCTATCATGAGTTCAAAAATTATGAAAAACTTGTTCGATGTGCGGAGAAGGTGGAAATAGAGTTTTTCGATGATCATGTGTTATTTGACAAAAAATAAATCAAGAGGTCCAGATGGTAGGAAAAGGGAAATAATTCATCAACGAAGCCTAGAGGTAAGAAAAAAAATATTTATCTTGTGAGAAGTGTGGTAAAAAGAATCCTGGAGAATGTTTATCAAAGTCCAGGAAGTTCTTCCAAAGTGGTTATTCTGGTCATATTGCTCGTAACTGTAAGGAAGATGATCAAGAAGGAAATGAAAAGCCAGTGGTAAGCTATTTTAAGTGTAATGAAATGGGTCATTATGAAAATGATTTTCCAATAAAGAACTCAAATGATGCAAAGAAACCATATTACAAGCAAAAAGGGGTGGTTAAGTCCTTTGTAACTACTTCAGTAGATGTGGGGCCATAAAATGAAGTAGTATCATGTACACTTATTGTTTGTTCAGATTATGCTAATGTGTTATTAGATTCAGGGTCTACACGCTCATTCATTTCTGATAAGTTTTATAATAAATTGGGAATTCCATGTTGAGATATGAATACATAACTTATGGTAGATACACTTGGAGGAAATGTTGATACAAAAAAGAAAACATAAGAACCTTTCTGTCCTTTTGTGTGGGAAAAATCTACCTACAAACCTTATTGTTTTTCCTCTAGTATAGTTTGATGTTATTTTGGGCATCGATTGGTTGTCTATTTATCATGTTAATATTGACTATAGAACTAAAGAGGTTTCTTTTCCGAAAGATTTTCAGTTTGTGAACATGAATGATCCCTGGATTTTGATAACATATCAGGAAGATGAGAAACTAGTAAAAGATGAAAATGAATGTTACCTTGCACATATTATTGAAAATAATGGAATTGTTCATATTAATGATGTTCTATTGATAAACTAGTATCTTGATGTTTTTTTCTGATGAGTTTCCTAGTATTATACCTGATCAGGAAGTTGAATTTACTGTTGACTTAGTTCCTGATGCTAAGCCAATTTCAAAACCCCCTTTTCGAATGACTCAAATTGAACTTTTAGAGTTAAATACAAAATTATAGGAGTTATTAGAAAAGGTTTCATTGGACCTAGCACATCACCATGGGGAGATCATGTCTTGTTTGTTAAGAAGAATGATGGTTCAATGAGAATTTGCATTGATTATAGATCACTGAATAATAGCATTGTTAAGAACAAGTATCATTTGCCTCATATCGATGATTTGTTTGATCATCTCCAGGGAGCTCAGTATTTTTCAAAAATTGAATTGAGATTGGTGTACCATTAGATGAATGTAAAGGACGATGACATTTGGAAGACCAGGTTTCGTACTAGATATGGCCATTATGAATTTTTATTTATACCTTTTGTTTTAACCAATGCACATGTTGTATTCATGGATCTTATGAATAGAATTTTCTGTAAGTTCTTGGATATGTTGTGATATTTTGGTTTATACTAAAAGTAAAGAGGAGTATGAAAGTCATTTATGTGTCATCTTGAAAAACCTTAAAAGAAAATAAACCTTATGGGAAATTCAGAAAGTGTGATTTTTGGTTACAACAAATTTCATTCCATGGTCACATTGTTAAAAAAATGGTGTAACTATTGATCCTGCTAAAACAAAAGTTGTTGAAGAATTGTCAAGACCTAGAAATATAACCGAGATCCATAGTTTTCTTGGTTTTGTAGGTTATTACCTGAGGTTTTTTTATAATTATTCACAGTTATATTGTCCAATGACTAAGTTAACTCGAAAATGTGTTATGTTCATTTTTATTAAAGAATGTGATGATTGTTTTCAGGAATTGAAAAGATGATTGGTGAATGCTCCAGTTTTGGGACTACCTTCCAGAAATGGAGATTTTATTATTTACAGTGATGCTTCATTGAAAGGACCTGGATGTGTCCTTATGCATAATAATCGGGTAATTGCTTATGCATCATGTCAGTTGAACACTTATGAGTTAAATTACCCTACACATGATTTTGAATTAGCTGCTATTGCTTTTGCTTCAAAAATTTTGAGGCATCATTTGTATAGAGTAAAATGTGAAATATATACTGACCAGAAAATTTTATACTATATATTCACTCAAAAATAATAGAACATGAGATAGAGGAGATGGTTGGAATTAATCAAGGATTATGATTGCACGATCCATTAACATCTGAGAAAGGAAAATAAAGTGGCTGATGCTTTGAGTAAAAAAAGTAATGTCTCATTAACCATGCTACGTTTGGAATGAGATACTTTTGTTTTTCATTTGATGAACTTTGTCATAGAAGTTGTTGGTGTAGGAAATTCTTCTGTTTTGTTTCAGGTGTCAGTAAAATCATCTCTATCATACAGAATAAAGCAAGTACAGAAAGAAGACAGGGAGTTGTAGAAAATGGTAGAGTTGTTTCAAAAGGGTATGTCATATGATTTTAATGTTGATAATGATTGTGTGTTGAGGTTTGGGAGGAGATTATCTGTGCCTTGTGATTCATAGTTGAATAATGAGTTTTTATGTGAAGATCATAATTCTCAGTTTTTAGTTCATCCTTGTAGTACTAAGATGTACAAAGATCATCAGGAGTATTACTGGTGGGATGGAATGAAAAGAGATATTATGGATTTTACTATGAAGTGTTTGACATGTCATAATGTTAAAGTAGAGAGGAAGTTACAAAATGGGATTCTTCAGTCTTTACCAGTGCCAGAGTGGAAATGGAAAAATATATCCATGGACTTTGTTGTGGGATTACTAAAGACATCTTGAGGTAATAATGCAATCTGGGTTATAGTTGATCAATTGACTAAATCTGCTCATTTCCTTACAAATCAAGATACTTTGTCTGTAGATCAACTTGATCAGTTTTATGTCAAAGAGATTGTCAGGTTTCATGGAGTTCCCCCCTCTATTGTATCTGATCGTGATCCCAGGTTTACATATACCTTATGGAAAGGCCTTAAAAATTCATTGGGTACTGAATTAAATTTTAAAACATCTTTTCATCCGAAATTATATGGGCAATCAAAACAAAAATTTAGACCTTTGAGGATATTCTACGTGCTTGTTCACTAGATTATCATGGAAGTTGGGACCAAAATATTTCTTTGGTTGAAGTTTCTTATAATAACATTTTTCATTCCAGTATACATATGGATCCATTTGAGGAATCATATGGAAAGCGTTGTCGAACTCTAGAATTTTGGGATGAAATAGGTGAAAGGAAGCTGATGTGACCAGAATTGGTAGAATAGATGGCAGAAAAAGTTCAGTTGATTCAGAAGAACATGAGAACTGCTCAGAGCAGACAAAAAAGTTATGCAGATAACCTAAGGAAGGATATTTCTTTTGAGATAGTTGATCATGTATTTCTCAAAGTTTCTGCATGGAAAAGTGTGATGTGTATGGGTATGAAAGGAAAGTTTAGTCTGAGGTTCATTGGACCTTATGAAATCATGTAGAATGTTGCACCAGTTGCATACAGATTGGATTTACCTCCATCTTTATCCCAGGTACACAATTTTTTTTTCATGTTTCTATATTGAGAAATTATATACCAGATCCATCTCATGTTTTGAGTCGAGAGGTAGTTTAGTTGGAAGAGAATCTCTCTTATGAAGAACAACCAATCTAAATTCATGACCATAGAGAGAAAGTTTTGCGAAATAAGGTAATTCACCAGGTAATGTTTTTGTGGAAGAACCGTATGGTTGAAAAGGCAACGTGGGAATCTGAAAATGATATGAGGGATAAATACCCCCACTTATTTGATAAATGAATAAAATTATGAGGATGCAATTTCTAAAAGAGGGGAAGGATGTAACATCCCAGGTAAATAAAGTAATAATACATTCTATTTTTATTAATATTTTTATAATTAATTATTAATTTTACTTTAAAGGGGTTTCTATGTTTGATGGAGTACCCGATATGAAACAAGGGGTTTCTTTGAAATCTTATGTTGCACACTAATAATATACTATTATTATTTTAAATGGTAGTTAACGCCTACTCGTTGTATTGGAAAAAATGAATAGAACTAACTACAATATAATTATTCATGTTTGTTAAATGTTTTTACATTTATCTAGTAACAGTTGGGTGATTAAAATATGAATGAATCTAATTTTAATCATAAATACTCTAATATTTAGTAAAATGTTGATTTATCGGCTTTTGAAGGAGAACCATTATTATATATAGTTTTGGTCATTTTTATATGCTCTATTTGACCAAATAAGATTCTTCTTTATATTTTGGGCATCAAAATTTACTTTGGGTAATTTTTTGGTATTTTTATGATAAAGTTCATTTTTAAATGAATAGTGAAAAATACGGTATTTTAATTCAAAAGTGCCATTTAATTTAATTTATTTATATGGATAGATTATATTTTTAATTGGTTTTAAAGTGTTACTAGAATATATTATTACCATTTAATCCAATTTTTTTATTGGATTTAATTTCACTTTGAAATTGGACACAAACAAATATCAATATTTTGATAGTTATTGTTTCTTAAAACACGCTATTAAATTTTGATAACAGGAATTAATTTTAAATTAATTATTGCCTCTTTTATGTTTAGAATATGGTAAAATAGAAATCATTATTGAATCTTTAAAATCAAATATTTCTTATGCTGAATTTTAGCTAATTTTTTATAATTATTAGAATTCAAATAAATTAAATTATATATGACACAATAATGATGCAATATTTACCTCATTAATAAATGATTTAAATAATTATGATTATAAATATTAAAATAACATCCAAAACCAGTCCAATTCTTATTGGATGATTTTATTTCGACCATGATTCATCATATCTTTATCTGTAATGAGTTTTGGATCTTTAGAAACTGAAGATAGGATTGTAATAAAATAATATTTGAAAACATTCCTAAAGATCCCCTCGTCCCCATTATAAAATGACACCACTTAAAACCAATTACTCACACCTATCAAGACTTTTGGATCATCAAACCTATGACAAATTAATCTCCCTTCATCTCTCTACTCCTCCATGATGCTTTACCTTAGGCAGAAGGAACTTCAAGAAGTTCTTTTGGTTCAAACCAAAGGAAGTTACCCAAATTAAAGGTAACAATTCTTCTTAACTTCTTTTCTTTTTTTACATCTCTAGCCCCTAAACGTTTTTATTTATTTATTTTATAACAAAAAAAATATCCTAAATATATTATGATGTTGTTATGAGAAGGATTCAAACTACACATACACACAAATCCATCTAATGGGTGAAGAATATACTATTTCTGTGGATAGTAAACTAACTCCTCAGGAAACTATGATTGATCAATTATCTCATACTGCCTATCATGGTGTCCATTAAGATGACACTATATTTATATATATATTTTTATTTTTTTTATTTTTTCTTTATGCTTCTGTGTTTTTCTTTTATAGAATTCTTTAATGGTTTCCATTATAGGTAAACACGATATTTTCATTTGAGGAAGTAAGGACTACCACCCCCTCAAAGTGATATGACTCGTTCATGCCATATGTGGGACATATAAAAGATAGATTTAATGGTATCATATATGATATTATACTGGAAGTATAATATACCAATGTATCCTTATGTTTTAAATCCATTAAAATAAGAAATAGAAATGAAAGTAGCATTCATGCGTACATACGGCTTACCGTCTCCATTAACAGTGCATGTCATTTCTTACCTCCAAATGATATGTACTATTTTTAAATATATATAATTATATACTAGATATATATGATATATAAGATATCTAAATAATCAATATCATTCTGGATATAATGGACTATTGATAACATGGACAACATGTAAATATAAGGTGTTCATTTTTTAATCAAGTACCAAATATCGACAAAACGACCATTATTAACTTAAATGATTACATAATGTTTATAAAATGGTAATAATTGATATAAAAGAACTAATAAACTTGAAAAATGTTCTTAATAAATTATATATTATATTTAGTGTATTATTCAGGAGATTAAAGAATGAACCGGTCAAGTCGGACATGAGGTAAGGGACTTCGTCTCAATCTCCTTTCATTGAGGAATATTTTATTTCAATACATGAATTTCTTTCATACGCTGTATTAAAGCCCTTTAATTTTCAAAGGGAATCAGTTTCTATGAAGAATTTTTTTAAACGATAGAAAGGAATGTTTCTTTTATAGTATGTGGTGACAAGGACCTTTTCACCGCCACATGTATTATTACTTCTTTGGCCACCTAAACAAGCCATAATGTTTTTTTCAAGAAAAATAAATAACATATAATCTTTTATGTATTTTGGTATTAAAAATGGTTTTGGTAATGGATTTTTTATGTCTATATATTTAAGTGATATATTGTGATTGAAATATGGAAATTTTTTCTTTCCTTTATATTTGTTTTATGTGTTATGATTTTATAATGGTAGTTGGACATTTGATAGGTGGTTACGTGATAAACCAAATGACAAGTGGTGTCGTGATAAACTAGGATGGGTAGTTACATTATAACGTCCAATTCATTGGGTCTGGAAGTCGGTCGTTTGGCTATTACATTTAGTGATATGTGTGGAGGTTGACCATATGGTTATTCCATTTAAGTTTGTTTGTGTCCCAAGCTACCTTTATATGTTATGTGTTTTTCATATGGGTTTCCTTTTGATTACAAAAGGGTAAGAAATGGTATTTTATTCAGTGAAGAGTATTTACTACTTCAAAAAGATGAAATGTATTACTTATTATAAGTATTCATTGTTTACTTGTTGTTTTGAAAAAAAAACTAACAGTTTTTATTC
Source organism: Viscum album (assembly GCA_963277665.1). Classification (NCBI taxonomy): domain Eukaryota; kingdom Viridiplantae; phylum Streptophyta; class Magnoliopsida; order Santalales; family Viscaceae; genus Viscum; species Viscum album. Next base: position 523,178,932 of record OY728145.1, read on the forward strand.
TTTGGGTATCCCCTACTGGGCTTTTTATGCTCATCCCAGGTTTTGAAATGTTTTTCACAGGGCATAAAGATGAATAGGGTCGGGGATGGGATCATGGAAAAGTCTTTCTCTCTAAAACATAGAACTAAACATGATCTTTTTTTCAAGAGTTTTTATTTTATGAAAAAATGGATACTGAGTATAATTGTTTACATGTAATATTCATGTTTTTATGTAAATGTAATGACCTAATTATCTAAAAGTCTAAACCTAAAAAGATCCTTAATTTGAATTATCCATATAATTAATGAATATGTAATGTTTAATGCTGGGTCTTTATATGACATGATTTTATTATATATATTATAATTAAATTTATGGGTATTACCGTATCCACTCTATGATTATTATTTCATGGAGTTTAGGTTTCAAAAAATATAAAATCGATAAAATAGTTTTGCCTCAATTTTCCATTGCTGACACTGATGTTTTGTTATGAACATAAATTCTCATTCATGGGGGAAATAATTCTATTTACCTATTATTTTATGAATTTCATTTATTTGAATAAATTTTATGTTTCATTTAATTTCCTTTAATTTATTTGAGATTATGATCCCAAGTTATCAAGTTATAAGAGTTTATAAAGACAATCTCAACACTTTTCAAAATTGGCTATGTTTATGATTCCTTTGATGAAAACATACTAACCATATCTCAATAACATTCATGAGTTTCCTTATCCTTTAATTTTTAATATATCCCCATATATTTGTATCATTGTCCCTCTATTTTTTACTTATGCTTATGTTTTATGTAAAACTAGACACTCTATCTCTCTTGTCACAATTTTATTGTATTCAAAAACGATGTTTTCAAAAATGTTTTCAAAAAAATTTTAAAAAGATCCTTGATGATCATTTTCATGGATAAAAGATTTTTACAAAATTGTTTTGTTTTCAAAGATTCCATAAAAGAAATTAAATTATTTTCATGGAGATTTTTTTTAAAATATTTTCAAGATTTATTTATTAGTTTTCAATGTACTTTAAAATAAATAGGTTTCTTCATAACGTTTTCACGATTTATTTATATGTTTCCGAATTATTTTCTAGGAAAATGGTTTTCAGATTTTTTTTTAATATCTCATTATATGTTTTCAAAGAAATTTTTTCTAAATTATTTTCAATGATATCTTTTTAATATTATATGTTCATTTTCAAGAAAGTAATTTTCAAAAGGATTTTATGTTTTAATACTTATTTTTCTATGAATAAATGGAATTATCATCAAGAAATGTGTCTGAAATATATTTTAATTTCATCCCATTAAAGATTAAATCAGTTGATGTTACAAATTAACTTTTAGGAAATTATTTAAGGGTTCTATTAATATTATTTCTATGAATTGGTTACTCTTAATGTCATGGTATTTTTGAAACCTATTTCTCTTTCATGGGTTATATAATTTTAAAATAGGCTTATTTTCATGGGATATGTTTATGTTGAAATGATTATGAAGCTTGTTGTTTTTATATGTTATGATATGATTACTTAATTAAAATAACCATTTCATTTCATGGGATATGATATGATTATTTATGATATTGTGGAAAATGTATGTATTATTTCGTTATGATACAATTGGGACCTGTATCTCCCTCCAATGCATTGAGTAAATATTTAAATCTCATGATATTCCCAATGATGGTCCTGGAAGTGAACCATGACTACTATGATGGACATTGGAGTGAACCAACCCTACTAAGATGGTATAAGGAGTGAAATCATGCTAATAATATGGCCATGAGAGTGAAAAATGACTACCATGATGGTTTCAGTAGAGAACTCATGCTACTAAATGGCCACGGGAGTGAACCATGACTATAAATATGGTATGATTAGTTAACTCATGTTACTAATATGTCCATGGGAGTGATCTATGACTACCAAGATGGTATTGGGAGTGAACCCAAACTACCAAGATATCCATGGCAGTGATGACTTGACTACCATTCTTGAACCTCATTAGATGTTCACAATGTTATTCGTGGAGCTAGTTTCATGTATAAAAGTTTATTTGAGGGCTTTATCTCATGTCGTTGACCTAATGAGTCATCTTATTTATACAAATACATGTTCAAAATATTATATGCTTATGTGTTCACCAAAATTTCATAAATTAATCCTATGTTATGATTTCATTTATTATGTTATTTCTTTCCTTATGATTCATGTGTTTGGATCTTCCATTATTTATGAAATGATTCATGTATATGATCTTTGATATGCAGGGTATGATCATCTAATTTCTTGATCATGTTTTCATTCCCTTATTCTCATAATTATGATTACATATCTCCCTTATTTAACCTTACTAAGCACTTGAGTTCTCCCCATTAATATGTCTCTCTTCCCTACAGTGTGAGGAAAGATTTTATGTAGAATCCCAAAAGGCGGAAATAGTTAAGAGAGATTTTGAAGATCTTTCACCAGTATAGAATATTTTTTTCAATGTTTCCAATTACATTAAAGTATTATGGTCCTATGGAATATATTTTTGTATTGTAATAAATATTCATAGAAAATTGTGCAATATCTATTTATATTAAAACCGGGTATCTATAAGGGTGAAATCCAAAGTAATATAGTGTAGTCACATTGAGAGGGAGGTGGGTGAATCATTCTAAACTAGGTTTTAACAAATTAGTTTCATTAAATTAAAGTAAACCTTTAAAACTTTTAGGATGAATTGATATCATATAAATCAACCATCATATTAACATATCATACATAAAATGATATGAAAGATCACAAAATGTTATATTTTTATAATGTTTTTTCCAATGTGGGTATCTTGTCCAAGTTGTGTTCCAGTTCAGTCCTAGACATAAATTTATTCACAAATATATATAATTTACTAAATTATTTGTGGATGTATCTTTCTTAACTCAACATTTACATCATATTATAGGGTTTCATCTATAACCCAGAGTTAGTAAAGGTAGCATAAATAAAAATTAGACAAGGAATATCTATAGATTGTTCTATAGCTACACTTATGCAGATTTGGAACAATCTGAGTTATTATGACACATGTTTTAATATTAGGTATTTCACTTCTGATTTTTATTATAAATTTCCAAAACATCATCCAAATTGTTCAAAAGATTTAAAAAACATTCAAAACACACAACTTCTAGTTCTACTACCACTTATGGTGTTCAATATTAACATTCTAAATAGTTTTTCCTGATATTATTTTGATTATAGACTCACATTTAAGAGAATGGTTATTTATGATAATTCTCATTCATTAATTTGTTATTTCATCCAAATCATCCACAATTAAATTCATTTTGATTCTCCATCTGGATTGAGCTTATTCATATTGTTTTTATTTTTTAGACCTATGTTTTTTTCTTCAAACAATAGTGTTCTTTATATTTCATAAAACATAGAACATTTTTAATATTACATATCCAATTAAGTCAGATTTAATTAATTTATGATAGTTTTTTATTATAATAATTCTTCATACTAAACTTTTACTCATCATAAATTTGATTATTTTATCATCTTCTCGAACAATACGTTTTCTTATATCATGTTATTGAATAATAGATTTCTAGCATTTTCAATTCTCCAAACACGAAATTGTTTTCATCCATAAGTCATATTATAGAAATTTATAATTATTCTATTATATCACCTTTCATAATATCTAAGTTATTCCCTATTTTAAAATTAGTATAACTTCATTTAGAAAATGATACATCTAATTTTTTATAGTTCTGAAAGATGTCTCCTAGATCTACATAATTAATATTTTAATATCATCCATGAATATTCCTCCTTAAAAATATTTCTCTTATAACATATATAAATAAAAATATTTTTTCATCCGTAATTATTCTTTTATAAGTGTACTTATGGATGAAATTTCATAAATTACACTTCCTCTAATTTAATTCCATTAGCATCATCCAAAAATAGTTCCAATTTCAACATAATTATTCATTATTTTAAAATTATAAGAATGGATTATCAAAAATTTATATAGTAAAATATAATCTAAAATAATCTAATTAACCATATGAAGTTTTTATTTATTTAAAGTATGTATAGATAAATATTTATCAGTTATTTATAATTCATTTCCCTACATATCAAGTCATCATGATCTATATTGTTTTACCACGTTTAAGATACATTTACAATTATTGGAATAATTCTCCCATTTATGAATGGATCATAGAAACATACATAATGGATGAAATCATGGGAAATAAAAGTTATATATCAGACTAATGACTTACTTAGTCCATTATTCTATGAAATAATTCATTAATCATGGTGTTATTTAATCATCCTACACATTTCTCTAACTATTTAAACTAAATTCATCCAAGATTAGACTTACTATTTAAAAAAAATGAAATACTCTTCATTAAAATCAATTGGGTTTTTATAATTAATCATCAAAATTGAATATATTATGATCAGTTAACAAGGGGAATAAATTCTCTTGAAACAATATTCTACATCAAAATTTAAGAAGCTTCAGTTTACCTTAGAATTTGACCACATCCCGGATCTTGAGGAGGTTTATAAATCCACCTCCACCAATAATTTTTTTTTAACATAGATATTTAATTAATTGTAAAAATATATCATTCTATTTTATTTCTAAAGTGGGAGAAGTGGACTTATATTAGTTAAATATGTAGATATTTTCAAATAAAAACATATTGTGATCAATTATTTGTTAAAGGGGAAATAAATCAGAGATAAATAATTGGTGTAAGAGATGAAAAATTATCTCAAGGGAGATTCAACCATTTTTAGGGGATTTTTGTTATAGTATAAAGGGGGAGAGATTATACATGAGGATGAGATATGAAAAACATCATGGAATGATTGAAGACTGGGGAGATGCGTATGTTTGGTGAATAAGAAGTGGATTGTAAATGAAAATGATTAATGGTATGTAATGTGGAATATATATCATACATGATATCTAATTTTATATATTCGGTATTTCTCATATATACTTAGAGTGATATTTTCCTTTTTCAATAACCCTTGTGTTTTAGATGGTATTTCACTAAATTAATTAATGGTATATTGGATGTACAATAAACAAAAAGAGGTATAATATTGGAACAAATTTTTTTTCTTGGATTGGAGGATGTTATAATGTGTCTTACAAAATTAGGATAATGTTTAGAATTAAGATTAATGGTTAGAAGTGATATTTTTTTAAAAATGAAAAATATTAATTTAATTTTTCTAGGAATATAGTTTTTGATGAATTTGAGTGATGGTTAGGATCATATTAAGGCATTTAATAATGGTTAGTGATTTTTTTGTAGCAATATTGAGTTATTTATGATGAAAATGTATTTTTTACATTTTTATATTATAATAACATAAAAAATAAATTATATATGTAATATTGATCGATGAATATAGCATGTGAAGTCTGAGTATGTTTTTATAAATAATGTTATTTAATTATAACACATATTTCTTGAAGAATATGTTAGATTAATCTGGTAAATTGATTTAAAATTTAGGGGTTTAAAGAAACAACATATTAATAAAATTATTGTAGAGTATATTTGTGTGAAATAATTGGATTCATTAAATGATATGTCATAGTAAACCATGTTCTAATAAAAGTGACATATCATAACAATATTATAATTGGTGTAAATAAATAATTGATTGTTTTACAATTTGGATCCATGAAAATTTAATGTTCCTCTAAAATTTGGAGTTTAATCATAATAGATGGTGTTATGCTACAATTATTGTTTTGTATTAACAAAACTTTTATTGTAGTATGAATTTCAGATAAAATCCATACTATAAAAAAGGAAATCAATGTTTGGTGTGCATATAGATAGTGATTCATAATGAAAATCATTACATAATGGGATATGTCATAGATTAACAAAATTAGTGGTTTTAAAAGAGGACATAAGTTATAGAACATTATGTTGTAATGAGGGTTGTAAAAATTCAAAATATTAATTCTAGAGTATTTTTAGGAATCAAATGTATTTTAAAACATCATTTTTTGGATTTTTTTTGGTGTTTTTTGTATGAACCTATTAAGTGTTATTGTTTTAGAATAAATATATTCTAGGTGTTCAATTTTATTTTATATTTATTTCAATGATTCATGAATAAGGGTGATGAAATTAAAAGTAGATATTGAATAAAGAAGTTTTAATAGTTAATTAACAAAATGAAAAATGGTGAGAGAGGAAAACTGATATAACTAGAATTTGACAATTAGGAGTAGATTATATGTTGAATTATTTTAAGGATATCAATTTATTTGAGTTTATTTAAGACTAATATAGACCCCATTGGTGGTTTTAATTTTTTTACTTCTTTGAAAATTTTATAAAAAAACTATTATGGTAAGAATTTAATATAACATGTCTTGAAAATGTAGAAAATATATAATAAAAGATAGTGACCCTTTTATTGGATGTGATTCATTCAAAAATATCATAATAATATATATTGAATATTTATTTTGTTACTTTATCACATCATTAATATATTTTCCATAAATGTCACCATCAATGAAAAATTAAGTAATTATTTATTATTGCTGTAATTAGTTTTTAGTGTTTTTATAATTTGATCATGTGGTATACTATAATTATTTTATACCAGTATTTAAAATTTTAAAACAAGATCTATAATATGTTTAGGGAAAAAAATTCAAATTATAATTCATCCCCATATTAATGTGTGTTTGTGATGTTTTGGTTGAAACATCGAATATTTTTAAAACTTTTTGGTTGTATTTTTTGATGATATTATAGAATAGTTTTTATGAAATTAGGATCATAAAAAATATTTTATAATTATTCCTCGTACATTTAATGAAATTAATTGATATTTAAAATTTCGTAAATATAGGTTTCATTAAAAAAAATTATTTTAGGAATATCATAACTTAATATGGTATAATATTGTATCATTATAATACTAAAGTGGTGGAAGGAAAGATAAAAAAAAGTAATATCATTTAAGGTTATAGGTTATATTGATCAATCAGTTATTATCAATGATTTTGTGAAAAAAATTCAATTATCTAGCACATTAACCATGTTTACTTGAATGGGATTTAATTTGATTTGTCTAAAATAATATGTGGAATGGATTCAATAATTAAAAATAATATAGTTTTATTCTCCAGTACTAACATTTCTAAAACGAAATATATAGTTTATAATTTAAAATGATTCTTAAAAAAATGACTTTATAATGTTTTGATATAAAATGAATGAGTTATATGTAATACATCACGGTAGTTCAAACATATTGATAAAACTTGTCTAGTGCATTACCCTAAGAATAACATCAAATTTTTATCTTTAAAAAATTTCATTTAATTATATATATATATGAGATATTTTTCAATAATACACATCTTATTTTATATTCACTAAAAATTAATTCAATGTTTGGAAAATTGGGTGTTGAAATTGGTAAAATATATGGATTATAAAATTTTTATAGTATAGGTAAAGATAAAAAGTTATCATATTATTTTAGTTTAAAGGATAATATAAATTAAACCTTGTTACTTTTAAAGAATAATTTTTGATTAAATGATATACTTAAAATAGGATTTAAAACTGTGAAGGTAGAATAATCTTCATATTTAGGACATGTAATGGTACAATCATATTTTGAGGAAATAATAAAGTATTTTTAGAATATATATCAATGATTGAATGAGGTGATTAAATTTATAAAAGTCATAACGTTACAAGAGTTAAATATTTATGGAAAAGGAATGATAATATTTGAATAGATGTTTTGTGTACCAAGGGAATTCCATCCTAAAAGGGAATGGTTGGATAAGGATCATTATTTCTTATATTCAATTTATCTGTAAAACAAAATGATATATAGATATATTTAGGAATATTCATCTTGGGTAGGAATGAAGGAATATATTTTTAATTTATTACAAAATCTTTGATTTATCAACATGTTAAAGATAAATAACAATATGAAAGTAATTTTTCAACCTCTATCAATTATAAAATGTAATTGGTAACATATGCCAATGTATTTCATCATTTTATTTAAAATTTTATATCATGGTAATAATGAAATATGAGATATTATTATCATTTTACAAAATCTTTCCATTTTATTCTTATTTCCAAAATATTTATTTGGAAAATATTTCTTAACTATATCATAAATATATAGTAACATTTACTGGATGTGCTCTATCTATTATACTTGATCATTATCCAATGTTTATAATCATTTGGAACAAGGTTAGTCAAAAATACATTAGGTATATGATTATTTTTCAGTATCAAATTTCATCTTCATACTAATGCAAAATTATAGAATAAAATCTCGAATATTAGAGGATATTATTTGTGATTTTTAATTATAATATCATGGAAGTTCGGACCAACACATTTAATTGGTTGAGTTTTCTAATAATAATAATTTTCAACCAAGTATACTAATTTAACCTTCTAAATTATTTTATTAAAATATCTTTTTGAATTCCATCTTATTGGGATGAAATTTGAGAGGGTAATTATTTGGGGCTTGAATTAGTGAATGAGATTGTTGAAAATGTGAAATTGATTCAACATTATACAGGGGAATAAAAATAATAATAAATATTTGTATATATAAACAATTTATGGAATTATCATTCAATTGAGGTATGAAATCATGTGTTTTAAATTATCTCAACTAAATGGTGTGATTTTTTTTATAAAGGAAAAATTATCCCTTCATTTATAGGTCCAAATGAAATTTAAGAGAAAGAGGGATCAATGTCTTAATGAGTAGCCTTGTATCATGGTTTCCCTTGACAAAATAATATAATTTACGTTTATTTACTAAGGAAATAAATACATGATTCATCCGATACTGATCTATGTGGAAGTGCTACATGGGGTAATAACTCTTATGAGGAAAAACAAGCTTTAATTCATAATTATAGAGAAAAAATAATACAAAATAATGTAAGTTCTAATGTTAATATTTTTATAAAAATTCAAATGGTTGAAAAAGCTATGTGTGAACCTAAATAAGATATGAAATTAAAATATCTGTATTTTTTTACTAATAAGTATAAGTTTATAGGGAAAATTTTATTTAAGGAGGAGAATAAAGAGCCAATATATTATAAATAAATTTTTTAGTTGTGAGTTTTCTAATACATATTCTATAGATTTATATTTATTTTAATTATCTATTAAAAATAATATTAAAAACAATAAACACGCATATGTGTATATTTATTTCATGGAATACAAGTTTATTTATTCAATTATTAAATAATGTGTCCTATATAAAGAATTAAATTGATTTATTAAATTAAAATATCTTTTAGAAATTGATATTGAAATTGAATTTATGAATTTAAAATTATATTTATTATTATTATAATTGAAGAACTAAATATGTCATGGTATGATACAATAATGTTTTTTTTATTTTAAAAAATATACATTGTTCTAAAAAATATATTATTTGAATTTATTATGAGCTTTATTTTAAATGATAATATTTAATAACTATAGAATAATTTAATAAAATTTGTTCTACATTTTTAATCCATACTTTAATATTATAAGTGATGTATTTTTGTTAAATATTATATAAATAGAAAGGTATGATTGTAAATAAAAAAAGTGAGTATAATCATATATTTTTCATAAAAAATAATTGTAAAAGTTTAAAAATGATATTTATTTTCAAAAAAAAATTTAAGCCTTTAAAAAAATTAATTTTTGAGGTCAATGTTGAAATTGTTTATTATTTAAAAGCTGAGTGATCCATTTGAATTATAATTCATTATTAAAAACATATTTCAAGATAAAATTGAAAGTTAAAACCCATTATTCCATATGTGTAATGGATGTTATGGACCACATGAGACAGGTATTTAATTTTTTCAAATATATATAATAAATAAAACATTTAAATTGAATTCAATTCTAAGAATTAAAAATGATTATCAGTTGATTAACTCATTGGAACTCCATTTATAAAAATGTTTTATATCAAAATGAAATATACTACCTATTATTAATTTTTTTATTGAATATAATATGGAATAATTTACAAATAATGTAAAAACATTTATAATAAAATATACTATTTATATCAATTAAATATGATCCAATTAATAAAATTTTGTTTATATTTTAATATAATTATCACATATACATATTCATTACTAACGTAGTTCGTGCACTACATCATAAAACAAACTAAATAATTAGTGATAGGATTTAGAATTAATAAGAATATGATTGATTTTTATAGATAAATAAAATTATAAATAAATGATATAATTGTTATAAATTGAATTCCCTAATTTTTAGGATATTTTCAAACTTAAATTAAAATACGAATCCAATTAACTCTATAAATAGGGATTTTACTCTCTTTTGTCATGTCATTATTTTAATAAAAATATTTATATAATCTATTGGCTCTATATACTCTAAAAATCTGTATATTTTCATTCAACACAATATACTATACTCATTTCTCAATATATTAACTTCCCCAAAGTATCTTTTTACAGTTCAATTAATGTATTATTTACTATGAATTTTTCCATTGTACTTTTCGCTTTATTATTCTATTTTGGAAAGAATAAATTATCTTCAAAACATATATTATTTACAAAAAAGTGTTAATTAATAAATTTTTATTCAGAAAGCATAAAACATATAAATAATGACAATATCGTATATAACATTTGATTTTATTTCATTTTTTCTTTTCTTTTCTTTTATTTTTATATTGTCATTTTTATTTTTATAATATACTTCATGTATGGATATTTCATCTATGTATTGGGTATTAATATTCTTCTATATTTATGTTAAATACTTAGGGTATCATAATGTTTTCCATGATGGATTTATGGTTTTATAGTTATATATAACTGTGTGTCAATTAATCCTTCACATGGAAATTATAATAATTCATTTAATTATTTTTATTTTTCTATTTTAATGAAATAAGTTTCCATGGGTATTAAATCACTTATTATAGTTTATTATTAGATTAATATAACTATATGATCATAATTTCTTGGTATTATCATCCGAGGTTATACATATACTTATATATATATATATATTAATCAGTGTAAATATAAAATTTACAAAATTTATAATTTATTTTTAAATAAAATTTTAATGTAATTATAACAAAATTTAAAACATACAATGAATATGAATATTATAATTCTATAAAACTCAATTAAAATTTATCTTTTAACTCTAAAATTGTGATGATACCAAATTTTATAAGTATGATTGAAAGATCGTGACTATGAAACTTTAATACCATATAAATTAGACCTAAAATTTATATTAAAGTATGATATTAAATTAACTTATTAATTTTATGTAAATTTATAATATTCTTATTATAAATATATAATAATGTATAACATTTTATAAATTATTTTCATGGAGGAAAATCCATATATAAGTATCTTGGAAGGATGTTTGGGGTTTTCTAGTCCTTCGCTTTATAGATTTAATCAATGTTTCTCACATCAATTTGTTTCATAGTTCATTATAATGTATGTTCCAGTTATAAATCATTGATTTAGGTAGTTTCCATAGTATTTATTCATGGAACTAGAAATATCAAATAGTTATTTATCAAAAAGGTAACTACATTCCAATGGAAGGCATTCATTGAATTTGAACATACGATACATAAGAACATGAATTGGTCAAGAGGATGTGAATTTAGACTCATCACACCCTTTTGGGGTGAATTATTGACTTCTCTAGGACTCTCTTGATATATTTAATATATTTTCACGAATCCAAATTAATTCAAAAAGTATAACATAGGTGTCCCTTGTAATTTGAAATCAATTATCAGCCTGGGAAAATTTTTAAATCATCCCTTTGTATCTGAGTTTCTTTATTAATTCAGACACCCATATGTATTCACTTTTCTCCATAATGGAATCCCCTCATATACTATTTAGATATTATCTTAACCATCATTATAATGATACCAGTTTTTAAGCCACTCAGTGAGGCCCTCTAGAATTTATTTTCATCGAGGTAGAAGAAGGTTTGTTTTGATGTCGTTATTGTACCCCTAAATGGTCTACCTATGTATCCTTGTTAAAGAATTAATAATCCTTATAGTTTGGTGCTGCTTAATGGGACACATCATACCTTTTATGGTCATGTGATAAATACCTAACCATGCATTTTAATCTCATGTGGTGAGGATATCTATGTGAATGTTTTTTAGCCAAGGTTTTGTGTGGGACTTATGACTAACCATCCTAAGGAACTTGGAAATAACAAGGGTTTCCATGTTTGATTATAACCTATTAGAAATATGGACTGGGAAGAACATGGTTGATTTTTAAGTGTTGGGTTTGAACCTCAAAGGGGCTTTCTACGTATCCTATTTGGATGGTTATAAAATCCCATGTTGTTTGATGAGCCTCATATGAAAGTGAAGTCCTTTGAGAGAAATGAGTTTGGATTACTGCCTGAAATGGATTCCTCAGTGATTTGGTGGTTTTAATTTGGGGCTTACTCATAAGGAGGATGCAAATTTACGGATGAAATGAGATAGAGCTCAGTCCTTAAGAAGGCTTCCTGCATATCCCAATTAATGTGGGAATCATAGTTCTTGTAGTTTAAGTTGGGTTATTGTGTGAATGTTGGGATCATGAAAAATCTCTAATCCCACATGAGTCTTACTCGGTGTGAGATACAAGAGGATGTGAAAGATTCAACAAATTCACCCACTCTTTTCCTCCTCCACTGGTGGAAGAGGACGCCCCTATAGTGGAGATGGTGGAAGAGGCTGACGTGACCGAGGAAGAGGGTGAGGAGGCGAGGCTTCCCTCAATTATCTTTACATTGGACAAGGGTCCAGTGTAATGAAGGAGTAATGGTGAAACAAGTATAGAATAGAAATACTAAAAAATCATACTGGAAAGGTTATAGGAATACACCAAGTTGGCTGCCCTATGATTGGTCCATATAGGGGAGGAAGACATCTCATTTTATTGAATGGAAAAGAAAGAGTGAACTATACCTTACTTACCAGAGACACGACATTCCAGTTTATAGAGACAAACCAGGAATGAATAAACCCTAACCCTAATCCTCCTAACTAGGATATTCCCAACACTGTTTTTTGGTAGAAAGGTCCATGTGACTATAGATATACAATCCCACAAACACTTCATGAATCCTAACCCCATTGTGAAACAGATGTGGGAATCCTCAGACTACAGATATAAAAACCCCAATAAAAGTCACACTAATGTGACATTACCAAAAGTTTTATAAGTTAGGAGGTTTTGGTTGAGGTTTTAACATAATCCCATTCAGACCAGGGATCCAATGTAGTAGAATAATTTCCAGGAATTTATCTGAAGGAGGCTGTATGGCTTGTTCACTGAAGGGGATAGGTGAATCAAAGAATGGTTCCCAAGTAAGTATCTGGTTCCCATTTATGGGTGTAAAAGTAGGTTTGGGTATCCTAATGTTCACTTAAGTGACGAAAAACTGGGATTTTAAAACTTGAGTTAGACTTGACTCAAGCCTTCAAGAGTATTCACCGATATTAATAGAAGTGGGGCACTCATGTTCCGTTAATAGGAATAGTTCGTGCAAATGTGTTTTTGATTCAAGGATGTTTGGTACTTTTTGTGTGAAATTGTTATGGATTTCAAAATCTAAATGGAATTATGTCTTATGATCCTCATTCAATTCCTCTTCTATAGGGGTTAAAGAACTAGATCAAATGTTTTGGAAGATATGGGAGAATCACTAGGGTGACCAGAGAAGTAATTAGGCATCTGGGTAATTCATCCATGAATATGAAGTCCACATGGGTCTATTTATAGGAAAATATGTTACAATAGGTGAAAATGTGGTGGGGAGTTCAACTAGGTTGCATGCCGGAAATGGGCGTGTACATTCCTTGCACGTCGCTAGCTCCTTGACCAGACTAGGGATATCTAATTTTCAAGTCTTTTCAAATCCTGATTTTCCTCATGTGTTTTGTCCTCATTTTTCTAAGGAATTTCCCTTGTTCACTTTTTAGAATCTGTGAAAAAAATATAGTATCAATAAAATCTCCCCCCCCCCTCAGAATTGGATACATAATGAAAAGAGAATATTATATTAAGGTAAAGTTATAAAAACTAAAAAAGATTTTATTGTTGAGTGAAAGAAGAAGCACGAAAGGTAAATGGGTTCACAAGGGTCCGATGCGTAGGGAAATTGGTATCGCTTATGTAGAGTGGCTTCAATTCCATGAAAAATACAATGACTTTTAGAAATCCAACGATTGATGCACAAGTATTTTTTCTCAAATTCTCATGTGGGTTGCACATCCCCTATATGTTTTTCATTTTCACACCAGAACTAGGGTGACACACATGTGCGCTAGTTTTATACATGTTCACCTAGTTCAGACTTGCATGCCTTAATACCTTTATTAGTTTTTCTTATTTATTATGTAAAAAATATGAAAAATGAACTTACTTTAAGGATAATATTTTATTTATTTTGTAGGTTCAATGGCTCCAAAAAGAATCGGAAACATTGATGAGTTGGACATTAAGAGAATTGATGATACAATGAAGCTTTTTTTTCCATAATTGATTTGATGTTTTTGACACTACACTCTTAGACTTGTTAATATATCTAAAGAGATATCACGTCAATTTTCCTGGGTGTATTTTTTTTCCTTTTATAGTTATAGAAATATATAGGATGTCAACATACTGGACCCGAATAACAATATTCCACTTTCATGGTTTCAAGACTATACCAACTTCTCATCGACCAATATTTCAATTTTGGACACATATGTCAACATTGGGATAGTAGATAAGGACCATTTCATGCATCACATCCTCTGTTCTCTAGATTTGAAAGCACATACACATGACCTATATCCACACGTCGATTCGTCCTTCTTTTTATATTATTAGATATATCAATCAAAAATATTGAAGAAAATTTGGGATTTATTCCCATGAGGTGTTGTTCAAACCGTATGGCTTTTAGTGTATCATGTACACAAGTCATGAGCATAATTCTTTGATGACTTAAATGGTTTCAGGATTTTGGAGGCTATGTGGTTTAGGAAAACCAATTTATATAGAAATGAAGTGTTTGTGCTAGAGTTACAAAGCCGATGGAGTCCAAAAATTAACACCTTCTATTTGACACATAGGGATGTTGGGATCAGTTTGTGGGAATCTATAATATCTCTGGATATCCGATACTTGCAGATATGTAGGATGAGTTTATTCCTCCCATAGTGACATGGAATGGCTCAAAAAAGACAACATCCTTGGTTCATGATTTGATGAAGATATTTTATAAACTCAGGAATATAGAACCAATGAAGTCCCACAGAAGAAATGAAATTCATCTAGAGGAGTGGATAGAAATATTCATGGTAATCAAGAAAGAGAAGAGGACCACTTTCACTCTTTCAACCAGCTATATAAAGGAAAAAAATGAGGTACACCCGAAAATTTATGGCCAATATTAGAGAAATGAGAGTTTAATAAGTTTGGGTATGAAGTAAAATACAAAACTTCAGTAAAGACACGCCATGTAGGTTTTATTTCCATGTGGTTCAGCCTATATCTATTACCAAATTGAGATTCCAAGAAAGGTATAAATCGAAGATCATTTTTTTCACATCCAAGCTGGTTGATAAGAGTATGGTAGGTTTGGACACTCCTATTTTCGAAAATATTCATAAGATCTTACTGCATATTTATAAAGGTAAGTATACTTTCATAATAGAGGGACCATTCCCGGTGTTATGGGGGGTGTATTTTCACTCAATTTATAACTTATGCTATGAAACGTAGGGTACATGTAAATGAAAGTTCTTTCCGACCATCTGTTTGGGAACTCTATGGTATTTCAACTTTGTCTCTGAATGATTATGATAATAAGGAATAGCGGATTATGTACAATGTATTTCATCTTTTTACCTTATGGGAATCTTCTTATTAGGCAATTTATTGATGACGGGACAACCAAATTAGAGCTAAGGGTGTATATGTTAGTTTGATGGGATGGCGTATTGGAACACATTATTTATGGGGAAATCATATATAAGGCCTTTGATTCTTATATATTTACACTTCAGTTCAAATTTCTGTAAGAAATCACTATATCTTCTCTAGTGCATATCTGATTAGAGAAAAACCTAATGTTTTCTCAACAACTATGGTTGTTAACAATTGTGGAATAAAAATGGGGCTTATGTAATTTACTTGTCATTGATGAAATAAGTCGATTTACTATTTAGTATGCTAAGAACTAGGTCTCATATTACCATTAAGGGCTGTTCAACCATGTCGTTCCTCAATTGGGAATAAAGAGAATAAGTAGGAAGGAACCCCTTCATTTGGATGGTATTTATTCATCATTAGTGGTTGACACATTGGAATCAGAGGGTGGAGGTGTCAAGTCACTAATCTCACCAAAGAGACCTCACCCAAGATATAATTCACTTGATTGAATTAAGAGATCCAGACCATCAATATCTATTAAATCCCTATTGAGGTGGTCTAGTCTCCATCGTTTAGAAGAGCAACGAGTCCCATTTTCTCATCCCCCTTCTGTTACTATAGTAATTGGGAAGAAACTCAAATCCAAAACAATAGGATCCTCTTCAAAACACTCTAGAATGTACTCTAAGTATATAAAACTAGAGGATGTTCATACATGGGAATGTTTTCATTGTGATACCAAAACCACATGTATATTTTTTTTTGAAGGGTTGTGTTTTCCAATAATATAGGATCTATAGGACTCTTATTATATTCTTCTTATGAACAATCTTAATAAAGTGAGAACTTATATCCAAGAACTGAAAATAATCATATACACTACCAATGAATCAATTAGCACCACAGATTAGGTGAATGAAATGATAGATCGTGGTACCACTGGTGGGATTGAAATTTCATTAGAGGAAGAATGGAGTGATTTTGTGGATCCTGAAGATTTATGTTTTTTTTTCTCACTTTATTTTATTATTTTTAATTTTATTTTAGTAAAATCATTATTACGTAGTGGATATTTCATTTTTACATGCTACTAGATAAAAGAAAATCGACTGATGTTCCATCACCAAAATATATCCCCGGTGGTACTTCTCTTGGAGAAACAAGATCACCCCATGAATCGGGAGAGACATCTCTGGTTCCACATTCCATGGAGGATGGGATAGAAAGGGGATTGTAGTCTCCAATAATTGTTTTGGGATATGATGATGAAAGTCCCCCCAAAAGGAGAATAAACAAAAGCATCTAAGAAATAATACCACAGTTAAATGATTTCTTAGTAGTGCTAAGCATTCTTGAAAATATGAATTTTAGTATTATTCATAGAAAGTGTTTAAACATATAGGTATTTCAGGATCTTGTTCTATTTCTTCTCTTATGTAAATCACTGATATGCTTCGAGAAACTATAGAGGGTTCTTCTGAATAGGGACAAATTCCTGCTAACCCAATGGTTCTAGAAGAGGAATTTAGCCCAAAGGATCCATCATCTATTCACAATATTCTTCAAATTCCTGTTATTAGAAGAGGGGAGAACTTTGGTAAATCAATAGGGCTTCACGAGACACTTAATTTAATAACAACTGAATTCCATCCTGTGATACTTTAGGTTCATCACATGCACTAGAAAATCTTGTAACAACTGTTGTTAACCCCACAACTGTTGTTGAGGAAGTAGTTCGAGGTCAAAGGTTGTCATAGGAAGGTTGCGAAACAACCACTATGAGTGTTCCCATGGGTAATACTAACATGGTATATAGGATATCATTGGATTCTATGATGAACCTTGGAATTTATTTTCATGAAGTATTAGAACATCTTAATATACCAAATGATTTATAATATTTTTATGTTCTTCAAATATAATCAACTAGACGTGATTTTTCACTAAACGTCATATTAATCTTCTTTTGATTAATTCCCTAACAATGATTGGTTTAAATATACAGTTACATCTAATGAAACTGTTGCATTGACGATGCCTGAAAGAAGTTTCAACATCAATGTCAATCCTACCAATATGGGGAAATTGGATCAAGTGAATCTTGAGATAGAAAATCTTTTTGATATTCATTCAGAGGATTGTGAGAAAATTAAAGAAAACATTCCCCACCAAGATACATCAACCAAAACCATTGAAATTGAGAATATTGGGGAGGATTATTCTCAGGCTACCTTCCTATTATTAGGTATGATTTATCGATATTATGATTGTGTTCACTCATGTTATCCCTTAAAACTAACCATAACCATAATTTTTAATTCACATATATGGTTATCAACATCAATGGACAGATCTGAAGGTAATGCCTCTAAATTAGAACAAATAGTATTCAGAAGTGAAGCAACCATTGTCAAGGAAGGAGAAAAACATGGCACTTCATTATGTGTATTAATCCCAAAATACGTTCCTCTTTATGACAGTGATTCTGAATTAGACCCGTAACTGAAGAAAAAGGCCCTTCCTCTTGCATGTCGCAAGGCATGAAAAAAATAAGGATGATAATATCTGAAATACCCTTTTAGGAACTACCCGCATGAATTCAAATAATTTCATCATTGTTCATTATGCTGGGATTTGGCGGTTTTGAATACCCTCAGATTAATACTATTGTGAAATAAATTATTAGAAAAATGGATTAATAGTAGATTATTTAGCAAGATCTGAAAAAAAACTATACTGTTGATCAGTAATAACAAATTACAAGTATAGTTATCCCAAGCTTGGGCCAATCATATTGCAAAGTTGAAAGAACTGATGCAGAAAATTAATGAAAATATTATTCAGTAGCTACATCTTCAATAAGAGTTAGAAATTATCGCAGGGGAGATTGACCAGCTTCATGGCTCAATAAGAGAAGTCTAGAAGGTTGATGCAAGATCCATTGAATATGTTAAGGAATCACTTCATTATACTGAAGAGAAAGAAACTGGACCGCTAACTGAACATCAACATGAAACTGTTGGGGTTCAAGACACTATTACCAAATGAGAATTTAGGTATAAATTCTCTTGTTATTTATAAAAGAGAGACACCGGTTTTTGGATGCTCCTCTGGGAATTGTTTTACTCACAAATGATCCGAATTTTTTCTTTAATCATATATGTTTTCATTATTGATAGACTTTTTTACCAAAGCCAAAGATATTAGTAAGCATAGTTTTTTCACATGTTTTTTACAAGAAACCCCCACCAAAATTGTATATTTTGTCTTTTTATTTCTCTATATTTCCTAAAACGTACAAAAAATGTAAGTCTATGGAAGTGAGACTTGTCTTTTTTCCAAAGATACATTAGTGTGTTTTTAATCTGGTGAGTGATATGTCTCTTGTTATTGGTAGTTTAGAGTCATGCATGTTGGACTAAAAAGGCTAATGTTTAATGTTGAATAGCTTTGACCATAAATTATGAAATTAGATCCCAAACAAGTCTCAGTGCCAATGAATTGTTCCAATATTCTTTATATACTTGAAATGGGAATCTTGGGTTATAATTTTTCATTTTCATTTTTTATAGTCACCAAATCTAAAACATAATGTAGGTCTCTTCCATGAATGAAGTTACCATTATTTTACAAACCTGTTATGGGGGCATTATTATACAGAACAGACTGAGACATATACAGTATATCCAAACTGTAGCATCTCTTGATTGATAGTCTTGTTATATAGGAAAATTTTATGCAAGGCCTCTATGGGAACGTATTTCATAGTCAATAAAAAGATATCTTAGAAATTTATCATTTTATTGTTGATAGACAATTCAAAAAAGATTTTGGTGAATCAAGACCACAATGGGTGGTTTTTTTGAGAAAAGGGATTTTATTTATAATGGGTTATCTAAGGTAACAAATTTTATGATTATGAAAAACACTTCTAAAAAAACATGGATTATAAGGAATAGTTAAAATTTGTCAGAAAGGGGGATTTCTGATACCATTCTATAATGTTTTAATTCATGTAGTAGGGAAATTATGTGGCTTTAATTTAAGGTCTTTGTCTTTGTCCAAAGGATTGAGACTCTCCAATTTATTGATAATTTTTTTGGAAACATAATTCCATGTTCAATCATAGAAGGGAATAATTGTAAAATGAAATTTGGAAATTTATGGATTTGAAGATTAATATGAGAAAAGGGATAAAAGGGATCAGAGGAAGTCTTTCCTAATAACAACGTTACGATAATTTGACGAAACCATTATGGGGCTTGTATTATGCATGGCTGACTAGAGCATATGATGCATATCCAAACAGTTAAATCTTTTGGGTGACTGGCCCATTATGTAGTCAACTTATCAAAGGCCACCAATGGTCATGTATTGTATACTCAGGAAAAATATCTCTCATAAGTTTGTCATTCTATTTATAAAAAATAATGAAAGTTTATGGAGATTCAAAATTTTCAAAGCATAGAGTTTGGTTTAGGAAGAAGGGTAGATAAATACAGAGAGAGTATTTCCAATATTGTTTTTCACATAATTGAAGGAATAGAATTTCTATGATGGTATGACCCAAATGTAGGAATTATGTTGTTTGTAGTTTTAGGTCATACGACTAGGAAAAAAAATAGAAAAAGTAGATGATATGTTGCCAAATTATGCTAGGTTATTTCTTATTTATTTTAACACATGGAGTGGGAAATGTGTAAACCATGGTTTTCAATAATTTCATACTGAGAGAATGGTACTGGGACAAATATACATGGATGACTACTTTAAAATAAAGATTCTTATATATTTCCATCAGAGTTGGAAGGGAAAAAAAGACACTTTAACTGATAAAAAACATATCGTTATTGGAAGAACCTGTTACGGGGGTTGTATTATGTAGGGCCAACTGGGGAATCTGCTTCATAACCAAATAGTGGTATCTTTTTACCGAAAAGGCCATTATATTGGCATCTTATGCAAGGCTACCTAGGTGAACATACTGCATAGTCAGGGAAAAGAGTTCTGAGTTTTCAGAAACTCAATTATCAAAATCCGTAAGAAATATTATGAAGATCTAAAAATATTCAAGATTAAGAGTGTGAAATAAGAAAGGGGTAATTATCAATGCACAATATAAATATGTGAATCAATATTGTCCATGAGTTTGAAGTCCCTTACAATGATCTGAATCATATGTAAAAAGGGGACATTTCGTGTTTCCATGGTGGTATCTATAAGGAGAGAACCAATAATGAATAATCCCACATGGATTTCTAATTATATGTGGAAGAGAGATAAAAAAATGTATCATGTGACTAGGACTATGAGGTGAAGAGTAATTTTCACTACGTATTTCGCTGGGAGGATAATCAAGCCATACGTAGTTCTTTGAACATTCATTATGTAGGTTTGATTCATACATAGAGAATTAAGGATTTTTTAATCATGGTTGGGCCCATGATTGGAGATACAGGTGTCCCTATATATCTTATATTGATAAGAATTAAGACAAACATAGTTCTTGACACAATCATTTCCCACAGTAATTGGGGTTGATGAGGGAGATGGGGAATTTTAACACATTCAGGAATAAGGGTTTAAAATTAAATAACCAAATGGTATGAAGATAAAACCATGTATCATAAAAGATAACTCTGTATAGATATAGTTTATATATAGGATTAAAAAAGGGAAATAAAAACATTTTGGTTGGGGTTGGTCCAAATATTGGAGATCCAGGTCTCTCTATGTATCTCATTCAAAAGGAGAATCAATCTACACATAGTTCTTGAAATGAGGCCCGTATGAAAATCTGATTCAGTCTTAGGGAGAAATGGAAAATATGTGTCACTAAGGAGTAGAAATAATTTCAATGATGATTGCATATGGAATCTCTTCATGTGAAATAGAGAAGATGTTAATCATACAGTTTAATGATGTGTAACAAGGAAAAATGTTGTCATGTAGTTTAACGTCATGCGACAGGGACAAAGATGCTTCACAGTTTATCGTCATGAAGCATGGATGATTATGGTTGTTATTAAGTTTAATGTCTTTCAACTAGGACTTTGTGTTGTCTAGTTTTGAGTCATACATAGAGGAATAATGTTCTCATGTATTTTAACGTCATGTGACAAGGAAAAAGATACTACACATTTTATCGTCTTGCAGCATGGATGATTATGGTTGTTATGAAGTTTAATGTCTCATAACTAATACTTTTTGCAATGAAGTAAAGAGTAACATATTAATGAAAAATGATGTTATGTGTAGTCATCGAATGTACTTCTTCAAGAAACTTGCATTGGTTGGAGTTGTAATAAGTTCTCCATCCATTGAGAGTAGAGAATAAGCTTCATTTGAGTAGAAATTATGTATATAATATAGTCCTTCCAACTTTTAGGTTGGTTTGGAGTATGATTTTCTCTAATGATACCAACTGTAGTATTGAAATGGTTATGTAGATGATCAATATACAATAGGGGGAGAATTGTATACTTTAAAAATTATTTGGGAACCTATAATGTTGCTTAGAAACCTTTCTATTATTTAACAATGTTAAAAAAGGTAACTTGACAAAACCTCTTAGTTCTACAAACTTGCTTTGTTTTGGAAATGTGATTTCGAGAACGTAATTTCGAAAAAGTGATTCCTTTAATGAAATTTAACAAACGTTTACAAAGAAAAATAATCTACCTTAAATCATATATAATCTTACTAATCAGAGTAAATGTATAAGAATGTATAAGAATGTTATACATTCGTCAACAACCAAAATGAAGTGTGTAACTCCCCAGTTCCAGAATCCACCCCGACGTGCCCCGTACCAGGTTGGTCACATGGCCTCAAGCGTATTTTCCCAAACGCCAGAGGCTACCGACTAGTAGCGAGGTCCTTGGGTGTTATAGTGGAAAAAACTATTCTCTCATTGGTAGAGTACACAGAAGAAGTAACAACACATACAACAGTGGAAACATTAAATATCCAACAACAATAACAGTGGAAGACTGATAAATAAACAACTAGAGCAGAAATATATGTAAATGATGCATGATACATATATGTTTAAGAAAACATCCAAACAAGTCACAATGCTAAACACAGAACTAAACCAAAGTAAAAAATAAAAATAGACGAGCAACTCCTCAGCATCACAAGCTTCAGCTTGGTCCCATGCGCTCCAGCTCCGGTGTAGTCAAAAACCCGAAGTATAAGGGTGCTTTCCCTTATCTATACCTCCAACAATATAATCTGTTTGGGGCCCAAAGAATGACCCAAATTGGGTGTGAGACTTTATCCTAGTAGGAAACCACCAGATGATTGGTTCTTAATAGTCAGTGAGTATATGGAAAATAAAAGTACTATAAATAGGAAAGTACTAAACATCAAACAAACCACAATTTCTAGCATATAAATTATAAACAAGTAAGTAGACACTCAACCATGTAGAACAAACAGGTAACCCTCTAGGTATTTCTCACTGCCTAACCCCTATGGTTCAACCAACAATTACTAGAAATCCTCTAGGAGGCACACACAGCCTCACCCCTCTGGTTCAGCTACAGAAAAGAATACACTCTCTGGGGAAGCACTCACCGTCAATTGCCCATATAATATCATATCATACTAAAGGCACTCTGGGGAAGCACTCAACGTCTCATTCCCTATGTGGCCCACGTTGAAGAACTACAGACACTCTGAGGAAGCAATCAATGTCAATTTTCCCTTTGGTCTTGCGTCGTAAAAATAATGACACTCTAGAAAATCCCTTACATCCATTCTCTCTAGGGTCTTCTACACTAGGTTCTCACAGCCCTGTGTAAAATCAGCAACTATCGCATCACGTAACGGCCAAAGTAAACTAAATAACTACTTAGATATCATTCTACAACATCTCAGTATGGAAGAATAGTCACACCATCCTACAACAAGGCATGGAACCGAAAAATATCCTAATAGGAAATACTAGACCAATGGTCATAAATTGGAAAAAAATTCATGGGAAAAGCATCCAAAGCACATTAAATTACCCTATTCACAAACAATAACCTCTACTAATGCATAATAGAAAAGCTGGAAAACAACAATGGAAAAATTGGAAACACGCAATACCCTGTTCAAGGGTATTAGTGGAAATTTCACAAATACTCAATGACTTTCTACAGAAAGGACCAAACTACCTACCTCGACATTAGAAGATCGATATACTTGTACCTAGAAGATTGATTATCCTTGGAACATTGTATATATAAGAAATAGTCCAAAATGATTAACCAATGATAACATGAGAAAGAGGAAAAATTGGAAAACAAATATCTAGGAGAAGAAAGAGCTTACCGTTGCGGTTCCATTGCAATCGACGGTAGTCGATTCGGAGAACACAGAAAGGCTTGGTGGCTCGGAGGAAATTGGTTGTCGTACATGATGCTCTTCTTAGAAGAAGCTTAAGAAGATGATAGTTCTCAGGTTAAGATGTGACCCAGGTCCTTTTAATGAAAAAAACAAAGTACACAGCATGTACTTTTGATGTACACAGCGTGTACTCAACTTTGCTGTACATTACATTAGGCAGCCTCCACATCACCCCTACATTGACGTGTGTGTGGACTGAACATGGCCATCACATGGACTCGTGCGGAAAGGTAGTACACGGTGTGTACTTATAAAGTACACGGCGTGTACTTAAAAAATTTCCAGAAACTCCACTTTTATCAAAAACTCCATAAAAAGGAAAAACATACCTGAAAAGAAGGGTCAGGTTCTTAAAAACTTCCCCCCATAAAGAAATATGTCCCCGAATTTCCCTAGCAAGGCATAGAAGAATAAACCCTGAACTGCTTTGGCCACTACGATTGTACATCAGCCTCCCTCTCCCAAGTCTTGTCTTGTACTCGCCAGTGCTGCCACAACACCAATACAAGAGGAACAGACCAGCCATGGAGAACCTTCACACTACGATTGACAATCCGGATATAATTCTACTCAAACGATGCATCCGTTTTGAGCACAACCTCCTCTGGTTGAAAGACATGAGACAGGTCTGAAAAGTAACTTCGGAGAGGAGAAATGTGGAAGACGTCGTGCATTTCCTGATACCCTTGAGGTAACTACAACTGATAGGCAACCGGTCCAACTCTCTCTAACACCTCAAACGGTCTGACATACCTTGGTGAAAGCTTACACTGTCTCTGAATCCTCTTGTGTCCCAACCTCATTGTGACACGCAGGAAAAGTTGATCCCCAACCTCAAACTCCAAAGGCCGTCTCAGATGATCATCATAAGACTTCTGTCGAGACTATGTAGTAGCCATCCTCTTCTGAATCATCTCTATCTGCTCAGTGGTCTCCTAAACAAGATGAGGTCCCAGCAAAGCTACCTCTCCTGCCTCCATCCTACATAAGGGTGATTGACATGGCCTAGCATACAAAGCCTTATAAGGTTCCATCTGAATAGTTGTCTGAAAACTATTATTATAGTCAAAACCCAAAAGAGGTATATGCATCTCCCAAGAACCTCCAAAGCCCATAATGAAAGCCTAGAGCATATGCTCAAGCATCTAAATCGTACGATTGGACGGGACATCTGTCTGGGGATGGTATGTTGTACTCAAAAGTATATGTGTAACCAAATCCTTATGAAGCCCCTACCAAAACTGAGAAGTAAAATGTGAATCCCTATCTGAAACAATGGAGTGTGAAACTCCATGTAGACGTACAATCTCTCGGATGTACAACCATCCTAGCTTATCAACACTGATGGTTTCCTTGATCGGCAAGAAGTGAGAAACCATTGTAAGCATGTCGATGACATCCCAAACAACATCATTCCCTTGAGGTGACCTCAGTAAACTAGTCATGAAGTCCATCACGACAACATTCCACTTCCACTTCATAAGGGGTAACTTTTGTAAAATACCTTCTGGTCGCTGATGTTCTGCCTTCATCTACTGAGAGGTAGAACATTTCATGATGAAACCAGAAACATCTCCCTTCATACCTGGCCACAAATACTGGTGGTGTAGATCATGATACATCTAGTTGACGCCAGGATGAACTGCCCAAACTAAGGAATAAAAATCACACATCAGTTTCTCGAGTATGTCTGGTGGAACCCATACGCATCCCTAGAAACACAAGATCTCATCTTATCCCACTGTCCATCCAGGAAGAGGGTCCTCTGCTGACACACTATCCCGCAAGACTAGGCCTTTTAAGTCTTATTTCAACCTCATCCGGACCAGGTCAAGAAGGGTAGAGGTAACAACTACAAAAGATAGAATGGTATGCCCCGGTCTGTCGTACACTTTCAAATGCATCTCATAGAATATAGCCATAAGCTTCCACTCACTGCTAGCCTCCTGCACTTCCTGAATCTGAGTTCTCCATCTCAACGTGTTTGCCACTACTTTTCCATTCCCAGGTGTATAGCCAAGCTCAAAGTCAGAGCACTGAAGATACTCGACCCACCGTTGCTGTCTCAGATTTAGAACACGCCGATTGAAGATGTACTTGAGACTCATATGGTCGTTAAAAACCACAAACTTCTCTCCCAGAAGAAAATGTCTCCAAAAAAATAAGGCATGAACAACGGATGCTAGCTCGGGATCGTGCATCGGGTAGTTCGACTCATGTGTCCTCAACTTCCTAGACCCGTACGCAATGACTCCATCTCCCTGCCTAAGCACTGCTCCTAGACTAATACTTGAAGCATCATAATAATCAGTATAACCCATGTACGGCTTCGGAAAGACTAGTATCGATGCTGAATTAAACCTCCCTTTCAGCTTATGAAAGGAAGACTCATAAGAATATGACCATAAGAACTTTGCACCCTTCCTGGTCAGACCCGTCAGTGGTGTTTCTACGTGTGAAAAGTCATGTATGAAGCGTCTATAGTATCCATCCATCCATAGAAAATGGTGCACATTAAATATGTTCATTGGATTCTCCTAGGAAACAACCTCTCTCACTTTCTCTAGGTTTATTGATACCCCTGTCTCTGATATAACATGACACAAGAACTGAATATGATCCATCCAAAAGTGGAATTTTGAGAGCTTAGTAGATAACTGATTCTCTCTCAGTGTACTCAAAATGATCTCAAAATGGGTAGCAAGGTCATTTCGAGTGTGAGAGTACACCAAGATTTCATCCATGAAAACCACCATGAAGAAACCCAAGAATGTATGGAACACTCAGTTCATCAGTGCCATGAAAATAGTTGGTGCGTTCGTGAGACTGAACAACATAACCATGTACTCGTATAGACCATACCATCTCTTGAAGGCTGTAAGAGGTATATCTGATGGTCTAATGCGCAACTGATGATAAACGGACCTCAAATCAATCTTAGAGAACACACGGGCTCTTCGAAGCTGATCAAAGAGATCATCAATCCTAGGAAAGGTATATCGGTTCTTGATTATAAATTTGTACAACTTCCAATAATCCACACAAAGTGAAAGGGTGTCGTCTACCTTCATCACAAACAGGACATGCGAACCCCAAGGAGAAGTACTGGGTTAGATGAAACCCTTTGCCTACAACTCCTCCAGCTGCTTCTTGAGCTCCTGTAGCTCAGGTGTAGCCATTCTATAAGGAAGAACGGACACTGGTGCCTCTCCTGGTATGATCTAAATAAGAAAGTCTACCTCACGCTCTGGAGGAAAACATAAAAAGTCATCTAGAAAGACATCCATGAAATGATCCACCACTGGAGGAAAGTCTAACTGTGAAGTCCCCGGGTTATCCAGATAAAGACTACCAATATGGGCTATAACTTCTCCAAACCCATGATGCTCTGGACCCGCTCTGCTCACCCAGCCATGCCACTCTCCCTTATGAAGAAAAGATCCACCCTCTGGTGATATGAAAATCACCTTGCGGCGATAATAGTCGATGATTGTCTGGAAGGGGACGAGCCAGTCCATTCCAAGAATTAAATCATATCCTGTCATCTATTGGACATAGAGATCCCATAAAAAGTGACACCCCGCAACCCCAAGAGGGAACTCTATGCACTGACGTACACTAGTCGTATTATTCCCCAATGGTGTGTCTAGATTCAAAGTATCAGTAGAGGAAAAGATACAGAGCCCAAGGCTCTCCACAACAGTAACATAAAAAAATCTATGGGAAGCCCCTGTATCGAAAAGAGCAGGAGACAAAATTGAGGCTACTAAGATCGTACCTAGAACTGTAGAGGGTTTAGGATCCTACTACTGCATGGTCTGCTCCACCAAAAAATCCTGACCAGTACCACGACCATGTGTCCCTACCTGACTGCTCTAAGATGATCCACCCTGTTTTCACTGAAAGATTGGTGACTGAACACCACTACCTCGACCTCCACCTCAGCCCGGACGGCCAGAAGAACTCCAGTTCCCAGATTGGTAAGAAACTTGTGGCACTGCTTCTGAACGAGTAGTCATGGATAAACCCATGTCACCAGCTTCAGGGGAGAAAACCTTAATGAAGTGCAGAAGGTGACACATCTTTCTACAATATCGGAACTCCATTGGGTCTCTCTAGAACTGTGGCCTCATATTCCCAACCCTTCCACATAGATAGCATACTACATGGCTACATGAAGATGTGTCTCGCTACCTTAGATCACCACTAGTAAACTCCTTACGACACTTCCTACTATCAACTAGTGAAGCACTAACCCTGGAAGTAGAACTGCCCTAGCTCTCAGCTCCAGAATCTCTTAGATTGCACTCTGCATTCTGTGCCTAGTTGATGATGGACGCGATGGATGTTTGCTTGAAGATATTCACCTATGAGCAGATCTCCCATCTGAGACCATCCTCAAACTTCCTTTCCAATAACAAACCTTCTCCATTGTGGAGGGTTGTGAAACACTGAAGCTTGGTGAAATGAGAGGAATACTCCATGACAGAAATAGTACCATGCACCAGGCTAATGAATTCCCGGGCTCGGTCGACCCTTAGGGTATCTGGATAGAATTAGTCAAAGAAGATGCACTAAAACTTTTCCCACGCCATAACCTGCTGATGTCCCACCTGTGATATCATGTCCACCCACCTCTGGGTGGAGTCTTGTAGCATGTAGGTAGAGAGATTAACCTGCCTCTCTGGAAGCATCTCCAAATGCTCAAAAATTGTCATCATGGATTTTATCCATGAGTCTGCAGCCTACGGTCCTCCTTCCCCTAAGAAGGTGGGAGGATGCTGCTGCTGGAAAACCCGTGTCAAGTCTTCCATAGGTGAAGTAGGAGGCGGTGCTCCCTATAAGGTTGGCATCATCCTCATAAATCCTTCCCTAAACTGTGTATCAGCACCTGTAACTGTGATCACTGATAGTGCCCAGGCTGGCACAATAGGAGGATCTGCGGGAAGTCCCTGATCAGCCATATCTAGCGTCTGATCATCGTATGGAAACTGGCGTGCAACCGGAGGACATCTCGGTGTCATGACTCTGCAAGGTCAAACACACACTTTAGATCACATCAACAGGGACGAAACATTAGGTGTGTAAGAGGGGAACAATGGAAATAAGGCATTAAAAATTTACCAAACATAACTATACGGCTTGTATAAAGAATACACGATGTGTTCCCTTAAGTCATTTTCATGGGCATCTACTTTTTCCAAAACTTGTCGTTTAACACACCAAACACACAGCGTGTTATCCCAACACACGGTGTGTACCTGAATCCTCTTCCCCTACCCGAGTCCCTTTACATGGTTAAGCCACATGGACCTCCTAAGACAAAACTACATGACATGTTCAATGCAGAAATGGCGTGTGCTAGACATGTGTCACCTATCCCGTGTTGTTAGTGACACCGCCTGACACACGATGGACACTACACGGTGTGTTCTAGATGGACACGACATGCACAAGAAATGTAACACAGACCAGTGTTGTTAGTTAAACCGTCGGCTCAAAGGTTAACTATACAAGGCATGTTCCATGGGAACATGGTGTGCCATTGAAGGAATTCTCCGACCCGTGTTGTTTTTTTGACACACTTGGTTACCCAGGTCATACTACATGACGTGTAAAATTCAGACACGGCGTGTATTTGAAAAAATAACACGACCCGTATTGTTTGTGACATGGACGAGGTACCTATTTCATACTACATAGTCTGCTAAACTAGTACACAGCATGTTCCTACAAGATTTTTCACAACCCTATGTCCCTTCTCGCACAATTATTGACATAGCTATACACTACACAACTCGTATTCATAAAGTACTTGCCGTGTATTCTGGTTTGTTCTGAGCAGTAGCCTCAGAAACTTATCTGGCGCCCAAAAAACAGATAAAACCAGCGTTAAGGTGCCTAATTCAGATTCATGAGGGACCATACTCCCCAAGAATCAAAGTTGGTCATCTTTTACAAGTTACAAACAAGGTAAACAAGCCGATGATCCACCAAATTCTGGACCATGAGGGCCCATAACTCCTCAAGAATCAAAATTTATTGCTCATTAAGGTAAAACCTAACTCAATCAAAGCTCTAAAAAGATGCAGATATTTCTGTCAAACATCTATCACAACAACATGCGTATTCTACAAAACATTTATCACAACAAATGTAATTCCTAATTCATCCTAGATGGCATGGTAAGAATGCATGCCATCTGATTTCTAACAAGTGCCTATATGATGCCTGAGATGGAATACCCTCATCTCAGTGAGTTGCGATAGAAATAAAACCACAATAACAATAACGGTAATGGAACAAAGCACATGAATCACCCAACGATGAAATAAAATCAAATGTAAAATTATAAACCAATAAAATTTCAATAAATGAGGTAGTATAGATGTAACACCCCGAGATTTTATGAAAAAAATTTTCTTTTAATTTCATTAATGTCTTGTGTTTTATGCTACACCAAGATTACCTTGCGCTATACGCAACACCGTATTAGCTTGCAGTATATGCAACACTATTCTTGGATCGTGTTACACAAAATTTTGATAATAGTTATTCTACACAAAATTGAGTATATATATATATATATATATATTCAATGTATAAATGAAATATGGTTGGATTATGTTATACAAAAAAACGAAGGATTCTTGCATAGCATGCGACCCTGACTTGGCTTGCATTACACGCAATCGCGACCTTCCCCGATAGCGTGTGTTGTACGCAATACCGGATTTTACTAAACAACGACATATTATTATAATATTATTATGAACTAGCCGTTATGAATAGTATTAACTAAATTATGAATCTTATAACATTATTATTCGTCTTACACATTTTTTAAACATGGTATAAGAACAAAATAAATTTTTCAGGTAAAATAAGTATTTTTAAAAAAATGCAGTTTTGCCGCCTTTTGATGGCACACCCACTTTAAATCTAGTTTTTGACATTTTTATAAGTTATATTTTCCAAAATAAAATTCTTCTTGGGAATCATGAAATAAAAATTTACCTTGGATAAATTTTCATATCATTCTGGTAACTTTCATATTTTGATGAATAGTAAAAACACGCTATATTTTAATTAAAAACAACTTTTTTCATCGCAATAACTTATATGGTTAAATTATAATATTGAATGGTTTTAAAGTATAAATAGAATATATTTTTACCATTTAATATAATGTATGTAATTAGCATTTATTCTACCTTCAATTCGAAGGATAAATCAATTCAATCTTTTGCAATGTTTTAAAGAAAAACCTATTTTATTTCGACAACGGGATTAATTTTAATTTAATGTCTACAACTTTTGTGTATTGAATTTGGAAAAAATGGATTCTATATTTGGAATCAGTGGATCCAAATTATGTTAATAAGCTACTTTTTATTTTTGGGAATTATGAATAGTAACTACGGTAAATTGTATTTACCATAGTTAAAGGTAAATCGGGTAATTAAAGGTAAATATAATATTATAAAATTACCCTAACACATTTCAAATCCTATTGGATGACTAAAAGTCGACCCATATCACCTAAGGGTCGGATTAGATCATTTAATGGACTTTTTTCCATGAAAATAATCTAATTATTATTAAAACCAAAGAATATGACATCATGTCACTTTCTTAAATCTTATAAGTATAATAATTTTAATTTAGTGATAAACTTCATGAAACATCAAACATGAATAGTCCCCAGAAAGCTAATTAAATTATCTACATCATAGGAATTTATTTAGAATTTTTAAGGATTAAAAAAGTATCATTTAGTATGACACAAATATGATGCAGTAATTGTCTTATTAATTAAATATTGACATAATTGATGTTATAAATACCCAAATAAATGTAATTTAAGACTTTTAATGAATTAAACTAATTTTATAGGTTAATATGACATGTTATTATTGATTTAATTAACTTTTTTCGAACTAATCATTCGGTTATGATTTTCACAAAAATCAATTACTAAATAGTTTCATAATTGACATAAAATAGTTTTTAAAACAAATATTATATTATTAATTTTTATTTTATTCCTAAAAATCTATGGTTCGGCCAAATAACTTAGATAAGGGTATATATATTAATAATAAACAACTTGGGGTTTTTTGTCTTCTTATAGTAAGTTTATTAACCTTATAGTATAAGAACACAAAAAGACACGGTAAAAGTAAAATTATTTAACTTAATGTCAAATATAAATGATAAGGTTAAAATACGAACCTAAAATTGTCTAAATTATATTGGATAAGATATGTTAGACCCATACCCACCTTATCTTAGAGATAAATAAATTTGGAGCTATTTAAAACCGAATTTGACTTTATAATAAAATAATAGTTTTTGTTATTCCAAAGGTACCGCTCTCCTCCCTTATAAAAGGGCACCTCCTCCTCCCTCTTCCTCACACCACATTGAGCCTTCATGCTCGGCCAAACCCTGCGAAGTTCTCCTCTACACTTCCCTAGAAACATCCTAGAGGTTCTAGTATTCTTCAAAGACATATTTTAGTACCCTAAAAGGAGTTCTTAAAGAAGCACTTCAAAGAAGAGGTAATGTCTGTTACCGATTCTTTCAACTTTATTTCTTCTTCCACTTATTCTTCTTAGGTTGTTTCATTATAAAGTAATAACATCAGTATCACTCATATACGGATATGTTATTATAATTATGAAACAAACCAATTTCACCATCTATCCATCCTACAGAAAACGAAATCACCACGCGTGCGTACGTACGGAATACCGTCTCAACGCCGTGGTGAAATCTATTTTCCACCACCACCTTACTTGGATGGGTATAATGGTGTAAATAATAACTATATATGATTATTTTAAATTAATGTTGATTCTGAAATAGTATACATACACTCCAATACAGTCCCACGATCATGAGAACGATATCATCGCTCGTGCGTACGTAGGGACTACCGTCTCCACGACGCGATGAGATTCATTCTCCACTTTAACCATTCATGAATGATTATAAATTATATATAATAATTAATCATAAAATATATGACATAATAATGATACTAGATTTATGTGTATATATATGTATGTCATCTACTTAATTCCATTCAACTCAATAAGGAAACGAAAACAGCATTCATGCGTACGTACGACCTACCATCTCATGAACGGTGTATTTATTTCCATTTACTGATTTAATATATATATGTATATTCTGAATATATATTATATAAACCATGTTTTATATTCTGGAATTAATTAATCATGATCTATGTAATCATATGAATAATTACAAGTCAAAACACGGACGACAAATGAAACAATTTTACCCAAAACGCCCTTTAACATGGAATATACAAAAGAACGGGTAATATAAAGTAATAAGTGAACCATAAATGATATCATAACAAATAATATGATTATTTAATAAGACAATTACATTATTTAAATCATTATACAGGAGGTTCGGACACTTACGAAGCAAATCGGACCAAAGGTAAGGGAAATATCACAATCTCATTTTTATCCGAGATTGTTTATACTTCGGTATTTACTAGGGTGTATTTTATCATCCACATCCATGTTTCCTCAATATGTAATATTTATATCCTTATACAATTGTTTATATCCAATTTTACCCTTCGTTGAGTTTTTAGTAAAAGATATGAAAGGAATATTTTGTCGTTTTTCATACGAGGTACTTTTTGACTTTTCCGACTAAAGTACGAG
This sequence comes from Viscum album, assembly GCA_963277665.1. Lineage (NCBI taxonomy): Eukaryota > Viridiplantae > Streptophyta > Magnoliopsida > Santalales > Viscaceae > Viscum > Viscum album. Next base: position 523,213,098 of record OY728145.1, read on the forward strand.
AAGAATGTTTTTTAACTCATACAGCATGAATGGATTTTTAAAACATTATTTCCAAGAAGCATCCTTTACAAGTTTTCAAGTTTATTTTTAATCAACTTTTATTAGTTTAAAATTTTATGACATGTTAAAAAAGGAAAATGTTTTTGAAGTAGAAAGGATATTTTCCTCAAGAATGGAGTTCAAGTGTTTTATCAAAATTATTTTCCATCTAAGATAATATAGGGTTATGTTTCTATCCCTACTATAAATTCTACTTGATTATGTTGTGATGGAAATATTTTATGAATTCCTTTATCTTATATGAATTGTTTTATGATGTCATGATGTTTAAGATTCCCATTTTTATTACATGGGTTATGCAATGATGTATGATTTATGATTTTGTGGCACACATAAGAATAGTATCATTATGAGATGGGTGGGACATATATCTCCCTCCAATGCATTGGGTAAAGATTTTATATCTCATGAGATAGACCTGGATGGAATGGTAGGTTATACCGTTTTAGAGAAACAAGACTGAAACGAGGAGTGAACTCGGTTCAGAAAGGGACTTTGTCCACTAAGATAGTCTTGGAAATGAGTCTTGACTAATAAGAAATGATTCTCTATGATTATGTGTGTATTCCACAAAGTTTCATGTTTTAATTTATGATTATTGGGATTACATTTCACTACTATGATTTATCCCATGTTATGAAATTATGATCTCTTTTGCAGGTTAAGATTACCAAAAGATATGTTCTTATGAATATGACGTGATTGATATTTGTTTTGATTACCCTTACTGAGCATTTGAGCTCACCCTTTTATGTTTTCTTTTCCCCAGGACATAAAGAAAGGATTTAGGTTTAAAAAAAAGAAAATAAGATCTTTATGGGAGATGTTGAAGATCTTTCACCACGATTAGAAGATTATATTCCGAGTTTCCAAAGACACTAAACTATTACGGTCCTTGTGTGTGTGTTTTTGTTATGTAATAAGTATTCCGCAAAAGTAATGTAATGTCTATGTACATTAAGCTTCAGGTCTCTACAGTTTGTATCAGAGGAAAATTTTAGTCAACCTTTGGAAACTAGGATGCGAAAATCATAGTAAGATCCCTAGAGATATTTCTAAGGTATGTCTAGGGATGTCCCTAAGGATAAGTATACATATAGGATATAGTCCTAGAACTATGGTAACAATATTATATTAAACCAAAGATGTTAGATATTGAAGTTACTCCCCCTTTATTATGATTTTTTCCTCTCACACTATTCTTTTGGGGTTTTAAAAAATGGCTGGAAACAAGATGATTCACGATAATAGAGGATATGATGCACAATGGAATGATATTATTCATGAGCAACCAAATGAAATGGGATTTGGAAGTCCAAACATCATTATTATGTCGAATCATCAATCTCATAATATGATCAATAAAGTAAAATTTGTTAAGAGAAAGATGGAGTTTAAAAGGAACTAGAATATGATTTGGGTGTGGAAAAGAACGACACAAATCCAGTAAGTGCAAAGGAAAAGGACCAGTTAATACCAGGGATGAGGATAATGGTATTGATACAAAATCAACAATGGTTAAATGTTTAAAATGTGGAATGTACGGGCATTATGAAAACCAATACCCTAAGGGAAATTCTCATGAAGAGAACCAGTATGGTCGTATGGGTAGTATTTATGTTCATGATGATGAAGAGAATACAAATGATATGTGAGATGAAAGAATTGTTGAAGCTCGGTCAATGGTTTAAGAATGTAGTGGAATGATTACATGTTTATCATGTGTAATGTTGTATAAGTAATCTCATGGTACTATGGAATAAAGATACATCTAAGGATTGTTACACTGTTGTCTTTCCTTGAGTTTTGAAAGTGTATGATTAATGGTACCAGTATCCATGAAAGGTTATTTAGATATTTTTCGAATGTAGATGATATGCGAATAATGAAGGGATAAGGAGAAAATTAAATGTTTGATAATATTCATGAGCTCATGACTGATATAAGGAGAAGGTTATATCATGGTTTGATTATATATAATTTTTAGATTTTGGTATGTGGAAAGAGTTAACTTTTGACTGCATTCATGTTTTCACTAAGGTTCAATGGGTATTCATTCTTCAAGAGAATACATGATTAAGGTATTCACATGTTTGTAATTTGACCAAAAAGATATATCTTATGATATATGGGGGATAAATGATGGCATTCACGTGATCATTTTATTCATACTATGATCTTGGACTGAAGTATTTTAGATAATCCTAAAGATTGGAATGGATTATGTTAGACATAAGTTAGTATTGTTTAAGGATAAAACTTTTTTGATATAGTTGATGGGATGTTATAGTAATATAGCTTTAGAAAAAGGACAACCTGCAGGACTGGCGACAACCCATCGCGTCGGACAAGGCTGTGGGAATTGAACCCACAAACGAAGTGCAACCAGCCCTTATCGCCTACCACTAGCCTACAGGAAGTCCCTGGTTAGTAGAAACAAGTTTTATTTTATTAAGAGGTATGATATATGAAGTATAAGTTCATTTTTGGAACCATATATGATTAATCTAACCATAAGATGGACTTATAACTTTTTCTAACCTTTTTTTGAAAGAGATGGAATGACCCATCATTCTATCACATGATCTGCTAACACATCACGAATAACAAATTCAACTTCATTTCTTTAAGGGATGAAGTGGAAATTGTTCAATTCACGAACAACAGTGAGATTGTACCAAAATCATGAAAGTATTTCTTTTAATTCATCAACTTTACGGAAATGATCTTGAAAACCAAAATTTTTTTCCTAGTTCCCTTATATCCGATTAATCAGATGGTACCTTAAATCATCACAAATCAATAGCTTTGTGATTTTTGGATTTTTCATAGCCATGTTCTCTACCACTCTCCATCAGAACATGATGGTTATATTTCTCTTCCATATCCATATTTTCACCTATGTGGAAACCCAATGATTAGTTTATTTGGGTAACCATTACATTTCATACTTTTGTTTTTAAGGATTGGTTTTGGTATTCCTTTTTACGATGTGGGTTTCTATTAAAGAAACATTCGAATAGTAAACCATTTATAACCCCGACGAATTTCGAGGGAAAAATTCATTTTAAGGGGGGTAGAATGTAACACCCCGAGATTTTATGAAAAAATATTCTTTTTAATTTCATTAATGTCTTCTGTTGTATGATACACCAAGATTACCTTGCACTATATGCAACACCGTATTAGCTTTCAGTATACGCAACACTATTCTTGGATCGTGTTACACACAATTTTGATAACAGTTATTCTAAGCAACATTGAGTATATATATATATATTCAATGTATAAATGAAATATGGTTGAATTATGTTATATGAAACAACAAAGGATTCTTGCACAACACGCAACCCTGACTTGGCTTGCATTACACGCAATCACGACCTTCCTCGATAGCGTGTGTTGTACGCAATACCGGATTTTACTAAACAACGATATATTATTTTAATATTATTATGAACTAGCAATTATGAATAGTATTAACTAAATTATGAATCTTATAACATTATTATTCATCTTACACATTTTCTAAAACATCGTATAAGAACAAAATATTTTTTTTGGGTAAAATAAGTATTTTTAAAAAAATTCAGTTTTGCCGCCTTTTGATGGCGCACCCACTTGAAATCTAGTTTTTGACATGTTTATAAGTTCAATTTGACAAAATAAAATTCTTATTTGGAATAATGAAATAAAAATTTACCTTGGATAAATTTTCATATCATTCTGGTTGTAACACCCCAAGCTTCCACGGTACGTTTCCCTTCGAATAAAGCAATAGCGTGTGTTGTACGCAACCTCGAGCTCTAACACACAACACAACCAATTAAAGTAGCCGTTATGAATAGTAATAACCAATTTTTAAAATTATAGAAATTTTATATTTCAAAATGGACTTCATTTTTTGGATTCAGAATATCGATATTAGCCTATGTTGAATTTTTGGTATTTTTCTGAGAACTTCTAATTTTTTATGAATAGTGAAAAATACTTAAAACAAATTTTTAATCAAAATAATTTATTGTGATAAATTATACTATTTAGTGGTTTTAAAGTATAATTCGAATATATTTTTACCATTTTATCCAATGGTGGTCATTAGAATTAATTTAACATTGAAATTGAACATAAACAATTGCCAATCTTTTGATATAAATTGTATCTTAAAAACACGCTATTTGTCGTAACAGCGGGAATTAATTATAAAATTAATTAATGCAACTTATATATTTGGAATTTTTTAAAATAGACATCATTTTTGAATTCGGAATATCAATTATATCTTAGGGTGAAATTTTGGCTTTGTTCTGAAAAACTTCAATTTTTGATGAATAGTGAAACCACTAAGTGGTAGTTAAATAACTGATTTTTCGTTTAAATGAAATATTACCACTTCTGTGATTTGATTTTCAAAAATCCGACATACATGGTTGTCATTAAGAATTAAAATGTGGTTCAATGAGATTAAAATAATTTTTTGGTGAATAGTAACTTTTATGTTCTTAATTGCGATTAGAGGTAATTAGTGTAGTTTAAGGTACAAATAATGTTTTAATAATATGAGATGAGCATTACACATGTCCTACTCCTATTGGATGAGTAATGGCCGACCAAGACAACCCATGGGTCAACTTGGGGACCCCATGGAGCCACTTTAGTTGGAAAATGACATTAATATATATTTATTTAATGTTAAAATTAAATTGACACAATCATGAGTTATTTTACTAAAACAGTTTTTAAGTGGGGTTACACAAGTCCAAATTTTGACTATAAATATTAATTAGAAAGATAAAAAGATTTCTCACATCATAGTATTTTTTTATAATTTTTATACATTAGATAAATTAAATTATTTATGACATCATTATGATGCAGCGATGACCTCATTATTTAACGATTTTAATAAAATGAAAAGATAATGTAAACTCCAAGGCTTACACTTGTCCAAAGACTATTGTATGGGTAGATTTAGAACCCTTATCACCTTATCCACGAATTATATAAGTGTGGGACCTTTAGAATCCAAAAATCATTGTGTAATAATGTAACATTTCAATCTTTCCAAAAGAGCCCCTCCTCTCCACTTAAAAAAGGCCCCCACCTCTCCCACCTTATTCACACCTTCAAGCCATTTTTCTCGGCCAAACTATGCCCAAATACTCTCCCAAATTCCCCCTCTTACTCCTAGAAGCCTAACTTTGGGAAGAACTCTTCTCAATGAAGCCTTTGACTCAAATCAAAAAGAGTTACCTGATTTTGAGGTAATGTCTTCTCTAATGTTGTTTTGTTTTATTTTTCTTCTACAACCCCCTAAACTCTTTTTATTACTTTATTTTGTAACAAAACCAGTATCTAAAATATACTAGGATGTTGTTATGATAATTATTTGGTTTAAACTTACACACACCTTCGTCTAATGGTTAATGAACATACTGTTTCTGTGGGTGGCGAAATACTGCCTCACGAAACGATGATTGTTCGAATTCTTTTAACACCTATAATGGTGGCCATTTTGATGTCACTATTTTTATATATGATATATAATATGTGTATAATTTACTTATTCTTCTGTATTTCTCATTTATGGCATACTTTATGATTCCCATTATGGGTAAAACGCGATAATTTCATTTTAGGAAGTGCGGACTACCGCCCCCTCAAAGTGATTTGAATCGTTAATGCCATATGTGGGATGTATAAATGATGGATTAAATGGTATAATACACTATATTATACTTTAATTATATTATAAATTTATATCATTATGATTTCATTCCATTAAATACGAAATAGAAATGAAAGTAGCGTTCATGTGTACGTACGGCTTACCGTCTCCATGAACGGTGCATTTCATTTCGTACCTCTAAATGTTACGTGAAATTATGAATGAATGTATATACTGTATATGTGATATATATGATATCTAAATCATGAATATAATTCTGGATATAATGGATATTTCACCACATGAACAACTTGTAATTATAAGAAGATTATTTCTGACTCAAGTACCAAAGGTCGACAAAACGACCGTTATTAACTTAAATAATTAAATAATGTTCTTAACATGGTAATAAGGGATATAAAAGGAATAATGGACATGAAAAAGGTTCTTAAGTAAATTGAAATTAACTCTAGTTTATTATTCATGAGGTTAAAGAACGGTCGAGTCAGGACAAGACGCAAGGTAAGGGAATTTCGTAACCCAACTTCCATTCTTTGGGTTAATCTCCTACTTTCAAATTATGTCATGATATTAGTATGTTGTATATTGTATTTATACTTTCTTTATGTGTACATATAGTGAATACACATAATAGATATATTTTATTTAAAAATGATCTTTTTAAGGGACTTCGTCTCAATCTCCATTCATTGAGGCATATTTTGTTTTATACACAAATTTCTTTTATACAGTGTATAAACCCCTTTGACTTTTACGTTTATTCAAAAGGAATATTTTTTATACAAAGCGTTTTACTAAACGAAAAAAAGGGAATGTTTTTATTTCCGTACTTATGCGGTGACAACGACTTCTCCGCCGCCGTGACCTTTATTTGAGTTTCGGCTTCCTCTACAAGCCATCACTTTTTTTAATGAAAAATAAATAAAAAGTTTTAACTTTCTTCTATTTTGGTTTTGAAAATGGTTTTGAAAGAGTTTTTATTATATCAATGTGTTGTATTGATATCTTGTGATTGAAATGTAGAAATGTTATGTTTCCATTATGCATGTTTTATGTGATACGATTATGTTATGGTTTATGATATGTTTAAACCTATTCATATGAGGAATGCGTTGGACTTAGTAAGTGACGGGTGGAGCCCGCTATAGCTCCTCGATGCATCGGCAGGTCTCATGAGACAAACTAGTGTCTTGGCACGAGGCCTTGACAAAATCTTATTTGTGGTCTTGGCACGAGGCCTTGGCTACGTGGTTATGATAGTCTGGCATTATGCATTCTATCATTATGAAAGTGGTTATTGTTATTGCATGTGATTATTCGACCAGTAGAATATCCATGTGAAAAAGTGAATGGCATTATCTCATTTTACTTTTGCCATATTATGTTGAAGTTCAAGTTTAAAAGGCTTTTGTTTTTGTTATACATTGTCTTAAATGATAATTTTTATTTATGAAAGCTTCCACTATATTGTTAACCTTACTGAGCATCAGAGCTCACCCCTTTCAATGTTTTAATATTTTATAAGATGTGAAGAAGTATTTTATGAATGACCTGCAGGGATAGTCCGAAGAGGATAGAAGTGTGGACTATGGTGACTATGTTATTATAGTTTTTCACTTTGTGATGTAATGTAACATTTATGAATGTATCTAGTGTATCCAAGGCTACTAAACTAATTGGTCTTTCGAGACTTGGTCTTTTGTGATCATGCCAATGTTACGAAGTAATGCACCGACTCTGGGTAGTTGGGGTCGGGGCGTTACAGTTGGTATCAGAGGCAGTTTAGTACTAACCTTGGAAGCTAGATTTAGATAAACTCTGATTAGAGCACATAGCCCCAATATAGAATTTAAGGATTAGTATAGAAGAACATCCTAGAATTTTGGTATTATAGAGATTTTGTGAGTTTTCCGAGCAATACATCCCTGTCTGGATACGAGCAGGTAGAGGCGGCTCTGGCAGAGATGTACATAGGGGTAAAACCCGAAAACACCGCTTTGAGCTAGACTCGAACGGGAACTGGTGCACGACAACGGGCCTTATTGCACTCTTGGTTACGACACTCCTGGGGGATATGCTTAGGATAACTCTCATTTTCATTACAAATCATTATGAAGGGTTTATGAGTATATACTTCCTCAATGAAAACATTTTTATGATTATGGATTATATCCATAAATAGTTCAATTTATGTTAAGTGTTTTATAAGTATAGGATTATGTATTTTGATTCATAAACTGATCTAGTTTATGCCATTGTTTAGAAATGGCGCCTAGTGGAAGAAATGGAAACCGTATCAATGCACGCACTCCATGTAGGGATTGCCCTCCTGCTCAAGAGAATTATAGTGGGGCTGGTGATGCAACTGGTGCCGATCAGCTAATCACCATACTGGGACAACTTACTCAGGTTATGAATAATAACCTTACCCGTATGGAGCACCCTGATCCACAACGTGGAGGATCAATGTTAGATCGATTCATGAGGAAACAACCACCAACGTTCAATGGGAGTACAAATCCTATAGTAGCTGAGGAATGGATAAATTCCTTAGAGAAAATATTCCATGCCTTGGGGAGTAGTGAAAGGGGGAAGGTTGTCATGGCAGTTTACCGCCTCACTGGAGATGCCGATCAGTGGTGGTCGCTGATTCAAAATACAAAGGAAGATGATGACGTATCGAATATGGAATGGAGGGAGTTCAAAGAGCTTTTCTTAGAAAAATACTTTCCTCGTGACCATCGAGAAGATATGGAAAGGCAATTTCTGAGTCTGAGGCAGAAGGAGGATGAGGATGTCGCAAAGTATGAGGCTAACTTTACAAGGTTAGCGAGGCATGCTGCCGATTATATACGTAACCCAAGGATTAAGATTGATCGTTTCTTTGATGGTTTAAAACCATTTCTCCGTCGATCATTAGTATCACAATCCTTCTCATCATACGAAGATATTGTCTCATGTGCTATCAAGACAGAAAAGGAATTCTCTAAGTCTTATGACAACAAAGTAAAGCAAGAGAATAAGAGAACGATGGAACAAGAGACAGATAAAGGGAAAAAGGGAAAGAAGGATTTTCCATTATGTGATAATTGTGGGAAGAATCACCCTGGTACTTGTCTAAAAGGAATGGGAGTTTGTTATAAATGTAGAGAAAAGGGTCACCAGGCTCGTGATTGCAAGGGAAAGAAAGAGGCTATCAAAGTTGAATGCTATAATTGTAGAGAAATGGGTCATTATGCAAATGAATTTCCTAAGCATCAGGAAAACTTACCTCAGAAAAGGCCAAGGGATCAAGGAAAATCTTATGCTGTTACTACAGTTGAAGAAGAATAACTAATGTATTGGTGCTTTTGGACTCATGGATTATATTTTGGTTATTAGAATAATGTGATATATATATATATATAAGTATTGTACTGCAGTACTTGTTGATTTCAGTAAGGTTTTAATATGATGAAGATAATTATATTTTTAGTATGTGACAATAAGAGAAACTTTACTTTGTTTGGGGAATCTGATAAATTGATTTTGGAATTAAGAGACCTTTTAGAGAAAGTATGGACAGAGGTATTTTGGTTAACTACAATGGTTGGAGTGGATTAAGTTGATCTTTGGATAGTAATGTTTAAGGTTAAAAAATTTCTGAAGATTATTTTTGGAATATTATGATACTATAGTTTTAGGAAAAGGACAACCTGCAGGCTGGGGCATAACCTATCGCGTCAGACAAAGCTGCAGGAATCGAACCCACAACCATAGTGCGACAAGCCTTTATTTCCTACCACTAGCCTACAGGAAGTCCCTGGTTATTACAAAATAGTTTTACTAATCTAAATGGTATGAGTTAACATTTGGAACCTTATACAATTAGGATAAATAGAATATTTTTGAGTCCCGTTACCATTTGGAGTAAAAGTTGGGTTTGTGGTAAAAATTTATTAACGAATGAAAGTATACATAACAAGTATTTATATTCCCTTACATTCTTAGTAAATCTCCTAAATAAATTCCTCAACATTATAAAAGGTAACTTAAAACAAAAATGTTGTCGGTTAACTTTTCCAACTGGGGATTCAATGACCGTTTAACCAATCACAAGTTTGTGATTTTCTTGTGGTTAATCTTTGTCCTAATCTTGTTTTCTATAACTCTCCATCAGACCTTGATGGTTTGTTTCTCCTCCATATCCATATTTTCGTAGAATACTAGAATGGGCTATATCGGGTGACCTTTGTACTTATCTTGCTTTCTTTTAATGTTATATATTTATTAACCTTATTTTCGATGTGGGTTTTCCTCAAATGTATTTTCTCTTTTCAACCTTTTATTTTCAAAGAAAAATTTCAAATTGTGAGGACGCAATTTATTGAAAGAGGGGAGAATGTAACACCCCAAGCTTCCACGGTACGTTTCCCTTCGAATAATGCAATAGCGTGTGTTGTACGCAACCTCGAGCTCTAACACACACCACAACCAATTAAAGTAGCCGTTATGAATAGTAATAACCACTTTTTAAAATTATAGAAATTTTATATTTCAAAATGGACTTCATTTTTGGATTCGGAATATCGAAATTAGCCTATGTTGAATTTTTTGTATTTTTCTGAGAACTTCTAATTTTTTATGAATAGTGAAAAATACTTAAAACAACTTTTTAATCAAAATAATTTATTGTGATAAATTATACTATTTAGTGGTTTTAAAGTATAATTAGAATATATTTTTACCATTTTATACAATGGTGGCCATTAGAATTAATTTAACATTGAAATTGGACATAAACAATTACCAATCTTTTGATATAAATTGTATCTTAAAAACACGCTCTTTGTCGTAACAGCGGGAATTAATTATAAAATTAATTAATGCAACTTATATGTTTGTCATTTTTTAAAATAGACATCATTTTTTAATTCAGAATATCAATTATAGCTTAGGGTGAAATTTTGGCTTTGTTCTGAAAAACTTCAATTTTTGATGAATAGTGAAACCACTAAGTGGTAGTTAAATAACTGATTTTTCATTTAAATGAAATATTACCACTTCTGTGATTTGATTTTCAAAAATCCGACATACATGGTTGTCATTAAAAAGTAAAATGTGGTTCAATGAGATTAAAATAATTTTTTGGTGAATAGTAACTTTTAAGTTCTTAATCGCGATTTGAGGTAATTAGTGTAGTTTAAGGTAGAAATAATGTTTTAATAATATGATATGCGCATGACACTTGTCCTACTCCTATTGGATGAGTCATGGCCGAACAAGACAACCCATGGGTAAACTTGGGGACCCCATGGAGCCACATTAGTTGGAAAATGACATTAATATATATTTATTTAATGTTAAAATTAAATTGACACAAACATGAGTTATTTTACTAAAATAGTTTTTAAGTGGGGTTACACAAGTCCAAATTTTGCCTATAAATATTCATTATAAAGATAAAAATATTTCCTACATCATAGTATTTGTTTTATAATTTTTATACATTAAATAAATTAAATTATTTATGACATCATTATGATGCAGCGATGACCTCATTATTTAACAATTTTAATAAAATGAAACGATAATGTAAAATCCAAGGCTTACACTTGTCCAAAGACTATTGGATGGGTATATTTAAAACCCTTATCACCTTAGCCACGAATTATATAAGTGTGGGACCTTTAGAATCCGAAAAGCATTGTGTAATAATGTAACATTTCAATCATTCCAAAAGAGCCCCTCCTCTCCACTTATAAAAGGCCCCCACCTCTCCCACCTTATTCACACCTTCAAGCCATGTGTCTCAGCCAACCTATGCCCAAATAATCTCCCAACTTCCCCCTCTTACTCCTAGAAGCCTCACTTTGGGCAGAACTCTTCTCAAGGAAGCCTTTGGCTCAAATCAAAAAGAGTTACCCGATTTTGAGGTAATGTCTTCTCTAATGTTGTTTTGTTTTATTTTTCTTCTCCAACCCCCTAAACTCTTTTTATTCCATTCTTTTGTAACAACACCAGTATATAAAATATACGAGGATGTTGTTATGATAAGGATCTGGTTTACACTTACACACACCTTCGTCCAATGGTTAAAGAACATACTGTTTCTGTGGGTGGCGAAATACTGCCTCACGAAACAATGATTGTTCAAATTCTTTTAACACCTATAGTGGTGGCCATTTTGATGTCACTATTTTTTTATATGATATATAATATTTTTATGTTTTACTTATGCTTCTGTATTTTTCATTTATGGCATACTTTATGATTCTCATTATGGGTAAAACGTGATAATTTCATTTTAGGAAGTGCGGACTACCGCCCCCTCAAAGTGATTTGAATCGTTAATGCCATATGTAGGATGTATAAAGGATGGATTAAATGGTATTATACACTATATTATACTTTAATTATATTATAAATTTATATCATTATGATTTCATTCCATTAAATACGAAATAGAAATGAAAGTAGCGTTCATGCGTACGTACGGCTTACCGTCTCCATGAACGGTGCATTTCATTTCTTACCTCTAAATGTTACGTGACATTATGAATGAATTTATATACTGTATATGTGATATATATGATATCTACATCATGAATATAATTCTGGATATAATGGATATTTCACCACATGAAAAACTTGTAATTATAAGAAGTTTATTTTTGACTCAAGTACCAAAGATCGACAAAACGACCGTTATTAACTTAAATAATTAAATAATGTTCATAACATGGTAATAAGGGATATAAAAGGAATAATGAACATGAAAAAGGTTCTTAAGTAAATAGAAATTAACTCTAGTTTATTATTCATGAGGTTAAAGAACGGTCGATTCAGGACAAGACGCAAGGTAAGGGAATTTCATAACCCAACTTCCATTCTTTGGGTTAATCTCCTACTTTCAAATTATGTCATGATATTATTATGTTTTATATTGTATTTATACTTTCTTTATGTGTACATATAGTGAATACACATAATAGATATATTTTATTTAAAAATGATCTTTTTAAGGGACTTCGTCTCAATCTCCATTCATTGAGGCATATTTTGTTTTATACACAAATTTCTTTTATACAGTGTATAAACCCCTTTGAATTTTACGTTTATTCAAAAGGAATCTTTTGTATACGAAGAGTTTTACTAAACGACAAAAAGGGAATGTTTTTATTTCCGTACTTATGCGGCGATAATGACTTCTCCGCCGCCGTGACCATTATTTGAGTTTCGGCTTCCTCTACAAGCCATCACTTTTTTTTAATGAAAAATAAATACAAAGTTTTAACTTTCTTTTATTTTGGTTTTGAAAATGGTTTTGAAAGCGTTTTTATTATATCAATGTGTTGTATTGATATTTTGTGATTGAAATGTGGAAATGTTATGTTTCCTTTATGCATGTTTTATGTGATATGATTATGTTATGGTTTATGATATGTTTAAACCTATTCATATGAGGAATTTATTGGACTTAATAAGTGACGGGTGGAGCCCGCTATAGCTCCTTGATGCATCAGCAGGTCTCATGAGACAAACTAGGGTCTTGGCACGAGGCCTTGACAAAATCTTATTTGTGGTCTTGGCACGAGGCCTTGGCTACGTGGTTATGATAGTCTGGCATTATGCATTCCATCATTATGAAAGTGGTTATTGTTATTTCATGTGATTATTCGACCAGTAGAATATCTATGTGAAGAATTGAATGGCATTATCTCATTTTACTTTTTCCATATTATGTTGAAGTTCAAGTTTAAAAGGCTTTTGTTTTAGTTATACATTGCCTTAAATGTTAATGTTTATTTATGAAAGCTTCTGCTATATTGTTAACCTTACTGAGCATCCGAGCTCACCCCTTTCAATGTTTTAATATTTTCTAGGATGTGAAGAAGTATTTTATGAATGAACTGCAGGGATAGTCCGAAGAGGATAGAAGTGTGGACTATGGAGACTATGTTATTATAGTTTTTCACTTTGTGATGTAATGTAACATTTATGAATGTATCTAGTGTTTCCAATGCTACTAAACTAATCGGTCTTTCGAGACGTGGTCTTTTGTGATCATTCCAATGTTACGAAGTAATGCACCGACTCTGGGTAGCTGGGGTCGGGGCGTTACACTGGTAACTTTCATATTTTGATGAATAGTAAAAACATGGTAAATTTTAATTAAAAACAACTTTTTTCATCGCAATAATTTATATGGTTAAATTATAATATTGAATGGTTTTAAAGTATAAATAGAATATATTTTTACCATTTAATATAATTTATGTCATTAGAATTGATTCTACCTTGAATTCGTAGGATAAATCAATTCAATCTTTTGCAATGTTTTAAAGAAAAACCTGTTTTCTTTCGACAACGGGATTAATTTTAATTTAATTTCTGCAACTTTTGTGTATTGAATTTGGAAAAAATGGATTCCATATTTGGAATCAGTGGATCCAAATTATGTTAATAATCTACTTTTTATTTTTGGGAATTATGAATAGTAACTACGGTAAATTTTATTTATCATAGTTAAAGGTAAATCGGTTAATTAAGGGTAAATATAATATTATAAAATTATCCTAACATGTGTCAAAATCCTATTTGATGACTAAAAGTCGACCCATATCACCTAAGGGTTGGATTAGATCATTTAATGGACTTTTTTCCATGAAAATAATTTAATTATTATTAAAACCAAAGAATGTGACAACATGTCACTTTCTTAAAACTTATAAGTGTAATAATTTTAATTTTGTGATACACTTCATGAAACTTTTAACATGAATAGTCTCTAGAAATCTAATACAATTATCGACATCATAGGATTTTATTGAGAATTTTTAGGGATTAAATAATTGTCATTTATTATTACACAAATATGATGCAGTAATTGTCTTATTAATTAAATATTGACATAATTGATGTTATAAATACCCAACTAAATGTAATATAAGACTTTTAATGAATTAAACTTATTTTATAGGAAACTATGACATTTTAGTATTGATTTAATTAACTTTTTAGAACTAATAATTGTGTTATGAGTTTCACAAAAATCAATTACTAAATAGTGTCAAAATTGACATAAAATAGTTTTTAAAACAAATATTATATTATTAATTGTTATTTTATTCCTAAAAATCTAAGGTTCGGTCAAATAACTTAGATAAGGTTATATATATTAATAATAAACAACTTGGGGTTCGTTTGGCTTCTTATGGTATGTTTATTAACCTTATAGTATAAGAACACAAGACGACATGGTAAAAGTAAAATTATTTAACTTAATGTTAAATCAAAATGATAAGGTTAAAATACTAACCTAAACTAGTCTAAATTCTATTGGATAAGATAATTTAGACCCCTCCCCACCTTAGCTTCTAAATAAATCAATTTGGATCTATTTAAAACATAATTTGACATTATAATAAAATAATAGTTTTAGTTATTCCAAAGGTACCCCTCTCCTCCCTTATAAAAGGGAACCTCCTCCTCCCTCTTACTCACACCACTTTGAGCCTTCAAGCTAGGCCAACCCCTGACAATTTCTCCTCTCCACTTCCCTAGAAACATCCTAGAGGTTCTGGTCTTCTTCAAAGAACTATTTTAGTACCCTAAAAGGAGGTCTCAAAGAAGCACTTCAAAGAAGAGGTAATGTCTATTACCGATTCTTTCAAATTTATTTCTTCTTCCACTTCTTCTTCTTAGGTTGTTTCATTATTAAGTAATAACATCAGTATCAATAATATACGGATATGTAATTATAAGTATGAAACAAACCTATTTCACCATCTATCCATCCTACAGAAAACGAAATCACCGCGCGTGCGTACGTACGGAATACCGTCTCTACGCCGTGGTGAAATCTATTTTCCACCACCACCTTAATTGGATGGGTATAATGGTGTAAATAATAACTATATATGATTATTTTAAAGTAATATTGATTCTGAAATAGTATAAATACACTCCAATACAGTCCCACGATCATGAGAACGATATCATCGCTCGTGCGTACGTAGGGACTACCGTCTCCACGACGCGATGAGATTCATTCTCCACTTTAACCATTCATGAATGATTATAAAGTATATATAATAAGTAATCATGAAACATATGAAATAATAACGATATTGTATTTATGTGTATATATATTTATGTCATCTACTTAATTCCATTCAACTCAATAAGGAAACGAAAATAGCGTTCATGCGTACGTACGGCCTACCGTCTCCATGAACGGTGTATTTCTTTCCATTTACTGATTTATTATATATATGTATATTCTGAATATTTATTATATAAACCATGTTTTATATTCTGTAATTAAGTAATCATGATCTAAGTAATCATATGAATAATTACAAGTCAAAACACGGATGACAAATGAAACAATTTTACCCAAAACGCTCTTTAACATGGAATTTACAAAAGAACTGGTAATATAAAGTCATAAGTGAACCATATATGATATCATAACAATTAATATGATTCTTTAATAAGTCAATGACCTTATAAAAATCATTATACATGAGGTTTGGACACTTACGAAGCAAATCAGACCTAAGGTAAGGGAAATATCACAATCTCATTTTTATCCGAGATTGTTTATACTTTGGTATTTACTGGGGTGTATTTTATCATCCACATCCATGTTTCCTCAATATGTAATATTTATATCCTTATACAGTAGTTTTTATCCAATTTTACCCTTCTTTGAGTTTTTAGTAAAAGATATGAAAGGATTCTTTTGTCGTTTTTCATACGAGGTACTTTTTGATTTTTCCGACAAAAGTACGAGAAGAATGTTTTTTTAACTCATACGGTATGAATGGATTTTTAAAACATTATTTCCAAGAAGATTCCTTTACAATTTTTCAAGTTTATTTTTAATCAACTTATTTTAGATTAAAATTGTATGACATGTTAATAAAGGAAAATGTTTTTGAAGTAGAAAGGATATTTTCTTCAAGAATAGAGTTCGAGTGTTTTATCAAAATTATTTTCCATCCAAGATAATATAGGGTTCTGTTTCTATACCTATTATTAAATTTACTTCATTATGTTGTGATGGAAATATTTTTTGAATTCCTTTATCTTATATGAATTGTTTTATGATGTCATTATGTTTAAGATTCCCATTTTTATTACATGGGTTATGCAATGATGTATGATTTATGATTTTGTGGCACACATAAGAATGGTATCATTATGAGATGGATGGGACCTATATCTCCCTCCAATGCATTGGGTAATGATTTTATATCTCATGATATAGACATGGCTGGAACGGTAGGTTCTACCGGTTTAGATAAACAGAACTGAAACGAGGAGTTAACTCGGTTCAGAAAGGGACTTTGTCCACTAAGATAGTCTTGGAAATGAGTCTTGACTAATAAGAAATCATTCTCTATGATTATGTGTGTATGCCACAAAGTTTCATGTTTTATGTTATGATTATTGGGATTACATTTCACTACTATGACTTATCCCATGTTATGAAATTATGATCTCTTTTGCAGGTTAATATTACCAAAAGATATGTTCTTATGAATATGACGTGATTGATATTTCTTTTGTTTACCCTTACTGAGCATTTGAGCTCACCCTTTTATGTTTTATTTTCCCCAGGACATAAATAAATGATTTAGGTTTAAAAAAAAAGAAAAGAAGATCTTTATGGGAGATGTTTAAGATCTTTCACCACGATTAGAAGATTATATTCCGAGTTTACAAAGACACTAAACTATTACGGTCCTTGTGTGTGTGTTTTTTTATGTAATAAATATTCCGCAAAAGTAATGTATTGTCTATGTACGTTAATCTTCGGGTCTCTACAATAGATTTTCCATGTACACGGGTTAGCTACTCCTAGGCACAACTCATTACCAAGTACCCCTTCCATCCTATCCTTGGATAAAGGCTCCAAACAGTAATTCAATAGAAAAGAAAGCCTCTGATACCACTTTGTAATGCCCTAGTTCTGGAAGCCACCCAGAGGCACCCCGTACCTAGTTGGTCACATTACATCAAGTGCATTTCCCCGAATTCTAGAGGTTGCCGACTAACAGTAAGGGCCTTGGGAGTGATAGCGGGCAAACTATGCCCTCAATAGTAGAGTACACAGCGGAAGTAACAACACATACAATAGAAAAAACAGTAAATATCCAACAAAAATAACAGAAAAAGACTGATAAATAAACAACTGGAGAAGAAATATATATAAATGATTCATGATACATATATGTATAAGAAAATAGCCAAACAAATCACAATGTTGAATACATAACTAAACCAAAGTACAAAAGAAAAACAGATGAGCAACTCCACAGCATCGCAAGCCTCAACTTAGTCCCATGATCTCCAGCTCTAGTGCAATCAAGAACCTAAAGTATAAAGGTGCTTTCCCTTATCTATACCTACAACAATATAATCTATTTTGTCCCAAAAGCATGACCCAAACAAGGTGTGAGACTAAATCCTAATAGGCAACCACCCGAAGATATGTTCCTAATAGTCAGTGAGTATATGGTAGGTAAAAGTACAGTAAATAGTAAATAGGAAAGTACTAAACCGCAATCAAACCACAGTTTCTAGCATATAATTGACAAACAAGTAAGTAGCCACTCAAGAAATTAGAACAAAAAGGTAACCCTCTAGGCAGTTATCACGGCCTAACCCCTATGGTTCCACCAACAAGTACTAGAAACCCTCTAGGAGGCACACACATTCTCACCCATCTGGTTCAGCTACATAATATAATAGACTCTCTGGGGAAGCACTCAATGTCAGTTCCCCCTATAGTATCATATCGTACTAATGGTGCTCTGGGGAAGCACTCAACATCTCATTCCCCCTATGGCCCGCGTCATGGAAATACAGACACTCTGAGGAAGCACTCAATATCAATTCCCTCTGTGGTCTCGCAACATAAAATTAAAGACACTCTGGAGAAGCCCTTAAATCCATTCTCCCTATTGTCTACTACACTAGGTTCTCACATCCCTATGTAAAATCTACAAGTATCGCATCGTGTAACGGCCAAAGTAATCTAAAGAACTACTTGGATATCATTCTACAGCTTCTCATCATGGAAGAATAGTCACACTATCATACAAATAGGCATGGAAATGGAAAATAGCCAAACAGGAAGAACTATTCTAACAGTCATAAACAAAAAAACATGCATGGGCAAAGCATTTAAAGCACAGTAAATTACCCTATTCACAAACAATTACCTCTACTCAGGCATATTAGAAAATTAGGCAAACAACAAGGGAAAAATAGGAAACACGCAATACCATGTTCAAGGGTATTGGTGGAAATTGCACAAATACTCCAATAATTTCCACAGAAAGGAACAAACCGCCTACCTCGTCGTTAAGAGATCGATATACTTGTATCTTGAAGCATGATTATCCTTGGAACATCATATATTTAAGAAAACATCCAAAATTTTCAACCCACGATAACATGAGAAAGATGAGGAATTGGAAAATTAAGCTCTAGGAGAAGGAGGAGCATACTGTTTCGGTTCCAATGCAATCAACGACGGTCGATTCGGAGAACAGATGGAGGCTCGGGGGCTTGGAAAAGATTCACGGCTTTAGGAGATGCTCTCGATCGAAGAAGCCGGAGAAGAAGATGGTTATGGGTTTAAGACACAACCCCAGTCCATTTAATAACAAAATAAAGTATGTGGTGTGTACTTTTGAAGTACATGGCGTGTACTCACCTTTTCCGTACTCCGCTTTAGGCGGCCTCAACATCACCCCTATATGGCCTTGTGTGTGTCTCGGACACAACCAACACATGACCTTTTACGGAAAGGGAGTACACGGTGTGTATTTATAAAGTACATGACATGTAGTTAAGAAATTTCCAGAAACTCATATTTTCTCAAAAAACTCAAGAAAAGGAAAAACGTACCTGAAAAAAAGATCTGGGTTCTTACAAAGCGGGATATATGAAACAATAAAAGTAACAAGTAGTAAATCTGTTAACCTAAAGAGAAGGGTATCTATCAACCTTGGATAAAGGTCCCTTGATTTATTCTTTCATTAAATTCTGTCTCACCCACACCAGGGTAAGCCCTCAATACAAAGATCGGAGTCTGTCTTGATATCCCTACAAGCCCATGAACTTCAAGGTAGTCGGCACCTCTGTCTTCCTATCCCCGGAAGCCCTTGAATGGACTCAGCAACATTTAGAGTCGCATGAAGAAATTCTAAACAAGATGTTCAGTATGACAAAAGCATGAAAGTCTCTCTCTAAAAATAACTTCAGTATCATGTCATCTCTAGAGTCGTAGAATAGTGTTGAGCTCATTCAAATGAGCTTTTATTTATACTCACAGCTTCAACGGTCAGCTCCCTCGTCCAACAATCATATTTTTCCGTGAATTTCAGAGGGACCTGTACATGTGTCACTCAAACAATGGTCAGTTAGTAAGTGAATGAACACATTTTTTTTAAAACCACAACATGATTAAGAAAAAATATGGTTGCATAACCAAATTTATTTTTTGGAGTGTATGGAAAAATTAATGTTTGGAGTATAACCAAACAACCATTGGGTGTCATTAACATGTAAATATTCGGATTCTGTTTTCCAATGAATTTGTAACCTGAATTATATAGAATTCCAGAGTCTGAATTTTAAGGAAATTATTTGTCTAAATTCATAAGTATTTGAAGTATGAACTTACAATGTTTGGAGTCTTAATTCATAAGAATTTGGAGTCTGGACTTCAGAAAGTGTGGAGTCTGAATTTAGAGAACTCAGTGTCTGAACTGAGAAAGATCGGAGTCTGAATTCAGAGAACTCAGAGTCTAAACTCATAAATCATGGAGTTTGAATTCATAGAAACTCAGAGTTTGAACATAGAATGTTCGGAGTCTGAATTCATAGAACTCGGAGTCTGAACTCAGAAAGTTCGTAACATGAATTCGAAGAATTTGGAACCTAATTTCAGATCCTAAAAACAGAATGATCTATTTCAAATTATTTATTGGAGTCTGATGTTTTGGATACGATACCATGTTTTCTACATAGACATAATATGAAAAATGAAAAATATTTTAAGGATAAATTTCATTGGGGAAGGAAAATTTCCTTACGAACTTCAAGCATAGGGTAAATAAAATTTTCCTTTAGATATGGTGTTTGTGATTTTCAAAACATGAAGGAATGGTAGAGTAATAAAGAAAATTTATTGACTCAACAATCTCCCCAAACATGAAGGAATGTAAAAGTCATAAGAAAAACTTATTGACTCAACAATCTCCCCCTTTTTTGGAAAGCACAAATATCATTACGAAAAAGAATATACGAACTTATAAAATATTTTTTTGTACTTTGAAAGAAAAACGTATCTCCCTTAAAACATGGGAAAAGATTAATACGACTGACTCCCCCTTAGTCTTTGGACACACGAAGGATCACATCCTAGATTTCTGGATTGAGGCATAGAATTTTATTTCATACGTAAATCGTATTGGATAAGAACTCCCCCTTAGATGAACTCCCCCTTACTTAGGGAAATTTATTCATTAGTTAGTATTTTTTTCATTTCTCCCCCTTTGTGATTTTCAAAAAGGTTTAAAGGGAATGGAAAAGAAAATAAGGTACCTGAAATATTAGTACTAGACACAAAAATATATGAAGATAAAACCAAATATTTCATTACGATTGGAAAAATTTGTACAAGGAAGGAATACAAAAAAAGATGAGAATTGAAAAAATTTTTATTTCCTTATCCTTCAGCATCAACTTCTTCACAATAGTTTTGAGCTTCTTGAGCTCCTTGTGATATTCCTTTACTCATTTGAGAATCTGATCCTAATCCTCTTTTTTCTTCTCTAAGGCTTTGATTTTTTCTTCCTAAGCCTTAGGAATATCAGCCTGAGCCGTCAAGTCTTCTTATTTCTTGAAAATATTTTCTTCTATCTCATTCCAAAGAACCCTTTCTCTTTTCCAACTTTGAGCAAATGAATACAACTACTCATTCAGATCTTTCACTTCTTGAATCCGAGAATTCTGTTCCAGGGATAGTTTTTCCTCGAAGATATTTGTGAGATCCTTGATCGTCACATCATCGGTGTCAAATGCATCCTTGTAACTTTCGTGGAATTCATCAAGAAATATCTTGTTTTCTATAGTTTTCTTTGACCAGATGGTCATCTTCTTGCATGATCTTTTGTGAGCGTCATAATTTATGAAGAAAGATTTAAAATCTTCTTCAAGCTTGATACACTAATCCATCACCACATATACTGAATCAGATTATTGATTTAATGAATGTTTAATAATTTATCATCTCAAGTCAATACTATGAAATATTGGAATAGTGCCAACAAGCTTCTTCAAAGATTGGAAAACAAAATAATGTCTAAGGGAGGATGGTTCCGAATCTGAAACTTTAACTGCGGTGGGCTCTTTCTCTATATCTGTAGATTTCCTCTTTGAAGAACCACCAACATCTTTCTTCTTAACCACATATTTGGTAAGTGTATCAAAAACCACATGTTTTCCCTTATCAACATTTGGAAGGACTTACTCTTGGTTAGGGGATTCATGTTCACTATCAGTGAGTTGAACAATTTGGTCTTCATCAACTTTTTCCTTCTCAGCTCGTGCCTCTGTATCCTCTGGGTGAATAAAATCATGATTATAACTTTCTTCTTCAGATAGCTTACTCACTTCTTCTTAAACATTGTCATCTTCACCTTTCTCATCTTTCCCAGGAGTATCAAGATTTGATGATTCTAGTTGAGAAGATCAGATTGAATGCTTATCAAAAGGAAATTCCTTCTCATGAAAATTTTCTACTTTCTTTATGAGATCTTCAGTATCATCACAGACTACTTCTTTTTCATCTACTTCTTCTACTTATTATACGTGGAATTTTTTTGGAGTCACATATTTCTTTCCCGATGTCTCTGGTAAAGCATCTACTAATAATTATTGTTGTACCAAAATGTTTTCAGAGACTTTCTCAGCATCCTTCAGAAGAGAATGAAAAACCTCTGCTTCAGTCATCTTCCTCTTTTGATTATTTTCATTTGATTGATTTTTAATCTCATCAGCAGTATTTTCCTTTAAATATTTCGCCTCAGCAGGATCCAAGCCCAAGCTAGGCTCCCCTACATTGTTTTCTCCATGGCTTCCCTCGATTTCTCTACTACCTCATCCAGATATGCTTTTTGCTTCTTAGGCTTTGGTGGTGTGGATTGGGTTTCCTTATCCTTTGGTATTTTTTCTTTTTATTCTACTTCCTTATGGTTCCACTTCCTTCCTCCCTTCTTAGATGTCTCAGATGCCACTTTTTTCTTCTATAAGGCTTCTGCCTCCTCCATAGGAAAATCATAAAATTCTATGGATTATTTAAAAAATCCAACATTCATCTTTCTCAGAGTATCATCACTTACCGGCATGACTTGGCAATTTCTTGTCTTAGAACTACAAGGTATTTTGAAGGAATCTAAACTCCAAACAATCAGCTGTGAGAGAATGTCTGGATACATTATAATCTAACCCATCATATTTCCATTCATTATATTCTCAATTGTAATCAGAATGTACTTAACCAAGTAAATCCTTCTTAGATCCACCAACAAATCCAGGATATACACAACACTCTTCTTCAAAGTATCCTTGTCCCATTTTCTAGGAATGATGAATCCTTGAACCCGCAATTCATGAATACAAATGTTTGTAGATAGGTGAAAAATCATTGGAGTCATTACATATGAATGACTAAGAGAAGCCATTGCTTTTTACTTAATGAATCTTCCTAGAACATCAGGAATCTTATGTGAGAAGAACTTTGTCTCACCCTCATAATGAACTTCAATAAAACTGGTTTCCCAGGTGTAAGAAAGAGCATAAGTCCTCCCATAGCTCTTGAAAGAGAATTTATCTTTTCCTTATTCATTGAAAATACTTGCTGACTCATAGAATTCCAATATCAATTCCTGATATACCAGATCCTGTGATCCTGGTTTCGATACGTAAACACTCCCCCATCCATTCAACCTGATGTTCATTGAGATGATAGAATCATACTTAGCAAAGAAATTTGGATGTACCAACCTTTCTCTGTAAATATTCCATTCAAAAATCATATTCACAGTTGACATGCCCTTCTGAAAAAATACATCGACAAACATTCGGAGTAAAGGAAACCTTGAAAATCTGGAACGGGCTTATGTAGGAGGGCAGGGAATCAGCACATGAAATATTGGATTTTGATGTGGGAGAACCATCATGGGTCCTTTATATAGGTGATTGGGGTGAGGGTTCAGCCTAAATAACCAATCCAACGGTTTAGAAACCTTATGATTAGATTTGATGGTTGAGATGATAGATGGAAGGAAATTTTGATAGAATATGATCTTTTGAGGATTTAAATAAAAAGATTCATATTTATGAAAAAAAAGAGAATATGAAAATTTAAAAACAGATGAAAATACCAAAAAGTAAAATATTATTACAAAAATTTAATAAAGGAAACATACCATTTGGATTGCTAGCAAGATTATTCGTGTTGAGGAAAATCCTTCTTGAAAAATTTTAGATTCTGAATACTTTGATTACAAAAACAATGATTACAAAAAAAAACTGTGAATTTTTTTTTACAAAATATCTAACAATGAAAATTTTCAACATAAAAAACTATGAATAATATCTAGTTCAAAAATTTTAAACTATAAAAATCTCCATTATGGAAATTTTTTTATCTACATACATCTTCATTATGATAAATTTTGAAGTACAAAGATCTTCATTATGAAAATTTTACTTACAAAAATATTCCTTACAAAAAAATTTTGACTACAAAACTTTTTAAGAAAACGAAGAAACAAAAGTACCCCCACCCCTATGAAAAGGAGTTCCTTACTGTAAGGATATAGGTTTAAAAAATAAGTTATTATGGAAGATTTCCTTATGGTTATCATCCCCAACTTCTATTTAATGTATTCAAATCTATCATAGGGTAAAGATTTTGTGAAAATAGCAGCAAGTTGATCTTGTGTTATGATAAATTGAAGAATGATATATCCTTTTTGTGTGTGATCCCTAAGAATGTGATGCCTAATATCTATGTGTTTTTCACGAGAGTGATGTGCATGGTTTTTACATAAGTCAATGGCACTAGTATTATAACACAAAAATTGTTTTTTTTAAAACTCATACCATAGTATGTGAGTGTGTGTTGCATCCACAACACTTGAGCACAACAACTTCCAGCTACTACATATTTGGATTCAGCAGTGGAAAGTTCTACTATGTGATTCTTGTTACAAGACCAAGAAACTAATGAATCTCCTATGAAATTACAAGTTCTAAATGGGCTTTTCCTATCCATTCTGCATCAACCAAAATCAGTAACCATAATAGTTTTTAAAAAAATCATTTCTAGAAGAATGAAACAGTCATAGATCTATGGTTCCCTTTAAGTAGAAAAAAATCCTTTTCAATGACTTTAAATCAGATTCCTTAGGATTGGATTGATATCTTTCATATAAGAAAACTTAAAAATTAATTTCTGATGACTAACTGTCCTATAAATTATACTTCCTATCATACCTCTAAAAAAGTTTGATATATTGGTTTCCCAGCTTCATCAATATTAAATGAATTTGACATATAAATGGGAGTACTTATACTCTTAGTTTTTTTATATCCATAAAATTTAATAATATCTTTAATATAATTATGTTGTGATATATAGATTCATTATGGGCTTGGAGAAATTTGAAAACCAAGGAAAAATGTTAACTCACCCGTCATACTCATTTCAAACTCATATTTCATTATATCTGCAAAGGAATCAGTTAAAGATTGTTGATTTAACCAAATATAATGTCATAAACATAAATTTGAACAATAAAAATATTTTTCTTATCTTTCTTTATAAAAAGCGTTGGATCACCATTCCCCTTACCATAATTATTTTGAAGCAAAAATCATGTAAGTCTATCATAACAAGCTCAAGGGGCTTTCTTAAGTCCATACAAATATTTGGTAAGTTTGTAAATATGTTCATGATGTTTTGTATCTTCAAAACTGTGATTTTGTTCAACAAAAACATCCTATTGAACATATCCAATAATGAAATAACATTTAACATCCATTTGAAAAAGTTTGAAATTGAAGAATTCTGCAAAGGAAAGTAGAATACGAATAGATTCAAGTCTAGCTACTAGAGAATAGCTTTCTTCAAAGTTTATTCCTTCTTGTTGTTTATAGACTTTAGTAACCAACCTAGAGTTATTTTTTTCTATGATTCCATTTTAATCACACTTATTTTTTAAGACCCATTTTACTCCAATAACAAAATATTCCTTAGTTCTTTCAACCAAGGTCCAAACTTTATTCCTTTCAAATTCATTTAGCTCATCTTGCATGGATTTTATCCAATCATCATCACCTAAAGCTTCATCTGTACTTTCTCGATCTAATTGGGAATGGAATGCTAGATGTTCAATTTCATTTCTTAAGGAACTTCTAGTCCTTACATGTTTATTTACATCACCAATGATACCATCACTGGGATGATTCTTTAGAAACAATTAATTTGGGTTTTGTAAAACGTTTTCATCAAATTATGGTAGAAAGTATTCTGGGGGTAAATGCTTCAGGAATATTTTCTTGAATATTTTCCTTATCAGAAGAATCTTCTAACAAAGGTTAATAATCAGTTTTTTAAAACACATTTGAAGAAGTTGGTTGAGGTTTTTTAAAAACAAGAGTCTGTTTCATCAGATTTTTCAAGCACTATTTCTACAACAGTACAAGTGTTTTTATTGAAAAATATATAAGCCTTAGAAGTTATGGAGTAGCCTAAGAAAATTACTTCATTAGATTTTGGATCAAATTTGTGTAAATTATCTTTAGTATTCAGAATGAATAACTTGTAGCCAAAAATAGTGAATTTGGAAAGTCTAGGTTTTCTACCAATCCATAACTCATAAGGAGTATTATTATGAAAATGTATAATCCAAACACGATTTATAGTATAACAAGTCGAACTTATAGCTTCAGCCCAAAAATGTTTGGATATAGAATATTCACTCAACATGGCTCTTGTTATCTCTTAAAAATTTCTATTTCATCTTTCAAAAACACCATTTTGTTGAGGTGTTCTGGGTGCTGAGAAGTTATGAGTAATGCCTTTTCTACTAAAAAAGGATTCAAAATCAGAATTTTTAAATTCTCCTCCATAATCACTATGAATAGATACCAAAGAACGTTTTTTTCGCATTTTTAATGTGGTCTCTGAAACTTTTTAAGTATGAAAAAGTTTCAGATTTCTTTGCTAGAAAATAAACCCATGTAAATATAGTATAATCATCAACCAAGACAAAAACATAATATTTTCCTCCAATTCTTCTAGTTTGTGTTGGACCAAAAATATCCATATGCAGTAACTATTATTCATTTATGGTTAAGACTTCACCAACAGATTTAAAACTTGATTTTTGTTGCTTTCCATTTTGAAATGGATCACAAACATTTGATGAATCAAATTTAAGATCCATTAGATCCTTAACTATTATTTTCATAGAGAGCTTGCATTGGTTTCTAAGGTTACAGTGTTCTATCCTTCTATACCACAACCATGAATGATCTTAGATTTCACAATGGCAAGGTAAATTGTGGCTCATAAGGTCTTCTAAGGTTAGTGTGTAATCATTCTCTTCCCTATTGAATGATAGAATGAACTCTTCCTGGAATAGTGTACTAAGCACTTTCCATTCCTAAAATTCACAAGGTAAACATCATCACATAATTGACTTACGCTAATGAGGTTGTGCTTAATAACCTTAACAAAAAAACATTTGAAATCAAATTTTATTCAAGAAGAACAATGTAACCTATACCAATAATTTCTCCCTTAGCATTATCTCTGAATGTTACTTTTCCACCATTCGTCTTGATAATCTTTTCAAAAAATCTTTTGTTACCATTCATATGCCAAGAACATCCAATATCTATGTACCAAGTATTTTTGTGGGTACTTTCTTTGTTTTCCTAAAAATAAGAATGTTAGACTTTTATAATCCAAACTTTCTTGGATCCGGAAACTACAGAAAGAAAAATTTTAGTTACCCACATATTCATAGAGACATAAGCTTTATGAAAAACTAAAGAATATGATTAGGTTAAGGAAAATTTTTTTTGCCCAATGCCAATCACACATACACTTAGTGTTTAATAGAGGACTTTTAGGAACAAAATAATTGTTACTAAAAATTGGTTTTGAACTTGTATAACCAAAACCAAAATTATTCCTTAGAGGTCGAATTTGGGAATACAACTTATCAAAATTTTCCTTCAGTAAGGTAATGTTTGAAAAAAACTTCCTTGAGGAAAATATTTATTACTTTAGTCTAATAACTATATTCTTATCTTCAAAAAAATTAATTTTAGCACTAGAGTTAGGCTCAAAAACATTTTTCTTAAAAATTAATTTTTCATGGTCCTTAGAAAGTTTATCCTTCTCATAATTAACATTCTCAAGGTTTTTTGAAATACTTTCAAAATCATGGGTTTTCATATAATGATCTTCAGAAGGATCTGATATTTCCTTAGTAAGAATAGAAATCGTAGAATTTTCCTTATCAAGCTTCCTCTTGACTTTAGAATTTTTATTATTATGAGGCTTAGCAAACCTAGACACTTCTCCATAGGTAGGTAAAGTATTATATTCATCAAAATATGATTCATCATCTGAGGACTCATAATATTTACTATCACTATAATAAGAATTCGAGGATACATTGGTAATTGATTCAGCATTGTGTACCTTATCCATTAAGCAATGATTTTCAATAGGTGGTCTGGCTATTTGACCAAGATTCTTATGTCCAGAAGATTCATAATTTGAGGATTCATCAGAAGAGTCTCCATAAATGGCACTCCAGGTGTCATTAGCTTTTAAAAATTCTTAGCATTTTCTTTGTAGTACTTATTTCTATTCCTCTCAGAATTTTTTCCCTTTATATCTTTTATTTTAATCATTGGACAATCAGGACTTATATTTCTATCTCTTTTTCATTCATAACCGGTGACTTTAGAGTCTTTCTTGTCTTTCCTTTCTTTCTTCTTGTATTTATACTGAAAATATTTCTTCCCAGCTATCTTGTTCATTCTTCGAGCAAGATTAGTTAGTTCATTCTCAGAGTGTTCACTCTCACTAGATTCAGATTTAATAATAACCTTCTTCGACTTTGATATTGTAACTCTTTCAGGAGTCCTGGATTTTATATGATTTGAATTAGTTGTATATGAAACAATTCCATTCCCATTATTCATCTTAACATTATCAGCATCTCTCTTCAATCTAGTCTCATGTTGAAGAAGAGTTCCAAAAGGCTCATCAAAAGTAATCTGTGAGACTTTCATATTCTCATCTATAGTTGTTCTCTTGGATTCCCACTCATTAGGCATAATGTCTATAATCATGTCTACTAGTGCCTCATCATCCAAACATTTTTCACCCATGGATAGTAAGCTATTGAAAATAGTCAGAAATCCATATTGTACCTTACACATAGGTTCTCTATAAGGAAAGCAAAAACCATGGTACTCGGCTCTAAAAATAGCACTTCTAGTTTCAATAACGTTGGATGTACCAAAATGTGTAACTTCAATCTTCTTCCAATACAATTTTCGGTTTCACAAGAAGAAATCTGGATATATATATTCTTGGTCATGGAACACAAAAAAGTCTTGTGTACCTTATAGTTAATTTGATATTCATACTTCTCTTGATTAATAAAATTTCTGACTTCTTTATCAGAAATATTGTAATATCCTGTAAGCATTACAAAGTTGTCCACTTCAATATTGATAACAAAAGTCTTCATACGTTCTATCTAATATTTATAATCATTCCCATCAAAAATAGGTGGTCTATTATGATTTAAGTTTTCTATGGAACCAACATCCATTCCTTCCATCTTAAATAAAATCTATTCACATGAACTTCTTAGTAATAAAAGTTTGTAAACAAGGATAAAAATATCCAAAGACTGGAAAATATAGATCAATGAAAAACATGACCATGAAAACTTATATGTGAATATAATTATTTTAGATACCTTCTCTGATACCAATTGATAGGTTGGTATTGAGTATGATATTCTCCTATGCTACCAACTGTAGGATCGAAATGATGATGTAGATGCTCAATATACAATGGGGGGTGAATTGTTTACTTTAAAAAATGTTGGGAACTTTTAATGTTTGTTATAAACCCTTCTATTGTTTAATAAGGTTAAATAAGTTAAATTCACAAAACCTCTATGTTCTACAAACTTTCTTGATTCCAGAAATGTGATACTGAGAATGTAATTCTGAAAAGGTGATTCTAGAAATGAAACTTAACAAAAGTTTACAAAGATAATGATTCTACCTTAAAGTGTATAGAATCTTATTAATCAGAGTACAAGTATACGAATTTATTAGAAAGTTATATTTTCCTCAACAACCGAAATGCATCGAAAAACATTAAAAAATACAAGTAACAAGAAGTAAATCTTTTAACCCAAACAAAATGGTATCCCATAACCTTGGATAAAGGTCCCTTGATTTATACTTTCAATAAATTCTGTCTTACCCACACCAGGGTAAGCCATCGATACGAAGATTGGAGTTATCCTTGCTATCTCCGCAAGCCCTCTAACTTCGTGTTAGCTGTCCCCTCTGTGTTCCTATCCCTGGAAGCCCTCTAATGTACTCAGCAACATTTGGAGTCACATGAAAAAATTTTGAACAAGATGTTCAGTACACACAAATCATGAAAGTCTATCTCTATAAATCACATCATGAGAATGTAATATCTAGAGTTATAGAATGGTGTTGAGGTCATTCAAATGAGCTCTTATTTAGAGGCACAAATTCAACAGTCAGCTCCCTCCTCCAACGGTCATATTTTTCCTTGAATTTCAGAAGGACCTATACACGTGTCACCCAAACAACGGTTCGTTAGCAACTGAATGCATGGCATAATTTTATAACCAAAACATGAGTATGAAAAAATATGGTTTCATAACGAAGTTCATTTTTTGGAGTGTAAGGAAAAATTAATGTTCAGAGTCTAACCAAAAAACCATTCAGTGTCTATAACACATAAATATTCGAATTCTGTTTTCCAGAGAATTCGTAACATGAATTATATAGAATTCCAGAGTCTAAATTTCAAGGAAATTTGGTGTCTGAATTCATAATCATTTGGAGTCTGAACTTACAAAGTTTGGAGTCTGAATTCATAAGAATTCAGCGTATGGACTTCAGAATTTTTGTAGTCTGAATTTTGAGAACTCAGAGTCTAAACTGAGAATGTTCGAAGTCTAAATTCAGAGATCTATGAGTATGAACTCATAAAGTTCAGAGTCTAAATTCCAAGAACTCAGATTCTGAACTCAGAAAATTCAGAGTCTAAATTTAGAGAACTCAGAGTCTGAACTGAGAAATATTGGAGTCTAAATTCAGAGAACTCGGAGTCTGAACTTAGAATGTTCAGAACTTGAATTCAATGAATTCAAAACCTGAATTCGGATCATGAAAAAATAATGCCTTAAATGTAAGTATTTATAAGAGTCTGATGTTTTGGGTATGAAAACTATTTTTCTACTTAGACATATTATGAAAAATGAAAAATATGGTAGGTATAAATTTCCTTGGGGAAGGAAAATTTTCTTAAGATAAGGTGTTTGTGATTTTCAAAACATGATGGAATGGTAGAGTAATAAGAAAACCATATTGAACCAACAATCTCCCCAAACATGAAGGAATTGAAAATTCATAATGAAACCTTATTGACTCAACACCAACTTTTCCTCTTGATTTGGCGGATTCCTTTTAGTATAATTGGAGTCATGAGGAATAATTCGAATTCTCCTTAATGAAATGAGTAGAGTTGAACTTGTTAAAATCTCATTCTATCTTGTTCTGATATACTTCTAAATGATGAAATGTATGCAATATCTTTTCGTCTAATTGTTCCAGATCACCAAATCGCTTTTTAGACATTTTATCTATAGATAATTGATCATATATTGCAACTCAGAGTGAAGGAAATTGAATTTAAATTGGAAAAACTACTTTTATTTAGTACACTAATGAATATGGAGTTTCTTGAGTGGTAGTATGAGCAGTAGTCTGATAAGCCCATAGATCCTGCAAAGGATTGCCAGGCTAAGATTTCGTATCTTTATCCACTATCTACTTGAGTATATTTGATAGGGTCTTGTTGAAAGTATCTATTTATTCATTGGATATAGAATGATAGTGATATGAATGGTTCGATTTTATAATGTGCTCTGGATATAATTTTTTTACCTCAAAAGAAAACAATCGGTGCTGTTATCAGTCAATATTTTATGAGGGACACCAAATCTGGTAATGATATTAGATTAGAAAAAACTAAAAATGCTTTTGGATCCGACTTATTTAAGAGGTATTTCCTCAGTCCATTTGGAGAAGAAAACAGTAGCAGTAAAAATATACTTGAATTTCTTAGCAGTAGCTATAGGATATGGTCCTACTATATCCATTCCCCATGTGGAAAATGGCCAGTAGTATTTAGTTTAATGTAAAAACTCTAGGGTTTTTTGAATGTAGTTATAATTCACATGGACGAGATGATTTTTTATGGTTAAATATATGAAATCATGTGTCATTAAAGGCAAAAAATATCCAAACCATCGCATTTGAACTGAAAGCCTATGCCCAGACTAGTGATCAACATAAACACCTCTGAGTACTTATTTTAGGACAAATGTGATTTCTTCTCTATTAATACACTTTAAGAGGATTCCATCATAGTCTCTTTTGTAGAGGATCTACTAGTGATCTGGACAATCATAAAGTGTAAAATTGCCCACTCATCATCAGATCTGTTTTTTTTTTCAGATCTATCTGGTGGAAGTAATCCATTTTGAAGGAATTCCAGGATGGGTGTCATCCATATCATGCTATGACCATATGGATCATAAATATGGCTAATTTCATTTATTTCATTCATTATAATTTAAATGAAATGTGAAACCACACAAAGATGAGAAATACTGATGATTTTATAATCCTTATTTTGATCTACTAGGGTTTTGGTTGTGTTATCCAGTACATCAGTTTTGTCATTTTGTGATCAAAGGACAAAAAAATGTTGCATCTGAGGGAAATTCAGCCATTAACCCTCGAACATAATAACACCAAGGGATTAACTCTAATTTTATAATAGAATAATTCCCATTTATTTTTTTGATTAAAAACTCTGAATCACCTATCAATTTCGCGTGGTTCACTTGTACCTAGAGTGCCAATTCCAAGCTTGTGATGAGTGCTAGATATTCTTCCTCATTGTTGGTACCACCTTCTAACAACAGAAAGGAATATGGAAATTGCACCTTTTTTATGAGATAAGTATAATTCCTAAACCAACATTTTTGAGTTTAGGGTGTTCTATTCTCTTCCTTGTTGGACATCTGGAAGCACCATCAATGTGCATTTCCCACATTTGGGGATTATCTTGAATAGAGAAGAACTATTCTTCAGGAAGTTCTATATTCAATGATATATCTTTTGTAGAATGGTGTTCAACAAGGAAATTGGCCAAGTCTTGGCCTTTTATTTCCTTCTAAGGCACAAACAAGATATCAAACTATGGAAAAATAACTTCCCACTGTGCAAAATGCCTTATAAGAATGGGATGACTCATGATAAATCTGAGTGGGTTATTGTGAGATACCAGTTGGACCTCATAATTTGGTAGCTAGTGCTTCAATTTTTGTACTGCAAAGATTATTTCCAGGCAGTACTTCTCAATACTTAAATATTGAGTCTCAGTATCAAGCACAGTTCTACTAAGATAGTAAAGACTTATTTCATTCCAATTATCATTCTTTTTTGGAAAAGAAGGAACCCAGTGATCGCACTAAGGCTGTCACGTGGAGAATAAGTTGATTTTTGTCAACAGGTGGCATTAATACTGGTAAACTCAAGAGTTATTTCATGAGTGTATCAAATAAATCTTGGAAATATAGGTCAATTAATATGTGACTCCCTTCTTCATTAATACATTTAAGGGTAAACATCTTCCTTCCACATTGGAGATAAAGAGAAGAATATAGATTATGTTTCCTTTATTTCCTCTTAATTATTTCAAATTTCAAAGAGGTGACATGCCAAGGATTTCTTTTGTCTTCTCAGGATCAACTTTGATTACACGATGACGTACAATGAAACTGAGGAATTTCTCTAAGGTTACCATGAAAGAACATTTCAAGGGATTTATCTTCAAATTATGTTGCAGAAGATTATTGAACATGGTCTCTAAATCAATCAGGAGATTAGAATGTTTTATTAATTTAACTACCATATCATCCACATAACATTTGACAAATTTTCCTAATAAGGGTTTGAAGATATGGTGTATGGCATGTTAATATGTTACACCAGTATTCTTTATGTCAAAGGAAATTAATGGATAGAAAAACAATCCATGAGGGTCTCAAAATGCTGTAGATTTTTCATCCTCTATGGCCATTAATATTTGATTTTACGCTAAGTATCCATACTAAAAGGAAATAGCTGCATATCCTACTGTTGTATTAATTAAAATTTCTATGATCGGATCTGGAAATTCATCTTTGGGACAATGTCGGTTGAGATCTCTCAAATCAATGAAAACCCTGATATGAACATTATTCTTTTTCACTGGGATAATGTTGGCCAACCAATTGGTATATTGAACCTCCCTAACAAATTTATCCTTAATAATCTTGTCAACTTCAACATCAATTTTAGAATCATGAGTTGGGTGTGTTCTTCTGGCTTCTTGCTTGAATCATCGATGCTCTTCTGGAAAACCCAAATGACGAGTTGCTATATTCGGATTAAGACCTGACATTTATATATATTTCCAAGAAAATATATCACTATGTTAATTTAGATATTAAGTATACATATCTTTCTCTTCAGAAGTCATGGGTGCACAAATTAATGTTGGGGTGTGGATCTTTATCTGTACCGAGAATTATTTTTCTGAGATCATCTAAAGTGGTAGAGACACCTTCCTCAAATGCTAGAGCAACATCCCTGATATCTTATTCTTATTCTTGCATAATTTTCACTTCTTGTGTTTATACTTTAATATTAGGTGTTGAAGCAAGACCTTCAATTCTAGTGGTGGATTTAGTGTTTGAACATCCTGAAAAAGTGGCAACCATTTTTGACACTATTGATGATGAAGGGTCATCGTAGATTGTTGAAGAGGAGATGATGGGTTGTGAATCAATATCCTTGTATTCCTTTAGAATTAATACAAATTCTCTTTGTATGATTGGTGAATCATAGACTTTCTGATTTTCAATAGATTAAATGAAGTCATCTCTGTTTAAGATTTCTCCAATCCTTGGAAAATGAATAATTTCTCTCATGCTGTCAAACTCAATTGACGTAATTGATATTATGTAAGTCACTAGATGAGTGCTCAAATTTGGGTTTAAATATTCTATTTGATTTATAAAAAATGCATAATCTGTATTGGATTTTTTGAATGGTTTAGCTGGGATCTATTCTAGGACATTCATATCATTGATTTTAGTTACCTCTTTGGTCATGGACCCCGTTCCCTTCATGTGATAAAGTTATACCTCAATATACTGAGATTAACACATTTTAATGGAGCCTTGGGATCATACAATGTCTTGATTTGACCATTGAATGAATACATAAGAAATTGGTGGTATGATGAAGGAATGGCTGCAAGTTTATGTAGCAAAGATTTCGAAGAAAATTATTAAAGCTTGTGTCATAACAGATAACCATATAATCTAAATTAGACACAAGATCTCCAAATTGAGTTCTGAGTGTAATATCTTCGATATTTTCCTGTTCATTCTTGTCATAACTTTGAAAAATAAAATTGGAAGGAGATAATTCAGATTTAGTGAGTCCCAATCGATGAAATATACGAATAGGAATGAGGTTGACTCCTGAGCCATTATCAATAAATAATCTTCAAATGTCAGTATCATTGACCCTTCTAGATAGATAAAAGGGTTTGATATGTATATGTACAACAACATATTCATCTTTATCTTTAAATTATATAGCTGCATGACATTCTGTAGGATCATTCTCTATATGGTAAACATCAGCTGCAACAACATTAGTTTCAAATTCTTGAGGATGTAAAAAAGATTCAATAAGTGCTTCATGGATATCTTTTGATATATTAAAGGCATCCAAGATTGAAAACATGGTCGTTACATAGGCTAAAATTTTCAACACATCACATTTTGGTCCAGAGGTCTATGTTTTACAATATGGAAATGTGATTTTGTAGGTGTCTTGGTAGCTGATGCTCTTGATGTAGATATACAATGTATTGGAGTAGAAGCTAGAAAAACTTCTAGTTTTGGTAGAGTATACTGACTAGGTCTATATACATGCTGAGATAATGATGGTGTAACCTCTAATTAGTCCTCCAAAATAATCATTACATGACTGATCCTATCATGTGCAGGAGAACTTCCTTGTTCTTACTGAGCCAGCTGAAGGGATCTCCCACGAGGTCCCGCCGTATATATGGTTATTGTAGGATTAGAGTTAAAATAATGGCTTTTAGAATACCCAAATCTTCTATATCCATGACCATGTCTTCTTCCACTAGTTCTCCAATTAGGTATAGGGAATTTAGCCTCATCATAACTAGAATCATCATTCTGATAGGTATCTGTTATGTGGATAATGTTGATGGAACCAAATATCAATTCTTTATCTGATGACGATTCTGCTTGATAGTCCGGTTTTGGTTGTTCCATTTTGTAGGGTAGTGCCTCTATTTTAAAAACCAAAAGCATAAAATCTGCCAGAGTTAAGGAAAAATTTGTCCTTGACATGAGCTCGTCCCCTTTTGACTACTCTTTATCTTTCTGATCATGCCATTTATTTTAGTATTGGCCTTTATAGGACTTCTCTTTTGATGAATACGTATTTTTTGTGGTAGAAGTGGTATAAGACACAATTGGATATTTCAACTATGTTTGTATAATGGCATGAGATCGATGGATCAGTTTTCTAATCATCCAATTATTATACTTATTCACATTTTATATTTTTACTTCCTACCACTCACCTTCTTTCTCTGGGTCAGTAGTAGTAACACATGATCTTGGGCTAAAGGAATTTTTAGGATCACTTTTCCAGAGACTACCATTTTTTGTAGGAGGCCTTTAAAAACAAAAAACTCTGGTATGGGATGTCCCAACTATTGGTGAAAGGGAAAATAATTCAAAAGATCTTCAGCTCCTTATTTGTTCAGTTTTATTAGACAAGGAAACTGATCCAAGTTGTTTTCCAAAGATGAGATTATGTAACCTGGAACCTTTTTATTCTGAAAAGAATAAATATTGTTCTTTAACTCCTCAAACTGTATTTTCTTTGATATTTTTTATGATTTTGATGAGGAGGTTGTTTTTTCTCATGCTCGAGAGTTTGATCCCTTCAGTATGATCGAGATTTTGAAGTAGAATAAGGTATAGGTGTTAGTTTGGTTGTGAATATATCAGCCTCTACTTTCCCTGGTCTCCTTCATAGAGATGATGTAATTACATGAGATTTAGCTTTCTTTTCTAGAATGGAATCCCCCACTTTTTGGGCAATTGAAGCATGGTCTCAAAACCCACCTTTTTATTTCACATGGATCAATGTTGTGCATAACTCATCCTATAGATTTTCATGAAAAATTGGAAGAAACTATTCTTGAGGGATTTCTATATTTAAGGAATATGTTAATCCTTTCCATCAAACAGTAAAATATGAAACTATTTCATTTTCCCATTGTTTTCAATTTTTATGATAAATAACTATTGTCTTTAGCAGCATTGAGAAGAATTGAAGAAGGAATTTATAACGGAGATCTTCCCACCTCATAATTGATAGAGATTTCAAACTTGAATACCATAAAAAAAGATATCCCCTATAATGATTGCACAAAGAATCTGAGCTTTACTACTTTTTTTTAGGAGTTCCCATCATGGGATCATAATGTGAAACAAATTGTTAATTTTTTTTCTCCACATCTCCTAAACCATTAAATATTGGGAATAATGTATTCACAATATTTTGTGCGGGATGGATCCGATCCAATGATAATAGGTGAGCCTTCTTTTCAAGTTATACTTGCGCAGGCCATTCTTCCATAGATTCCAATAGAGTTGTTAATGCCTAAATCACATTCATAAGAATTTTGGGAATATTAGGATGTGCTAGGACCTGTACATGTACAATAGATGGATTTTTAACTGGTGCAACCTCTAGAAAACCCACTGGTGGTGGTGCTGCTGTTATTTGTGTTCAATAATCCATGGGGAAGGCCTATAAGGATATGTTTGATCATGCCTTATCTATATACCCAATTTAGAGAATTCATTATCTGCATTTGTAGTTAAAACAAATCCTCTTTACTAGGGAGTTCCAAGAGGATGTTAATGATGAGGATCATCTTGGGGAGCATGTCCAGTACATATTCTACTTTGATGTAACTCTATATTGAGTCTTTTCAACTCATTCATCTCCTCTTATTTAAGGGAAAATATTTCTTCATTCAAAAGAGAGTGACCTTCTCCAGTGGGAATGTGAGATGTGATCTATCATTTAACTTTACCCCTGTCCTCTTCTTTCAGGACTCATTCATTGGCAGATCTTCTGAAATGGTATCAATGACATTTACTGATGCATAATGCATTGATGGCATTCTATCATTATCTTTGTAAGATCGTCTCCTTCTGTATCTTCCACGAGACATTTTTCTCCTATATTCTGAATTCATTGGAACTTTTTAATGTAAAGTAACCCGAAGAGAATACATGGATAGTTCATTTTTGCATTCACTATGTGGATTCATCCCTAATCGGGGGAAAACATACTTATGCAGATGAGGGTATTGTAAATGTGAAAAATCCCCCAACCCTGCAGGTTGTGGTTGTTTATATTCTTCATCTTCAAAAATTAAAACTTTCTTTATTGAATTATAAGAATGAATTAAACAATCCCTCATCCCTACAAGATGGGGTTTTTCTTGAACCTCAAAAGATGAGATTCACGCGATTTCATGTATGGTTTTTCAAATTGTGGTTTTGAAATTTGCTGGGTGTATTATCCAAAAACCACTAAAATCACCTATTTCAGAAGACTGATGTTCTATTTTAGACATTTGTTCCATCTGATAGCTAAAATCTTCAAAGAAAGAGGCCTTATTAATATTATCATATACAATATGCAATGGTATCTCAACATATTTTTTCTCTT
The DNA here is from genome assembly GCA_963277665.1 of Viscum album. Lineage (NCBI taxonomy): Eukaryota > Viridiplantae > Streptophyta > Magnoliopsida > Santalales > Viscaceae > Viscum > Viscum album. Next base: position 523,252,153 of record OY728145.1, read on the forward strand.
TAGGCCTGACTCATATGAGAACTAGTTGAGGCATGTTCATGAGTGTATCATTGATTACAGACAAAATATATTGGTTTTAGCCAGCCATTGGAAAACAACAATGCATGGGACAACTTTTGGTGAGATTTTTCGATTTTAGAGCATAGTGAAATTCAATGCTTCGTGTTCACCCAATCCTCTGATTCCAACACTAGATGGGGTATCAGAAATTAACTCGCCCAACTACATTAGTGCATCGAGGCATGCATGTTGAAGGGTTCCTTGTCGATTTTAATCCTTTTCAGGTTGGGAAACTATGAGAGATGACTCATAGATTTGGCATTTTAGACTTTCTATTTCCTTTACATGATGTTGATATTCTTCACATGGTAACACTATGTTTTACAAATGATGAAGAGTTTTCCATAAGTTGAGGTGGACATCATGGATGCAATCTTCTGCCATCAATTCTAGAATATTTTATTGAGAGTTTACCAATGTCCCAATCATTACTGGTACTTCTCCATTATCCATTTGTTTTCTAATGTTCAACATTACATTAACACCTTTTACTAGAGGTTTCAACACTTGGTCTGGCCAATGTGGACTATTCTTGATTGTTTTGTAAAAAAAATGGAATCAATCGCCATTTCCCCTACTACATTAGTGAAATAATAACCAAATAGAGGATCAAAGAAGGATCTTCCACTTAATATGTCTTCTAGTTGAGAAAGTATTTTTCCCGTTAAGGATAAGGCATCACTCCTAACTGGACTAATTTTTTAAAGTTCCTCGAGATAATAGGGATTTTTCATTACTACATTGTCCATTATTGAATTATTTTGAAAATGTGAAACACTAAAAAATAAATAACTTTCCTAGAGAATGAAATCAGGGGGAAGAACACCATGGTTGATTAAAGAAAGGGATAAATCCCAGTGCTCCTTGGTCTTCTAGCCACATTGAAGGTTGTTTTGTCTCTCGTCTGGAGATAGGATCCCTAAATTAACCTAATTTTCATGAAGAAAGCCTTTAAGAAAAAGTTTCCAATGGGGATCTTAAAAATTGAAGCTAATACTCCCATAATTTGGTAATGAGAGGGTAGGGTCTTGAGCTGAAATGGATAAATGTCCGAGGGCTTCAAGAAATCTAGCATTATGTAGAGCCATATCGCAGATTATATATATATTTCCCAACTGTGTTTGGAAATACTTCTTCTTGGATGATCTCTTACACTTAGTTGGGGCCACTTTTTGAAAGATGTGGTTATCATGGGTAAGTGTATGTGACTACCTTGTAGTGGTCATCAGAATGGGCCGATTACCTCTAACTTGAAAGGGTGTATGTGGCTGATCAGATTGTCCATAAGATATGGGAAAGTATAACCCATTACCCTCCAATACTAGAATAAATGTATGTATCTACTCTAGGATGGAATGCTGATGTTTCATCCTAGTTGTGGGTATGGAGTTATGTATATGTTCCACTGGTACTATTGAAGTAGCTATTATGATATTCTGGCATGCTTCTTGAATATGGGAAGGAATTTATGTACTCCCTTTCACCATTTGTTTCGCACGGAATCCGGAGATGACCTCCTGGATGGGAGATTCAAACGTTCCGATCGGTTTCTAATGGGTTTGTTCGTAGAACCGGAAACATCCAATGATTCCACATCCGTTTGGACCTACATTCCAAAGGCAGGCGCTCATTAGCTTGTGGACTAATGAGGCTTAGGAATTTGCATCGGTCGATAGGATGGGAGGTCGGACTCATCACACCTTTTTGAGGGGAATTATTGTCTACTCTGGGACTCTCTTTATAGATTTAAGTTATGTTCGTGAATCCTTATTATATTACCAAGTATAAAATGAGCTTTCCTTTAGTTTTAACAATCAATGATTAAATATGCAATACATTTAGAGAATCTTTAATATGTATTCGAGGTTCTTCATCAATAGAGAATCATCTATATCTGTTTAGAGATTCTTGGTCAATGGTATCCTTCAAAACATTTATATAAAAGTCTCTTGGTCATTATGATGGTCAGGCTGGTTTTAAAGCCACTCAGTGGGGCACTTGAAGTTTATCGTCATTCAGAAGTACAGGGATTATTTCAAAGTTGGGATCGAACCCATAAATGGGCTACCTACGTATCCTTTGTTTTGGAAAAGGAATCAGAACCCACGTAGTTCGAGTTATGGAGTATTATGTTTATGATTGATGGCTCAAAGATGAATGTCATAATTACTTTTACACTCTAAGCTCACGTGAGTCACGCTCGGTGTGAGAAACAAGAGGTATTGGTAAAAATTTAGACAATTGTGCCATGAAAGATGCAATCATAAGAATTTGTTTGGGGCTTATTTATGGATGATTGCCCAGATAGATGAAGGTTTAGGATTTACTTTTAGGGAGAAAATCCATGAACAGGGTCCATAAAGTTATATGTGCTTCATGGAGATTTGAATACTCTAATCTTGGGGCTTACTCCTAAGGAGGATTCCCAAGTTAGTAGGGGACTTATGATTGGGTTTTACTCCTGAAAAGGAAACCCAAATCAAAGGTAAATTATGACTGGTTAAGAGAAATTTAAGGGAACTTGGGGCTTATTCCTAAAAAGGAGACCCAAGGTTAAGGGACTTGGGGCTTACTCCTGAAAAGGAAGCCCAAGGTTATGACTGAGTCTTATTCCAGAAAAAGGAGACCCAGGTTAGGAGTCTTGGGGCTTATTCTTTAAAAGGAAGCCCAAGGTTATGACTGAGTCTTATTCCTGAAAAAAGGAGACCCAGGTTAGGGATTAGGGTTTGGGGATTATTCCTGAGAAGGATGCCCAAGTTAGGATTCTCTCATCTTAAAGGATGAGGTTAAATGAATGAACTCTCCGTATTTTAGTGACATAAGGATATTTAAATCACTAGACTTTGAGAGAGATTCCACAGAATTCCTTTCAGATAAGAAAGTCAAATCAAGAAATCATGCCATAAATGGCTTTGAAGAGTGTCTTGAAGACTGAATCTTGAAAAGGAAAGGTGAAATGGCTTAAGAGGGGTAAAAATGGGCAAGATGGGCACCCAAAAAGATAGGGGCGCACAAGTCTTGCAAGGCGCGCAAGTCTTCCATGGGCGCGCAAGTGTTGGTCGCGCAGGTATACCTGCGCGACACATAGTGTACTTGCGCGATTTTCAACAAGAAATGAAATACTTGAGCGACTCTTTTTTAAACCCTTTAAAATGTTCTAGAGGTTCTTCCAGAAAAGGGACGCGCAAGTTATATTGAAGGAAATAAGTCGGCGCGCAAGTGTTTGATAAGTTTCAACACTTAGGCCTTCCTTCTTCTCTTTAGATCTTCCGTTCTAGGTAAGAAATTACCTTAGAAGTGTTCCGGAAGCTTTGATAAGAGACTTGGGCGTCGGGAGCTTCAATCCGAGTTTCTGGAAAAAGATCCTCTTCAATGGGGGGGCCCACAGGGTCTATTTATAGGCAAAAGAAGACCCCGGGCGGTTACCGGGTGGTTACCAATTAGGTCGTGCAAGTCAGCTGCGCGACCAAGGTGGTCGCGCAAGTACACTTGCGCGCCAGTTAGATAACTTGCGCGGTGATGCTGCTGTTGATCCTTTCTTCCTTCCTTTGTTGATTTTTTATGTTTTCTTCAAAGGCTGAATCACTTTGAGCTCAGATATTCCCTTTTCCGATCTTTAGATTCTGTGACGAAAGGAGCGTCAACACCATTTCTAAAATATATTTGTGGACATAAAAGGCCAAAATGAAAATATACATCCATTATGTTTCTCGATTAGATTTATGTTCTATCTTCTATCCTCCCTTTCCTATTAGTGGGAACTAACAGTACTCACGTATGGGTGCAGAGAGATGATTCTCCTCAGTTTTGTTGTTGGAGCTTTCTGAATGACTTCTTCAGGTGCTGCCAAACAAGACTATTGGTAGAATTGATGAACACTAGAAGGTGTATGTTCCTGTTTGTTTTTTTCTACTAGGCATGGTTGATGAACTTCTTTCAATGATTAGAAACAACACTAATGGAATAATTGGTGATTGTAAGTAGGTGTGTGATCCTGTTTACTAGTTTCCACCACATTTGATTGGTTAGATTCCCTGAATAAAGTTAGAAGAGCCTAATGAATAGAATATAGATTTTAAATAGGTGTATGTACTTATTCATGGTACACCATCAGATTTTATTTGAAGGATTGGAGGGTCACTTCTAGAAACATCTATCGGGCAGTAGAATTGGGACAAACGAGTGTATGTTCGTATTTGTTGTTTTTCATCAAGTTAGGTTGATGGAATTATTTATAGGGGAAAAGATAACAATTTTATTCTTATTGGATAGATGTTGTACCTAGCAGTTCTTCTTGAGTGACCGGTTCAGAGGGACCTAGTCAAAACAACCAGAGGAAACACCCCTATCCTGTTGGGGGTTCATGACCATGCAATTATGATGACAACGATTGTTCGTTGGAGTCCTCTGGAAGGACCCCTATATCATTTTATTGAGGCCATGAGTGACCTCTTAATCCACCTTCTTGTAGTTTTAGAGGGAATAGTTATTGAATTTCAGGGATAAAGACCTGAAACTGTTGAAGATGGTGGTTGGCACTATCTGCTTCATGACCACTGGTCGTCGCTGATCAGAGGATCGATTGTTATTGTTAACCTGCAGAGCCTATCAGGTAGACTCCAAGGTTGGGATAGTATCTTGTGGATGGTATTAACATATGTGTACATTAGAGACCCAGTGTTGAATATTATGATTTGGAAATGACATTCATCTATTAGATGTGGACTCATCTTGAGCAGCAGTACATGCATTCATGGTTGAAAATTAGAAGGAAGCCATTTTAGAGTGAAGAGAGATATGATAAAAAAATCCATTAAAGAAACATCATTTATATGGATTAATACATGATTGATTACTTTTTATGTCCTTCCTTATGTCAATTTATAGGGGCCTGACAGATGGGAAAAACTATTAACTTGGTTAAGTATTCATGTTGGGGTCACCATTTTTGTTTCATTGTTCCTTGGAATGTGTGTTTTAGATTAGAATCACTACTTCTAGGTGGGTTCCATTAAATTTGTTCATGGAACCGGAAACATCCAACAGTTCATTATCCAAAAGGGATCTTCTTTCCAAAGGCAGGTGTTCGTTGATTTTGAACCTATGATACTTAAGAACATGCATTGGTCGGGAGGATGGGAGGTTGGACTCATCACACCCTTTTGGGGGGAAATATTGTCTACTCTGGGACTCTATTTATAGATTTAAGATATTTTAATGAGTACTTATAAAGTCAACAAGTAAATTATCGGTTTCCCTTCTAATTTTCAATAAATTATTATCATTTGTAAAATTTATAATCATCCATATGTATTCTAGATTCTCCATCAATGGCATCCTCTGATATACTATAAAGAGGTTCTTTAAACCATCATTATGATGATGTTGGTTTTTTATCCACTCAGTTGGGAACGCTGTGATTTATTGTCATCCAAGGATATGAAGGTTTTTTTTGATATTGGGATCGTACCCATAAATGGGATACCTATGTATCCTTGTGAAACGAATTTGAATCGTAGTAGTTCAGTGCCGCTTAATGGGACACATCACACCGTTCAATGTCATGTGATAAAGACCTAACTCTATATTTTAATGTCATGTGGTAAGGACATATAAGAAAAAGGTTCCTAGTCAAGGATTTTTGTGGGACTTATGCCTAAGAATCCCAATAAACTTGGAAAGTATATGGGTTTCTATGTTGGATTAGACACTATTGGGAATATGACCTAGGAAGAACGTGGTTGATTTGAAGTGTGGGGTTTGAACCTCAAATAGACTTCCTACATTACCCATTTGGATAGGAATAAAATCCCATATATTTCGATGAGTCTCCTAGTAAAGTGTATTCCATTTAGAGAAATTGGTTTGGGATTACTTCTTTAAAATGATGCCTTGGTTATTTGGGGGTTCTAATTTAGATATTACTCCTAAAACGGATGCCCATTAATGGATGAAATCAGATAGACCTCAGGCCTTAGGAAGGATACCTACGTATCCTAATTATGGTGGTAATCAGAGTTCTAATAGTTCAAATGGGTTATTGTGTAGTTATTGTGGTCATTAAAAATCACTAATCCCATGCGAGTCACTATCATTGTGAGAAACAAGAGAATGTAAAAGATTCAATAATGGAACCAACACATTCCCTCATCCGCTAGTAGAAGTGGACACGCCTATAATGATGACTATGGAAGAGGCCAAGGTGACCGGGTAAGAGGGTGAGGTGAAGAGACTTCCCTATATTATCTTTACATTGGACAAGGATCCAATGTAAGGAAGAAGTGAAGGTGAAGGATGTAGAGAGGAGAAATACTACAACCTAATACGCGAATAGTTAGGGGATTACACATGGATTGCTACCGTAAGATTGGTCCTAGTAGGGGAGGTATACTTCTAATTTTCTTTAATGGAAATGAATGTTTGAACCATACTGTCCCTACAAGAGACCTGAGGTTCTAAGTTTCAAAGATGAACAGGGGAGGACAGAACCCGAAACGTAATCCTTCAAACTGGGAAATTCCCAGCACTTTTCTTTGAAAAAATTACATGTGACTGTGGATATACAAACCCACAAACACTCTACGAATCCTAACCCCATTGTGAAACAAATTCGGGAAGCCTCATATTGTTGATATACAAACCCAAATAAAAGACATGTTGATGTGAATTTCCCAAAAGATTGATATTTCAGGTGGTTTTGGTGGATGTTTTAACATAATACCTTTTAGAGAAGGGAGACAATGAAAAAGAATAATTTCCATTAATGTCTCCAAAGAAGGCTTGATGGCTTTAGACTGAAGGTAGTGGGTGAATCCCAGAAGGTCTCCCAAGTAAGTATATTGTGTGAATGTATGGGCACACAAGTAGGATTGGGTGTCCTGATGTTCACTTAAGTGAAGAACAACTTGGATGTTAACTCTTGGGTGAGACTTGACTTAAGCCTTCAAGAGTATTCATATTTATTCCTAGAAGTGGTGAGACCGAGGTTCTCTAAGAGGAATAGATGGTGTGAAAGTGTTTCTGATTCAGGGCGGACTGGTTCTTTAGGTGAACATGTGTTATGGATTTCAAACACTAAAAGGACTTAAGTCCTATGATCTTCCTTTAATTCCTCTACATTAGGTGTTTAAGAACTACATTGAATATCTTGGAAGACATAGGCAGAGCACTAGGATTACCATAGAAGAAATTAGGCTTCAAGGTAATTTGTCTATACAAATAAAGACCACAATTTTCTATTTATAGGAAAATAAGTGACCTTGGGAAAAGTGGTGGTGGGGAACGGAAGTGGGTTGCATGCCAGAATTGGGCACTCAAGTACCTTGCACACCATCATCTCCTCGGCTTGACAAGGGTGATCCAGTTTTCAAGCCTGTTAAAATACTAATTTTTTCATGTGTTTATCCACTTCGTTCTAAAGAATATCTCTTTGTCACTTTTTAGACTCTATGATGGAACAAAGTTTCAATATTCTCTATTTAATATTATCTAAGAAAAGTATTTCTAATATTGTTTTTGACATAAATCAATTATTCATATTTATTCTATGATTCTATTTCAGTTTCCTTTCAATAGGTAATTAGTTGAACTATTATTTTTTCATTCATTGTCTATTCATGAGATATCATTTATGTTCAGGATTCCAGATTAAAATGATATTTTCTATGAGTTTTATTAAAGTTATGGTTCTTGAACATTTTAGATGATGATGGATGGACCTGTGATAAATCACCCTAATTCGTTGGGTAATTATTTATTCCCCAAAATTGTTATAATGAAAATAACCACATAATTTATTCCTTTATAGGTGATATGAATATAATGTTCTAAGGAACCTTTTAAATTATTTAATCCTCTTTATTCTTGTATATCTATTTTCATTATTATCTTCTTTATATTCCATAAATATGAGTAAATAAATTATAATTTACTGGATTTAATGAGTGAATGTATGTTTATGATCATATACGGGTTCAATTTATCATTTTATGTGATTTACATAAACTATATTCATCAAAATATGATTTAATATATTTCAAGGAATATCATGTTTTCTCTCTTTTATTAACAATTGAACACCTTTTTATATTCATTAAATATGTTTTAATTATTTTAATGGTTTAATGGTTTAAGGTATGTGTTATAAAGTTATCAATTTCAATATTCATGTTATGGATGTTAGCATTGAAAGAGGAAAGAGAACCTTTTATAGATCCCTTCATTATAAGGTGTAAAATATTGGTTATTATTATTTATTATTAAAGGTTATATTTTATAATCTTATAAAAATTTTAACATAAATTATCATGGAATTTTTATGTTTCAATATTTTCAGAAATATATGAATGTATGGGATAGTTATGTTGGGGTCTTTAGCGTCAGTATGGGAGAAAGGTTTATATAACTGTAGAGGAAAGTATGTTGAAAAATAATTATTGGAAATAAAATTTAAATATTTTAATAAGGTTTAAATATAGATAAAATATTAACTATAATTTTTATTAAAATGATACTATTTTTTATTATTAACCGATGTTGGTTACCAAATATATTTTTATATAATTTATTTACATTTTAAATGGTTTTTAGAAAATGTAATTAGTGGAATTGAGTATGAATGTGGAAAAAGGAAAATACCATTCTAGATTAGAAAACTAAAATTATTAATGTTGCTGTTAATAATTTTTTTCCTTTGATAATTAAATTTAAAAAATATACAAAATAATGGTATAAATTAATCAGAGAAGACAAATTATCAAAATATGAATACATAAATAGTGGATAATTTCATGTGATAAAAACCTATTAAATTTGGTGGTACATAGGATACAGTGATATCTATAAAATCAAAAAATTAATTGGAGAAGATATTTGAATTTTTTGGTTTCTATGGTCATCAAATGGTAACTCCTATAGTTTATAATCTTGAATGGAAAACTGATTAGTGGTTACCACTAAAATATAATTCCAGTTAGAATAATGAGATTGAGACCATGGAATGAATGTTATTTAATATTTTTTTAAATATTTTTGGATTGTTTGTTAACACACAGAGGAAAGGAAATATCATGATTTGAAGAAAAATGTATAGAACATAGTTGTTATATCTATGTAAAATTTTATAATATTATAAGGGGTATCCTTATAATTATGTTTTGGAGTTTGAACATAAAATTGATAAATTCCACATTTGTTTGAAACTATTATTATGAAATGAATTTGTCTCTTAGGAATTTTTATGTGTTTTGGATATTATTTTTAATGATCAAGAATTTTACATATGATATTTTCCTATAGAAAATATATTTATTACATAATAAGTAATAAAATATATAGTAGAACACATAGAAAATGTAAATTAAACCAATAATATTTTATTTCATAAGAACATGAACATTACACACCATGGATATATATACCACATAAAATTAAAATTATCACAATAGTAGAATATACAAAAAATGTAACTAGAATTTGATATTATAGAGCATCCTAGTCCCCAAAAATTACCATGATCACAAAAAATAAATTAGAGTAATATAATAAATATTTCCAAATTAATTAATATCAAATCATTAGAGAGATTTTAGTTAATTGTGAATTAATTAAATGTGAGGTATTTTTGGGAAGTATAAACCCGATAAGACAATTAGAATAATGAAATTACCTTTAAGAAGAGTAAACCAACCATTATAAATAGTAACCTCAAATGTAGAACAATAATATAAAATTTATTATAGTAACATAACCAATAAATCAGTAAAATGGCATGAAAATAATATTTACCATAAATAAATTATAAAAATATAAACATTTCTATTACATAAAATAAATATGAAAAAATAGATACTCAATGAACGTATAAGTGAATTTTGATAAGAGTTATTTTTATGTGATTAATATAAAACATAAATTTTGTGTTAATAAATAAAATTTCCCGTGAACAATGTTTTTTAAATAGTGATCTTGTTTTTATAACAATAATGTTGGAATTTTTTCATCCTAATTTTTTAGTTTTTGAAAAACAAATTTATTTTTCAATCAATAGTTAAATTATAGTTTTTTTCAGAAATACTTTTGTGTTAATATGTTATATTGATGTAATAAATAATAAAATAATAAAATAATTCATGGTTTATCAAAAAATAGAATTATTAATATAAAATATTCATCTAAAAATAAAGAACTCTATTTCCTAACATGGAAAATAATTTATGAATTCTAAAATGGTTGTGTTTCTCATTAAAAAATAAGTTTTGATATTTTTTCTTTGGTTGTTTTGAATAAACTATTCAATATAGAGGTTAAATATTTTAAAATACATAAAATACAATAAATTTGAACAAATATTAATAAAAATACCATTGAAGGAAATTATTTAATGTTTTAATTTATAAATAATATGTTATTGATTATTATTACCCTTCTCCTCAAGTATAAATTCTCCCGCTCTAAGAAGTCTATTCTAAGACTATCCATGGTCTGTAAGTTTAAAATTGATAGAGTTACATTATGTGTAAGTTACTCACATTGTGTAATCATGATCTAATGAATTATCCAAAAATATTATTTCTCGAGACTGTTATAGAAATAATCAACGAGATCCATAGAAATTTTTTCAAACACGACTGGTATTCCTTTAACAATATTTTTTATTTTCATGACTAGAATTTTTATTGGTAAGTGGAATTCAAAAATCACATGATTTGTATTAGATATTCATGAGGTTTATTCTTTTAATGACTTTTAAATTCACACAGGTTGTGACTCTATCTTATAAACATGCTATTACTGATGCATACATGTCATGTATACATGCCACGATGTGTAAATCCCATTTTTTCATTTTCAATAGTTTTAATTTTGTTTCTTAAACACCTATTTACTATAATAAAAAACAAAAATCTAGTGAATTATCAAATAATGAATTAAAAATTCACAAACTAATGAATCCAAATGATATATATAAATTTAGCCTATAAAATTCACCCACACTAGATGATTTTCTTGTCCTTAAGTGAATGATAAAAATACATATTTTAAAATCTCAATCAATTTTTAAAGGGAAACATGCATTGCAACAAAGTCAATTGAACTATGAGTTATTGGAAAAAGGACGTCCTCTATAATCACATATTATGATAATGTTAGTCTTGTTTCATGATCAAATTCATTAAATAAATTCAATTTTTATTTACAATATTTCAAATGTTATTTAGAAACTATACTCATGTTTCAATTTACCTCACAATGAATTTTCTCTAAAAAATTAAGGTAACATATCATTATAGTTTTTCTTATAACCTTACAACATGTTCCTGACCATATTTTTGCATTGGTTATAACATCCCTACTTCATAAAGTCAAATACATTATTAATCCTTAGGTCTTAAAAATTAAGCTTTAAATGACTATGAGGATGAGGGTAGGAGGGTAAAAATTAAAAATAAAGATCCAAAGGAGGGTCATATATAAAATAAAAAACATGAAATTTATGAATAGTGTTATGAATTAATTCTTCCACGATCAAATGGTGTCTTTCCTTGAATAGATCCAGGTGGGTCCAAGAGTATATCCAATAAGGATAATTTTTTTCATTTTCATTTATTTTTCGTATTTTATTTATTTAATTTCATAAGTCATGTTTGGACTAGATCTCACATCCCTCAACTAACCAAAAATTATCCTTTATCAGATTCACTAGTTTGGTAAGGGTGATTTTTGACCTTCCTAATACACAACCCAACATCCTTTTCTTTTTCCTTACTTTTTTTCAAAGGAAAATGGTATAAATGGAAAATTACTAAAGTAATGATGAACAACAATATATCAATCTAGTGAAATTTTCACTAAAAGTATCCTCAATGTAAGCATCCCCTGTCCATCAGTAGTGTAAATTACACTACACATGTTGAATGGATAATCATGAATCATATCATGAGTTGGGTAGGGAATGAGAAATCATCTTGAAACAGCTCCATCCTAACACAGATATTCATGGATACAATGGTATAAATACATACAGATATACATGTGTGTCTCAAGTAATGTTTCCTCACCAAAAATTACATCAAGCATTTTAAAAAGATATTTGTTCAATAATAACCTCAATAGTATATCATTATATGGTTTGATTGGTTAACATGTCCTAGGTGTCTCCCATGAAACAAGATCATAAAAAAAATTAAATCATTGTTCCAATTCCTCACAGGATTAGGAACATAAAATTAAACTAAAAATTTCTCAAGGAATAACAACAAGTAATTAATTAATTAAAAGTAATTGTAAAAATATTGAATAATAATTAAAAAAATCAACTCAACAATCATAGTGAAATTACAAAAATAAATGAAAATAGGATTAATACAATTTTATAAAAAACCGTTTATTTATATAAAATATAGATATAATGATGTTTAGACTATAAATCTTTCTTTTAAATGGAATATGTCTCATAGATTAATAAGAACAAACATAGTAAGTCTAGAGACAATAAATCTCAAAGAGGTCACCCCACCAAACAGTGTGAAATAGTGTCTACATTATTTTTTTTGTTGTCAAAAGTTCGTAATAATATAATTAGAATCATATCCAAACATAATATTTAAATTTGAATTTGAAAGTAGGAAATCAAGAACTATGTGCATTGAATATCATTTGATAGGGGAACTTGTTGTATTTTATGTAGATTTTGTGTGACCTAAACTTTTTTAGGAAAGACAGAAAACGAAGTATATAAGAAATTTTTTAATTGAGTTAAATCAAGTTGGAAGAAGAAAAATTGTTGGTACGCTTACACAAAATGAAGACAAATCAACTCAGATAAATGAAAAAAATGTGAGTACAGTGAAGGTCAAAGATGACCCATGAATAATATTTCTAGAAAAATGACAACAAATATCTTATGTATGTGACTGAATATAATGATTAAAATATGGGTTTACTCCCATAAAGATATAATAATAACATCATCATCCAGAGATATGTAAAAAATGGTTAGTCAATGTGTACTATTCACTTAGAAGACTACTACCTCCAACAGGAAGGGGTGGCTATGTCTTCGTGTTCATGGGGTTCATGGTGGGATTTACCGCCACATAAGTGTACTTATCATGAATCCCATGAATTAATAATATCATTTTTTATCATGGTGGGTACCCCTACATAGCATAGATATTAAGTGTGAGATCCCCAAAATTACACTCATAGCCCGCTTGATGTTGAGACTTCTGAGGAATGGGAGAAGATGGTGTCATGGTAGAATATCCATGACTATAAAACAAGAAAAAAGTTCAAGAAATGATTATAAATATTAATAGATAAATATAAAAATTTTAATTAATGCATGTCATTCAAAAAAACATACCTTATCTATAGATGAGTAAAACTGAGTATAATAAAGAATCTTATATACAATTTAATTAAAATTTAACAATAAAAAGTAAAATATAGTAGAGGTAAAATGGAAAAATAAGACTCATGGGAAAACTCACCAACTTCTACATCTGATGTACCCTCTTGAATAGTGGGTCTCTGGATGTTTTCCACTCTATCTATGTACTCCGTGGATATTGAAATTGGATCATTAACAATCGTAGAAGGTATTTCTATACTAATATAATTCCTGATGGATGCTGAAGGTGTGGTTTTGATCCTAATGGAGGCCGTGTGTCTAGTAACAGGGTTGATGAATGGATCTTGAGATATGGGTGGAATAGTAGGGGACTTTCCCTACTAGCCTAATTTTCAAGAAAAACTAGACGGTTATCAAGTTTTGTGAGCTATATGGGAAGGTTTTCCACGGTTTCAGTGGAGGGAGGGATTAAGGAATATGGTAGTTATATAGTTGGCGATGGAAGGAATGATGATAGTCGTGTTGGTTTGGAGAAAATTGAAATCTTGGAGAAGGGAATGTGGACGTAGTTGGAAACTCAGTTCATGTTCTCTTTCATACACTGTAAAACATGCAATATGTTGGATATCATGGGTTGGGAGGTTGAATATATGGGAAAATAAGTGGTGGATGGATAAGGGATATGTCTGGTGTAAGGGGTGGGTATAGTTGTTGTAATGGGATGGGGGAAGGTGGTGGTGGAGGTATGGGATAATATGGAGGTGGTTGGAGTAGGGGATGAGGTGGGGGTAGAGGATGGGGTGGGGTCAATTTCATGGTGTACAGGTACATCATCAGTACCCTCAACGTATCTTTTCACCCATTGGTAAATTTTTCCACCCTTCTTCAATAAACCCATATTATAAATTAAGAGGAATTTAATTGAATCTATATCAAGCCTAGGGATGTGAGGGGAAGGGTGGTTTTGAAAACACTTAGATGCCTATCCAGATGGGTGATGAAGGATCCTCCCATAAGTTTTCTTTGATTCCATCCCACAAAAAACGTAAAATATAATGGTAATTGAGATTCCATGTTTAAGGATTGTCTTCCCATGGTTGAGGTGAGAAAGAGAACATACATCTCTATCAAAATCCCATGGGCCTCTTTGTGTGAATTCTAGACATAGGTGAATGATTAATGAATGATCATTATTGATGAACCATGTTGTTGAGTGGACATTTCATTCTAAGGATCATGGAGAACCGATGGTCTCAGTTGACCAACCTCTTGAATTTTCCTACATATAGCATTCCTGTATCAAGTTGAAGATTACGAATGAAAACAAATATGTGGAATTTAGATTAATGGAGGTCCCGTAAGAATCCAGACTCACTAGTGTGAGATAATGGGGTATTCCACCAAGAAATAAGGTTTTGATATTGATTACTATCTCGATGGTGGCCAAAAAGTCAAGGAAAATATCCCTAAATGTATCATTGATAATGTTGGTGATAGGGTAGAGCTGAAGTCTTCCAATGAGGTAAATGTGATCATGGATGATCCATAACTGCACGATCATGACAATATCGATGGTCTTATTGGTCCCCATAGGATTTTCTGGTAAATAGAGCAATGTGACCTACTGCTCATGGGAATAAAGGTGAAGGCATGGGTGTAGATTTGGATGGGGAGTGCCATATGACCCTATGTAATTTTAATGTGACACCTTAGTGGTTGAAGGGTTTTAGGAGGTAATAAAGCGCTGTAAAATGGTCAACCAAAGGGTGATGGAAGTCGAGTAGTCGTCTGGTGGTTAAATGAAGTTTGATCCTCACACTCTGGTGTGTTTTCAATAGGAGGGGTATGGTTAGTCTTTTGTATGGTCTATTTGGGAGGAAACATAAAGAGTAGGGTATGAGGGATCATATAGGAGAGAATAGTAGGATGATAAGGGAGGAGGGTTGATTGATGCATTTTGGAAAGGTGAGGGAGAGGGATCATCCTAAGGAGGTTGGTAACATGGGAGAGAGTAGTGAGAGATAAGGGTTGGGGGATCATGTGTTATGAACCCAAGGTTCATGATATTTAAATGATCCTAATTTTTTCTCATGTATAATTACACAACGTGAAATTATAGAATTTTTTTTTCAAGGTGTGATACTTACATATGGTGTACAGACTACATTAGATGTAGTTTTCACAAATTTAACCATTGTGATCCATTGCTGACATATGTTTCTTCTATAATACCCTGGGATTTACTAAAATCTACACTACCCTATTCTAGAATATTTTTCCAGTTGTTGGTTTTCTACTAATTAATGCTTATTTTAACATTGATATCTGAAATTATTCATTATTATATGAATCTTAATGTGGTGAAAATCCACTCAATAAGTGTTTCTCAGCATATTTTCTGTTTCCAGCCATTAATTTTGAAAGGTGATTTCCCACACTTCTAAATCTCGATAGTCTCGTAGCAGGATACCTCTATGACATCAATGGAACTTATCATTTTGATTTAGGATTCTCAAGGAAAAGTTTCATTTTGAAATTGAATAAGAGGACATTATTATTTTCTGTAAAATTCATCATGTGATTCACTCATCATGACACTTTATCTTATTTTCTTGATAAATCATTTCATTCACATAAGTGTCATTTATTCCTTATTCTAGTTATTCCATTTATAAAATACTGACTTCCCTAGATTGATGAACATCCATATTTAATTTCTTAATAGAAAACCTAATTGATTATATAGTTCCACTAATAAATGAAATGGTTTTCCATACACTAGTTGGAATAGAGTAGCACTGATTGGTGTTTTGTATTCAATGTAATACACCCAGAGTGAATCATCTAATTTGAGGCACTATTCCATTTGGCATATGTTCACGGTGTTCAATAGGATTTGTTTTATTCCCCCATTTAACAATTCAATATGATTCCTAGTTTGTGGTTGGTAGGGATTTCCTATGTTGTATCAGATTCCATAATTATCAGGTAATCCATTGATTACATTATTGGTAATGTGAGTTCCGTGATCACTTAATTTTAATTTGGGGAATCTAAATATGGATTTTTTTTATTTTTAAGTAAATTCATGTCCAATTTTTTTTTCATTATTGATTGATTTATCCTAAACGCATTTCGAGACATAGTCAATTCTAACCAGGATATATAACATTCCATGGGAATTAGGGAAAGGACCCATAAGATCCATTCACCATAGTGATATTATTTTGACTTTGGTGGTTCGGTTTTGGGATATTTAATAAATTTTTATAATGGTACCAGTTTTTGACACCAATCATATCTATGAAAAAATTATCTTGAATATTAATGGAGTTAGGGGTAAAAAAGTAAAACTTTAATTATTTTAGACACTTTATTTTTATGTATATTGTTCCCTCCAATGGGTAACTTCTGACACATTTTTATCACACTTTTTATTTCTTTTTTTATATTCAGCACCACATTAATACATATGTACATCACATAAAAAGTACCATCTCATCCCAGTAATAGTGTGAGGATTACTTTAAAAAAAATATTATGTTACTATTTGGATAGGTCTGGGTAGAGTGATCTTATGGTGCTATAGTTTTCTATTTTGGAAATCCATTCGTGTGCCTTCATGTTTATATTGATTTTTTTTCATTGGGTAAGTCAAATTCAATGTCCATATTATCAGCATCCTTAATGATGGGTAGTGAGAATCTATATTGATGATCAGAAATGGTGTTATTAGTACCCCTAGAGTTATTTATGATGATGCAAAACTCTTACAATAAAACGATCCAAAAAATAAGTAAATATTTAGTATCGTTTTTTACATAGTAAATTACTAAGGGATTTATGGTTAGTATATAAAATAACCTAGAACCAAACATTGTATGAGTGAAACCTTTCAAAATAACAAATGAAGAATATGATTTCCTTCTCTATTGGTTTCTATGTTACCCAATGTTCATTTAGTGTTTGATTATAATATTAAATGAGCTTGAAGATGGGGTCGAATCACTTCCCTAAAAAAACACCTACAATGATGTCATTTGTATCATACATTATCTCGAAATCTATATCCTAGGTTGGGGAAATGATTATAGGAGTGGTAACCAAGATTATATTTAAAATGTTGAATTCCCACCTAAACCATTTGGTGAACTTGACAATATTTTTCTTTTGTAAAAGGTGTGTTGAATGGAAGGAAACTTTCACAAAATATTTTATGAAGCAGTGGTAGAACCCTAAAAGTCCCAAATAATACTTATTCCTATTTCCATAGATAGATAAGGTATCAATTTTATCACTTTTATATTTTTTGGAAAATAATTCATTCCATTATTTTAAAATTTGTGTCTGATGACTATGCCTCCTTGGACAATAATGTTTCATTTCTCTGAGTTTAAAATAGTAAACATTTCTTCACAGTGTTGCAAGACTAATTTTAGATTTCATAAGTGTACATGAAAATATTTTCCATAATATAAAAATTCAACAAAAAAAATTTCTAGAAATTCCTCCTTCATACCAAGGAATTCATGTGTTATGATACTTTTGAATGTCATTGGTGCATTACACATATCAAAGGACATACGTCTGTAGGTCAATGTCCTGTATAAACATGTGAACTTTGTTTTGGAGCATTCAGCTGAGTCGACTGTAATTATAATGGTTCCTGAATATGGATGATGGAAATAGTATAATTAATTCTCTCCTAGTCTCTCAAACATTTGATCCATGAAAGGAAAGGTGAAATGTTCTTTTCAAGTTTGTGTATTTAGATTTTTTGTAATCCTTCTATACTCTCCATCTAATGATGGTTCGAGTTGATAATTGTTTATCTACATCATTTTTCAAAATTATGAGGCCTCCTTTTTTTGGAATAAAATACAGTGAGCTCCCCACTTATCATGAAATATATTGAAAAAAAAAATTCATCAAGATGTATTATTCTTCCTTATAAAAAACATGTTTCATTAGTGGGGTGAGTCACCTCAATTGCTCTCATTTGGGTTTCACAACATCATCCAATAAAATATTATGTTTTTGGATTTCCAGGTAGATCCCTTTGACAGCTTCAATTCCATGAATCCTAGGATACCATCCAACATGACACACAACCCAAACTATGATAAGGCCCATGAGGAATTCTTGATTTTCCCATGCTTACGATAAGCACTATGCATCAAATAAAATCCATGATGGATATATTTCCCCTAATAAACAAAATATATAAATAAACCGTACAGAGCATAGTGAAAAAGATAGAGGATCTAATAATAGTTAAAAAATACTGACAAAATCTAGATCAGAATACAACAACATCTGTAAGTACAAGACTACAAAGAAAAACTAGAACTGATCCACAAAAAACAAGATCTCCTAATGACCTCTTGGTCACCACCAACTAGAAGAACAGCCTACTCTAAGAGAAACATGTACTGGAAACCTAAACATGAAAAATAATTATGGTCAACCGATCATGAGTGGCATAAGTAGGGTGTGAGTATAAACAGCTTAGTAGGTAACAACCATAAAATCCATATATTGTTTTCCTATAAAAGGTTCTAAAAAGTAGTTCTATGAGTATATATATATATTAGGATTTTTTTCATTTTAAATCATAAAAAAATCACATATTTTACAAGAAAATTCTATTAAAAACTTTGTTTAAAAAACCAAACCCCAAATATTAGTGTGTACTAGTTTATAAGAACAAATGTTGAAAATAAAGGAACATATAACAAGTAGGCACACACTAGCATTCCAATAACATGATTGCAGTAGAAGTAAAATAAGAACATGTAGAATATAAATCAAGGTAATTCTTTAAAAATATGTAGATGAAATCACTAGAAGTACTTAGTTCAAACTCTTATATTAACGTATAGTGAAACTCCACAGTCAATAACCAACTGACTACTCTAAACTAGCTTCAATATTCATGTATCATTCCTGGACTCTTAAAAGATATTGGGATTACCACCCCATTAAATTGAGGTCAATAAACAACCACCACTCAACATTTTAGATCACACCCATGAATCAAATGATTTTAGTACATGGTGAATGAGGTGGTCCTCATAAGCATGAAATTAACCAATGACCCATAGATTTGACTATGCTTTCCTAGACTAAACACTGACACCACTTGTGTGATTACCCTCTCTTTAGAGGTTTTACAATATATAAGTTCTCATCACACATCATTATATATGAATGTTCTAAATAGTCTTACACATCTTGTCACATTGATAAGAATTTTTAAAAATACCATATGGTACCAAAAATCCCTTATTATTTACAAATCCGATTTCACTTCCAAAACCCAGGAGAAAATATACAACATGATTTAAGGACCCAAATTTTCCTTGATTTCAATTTAGGAATGAAACTACGCTTCAATATTCCAAATAGTATGAGATTTAAGAAATATGATTGAAACCACGTATTAGTCACTTTTAAATGATATAACCATTTGAGAAAGCACTAGGTTTTTGTATGAACCATATTGTAGGAAGAGGTCTAATGAAGAGAAGGGGGAAGGTACTTTGAAATTCATGGTTTTGAACAAGCTTCAATTTAAAGATCAGTTATCATCAGTGTGCCTATCCATATATGCACCCTAGGAACATATGAATATTCCCACATCCAATGACGCACCGATTGAAATCCATATAGTATAAAAGGTTTTAATTAAGGAACCATAAGAAACCATAGAACCAATTCCTAGAACCCACCCACAAGCACTAAACCATGAAAATTCACCAAACCATTGAAGTTCCCAAACAACCCACACAAGAAATTTAAATCCCTACATACCAAGTTACAAAGATAAAAAACCCAAAACATAAACCACAACACCCAATTTCTCTTTTATAAAGATCGACATACATTTTATCAAACAATTGGTATACATATAAATATATCATTATTTATAGAAATCATAGAATACCCATTTTCTTAAAATTCCCATCATGGAAATGCATAATAAATTTACATTAACAAATCACAAGTATATTCAGAAATTTTTTAAAAACAATTTAATAATTATTGATCATCAATGGAAGGTTTTGTAAAAACCTTAATGGGAACACCAACCTCAACTGTGTGAACATGCATTAAAACCATTGGAGAAAGAAGAAAAAATTTCAAGAAGAAATATGCACACCCTAATATTATTGAAAACACCCATCATTAGCCAAACCATACCCTAGGGTTCATCTTAAATGGAACCAAGATAAGAGAAACGAATAAATGAGGAGGGGGAGAAGAGGAGTGGAAGAAAACCATCCAAAGAAAATGGAAAATCAGCTAAAAATCATAGATATGTTTCCATTGAGGGACAAGAGAAAAAGGGATAGGGGTTTGGGATCCCTATAATGCACAAAAATATATCAACTAGGGGAGTTATTTAATTGGGGTTAAAAAGGGTAGGGTATTATAAGAATTTCATGTTTTTAAAAAAACTAGTGAAACTGACATAGTTTGGCTATATGGTTTTCTAAATAATGTAGGAATCGTTCTTACCCTTTTAGAGAGAAAGGGGTACACACATGGTTGGGCTTCATGGTGTGGGAAAAAATGAACCAGCTGTGTAACTCGCTCTATGAAATGATAGATCCATTTTGAATGCTTCGAACACGGTTTCCTCTAACCATTCCAAAATCATGCACCACCAAAAAAGAGGTCATGGTTCATGCTAGGACTTTCACGATTCATGCCAAACCTTGCAAAAATTTGAACATGAAGAAAAACCACCATGAAACTCCAAAACAAAAATATAAATATAATAACTAAACCATAACCTCATCCAAATGATCTAATACAAATAATAGAATAATAAAATACCCATAGTCTGAGTGTGCAAATTCTCCAGGAAACATTAAC
This sequence comes from Viscum album, assembly GCA_963277665.1. NCBI lineage: Eukaryota > Viridiplantae > Streptophyta > Magnoliopsida > Santalales > Viscaceae > Viscum > Viscum album. The sequence goes on from OY728145.1 coordinate 523,273,448, forward strand.
TTTATTCCCCAAAAAATTCACTAAGTTGAATGAGAACAAAAAAATGAACTCGAAATAGAGTGAAGTGACATGAAAACATGTTCCATGGAATGAGATTACAAATCCATAATTCACATAAACCATCTCTAGAGGAAACTACAATTCATATAACCATATGATAACATGAGATGCATCTCCCCCACAAGAAACCATATATCACCCTCCAACACAAAGAATTATAATTCCCTACCCAACCCAAACCCTCAACACAGGGGAAACCCAGGAAATGAACTTCAACAAAAAATCAAACCCAGGTTATGAATCATATTTCCCACAAATCATGAACATATATAATGTCAGCACAACTAGAAGCCAAAAAAATCATCAAATGGCTTACAACATAGGTTTCTTGAAATGACACACAACCATAAAAATTAACATAAGTAAATATCAGAGAGACTTTTACAATAAAGGGATACATTGAAAAATATGAAAAAAATACAAAAGAGGTACAAAGGTAGCTACAATAGGGAAACTTAAACCATAAGTACTCTTACAGTGGTGATAAAACATAGACCAATGTTCCACACACTGAACGATTTCTGAATAAGTGAAGAGAATCACTCTAATCACTATGGATGGAGCCATGATTTCTTGAATTATCTACATCCCTATAATCAAGAGTTAAAAAACTCTAATTATTTATTCTTCCTCTAAGTGTTCTCCTTCCAGAACATTTCATGATAACCCAGACTAACACATCATCAGAAAGATGGCATGCCTGAACTGACCACAATAAAATCCCCAAATTGAACAGTATGAGGAATGATAATCTAAAACCAAAAAAAATACACCTTAATAATAGGTTATTCTACATAACACTCTCAAGATACGTAGCATTTACAAATTTCAACTTCCCCTGACAAAACCTCAAAAAAACATGACTAGGAATGCCTCATCCATGATATTTTTTGAAGAAAAATACCCTATATATTAGAACATTACCTTTTATCTCTGATCGAAGTCCATTTATTATTAGCGAATCTTTCAACTGATCCTCCAAATATATCTATATAGAAAGGAGAAAAAAATCCATGGTGTGGTCAACATAGGCCTTTATAATCCATTTTCCTTACTAAACACCCAACATCGTTTCCACTTTCATCACCTTCACTGCCTCAGTTCTAATCCACTGGATAATAGTTTTGTTAAAAACCTCCCCATTATCCAAAAAATAAAATTATTCTGGGATGATCACATTTAACCTAGAAAAATCTAGGCCTCCAAATGAACATAAAATGACATGAACTCTCAAAGATTTGAGTGATCCTAATGAATTAAAATCACACTAAACATCCTAAAGGAACTCTGTAAACTATAAAAGACCCTAATAACCATAGAAAATGAGAGACAACCCATGAAGATATTGGCTCTACCACTCCACTGAGAGTCTTGGAAGGACCATAACTGAACAAAAAACAAAAGAAATCATGGTAACATTTCTAGGTGGCATACTTTGAAAAAATAAAAAACAACATATAACCATAAAATAAAAATCCAATCGAAAAGAACATTTCAAACCAAATCATGAATATAAAACCAAAAATCACAAAACAACACAAAAAATCACATTAAAAAACCAATGCTTCTACTTCATAGCCACAACCATTTCATCCTAAATCCACTTTTTTAAAATACCCATATCACATTAAAATTCACATTGAATGCCCAAAACCACTTTTAAACAAAACCAACCCGACAATAAACATCTTAAATTTTGAAAAAAAGCATTCCAAATACCAAATTCAGTTTCAAAATCAACATGTACCAGCTAAAACCAAACCAAAACGTAACTCATGCCAAACTCCATGATTAGGTAACTTGAGGACATGCCAAATCTAGCCATATGTTTTAGTGGAAAATGACCCTGAGAATGACCAACAACTAGGAGTACATTGATCCTTGCACTCAGGATCCACATGGGTCACTAATCCACATAGTCCCACCACACATCCCTGGTTCACCGCCATTGTTTTTACCCATTCATAAATCAAAAAATTATAATTTGATACTCATGTACTAGACTATACTTGATAACTCTAGGCTCGATACGAGTATGATTTCATGATTCTCTTCCCATACCTAGTTATTGTGTCCTGACAATCCAAATCGTTAGTCCACCTAATTCCCCAAATAACAATGGGATACCTCTGATACAATATTTTCACAAATTAAGAAAATATTCCAACCGACATAACACTCGACCCGTCCCATGAAAATTTTCTAGAGGCATTCTCGATCATCTCGGTTTGGTGACTAGTTTCTCACATCAATGATAAACCAAGTCTAAATAATTTCTACTAATAAAAAAATGGAATAAAAAACCATATCAAGAAAAAAGTAAAAAAAAGATGATCAATTAATAACTAAAAAATATAAATTAAACATCGAGATCCAAATGAAACTACCAAATAACCCAAAAAATTAAAAACAAGAATCAAATCCCAACTAGAACAATCTTAACCTGACCTCATGGTCACTAACAACCGTAAGACCAACTTGGTCCAAGAGAAACTCATACAAGAAACCTAAACCTGAAAAATATCATGGGTCTACCAACAGCGAGTGGAACTTTTCGGGTGTGTGTTTAAACCGCAAAATAGGTATCCAGTACAGAGTCCAAATTTTTTTCCCACAATAGTCCATAAACACTAGTTAGAAAAACAAATATAAAATATGTTCTTTTCATTTGATATATCCCAACACAAACATCCTTTTTAAATATTGTTTCCATTAAAAAACCATTTTACCAGACCAAACCCCAAATAGTATTTCATGCAAGTTTATAAAAATGAATGTTGAAAATAAATTAAAATTAAACCAACAAGATCAAACAAGCCAGATAATAACCAAAGTGTGGAGTAAGTAAAACACAAACATATATAATATAAATCATGGGAATATCCTAAACATATATATCATCAATCCCTTGATGTACTTGGTTTGGATCCACCTACCGGTGTATGGTGAAACATCACAATCAGTAACCTACTGTAAGCTCTAAACTCTCCTAAATTGGGGCATGTCTTTCTTATCCTCTCTACAAATCCACGAAGTACCAACATGAATAACTGAGTTTGAAAACCAACCATCACCCAAACCACAAGATGACACCCAATAATCCCAATATATTAGTACATAGTGAATGAGGAATTCCACGCAGGAATGACCTAAATAAATAACTCATAGATTTAATCTTTCATTCCTAATGAAAACATAGACACCACCTATGTTATGAACCTCTCCTAAAAGGGTCAAATATAGAGGTTCCCTTCACACTTCAACTCACACACATGTTCCCACTAGGCCTCCACATAATTTCAATTGGAAAACCATTTTCCATAATACCACAATGTACCAACTAGGCCGCAACATTTATAATACAATTCAACTTTTATCCATTTACAAAACAAAAGAGATAGTACACAACATTCTTTAAAGGTTAAACATGGGTCATCATTACTATTTAGGAACCAAAACATTCTTCAAGATTCAAAACATTCCTAGATTTTGGAAACATGTATGGAACAACCTTTTAGTAACTTTGAAAATGTATATCCATTTGAGAAATCATTTGGTTTTTTAAATGAACCATTTTAAAGGATAACGGATAAAGATTATGTTGAAGAAGGGTGAAGTTACTTTGAAATTTGAGTTTTTAAAAAAAGATTCATTTTAAGAAGACATTATCATTAGTGTACCTATCCATATGTTCTTGTCGTGCACAAATAGATATTCCCACATATAGCAGGATACAAATTGAAAATCATAGGGTGCCTAATTCTTTAATTAAAGGAACATAAGAAACCACAAAACCAATTCTAGACACCCACTGAAAATTACTGAACCATAAAAGTGCACCAAACCATATATGTTACTGAAAACTAGCATATTAAATTCCAATCAAAAAATATCAAGTTACCAATACATATAAAAATCCATAACCCCCAACAACCTATTTCAATTTTAAAAAGGTCTATCAACATTTCATTAAAAAAATTATTTATATATATATATGCTTAATTATAGAAAATCATGAATTTTTTTTTTCAAATTTACATCATGAAAATTCCAAATCAATTTATACAAAAATATCCCAAGAAAAGTTATCATTTTTTTAAAAACCATTTAGAAATTATTGGTCATCAATTGAATTTTTTGGAAAGAAAAATTATGGAAACACCTAACTCAACAGTGTGTGCATGTAATTAAACCATCAGAGAAGGAGAAAAAATCTCAAGAAGTAGACCTCACACCCTAGGAAAGAATAAAACACATAAAATTAGCCAACCCAAACCCTTGGGTTCAAACATGAGGGAACTAATGCTTGAGAAACTAATATAGTACTGAGGGGAGAAGATTAGTGGATGAAAACAACCCAAAACTTGGGGAAAATGACATCAAATTCTTGGAGAAGAATCCATGAAGGGAGGTGATCCAAAGGTAAAGGGGTTTGGGGGCCCTCTTAGGTGAAAAAATAAACCTAGTGGAAGAGTGATTGAATTTGGCTTAAAATAAGGGATGGCATAATAATAATTTTAGGACTTTAAAACACAATGGAGTATTGCATGGTTTGGCCCCATGGTTTTCAAACAAATCCAACAAAATGAACACCCTTTTTGAGAAAATGAGGAACATTCATGGTCTTGCCTCATGGTTTACAAAATTGTTCACCAGTATTCATACTAAACTCTTTTAAATGGAAGATCCATTTCGCACACATGGTGTACAGTTTCCATTGAACATGAACAAGTCATGGTCCACCCAAGGAAGGGTGTGTGGTTTCTACTGGGACTCACACACATTGAGACAAACCATTATCAAACCATGAAATTGAAAAAACCAAAATACAACTCTAAAACTCAAAAAATAAATCAGATAACTCCACCCAAACCTCAACTAAAAGATCTAATAAAATGAAAAAAATTCAGAAATGAATTAAAATTTTGGTGGGGTTGTGACATACGAACCCCCAAGAAATTTAAATCATATGGATTTTCAGAGTTATATCACCTTTTTCAATTATTTCTATGTCATTTACAAGCTAACAATGACAATTAGTGAGGCTAACTTATCTAGGAAGGACTACTTTAGTGTTTTTGGGATATGTTTCAACTCTATCATTGGTGGATTAATAGAAGAGGGTATGAACGGTGGGATAGTGCCCCTTGTTAGAGGTTCTATATAGTTTACTTCTTCATAGTCATAATTATCATTTTCAATAATAGATAATGTATCACTATCATCACCAATGTTTATGTAGACATTATTATCATTAGTGAAAATTATATCTTGATAGTCGAGAGAACCGTATTCTTATATAGTGAGATTCGTAATCTTAGAGGAGGCTGTTTCCTACGCTTTTACGCTAGGGCACGTGTGTGTGTCTGTCACGCTTGGGAGGACGCGCGGCTTGTTGCCCCACATTCCCGCATTCCAAAGGCAGGCAGCATCCATTCCTTATTCAGGGACGTATGCTCCTTGATTGAAACCGGGATGATGGGATGTTGGTACTTCCTTCCGTGGATTCCTCCTCGGAGCTCGTCACCTAGTCTGGGTCTCCCTCATAGATTTAAAACGGGTTCATGAAGCTCCTTCCCAGCGCCATATCTACATGGATTCCAGTTAATTATGCTACTTCCGTCAAGATGCTCCAAGGAGTCTTGTCGGGGTAGAAACCTTCGGTGAGGGGAATGGTCACGTTGGGGTGTCATTGGCATGTCTTGACGCTGGGGATCGGCATGTCTATATTCTTTCCCTTATCACAGGGCTTCTCAAGGGTGCAGAAGCCTGAGGCATCCCACATCGAACGCATGGAATTATGTACCATCTATGGTTTTACTCAGCTTCCCATGTTTAACACGGAGTATGCTGCGAGTTTAACGTCTTGCGGAGACGGATCGGACTGATCAAAACACTGAGTGTGGATCAGATTGAAGGACCCCCTAGGGGGAACACCGATGTTGGGGCCAGCACGTGGGTGGCTTCCTGGATTCCATGGAGTGGAATGAGGTGGCATGATCTCACCGTGATGTGGCGGCCCGAGTAAGGACCAGGATGGATGATGGAGTGACGGGATTGAACCTCGTGGAAGCTTTCTACGTATCCTTATGGAAGGGAATCAAAGTCCACGTAGTTTAGTGATATGGTTGGACACCTGAAAAGGTGACCTGTGGGAATGGACGCATGGATTGGAGCCTGGAGGAAGAAAGATCTCTGGGTTAGGGCATTAGCTTCCCAAGGCACGTGGGATTCAGGGGGGAAGTCAGGATGAGATGTGGATGTAAGGCATGGGGATTATGCTTTGAGGCGACCCAATATGGGGAATATAGTTTAACATCATGTGAGATGAGATACAGTTTAATGTCATGTGGGACGAGGGCATACCGTTTAATGTCATGTGGGACAAGGAATTTGGGGCTTAGGGTCTGAGGCGGCCCCTGGTGGACATGGGGGTTATGCTCTGAGGTGGCCCATCATGGTCGAGGAACCGACGTGGAGAGGTCGGAACGACCGAGTGGTGGGCTTGAACTTCGTGGAGGCTTCCTATGTACCATGCTTTAGCATAGATCAAAGTCCACGTAGTTCGCTGGTATGGGGCTTATTCTCTGAGGTGGCCCAATGAGGAAACAAGGGCTTACGCGTGGTTAGTAGCCCTGGGTGTCGGGGCTTACTCCAGGGTGGAGGCCTGTGGTGCGACAATGCACAGTGGGAAAGGGACTCCACTAGCCTTCTCAGGGGGGAAGTACGGAGGTGCATGAGTGCATCCTTCCGTAAGAGAGTCTAGGGGCTTACGCTCTAAGGCATCCCTTCCCCCGTGGACAAACGCCACTCCGACAAGGAGGATCTCATTCCATTTGAGGAAGATTCCATTACCGTGGAGACGAGAGGCATAAAAAATGTCCGAGATGGGGGGGGGGACCCAACGTGCGAAGCACGGGGTCAGACCATAGTTTAGCATCATGTGTTAAGGACGAGGTGCTTTTTAGTTTAACGTCCTGCAGCTTGGATGATGTTGGTTCTCTCCACAACCATAGGGATTACATTCCCAATGCCCTCTACCCCTTATGGGAGGGAAGGAATCGGCATGGCTGTAATGCAGGGGGCCGCAGGGAGAACCATTGAGGGGTCCACGTTAGCGTGGCTATGCGAAGAAGCAATATCCGTTAGCGTGCCTATGCGGTGAAGCATAAGGAAAAGAAACGAAATGGGAAACACCGCCCAAGAGACCTTGAGGTTACTTCATACAAGCCTGGAAGGCCGTATGGGAAAACAACACATGGCGTTCATGTTCGGAAGGGGAGACATCAGGTGCCAGCGTGGAAAGGAAGCCAAGGGGAATCACGGTAAAGGGGTCCTGGGTGTTGCACGCAAAAGGAAGGTTTGCGCGCAAAACACTGGGATGGCGCGCAATAGGGCCAGAGGATTGCGTGGATAGGTGATTGCACACAAGTTGTTTCACACATATAAGGGTATTGCGTTCAAGGGGAAACGATCGCGTGTATGGGAAGTACCCAGAGGAGGAGGTAAATTCACTTATGCCAGTGGAGTTGTGTGCAAAGGCAAACCCCGGGGCAAGGTTGCGCGAAAAGTGGGATTACCTAGAAGTCATATTGCACGTGGGGGAGTCAAATTGCATGCACGGGAGCCGATCTGAATTCCGAAACCCCAAACCATCAAGGTTCGCCTTCTATTTATAGGCATCAGCCGGTGGGGAATCCAGGCAGCACGCGAAATTTTCTGCGAAGGGAACCGTCAGCGCGCAAAGCTTCACCGCGCAGAATCGGGGCATGCAAAATTGCGCACACCATCATCCTGATTACGCGAATCCCTGGAATGCTTCACACACACACAATTATTTCGTGCAGTCCCTCCTATATTTCACGAACCACTTTCCGGCCCTCCGGACCAGGCCTCTAATTCCGAATATGACTTCGCTTTGCCATTTCGAAACTTCCTCTAGGAGTTATGGACTTTTTTCGGCGTTTACAAATTCCCCCCCCCCCCCTCAGAATTGGATCGGATAGAGGTCACAATGGTCAGATTCCAAGGGAAATGCCGAAACACTGGACCAGGGCCACTCCTACGCGCTGAGCGCACAACCAACCAACGCGGTGCGCGAAACGATGGATTGACACAGAATTTTCTTTCCGCGCAGCGCAGAACCTTGGCCTCGCCTATAAAAAGGGACGCTGGGTCCCAAATCTGTACCCCATCTTTTCCGCATGAAAGTCTTATAGCTCTCGTGCGTGAAATTGATCCCGTAGCTGTGCATAGAAACACCCTGGTAGCGCGGAATTCCTTTCGAATTTCATCCGTCCTTGCGCGCCTACTCGGGATATTCCGTGCTTAGCACACTGATTGCGCACCCATATCCCGGATTTCGCTCTGTCACTTCAGATTTCACGTAGCACTCTCCGATTCCGTGCACTACATCCCGGTTTCGTGCAACTCCAGAAATATTCGAGATGGCTGAAAACCGAGTTGATGAAGGGGAATCTGCCGCTCGTAGGACCAAAATAGTGGCAAATGAGGAGGATTATGGCACCAAGGTGATCGTTTCCAACAACCTGACCTTGTTCAATCTGCTGACTCCAGCCCAGAAGACGTATCCCCTATCTGATAACCTCCCGCTCTAGAATTTTGGCATTCTGGATGAGGTGCCCCTACCGGGTTTCGAGGTGGACACATCGTGGTCATGGGTGACCTTGGAGGATGAGCTTCCTCGCTACAACATCACCAACAAAGGCTTTCTTTCCAGGGAAACCAGACATATGGATGTATATGTCTTGAACCCGAGGACTAGGACCATTACTGGGGATGAGCCTGTCGCAGAAACTTCTTCAGCCCTCTACACGAGCACGTTCCGTCAGAGCGCCAAGGATGACACGAAGGGATGGCTTAAGGATTGGGACCTGCAGTACAGGGCTAACTTCACCAGCGAGTGGGCCTAGGCATTCTGGATTCGATGTACCTGCGACCAGTTCAGGGATGAACTGTGGTATATTGGCATTTTCGAGGCGGTATGGACATCACAGTTCCACTTCTACCGTCAACTTGAGCTTGGGCCGGAGCTATTCACCCGGTGGTTTCCTGATACCAATACATTCCACCTTCATCAAGGAGAAGTTGTCATCAGTCTCTAGGATGTTCACTGCATCAGAGGTACCCCACTAGAGGGCTACCAAAACGATGAGTTCGTTCCTCCAAAGAACATCGGGGAAGACAGGTCACGGACGCCCATGCTGACATGGCACCTGCTGGAGCTGGCCAAAGAGAGGTTGGGGGTTAGGGACTACCTAAAGGAAATTGCCTACAAGGTATGGTTCAGCCTGTTCTTTGAGAAGGATCCAGTCGTCAATATTCCGGGATGGGGTAAACGGTGCCCAACCGCGGCTTAGAGGAGCAGGGATGGGTCATACTAGAGGACCGTAGATGCGGGGCAATACCAATCATAGGGTTATCATGTCATCGAGGCCCATGACCCCAATGTACGGTATGCCAGGTTCCTTGCTGCCTTCCTGAGCAGGTGGCTCCTACCGGTGCGGGACGCGAGGATGGGCGTCCATCCAGCAACACTGGTGATGGCGTTGTACCATGGCCGCCAACAAACTGTTCAACTTGGGTGTCCCCGTACTGTCCAAGTTGTACGCCATCCTAGGACGCATCTCACGAGGGGGGTCGCCTTGGAGAGTATGTGGACCCTTCCAGATCTTCCATAGCTAGGTGGCGGCTCACCTCGGAGGGTACACTTTCCCAAACACCATCTTCCTCCGGGCAATGGCCTGCGACCGTCCTTGCTGAACATCGCAGGGATGGCACCGATGACACTCAATGAGGAGGGCGTGAGAATCTGCAACCGAAACTACAACAACTTCCACTTCAGCCCGTTCCCCACTCGGTCGGCTAGATGGTGGACAATGGGCGAGGCTCTCTAAAACAACATGAATATTTCCAGAGCATTCGAGGCGGGGTGCTCATGGCTCAGATCGAACTGAAGGAGATCTGCGAGCCTTACGTGCCATCCTGATTCGCCAAGCAGTTCGGGTGCCTCCAACGAATGCCGAAGAAGGTATTCACGGTTGTCTGGTAGGAGAAGAATCCATGTGTTCTATTCCAGATGTGGTTGATGTTTACTAATTTCGGATCTAGCGACGTCATTACTCTTCCTCCCACCGGGGTTGATGTTGGCCTAGAAACCGAGTATGCTGAACACTGGACCATCGCGTACCCTGGGGGGCTTTTACGCAAGTGAGTCTGGAAACTCGAGGTTACTCACGCGGAAACCTGGTGACATGGGAGAAGGCAAGGTGCTGCTGGAAGGGGCGAACCAGGGGTGCGTTAGGCATCGAGGTCTGCGCAGGCCTGGACTTCAGCAGCGAGAACATCACACAGCGTCGTCGCGACCTCGTTGCCCGTGGGGGGTCAAATGAGGCGGCCATGGAAATACCCGGGAAGCAGATAAGATACCTTCTCGAACCTTCCCAAGATTCAATTTTCCCAGTACTGTGGTTGGCCTGGATGACCCTATGGAAATAGCTGAGCGTTGAAGACGTCTGGCAGAAGATCATGCAAAACAGGATCCAGCTGCCAGAGGTCGGGCTCATTCGAGTTACCGACCAGGTAAATTTCCATCAGTGGCATGCTTATCTGATGGTCATGGACACATATGCGCGCCAAATGGGTTGGTGTGCGAAGCCACCATTCCTAGTAAAATTGATGCTCGACCAGGAGCCTGATCCGAAAGTGATGCCGCCGGGAGAAGGCGACAGTGATGAGGAGTCGCAGGGGGAGGAGGAGACCAGAGAAGACGAAGGTGAAGGAGAAGATGTAGAAGAAGAAGAACCTGAAGATGAGGGGTCACAAGGGGCATCCTACAAAGGGAGTCTCTGAGAGAGCGGAAAGATTTTCGGATCTGATCTCGACAAAACCGATATAATTGAGGATTGCCTCTATCTTCCTTCATTTTCCTTCTTCATCCATTCTCCTTTCCAATTTCGAAACCGTGTCTCTACCTCACTCAGGAGAAGCTGAGTGTTGGATGGGCATCCCCAATAGAGGAGGGAGGAGAGGAACCAGTGGGACATGATGGGGATCTGACACCCATCATTGAATTAACAAGCGCAGAGGGGTCTCCCATCATGGCGGCTCCTGCTGTGGCCGGAACACTGGAGACCGACGCTCTGGACTCCTGTAAGTCTCACGCTTCACTACTGTCACTTGTTATTAAAATATACCAACTAAATAGTGTACGACTTGCGTAGTGATCTCAAAATTGGAGGCTCATTAGACTGCAGAGCCTGAGCCGTCCGTGACCGGACCAGTGGTGGACATACCACCTCATTCAGAACATGCTCCCTACACTGATTCAACCCTAGCAATTGGTGAGCATGGGGCAGCGGGCATCAGTGGCGCTATTCTTGAGGTGAGGATGGAGGCTGACGGAGGCATCGTCGCTGCTGGGGTGAGAGAGGAAGGTCGTCCGGACATCGGGGATCCTATTCTTCATGAAGACATCACTGAGGCAGATCCTTGTGCCGATCTGCTGGCTGCCTTCCCAATGTACCGACCCGCTAACCCTGAGGAGGTAGATGACTCGGACTTAGAGGCAGCCGAGGAGATCTAGATGACATGACACAAAGGGTGGAAGTGTATCCAGTGCTTTCTCAGACAACCCCAGTTGGATTGGCTGAGGCGGATGGGATCACTCATGACCTGGCTACGCTTCCTGTGCGCCGAAGGGGCTGACGCTCAGCACCTTCATCTGACGGTCCTTGATTACATGGCTGAGATGATATGCATGAGCAGCCAGCGCACCGAAGTTTCACAGTGTCTAGAAAGATCAGCGAGCGCCCGAGCGTTGCTGTGGGTGGAGCAGGAGGTCCGGCACCTCGAAGGGCAGGAAGTAGATAAGAAGGCCTTCATTGCAACTTTCTCTGAGCTTGTGGAGAAACTGACAGCCCAGCTGGTTGACGCGCATGAACAACTGATGGAGGCGAGTCACCATATGACCGTACTTCGAACCAAGCGGGCGCAGGCACAAGCTAGGATTGTTGAGCTGCGCTCTGTAGAGGATGATGAGGAGGGAGTCTTCGAGGAGCGAGAAGTGGTCTTGAAGGCTACCAGCCAAAGGGTAGCAGTGCTGGAAAGTTTGATTCAGCACGCTGATCCTTAAGGGCTTTGTTTTGTCCATCTCATGAACCACTTGCTTGTACTGCTCAACATCTCAATCTAATACATGGCCAAATCCATTCATCTGTACCCTTGGTTTAATATGGTCAACCATAATTCCGAAATGAATAAAAACCCATCACTAACTCTTGTGGGTTGCACCCGACCCAAGAAGCAAAGGATTCTCGTGTTATCATCTTGTCCAACTTTGGGGCACTGACCAAGCCTCATGCATCCGAAATTGGGCCTGGATTTCTGAGGAAAAGACCTCAGACCAATTGATATATCACCTTCTCAATGTGCTCTGAAACACGAGCAGGGTAATGCCAGGGGCATTGAAATCCATCCGAACATAGGGAGATGGAAAGGAAAGGTGACTCACGCTACCCGAATTCGAAACACTGTGGGGCGCAATGATGGAGGATAACTGTTAACCATGACGGAAACACAGCATCCATATCGTGTTGGCCTGGAGTGGGGACAATAAATGAGGTCTGACCACTGACCATGTTCGCAACACGGGGCCTAACTCAAATATCACCGGTCAGTTTCCCGGAACGTTGGCCCAGGACAACAGGTGGACTATAGGTCTATCATCCATATTTCTACAATAGGCGTACCAAAGGTCTATCATCCATATTGTGGCAGTAGGCGGACCAAAGTATATCACCCATAGTGTTAGGGGGTCCTGTCAAACATGACCAGTCCTCCCGAACGTTGGCCCAAGACAGTAGGCGGACAGTTGGTCAATCATCCATACTGTTAGGGGGTCCCGTCAGACATGAAAGAGAATGAGGATCTGAATAAAGGGGCACACACAGAGTGGAAGGTGGAGTGGTGGTTTGTTCAAACAGAGTACAACACTCCCGAAATTGTGCCACCATGGCAGAGGTGCATTAGGCGGACGTACCAACCTGGTCACGGGTCGTCCCAATTTTCAGGCAGGACCTCTCTGGTGAGAGAACTGCCACTTCCCATTACTACTATGGGACATCCCAAACTTATTCGGGGTGGATGTCACGATTACACCACTTCCCATGAAGTGTGGTTGAGGGGCCGACAATAAGGAGGGACATGGTTCCGTAATCCCTAGGGTTGGACCCTAGACGAAATGTCTGGGCGTTACTACGTATCTCATTAGGATGAGAATCAAGCCACACGTAGTTCTAGATGCACAATTTAATGTCATGTTGGATGAAATGCAGTTTAACGTCTTGTAGGACGGGGGGCACATCTCATCTGGGGATAGGCATGGCACGTCGAGTAACCCGACATGAATGAGGACATAATCTCGCACCACACCATACAATCCCATAAGAGAGACTGAGTCGTGGAAAGCCAAGAAAAGGATCTTAGTTTTAGTTCTTAGAACTTGGACCAAAGAAGAAGGGGAATGGGAGACACAAGGTAAAGTTGCTGCAAAACCCAATTTGAGTGTGGGGAAAAGCCCTGCTTAATATGTGCCCCTGGGGACGCATTTAGACCAAGAGACCGAACACAAAAAGTTAGGCGGGGCCTGCGGGGAAGTTCCTAGGAACACCTACTTATCTCATTAGGATGATAATAAAGCCATACGTAGTTCTTTAAAGGCAGCATGTCGTGATATGGTGCCTGCGCAAAGGACGAAGGAGTCGTGCGGGTCTAGCCCTCGCACCAAAATAAGCGGCATTTGATATATCTTGTTTGTTCTTGAATGTAAATGGATTTTATTTTGTGGGGCGACTGGCCTAGGGTAGAAAGTCGTGGAATCTCCACAATAATCAAGCCATAACAGGAATTGACAAGCGGCATGGTAATCGACCAATACCTGGCGTGATGTCCCCCATGGGGAGTTCATCACAATGCGGTTCCATTTTTTGTCACGTGGCCAGGACGATATCATCACAATTTTAGGTCTCACGGTAGGACCAACAACACAATTTAAGGTCATATGGTTTGGACCAACATCACAGTTTAAGGTCGTATGGTTTGGACCAACAACACAGTTCAAGGTCTTATGGTTTGGACCAACAGAACAGTTTAAGGTCTTAAGGTTTGGACCAACAGCACAGTTTAAGGTCATATGTTTTGGACCAACTGCACAGTTTAAGGTCAATGGTTTGGACCAAAAACACAGTTTAGGGTCTTATGGTTTGGACCAACAGCACAGTTTAAGGTCATATGGTTTGGACTAATAGCACAGTTTAAGGTCATATGGTTTGGACCAACAGCACAGTTTAAGGTCGTATGGTTTGGACCAACACCACAGTTTAAGGTCGTATGGTTTAGACCAATAGCATCATTTAAGGTCGTATGGTTTGGACCAACATCAGATTTTAAGGTCATAAGGCTTGGACCAAGAGGAAAACGCACAATGCGATAGAGAATACCTGATGCTGGTTAGGGTGTAATCCCATACAATCACCGCGCGTGATTCCGAGAGAGGATCCTCGGGCCAAATGGGCCTACGAGGGTTCAACAATCAGGGGGGGCAGGAGATGCTAGATCCCAGCTATGCTGGGCCTGAAATGCAATTTCTGGGTGACTCCTCGCTCCCCATGGGGATGAGGGTCAAGCTGCACACAACTTGTAAGGAAGAAACCCAAGCACATACTCTAGCACTAATATCGCGGGATCCCCGAGAGACATCGTTACGCAGCTCGGTCTGTCCGATGTGTGGGGGTTCACTGAGGTTTAGTACAAGGAGTGTTGACATTCCACCTTGACACGTTGGGGGCGGAACACAATGTGAATCATGCAACAAACATTCAAGGCCCGAGGAAGCCGACATGACGACTGAGGATTACTGTTGACCATGTTCGCAACACAACATCCTGTCGCGTTAGCCTAGAAGTAGGGGAAAAAAATGAGTTTCAACCGCTGAACACATTCGAAACACGGTATTTGTATCAATTTGTCACCCAAAACCCTCGGGGACAATGGCTCGTGACGGTAGGAGAGACCTTAGGCGTTGTAACCAGGTCGTTCTTGGGGTCCCTCCTGGTGTGAATGACGGTGGGTCCTGAATGAAGGGGAACGCGAAGCTTGACAAGTGGACGAAAACTTGTCTAAGTCGAATCTGACACTCCAAGTCTTAGACCAGAGTACTCTGAACACATTAGTAGACCACTAGAGAGGGTTGAAGGGATCAGTCTAAGAGTGGCCAAAAGATGGCGGATTCGCAAGGGAAGGGTAGGCCAAAAGGCCGAGGCAACCGGGAGATCATGGCATCTCCTAAGAGATGGGGCTAGACTTGAAATCTAAGTGCTTAGGCGGTCCTACGTATCCCATAATGATGGGAATCAAGCCACACGTTGTTCTAGAGATGCAGTTTAATGTCATGTTGGAAGAAATACAAATCTTAGTTTTAGGTATTACAACTCGGACCAAGGAGCCCAGAAGTAGGGAAAAGTGGTGTTTAAGGTCATGCTGGACCGGGTGCAGTTTAAGGACATGTGGAACCGTAGAAGGATCATAGTTTTAGGTCTTATATCTTGGAAACCAATGTAGTTTAAGGTCATGCGGGACCGTATAGTTTAAGGTCATGTAGGACCACAGGAGGATATTAGTTTTTGGTCTTAGAGATCGGACCCTAGTGTAGTTTAAGGTCATGCGGGACCGAGGGAAGTTTAAGGTCACACGGGACCGCAGGAGGATCTCAGTATTAGTTCTTAGAGCTTGGACCCTGGTGCAGTTTAAGGTCATGCGGGACCGTACAGTTTAAGGTCATGTAGGACCACATGAGGATCTTAGTTTTAGGTCTTAGAGCTTGGACACTGGTGCAGTTTAAGGTCATGTGGGACCGGGTGCAGTTTAAGGTCATGCGAGACCACATGAGCATCTTAGTTTTAGGTGTTAGAGCTCAGACCCTGGTGCAGTTTAAGGTCATGTGGGACCGTACAATTTATGGTCATGTAGGACAACATGAAGATCTTAGTTTTAGGTCTTAGAGCTCGGACCCTGGTGCAGTTTAAGGTCATGTGGGACCGAGTTCAGTTTAAGGTCATGCGGGACCAGGTGCAGTTTAAGGTCATGCGGGACCGGGTGCAGTTTAAGGTCATGCGGGACCGGGTGTAGTTTAAGGTCATGCGGGACCGTAGGATGACCTTAGTTTTAGGTCATAGAGCTCGGACATTGGTGCAGTTTAAGGTCATGCGGGACCGCAGGATGATCTTAGTTTTAGGTCTTAGAGCTCGGACCCTGGTGTAGTTTAAGGTCATGCAGGACCGTACAGTTTAAGGTCATGTAGGAACATAGGAGGATCTTAGTTTTAGGTCTTAGAGCTCGGGACCTAGTGAAGTTTAAGGTCATGCGGCACCGCAGGAGGATCTTAGTTTTAGGTCTTAGATCTCGGACCCTGGTGCAGTTTAAGGTCATGTGGGACCGTACTGTTTAAGGTCATGTAGGACCATAGGAGGATCTTAGTTTTAGGTCTTAGAGCTTGGACCCTTGTGCAGTTTAAGGTCATGCGGGACCGGGTGCAGTTTAAGGTCATGCGGGACCGTAGGAGGATCTTAGTTTTAGGTCTTAGAGATCGGACCCTGGTGCAGTTTAAGGTCCTGCGGGACCGAGTGCAGTTTAAAGTCATGCGGGACTGTAGGAGGATCTTAGTTTTAGGTCTTAGAGCTCAGACCCTGTTGCAGTTTAAGGTCACGCGGGACCGTAAAGTTTAATGTCATGTAGGACCATAGTAGGATCTCAGTTTTAGGTCTTAGAGCTCTGACCCTGGTGTAGTTTAAGGTCATGAGGGACCGAGTGCAGTTTAAGGTCATGAGGGAATGCAGGAGGCTTAGGAAAAGTACTGCTTGAGGAACCTGGCATTGGTGGGAGGAGTTGTGTGCTCACCATCCATAGTCCCCAGGGAATACATTCCATTGGGATAGACCTTATGGAAAATAAAAGACCCCTCCCCTTTAGGCTCCAAATTGGGTGGTTTCCGGTCAGTAATCATTGGTGCTCTGAGAGCCAGCACCAGGTCACCTTGTAGGAAGGAGAGGAGTCGAACCTTCTTATTGAAAGATCGAGCCATCCTACTCTAATGCCTTTCCAAGTTATGTAAATCACGAAGCCTAATTTCATCCAGTGCTTCCAATTCGGCTAGATGGATTTCGGCAACTCTATTCAATGCTTGCTGGTCGTAAACCGCCATGCGCAATGAGGGAAAATGGATCTTGATGGGTAGGATGGCCTCAGCTCCGTATTCTAGGGAATATGGAGTAACCTGGGTGGAGTTACGATTCGTCGTCCTATAAGCCCAGAGGGCGTTGGGAGCTTGTCCAGCCAACTTTTCTTGTTCTGACCAAACATGTTTTGCAGAATGTTAGAGAGGGTTTTGTTAAATGCCTCAATCGATACATTCGCCTGAACATGGTAGCGGGAGGTGTGGTTAGATCAAATGTTGTACTTACCGTACAATTTCTTCAACTCGGCTGCTTGGAAGTTAGTTCTGTTATCCGTGAGGATAGCGTGTGTTACTCCAAACCGATAGATGATATTGGAGCTCACGAAGTCAGCGACAGAAAAAGCCTTGGCTTGCCTGAGCAAGATTGCCTCCGCCCACTTCGAGAAGAAATCCGTTGCGGTTAAGATGAACCGGCATTGGCGGGCCATCGCTGGCGGTTAAGGCCCTATGACATCCAACCCCCTGACTGCAAAGGGACAAGAATACTTGGTAGTATGGAGAGGCTCCAGTGGAAGATGCACAAAGTTAGCATGATCTTGGCACGCATAACACCTCTTGGCATACTCAATGCAGTCGTAGATCAGGGAGGGCCATAAGTATCCCAGCCTCCGAATCTGGTGGGAAAACTATGACCCGGCCTAGTGGGTGCCACCGGAACCAGCGTGCACTTCTTGCATGACCTGTGGGATCTCGACTCCTTGAAGACAACAGAGGAGAACACCATCAAATCTGTTCCTTTAAAGGAGCTGCTCAAGGCTGGGACCACTTTGAAGGGTGAACTGCGGTGTGTGGCATCGGATTCGTTCTCGCTCGGCTCGGTCTGGCGGAAGATTGTCGTGCTAGAGAAATTCAACCAAGGGCGTCCTTCAATCATGAACTATCTCGATTACCACCCTGAAGCCCCCGGGGATCCTGACGTTGAGGCACCAGTGGTGAGATGGTTCACCCGCGGGCCATGATCGCCCTCCGAAATAACATGAGTAATGACTCTCTGGTGCAACACGTGGATGATTTGGTCATCCTGTTCGGGCTCCGCAACTGATGCGGCCAGGCTGGCCAAAGCATCTGCTCGACTGTACTGCGACCGGGGAATGTGAACGACCTCTGGGCAAGAGGGGAACTTATCCATTAGACGGAGGGTGCACTCCAGCAATGGCACGAGTTCTAGATTTCTGACAGCATAGTCACCATTGACCTGCTTGTTGACTAGCTCGGAGTCCCCTTTTACATATAGATGTGGTACGTCAATCTCGAGAGCAATCTCAAGTCCAGTAATGAGGGTATGATACTCTACCTCATTGTTGGTGCAGCCTTATGATAATAGGAATGAATACGGCAGAACGGCTTGCTCCGGGGTGATAAAGACGATACCCATGCCCACTCTGTTAAGCCTAGGATCATTGAGCCTTCTACTGGTGGGGCTCTGGGAGGCACCTTCAAAGTGCATCTTCCAGCATGGGATGGCATGATCGACTGAGAGGATTGCCTCATCAGGAAAGCCTAGATCCAGTGGCTAGTCCACAGAGGTTGGGTGGGCAGCTAAGATGTCTACCAACTCCTGTCCTTTGACAACCTTCTGAGGTACGAACCTGATGTCGAACTGCTGGAGGATCACTTCCCAGCACTCCAATCGGCCGATCAACATAGGTCGGTTCAGGATTTATTTCAACGGGTCTACCCGAGAGACCAATTGTACCACATGGTGCTACATGTAGTTCCGCAATTTATTCATGGAAAATACAGGCACCAGGCAGCTCTTCTCGATGGGAGAATATTTAATTTCCGCGTCGAGGAGAATACGGCTGAGGTAGTAGAGGCTATTCTATGTTCCCTCGTTGTTCTTCTGACCGAGAAGTGCGCCGAGGGATCACTCCAGGGCAGTCATGTAAAGGACCAGCGGCTTTCCGGAAACGGGTGGCATCAAGACCGGAGGTTGAAGTAGATACTGCTTGATTTCCTCAAAAGCGATCTGACACTCTTCATCCCATTCGTAGGCGGCGCCCTTTTTGATGAGCCAGGAGAAGGGCTAACACTTTCTGTACAGATTTGTGATGAATCGGCGTATATACGATAAGTGGCCTTGAAGGCCTCTCAGCTCTTGAATATTACTCGGGGTAGGCATCTGACTGATGGCCTTGATCTTCTCTTGGTCGATCTCGATGCCTCGATTCCAAACAATGAAGCCAAGAAACTTTCCAGAGGTGTCCCCGAAGGCACACTTCAACAGGTTCATCTTCAAGTGGCAAGAATATGGGAATCCAAACACTTTCTCAAGGTCTTTGAGATGGTCCTGGCGCTGACAAGACATAACCATCGGGTCGTCCATGTAGCACTCCACCAGCGTCTCGAGAATCTGCTTGAATATGTGGTGCATGGCCCGTTGATCGGTGGCACCTGAACTCTTTAGGCCGAAGGGAATAACCTGGTAGCAGAAAGTACCATGGGGGGGCCTGATGGTAGTGAAATCTTCATCCTCATGGACCATCCAGATCTGGTTTTACCTAGAGTACCCATCCATGAAGGAGAGGGCTTGGAATCTGGCCGTGGCATCGATCAACAACTCTGTCATGGGAAGGAGAAAATCATCCTTCGGACAGTGGCGATTGAGGTCACGGAAGTTGATACAGACCCTAATCTGACCATTCTTCTTCTTTATTGGCACAATATTGTCTAGCCACATGGGGTAATGGACATCCTTGATGAAGTTTTCCTTGATGATCTTATCAACTTCGAACTCAACCATGGCACCATGAGAGGGGTGCATCTTTCTGGGAGGCTGCTTGAACCCGCGATGGTTTACTGGAAGTCCAAGGTGGTAGACGACTACCTGGGGATCTAGCCCGGGAATCTCGTCATAACTCCAGGTGAACACATCACGGTGCTATCTGAAGAAGTCTATGTACAGTTTTTGTTCCTCAGGGGGCATAGCAGCGCTGACCAATGTGGGTCTCGGGTCCGCCTCGCTACCGAGGCTCACCTGCACTAACTCATCGACCATGGTGGGGACGCCCCCCTCAAAGGCAGGAGGAGTGTCTTTCATGTCCTTATCTCCGCATATGGAAGATCATCTACTGGGGGAGCCATTTTGGGGCTGCCAGACCCTGATGGGAAGCTGGTTCTGGCTTGGGCGGTAGAGGTCGTCATGTCAGGGGACCCAAGCACTACAGAGACCATGGCGACAAAGGAGGTTGATCCAATCCCATCTAGCCTTCGACCCAAGGGGCCATGCTTTATGACATCAAAGTAGTAGTGGCACATTGGCTTCAGCCGATCGATTCTGGCCCGGCGAAACAGACATGTATGACGTACTGTCGTTTCCATGAGCCCAACATCCCGATATCGTACAGGGGTAGGAGGCTCGGGGATCACATGAGCCTGGCTGGTGTAAGAGTACGAGGTGATTTCCCTCCGTCGCTTGGACCCGGAAATATGCCTTCCTCTAGTACCTGAAACAATAAAGAACTACCCCAAGTCAGGGGTCGTGGCCTCCAACCGATGGATTGGAAAGACATATGCCTCATCCAACCCTACCCAGGGACCACTCGCGATAGTGGCGGGCTCGACCTCACCTGCCAGGATCTGCTTGTCCTTGCTCTTGTAATAGTCAGTGTCCAGATAACAGGCTTCACAAGAGGCAAAAGGAGAAGCATCTCCTTCGATCACTCCCACTCGACCCTTGAGAGAGTATTTGAGGCACTGATGATACGATGAGGGGACCGTTGCGTGAAGTTGGAGCCACGACCTTCCAATCAACGCGTTGTAGGTGGTGTCCTGAGAGACAACCACGAATTCGGTATAGGCAATTAGGCTGCCGAACTGGGTCTTCAGAAGAATCTTGCAGAGTGGAGTTTGTTCTGTTCTGTCATACCCCTGGATCCTGAGGTCGGAGGGAGTTAAATCATCCTCAGACAACCCCTGTTTCCGCAGAGTCTGAGTTGGGATTAGATTAATCACTGAACCCATGTCAACAAGACAGCGGCGGACATCAACGCCATTGAACTGGCCGGTGATGTACAGTGGGTGAATTTGCCCCTGTATGGGGAGGTCTTAATCTTCACCGGAAAATGAGATAACCACCTGACATTCGGTGTCCTCAATCGCCTCGGTGTGGAAGGCTTCTGCGGCCGCCACCTCCGTCTCAAACTGGAGGGGGATTCTTAGAGCCTCGATGAGTGCCTCACACATTTCAGACGATAGGCAGAGGTCCTCAAGGATAGAAATAATTACTGGAATTTTGTCCAGGTTCTTCATAACATCATACATTCAATCCAAACGTGAGCTTCTACTTACAGGAGGCCGCTTTGCGATTGGAGGCATGACGGGCCCTGCCGGCGGGACTGGTGACTGACTGGTACTAAGCACGTCTCGTTGTTCACTAGTCGAAGCCCGGGAGGTGGCTGCCGTGTTAGGACCGGAAGGCTGTAATCGTCCGGTGGTAGGGAAGGGTTGGTTGCGATAGGGACGAGGTGGTCCCGCCTGATCCAGCAATAGAAACGGTGGTGGGGGCGAACCTGTCGACACCGGGTGAGAGGGCCGCGTGGGCTAATCTCTCTATCGGGCCTGCTGCCTGGTCTCAGTAGCATCCACAACCTGACTGGAGGTGACGACTGCTGTGCCCCGGCAATTCAAGTAGCCACGACTCTGCTGACGTTGGTGACCGCTGGGGACATTGTGGAGGTCCACCTGGCGTTCCTCATTGTCAAGAGCCAAAAAGGAATTTACCAACTCTACGGTGTTAAACGAAGCATACCTCAGGCTTTCACTGGAGGAGTCATCCACTACCGGACGAAGTCTCGGAGGGATCCCCATCTCTGGGGGCATAAAATCTCTAAGCGTGCGGGAAGATGAAGACACTGGAAGGGAGCGTTCTTTCTTCTTGTGCCACTACTTGCTCTTCTGGGAAGAGGTAGGCTGGGAAGACGATGCCAAAGCGGCGCTCGCAGATTCTGAGGGCTCTGGCTGACTCAGGTGGGCACAGATGATGCCATGGGAACAGGAAACCGTCCTGCAGGCCATCCAGTCATTATACTTCCAGGACCCACGGTCAGAAACCTGCTACCACTTATCCTCGTTACTGCTGCTGCCATCTAGTCTCATGAAGACACCTTCCACCTGCGCCGGGGATGGGCCCAACTTGACTATTTTGTTGTCAATCTGGTCTTGGAGCCTGTCCTTGAACACATAGCATCGCTGGATGGTGTGTCCCAGGATCCGGTGATAAGGGTAGTAGTTAGGGTGATCAGTGAGACGCGCCTCTTCTGGCTTTCGGTACTCAGGCAGTCGTGCGATCCTCTGCTCCAAGGCGCTATGGAAATAACCGAGGACCTAGCCCTCGTCAAATGAGTAAGTCTGATCCCTTATATCTGTAAAGGGGGATCTTGGATTCTGACCCTAACCAGAGGCATGGGTGGTGGCGGTGCGTTACGCGGAGGCGCCTGCCGATTTTGAGGCGGTCACTGCTGGGCCGAAGGCTGTGCCCGTGGGGGTGGACCCCTATGATGCTACTGAGCTGGACTTAATAGGAGAAACTATAGCTGTCTGGGGGCCTCTATATTGGATACGACAGCGGGCTCGGCTCTGGTGGCTCTCTTTTCAGGGATTACAGGAGGCAGCGGGCGTGCCCAACTGGCCTCTTACAGGGATTCTTCGAGGCGCTGAGCCTTGTATGAGAAATCTTAGAACCCTCCAGGGTAATTTTGAGTGATCCGAGAAGGAACCAATGCTGCATTAATGTTCCGTACACACATTGACAGTAATTGATCCTGAGTTAGTGGCATGTCAAGGGAGTACGTGAGCCCCTTTCACTGGGTGACGAAGTCCACAACCCACTCATCAGGCCTTTGTTTGCACCTAAAGAGGTCTACAATGTTCGTCTTCCGGGTTGTGGAACTGAACTGGTAGAGGAATTTCCAGCGAAGGTCCTCCCAGCTAGTCACAGATCTAATAGGGAGCTGGCTGTACTAGTTGAATGCTGGTCCTTCTAGTGTCTGAAAGAAGCAACGGAGCTTGGCAGCCACCTGCTGCGCTGAAGACCCTAACATATGCCCGCAAATCGAGTTGAAGTGGGCCAGGTGTTGTGGTGGGTCTCCAGTCCCGTTAAAGGGGGCGAAAGTGGGGTTCCCAAATCCTGGTGGGTCCATAATATCATCCACCCATTCCGGGTATAGCTTTTCGTCCGGTGGGATTGCCACCTACCGTGTTTCCAGGGCCTCTAAGCGGGCAATGAGTACTTATATCAGAACGTCCAGAGGCGGATTCCTGTCCTGACGGGGATCTCTAACCACAAGCACATTGTCGGGATCTCCAATCCGGTAGTCAAGCTCAGCAGCTCGCGGGGCGGCTGGCGGAGTGACTCTCAGAGCAGCGGGAGGAAATCAAGCATGGTCCCCCAGGTGATCCCGCCGCTCGGGAGGGTTCGGTGAGACGTATCATGCCCTCTTTCCATGGGAGTCAGCCTCTCCCCTGTCGGAAAATGTGACATGGTCGCGGTTGCTAGGGGGAATCTCGGTAAGGGGTGGGTGCTCCTACCCCTGTTGTCCTGGCCTAGGATTACCTTAGTCAGGCCGCCGCTCTGCAATGCGTTCGGCCAAGAGCTCATCAACCAGCCTCTTTTTCTCAGCAAGCTGTTGGCATAGAATGTCCTTCTCGGAGTCTTCCTCTACCTTCTACACCGAGGCAGATGGGTCGTCGATCTTGACAGCCCTGATATTCTCTTTACCCTTGCCGATGTTTCGGCTCAGTGCCAGTGCCTCAGTGGGTGTGGGGAGACCAAGGAGTCTCCTCTGGTGGCGAGTAATCCTCCCAGATGGGTCCAGTGGTGTCTTTTCCTCAGGGGGTGAGTCCCCATAATAGAGCTCCACATTGTTTCCCTCATCTAAAAGTTCATCCATGTTGACCGCCACTGCCTTTGGCAACATTCCCTCAGGGACGCCCGGTGAGTCGGGCTGTCAGCGGATCTCACAAAAAAAGAAGGGTAGCGTACTGCCCCCATCCACGGACATGCGAGTGGGGGGTGGATTCCTCGATAACCTTGCGGGGTACTTGAAAACTCTGGATGCATTGTTGCTGGAGGGCCCTACGGTGGCCAAGTGACTCGGGGTGACGAACCACAGGGAGCACTACCAGGTTGACTCGACGACACTACTCACCAATATCCTCGAGATGTGCTTGACTCCCAGGATAAGGCGCTAGCTGATGGTGAAGATAGGAGTGAGTTTGTAACGCCCCGACCCCAGTTACCCAGAGTCGGTGCATTATTACATAACATTGGCATGATCACAAGAAAGATCAAATCTCGAAAGATCGATTGGTTTAGTAGCCTTAAAAACACTAGATATATTCATAAAAATTTAAATTACATCATAAAGTGAAAAACTACTACAAAAACATATTGTCTCCATAGTCCACACTATTATCCCCTCATAATATCCCTACAGGTCATTAATAATTTACTTCTTCACATCCTGGGAAAAATTAAACATAGAAAAGGGCGAACTCAAACGCTCCATAAGGGTAATCAATACAGTGGAAATTTTCATAAATAAGCATAAACATTTAAGGCAATGTATAACTAAAACAAAATCCTTTTAAACATGAATATCAACATAGAATGGAAAAAATAAAATGAAATAATTCCCATTTAATTATTCACATGGATATTCTATTAATCGAATATTCACATTCAATATCAATAACCACTTTCATAATGATGGAATGCATAATGCCAAACTGTCATAACCACATAGCCAAGG
This sequence comes from Viscum album, assembly GCA_963277665.1. NCBI lineage: Eukaryota > Viridiplantae > Streptophyta > Magnoliopsida > Santalales > Viscaceae > Viscum > Viscum album. Next base: position 523,298,570 of record OY728145.1, read on the forward strand.
CCTCGTTCCAAGACTAAAAATAATATTCTTCCAAGGCCTTGTGCCAAGACACTAGTTTGTCTCATGAGACCAAACGATGCATTGAGGAGATATAGCGGGCTCCACCCATCATATATTAAGTCCAATGAATTCCCATATGAAAAGGTTTAAACATAACATAAACATTCCTATTAAAACTAGCATACGAAATGTCAATACGTTCACCATAAACTATGAATGGTATAAAAATAGAACATCAACAGTCAAAACCTTCAATACAATATAGAAGTTTTGTATCATAATAAATCAACTTCAAATAATCGTAAAATCCATCAAAGGATGTTAACATAGATGAAATCAAAACTCTTTTTAGAGAAATATCCCTTTCTATTTTGAAATCATTTAAGAGTCATATATTTATAAAACAAAACATTTTCTTTGAAAATATTCTTATAATATTGTAATCGAAGCTTCGACGATTTTATAATGGCGGAAAATAACCGCACCCGCCGTATAAGTTAAAAAAACATTCTTACCTTAATTTTGTCGAAAAGGTTAAAAAGAACATTGTTTGGAAAACGACGGAAAGATTCCTTTATAAAACTCTTATAAAAAGTCAAAAAAGGGTATAAATGACTTTAACCCACATTATTTTAAATAGTAAAAATGTTTTGAAATACATTTTTAAGAAACATGGATTTGAATGATAACGAGATCCTAGTAGATTATTTCATATAAACAACCTCAGATAATGAAGAGATTGTGAAATAACCCTTACCTTGTACTTTTCCTTGGCTGGGGTAGGTTAACCTCTTGTATAATGGTGAAATAATTGTTATTAAATTATAAAATAATCATATACATTAATATGATATCATATATGATCTTTTAACATTGATTTGTTAATAATATCTTAGTATTATTATTGTTTCGGGTGTTAACTTACTCATTTTCTTTTATATGTTTTGTTACGTAAGTCGTGTTTGTCATGGATAGGTTATATCTTAATCATATCCAGAATGATATAAAGTCATTATATACAATTATTAATCATCAAATGAGAATTATACTTGAATGGATACGATGGAGAATGAATCTCATCGCGTTCGTGGAGACGGTAGTCCATACGTACGCACGAGCGACAATATCATTCTTTTGACATTAAAATAATATACAATTGGATGGTATATCATATATACAGAATCATTATCATGTTAAATTTATTATTTACATGAATTACACATCATTATTATACCCATCCAAATAATAATTTATTTAATAACAATTACACCACGATGTGGAGACGGTAAGCCGTACGTACGCACGTATGGTGACATGTTATTCAAAGGATGGATAGAATACTGAATATGGTTGTACCATATTTATAATAACATCACAGTATATATAAGATACCGGAGTTATTATTTTATAATGGTAATAACAAAGGAAGAAGAAGTGGAAGAAGAAAGGAACTTGTAAAAAGGTTGGTGAAGTCATTACCTCTTCTTCGGGTTCTTCCTTTTGATTTGATCAAAAGGGATCCTTAGGTTGGCTTTCTAATCAAACTAAGGCCTCTAGGTTGTAGTGAGGGAAGTTGGGAGAGTATTTGGGCAGAGGTTTTCCGAACCAAAAGGCTTTGAAGGTGTGAAGTAATGATAAGGGGGAGTGCCCTTTTATAAGAGGGGTGAGGGGCACCTTTGGAAAAGCTAGAAATATTAATTTATAATAAATTCATATTCGGTTTCTAATGGCTCCAAAGTTGATTATTTAATGTTTAAGGAATGTATGGGTCAAAAAAAGCTTAACCAATAGAATATATAGAGTTTTGAGTTACTATATTAAAATTATATTAAAGTATTAACTCTAAGTTAATTAGTTTCACTTTTACAATGTCTCTTTGTATTTTTATATTATATTGTTAATAAACATACAATATACATCCAAGAGACCCCAAAGTGGTCCATTAATGATAAACCTATCACGATATAAGTCTCTTGGCCGAACCTTAGATTTTTAGGAATTTAATATCAATTAATAATATAATACTTGTTTTAAAAACTCTTTTATGTCAATTTTGAAACTATTCAATAATTGATTTTTGTGAAACTCATAACAGAATGATTACTTGGAAAAAAGTTAATTAAATCATTTCTAATATGTCATATTAACCTATAAAATTATTGTAATTCAATAAAAGTCTCATATTATATATATTTGGGTATTTATAGTATCAATTATTTTAATTTTTCACTATTACGGTAATTACTGCATCATCATTGTGTCATAAATAAATTAACTTATCTATTGTCTAAAAATTATAAATAAAATATCATTATGTAGGGAATCGTATTATCTTTCTAATTAATATTTACAATCGAATTTATCTTATATATAACCCTATATTAAAAATAGTTTATTAAATAAACATTGATTTTAACTCTTTTAACTCTTCTTTGAATTAAATAATAATAAATGTCCTAGTCTAATCCATGTGGACCTAAATGATAATATTTTATTCATAAGGTTGTTTTTGGTCGAGATACACTTTTTCAATAGAATTAGTACACGTGTTAGGGTAATATTAATATCATGTGTACCCTTAATTACCCTATTTACTTTTAACCGTGGTAAATAAAAGTAAAAAGATACTATTCATCAAAAATTATTTTCATCTCATTGAACCAAATTTTACTTCTTGATATTAACCGTGTGTATCAGATTTTTGAAAGTCCATTCACAGAAGCAGTAAAATTAAGTTTTATAAAAAAAATTCAGTTTTTTAACTACCACATAGTAGTTTCACTATTCATCAAAAATTGAAGTTTTTCATAACAATGCCAAAATTTCACCCTAAGCTATAATTGATATTCCAAATTAAAAAATTATGTCTATTTTACAAAATTCCAAACATATAAGTTGCATTAATTAATTTTATAATTAATTCCCATTGTCATAACAAATAGCGTGTTTTTAAGAAACAATATATATCAAAAGATTGACAATTATTTTGGTCCAATTTCAATGTGAAATTAATTCTAATGAACACCATTGGATAAAATGGTAAAAATATATTCTAATTATACCTTAAAACCACTCAATAATATAATTTATCACTATAAATTATTTTGATTAAAAAAGTTCTTTTTAAGTATTTTTCACTATTCATAAAAATTGGAAGTTCTCAGAAAAATACCAAAAATTCAACTTAGGATAATTTCGATATTCCAAATCCAAAAATGAAGTCCATTTTGAAATAAAATATATATAATTTCAAAAAGTAGTTATTACTATTCATAACTGCTAGTTTGATCGGTTGTGGTGTGTGTTAGAACTCGATGTTGCGTACAACACACGCTATCGCATTATTAAAAGAGAAACATACCGTAGAAGCTTGGGGTGTTACATTCTCCCCTCCTTCAAATAATTTCGTCCTCGAAATTTCTAGAATACTACCGCATGAAAAGACTCGGGTGGTTCTTCATCATAAGTTCCTCAGGTTCCCACGTTGCCTCTTCCATCTTATGGTTTCTCCACAAAACTTTTACCAGATGCGTCATCCGGTTTCTCAATACTTGTTCTCTCATATCAATAATCTTGATGGGTTCTTAGCAATAAGACAGATCAGGTTCCAGTTCTAGTTCCTCATAGGTGAGTACATGCGTTGGGTCAGGCACATATTTCCTCAATAGAGATACGTGGAACACATCATGAACTTCAGAGAGACCTGGCGGCATTGCCAACCGGTAAGCTACAGCCCCAATTCGTTCTAGAATTTCGAAAGGTCTGATGTTACTGGGACTCAATTTACCTTTCTTACCAAAACGTATGACACCCTTCCATGAAGATACCTTCAAGAAAACATGATCACTAACTTGAAATTCCAAATCCTTCCTTCGATTATCGGCATAGCTCTTCTGCCTACTTTGAGCTGTTTGGATGTGATTTTGGATTACCTTCACCTTTTCCATTGTTTCCTCCACCAGTTCTGGGCCTACAAGTTTTCTTTCACCAACGTCATCCCAACAGGTTGGTGTACGACATCTCTTTCCATATAACGCTTCATATGGTGACATCTGAATACTTGAATGGAATCTATTGTTATAGGAAAATTCTACCAAAGGTAAATATTGATCCCACATACCCTGAAAGTCAAGTGAGAAGGATCTCAACATGTCTTCTAAGGTTTGAATAGTTCGTTCTAATTGTCCATCTGTTTGAGGGTGGTAGGCAGTGCTCAAATGAAGTTTAGTATACAAGGCATTCTGAAGACTTTTCCAGAATCTTGAATTAAAACAGGGATCACGATCAAAAACAATCGATAGGGGTACTCCATGAATTATCACAACATCCTCAATATATAGTCTTTCTAGACGTTCTAGTGGTAGATCATCTCTTATAGCAAGAAAATATGCTGAATTGGTAAGACGATCAACAATGACCCATATTGCATCATTCCATCTAGGAGTCTTTGGTAGCCCCATGACAAAGTCCATCGTAATATTGTACCATTTCCCCTCCGGTATGGGAAGAGGTTTCATGACTCTTCCAGGTTGTTTCCTTCCAGCTTTCACTTGTTGACAAACCATACATCTTGACACAAAATCAGCAATCTCCCTCTTTATGTTGTCCCACCAAAAATGTTCCTTAAAATATATATACATTTTGGTGCTCCCAGGGTGTATAGAGAAATTGGAACTATGAGAATCATCCAGAAATTCCCTTTTTAGATTAGGTATATCGGGAACACAAAGCCTCTTCCCGAATTTCAAAATTCCATCGTCATAACAAAGTCTCTCAATCTCCCATCATTCACAGCTTTAATATTATTTTTAAATTCTTCATCATCGGTATGAGAACTCTTAATCCTTTCTAGTAAAGATGGTTTGGCAACCATTTGAAAAAGCATTGATGTTTCACCTTCCCTGGTTATTCCCATGTCCATCTTCACTAGATCCATGAAAATTGGATCCCTTTCAATTCTCATATTGTTCAAAACTCCATGGTCTTTTCTGCTCAAAGAATATGCCACCATGTCTGCTTTCCTCGGGTGGTAGTGTATCGTATAATCATAATCCTTGAGTAATTTAAGCCATCTCCTTTGCCTCATGTTGAGTTCTTTTTGTGAGAAAATATAATTCAAACTCTTGTGATCAGAACAAATCTCACATTTTTCACCATAGAGGTAGTTCCTCCATATCTTCAAAGCAAAGATCATAGCTGCTAACTCAAGATCATGAGTAGGATAGTTTTGTTCTTGAATTTTCAACTGTCGTGATGCATAGGCAATAACCCTATCATTCTGCATAACGACACAACTAAGTCCTTTCTTCGATGCATCACTATAAATAACGAACCCATCATTCCCCGATGGTAGAGTCAATATAGGAGCATTGACTAATCTTCTCTTCAGTTCTTCAAAACATTCTTCACACTCTTTTGTGCAAACAAATTTAACCCCTTTACGTGTGAGCTTCGTTAATGGGTTAGCCAATCGGGCAAAATTCTGGACTAAACGTCGATAATAACCTGCCAAACTAATAAAAGTACGTACCTCAGTTATACTCGTAGGTGCTGGACATTCTGGGATTGCCTTGGTCTTAGAAGGATCAACAGAGATTCCATCTTTAGAGACAATATGGACAAGAAAAGAAATCTCCTGAAGCCAGAATTCACACTTGCTAAACTTCCCATATAGTTCATGTCTTCTCAGAGTCTTCAGGATAATGCACAAATGATTTTCATGATCATTGTAGCTTTTGGAGTATACCAAGATATCATCAATAAATACCACCACAAATTCATCGATATATTCCTTGAAAACTCTATTCATCAGATCCATGAATACAGAGGGTGCATTAGTCAATCCAAAAGGCATTACAGTAAACTCGTAATACTCGTACCTAGTTCGAAATGCTGTCTTCGGAATGTCTTCCTTCTTCACACACAACTGATGGTATCCAGATCGAAGGTCAATCTTTAAAAATTATTGAGCTCTATGTAGTTGGTCAAATAAATCATCAATGAGAGGTAGGGGATACTTGTTCTTTATCGTTATAGCATTGATCTCCCTGTAGTCAATACATAACCTCATAGATCCATCTTTCTTTTTAACAAAAAGAACAGGGGCGGCCCATAGAGAAACACTAGTGTGAATAAATACCTTATTACTCAATTCCTCTTGTTGTTTCTTTAGTTCAACTAATTCTACAGTGTCTATTATATAAGGGGTCTTTGATATAGGCCTTGATCCAGGAATTAAATCAATGGAAAACTTAACTTCTCATTCTGAAGGATGTCCAGGTAAATATTCTGAAAATACATCTACATATTCTTTCACAACAGGTACATCTTCTATTTGAACATTCCTTTCCTCACCCATAGTCATTTCATTCTCTTACTCCCTATTAATTGAATTTAGTTGAGCTACTGGTGATGGATCTAGATAAGAATTAGGTGGTGATGATTCTTCTCTAAAGATAAAGTGTTCCTTATCATCATCATCAAAAATCATAACCTCATTCTTTTTACAATAAATCTTCACATCATAATCTGAAATCCAGTCCATACTGAGGATTATATCAAACTCAATCTTAGTTATGACAATTAGATCAGCAGTTAAAGAACATTTATGTGCTCTAATGGGGAGTGATTCACAAAACCTTATTGCAATGATACTTCCCTTAGGATTTTTAACTGAAAACTCCCTTGTTAAATCAAATTGGAAATATCTAATTTTCTTAGCAAACTGGGAAGATATGAAACAATGCGATGATCTAGAATCAAATAATGCATTTGCTAGACTTGAGAAAACCATTAAATTACCTGCCACCACGTCTTTTGGAGCTTCTACCTCAACAGTAGTGATAGCATAATCTTGGCCTTGATCCCTTGGCCTTTTTTGAGGTAAGTTCTCCTGACTCTTAGGGCATTCATTTCCATAATGCCCCATCTCCCTGCAATTGTATCACTGAACATTGATAGCTTCCTTATTCCCCTTGCAATCACGAGCTTGGTGGCCTTTTTCACCACACTTGTAATAGACTCTCGTTCCCTTCAAGAAAGTACCGAGGTGTTTCTTACCACATTTACCACAGGATGGATATTTAACCTTTCCCTTCTTCCCCTTATTTACATTACTAGATTGATCAACAGGTCTCTTCTTCTCTTTCTTTGCTTTAAAGTCATAAGACTTAGAGAATTCCTTTTCGGTCTTGATAGCACATGAGACAATGTCTTCGTACGACGAGAAGGATTGTGAGACTAATGCTCGACAGAGAAATGGTTTTAACCCTAAAAGAAATGATCAATCTTACTTCTTGGGTTACGTATATAATTTCCAACATACCTTGCTAACCTTGTAAAGTTAGCCTCATACTTTACGAAATTCTCATCCTCCTTTTGTCTCAAACTCAGAAATTGCCTTTCCATATCTGCTCGATGGTCGCGAGGAAAGTATTTTTCTAAAAACAGATCTTTGAACTCCCTCCATTCCATATTTGATACTTTATCATCTTCCTTCGTATTTTGAATCAATGACCACCATTGATTAGAATCTCCAGTGAGGTGGTAAACTGCCATGATAATTTTTTCCCTTTCACTACTCCCCAAAGACTGAAATATTTTCCCTAGGGAATTTATCCATTGCTCAGATACTAAGGGATTTTTACTCCCATTGAACGTTGGTGGTTGTTGCCTCATGAATATATCGAACATTGATCCTCCATGTTGCGGATCAGGGTGCTCCATACAGGTATGGTTATTATTCATAACCTGAGTGAGTTGTCCCAGTATGGTGATTAGTTGATTGGCACCAGTTGCATCACCAGCTCCACTATAATTATCTTGAGAAGGAGGTCAATACCTACATGGAGTGTGTGCATTGATACAGTTTCCATTTTTTCCACTAGGCGCCATTTCTAAACAATGTAATAAACTAGATCAGTTTATGAATCAAAATAAATAATCCCATACTTATAAAAAACTTAACATAAATTGAACTATTTATGGATATAATCCATAATTATAAAAAAATGTTTTCTTTGAAAAAGTATATTCTCATAGACCCTTCATAATGATTTGTAATGAAAATGAGAGTTATCCTAAGCATATCCCCCGGGAGTGTCGTAACCAAGAGTGCAGCAAGGCCCGTTGTTGTGCACCAGTTCCCGTTCGAGTCTAGCTCAAAGCGGTGTTTTCGGGTTTCACCCCTAGGTACATCTGTGCCAGAGCCTCCTCTACCTTCTCGTATTCAGACAGGGATGTATTGCTTTGAAATCTCACAAAATCTCTACAATACAAAAATACTAGGAAGTTCTTATATAATAATCCTCAAAGTTCATCTTAGGTCTACATGCTCTAATCAGAGTTTATCTAAATCTATCTTCTAATGTTTGTAATAAACTTCCTCTGATACCAACTGTAACACCCCGACCCCAGTTACCCAGTGTCGGTGCATTATTACATAACATTGGCATGATCACAAGAAAGATCAAATCTTGAAAGACCGATTGGTATATTAGCCTTGGAAACACTAGATATATTAATAAAGTTTTACATTACATCATAAAGTGAAAATCTAATACAAAAACATGTTGTCTCCATAGTCCACACTATTATCCCCTCATAATATCCCTATAGGTCATTCATAATTTACTTCTTCACATCCTGGAAAAAATAAAACATAGAAAAGGGTGATCTCAAACGCTCCGTACGGGTAAGCAATACAACAAAAATTTTCATAAATAAGCATAAACATTTAAGGCATTGTATAACTCAAACAAAATCCTTTTAAACATGAACATCAACATAGCATGGCAAAAATAAAATGAAATAATTTCCATTTACTTATTCACATGGATATTATACAAATAGAATAATCACATGAAATATCAATAACCACTTTCATAATGATAGAATGCATAATGCCAGACTATCATAACCACATAGCCAAGGCCTCATGCCAAGACTACAAATAAGATTTTTCCCAGGACTTGTGCCAAGTCACTAGTTTGTCTCATGAGACCTACCGACGCATCGAGGAGCTATAGCGGGCTTCACCCATCACATATTAAGTCCAATGCATTCCCATATGAAAAGGTTTAAACATAACATAAACATTCGTATTAAAACTAGCATACGAAATGTCAATACTTTCACCATAAACTATGAATGGTATAAAAATAGCACATCCACAGTCAAAACCTTCAATAAAATATAGAATTTTTGTATTATAATAAATCAACTTCAAATAAGCGTAAAATCCATCAAAAGATGTTGACATAGATGAAATGAAAACACTTTTTAGAGAAATATCTCTTTCTATTTTGAAATCATTTTAGAGTCATATATTTATAAAATAAATCATTTTCATTGAAAATATTCTTATAATCTTGTAAGGGAAGCTTCGATGATTTTGTAATGGCAGAAAATAACCTCACCCACCCTATAAGTTAAAAAAACATTCTTACCTTAATTCTGTCGAAAAGGTTAAAAAGTACGCTGTTTGGAAAACGACGGAAATATTCCTTTATAAAACACTTATAAAAAGTCAAAAAAGTTATAAATTACTTTAACCCATATTCTTTTAAATAGTAAAAATGTTTTGAAATACATTTTTAAGAAACATGGATGTGGATGATAAAGAGATCCCAGTAGATTATATCGTATAAACAACCTCAGATAATGAAGAGATTGGGAAATAACCCTTACCTTGTACTTTTCCTTGGTTGGGGTAGGTTAACCTCCTATATAATAGTGAAACAATTGATATCAAATTATACAATAATCATATACATTAATATGATATCATATATGATCTTTTAACATTGATTTGTTAATAATATCTTAGTATTATTATTGTTTCGGGTGTTAACTTACTCATTTTCTTTTATATGTTTTGTTACGTAAGCCATGTTTGTCATGGATAGGTTGTATCTTAATCATATCCAGAATTATATCAAGTCCTTAGATACTATTATTAATCATCAAATGAGAATTAAAATCAATGGATACGATGGAGAATGAATCTCATCGTGTTCGTGGAGTTGGTAGTCCGTACGTACGCACGAGCGACAATATCATTCTTTTGATATTAAAATAATATATAATTGGATCGTATATCATATATACAGAATAATTATAATGTTAAATTTATTATTTACATTAATTACACATCATTATTATTCCCATCCAAATAATAATTTATTGAATAACAATTACACCACGACGTGGAGACGGTAAGTCGTACGTACGCACGTATGTTGACATGTTATTCAAAGGATAGATAGAATACTGAATATGGATGTACCATATTTATAATAATATCACAGTATATATATGATACTGGAGTTATTATTTTAGAATGGTAATAACAAAGGAAGAAGAAGTGGAAGAAGAAAGGAACTTGGAAAAGTGTGGTGAAATCATTACCGCTTCTTCAGGTTCTTCCTTTTGATTTGATCAAAATGACTCTTTAAGATGGCTTTCTGATCAAACTAAGGATTCTAGGTTGTAGTGAGGGAAGTTGGGAGAGTATTTGGGTAGATTTTGGATGAACCAAAAGGCTTTGAAGGTGTGAAGTAATGGGAAGGGGGAGTGCCCTTTTATAAGATGGGTGAGGGACAACTTTGGAAAAGCTAGAAATATTAATTTCTAATAAATTAATATTCGTATTATAATGGATAAAAAGGTTATTATATAAAGGTTAAGGTGTGGATGGGTCGAAAACCACTTAACTAATAGAATTTAGACAGGTTTGGGTTACTATATTAACTTTATCTTTAAGTATTAACTCTAAGTTAATTAGTTTCATTTTTACAAAGTCTCTTTGTATTTTTATATTATATGGTTAATAAACTTACCATATACATCCAAGAGACCCCCAAGTGGTCAATTAATGATACAACGATCATGATATAAGTCTCTTGTCTGAACCATAGATTTTTAGGAATTTAATATCAATTAATAATATAATATTTTTTTTTAAAACCCTTTTATGTCAATTTTGACACTATTCAATAATTGATTTTTGTGAAACTCATAATAGAATGATTACTTAGAAAACAGTTAATTAAATCATTCCTAATATGTCATAGTAACCTATAAAATTAGTGTAATTCAATAAAAGTCTCATATTATATTTATTTGGGTATTTATAATATCAATTATTTTAATTTTTCACTATTATGGTAATTACTGCATCATCATTCTGTCATAAATAAATTAAATTATTTAATGTAAAAATCTATAAATAAAATATCATTATGTAGGAAATCTTATTATATTTCTAATGAATTTTTACAATCGAATTTATCTCATATAATACCCTATATTAAAAATTTTTTAGTAAATAAACTTTGATTTCAACTCTTTTAACTCTTCTTTGAATTAAATAATAATAAATGTCCTTGGATTTTCGAAAGTTCCATTCAAAGAAGCGGTAAAATTAAGTTTTATGAAAAAAATTATTTTTTTAACTACCACTTAGTAGTTTCACTATTCATCAAAAATTGATGTTTTTCAGAACAATGCCAAAATTTCACCCTAAGATATAATTGATATTCCAAATTCAAAAATGATGTCTATTTTAAAAAATTCCAAACATAAAAGTTTCATTAATTAATTTTATAATTAATTCCCGCTGTCACAACAAATAGCGTGTTTTTAAGAAACAATATATATCAAATGATTGACAATTGTTTAGGTCAAATTTGAAAGTGAAATTAATTATAATTAATATAATTGGATAAAATGGTAAAAATATATTCTAATTATACTTTAAAACAACTCAATAATATAATTTATCACTATAAATTATTTTGATTAAAAATGTTGTTTTTAAGTGTTTTTCACTGTTCATAAAAATTGGAAGTTCTCAGAAAAATACCAAAAATTAAAATTAGGATAATTTCGATATTCCGAATCAAAAAATGAAGTCCATTTTGAAATAAAATATATATAATTTCGAAAATTAGTTATTACTATTCATAACGGCTAGTTTTATCGGTTGTGGTGGGTGTTAGAACTCGATGTTGTGTACAACACATGCTATCGCATTATTCAAAGAGAAACGTACCGTAGAAGCTTGGGGTGTTAAAGAGTGACCCAAAGCGTCTGGTGGAAACATTCAAACTATCCTGGGTTGAGTGACTCTGGCATATCAAAATTCGATCCCCCGACCGGCCAAAACTTCTCCGGGAAGTGGCCCGCTGCGAGGACGGTCCGGAAGCTCCATGACTCCGGTTCGGGGTCCGGACCTTGCTGCCCCGGCTCATCAACCGAGAATGGTCGGGGAGCTAGAAACGACGCCAAGGCAGGTCGCCGGCCCGGTAGGCTGGCCGACGGGGAATACGGCAAACATGCTGATTGGCCGTCGATCCCTAAGTTGTCCTCCAAGGATTTTAGTACCCTGGATGCCACGTCGGGATAGGATGGGCCTGAGAATGGGCCTCTTGTCACAGCGTCGATGCTCGCCGAGGGTTTGTCGCCTTGTCACTCTTCCGTCGGTCCCCAGAAAAGTTCCCCACCCTCCCTGACTGAGGTGGAAGGCGCTTCCGGGGAGGCCAGTGATAACTGCGGGTTTGACCCCTGGGGGTACGCCAAGTCCTCGTCCTCCTGGATATACCTTCGGAGGGAGGATTGAATCATACGGATCTCACATTCGTGGAGTAAGAGACTAATGCATCGCGTCCCCATCCCTGCCCTCGACTCAAAGGGTTGGGGAGAAGGTTCCACCATCGAGTTGTACTCCGCCTCAGAGTCCAAGAAGAAGACTGCTCTAATTTCCGTCCGGACTCCCCGGACATTCTTCCTATGGCAACGACGCCTCGCCTTCCTACCCCTGGGTGGCTCCTCAGGGTAAGGATGATTTCTGTCAAGGAGTTATCTGGCTGCAATAGTGCTGGGGTAGAGGGGACTGAAGGTCTGGGTGTGGGAAGCATCGGGACAGATGTCGAAAGGGACATGGGGAGGACCTCCATGTGAGTGTGCGACTGGATACGCAACGACTCCATACTCGTGGCCAGCGGTAGGTGGAGTGACCACATACTCAGTGCAGTGGGCGCTAGAAGGAGTCATACCCGGAGCGTAGCTATTGGGGAGAAGCCTTAGGCTTTCCAGATCAGTGGAACGGAATGACCCTTCTTGGTGGGTGGCACGACCGCGGATTGGTCCACGGTGGCCATTGCCTGTGCCCGCGATCGGGAGAGTCGACCCAACCTTCCTGTAGGGTGGTCAAGGCCTCGATCCCAGTCAGGCATGTGACTGCCCCTACTCAACGTGTGCGGGGGTCTGGTAGCAGGAGTCAGCAGCGGCTCGGGCCACAATGGTTGCTGATGTTGGTGCCCCAGGACGGACATTCTCTTATGCTCGCGCCCGATGCTGGCATTGGGTCATATGGGTTGGGGCCGGTGGTGTGAGCACAAAGATTTCATGGTCCTCAGATCGGGGAGCCGGGCGATGACATCGACGCAGCCTGGCAGGGGTTTTTTCCATTAACCCCTGGGACGGGTCTTCGATCGGGCGGACCCGAACATCCCCTACCTCATTGGCGTAGGGGAAGGATGGTTCAAGGCGCTCCGGGATAGGCTCCCGAAGTAGTTGAACGTCGGAGTGGGGAGCGGCGTCTCCCTGCGTGGCCCTCGGGGGCAGCGACGATATTGAGGCGCAACCGCCTCTATATCCAAACGGGCCATGACCCTGGTGGGGATGATCCCTTCCTCGTCGTACCTATGAACCAGGCCATTGATCACCCTTCCCTAATGATTTCTGATGGGGAGATGGGACGAGAGCGCCCGACAGTCGTGGAAATCGAAGCCGGAGTGACTGTGGAAAAGGTCGGACCACACGTGGTATCTGCGTCAGTACTGCCCCTACCCCTGCGCTGGTGGGCAGGTGGCGATCGAGCTCCGGATGCAGTGATCTGATTCCTAGAAGCAGGGAGATGAACCCATTAGTAATAACTAGAAAAGAAATCGACAACCAATAGACCATCGTCGTTCTGTCTTCTGTGGTCATTGAGAGGGATCCACGCTAAAAATGTCACAGAATAGAGTGCACAACATCTTGATTGCCTCAACCCCTGGCAGGTTTCACATCTCGGTGATAGGTACCCGGACCTGGTGACATGCTAATCGTCCGACACCCTAAATGCTACCCATCTCCGTATTGAGGAAAAGAGCTTCACGTCGGGTTCACAATTTTCTATTTTCGACGCTTTTACTTCGGGGCACGCGCGCATGTCCATCACGCATGGGAGGACGCGTGGCTTGTTGCCCCGCATTCCCGCATTCCAAAGGTGGGCGGCACCCGTTCCTTATTCAGGGACGTCTGCTCCTTGATCGAAACTATGATGATGGGATGTTGGTTCTTCCTTCTGTGGATTCCTCCTCGGATCTTGTCACCTAGTCCGGGTATTCCTCATAGATTTAAAACGGGTTCTTGAAGCTCGTTCCTGACGCCATATCTGCATGGACGCCATTTAATTACGCTGCTTCCGTCGAGATGCTCCAAGGGGTCTTGTCGGGGCAGCAACCTTTGGTGAGGATAATGGTCAAGTTGGGGTGTCGTTGGAATGTCTTGACGCTGGGGATTGGCATGTCTGTCTTCTGTCCCTTATCATAGGGCTTCTCGAGGGCGCGGAAGCCCGAGGCATCCCACATAGAATGTGGGGAATTATGTAACATCTGAGGTTTTCCTCAGCTTCCCATGTTTAACACGGGGTATGCCGAGAGTTTAACGTCTTGCGTAGATGGATCGGACTGATCAAAACACTGAGAGTGGATCAGATTGAAGGACCCCCTAGGGGGAACACCGATGTTGGGCCAGCATGTGGGCGGCTTCCCGAATACCATGGATTGGAATGGGCTGGCATGATCTCACCAGGATGTGGCAGCCCGGGTAAGGATCAGGATGGATGATGGAGTGACGGTCTTGAACCTCGTGGAGGCTTCCTACATATCCCCATGGCAGGGAATCAAAGACCGCGTAGTTTGGTGATACGGTGGGACACCTGAAAAGAAGACCTGTGAGAATGGATGCATGGATTGGAGCCTGGAGGAAGTATGATCTCTGGGATAGGGCATGAGCTTTCCAAGGCACGTGGTCTTGAGGGGGGAAGTTAGGATGAGACGTGGATGTGAGGCATGGGGCTTGTGCTCTGAGGCGGGCCAAGAGGGGGAATACAGTTTAACGTCATGCGGGACGAGATACAGTTTAATGTCATGTGGGACGAGGGCATACAGTTTAACGTCATGATGTACAAGGAATCTGGGGCTTATGCTCTGGGGCGGCCCATGGTGGACATGGGGGTTTCGCTCTGAGGCAGCCCATGGTGGCCGAGGAACCGACGTGGAGAGGTTGGAATGACTGGTTGGTGGTCTTGAATCTCGTGGAGGCTTCCTACGTACCATGCTTTAGCACGGATCATAGTCCACATAGTTTGCTGGTATGGGGATTATGCTCTGAGGCGTCCCAAAGAGGAAACCAGGTCTTACACGTGGTTAGAGGCCCTGGGTGTCAGGGCTTACTCTAGGGTGGAGGACCGTGGTGTGACAAAGCACAGTGGGAAAGGGACTCCAGTATCCTTGGCAGGGGGATGTATGAAGGTGCATGGTTGCAACCTTCCATAAGACAGGCTTGGGGCTTATGCTCTGAGGCAGCCCTTCCCCCATGGAAAAACGCCACTCCGACAAGGAGGATCTCATTCCATTCGAGGAATATTCCATTCCCGTGGAGACGAGAGGTGTAAAAAATGTCCGAGCTGGGGGGGACCCTATGTGCGAAGCACGGGGTCAGCCCACAGTTTAACGTAATGTTTTAAGGACAAGGTGCTTAGCTGTTTAACGTCCTGCAGCTTGGATGTGGTGGGTTCGCTCCAGACAACAAGGGATTACATGCCCAATTCCCTCTACCCCTTGTGGGAGAGAAGGCATCGACAAGGCCGTAATGAAGGGGGGCTGTAGGGTGAACCACTGAAGGGTCCACGTTATCGTGGCTATGCGAAGAAGCAATAGCCGTTAGCGTGCCTATACGGAGAAGCATAAGGCAAAGAAACGCAACGGGAAACACAACCCAAGGGACCTTGAGGTTACTTCGTACGATCCTAGAAGGCCATACGGGAAAACAATGCATGGAATGCATGCTCGGCATGGGATACATCATTTGTCGGCGCAGAAAGGCAGCCAAGGGGCATTAAGGTAAAGGGGTCCTGGGTGTTGCGCACAAAAGGAAGGTTTGCACGCAAAACACCGGGATGGCGCGCAATAGGTCTAGAGTATTGCGCAGATCGGTGATTGCGCGCAAGGTATTGAGTGCATAGAAGGGAATTGCGCGCAAGGGGAAACGATCGCGAGCAAGGGAAGTACCTAGAGGAGGAGGCAAACTCACATAATCCAGTGGAGTTTCACGCAAAGGTGAACCCCGGGGAAAGGTTGCGCGAAAAGTGGGATTACCTGGAATTCATATTGCGTGTGGGGGGAGTCGAATTGCACGCACAGGAGCTGATCCAAATTCCGCAACCCCCAAACCGTCAGGGGGTGCCTTTTATTTATAGGCATCAGCTGGCACGGAATCCAGGCGGCGCATGAAAGTTTCCACGACGGGAACTGTCGGTACGCAAAGCTTCGCCGCGCGGAAACGGGGTGCGCAAAATTGCGCGCACCATCGGCTCAATTATGCGAATCCTGGGAATGCTTCGCGCGAACATCTTTATTTCACAAAATCCCTCCTTTATTTTGTGCACCACTTCTTGGGCCTCCGGACCGGGCCTCTGATTCCGAATATGACTTAGCTTTGCTATTTCGAAACTTCCTCTAGGAGTTATGGACTTTTTTCAGCATCTACAGCTGCGATGAGCCCTAGGTGGTGATGATCCTTGATCTGACCCCTCCCCTGTCTATGGGGGAGGGACCCTTGCCACATCCCCTTGATGCTCGGGCTCCTCCCTTCATCCCCTTTTCGAACGCCTACTTTATTCCATCCTTTCCTTAGATTATCGTCAGTCTGAAAGTCCCCGAAAGCATTAAGGGGAGCCCTATTCTTCAGATCTCGAACCAGGAATTCTCAGAGGCTTCCTCCCTACTAGAACAGACCCGGATTTCTTGTTTCAAGAGGTGCTGACTGTCAGGGGACATTTTCTACCGCTAAATTTTGGTTAATTGGGGTTTCCAAGAGCGAGCTGTTGTCGGCCTCTTCGACTCTAGGAGCATCATGATTCGGTTCACCTCAGAAGAAGGCATGATTCTCAGTTGGTCGAGTGTGCCTCGCTCATGGTACAGTGATTGATTTATTTTATTTAGATGTTCATATGATTTACATATGAAATGATATCTTACAAATATGGTGATTTGGGTATGTTTCCCTGAACTTCCTCTTCCATTTCAAAAACCCTTGATTTTTCGTTTACTCGGAAACCGGGTGGGGCGGTTCCTCTGTACAGATAATCGGACCCGTGCGTTATATCACCATATCTCTCCAAGGGTGTGTGTCGAGGATGATGTCTCGAAGCACCCTCAAGTAAGACTTCAGGATTATAGTGGGAGAAGTGTTTAGATATAAGTAGAATGTGACATTTTAATCCCGGTTTGATTATTATTCCCTATGAAAGATAGTTGGGCATAGTCTGGAAATATGCAGGCGCAGGTTGAGGAAACAGGGAGCCACTGTGGAGGCTCAGGCAGATTGGGTATAGGGTGGTCATCCTATCGATAATGGTTCAATCTGTGTTAGGGAGGGAGAAATGTTAGGAGAAGGTTGTAAAGGTTTTGGGTAGGAGATCGGCAAGGATGAGGTGCCCATAGGTTCGATTAAAGTAGCGTTTAAAAAACTAGTAAATAACACCCCTGTAGAACCTAGTGTAGTAGGGATTTTTAATAGACTGCAGAGAGATTTGGAAATCCCTCCAGGCACAAATGTGGTTTCTAGGGGTGACCAGGTCAGTTTGGTTGTTGAGGATCCTTCAAAACTAATGAAGGCTCATTCTCAGGATTCGGGGGCCTTCAGTGAATCATCACCCAAGGGTGTGGCTACTTTTAAACCATGGTCATATGCAATGGAAGTGCTTATAGGTGAGAGAAACACCCCTTCCAGGAAGGATACACTCACTTGGAATGCGAAAGTGTAAGGATGGACAGGAGTGGTAGGAGCCTACAATTGTGGTAGGTAGACATTTGGTCACATTCTAGGGAGCCAACTCGGAGAGGATATTTTCCATCCTCCACCTAAATAACATATTTGAAAGTCTAATCCATGAGGGAGAGTTTGCAGGCAGCCCCAACTGTCCTTCGGAAGAATATTCTCTTGGAGGCCATTCCTCATAATATATTGGTTTGGGAGGGGCTGAGAAAGGGCTACACAACCAAAGAAAGAAGAAATGGAGTAAGGAAAATAGGGACCCAGGAATTTTTATTCTATCCAAAAGGACGAAATATAAGGGGTGGAAAGACTACTCTAGTCTTCCAAAAACAATGGAGACTCGGTCGGCCAAAAAAGTGAGTAAACCTAAGGAGAAAAAGTTTGAGAAAGATACACGAGAGGAGGTCAGGCAGGACGATTCCATAGTTTCCCAAGTTCAAGCGGATGGAGTGTCAAAGGCAGATGACCATTTCTAGGGGAGTCTGAAACCGGAGAAGCAGATGCTGGAAAGGACAGATCCTCTTTCCCCTGGACAGTAACTAGCAGCAGGTCCTTCAGTCGGCCTGCAATGCCTGGAGGTGAAAGAGTTGTATTCTCAATTGAAAATACTCACGCACAATGAAGAAGAAATGAAGGATGTTATTCGGGTGATAAAGGTAGCGAGGGAAGACATTGATCAAATATCGGGAAGACTGATCCAAGTGGCAGTTACAAGGGAGCAAGTGGAATGGATTTAAAAACAAGATCGTATACTATTTAGAGGATTCAATATGGATATGATTATCAAAGAAGAAAACATGAACACTTGGGAGTATCTAGAAAGGAAATATGATGATAAAATAGGGGAATATCCAAGCTACCAGATAAATTCCCTTCTCTGGAAATTGATTAGGGAAGGTGAATTCAATCACCTCATACTTGAGTTTAATTCTTCAGTTGTAACCTTTGATGCTTGAAATGTTTATCTGTAGTGTTCTCACTTCCCCCTTAATTTTTTTTGAAAATAAAAAAGATAATTATGAGGATGTAGATTTTTTAACTAGGTTAAACACAACTTCTTTTTTATAGACAATGAATATAAATCTCCCATGATTCACTTTAATTTGTTCCTTCCCAAGGGATAGTAATGGTTGTCCCAACATAATTGGAGTGAATCCATCTTCTTCCATGCCCAATAATAATAATTCTACAAGAAAAATGAATTTTACAACATTAACTAGGATATAAACAAGAAGTACTTAAGGATGCTTGAGTAATCAACCAACAATTGGAATATCAACCTTTTTGAATTTAATAATTGAATACCTATCTTTTAGAATACACTCATTGGCCTGAGGTTAATATTGGATCTAATTCTCTTAGGGATCTTCTAATGTTATATTCCCCTACGGTGTATGGTTTTGAGAAACTCTCAGGTTCTATCATATTTTGTGGTAGCATATACTAAACAATGGAAGATAATTATTCACTAAGAGTTCTATTAGATCTTGTATATTCCTCTTATTGGATAGAAGTTTCTTTTTTAATATTCACATAGACAGGAGGTTGGTAAATGACTTCAGAAAATGGGATGTTGATATTAAATTGCTTGAAAATTTCTAAAAAATTATTATATTTACATTCAATCTTACCTTTCCCAATTCATTCAATGGAGGGGAAATGTTTTTTTAATATATATATTATACATAAATATCTTTATTATGTTTCTCGAGTGTTGTGTATTTTTAAGAGATGTGGATTTTATATTATTCTCTTGTCTAGTTCTAGTTGTTCATTCATTTCCATCATATCAAATGATGGTTTCATGTTTATAAGGTTCTATAGTATTATTTTATTCTCTAGTGTATGGTTAATGAAAATACAGAACTTATCCAATAAGTATTCCCATTATGTTGTATTCATCTTCCAGGTATGTCTTTATATTCCTAGGAAGTTTACCTGGTAATCTATCTAACAAATTCTTTTATATTTGACCTAACTGGTGTTTGTGGTTTTAGAGGACCACCCATTGAGTTTTCATTTTAGTTTATTCAGTGTTCATCCTTCAATCCTTTTTTGAACAATGGTTGTGAGAGGATTATCTATATTTGATTGAATATGTGGGGTTGGTTGTAGGGGTATTTCTGAAGTCAATTGAAATTGTTATTGGGATCTAGTAGGAAATTATTATTGTTGTTTTTGTTTTGGTTGTTGAGGAACCAGATTCATAAGTGGGTATCCAGGTGGTCTTAGTTCCTTTTTAGTGCTTGAAAACTAATATTTTAATCTGAACATTGATTATATTGTTAAAATAGTTCAACTTAATACGATTTATATTAAAATTGTGGTTGTTATAGTTATTGGAATTATTTATTGAGATTAATGTAATTAGAATATTGGATTTGTGGATTTTCTACTCATTCTATACAGTATAGTTATGATTTTGGGCCATCACACTTCCCAAATAATTTAATCTCAATCCTAGGAGCATATGGGGGTGGTGGTTCTATAGGTAGTAGAAAGGATTTTAGAATCTAAGTCTGGTCCTCAACTTGTGATTCTTGACAAGAGTTTTATTCAACTTGGTAGATTCCATGATGAGGAGATCCTTGATCTCTCTTCCAAAGACTCGTATTGTGGGATACCTCGCCTATAAGTGCTCGACCTACTACAGCCATTTTTGAGTATTATCCATACATAACTAGAGACAAATACCACTATTTTTTAGTTATATTGAGGCCTTGGTAGAATATTTGGAGCATAAGCCATACATTAATTCAATGATGTGGGAACATTTGGGTAATCTTCTTGACGAAATCCCATTCCTCCTATACTAAATCTCCTTCAATCTGGGAAAGTATGTGGTTGTCATTACAGATCTTCCAAGTTCATATAAGTGAGAAATACATATCTAGGAACTTCATTTCTAGATCATTCCATGTCATGATTGACTCTGGATCTTGGACTTTATCCAATACATGTCTTAGTTTCACAAGGAGAATAGTACGAATCACAATCTGATTACTTCATATGACACTCCAGGGTTATTAATGGTATCATAAGATTCTAGGAAATTAGATATATGTTGACGAGGATCTTCAATATGAATTCCATTGAACTAAAACATATTCTGGATCATGATTATGAGTATAGGATTTAATTTTAATGTACTCGCCTATACAGGGGGGAACTCAATACTAGGTGTAGCACCACAGATAGATGGAATGCCTTAATCAATAATGATGCACTCATATAGAATGGATTTCTCTTCTTGTAGTTCAGGTGGCACATATTTCTTCATTTAAGGGTTGGGGCCTACATGATTACTATAGTCATCTACACTTAGACAACAATATTTAAAAATATATCATTTGATTTAGGAATTAAATTGATAAATTCTTGAGAATTATGGATCCTCAAATGAGTCGGGGGGGTCCTAACACTTGCACTAGGTTGAAAAAAAAAGTTTATAATTGTGTTCAAAAGAGAGAAGGAATAGTGAAAAGAAAAAAGAGGGAATTGTGAGGTAATGTGAGGCTCGTGTTGAATTTTCAAGGTTATAAGAAACATTTAAATTAATCCCTAAAAATGATGCCAAAATTTTATTCCTGCACACAGTTCATTAAACTCACACAAGAGTTGATCAAATAATAAATTTATATTTTCCCAAAATACAAATTCTATTTGACATATTAAAGAGATAGTGCGCCATCGAACCCACATGGAGTACGAGATGACATGTAACAATCAGTTTCTAACCATTTATGTAGGATTCATCATAAATTGATTTTGGAATGGTATTTAATTAATGCCACATTGAATATTTTTAGATTGAGGAAGGATATAGGGATCCAGGTTAATTTTAGCATTTTAGGTAAAAATATAATCTCATGCATAACTTTGGATAACCTTATGGATTATGTTAGAAAGCAATTAATAGATCAAAAATTTATTATGGTTAAACCAATTAGATATATCTAAGATGAATATATTTTATTTTTGCAGTTATATTTAACAACATTGTTGCATTATAATTAGATTCTATAGAATAAAGTGTCACATTCAAATGGTCATATCCTAATCAACATAAGTTCAGCCAGGTTCATTAATTTATTCATCCCATTGTTATATTAGTATATGTATATTTAATAAAAAAATGTTTAAACTAATTAATATCCTTAGTGTTCTACATTTTCATTTTATATATTCATTAAGAGAAAACAACTATTTCAATTAACCATTTACCTAATAGGATTATCTAATCATAGTTATTTTAATCGAAAGTGGGAAATGAATAAAATAAATAATTTGAATATTGATAAATTAATTGAAATAGAGAAGTTCAATATTGAAGAGTTTATAATAAATTATATTACAATCAAATATATTGGAAATTTAATCAATCAATTATTTGAAAATAAAAATAAATTAAAGAATGTGGTACGTATTTCAATTTGAATGGTTTTTAAAATGGAAAATGATGACCAAATGAAACAAATATATGAGTTTAATGAATAATAGATGATGAGCAATAAAAGAAGCATAAAATTGATTAAAAATGATGAAGGAATTGACTAAAGTGTAATTATAAGGAAAATAAATGAGAAACATATGGATAGAATAAGAAATGAGACACTCCATGAAGTCTTTTCCATGAATATCTATAATCTGTATAATTAAAATCTTGAGAGTTACACAACTAGTAAGTTACCCTTGTCATGAAATCTCGATCTGAAAAATTCCCTATAAATGTTTTATCTGGAAGCCTGGATGGCCAAAAACATTGGTATTCAACGACACTTATCAGTTCATGAAATGTATTCTTATCTTGATATTCTATATATTCAAGAAAATAATTTTTAATTGGAAGTGTAATTCTATGTGTACGAGACTTGTATTTGAGATTCATGTTGTGTTGTATTTTCACGACTTGTAAATTCTCAAAGGTTATTCCATCTTTTAAAAAACATTCTACGAATAATGAATTCATATCATGTATGTGGGCCATCATGTGTAATGTCAATTGTTTCTATTTTTTTACATATTTTCCTTTTGATTCATGGACACCTATCTCTTTCAAGAATTAACACAAACCCAATGCATTGTTGAATAAAGTGTGATAAAATCATAAACAAATGAATCCACATGATATCTGTAAAATATTATTAACAACCTCCAATATAAATCATTAAATTATTTTATATATCTATAAATGTTATTATGTTTCTCTATTTTCGTTATAATACTATATATAATGTATAAGTATCACCTCCCTTTCCATATTTTATCACACCCCGTATGTGTTTGGTCAATCATCTATGAAGACATTGTCAATTATTTTCTTATCACAGCCTTTATAGTTTGTTAGCATAAAATATTTAAAATTTATAACTATGTAATAATTTTGGATATTATGGTGTAAATTCGAATAATTGATAATTAAAAATGAATAAAAACTATAAAATTGAAACAAAATAAAAGCGAAACATTTCATTAGACCATTTAAAATTTGGAAAAAAAAGAAAACAAATAAATAATATTGAATATAATTTATCAAGTATGACATTAATGAATGTAATTAAATTCTGTATTAATGATTTTGAAATCATAGTTTCATTATAATGGAGTCATAAACAAGAAAAGATAATATATGACCTAGGTTAAGGGGACTCTTGTACACCAATCCTTCCTTTTAGGTGGTCACCAATATTTGTATGATTTCAATAGGGTTATTCTAAATCCCATCAAAATTTATTTTGTTTAATTCTACAATTTATCTTCATGGTGATATTCTTGATAATATTATATTTGGATAAATTCGTTTACATTTCCAATGTTTTGATAAAGTGTTTATTTTCCAAACCTCTCATTAGTTATTTTATATGCATTTTTCTCCCCACATTGACTTATGATCGTATATTACACCATTAAATGTCTAGAAATTTGTTTCCTTTTCATATAGGAACCTAAAAGACTATTTGTTTAAAAACTCCTTATAATATTATTGTTAAATACGTAATTTTATTAATGATTTATTTAATTTTAAGTTATTTATATATGTTCTCATACTTTGTACCATGCATTATTATGATGGTTTCATGATGTAATCTATGGTCTTGAAATTTTTTATTCCTCCAATGAATTTTGTAATGTGATATTTGTCATGGGATAAATATTATGAACGAACATGATACAAACATTATTAAAATTTAATTATGTGATTATTTTTACACTTATTTTAATCATTCACATGATGCTAGAATATTTGAAATTATCTATGTAGGGTTTGTCCATAATGATATGATGTTTCATTGTTATGAACATTACATATTCCATGCATATAATAACCGATTTCCAAATTCTCATGATGGTGATACTACGTTTATGTTATGATGAATAAGATTATGATCACCCATTAACTATATTGATTCATGTCACATGTTACTTTCATATTACCCATCCCATTACTAGGATTTAATATCACCCTATCATTGATTTATCTCCTATTGTGATTATATGTATTCGAACTAATGTGAAAAATTTTAGGTGGACGATGTAGAAGTATTTATCTAATGTTAAATATTTCATATGAAATAATGTTATATGAGGTAAATTTACAATTAAAGAAAACATTAAAATTATTAATTGAATTATTATTATTATATTATTATTTATCTTAAAAATTAGATAATAAATATTTATTAATGGTTTCAGTCACAAATAAGTTTATTAGGGAAATATTTTGTTAATTTGGAATTTTGGTTTAGGAAATATAACTAATTCTAAACTTACAGATCCCTAAATTAAAGATTTATAATTATTTTATACATGTGAATTTGTTTTGAAGAATTTTTTTTACATATATATTTTTATAAAATATTATAATTTAGAAAATGGTGGGTATTAGGAGAAACTATGGAAAAACATTGTGATTTAGAATGAAATGATCTTCAAAATAACATTAGCAATGTACTGCTCTTTTCATTTCAAAACATCATAATATATATTTCTATGTTTCCTCAGGTTATGAATAATAAATGGATCATTTTGGACCATCCACCTCCACCAATGTGTGAATAATTGGCCATTGAATCCTTTATACAGAAATTACTAATAATATTTAATGGATATTATGATCAAATAAATCTATAGAAATAGAAAAAATCCATGGAAAAGATATTTTTCATACATCATTGTTCCAATAAAGAGATAGTTTCTTTTCCTCCTGTTATTTTGAATGAGAAAATAATCAATACTAAAAATTAAACAATAATAAAAATCCAAAATTTGAAGATTAATCTACAGAGTGGTAATAATTTATGATAATATATCGTAACTATTATTTCCCAGGAAATATTCACATTAATATAGAGAGATAATTTTTGGAGCCTATAATAATGGTTATTAAATTTACAAAATTTACAAGGAAAATTTTACAATCCATTTAATGTATGTTTATAGTTTTTTTTATAAATAACGACAATAAAATAGAAATATTATTTAGTGATTGAAAGGAACTTCTCTATGAGGCTCTATAAATCTGATATATTATGAGTTATAAAGTATTAGTCTTGTGTTCTATAACTGTAGATTTATAGATCATATAATGGTTTCATGGGCATAGAGATAAGTAACAAAGGATAGAGTATCAATATGGAGGGTTAAATTATAAAAGAGGAAAGATGATCCAACCATTCACATGTTAGTGATAGAGAAGGATGAATCATATTAATTACCTTAAAGGAACAAGGAAGTGTTTCAATTGTGGAATAGAGGGGTATCAAGAACTTGAATTTTTCAAAGATATTAAGAATCCAACAAATATGATTGATGAATGGAAACTACTAACCAATTCACCACCCATGGTTAGATGGTTCAACTATTTTAATATTTGATACTATATAAGCTAGTGCACCAATCTATGAGTCATTATGGGCAATAAATTCAAAAAATAATCTAAGTTATGCGAGAAAGATAAATATTATACTATTACCACTATTGAGGTGGTGAAAAAAAATAAATTAGTTTATGGTAAAGTTAGTATTCCATCAATAATCACAATATTTTTAATTAAATCAGGTTTTAAACACTATTTTTTGTCTCTCCCATTTTCTAGAACAATTCAATCAACCCCTCAGAACCATAAAATAGATACCTCAATGAATAAAAATTTGGGTGTAGTCATTGCAACCGAAGTAATGGATTCTTCCCCTATTAGATTATATATGATGATTCTTCATGAAAATTTTATAATCCTTACATTTGTATAATTTTACCCACCTATAAGCACCTATAGACTATTTATATTTACACATCACATTAATTACATATTAAATAAAACACTATACCAAATTTCTAACCATCCCATATTCTTATACCAATGTGTGGAAGGTTATAAATCTGATTTATAAAATACATAAATGTTGTGGGTATTGATACCTATTAAATAATAATATATTGGTAAAATTGATGAGACAAAAGAATGGTTAAACCTTGTATACATTCCAATTATTAGGTAACATACTAATTTATTTCTACACAAAATTATTATTCTTCACCCATATCAATAGGTAGAGTATACAATATATCTTATATCAAGTAGAACACATATATAAAATAGATCATATAGGATTCCCTTGAAAAAAACAGAGATGTTAAATAATAAACTGTAAAATAATTTAGATAAAGGTTTCATATTACCTAGTGCATCATCTTGGGGTTCACTGTTAATATTTTTGAAAAATAACAGTAAGTAAAAACGTATTTTCATTGAATAACAAGATCCCCAATAATAAAAAGTATCCACTTCCAAGGATAGTTCACTAGTTTGATCAAATTCAAGAATCTCAATACGTCTAAAAATTGGACCATCACTCTGGATATCATTAGTTGAAGGAAATTAGACAAGATATTCAAAATGCATATTTACATATAACATGTGGAAACTATGAGTTCATAGTGATACCATTTAGAAATAAAAATGCTCTGATATTTTTAATATCCTAGATAAATATAGTGTTGAGAGATTATTTCAATAAATTTGTGGTGGTATTTATTGATGATATTCTAATATAATCCATGGAAAAAAGAATAAAATGAGGTGTAACTTTGGATTGTGTAAAATATTTTAATTATGGATTGTTTTTATATTAAGTTAAACAAGTCTGTTTCTTGTTTATATAATGTTATATTTTTTGTAGACTATGATGAAAAGTGAGAGAATCTTTTTGATCATCAATGAAAAATAATAATTGTAGAATTTCATAGACATATAAGTTTTATGTTATTCTATGTGTTCCTTGGATTTTCTAGGTACTAATAATTAATTTTTTAGATCTTAGTGAATCATGAATGAACACTGAGAGAGGTGGGGGTGAATCAATTTATATCCAATATTAAAAAAAATTTATTCCTCATTGAATTATTCCCTCTTATAATTGAACCTGTATCCTAGTTAATAGATATGGATGTTTTAAAGTGAAATTAATCTTTACCTCAATATTTAATTCATAAATATAAAAAATAACTACACAATAGGTTTTTAAAAGGTTCAACTACTTTCCAAAGAAAGTACTCCATGACATGTTCTACTCTTAGAGAGATATTTTTTATACATCATAAATTTAAATGATTATAGGTTTCTTATTACGTGACACATAAGTGGTTGATATTGTATTATCCATTAAACTAGGGTTGGAATCACCGAATTCCCTATAATTACATTCCAATGTATATGTTATATCTTATAACTCATTCCTATTGACATTATGGTGGTGTTTTTATACTGGCACCAATAGTTCTTCTATGGTCCTTCATTGATCCTGAGAAAATATCTCCAAACACTATGATATTATTTGTTTCTCATGAATAAATTTGTTTTTATTCATCACCTCGGACAAACTATTATTTTTAATCATAATAGATATTCATTATATCATAGTCTTGACACTAAGTATAGGGAACAATAATAGAATTGGATCCAACTCTTCTTAAATCCCTTCTATAAAACTATTTCCTCATAGGACTCCCCCTCCTTTTACTGAATACTAAAGTCAACTCCTATATTCAATAGCTTCTTCTACTTCGATACACAATATATGTTCGTATTACTTTAGAAAAAGTTTCCCATTAAAATATCTATTAATTAATGGTATGATATTCATTATTCCCTGTATATTTAATATTCACACAGTCATATATATTATTTCAATAATTTATAATAAAATTACTGGATCTCTGATTTGTAGGATATTATATCTGTTTTAAAATCATTTAAATCAATTCAATATCATTATTAAAAAACATTATGAATCATCATCTAACATCCTATTGGATATTTCAATATTTTGAAATTTTACTACTCCAAAAAATCCATGCTTTTATTCATTTGAAAATATTCATATATATATAGAATTTTGATTTGGAATTAAATATTGTGGAATGGAATTCCATTCATGAACTCCATCGTCTTCCTCAGATAATTCTTCTTTAATATCATCTTTATACCCATCTCTTTTATGTATTCTTGACCATGAGAATGAAACATGAGCATCAGCTTATTTAATATCAGTTTTTATCATAATATATTTATTAAAAAAACTAATTTTCCACAGAAGAAATCAACGGAATATATTATTTAATTATAGTTGGTTATTATAAATAATATCAAGTCTTATAGTTTTCATATCTTATAAAAGATTATATTTTAGATGGTGGCCTTTCATATGAATTTTTATTTTTATAAAATATCAATATATTACTTGATTAGCCTTTCAAATGAGATCATTATATATTATGAGATATATCTATCATAAAAGGTTGATGAAAAATTAAATTTATATAAATTAATACATTCTTGGAATATCATATATAATTATATATATTACATGTTTCACATTATAAGTTTCTAATTTTATGTAATTATTTCTTCAATTTTTCGCATTGGACATGAATCGCCTAATATGCAGTTCACATCACACAAGATCCTTATATCATAGAATCTTTAAGTATCTTTATAATCACTTGTTTCATATTAGGAACTCATCTCTTAGGAACTGATGGATATATTACACAGTTAACCTATCATACAAAGCCTAATATCATATGAAAACAACCCAACTTATGAAATGGTTGAATCATAAGAAATATTTTTCTTATCCTCTCATATATTATTACAAAATTATAAAACTTCTTTCACTATTAACATGTAATTAAAATAGATTAAACTCATCTCAAATCATCATCCAAAGATACCTCATCATCTAATTCATCAAATTTCATAAGTTGTTCTCCATGGACGGTCTCTCTACTCTTTAATCCAAGTTCTTCCACTTTTGAATTTACTTCATCAATCACAATTAAAACAACTTCATCCTAATTATATTTAATATTATTAGTAACACATCCATATAATTATAATAAATATTTAACAAGAATTGAATCATATCAATTGGCACATGTTGGGGATTGTTAAACCAATCTTCATAAGTTGGTTAATAATAGTGTCCAACTTCTTCATTTTTCATTGGAATGTAATATGTTACAAGACCAATCAAATCCCCAC
Source organism: Viscum album (assembly GCA_963277665.1). Lineage (NCBI taxonomy): Eukaryota > Viridiplantae > Streptophyta > Magnoliopsida > Santalales > Viscaceae > Viscum > Viscum album. Next base: position 523,328,220 of record OY728145.1, read on the forward strand.
AAAGTACCAACACATATTTATATATTCTATAAACAATAAAATATAAAATTATTGAAAAAAATATAAACTATTCATTGTAACATATATCTATCCTTTTTTATTTTTTGGAAATGTCGTTTAATTTTTTCAAAATCTACATGTATGCTTAAATTTGTTTATTCCCCCTTTATTGAAATTGAATGAAAATTTCGTATAGGGGTGGAAACTCACCCAATAAATCCGTATTCCTCTTGGGAGAGTGTGATCTCCAAAAAATATTCTCCACCATATTCTAGTTTAAAATTTTATCTTGATCCACTTGTTGAGAGAATGATGACACTCTATGTTTTATTTATAGTAACGGTCCTCTAGTTAGTCAAATTTTAGTCTATATATAAGATCTTAAGATTTTAAAAATGTAAATTACAGTTTAATTTTGAGTTAATTTTCTTTAAAATGGTTAATCAAATTATTTTCAAGAGTATGAGGGGAATTTAGAGTGTTCAGGACACAAATATGGGGGAAATTTTGTTATACTATACAAGGTGAATGGTTAGTAATAACTGTGCACATTAATTGTGTATCATTTAGGTGGATTTTTCATGGATGAAATATTGTTCAAGGAGGATCATGGGAACTATATGGTATTAGAAAGATCCAAAACACACAATCTCCAAACATTATTCCAAACCATTCTGGATCCCTAAGAAATCGTATGGTTTGGAAAACTATGTTACCAAACTATATACGTGAATAAAAGGGATTGATTATACCATTTCCCCTGAAAATTTAATGTTTATTTCCAAATTATAATCCCATTTCTTCCTCATATATCATGTATTATAAACTATGAGATCTACCCTATTCCTAGTATCATTCTCATTCAATCCATGGTAATTTGATGTGCTATTGGTTATGAATTGAATCCCCATGTGAGTCTAAAACTCTTATTTATTTTATTTTATGTAAGACCCATGGTGGTATGTTTTATCTTATTCTAAATCCATAATCTCTTTTTTCTAATATATTCATATATTGGGTTTTTATGATTTTTTAACATGAATCATAGTTCATGTCAAAGTGAGCAGTTTCCTATGAACTTGAGGTAGGTGGTATATAAATTTTACCGCATAGTGCTGATGTTTTATTATAGTTTATGTTGTTTTTATATTGTCCAGTTGTTAATATAATCTAATTCCGTGGTAGGAAATGATAAATTTAGTCTCTAAATGATGTGTTGGACCTTTCCCAGATCTAGTTGGATCCATTGATGAAGAGTAGACAAGGCATAAGGCCACCCATAGGGTGTTCCACACCCTTGTAAATAGGAATTGATTTGTTAAATGATTAATTGATGGTTTTATTAAAATAAACAAATATAATTTTTTTAGAATGTGAAATTTTAATAAATGGCTATTTTTATTAATTTGTAATGATAAATAGGTTGTGACATAAGTAAGGGAAAAATTTATTCGTGGAAAAGGGGGAATGTGAATGTTATAAAATGGTTTGAACATAAGATCAATGGTTGTGGTTGTGAATAAATGGTAAAATATGATGTTTTAGAATTGATTTAAATGTAATTAATGGGATTAACCATGAGTTCCCCCCATGCTCGGGTGGGGTGGTATGGGTGAGGAGGGGTTTCGGTGTGGTCGTGGGGTCATGTCCCCGGGCCATCAGTTTAAATGTATTTATTCCTTTCGTGTGTGCCTCTTTTGCAGTTGTACCTAATTTTTTATATGATAAACCACGGGAATAATAATGAAATGATTTAGGGGAACCCTTCATATTATAGTGTGTTAATAAGGACAAGTTGGTTGGACCTTGTGGAATATGTATTGATGGAATGGTTAGTGGGGAGGAAAATGATTAATCTTACCCATGAGTATGAATTGGTAGACATTTAATTCCTTATCGTTGTTTTAGGAGGGATATACATGACATTCAACATCCTTGGCATGATATGATGTAAATATATTTTCTAATTCTTGTCTGTAGTGATGACATGGTAATCTTGGATCTAAATCATATTTTTTCTTTATAAGTAAAAATATAGGTTACCTTGGTATATGAATTAACAATGATTAATGAGTTCACATGTTTTTTAAGGTAAATTTAAAACCCTTTATATTGTTGGTATAGAATTTAAGTATGGGAAAGGTGGGTTTATTGGGTTTTGATAGAATGATAAAATCATAGGTGGCCTATGGTAAATTGTAAAAATTTTAATTGGGGAACCTATATTATTGTACTTACTTATTCATTATATACATGTCACTAAATATAAACTATTACTGTTTTTATACGAGATATTTATTTAGAAACCATTTTTGGTGGCCTATTGTGGTTTACTCCCATACCACAAAACTGGTAAAGGTAGGCACCTGCCTTTATCAGCACTAATGGAAAAGTGCTAATAAAGGGGTAGGACTTTATCAGTGCTAAAACAAGCACTGATAATGGTGTACCCTTTATTAGCGATTGTTTAGCGCTGATAAATGATACATTTATCAGCGCTGATAAAGGTTACATTTATCAGCACTTTACTTCATATGAAATTATTATATTTATATTCAAAAATAATATTTATTGTATAAATTAAATAAAAAACACATGTTATAACTATATATATATATAAAATTAAATAATTATATTATTAGTAATAAATATATTTATTAGATTTATAAGTGTTATTAGATTTATTAATTCATTATATTTATTAGATTTATTTATTCATTATATTTAATAAATATATTTATTATATTTGTTTATATTTAATGTATTTGTTTTATTTATAAATATATAATACTTTTTAATATATATGTATAATTAAAATTATTGAATATATATGTGTGTTTTCCAATGAATTTGGGTCAATGAATATATCAGGCGTATATGTTATGTGATCATATATGTGCATGAATAATGTTCATTTATAGATTATAATTACATATCATGTTGATGTGTTATTGATTTATAATTCATTATGTTACCCATATAAATATATGTTCTAAAAAATGTACACTTATAATTAAAATTACCTTATATTTAAAAAATAAATATATATTTTATTATATTTTCAATGATATATATATAAATATACCTTTAAAATACATTTGTAATTATAATTATAATTAACTATATATAAATAATATATTTATAATCTTTTAAATATATATAGTTAATATATTTATTTTTTAATTTTATATGATTATAAATATAATAACTATATTTCTTATAATTTTATAAGTATAAATAAAGATATATTTATTTAGAGTTATAATTATTAATAAATATATATATATATATATATATTTATTTATCATAAATATCATTGTAAATAAATATATAATAATATAAACAAATTATTAAATTTATACATTTATCAGCACTTTTGTAAGCACTGCTAAAGTATGGATTTATCAGTGCTACAAAACTGCTGATAAAGTCCTACCTTTATCAGTGCTAAAAGACCCTGATAAAGGGGGTCTTTATCCGTGCTTTTCATTTTAGTGCTGATAAAGACCCCCTTTATCATCGCTTTTTTCTAGCGCTGATAAAGGTCCCCGTGAAAATTATAAATGCCACCAGTTCCTCCTCCTCCTCCCCGCACCCTATTATGCTCTTGCGGAAGCCCTACCATGCGCCTCTGCCGCCACCTCCTCTCCGCCATTGCCTCCTTCTCCTCCTCCTCTACTGCGGCCGCTACCTCATTCTCCTCCTCTGTCGCCTACTTATCCTACTCCTCCTCTTGTTGCAGCTCCTCCTCCCCGCACCTTGTCAAGCTCTCGTAGAAGCCCTACCCTGCGCCTCGGTCACTGCCTCCTCTCGGACGCTACCTCCTTCCCATCCTCATATACATAGGCTACCATATCATTCTCCTCCTCTACCACCTACTTCTCCTCCTCCTCCTCTTTCCACAGATCCTCCTCCTCCTCCTACTCCACTACGGCTCCTCCTCCACCTCCTTCTCTGTCGTGGATCCTCCTCCTCCTTCACTACGACCTCCTCCTCCTCCTCCTCCACCTCTGCCTCCTCCTCCTCCTCCTTTTTTCCCTCCACCTACTCTATTACCTCTGCAACCTCTGATACCTCCGCTGACTCTACTGCCTCCGCTACCTCTGCTGTCGACGCCTCCTCCTCCTCCACCATCGGGTCCTCCTCGTTAAGGTGAGTAAAATTGAATTTTCATGAATTAATTATGTTTGCATTTATTGTCAATATTGATATTAATTATGATTTTTCGTGATTCTTGTGTGTGATTCTTGTGTGTGTGACACATGAATATGTGGCTGGTTACATATTTGATCCTGATTAGCTCTCCCAACTATAGCCTTGTGATAGAAACCTGATTAGAGAGAGTATGTTTTGTGAAAGGTTGTTTCACTGGATTATGATTTCACTCTGTCTAGTGTCCCTTCTTATGAATCATTTTCAAATTTTGGAAACTACCCCATAGTTAGGTCGGGTAGGGTTTGAACAATCCATGTAGGTGAATTCATGTCATCATGAGAGGCATGCCAACGGGATGAGACATATGTTTAGTATGTTCTATATTGTACACTATATTGTACACTATTTACCTTTGGTACGAAAAAAATGAAACTTAATATGGTTTCTACCAGTTCTGGCCCACTGCCCACTGTCACTGGGTTGGGTTATAAACCAATTTAAATATCACATCCTTTCTTATTACATAACATTGTATCCAACCTCTCACATTGGGTGTGATTCACATATCCTCTAATTCCACAACATAGTAGCTGCACCCCTCTCACTTACGATGGGTCTCACCATCACATCAAATAAAAACAATTTGAGGAGGGAATCTATATAGACAACCTCTCAAAAAAATACTCCAAACCAATACTAAGTGATCCCCATTTCTATATCTCACATCATATTATCTTAAAAAAAATGATTTAAGTATGGAATCACAGTATCCAAACTCTATCAAAAGTCAAAATGCACCATCAATAGGTGGATGCCATTGAAGTCACACACCAATCCCCTTTGACTAATGCCTTATAACGCAAAGTATGGTCTTACCAACATCTTATCACTTAAATAATGGCCATCCATCTTGTCTCATGCCACAAAACATGTAAATAGTAATCTAAGGAGGGTATCTAGATAGCCAACCTCTCGTACTACATAAACCACATCATCAATTGGTGGGCCCCATTGATGATCATACTTCAACTAGGTGAAAGTCATATGAAGTCCCAATCTCTTAGTCGGTCTGACCATAAAAGATAAAAGTCACAATCCATTTAGCTTTGTATAATAATCTCCTTAAAACCATCTTCGTTATACATGAAAATTATTCCCAACCTATTAACATTCTAATTCCTCCTATAAGGGAATCTACTAGGTTCTATAAACCAAACCCATATCTACTCATTGATACCAACACACACTCATATCTACATGATAATGTCACAACCAACGTACTATACTAGATTTAGGCCTCGATAGTCTAGTCTATATCATCTTATAATTCCCACATTAAAACACATTAAAACTAAATAATGACCATCATAAGAAACTCAAACTAAGAGCCTTGGATACCCTATGCTAAGTAATCCAGACTATTATCATTACCCTCGCTTAGGTACCATATCATATCTCCCCTTAGAGATCTCTTAATCCAATTATAAGGAGGAAATCCTCTATGTCACACCTCACCAATCACTATATGGAACATCCTACTCATCACACACACCATGACTCTTATATATCCTTAAGAGGGTGTTACCCATCATACGTGAGATATAATACTATATTATCCATCTTCTTTAATCCAAATACTATAATACCTACTCAAATAGCCTTAGAAATCCTAACTAGGCTATAAAAATCTCACACCAAACCTTATCCTCTCATAAACACAACTAGAAACCTCACTTCCATAGAGACATAATATCTAGATGATCACAAAATCCCAAACATTCAATAAAACCCTCAATATATCTCTTGGTGGATCAAAAAAACCCTATTTATTTACCTAGGTTTCTCTTGATTTCTATCCCTTTCACTGGAACACATATACTCACACACGAATGCACAATCATGCATAAATTGGAACATGGTTTTGTATTATACGGTCCACTTACCTCAAAAAATAGAGTAACCCCCTCACCAAGATCAAATCATCCTCAATCAAGACTATACATGCCTTATCTAATCTTGTACCAATGATTGAGGCCCAATCTCAAGGAACAATTCCCAAATAATTAATTATCAAAACTTATAATTAATTATTCACCTTAATATAATTAGGAACAATCTTTAAAAAACACACAGGGAAACACAACACCACATAAATCGAGCAAAAATATTTGGATTGTTTTTATACTTTAGTAAAATGATCCATGAGTCTTTTTTGAGATTTACGAATCAAACTCACCTAAATCTGACGCATAGTGTGACCGGTATGGCTAAAAGTGTCTGATATCAGTTTCAAATTGACAATAACTTTAGAAAACCACACAAGTGACATATGTAAAACCAATCAAATGCGTTTATATTGTTTTGATAATTTAAGAAAACAATCCATGAGTCATTTGTGACGGGTACGAATTATCCTCATCTCAATCTGATGCACAGTGTGAACGGTATGGCTAAAATTGTCTGATATCAGTTTCAAATAGACATTAAATTTAGAAAACAACACAAGTGACATATGGAAAACTGATAAAACGCGTTTGGATTGTTTTGATACTTTAGTACAATGATCCATGAGTCATTTGTGATGTGTATGAATCAATCTCACCTCAATCTGACGCACGGTGTGACCGGTATGGCTGAATGTGTCTGATATCAGTTTCAAATTGACAATAACATTAGAAAACAACAAAAGTGACATACGAAAAACCAATAAAATGTGTTCTTATTGTTTTGATACTTTAGGACAACAATCCATGAGTCATTTGGGACATGTACAAATCAACCACACCCCAAACTGACACACGGTGTGACTGGTATGGCCAAAAGTGTCTGATATCAGTTTCAAAATGACATTATCTTTAGAAAACAACAAAACTGACATACGTCAAACCAATAAAACACTTTCATATTGTTTTGAGACATTAGGAAAATTATCCATGCGTCATTGTTGACTTGTAAGAATCAAACAGACCTCAATCAGATGCATGGTGTAACCGGTATGGCTAAAAGTGTCTGATATCAGTTTCAAATTGACATTAACATTATAAAACAACACAAGTGACATATAAAAACCAATAAAACACATTTATAATATTTTGATACTTTAGGAAAACAATCCATGAGACATTTGTAATGTGTAAAAATCAACCTCACCTCAATCCGATGCATAGTGTGACCGGTATGGCTAAAAGTATCGGTTATCAGTTTCAAATTGACATTAACTTTAGAAAAAACACAAGTGACATACAGAAAACTGAGAAAATGCATTCAGATTGTTTTGATAAAATAGTAAAATGATCCATGAGTCATTGGTGACGTGTACAAATCAACGACACCTCAATCCGACGCATGGTGTGACCGCTATGGATAAAAGTGTCTGATATCAATTTGAAATTGACATTAACTTTAGAAAACAACACAAGTGACATATCTAAAACTGATCAAATGCATTTGGATTGTTTTTATACTTTATGAAAACTATCCATGAGTTATTTGTGAGATGTAAAATTCAATCACACCTCAATCAGACAAACAGTGTGACCAGTATGGCTAAAAGTGTCTGATATCAGTTTTAAATTGACATTAACTTTAGAAAACAACACAAGTGACATATGTAATACCTAGAAAACGCATTTAGATTGTTTTGATAGATTTGGAAAACAATCCATGAGTCATTTTTGATATGTACGAATCATCCACACCTCAATCCGATGCATGGTGTGACCGGTATGGCTAAAAGTGTCTGATATCAGTTTCAAATTGGCATTAACTTTAGAAAACCACACAAGTGACATACAGAAAACAATGAAAACGTGTTTGTATTGTTTTGATACTTTAGAAAAAAGATCCATGAGTCATTTTTGACATTTACAAATAAACCGCACCCCAATACGACGCATGGTGTGACTGGTATGGCCAAAAGTGTCTGATATGAGTTTAAAAATGACATTAACTTTAGAAAACAACATAAGTGACATATGGAAAACTGAGCAAACACATTAATATTGTTTTGATACTTTAGGAAAATGATCCTTGTGTCATTCTTGATGTGTAAGAATCAACCGCACCTCAATCCGATGCATGGTGTGACCAGTACAGCTAAAAGTGTCTGATATCAGTTTCAAATTGACATTAACTTTAGAAAACAACACAGGTGACATATGGAAAACTAAGAATACACATTCAGATTGTTTTGATACATTAGTAAAACAATCCATGAGCCATTTGTGATGTGTACGAATCAACTGAACCTCAATCCGATGCACGGTGTGACTGGTATGGATAAAAGTGTCTGATATCAGTTTTAAATTGACATTAACTTTAGAAAACAACACAAGTGACATACAAAAAACTGAGCAACCACGTTTGGATTGTTTTGATACATTAGTAAAATGATCCATGAGTCGTTTTTGACTTTTCTGAGTCAACCGAACCTCAATTCGATGCCCGATGATACCGGTATGGCTAAATGTGTCAGATATCAGTTTCAAAATGACAATAACTTTAGAAAACAACACAAGTGACATACGGAAAACCAAGAAAAAGTGTTTGGATTGTTTTGAGAATTTAGTAAAATGATCCATGAGTCATTTCTAACGTGTAAGAATCAACTGCACCTCAATCTGATGTACAGTGTGACCGGTATGGATAAAACTGTCTGATATCAGTTTCAAATTGACATTACCTTTAGAAAACAACATAGGTGACATATGGAAAACTAAGAAATCGCGTTCTGATTGTTTTGATACTTTAGGAAAATGATCTATGAGTCATTTTTGATTTTTAAGAATCAATCTCACCTCAATCCGATGCACGGTGTGACCGATATGACTTATAGTGTCTAATATAAGTTTGAAATTGACATACACTTTAGAAGATAACACAAGTGACATACAAAAAACTGAGAAAACAAATTCAGATTGTTTTGATACTTTAGGAAAACGATCCATGAGTCATTTTTGACGTGTACGAATCAACTACACCTTAATTCGATGCACGGTGTGACCGATATGGAAAAAAGTGTATGATATCAGTTTCAAATTGACATTAACGTTAGAAAACAACATAAGTGACATATGAAAAACTGAGAAAACGTGTTTGTAATGTTTTGATACTTTAGAAAAATGATCCATGAGTCATTTTTGATGTTTAAGAATCAACCGCACCTCAATCCGATTCATGGTGTGACCGGTATGGCTAAAAGTGTCTAATATCAGTTTCAAATTGAGATTAACTTTAGAATACAAAACAAGTGACATACGGAAAACTAAGAAAACACGTTCGGATTGTTTTGAAACTTTAGGAAAACGATCCATGGGTCATTTTTGACATTTACGAATCATCCGCACCCCAATCCAATGCATAGTATGATCGTTATGGCCAAAAGTGTCTGATATCAGTTTCAAATTAACATTAACATTAGAAAACCACACATGTGACATACGGAAAACTGAGAAAACTTGTTTGGATTGTTTTGATACTATCGGAAAAAAAAAATCCATGAGTCATTTTTGACATGTACGAATTAGTCGTACCTCAATACGACACATAGTGTGACCAGTATGGCTAAAAGTATCTGATATTAGTTTCAAATTGACATTAACTTTAGAAAACAAAAAAAGTGACACATGAAAAACTGAGAAAACATGTTCGGATTGTTTTGATACTTTATGACATTGATCCATGAGTCATTTCTGACATGTAAGAATCAACCAAACCTCAATCTGATGCATGATTTGAATGGTATGGCTAAAAGTGTATGATATCAATTTCAAATTGACATTAGCTTTAGAAAACTACACAAGTGACATACTGAAAACCCAGAAAATTCATTCGGATTTTTTTGATAATTTAGGAAAATTATCCATGAGTCATTTTTGATGTATAAGAATCAAACGCACCTCAATCTGACACACGATGTGACAAGTATGGCTAAAAGTGCCTGATATCAGTTTCATATTGACATTAACTTTAGAAAAAAACACAAGTGACATACGGACAACTGAGAAAACACATTCATATTGTTTTTATACTTTAGTACAATGATCCATGAGTCATTTATGACATGTACAATTCAACCTCACCTCAATCCGATGCACGGTGTGACCGATATGGCTAAATGTGTCTGATATTAGTTTCAAAATGACATTAACTTTAGAAAACAACACATGTGACATACGGTAAATCGAGAAAACATGTTCGAAATGTTTTGATACTTCAGGAAAACGATACATGAGTAATTTTTGAAGTGTATGAATCAGTCTCACCTCAATATGACACATGGTGTGACTGGTAAATCTTTTCATTAGATAAAAAATCAGTATTTATTAAATGAGATAAATCATCCAAAAACATAGAGATTTTACATTATTCCATTTCATTGTTATCATAATGAAAACATTCGAGTTTACCATTTCCATATTTTAGTTTCACATTACCATATTAATGTATTCCTTTATATTAATGTTTACATTTATTTCATTATTGTATTACTAACATAATATTTTTTTTCTTATATAAGAGATTTTTTTTCCTTCACGTCAGATGCTTTGTTTGGCAATAAATACTATGGACGACAATTTTTGTGAGGGGATCACTGATATCAAAGGATTAAACATTAATGTTTATAACTGTTGCTGGATATTTTTAATTGTAACTATGTAAAAAATTGTTTGAAAAGTATATAGCAGTGTGTTTTTTTGTATTCATGATGTTAAGTAAATTTATATAGCATTGTTTGTCAAAATATTATGTGCGTTGTGTCGTCTATCGGTTCTTGGTTCGTGTGCAGCTGTGCAGGTGTGCAGGTGCTGGTTGTGCAGGTGCAGGGGAATTTGCCTTTATCAGTGCTTTTTTGATCACTAATAAAGGATTCCTTTAATAGCGCTAAAAGAGCAATAATAAAGGGCCCCATTATCAGCGCTCAAGATAGCACTAATAACGGTGGACTTTATCAGCTCTTTTTTGAGGGCTGAAAAAGGGGACCCCCCCCCCCCCTTTATCTATGCTGGCATTAACAGTTATTTTATAGCACTGTTAATGTTGGTTTTTAGCACTGATAAAAGGCAAAGTTTTAGTAGTTCTGATAGCCTACTCAGGGTGTCAGTAGTACGTAAACATTATTTATATTATTTTCCAGTCTAAGGGAAAGGGAGAAATTTTTAATAGATTATTTGGGATATGGGATTGAGAATGGATATGGGGAATGGAAATATTTCAAGAATGATTTGGGGTTTTCAATGTGTCTTTTTAAATTTACATGACACATAGAACGTGTATGACATGAAATATTTCCTCTATTGGTTTTGATAATTTATCCAATAACCATTTTTTATTATTATTATTACTTACTTGGGTATCATTTACATTGTTTTTATGATATTTATTTACTATGTTAAATAGGTTGTAGTCTACCCACATACCTCATTAGACTACAAATTCTAGTCAGTAGCCTCTAGAGTATGGGGGGTACACCTGAGGTCTTATGGTACACTGTCTTGGGGAACCATTATAGTAGAATCTAGGTTAGTTATTTAAAAAGTGGTATCTGAGCCTTTTATTTTCTATTGCAATAATACATTGGAAATTCATATAGAAAATTCAGATGTTTATGGTGTTGATAATTTGATGATTCATGACAGCATCTACACATGTGTGGGGGAAAACCCAAGTACCTAGGGTGGGATTTTTGTTCATTATGTTCTATTATTACATTTTTATGTTATTTCACCATTTGTGATGCACTTGCTGTGTGATTTTATTATTTTCATAGGTTTTATGCATTCCATAACATATCACAAGGTCTTTGAATCCATGTTTCATTTTATGCACACACAAATAATTAGGTGATGGTGGGCTATGGGAAATGAATATGATTTTACTGTTTTTTTATGGTTTTAATAAAATAGCTCATTATTATGAGTTATAACTTGTTTTAATTATGAAGTTCTAAATTTCAATGTTTAAAATAGTGTCTAAGTGTGAATGATTTATGTTTTTTTAAAGTTAAATGGTTAAAAAAATTTCTAATGAAAGGACTTTGATTATATATGATAGTTTTACCTCATGTTATCTATGGCTCATGATAAGGATGGTTAGGGGGTGTTGAAAGAGATGAAATTACATCAATTGGTATAATATATGAGGAGTTGGTTATTTATGGATAGTAGTGATCCCTATTTTGTATAAACTATAGAAACCTTATATTATGTGTTTTTATACATGAGTTTTCTATTACAGAGAGATTCCACTAGGATGACACATACTGGTTTGGAGATAAGATGACATTTCCATGAATTCTTCTCTATTATTTGAACATGAACCTCAGTTTTTTAATGTTAATAGGGGTTGTTTTTTTAATGAGAACATTTCCAATTTTATGATGTTTATAGAGATATTCCAAGTGCGGTATTTGATGATTATGTTTAAACCGAAAATAAAATTTCGACTTCATCATCGTATAAATTTTTCAAGGATGGTGGACCTATGGAAGAAATTTCTATATTTAGTCACTATATAAGATTTTGGATCACATAGATACTCCTATTGGGAAGAGAGTAATGTTGTAAAATTAAACGTCATGTTGTAAAATGAATAATTTATTGTAAATTTAGGTCCATATAGATTATTAAAAGACCGCGTAATGGAATGATTTCCAAGATATGTTCCATGAACACTTTTACCCTGAATAGTAATGAAAGAGAGAGATTTATAGATTATGTGGTCGAACTAGGGGTGTACGTTTGTGATTTATTATGATGTCCACTTCAACAACTTTAAGATTATTGTTACAAATTTTGTAGGATATGTTGAGGTTGTGGAGTAATGTTTTCAATATGGTATTATATGTGAGATCAAATTCTTGGTGTGTATTTTCAATATGAAAAAGATTATAGAAGTGGAGAATATGGCCTTAATATATGAGTGAAACCTAAAGGAATATTGTAGTACTGGGTAGCTGATATTTATGATTTTTTAGATTAAAAAAGTGGTAAAAGAGATGTAATGAGTGATTTAACCATGGTGGTGGTGGGAAAAGAATCCAGGGGAGAGGATCGGTCTCTCAGGGATGTGTTTAGAAGATTTGTTAGCGGTGTGGAACGCCTAGACACAAGTGACGTTAGTCCCTTTGACCACCAGTTGAGTGAGGAACTTGTGGTTGGATGGTACAACATATATTGGTTTTATAGAAACACTCAATATATAGGTTGAAATGAAGGACCTATACAGATACAGATCACCAACATGGTATCTACTACACCATATTTTTCTATAAGATTGAGTTATGCTAGATTTATCAGATGGGGTGTAGGCATGGTGATCCAAGAAATGATATAATATATTATAAGGGTAGTGTAGTGTAAGGGACCCCAAAAAGATCACATAGCATAGGGAAAGGTCAGATGAATTTGGTTCAGCCTTCACATGGTGGTGGTGAGGTTGGAGCATCAACTATACAGGGTAATATTCTTGAAACCTCAATGATTTCATGTGATTTATTTCACATATATACCTCTCATTATTTTATATCTACTTGGTTGGTAAATGGTTTGATTATGGTGGTGTTGTCCTTGTGTGGGGTCATGTTATGGACACATTTTTGGGGATGCAATCAGGAGGCACCTATCTCTGTAAGAGGTGTTATCTCATGGTTGTTGATTACCATTTCATTTTCATATTTTTATGTGATTGAGATGATATATTATTTCCTAATATTTGGAATGGAATGGTTTATATCATATTTATATCACATTGATTGTTACCATAAGAGATTCACCATTACATCTCCTTAGGGCAGAATATCTATTTTTAGTGGAGTGTGGGAAATTCAAGAAGGTTGTATAGGGACAGTTCTTATATAAATAAGTGAATTCATAGCCCAGGTAGGAAGAATTTTTCTTCATTATGGGGAAGTAGATCATGGTGTATTCCAAATTTTATTGAAGAAATTTCAGGATGGGTTTTCAGATTTTTGTTTTCTAGTTTCCAGATGATAGAGAGGTTAAGTTCATGATTGAAAAAATTCTTGGAGATGATCTAGTTTATATTCCACCATAAGGGATGACACCATTAGAGATTAAATATATCAAGACATGGCTATAGGAATTACATAATAATGGGTTTTTTCATCTAATAATGTCACCTCGGGGATCAATGGTCTTATTTTCTAATAATAAAAATAGATTTTTTTGTGTAGATTACTCAATGTAAAACTGGAAGAATTTTAATAACTAATACCCACTACCATATTGTGATGATATTTTTCACTAACTGAGATGATCCTATGTGTTCTATAATATTGAATTGAGATCAGGTTATCATCAGTTTAGGGTGATACCGTTTCACATACCATAGACAACTTTTAGAGAAAAATTTCGTTTATATGTGTCCATCATGGTTCCTATTGGGATGATGAATGAACCTGGTATGTTTATGCTTTTGATTAACTGAATATTTCTCTCGTAACAAGATTTTTGGCCCATAGATTCTATTGGACACTATCCCTATCTAAAGTTTTTAATTATCATAATTCATGTCATATATTAACATATATCATATTTCATTATAGATCTTATATTCTTGCATTAAATTATCATGAATATCTGATCGTGTCCTTCATATAACTATTTATGTGTGATTAAGTCTAATCCGGCTTTTTATCTATGTGTAATTGAGAGAATTACCAGTTTGTAACTTTGTTAAATTATAAGACACATAATATAAAATTGTCTATGTATGCGTTACTAACACTGAAAAGCTGATGACTCACCGTCAAACATATGTCTTACTAATATACAGATAAAATAAGAATGTCTTCAAAGTATCTGAAGCTGACACTGTTAAAACGGACTCATCATTGGATGGGATACCAAAAATAGATTACTAACTGTTGCATATGATATCAATTCAAATGACCTACCAATGCATGATGGTACCGATGCAAGGACTCACCATTAGTTGAAATGAGTCAACGTTGGCTCAATTGTCTCTCTGACAGGATGAAGGAATCACCATTCATATGAGTCACTATTAGTTCATTTGTCTCACTTTTTATTGGCTTCACCAATAGTTCTAGTGATTCACTGATGGAAGAGTCACTGATAGTTCAAAAAGATTCAACGATACCGATTGAAAGAACTCAAACTGATTCACGAAGTCACTGATGTTGACTGCCCAATGATGACAGACTGATGGAAATTAGTCACCTAAACTTGTGACTCACCAATAGTCATAAAATATTTTTTTCTATTATTAATTCAAATTTGTATCTAATAGTGATATTTAGAAACTTTAATGTTTCTGAAATTATTAAATGTTGTCTATAGGACATTCAGTAGAGAAATATGAGGTACATACACATGGGGAGATCTTCATGTCTGCTGGATCATGAAGTATAAAAGAATTACATACTAGATCATTTAAAAAAGTAGTTGGGGAACATGCTGAAATGATATAGAAGGAACATTAGAACAAACAATAATCCTACAACACTCGATCATTCTTCAAAGACCCAAGAACTCAATGAAAGAGCATACAGAAACATCAATAAGATGATAAAAACCTATTAAACTACACCAAATATCCTTCCACCAAAGTGTTTAATGCTTTAAACTACTTCAAAAACCAAACCACAGAGTCTGTGATAATCTATTTTGAATCCAAATTCTAGAATAGGACACAAACTTCATTTTCTCTATATCATACGAGTTCGTAACTACATTTCATAGCACACAAAGACTTCTAAAATCTATTCTATATCCCTAACTCTACTGTGTTCTTTTATTTACATTTTGTTACAGTGTGTGTATCTATCTTTAACACAAACAGTGAATCCTGGGCATAACTAGAGGATACTTTATATCCTCAATATCACTATCTTTGTTATCTTCTATATCACATGTATAACTGTGGAAGAGGTCAAATGTGACCATTTTATTGTTTTACCGACAAATAAATGGGTTAGAGGTCAGGTGTGACATGGACAACCTTGTGTTCTTTTGTGATCCTTGATCCAGGTTATGAATCAAACATTTTATTATTATAAACTTCATAGTGGCGGGTTACCACTAGGTGGAGAGGACTAAGTCTCACCTTGAGATTGAACCTCTTTTTTACCTGCGCTATGTTTTTATTCTTTAGATTTTCTCTATTTTATCACCATTTCATAAAACAAAATTGAAATTTCATAGTTAATTGAAAAGGTTTTTTATCTGTTTGAACAAGTAATATAGTTTTAAAAGTTATAACAATCTTTAGATTAGTATAGATGATAACTAATCAGTCTTTTGAGAAACTGATTGATCAACTAGGACTTTTATAAATTCACTTCAAAATGAATTTGATTAAATTTTAATTGGGGGAAATTTTTCAAAGAACCAATTTTAACAGAAATTTTTAAAGATACTCAAATCACACCCCTCTGGAGTAATCTACTCTGACCAATATATGGTATCAAAGGTTGTTTTTTTTAAATTTTTCAGTTTTCAAATCTTTTTTAATATTTTTCAACTGTGATTGTAGTTGTCTTGCATGGATATTAAATCTTTTATTATATCTATGTTTTTATCTCTTTGTAAACCATTTACAATTCGTAATATGGATAATAATTTAGAATAAGTTGATTATAATAGACCACATTTTATCAATGTATCCAACTATTCTCATTGGAATATTAAAATGAAAATACTCTTAGAAAGCATGGGATTTGAAATATGGGTTTCTGTTGAAAGTAAATACGCAATTCCAGAAACTTATAGAAACAATTGTGAAAAACTAACCAAGACTGCCTATAAAAATAATTATAATGTATTGAATGACCTATAATGTTCTTTAGGAGATGAAAACATTGAGAACATTTCTTCTTGTAAAACTGCCCATGAAATTTGGGTCACAACGTCTGTTTCTCATGGGTGAAATCTAATGTTAAAAAATGAGATTAAATATTTATAATGTTAAATTTAATAATTTTAAAATGAATCCTGATTAATCTATTTTTGATATTTATCTCATATTCAATAAAATTTTCAACATAATGATTTCTCTTGGGTGAGAAGTCACAACCAAAGAAAAAATCATGAGGATTCATAGATGATTACCTGATAGATGGATAGGAACATCTATGTAAATTAGAGAATCATGTGAAATATGCATATTACATGCCAAAGAAATAATAATAATGGTGATGATGTATGAAGAGGAACAGAAATTCCACAAAAATGAGTATGATAAACCTAAGAAGAATTTTGTATCCTTCAAGACTATCACCCATAAATATAAATACAAATATAAAGTTTAATATACTATTGAAATCTCCAGTAGTGAAGAATAATCTTCAGATAGTAATGAAGAAATGGCCCAGATGTCTAGGAGATTCAAGAAATTTTATTGGAAAAAGATGTTTTTCAGAAAGCCTAATTACAAAGGAAATTATAAAAACTACAGAAATTGGAAAAAGTATTGGAGGATAAATGATAAATCAAAAGAATTTTTTTCCTCGAATGTAAAATGAATTGACATGTAAAGGATGACCGTCCCAAGCTCGAGTATTAAATTAAATATTAGGAAAATGATAGAAAATATAAAAAGGAAATAAAAGCATCTTTTAGTGTTTTTGAGGACAGTTTAAGTGACTCAGAGTCTTCACATGATGAACAGGATTAACAAATATAATATGTGTGTCACAACAAACACATCTGAGGTAACCTTGGAATTTTCTTTTCAAAATTCCTATTATTCAGAAGATTAATGTGATTCTAAAAATATATCTAAATAAGAAATGTTTGTGTATTGAAATATTATTTAAGAAACATGTAATGAACTAAAATATAAATACAATTATTTAAATAAAAAACAATCTCTTACATTAACTATGAAATCCGATATTACTACTAAAAAATAAAAAAATACAAAACAACTCAAGGAAAAAATTAATTATAGATATCTAATGAGCAATAGAATAAGGATCTTGAAAATTATACCAATGAAAAAAATACCCTTAATCGAATTCATAGTAAACAGATAGTTTCTATGAACACTTATAGAATAGTATATAAACTAAGAAAAATAAACCTATCAAAAACTCATTTTATTACCAAATATCGAAAATTTTATTCTTTATGCCGAATGAAGAATTTTACTACATGCTCTAGTTTAAAAAATTCTTTTACTGCATCCTGTTTTTTTGAACAAACATAGTTTATTTTTCAAATACTCTATATTCTGCATTTATAAAACCAATAATACAAGTGTGGGTTCCTAAATCTTTTATTAATAATATTTATAAATCCAAACAAATATGGGTACTAAAATCATTTATTTTATAAGTAGTTTTGCAGGTAAACTGACTAAAGAGTTCCTGTAGAAATCAGTGGTATTTGGACAATGGGTGTTCAAGAGACATGATAGGGGACTATTCAAACATCAAAATTATTATAAAAATTGATGGAGTACATTTCCCATTGGGTGAAAATGGTAATGGAAAAATCATTGGTCTAGGATTGATTGGTAACCCTAACTTTATTTCAATTTACAAAGTATTTTATGTTGATAGATTTAAGTATAATATTCTTAGTATATTTCAATTGTGTGATTATGGATTTAATTCCAAATTAAAAAATTATTCATACCTTCTTTTTTATACCAAGAATAACATAGTATTTAATGATCTTAAAAATGGTAATGTATATGAAATAAATTTAAATAGACTAGCCTCATAGAATATATCTTGTCTAAGTGTCCCTCACAAAGAGTCTTGGATATGGCACCTAAGATTAAGACATTTCAATTTACACTCACTTATAAAACTTATGAGAAATGGTGTAATAAAGGATTTACCCAAATTATATTTTACAGAAAATAAAGTGTGAAATCCTTGTCAAAAAGGAAAGCAACATAAAATATCTTCCAAATAAAATAAAGAAGTTCCAACTTATCATCCTTTTGAGTTGTTTCACATGAATTTATTTGGACCATCTGGAGTCTTTAATTTAAATTTAACGAACTATATTTATTTTCATGTAGATGACTATTCTAGGTATACTTGGACTCATTTCATTGCTCACAAAACTGAAGCATGTACTTACTTCACTAAGTATGCTAAAGCTGTTGAAAATATTAGTGAACTAAAAATTAAATCTCTATGATGTGATCATGGCTGTGAGTTTGAAAATCAAGACTTTGAATCATTTATCTCACACAATGGAAATAACCACAAATTTTCTGCCCCTAGGACACCTCAAAAAATGGGGTTGTAGAAATAATAAATTAGACCTTTCAAGAAATTGCTATAACTATACAGAATGAATATAACCTACCAATTTACTTCTAGGATGAATATTTTAATATAGCTTGTCATATAATAAATAGATTATTAGTTATACACATCCTTAAGAAGACACCCTATGTGTTATTTAATAATAAGGAACCTAAATAAGTTATTTTAATGTGTTTGGATATAATGTTTATATTTTGAACACTAAATACAATCTATACAAATTTGTATCCAAAAGTGATGACAGAATCATTGTAGGTTACTCAACCTCTAGTAAAGCCTATGGAGTCTTTAACAGAAGAACCATGTGTGTGGAAGAATCTATGTATATCACATTTGATGAATTATATCCACATGATTCTATGACCTTTGTAGACAACCATGAAGATGATATATCAAATCTAGACATAAATGAAAAATCATCTAATCCTTGTGTCATGAAATATGTAAAATCTAAAAATTCATGAAATTCTCTAGATTCTAGACATAATGAACCATATCAAAATAATGATCCTAAAATAACCAGTCCTACCATAACCAGACCAAATAGAAACCTTAAAAACCATCCCTTAGATGTTGTTTTTGGAGACATAGAAAAAGGAATACAAACTAGAGATTATCTCATAAATCAGGTTCAACATCAAGCCTTCTTGTCATGTCATGAACTTAAAAAGGTCAATGATGAAATCAATTATGAATTTTTGGTGATGGCTATGCAAGAATAATTAAATCAATTTGAATGAAATAATTTTTGGAAACTTGTGGATATATCCAAAGACTCCATGATATTAGGAACAAAATGGGTGTTTATAAATAAATTAGTTGAAGCTGGAAATATTGTTAAAAACAATGAATGAATAGTTGCACAAGACTATGGTCAAGAGGAAGGAACTGGCTATAAGAAAACCTATGAACCTATTTCTAGACTCTAATCCATTAGAATCCAACTTTCTTATGCTTCCTATATTAATTTCAAACTATATCAAATGGATTTTAAGATTGAATTCTTAAATGGTTATATAGTTGAGGATGTTTTCATTGAACAACCACTTGGTTTTACAAATCCTCGTTTTGAAAATAATATTTTCATATTAAAAAAACTGTTATATGGTTTAAAACAAGCTCAAAGAGCTTTATATTATAGATTGAAGAATTTTAATATTTTGAAAGGTTTTAAAAAAAGATTTTCTATTCATACTATTTATATAAAGAGAATGCGTAAATATGTTTTTGTAGTCCAAATATATGTTTATGATATTATTTATGGATCATCACATAATTATATTTTTTATTGAATTTTCTAAAATGAAGAAAATGAATTTAAATTAGTTTTATGGGTGGAAAAAAATTATTTCAGGGATTTAAAATTTATTAAAATATAGAAGGCATAACATTAAATCAATGTAAGTATACTGAAGATCTTTTAAAAATATTTGGTTTTTATTGAATTAATAGTGGTGACACTTCCATGAGTAAAACTTTTATATTGGAACATGATAACAATGATAAATCTGTAGATCAAACCACTAACAGATGAATGGTTGTAAAACTGCTCTATTTTACTACTTGTAGGCTAGATATAATGTTCTTCGTCTGTATATGTTCCATTTTACATGATAATCCCGAAGAATATTACATAAATGCTGTAAAAAGAATTTTCAAATACCTCAAATATACTATCAATTTAATCTTGTTTTACCCCAAAGGACAATCAATTTATATAATGAGTTATTATGATTCTTGATTTAAGTGGATGTATGTAAGATAGAAATAGAACCACTGGGACATTCCACTTTTTGGGAAAATATTTGGTTTCATGGTGTAGTAAGAAGAAAATATTTGTTTCACTATCTACTACCGAAGTTAAATACATTGCTACTGGTAGCTATTGTGCACAAATTTTTTAGATAAAACACACTCTTCTAGACTATGTATTCCAATTTAGACATGTACATATAAAATGTGATACCACTAGTGCCATTAACATCTCCAAGAATCCAGTTTCTCACTCTAGAATGAATCATATTGATGTAAGACCTCACTTTTTGATAGATCATCATCAAAAGGGCGATATTAATTAAGAATTTATTGGCGCTGAATATCTTCTTGCTGATATATTTACCATGACATTAAAATATAAAGGGATAAATTACATCATACATGATCTAGGAATGATTAATTATTAAGTCCTTGTGTTTATCTCTCAATTAATATTTTTGGTGAAGTTGTCTTGCCGACACCGTTGTCAGGCTGAAACTACTGTCATATCGACACCATAATCAGAAAGATATTTTTTATGTTTTTTGAACACTGTCATACCAACAATGATGACTCATTTCTTTTATACGTTGAATGTTTTTATCAAAAAGACATTGTTTCACTAATTCTAGTGACCATGGTTCACAATTTTGCGATTTTAAAATCTTAAAATCCCTAAATGATATATATTTGAATAGATCCACTATACTCTCATTACTAATACTCTCTCATTCTATCTCTAACACCTTTCTATTTCCCTACTCCCAACATTTCTCTTTTTGACCTTCGAACAAAACTGATCAGAATTGCACGAGTAAAGCGAGCTCTGGAAGAGGGTGGGTCCCATCCTTCTAAGAAACAGAAAGGGGAATCAAGAAAATTGTCATGTCGTATGAATCCAAATCTGGTAAACCATGCTGTAACTTTTTAAAATGATTTTTTAGTTGAATGGATCTTGGAGAGTAAAAATTAGTTGTTGAAAGTGCTAAATGATCAAGGATGGCTTGAATGGTTCTCAAAAAAATGATAGATTCTTTTATCCAACGCTGGTGTATGAGTTTTATATGAATCTGGATCATCTTCTAGAAGTAAGTGATGTTGCAGGGATGAAGTCAATTGTGAAAGGGAATATAATCTCATTATCTTCACGGCATTGGGAAAGTGTCTTAAGGTACCTTATAAAGGAATTTTTGATGATTATCAAGGTACTTCACCTCTTGAATGTGATTTTTTTGTTATGAGACTACTCTGAAGGAGCCAACTAGAAATGAAGAACACATGAGACCCATCT
The DNA here is from genome assembly GCA_963277665.1 of Viscum album. Classification (NCBI taxonomy): domain Eukaryota; kingdom Viridiplantae; phylum Streptophyta; class Magnoliopsida; order Santalales; family Viscaceae; genus Viscum; species Viscum album. Next base: position 523,350,689 of record OY728145.1, read on the forward strand.
CCTCAGAACTAAATGGTGAGGGCAAAATAAATATTATGTTTATTCAACATCAGATGTGTCTTAGGAAAGTGGAAGTTGCTTCCCCCAATTATCAACATGAATAATTGATTTATTTACTTCAGAGAAATGTTAAATGGAATATTTGAAGATATATGATGGTGTAAATCAATGAAATGATAAAACATTGTAGTAAATAAAATTCCCTATTTTATTCAAGAATGATTTTATCTATGCTGAAGGAGAAGGGCTATGTAAATGAAGCTGAGGAAGTAGTAGTTAGTGAATGAAGTAGAATCTTCTTAACCTCTAACATCTACAAAAGGATGAAAATAAATTTGAATCCTTGGAAGAAAGAATGTATTTGTGATGAAGACAGATTGAATAAGATGTTCAATGCCATATATCATCCTATTAGACCAAGGGATCTAGTGGATCCCGGTCTTGGACTAGATGAAAAAGTATCCTATTATTTAGATGGGGAAGAAGAACCTGCAACCCCTGTTAGAGATGTGGGATCACTAGTTAATGTTCGAAGTAACCCAGACACTACTGGACAATTGAGAAGCATCTCTATTGGACCTGAATGTCCACATTTGAATTTACCCTCTCATGAATCTATTATTAAATCCTCTAGTAGTGAAGAAAACATTGTTGAATGTAGTGTATAGTATGTTAGTGAATCCAATGAATAAGATGAAGAGGAAGAAACTGGAAGTGGGGGAAATGGATCAGAATTAAAAAGGGGAGAAGTATAAGAAAAAGTCGAAGATGAGGAGAATGAATATGGTAATGATGAAAAAATAAGTGAAAGTAAAAGTGAGTGTTACGTTGGTCACCCTAAGGAAATCCAGATGCTGTGAGTTTGGAGGTTACTGAATCTAATACTGGTATCTCAATTGAGGGTGAAACTAAAGAAGAAAATGTTACTCCAGATGAAGCTGTTTCTCAAGTTTTGTACACTAGGAAAAGAAATATTTTTAAGGAAAAAAATCATATTTATGAAACCATGAAGCAGGGGGAGCCATCTAACCTAAGAGTTGACATTGAGGGGGAGCCTCGATTACCTGTTGGTCAAGCTGATGAAGAGTATCAAATAGGAAGAGTAAGGCTTGAAACTATTTCCCTATTTTTATTATGATATTCTTACTGAATGGATAAGGAATCCTAGTTATGTATTCTGGGGTTAGGATTATAAAGATTATGATGATGAGATTGTTTCCCTTGGTGAAAGAGAACCATTGGATGATACCACTACTAGTGACTATTTAACTAAAGTTGATTTTGGTCTTTTTGAGGATGAAATATGTGCGTCCATAAGAAATTTGTGAAATCTCAAATGAGGTATGAGATTGATGATGCTAGGAGACAGAATAATGACCAGGCAGAGAATTTGAAAGCAATCAGATCAATGGATGATGGTGTAAATCATGCCGGTGCTTCTAGCTATTCTATTTCTTTAACTAGTCTCTCTTAAGCTGATTCTGCTTCTGTTTCAATGCATGTGATAAAATATATTAAGCGAAATCTAATCACAAATGAATTGAAAAATGTGACATGAAATACCAAGATCGAAAATGATAACAAGAAGTTGACATCTAGGATTAATGCATTTACCACAGAGTATAAGAATATAATGAAAATAGTCATCAAAGTACATGATAACTTGTTTCTCATTTTAAAGATCTTGAGTTTGCTATTATGTGTAAAGATGTTCAGGATCTCACCTATTTGGATCTAACTTCACGTTCTACTCCACCTGCTCAGTACTCTAAATCTATAGATCATACTACTGTTAGATCAATGTTCATAGAGGATTGGCAAGCTTTTATTGCATGTATAGACAAAGTTGAAGATATATCAGATAAATTGCATGATCAGGTCATGTATTTTACTCAGAGTGCTTCTCACACTCAAGATGAGTTTACTAAAAGTCTTAATGATTTTTTCTCCAAACACATAACAAAGCACCAAATGAATAGTCTATTCAAGTACTTATCCAAAAATATTACTCTTTCTCCAGTAACAATGGATTTTAAGGATAAAATTTAGATACATTGAGAATTTACTGCTTTTTTAGATATGTTCATAGAAAAGAAGACTGATTTTATAAGGCCCTAAAATACCATGCATAGATCATCGAACAATTCATCAAGCTGCTAAAATCGTATCTTCATGTCAAGAGTGAAGCAATTGTATTACCTCCTGCTACAAATCTTGACCATGTTAATTCTATGGATACTCATCCTAAATTTTCATTTTTCAATCCTTATCTCACAGCAGTCTAGTTGTCATAGAAACTTTTCCATCTCAGGTTCTTTCTCAACCAAAACCTACCATTTCTTCTACAGTTCATGGAGGAGGCCTCTACCGCCTCTCACAATCCGTTCAAATCCTCATGCTCCACATCCTACCCCTCCCGATCAACCTTCTATTTATCTTTCTGATATGGAGAGGAACCCATTGACCCTATCTATTCATCTTATAGTGCGTAATTTTTTTAATTTTATAGGGATTCCTTCTAGAATTTCTTTTTGATGTACTCATTTTTTCGAATGTTGATTCATTGATCCTACTTTACTATTTTCCTACTCCATTCTCTTATTACTTTTTATTAGTTTTAAAAGGGGGATAACTTTATGAAATTCAATAATTTTATGATTTTTGATTATCAATAAGGGGGAGATTGTTGGACCATAGATGTTGTTGGGAACTATCTCTAACTAAAGGTTTTAATTATAAAAAATCATGTCATATATTAACATAAATATTATTTCATATTAGATATTATAGTATGAGATAATATTGTATTGAATATTAGATCATTTCATTCATATAACTATTTATGTGTTCTTATTTGTAAACAATATTTTTATCTATGTGTTATTAAGAAAATAATGATTTTCTAACATTGTTAAATTATAAGACAGATCATATAAAATTGTCTCTCTATGAGTCAGTAACTCTGATAATATAATAACTCACCATCAGACACATGCCATACTGATAGATAGATGAAATAGGAAAATTTTCTAATGCAAAAAAGAAGGACTCACTATTTCAAATGCTACCAATGCAAAACAACTACCATTTCATGATGCTACTGATGCAAGGACTCACCGTTAGTTGAAATGTGTCACTGTTGGATCAATTTTCTCACAGACAAGATGAAGGACTCACCATTCATATGAGTCACCATTGATCAGTTGAACTGATAGTTCAATCACTTTTCAAATGGCTGATTCAACGATGGTTCAAAATGAGTCGCTGATACCGATGGAAATAACTCACATGGATACATGGAGTCACCAATACTAACTGACCAACGATGACATACTGATGAAAATGAGTCCCCGATACTTGTGAATCACTGACAGTCATAATGTCCATTTTTATATTATTAATTCATAATTACATCTAACGATCATATTTAGACAAATTAATGTTTCTAATATTTTTTAATGTTGTATGTAGGACATTCGGTAGAAAATATGAGGTACATAGATATGGGGAGAACTTCATGATTGCAGGATCACAAAGTATAAAAGATTTACATACTAGGTCTTTTATAATAATATGTTGAGGAATATGATAAAAAGATATGGAAGGAACAGAAGATCTGAAAATACTCTTGCAACACTCGAGCATTCTTCAAAGTCCCAGTAACTCAAAGTAAGAGTATATAGAAACATCAATAATATGAGAAATACCTATTGAACTTCAACAAACATCCTTCAACCAAAGTGATTAATGCTTTACACTCCTTCAAAAACCAAACCACATAGTCAGTGATAATCTGTTTTGAAGATGACTTCTAGAAGAGGTCACAAACTTCATTCTAACTACATCATATGAGTCCATAACTTCATTGCACAAAACAAAGAGACCACTAAACTCTATTCTATATCTCTAACTCTACTGTGTTCTTTTGTTTACATATTTGATCAGTGTGTGTATCTGTCTCTAGAACACTCATTGACACTTTTGAATAACCGAGGATACATGATATCCTAAATATCACTATATTTATTATCTTCTGTATCCCATATAGAATAGTGGAAGAGGTCATGTGTTACCTGTTTGTTGTTTTCCCCATGAATAACTATGGTAGAGGTCAGGTGGGACCTAGATAGCATTATGGGCTATTGTGAACCCTGATCCAGGGTTTAGAGAAAACTATTTATTATTATAAACTGCTTGGTGGTAGGTGATTACCAGGTGGAGAGGACAATGTCTCAACTTGTGATTGAACCTATTGTTACTTTCTACTGTGTTTTTAATCTTCAGTTTTATTATTTTTTATCACCATTTCAGGAAACTAAATTGATCTTTGATATTTAGTTTAACAAGTGTTTATATATGTTTTTAACTAATAATTTGGTTTCAGAAGTTCTACCAATCTTCATATTGGTATAGCTGAAAACTAATCAATCTATTGAAAAATTAGTTGAACATTCATGACATATATAAATTCACTACAGACTGACTTTGATTATAATTTAATTTTGTGAAAATTTTCAATGAACCAATTATAATATAAATTTTTATAGATACTCAATTCATCCCCCTCTTGAGTAATCTACTCTGACCAACATAGATCATTCTGTAATGTTTCATGTGAAAGACATCATAGTGTACTCCCAACTCACGATGATCATACCCAACATCCTAACATCATCCTAAGTACACTAAGATGTTGTAGGCTATACATGAATCTATCTAAGATTCATCTCCTGGTCAATGAGGTACATTTATTAGGAAATATAATCTCATAGGATTCTGTGTTAGTGGAACCAGATAAATTTAGAGTAGTAGAATCATGGTTGTATCCCAAGAATGTTTTTTAAATTAGAATATTTTTGGGTTTATCAGGTCATTACGGAAGGTTAATCAAAGACTTATCTCACCTGATAGTTCCACTCTTGAGCCTTATCAAATAAAATTTACATTTTGAATTGTTTGGAGCATATAAAGACACATTGTAGTTGTTGAAGAATATTTTTAAAACAACACCAATTTTGGTCTTACCATAATTGGGTAAGTGTTATTCCTTGTTTTGTGATGCATCTCACATTGTAATTGGGGTACTATAGATGTAGGAATATTGAGTAATTGAGTATGGATCATATTAGTTTAGGCCTTTTGAATAGAACTATCAAACACATGATTCTAAGTTTGAAATAGTGGTTTACTGTGTGAACTCTTGGAAGAATTATATTTGGGTCAAAAGTTTTTTATTTATGATGATTATAAGAACCTTAAGTACATAGTTTCATATTTTTAATTAAATATTCTATAACATGTATGTGTTTATTATATATAGTCTTTTAACATTGAGCTATCTCCCATGTAGGTGAAGGGAAATAGTGTTGTTAATGCATCGAGATTTAAGTCATAGAATGACGTGGTTACAACAATAGATAAGATGGGGGATCAACATTCTGATTAGAAAATTGATGAGGTTGACATTATTCACATTCATGATCATATTTTTGTTCCTAATTTTATATGGGAAGAGAGGATGTGTGAGTTTCATGGATTGAATTGTGAATTTCCACCTAGTTTGACCAAAAGTACCACGTTATTCATATATATATATATATATATATTTTTATCAAGAATAAAAAAATAAATTTTAGGTTTAATGACATGATTCTATACTTTTTATCTTGTGTTTTTTGATCATAAATGACTATTTAGAATTTTAAATACATTTACCATTGAAAAATGGAAATGGGATTATGTGACCATTTATTTTTTAGTAGGTCTTTTAGGGACACATCGAATGAATGAGGTGATTCGGGTAATTTTGGATCAGTTGAAAAAGTTATCTCACTTATAGTTTATTTGGGAGACTATAATTATCGAACAATTGAGTGACTTGTATTTCTAGAAGATAGTAAATTTTCATTTGGTTTTATAGGTTTTTTTTAAATCATGATCATAATTTTACTTTGCAATTCATACTAGGGACGCATAAGGAACTTCATACTCTAGGTGTTTAGATTATATCATTTCACCTATAGAATGATGAGAAATCAGAACCTATAATCTAGGTGTCAGATGTATTTTTTAGATGACGTGTACTAGATTTTGGTTGATATATTGAGAAAAAATTAGTTATAATTGATTTCATCTATAGAAATTATTATCATGAAATTATTCATATGTAATTATATGATGATACCTATGATAGGATATGTAGATATACTTTATGATTCATAGAATTAGGGGAATCAATGTTATTGTGGTCTAGTATCATGCAGGAAATATCATAGAATGATTATATGATTCGAAAGCATATGGTCATGGACAAGAGCATCAAGAAGTCATATGCTGATCAAAATCATTTACCTATGGAGTTAACAATGGGTGACCATGAGTTCTTTTGGGTGTCAGCAAAATTTGGCCACTATTGATTACAAAAAAGTCTTGTTGGCACAATGGTATGTGTAGTCATTTGAGATTTTGGAGATGATTATACTGATGTCATACCAATTGGATCTTCCATTACAGTATCGTAGTATGCATGATGTTTTTAATGTGAAACATCATTGGAAGTATCATATTGACCAATCCCATGTGATTGATTATGTTGATATTTAGGTTGATGCTAATGTTGATGAATCTTTTGAAGATTATCTGATTTGTATTGAGGATCATAGTGAGAATGTTTCATAGGGTAATATTTTAATTTCGGTCTGTGTACTATAGCATCATGGTAATGTTCAGATGGAAATATGGGAGTGGGGGAGATATATAGTGCTGTATACTTGATATTTTTACCTTGGATTTATAGTTACACTTATGCTTGCAAATACAGGTTGATCTATTATATGTTGGGGAGGTTTTATGATCTCAAATATTCAAAGAGGAATTTTCTTTTGAAATATTTAGTTAACTCCCAATAAATGGTTAATTAAATACCCCTAAAGAGTTCCATGAGACAATGGAGAGTTTGGGGGGTTTGGGACAAGACAATGGAAGAATATGGCCATACTATGAAGGTAACATTATTGATTAACGGTTAGAACAAACATTTCACCTTAAAAATGAATCCTATAGAGGAATGGGGCATATTTTCGAAACCATGTAAGGGGGGTCCTAAAAGCCATGTGGTTTTTGATAGACCCAAATTCATGTCCTCATCATGGTTTTCCAAACCATTGGTCTCCCTTGGAAACTATTGGGCCTATGGCTCTCTTTAGATAAAGGAGGATGTATGGTTGGCCTAGTGTTTGTTCTACCTTGCATTGAAATTATTTACCTCATTAAAAGTGTGGTATTTTACCATTACACCTATTTATATTTAAGGATTATTACTCTATTTTCCTCCCATTTCCTCTTCCAAATGTAGGGGTTATAAAATTTGATCTTCCCCTCTTTTAGAGATCATCATCCTTCAATCCTTGGTCATTAGAAATGTCATTGGTTGCAAATCAAAGCTCCAGGTAAGTATCCCATTCTTATTTCTTCTATTTTTTAGAAGAACCATGGTGGGATGATTTATATTCTTTTAAATCACAAAAACATTATTTTCATGAAGATTGTAATATTGGGCATTGATTTTTGTTTGAGCTTGAATCAAGGGACTTTTTTGAGGGATTGGTTATCTACAAACTTGAGGTAGGTGGTATACAAGGTATAACATATAGTGTTAATGTTTTATTCATGTGTATATTGTTGTAATTTTATATTGTTGTGATGTGTATTTGAATTCCTTGAATTAAATGATATATTGGGTTTCTAAATAATTTGTTTGACCATTCACAAGCCTTGTTGGATCTGTTTTTAATGAGTATTTTGAGAATAAGGGAACCCATTGGGTGTTCCACTACATTGGACATGAGAATTGATTTATTAAATGGTAAATAGAAGTTTTTATGAGATTAAACAAATTTTAATTGTATTTTTTCTAAATATTACATAAAAGGTTATTTTGATTAGATTATAAGGTAAAATGGACAGTGATATAACTAAGGGGTAATGTGATAAATGGAAAATTATTATTTAAATGTTATAAAATGGGTTGAATGTATGTTCAATGGTTGTGGTTATTAATAAATGGAAAACGTGGATAGTTATGGAATTATGTTAATTGTAATGGATGTGATGAACCATGTGAATAATGGTGAAATTAAAGGGGTGTACCCTTGATGTTGTAATGTGCTAAAAAGCCAAATGTATTAGACATTGTGTATTGTGAATTGATTGAATGGTTAAAAATGAGGGACAAGATGGATCCCACCCATGGGTAATAGTTGTAGACCATATCACTGTTATCTTTTATATATGATTTATAGACATAAAATTCATCATCATAGACTTGATATGATGCAGAAAATCTTATTATGTCTAGATAGGGTTCTCGCATGGCGATCTAGGCACTAAATAATATTTATGTGTTATGACTAAAATCATTTTTAACCTATGTATGTTAATTTAAAATTATTTGTGAATCATATTATTATTAAAGAGGATTATAAAACCCTTCGTATAATTTTCATATACTTTTGGAACAACTAATGTAGTTTTAGTTGGGTTTGATTGAATGATAAAATAAAAGGCAGAAAATGGAAAATTGCATTACGCTTAATTGTGAAACCTATTTACTCTTGTTTCCTTGTTCATTATTTACTTTTACATTAGCATACAATATTATTTTTATTATACTTTATATTATATTATTCAACTTTGGTTATGGCTACTAAATTTTACTCACACACATCTCAGGCTACTGTTGGCACCAAAGAACCCTTAATGGTCATAGGTCTTGATAAGGGAAAGAGCCCAATGTTATATGAATGATTTTGGATTTTGAGTAGAGTATGAAAAAGGTGATCAAATAGATGTAGAGATATGTTTCTCAGTTATCATCATGTATTCTATTTATTATCATTCCATGCCTCATGAAATTAGTATGAAAAGACATGTTTATTATATTGGATTTCAGAAATCACCTAGTCTAGGTAATTTATTTAATGATCCCCAATTAATGTTGTTGTTTATTTTTTTTTCTTATATTGTTTCTTTGATACTTATTTTTTTCATTAATGAATGTAAAATATCTTTATATACCTCATTTGAACCTTATTAATAGGTAGAAGCCTCTAGAATATGTGGAGGAATGCCTGAGGTTATGTGGAACACCAGCTCAGAGAACTAGTATAATGTCACCCATGATCAGATGTAACACTATGTGGGATAAATCAGTGTAGAAAACAAGGGTGATTTAGACTGAAAATAATGGATTTCCATAAATCAACTCATCATGTGATACTATTACATGTTTTCTCTTTTAGGGGTTGAATAATTGTTTTTTTCAGGAATCATATATCTAAAACTGAACTGAAATAATGAATCAAAAAATTCACATAAAATAGTGGATAACAAAATATCCCTTTAACTCATAATTTTTACAAACTATAACCTCGTTGAAAATCAAATTTGATATAATAAAGGAAATGGTAGAAAATTTTGATTGTAATACATCAATATTAATTTTTTTACTTGGATACCTAGAAATACATGATTTAATTAAATCATCTTTTCATAATGGAACATAGATTATAAGGGTCTTCTTTAAATCCCCCCCTCCCCCTCAATATGTTCACTCATTTTCTTTTCATCATGCTAGTAAGATACTCCATAATGAGTAGCTACTCTTTGATGTGTAATAAATATTTTGAAAAGAATATCGTATTTTATTTTAACATTATAAACTTTATGATTGTCAGTCAATATAAACATATATAAATTGGAATAGGTTGGGTTTCCAAAGGCTTCTTAATAAAATAAAAAGTGCTAAATTTTGTTTTTCGGTCTAAACCCTTTCTTATTTAAAATTATATGGTGTTGAAATGTCTTTAATTTATACTCCTTTTAATACCGGAAGTATGATATTATTTTGGAATCATGGATTATTTATTGTACTTCTCTCTTTTATTATGTGGAATAATCTAATTAACATTTTCTAAAAATTAAAATTATTCCAATGGTACTATACCTATGTGTTTTATTTTATTGATCAATTAATATTACTTGTGAAGAATTGTCATACAACTTTTTAGAGTACGAATATATTATATTCCCCTTCCACCCCACTCGATAATAATTATTTGGATATCTTTCTTCAAATTATCTCATGAAATATGAGTTACTCTTCATGTGAGAAAACTTTTTTAGGTTCAAAATTTTTCCTATTAATTCGTTACTTGTTAAGCCATTTCTAACTTTCTTGTCTGAATAGTCAGGAACTACTTCCTTTAGAAATATGTTTCTTTGATTTTAATCATGTTTTCAAAACATAGTTTATATTAAAAATTCTAGAAACATAAAATACTCTCAATTAGGAGTGTAAACCACTAAAAACCCTTTTATCTAACTCTTAGAATGATTCCCTTTTTAGGTCCAACATCCTAATTTAATTTTTTATTTCTATTCCCTATATGAAATGATCTATGATGTATCCCTTATTACAAAAATATAATAATTTTAATTTATAGGAATTTTCATACATTCTTATTTTACCTCTTTGGGGTGATTTTATCAACTTTCTTCTTTTGTTAAATACCATTCCTTACATGATTCACTCCCAATGAAATTGATAACCATAAAAAAATTTATCATTGGAATTTACCTTCAAATAATTATATCAAAAAAACATAAATAACATGTAGAACCCATTATAAAAATTATTGTCATAAATTAAGAATTAAATAATATGTATTTATTGAAATTATAGAACCACTTCTAATTTAATTATAACATTACCATTAGAATAATAGTATGACCATTACAAATAGTAATATAACTCTTAGAATAGTATCCTCAGCTGGGAAGGTTTAAATGATATTTAGGTATCTTATAAATAATAATATGATGTAATTATAGAAATTTATTTGAAAATAAATGTTCTACAGATAAATAATTAAATTTCGATATTTTTTAAAACATAAATGATTATTTACAAATTTTTAATTTATATATTGATTTAGAATAAAATATATTTTCATAAAACAGATTCCTAAATTTAAAATATATTTTATTATAATTATAATATAATTTTATGAGGGGTATATTAATCTTTAAAAGGGTTATATAGTCAATTATAATATTAAAATCAATATTTTATGAAAATATAGTCATTTAATATAAAAATAAAATTTATCAATTTTAGAAATTGTTTTTATAAAATGAGTTTCATTTTTTACATGTACACATATAATTTTTTTCATATTAATCTAAAATTGTAACCTTTTTTATGAATAATGATATACGATAATTTATAATATAAGATATATAATTGAATTTTTGAATTATAAATGATTTATGGATGATGAAATATCCCATTAATTCAAAATCGTCTTAATTATTTACTATATTTATTCATATTAATAAATAAAATTGATAGTATTGATCAAAAATACTACAAAGATTAATTAAATAATCAAAAAACACCCCTCTCCTCCCCTATAAGGACAACCCATCCTCGCCCCATATCCTCATACCTTATCAGCCATGTCTATTTTCTAAATTCTTCCAATTTACCATAGATATCCCCTTCTCCACATCCATGTTCTTTTGGACATTGAAAAAGACCAAACCCAATTTCTTTAATGAGTTTCTCAAGGGGATAACATTCAAGAGGAAAAATCCACAATACTTCTCTTTTAATTTTAGTTAATTTCTTATTCACTCCTCCAATCCCCAATTTAATGTGATATGTTAACTCAATTATCATATATATAATTAAATATATTTCTTAATAATTTAATATTTATCATCAAATCTTTTCCCTTATCCTTTTATTATAAAAATTAAAACATCATCTGTGATATGTTGATTCACTACCTTCATGAACGACAAGTTACGATTTCTATTACCACCATCAAGGTTGGTCATAAAAACATTACTCAAAATAAAAAGTATCATAATATATATATTATAAACTATTTAATGTTATGTAAATAATTTATATACCTAATGTTAAATTAGAAAAAATTAGATCTCGATGGTTCGAAAAACCACCAATATAAATTAAACATTTATCATTAATATTTTATCAAATGAATCATACTCATAACATAATTCCAAAAGATATATGATGCCACAAAAAATTAAATGTTTGAACTAATACTAAATAATTTCAATTATAGATAATTATTCCCTTTTTATTAGAAATTCCATAATTATACATAACTAGACCAACCATGAAAGTATGAAGAAAAATTCCCCTAGAATGACGAAATTAAACTTTATAACTCCTAAAATGAACAGAAATACACTAAATAAAATTATAATAAATAAAATAAAAGTATTTTAGGTTCTAAATTATGTTATTAATGAACCCAATATATTTATCTAGGATAATATATGTTAATATAGAACACATTCAGACATAATGTAAGGGGATTCTCGAACCCAACTTTATTTTTTGGTTAATCCTCTTCATGAAAAATTTCATTGTGTATATTTATATAATATTCCGCAAATATTTATTTACTAATATTACATTTTAATTTTGAGGATATAAATATTTCAAATATAATTTAATGAAAAATGAAATTATTTTCCAAATTAAATATTCCATCCAAAAGACATATTGAATCCGCTTGTGTTATTTCTTCTTCACTGATGAATGATGATTATTATACCAAATATATTATTTTCTATTTTATATTAGGGAATAAAAAGTTTAGTTATGAAATCTGGATTTATGAAATCATTATGAGACTCATTCCATTACATGATTTACTTCATGGAATTCGTTAATATTGTTTTATCTGGTATGCATTATTATATATATGTCATGATGCAGTAAGTGGATATAGAATTATATAGACCCCCAATGAATTGGTTAATGTAGTGTAACTCATGATATAATGTGTATTATCTTTTTACATGATGTATATTTGTTCATAATGATTATGTTATGATTACTCACATATATTATGTGTGAACATGATGTTAAAATTTTCACAACTGTGTGGGGTATTTTATAACTAAGATACGATATTGAATTTGTTTGAATAGAAAATTTCTAATATATTATCTAATATTTCCCCTAATTATCATGTTGATTATTCTATTATTATTATATGATGATTACGTTTATTCTCACCCATGTTATATTGATTCATGTACCTTATTCATCCTCTTATTGGGATATTAGGTCACCCATTTTAATTGGTGAATATCCTTATTTGATTACATGTACATAGGAGAACACATACTTTAGAGGAAAAAGAAAAAGGATTAAAATAAATTTTTATGTTTTATTATGTAAAAGTTATATATGAACCTAATTTTCCAAAGACACTAAAACATTGGATACTATTTTTGTAATGTTAATATATTTTTTATCATTAAATTGATGTAATAGTTAGGTAAGAAAAATTTGGGTCACTATAGTTTGTATCAGAGCTTGGATTATTCAATTTGGGAATTAGTATTAGTGAATGTTAGTGAAGACCCTTTTAATAAGACTAATTATATGTAAAAATCCATGAAGAATGTTTTTAAATAATAAAAATTTGGATCCTATAATATATTTATTTAGTATGTAAAATAATAAATTATTCATGCTTTGTTGGCTTACATTTTATAAAACATTTTATATTTTAGAAAATAGTTGGAATTAGGATAAGCAAGGCCAAGAACTCATGTATGGGAAAATACAAAGATTGTCTAAACCATATACAAATCTCCATGGGAGTTGGAGTTCAAAACTATGGGGTAATTCTTACCTAAATATCTTAGTATATGAAAAATAATTTTTAACACATAAGTAGTATCTATACATTGATTCATTAATACAGAAATGACCACAAATGAGTAGTGTTTCTTCCGATCAATTAGTAGTGAAATAAAATTTCAACTCAATGGAGAAGTTGTTTTTTGAACTGAACTATATTTAGAAGGAGAAGGTGACTCTCACTATCTACCAATTTTATGGAGAAGCTAATCAATGGTGGGAATTGATAAAGAGAACCAAGTTGAAGGATTTAATATAAGACATGGGTTGGGAAGAATTTGAGAAAATATTTCTTAACAATTTTTTATCTCTATCTCTTCATATAGAGATATAGAGATTATTTATAAATTTGAATAAAAAGAAAAGTGAATCTATCACAACATACGAATAAAACACTAATCGGATTTCCAGATAGGACTTATGTTTTTTTGTCGACAATTCTAAAAAAATATATATATATTCTGTAGTGACTTAGAACCACATCATTGAAAGGATTTAGTTATCTGGTACATTGGATGTTATGAATAAGTGGTTCTATGTGTTCTCAATGTAGATATGGAGTTTGGATAATGGTCCCATGGTTATGGAGATAAGAATATAATAATATATTTTCTTTTTATGGGCATTATAATCTCTTGGTGATGCCTTTAAGACTAATTAATTCCTCTAAAATTTCTATATATTTAATGAAATATGTCATTTGAGACTACCATGAATTTTTGTGGTAGATTTTTTATAAAGACCCGGCCATAATATACTTCTTCATTACATAAAATTTGTATAATACAAAAAAATTATAGAAATAGATACCCAAATACCATATTAGTTTAGTTCCTTTGGAACATGGTAACATAAAAACTGGCACATGATCGAGATACATTGTCTCCCACCAGGTTCTACAAGACTAGAACTGCTCTTTGAATAATCAAAAAATATATATATTCATAACTTGGGGAAGTAAATAGAAAATGGGTGACCTAAGATACTCATTCATCATAAAAAAGGGTGAATTGTAAGCATAAACATGAGAAATTTGGTTTGAGAACAAGATCATAACATTATAAAATCTCACCCTACATATAAAATATCATAAAAATTAATAATGGAATGGGAAAATGCTTCAAGTGTAGGAGATAAGGAAATCATGCTCATGAATATTGAATAAATATAAATAAGTCGGCCAACATGATGGTGGTAATGAGAGCAACACAAATGGTTTAATGCATCAATTATATATAGAAAGGGAACTATGAAATCAATTACACTAAACATCAATTCCTTGAGTGTAACCAAAATTACTGGAGAAAATCCCCAAAGGAGAAATAGAATTCTTATTCCATTAATACTACTTTCTGTACAAGGTATTAGCAATATGAGTTCTTTGTGATTCCGTTTAGACTTACTAATTCTCCTAAAATGTCAATGTATTTTAGGAAAAAAAATTGATACTACAATGAATTTTTTTTGTAGTCTTTATATAAATACCATGTTGTAATGTACATAGTCATTACATAAACTTTGCATAATACTTAAAAAATTATAAAAATAGATGCCCAAAGACCGTTTTAGTTTAGTTCCCTTAGAAAAATGGTATTGTAAAAACTAGTACATTATTGAGATACATGATCTCCAACTAGATTCTACAAGACTTGAGACAATCTTAGAAAAATAATAAAATAAATATATATTAATAATGCGGGGAAGAAAAAAATAAAAATAGTTTAGCTCATATGATCAGTAAGGGTAAAAGTGGGAGACTTATAAGCATAAACATGAGAAACAAGGTTTGAGAATAAGATCATAACATTCTAAGATCTCACTATACAAATCAAATATCATAAAAGTTAATGATGAAATAAACCCTAGATGTTATTAACACATGAATCACAAGGATGTAATGAATATAATCCATGAAAGAATAACATATGAATAAGACATGGAATTGTGAAAAACATATAAGCATATAAAATTATTTCCATAATATTCAAGGAATTGATACAAAGGACAACATAGTAGCATTGGTTCCCTCCCTATACCATCTTGGTAGTCATGGTTCACTCCCATGGCCATCAAAGTAGTCAATGGTCAAACCCCAGACCATTTTAGTCAATCTTAGAAGATATAAATCTTTAACCAATACATTTGAGGGAGATATTGATATCACCCACCACATAGTGAAAACTCATATATGGGTTCCATAAGATAATTAAAAAATATATCATAACCCATAAAATGAAATGGGTTTCATTCCATATCATAACGAGTGGAAAATATCAAAGGTTTCATAATCATCAAATCAAAACCATAACCTATGAAACAAATTGGGATTAAAAAACATATATCCCATGAAAGATAAATGGGGTTTATAAACATCATCCCATCAAAACATAAACCATCCAGATAGTTAATACAGATGGAAATAATGAATAATTTTCCTCAAAAGGTAGAAGTAAAACAAACAAATATAATCATAGAGGTGAAATAATATTGAATGGTTTTAAAACTAATTACTTGAGTAAAATATCATTTATTACTCAAAAAATGATTTTTAATCCTAAATTTTTTAAAACCATTTTCATGATAATAAACATGAAAACTAAAAATGGAAGCTTTACAAAATCTTGGAAAAACAATTTCTTTTAAAAAATAATTAAATCATAGAATGAAATTTAGAAATGGTGTTAAAAAATTTCATTAAAAATATATTGAAAATATATTAAAGAAGATTTAAATATTTTTTAAAATAATTGCATTGAAAATATAATGAAAAATTATAATGAAATCCTGAAATGTTTTAGAAAATAATTTCATTGAAAATACATAGAAAAATATAATGAAAGCATGATTTTTTTTAAAACAATTTCTTTGAAAATTATTTTTAAACAAATAAGGATAGCTTGAAAAAGTTTTTAAAACCCTTTTACTTGTAAACTTGTGAATGTATATTGAAAACATTTGGAAAAATATTTTTCCCTTTGAACTTATATAATAATCTTGAAAATATTTTTAAATCCATTTTTTTGAAAACTAATATAAAAGAATTAATTTAAAATATATTAGGAAAATATTTTTTTTAAAAATAAATAAATTTTTAATATTTTTAATCAAGATTAAATGGAATAACATCCATGATTGCTATTAAATCCATTAGTGTGAATCATTCCTTTGGAATCATAAAATTTATTAAACATGTCTCATCTAGAAAATGATAAAAATATTCCGTTTTAAAAACCATTTTGTTTTAAAAAGTTAAAACATGTGTTATAATTTCAATAAATATCATATTATAATAGTATATCCTTCTTTTGAAACATTTTATAAAATATGGGATTGAAAGAACATAAATTTTTTATCGAAGAGAGAGATATATTCAGACATACTTAAAAACACATTCTTGATCATATTACATAACAAAAAGATTAAAATTGGTACCATTAATTGGATATAACATGAAAAACCTAATTTTAATATAAGTATTGATATTTATTTATATATAGATCATAATATTTCATTAATGAAATCAAAATCATAAACAATCTGGAGAAATGATGAGTTTGTTTCAATAAACTCTTACCACTTGGTATATTTCAATCATACGCCCTATGTAAGAAAATGAAATTACATAAATCTTAAAATATCATGAATATAAGGATATTAATTATTTAAACTTTTAAATATATAATAAAGACATCATAAAAGAACCTAGGAGCATAAAAAAATATTGTTCTCAATGAAGACAAATTGAGACAAAACTACTTTTTTGGATGGATAACTTTTGAACCATACAAAACATGAGATGAAATATCTTTAAATGTATATATAAATACCCATTTATTTAATAATAATATTATTATATCACATTAATTATCAGTATAAAAAATACATAAATGAACTGGGAGGTGAATAAGGAATGAATCTCACGAAAATAAAAAGTTAGATGAAATTCACTTACCCAGTTCCTTTACTCTTGTTGTACTCATAAAAAACTCACGTATAATAAATATTATATTATTATACATCAGAAATAGAAAAATATTCTTATATATAATACAATATATGGATTTATTATTACTTTATATTACCCTCTTCTGAAAAAATCTATGTTAAGGATTCACTTTGGGTAATATCCTATTTGTTCGTCGCATGTGTCTTAATTTGATATATATTTTTCCCTTATACATATATCTCGTTTTCTAGATTTTAAAACATTATATAAATATAATATTAATTCATTAAATGTGTATTAAAATAATCTATATAATATAGAATTATCAAATGGAATACACCATTCATAGTGACGGTAGGTCATACATACTCATGAACGGTGTTTCCATTTTCATTATCGTATTGAATGAAAGAAAGAAAATCACATATATGTAAATATTATAATTATAGTTTCATTAAAATATATATATATATATTATAATATCACGAAAATTATCCTTAATACATTCAATGAAGTGTGTGGATGAATCATTTCTCTTTGAGGGGGTTGTGGACCACACATCCTCGAACAAAATTATCATATTTACAAAAAATTAAATTTATAAAGTTATGTGTTTTTAAATAATTTAAAAAATTTCAATACATCTTATATATCATATATATGAAAAATAAATATACTTTCCATCATAATTCCCACCTTGATATGTGGTTAAGGAAAAATGAACAATCATCTTTTCATCATGTGGTAGTTTGATGTAAAAAATAAACATTATGTTTATTACCCATTAGATGGAATTGTGTGCCAATGCAGGTAAAAAACATTGAATAAAAACAAATCTGTATATTTATAATACTATTATTTTGTATAATAAAGGAAAATATAGTGTTTTGGGGGTGGATACCCAAAATAATTTAAAGGATATTGAGGAAGGATGTAACCACTTTTTTGGGTAACTCCTTTTGGTTTGCACCAAATTTCTTACTTAGATTTATTTATTCCAATGATGGGGCTCTAGGATGAGGGTAGTAATATTTTAGATCTATTTTGGAAGATATTTTTCAAACCTATTTTCCTTGATAAGTGTTAGGTAGTGGGAGGAGAGGAGGCCTTTTATAGTGGGGGAGGGCTGGCATTCTTTTTAATATTTGGAAAGGAAATTCCACCCACATTTTCCCCGTGTCCAGTGGACACCATAATTGAAAAAAATAAATAAAAATAATTACCGGATCATTATATTTCCATAAAATGGATTTTTGAAAATAATATAGGTTGTTTTTGATCATAATGTCTCGGTTTTGTACTTTGTTGAACACATTATTCTCTTAATATTTGTAAATAATTTAAATCAAATTCACTAATATTTTAGGTCAAATAAATAGTTGAAATTATTATAAATTATAAATTATTTTTATTTTAAATATGGAATTAATATTTCCATAATTCAATCATAGAAGTGGTAGAAATTAATTTATATTTAATCCATTATATGGGATGATAATGTGGGATTTTAATGTAAAATTAGTCAAAATTTTATGTGTTATTATATCCAATTTTAATTTGAAATTTTTTAAACTGAAATAAATTGAATTATTTGATAAAATTTTAATCTATATAAAATTTCAACCAATTATAAATATAATTTAACAATGTAAATAAACTAAATGAAAAAGTTGTTTTGAACTAAAACTCAATATTTCTTCCTATTCATCAAAATATGAACCATCACAAAAAATACAAAATATTCACCCTAACCTAATTTTTATGATCATATTTCAAATAATAAGATTATTATTACATATCTGATTTATGAATGAGCCAAAAATCTGATTTTAAAAATGTTCTCTATTAAACAGTTGTAAATTCACCATAATAAAAATATATGTTTTCATGTGTGAAGTTGGGTTTCTTCCAATATTATGTTTGACAAATATTTTGAATAGAAAAAATATATTATTTGACATATAAACTATATATTATATTAATATCACTCAATAATTGTGATGAAATTAACTTATTAGGATAAAATATATTTGTGAGCCTAAAAATATTTCTATAAAAACATTCTCTATATATTCGAATGCTTCTTTTATCCATTTTCGATTAATTTGTAACTAATAAATTGAACCTTGTGTTTTAATAATTTGGTTAATACTATTCATAACTGTAAAAATAATTGATAGGTTATATCTTATTATATTAAATAAGAATATTTTCAATAATATATTATCGTTCGGTAACACTCAGTCTTGCGTGTTACACAAGAAATAGAGCAAAGTCAGTCTTGCATGTAATATAAGATAACCTCAACATGTCATATAAATTTAGCCATAAATTATGTTTCATGTAGTGAATTATTAACTTGGAGTTGTTTAAAGCATAATCTAACCATGCATATTAAATATAAAATGATCTATTTTCTTTGTTGCATAAAATACAAAATATCAAAAAGATTAAAAAAATAGGAAAAAAAATATTTCACAAAATCTTAGGGTGTTACAATATTCCCCACCTAAAATAAATTATTCCCTTAAAATTCATCTCAGTTGTTAATTTTTAAATACTTGGATGTTCCTTTCATAGAATCCCACATTGTAAAAAATTATTCCTAAACCTTCCTTTTAAAATGGAATGTTGGAAACATAACATTAACCCAAATAATAGAACTATGTAACTCATGAAATGGCCATAATGAAAATAAATTAAATTACAATAATAAAATATATTTATTTGAGGTTCTAAATTAATTTATTAATGAACCAAATTTTATTATCTAGGATATTATGGTCTAATTCAAAATGCATTCAAACAAAAGGTACATGATCGAGATACATTATCTCCCTCCAGGTTCTCTATGACTAGAACCACTCTTTAAAAATCCTGAAAGAAATATATACTCAAAACCTGTGTAAGGAAGCATAAAAGTGATCTCAGATGCTCAGTAAGGGTAACAAAGGGAGAATTGTAAGCACAAACATGTGAAATGAGGTTTGAGAAAAAGATAATAATATTAGAAGATCTCACCCTACATATCAATGATCATAAACATTGATCTTGGGAAAATCCTGTAAATTTTTATGACATGAATCATGAGGAAATAATGAAAATAAGCAAATAAATATTAATAGAGGAATGAGACATTGAAATATGAAAAACACAAAAAAAAAACATAAAATGATTTCCATAGTATTCAAGGAATTTTTTTAAAGGACATCTTAGTAGCATGGGTTCACTCCCCATACCATCTTGGTAATCAAGGTTTAATCTCATGGACATCATATTATCATGATATCATTTGTCATACCATCTCGATAGTTATGGTTTACTCACATGGACACTGTAGTAGTCGAGGATCACACCCCACACCATCTTAGTCTATCTCATGAGATATAAATCAATAACCAATTAATTGTAGGGATATATAGGTCTCAACCACCACAATGTGAAAACATACATATGTGTTCCACAAGATCATTAAGAATCCTATTATAACCCATGAAATGGAATGATTATCATAAACATGAAACCATATCATACCTAGTAGAAAATGACACAGGTTTAATAATCATCACATTAAAAACATAACCTGTGAAACAAGTTGGGTTTAAAAAACATATAACTCATGAAAGAGAAACGAGTTACATAAACATCTTTCCATCAAAACAAAACCCATCAAAATAAATAATATGGATGGAAATACTAAATATTTTTCCATGAAAGGCACGAGAAAAACCAAAAGATTTCATTATAATATGGAAATAATTTTGAAAGGTTTTACAAAATAATTACTTGATTAAAATATCCTTTATTAATACGGAAATGATTTTTTAAAATATAAATAATTTTTAAAACCATTTTCATGAAAATAAACATGAAAACATTAAAAGTATGCATTGAAAAATTGAGGGAAACCATTTACATTAATAAAATATTGACATTTTATAATGAAATATTAAAAAATATTTAAAAACATTTCAATGAAAATACATTAAAAACATATAAAGGAAGCTTCAATTTTTTAAATAATTTAATTGAAAATACTTTGAAAAATTATAATGAAATCCAGAAACAATTTTGAAAATAATATAATTCAAAATACTTTGAAAACATATAAAGAAAGAATGAAAATGTTTTGAAACCCACTTCTTTTAAAATACATTTAAAACCTATAAGGAATGTATGAAAACGTTTTTAAAACCTTTTTACTTATAAACTTGTGAAATAATATTAATAATGTTTTCAAAACCCTTTTTACCTTAAAAGAAATATTATAACCAGGATGATATTTTTAAAACCGTTTTACTGAAAAAAAAATATAATAAATAATTTTCAATATAATAGGAAAATAATTTATTTTAAAAAAATAACTTTTTAATATTGTAAATTAATATTCAATGGAATGATGTTCATGACAGCAATTAAATTTGTATGTGAAAAAGATTCCTTTTTCATCGTAAAAAATTTAGAAACAGCATTACTAATAAAATGATAAGAAAATTTCTTTTTAAAAAAACCATTATTAAAATGTTAAAACATGTGTTTTAATTTAAATTAAATATCATATTATTATAGTATATCATTTTTTGTGAAACTTTTTGAAAATATGGTTTTAAAGGAAAATGATTTCAAACTGAAGAGAGAGGAAAATTCAGACATTATTAAAACATTTTCTTGATCATATTAATAATAAAAGAGAGTAAAAATGGTAACATTACTTTGATATAACAAGAATCACAAGTGGTTAATATAATGCATCATATTTGATGAGATATGGATCATAATATTTCATTAGTGAAAGCATAATCATAAATAATATTGAAAAATGTTGAGATTATTTCAATATACTCATACCACTTGGTAACTTTGAATCATACTCCATATATAAGAAAATGAAATAACATGAAGATTAAAATATAATTAAAATAATTATATTAATTATTTAAAGTGTCAAATTTATAATATAGACATCTTAGAATAACATATTTTCATAACAAAATATTTGTCTCAAAGAAGAAAAATTGAGAAAAAATTACTTTTCCAATTGATTAACATTTCAACCGTAAAAACCAGGAAATGAAATATTATTTAATGGATATTTAAATACAATTAAATTTAATATTAATAATTATATAACATAGTCATGGTCATTACACACAACACATAAATGGAATAGGAGGTAAATAAGGCATGAATCTAAGGAAAATAAAAAGTGAGATGAAATATTTGTTTCTTGTGCCTTTAATCTCATCACACTCATAAAAAATTCCCGTAAAATAAATATAAGTTTATTATAAATCTAAAACAGAAACACTTTTTTATATATAATACCATATATATTTTTATTATTTTTTTATATTACCTTCTTGTGAACAATTCCATGTAAATTGTTCACTTTGGGTAATATCATCTATGTTCAATGCATGTGTCTTAATTTGTAATATATGTTGTACTTATACATATATACAAATTTATAGAATATAAATCATGATATAAATATAATTTTATTCATTAAATTTGTGTTAAAGTAATCTATATAATATAAATGTATGATATGGAATACAACGTTCATGGAGACAGTAGGTCATACGTACATAAGAATGATGATCCTGTTTTTATTATCGTGTTGAATGAAATAAAGAAAATCAAATATATTTAAATAATATAATTAAAGTTTAATTGTAATTTCATATATATCTTATAAATTCACTAAACTCAACCTTAATACATTTAATGATATGTGCAGACAAATCATGTCACTTTGATAGTGCGGTAGTGTACAATTCCTCTAATGAATTTTCATATTTACACAAAATCGAAAGTATATATAAAGTTATGTGTTTTAAAATAAGTTCAGAAGTTTTAATAAATTATAAACATAATGTATTTGATACATTAATATATATTCCATAATAATTCCCACCTTGAAAGGTGGTAATGGAGAAATGAACAACCATCATTTCGTCATGTGGTAGTTTGGTGTATACATAAACAATATATTCATTACCCATTGATTGAAGTATGTGAAAATGTACGTCAAAACATTAGAATAAAAAAATATATTATATTTTGGATACTATTTTTTTGTATAATCATGAAGAATGTAGATTTGAGGGGGTGGAGAACAAAAACAATATAAAGGTGCTTGGGGAAAGATGCAACCTCTTCTTTGGATAAATCCTTTTGGTTTGCACTAAAGTGCTCACTTGGATTTATTAAATCCAAAGATAAGGCTTCTAGTTTTAGGGTAAGAATATTTTTGAGATTTTTGGGTTGAGATTTGTTCAAACCAATGTGGCTGGAGAAGTTTTAGGTAGTTGGAGTAGAGGATACCTTTTTATAGTGGAGGAGGAGTGACACTCTTGTGAATCATTGGGAAAAGAATTCCACCCACATTTTTTCTAAGTCCAGTGGATCCCATAATTGAAATAATTATATAATAGGGATTATAAGGTCAAAATATGGATAGAAAATTTATTTTTTAAAATATTCTTGGACGTTTTTGATCATATATTTAAGGATTAGTACTTGGTTGTCATAATTTCTCTCTTTATATTTTTAAATAAATTTAATCACTTTTAATAATAGTTTTAGTCAAACACATATTTGAACTTATTAAAAATTATAAATTATTTTGATTCTAAATATGGAATCCATTTTTCCAAACATCAATCGTAGAAGTGGTAGATATTAATTTACATTTAATCCCATAGATGGGATGACATCATGGATTTTAATGTAAAAGGGTTCTAAATTTTCTATGTTATTATATTCAAGTTAAATTTGAAAATTATTAAAATGTCCTAAATTTGGATTATTTTATAAAATTTAAATATATATAAATTTTAAAACAAATTAAAAATATAATTTATTAATATAAATAAACTCGATGAAAAATTATTTTTGAATTAAAGTTCTGTATTTTTCACTTTTCTCCAAAATATAAAACTTCACAGAAAAATACAAAATATTCACCCTAACCTAACATTTATATTCATATTTCAAATGATAAGTTTCTTTTTACATATATGATTTATTAAAGAGTATAAAATATGATTTAAAATGGGCTCTGTATTAAAAAGCTGTAAAAGCACCTTAATAAAAATATTGGTTTTTTGGTGTGAAAATGGGTTTGTTCCTATATTATGTTAATCAATTCTATTTGATGAACAACTATATAATTAAACATATAAAATATATATTATATTAAAATCACTCATTATTTATAATTAATTTATTTTATTATGATAATGTGAGTATAAAAGAGTTTTTTATAAAACATTCCCTTTATATTCGATTAGTTCGTATATCCATTTTTAATTCGTTTGTAACTAAAAAATTCAACCATGTGTTTTAATAATTTAGTTAATACAATTCAGAACCTTAAACATTATGTCTAGGTTATATCTTATGATATTAGATATAAATATTTTCAATAATATATTATTGTTCAGTAACACTTGGTCTTTCATGTTACAAAAGTCATCGAGGAAAGTTAGTCCTGCATGTAATGTAAGCTTACTTAAATGTGTCATGTAAAGAAAGATGTAATTTATGTTTCATGTAGTGAATGATTAACATGTATTTGCAAATAACATAACTAAAAAATGCATATTTAATATAAAATGAACTATTTTTAGTGTTGAATAAAATTTAAAATATCAAAAATATTTAATATATTTGAAAATAATATTTCACAAAATCTTGGGCTGTTACATTCTTTACCCATAAAATGAATTCCTTCCTTGAAATTCATCTCATCTATCAATGATATAATACTTGTAAGTTTCTTTCATAGAAACCCACTATGAAAAAAATTAATCCTAAACCTTAATTTAAAAATGGAAATTTGGAAACATAACGTTAACACAAAAGTGACATATAACTAGGTTTCCACATTAAATTACATAGGTGGATAGTGAAAACAAGGAATTAGAGGAGAAGCATAAATATTTTTAGGTAGTGATTGAGGTCATAAATAACAAACAATTGAATGATAAATGAAAAGTTGAGGGATTCAATGTCAAAAATCTACAATGATTTAAAAGGCCACCAGTTCATAAAAAATTATGGTGTTAGGAAAATATTATTTCTATTGATCATTTTATCAACATTGAGTAATTATTTTATTTACAAATAATATAAGGAAATATACATACATTTTTATAAATTCCAAATTTAATTCTTTGGTTATGATTTTTTCAATTTATAATTCATCCATTACATCAAGGAATGGATTTTTAGAAATTAAATTTGATTCTTGATATACTAAAATACATTTTCAGAAGATCTTAAGGCCCATAAATGTATAAAAATTATCACTATTTTCTCTAATTATTATTCAAAATCAAAATGTTTAATAAATCAATATCTAAAAATAAAAAGTTACACTACTAAAACATCATTAATATTCATTCATAAAAAAAATTACACTTTAACTAGGTAATTGTGCATGCTAGTGGTAGGTGTGAAATCATTATCATCCTTCAGTAATGGGTTCAATACCAGTCTTTCTAGACATGATTGGCTGTCATAAAACATAAATGATTTCATTTTCTAAAACCACACTAATATAATTTCCAAAATAAATATGATATCAACCCTTAAAATAATGATAATCGCCGAATAACATTTTAACCTAGGTTTTCAATAAAATATCTATACATAAATACATCCTCCAATGTTTATCTTAAAAATTTCAATAATGGTTAATCATATAACCCTTCTAAAAAATTAAAACCCAAAATATTATAAATAGGTCCCTCAAATAATATTATCATTGATCCCCCATATATCCCAAATTAGCACATTGTTGCAACAATCAAAACATGTGAATACCTACATCATGTATTCTCTTGAAGTATAATAATAACCTGAATTACAATAAATACATATTAAAAACGTCAATTTTTTCTTATTACAATACATATTGGATTTATTCCTTAAATTTAAATATGTTTTAAACTTCATCAATGTAATAAAAAACTATGATTCAACAAGTCCTTAATTAGTGCTAAGGTAATAAATAACAATAATTTAATTTATTCATATCCCACAATATTTTATACAAAAGAAAATTATCTTAACATAAAGTATATATTATGGGTTATGTTACCTTATTCAAAATATCACTTTATTAATAAATCTCGTTTCTGGTCCATAGAAAAAATTCAGCATAATCATTAAAATCCTTATAGAAAAAATTAATTTATACAATCTTTGTATACTTCACCATTCATATAAAATAATTTTTGAATAAAAATATATGAAAACATATATTATTACCCTTTATCAGTAACCCATAACAAGAATACCTCATTCTATTGTTTAATACCTAATTCCTTTCACATTTCAACTGTAGTCTCATCATTACCAACAACATAACCATTACTCATACAACCTTGTGTATTTTCCTTGAGATAATTCCATATGGGAAATTTATTTTCATAATGACCATTCATTCCACACTTCAATAGTCTATACTTAAATGATGTATTATGAAGGTATATATTCCCATCCGCTTCATTAAACGAACTCTTCATTTTTCTGTTGCAGTCACTTTTTTTTGTGTCAATCATTTCCATAGTAAAAACATCATATTGTTCCTCTATGAAATTCACTTTAGTGATTATTTCCAAATTCCTGGAACAAAGGAAAGTGAATATTTTTCTTCCATGGGATCTAATACCTGAAATCTCTATGAACTCTTTCGTTCTCTTCAATGGTGATTATGAGAGATTGTTATGTTACACTTTGTTAATCGTGTTCCATGAAAACTAACTAGGAATGATCACAACATCTTTATCTCTAGTGGTCATCCAATTTGACTTTTGATAAGTGAATTTTTATTCATAGTCAATATTAACCCTATTACTTAGGGTTCCCTCCATTGTCTAAAATGAAAAATCATAGTGTGATCAAAACATAGAATAGTAGAAAATGTGCAATCATGAAAAATAATTACTTATAGTACGTCTAAATTATAACATCTACTGTAAACTATGACAAATTAGGTTTTTTATAGGCTATTCATATCCAAACTATACTAAAATCCTTTATGGTGGTTCATAAAGAGTTTATTAATTAATGAAACCTAACCCCTGATAGTGTCAAACCAGGTGTGCAGTAAGTCCCATTTTCATATACCATGTTAAATCGAGTCAGGTCAGACACACCTTTTAGAGTTGTTAAACCTTGGTAAATATGTTCCAAATCCACATAAACATGTAGTATTCAGATAGTGATATATTTCTAGGAAACCAATCACTTTATTATTTACCAAAATCCAGTACATTTTCCAAAATGTTAACTCATCCTTAAACTTATCCTTATATACATACATAGACATATCCTTATAAATATACCTATAGTTATCACTAATGTTTTCTAATCCTAGTTTCTAAATGTATACTAAACCTTAACTCTGGTACCAACTATAATAACCTAGTCTTAACGTACATATAAATTACATAACTTTTTCGCAATACTTAAAACATTATACAAACAGAAACCCAAAGGCCATATTACTTTCATTCCTTAAGAAACATTGAAACGTAATAATGTATACATTAGTGAGCTACATTATCTCTAAATAGTTTCTCTAAGTATATCACCCCTCTTATACATATCATTTATGAAAGAAATCATCATAACTTGGTGAAGGAAACATAAAAAGTAGTGAGACCACATTCTCAATGAGGGTAAATAAGGGATACATGTAAATATAAAAAAGAGTGATGGATTATTATAATATGATCACTATATTCGAAGATCATACCATAAATGTCAAAGATCATAAACATGAATCATGTAAAACATATTGGAAGCTCATTATACATGAATCATTATGAAATAAAGAACATAATCTATAAAAGAATATAATTGTAATATGAAATGGACTTTTGGAAAACACAAAGGCACATGAACTAATTTCCATAAAAGTCAAGGGATTTATTCCAAGGTCATATTAGTAGCATGGGTTCAGTCCTTATACAATCTTGGTAGTCATGGTTCACTCTCATGGCCATATAAGTAGCTTGAGTACATTCGTCATACCATCAAGGTAGTTATGGTTCACTTCTAGGGACATATTAGTAGTCAAGGATTGCTGCCAAGACCATTTTAGTCTATATCATGAGATATAAATATATACCCAATTCATTTGTGGGAGATATAGGTCCCACCTATATCATAGTTAAATCAAACATACATGTTCCACAAGATCATAAAATATTATATCATATCCTATGAAAGGAATTGGTATCATAAACATGTAATCATATCATTACCTGTCAAACAATATAAGTGTTTTATAATGATTTCATCAAACTATAACCCATGAAAATAAACAAGTTTCCGTTGAATATATCCCATGAAATATAATTTTCTTTCATAAAAATTATTCCATAAAAATATAAAAAATTCATATCATGAACTTCTATGAAAAAATCGAATCATTTTCTCTAAAATACGCATGTAACACCAATGAATATCATCTTAGATGGGTAATAATTTTTAAAAATATTTTAAAAAAATTCATGAGGAATATATCCTCTCTTATTTGGAATGTTTTTTAAATAATAATACCGTTTAAAAGCCATTATTATTGAAATAATTATTAAAACTTATAATGGAATATTTAAAAACATTTTCAAAACGTTTTCCTTTGAAAAAATCCTGAAAAATATAATGAATGATGGAGAACATTTAGAAAAAAAATCATGGAAAATACTTATTGAACTTTTATAGATATCGTGAAAACGTTTTGAAACCCATTTTTATGAAAATTCTTTTAAAACATATAAATAAATCTTGAATGTTTTTTTGTAAACCATATATTTTAAAATAATTTTAAATCTTATAAATAAATATTAAAAACGTTTTTAATGTAATTTCATTGAAAATACATCATAATATTATAACAAATATTGAAAATGTTTTGAAAACATTTTTACATGAAAAATTATAAAATAATATTTTAAACATTTCCAAAACCTCTTTTCCCATTGAAAATTAATAACTAAGATAGAATATATTTTGAATTTTTTTAATAAAAACTACTTAATATCAAAAAAATTCATAAATATTATGAAAAAATATTTAAGAAAGAAAAATTTATAATCTAGTAAATTTAGATTTAATGAATTTACTTTTAGATAATGGGTAAATCCATATATTCCAAACATTTCTATCGCATCGTAAAATGATTATAATAGTGCCTCAATAGGAAAATGAAAAAGAAGATTCATTTTTAAAAATAATTTTGATTCAAAAATTTAATACATGGGTAAAAATATTGTTATAATATCATAGAATAATATTAGATAATTTTTTGTAAACCTTTTACAAAATACATTTTGGAAGAAACACATATTTATGACTGAAGAGATATGTAAATTTATACCATCCTAAAAACACTTTCTTGATCATACTACGTTCCAAAGAGGGAAAACATTATGCCATTTCTTGGATATAACATCAATAACTATTTTTTAATAAAATTATTGAGATTTATTGATAGATGGATAATTATATTTCATCAATTATAGAACAATCATAGACAAATTTTATAAACAATGAGATTGTTTCAATAAATCTAACAACAAGGTAACTTTGAATCCTACTCCCAATGTAAGAAAATTAAATAAAATTATGATTAAAAATATCATAAAAATAATTATATTCTTGATTTATAATATCAAAGGTAACATATACACATTTTAAAATAACATATGTTCCTAAAAAAACATGTGTCTCAACGAAATAAAATTGATAGAAATCTATTTTACCGATTTGGTAACTTTTTAACCATACAAAACATGAAATTAAATACCACTAAATGTATATTTAATGAACCATATATTTATTAATCACATTAATATAATACATTAATCATAATTATATACACCATACAAATGAAATTAGCAGTGAATAAGTCATGAATCTCATGAAAGTAAAAAGTGAGATTAAATTCCCATACCTTGTGTCTTGAAACTATTGTACTCATAAAAAATCATATATAATAAATATAATTTTATTATACATATCAAAAATAACCATATTCTTATATTTAAAACCATATATGGTTCTATTATTACTTTATATTATACAATTGTTAACTATTCTATATTAAGGTTTCACTTCAGGTAATATCTGCTTTGTTCTTTGCATGTATCTTATTTTTTTATCTCCATATATCACAATTTACAAAATGTAAAATATAATATAAATATAATTTATATTCATTATATTATTATTATTATTATTTATATAAAATATGTATATGAAAAGGAATACAATGTTCGTGGTTATGGTAGGTCATACGTACGCATGAATGTTGTTTCCATTTTTATTTTGATATTGAAAGAAAGAAATAAAATGGTACAAATGTATATAATAGAATTTAATTGTCATTATTATTATATAAATATAATATAATTTAAAAACACATATCCTTAATAAATGTTATGATTTTTTTGAACAAATCACATTTCTTTGAGGGGACGGTAGTACACACTTCCTCAAATGAAATTATAGCATTTACACAAAATTGAATGTATTATGATATGGGATGTAAATTAATTACATAATTTTAAAGAAATTATAAATATCACATATATTATATATAAAAATATATTTCTTCATTATTCCCACTATGAGATATGATAAAGAAAAAAAGAACAATCATTGATATGTGAGGTGGTAGTTCAACTTACACATAAATAGTATGTTCATTACCCATTTCATGGAAGAGTGTGTAAGTGTAGTTAAAACCCTTATCATATAAAAATATTAGTATATTTATGATAATGGTATTTTTATAATCACATAATATGTATATTTAAGGGGGTGGAGAATTAAAATAACATAAAGGATATTGAGGAAGGGTGTTACCTCTTCTTTTCGTAACTCCTTTTGGTTTTCACCAAAGGGATTCCATGAATTTCATTTTTCAAAATGATAAGATTCTTGGTTTATATTAGTGATTTTTAGGTACTATTATTGTATAGATTTATTAAGATAATGTCTCATAATAGGTGTGAGGAAGTGGGAGGATAGGATGCGTTTTTATATTGGGGAAAGAGTGGAATTCCGGTAAATCTTTGGAAATAGAATTACAACCACGTTTTCCTATGTAAATTTGATACATTAATGAACCATATATGAAATTTGGGATTATATGGTCTTAATATTTCAATTGTAATGGCTCTGGGATAAGCGACTAGTTCTGCATGGGTGTTAAATTTAATGTTTAGTACTTTGTTAACCTAATTTTTCTCATAATCATTGTATTTAATTTTATCCACGTTCAATATTTTTTTTGTAAAAAAATTTTTTGAGCATATTATAAATTATAAATTATTCTGATTATATATATTAAATATATTATTACAAAACCCATGAATAGTAGTTGTATAAACTAATTTAAATTTAATCCGGTAGATAAGATGACAATGTGGGGTTTTAAAGTAAAATCATTCAAATGGTTGCACTGTTTTTATATTCAATTTTAATGTGAAATTTATTCCAATTAATATGATTTTATTATTTAATAAAAATTTAATATAATTAATATTTAAAACCATTTGAAAATTTAATTTATCAACACTAATTAATTAGAAGAAAAAGTTGTTTTGAATTTAAATTTACAATTTTTCATTACTAATCAAAATATGAAACATCAGAGAAAAATACCATAAAACAACCCTAAACTAATTTATATGTTAATATATAAAATATTAAGTTTATATTTTCATATAATCTTTATAAAATATCCAAAATTGGGATTTAAAATATGTTATCCATTAAAAGGTGGAAAAATTATCTTAATAAAAATATGGGGTTTTATTTGTGAAATTAGGTTTCTTACTATATTATGTTAATCAAGTATATTATATTAAAATAGTATATTTATTGGATTTATAGTATATATATATATATTACATTAATGTCACTCACTAATTGTAATTAATTTTATTTATTATCATAAAATATCTTTGTGAGCATAAAAATAATATTCTTTAAAAAAATTACCTTTATATTCAATTGGTTCATATATCCATTATTAATTTATTTATTACTAATGAATTAAAACACATATATTCATATTTTATTTAATACTATTCATAACTATCATATTAATGGATATTTATAACTTATTACATTAAAGAGTAAATTTTTTAACAAAATATTATTGTTCGGTAACAGTCATTTTGCATGTTACGTAGGCCATCAAGGAAAGTCAGTATTTTGTGTAACATAAGAAAATATTAGTGTTCTGTCTATATAAATTTAAACTTTATATCGCATGTAGTTCAGGATTAATTTATATATATATATAATGTAAACCAAATGTGGTGCTTTAATATAAAATAAAATATTTTTATTATTGCATGAAATAAAAAATATGAAAGTGAAATAATTTACTCAAAAATAAAATATTTCAAAAACAATGATGGTGTTATAGTATATCAATGAAATTCTCATCAACTCCATGAGAAATTTGGAACATGAATAACATCTAGGGATTGTGTTTCTGACATAATGTAAGGATAAATTTTACACCATATTCAGAAAGTGTGACATTTTTAAGCATTAGGTCACGTTCTTGGGGAACATGATTACATGTTTTGGAATTTATATAGACCTTTGAAAAAAATGGTAATTAAGGAATGAACCATAATACTATTGTTAATGAAATCCATATTATTCTTGGATTAGTTGGGTACTAATGATATTTTTTCAGGGATATCTCATGATTGTTTATCAACCTAATTAGGTTTACTCCGAAATGGGTAAAACATGTCTGGATGCAAGAATGTGAGGAAACCCTCATGGATCTGAATAAAAGGTTAATTTGTCCACCTATACTCGAAATACCTAAAATTAGAGAATGTATTGTGATTAAAATTTATGATTAAAAAAAGGATTTATTTTTGTACTCTTGAATAATGATAATGTGATATCTTACACCACATGGAACATGAATATCTATGAGTAGAACTAACTGATGCATTATCTGGAGGCAGCATCTATGATTTTTAATTTGGAAATATAGAGAAAATTCCTATATGGTGAGAAGTGTGACATATACACTGATGAAAAGTGTATAAAATATATCTTCATATAGAATGAAGTTATCATATGTCTATTAATATGGTTAAAAGTGATAAAGTATTATGATTGATTTCTTAATTACAATTTGGGAATGGAGGACAAGGTAGATCATTCTATTATAAGAAAGGAACCTACTACTTTATCCATGATGCAAATGGAGAAATACCCCATCATCATGGATAGGAAAAGGATTTATTTAGAAATAATCATGATAGGGAATATATCTTAAAATTACCAAATTATTTCCCAATCATATATCTAATAAAAGTTCAAGTAGACTCAAAGGGAAGATCCATAACAAACAAATAATGTGAAAGTGGTAAATTAAGGTATGCTACATGGTATTTACATTTATGGAGATGGTGTGATTCAGTTTAGGACTCGGTTTTTGTGCCTCCATCACATGCGATAACGAATTAGATATTTTATAATTTACATATCTCATATTTACATATCCATCATGAATGTTCCATGATGTACCATGATCTTCAAGAACAGTTCTGGTGAAAAGACATGAAAAAGGGATTGCATAGTGTATGTCATAGGGATTGTTATTCTGACAGGTAAAATAAGTGTGACTTAAATCAATGGATGATCAAAACATTTCATATACCCATGTGTAAATTTGAGAATTTCATTATGGAATTTTTCACTGGTTCCCTGAAAAAATAAAATGGAAACAATACGATATGGTTTGTAGAGGATCAACTCACCAAGATTTCCCAATTTATCATCATTTGAGAAGAATTATCTCTTGAGATAATTCCCTAGATATATATTGTAGAAGTGGCGAGACTTCTTGGGGTTCAACTTTATGTCATCTCTAACCATGATCAATGGTTCACATATAGATTTTGTATAATTCGTTAACATTATGTGAGTAGTGAATTAAATTTTAACGTGGTTTATCACCCCCACTCTAAGTTTCTCTTTAAAAATATTATTTAGGTGATTCAGGACATGATAAGATCCTTCTAAATGGAATTAAAATCAGAATGAGATTAACACCTTTCATTGGTTGAGTTATTATATAAAAATAGTTTCCACTAAAGTATTCAGTTGGCTCCATATGAAGCTCTATATGTGAAGCAATGTAGAACTCCAACCTATTAAGGTGACGTTGGGGAATGAAAGGTACATGTTCTTGAACTTACAAAAGACATTATAGAGTAGTTTTAGGACATATAACAACACATAAAATCTCTTCGTAGTTATAAAAAGGGTTATGATGACATTAGTCAAACTGATTTGGAATTTGAAATTGGAGACAACATTTTCCTTAAAATATCACAATGGAAGGGATTTATGTAGTTTATAAAGAAAGGGAAGCTTTTCCTTAGGTACATTAACACATTTGAGATCCTTACACAAATACAATCAATGGCATGTTCGGTTGAATTTCTAAATCAATATGGATAAAGTTCATTATATATTCCATGTGTCTTTCCTAAGGATGTACATAATTGTCTCATCACATGTAATATATCTGGAGGTAGTCCAAGTAGATAACGACTTATTATTTGATGAGAAACAAGTAAATATATTGGAATGTAGATAAAAAGTCCTATGAAACAAGATGAATCACCTTATAAAAGTGTTTTGGAGGAACCATATGTATGAATAGGCGACATGGGAACTAGAGGAATAAATTAATGAGAAATACCCTCTCATATTTTCACCTATGTATTTAAAAATAATTTTTGAGGAAAAAATTTCATAAGGGGAGTGGAATATAATGACCCGAAATTTTGACAATAAAATTTTCATTATTATTATTGTGCCACAAAAACATACATAATGAAAAGATCCCAAAAAATCATTATGATCCTAAATGAGGAATATAATACATTGTATTTATCGAAATTAAGAAACCTATACTAATTGAAAAGTAACATAAATAATGGAATAATAATATGACCATTATGAATAGTAACACAACCATTAGAATAGTAACCTCACCTATGAATTTTTATATATAAGTTATTTATCTTATGAATTAAAATATGATATAATTATATCATGGTATAAGAAAATAAATGTTTTAAAAATGTAAAATTATGTGTTGGTTTTTTTATAAAATGTAAGTGATTATTTATTATTTTATAATTAATATAATGATTTTAAATAAAATTTATCTTCATAAAATGGATTCATAAAATAATATTTTAAATAATTATAATATAATTTTATAATACCTTAATTCAATTTTCAATGTTTTTAAAATAGAATAAAATATTAAAACCAATATTTTGGAATAAATGATGATTTTAGTTAAAAATTAATTTTACAATATTTTGAAAATTATATCATTAAAATGGATTTCATTTTTAAAATCATAAAATAAATAAATAGTTATGCTATTTTTTTGGTATTTTTCAAAATTAGTTAAATTCTTGTCAAATAGAGAAATTCAGTAATTTACGGTATAAGAAAAATACATGCATTTTTTAGTCATGAATGAAGTATAGATTATATAAGAACCTATTTGTTCAAACATTGATAAACCTTTAACTATATTTATTCATAATAATAAACACTATTTATAGTAGTTATCTAAAATAATAGAAAAAAATTAAAATAATAAAAAACAACCCTCTCCTCTCTTATAAATACTATGATGAGTAGAATCCTTAGTCGTTATCTTTTAATTTCATTACTTTTATTATGATATCCTCACATTACATCTCTGAAGTGGCATGAAAAATCCAAAATAATATATATTTATATATACTGTAATTTTATTATGTTAATTTAATATCCATCTTCAAATATTTTCTCTTCTCCTTTTATTCTAAAAATGAAAACATCGTCTCTAATATGTCGATTCACTTCCTTCGAGGACGATGAGATTCCATTTTCCATTACCACCATCTTGGATGGTCCTAAAACTATTATTCCAGTTAAACCTAAATTTAATATATATAAATATATATATATTTTAACTTGTTTCATGGTATTTAACTAATATATATATATATAATATTAAATTAAAAAATTGTTCATGATGGTCAGAAAAACCACCAAAATAAAATACAAATTTATCATTAATATATTATCAAAGGATTCACCCTCATACAATAAATCCAAATGAAATATGAGACCATTTGAACTTATATAAGTGCATAAATACTGGATAATTTCACATATGGAGAATTACTATAAATTTATAGGAATATCCAAAATTATACATAACTAAACCGAACTTGAAACCATGTAAAAAACATTAATAGAATGATAAAACTGAACTATATAACTCATCAAATGGCCATAAATAAACTTAATAAAATTATAATAATTCAAATAAATCTACAATAGGTTCTAAATTATGTAATTTTTGAATCTAATTTTATTTTTTTTGACATTAAGTGCAACTGTAGAACACATTAAGGCATAATTTAAAGGGATTCTAGAATCCAACTCATTTATTTGGGATATTAATCTTTCATGCCAAATTTATTTAGGGATATTCATTTAATATTACTACAATATAATTTCATTATTCATATATTTTATTTTTGTTCATATACATGCTTTCAATATTATTTTATTCATATAAAAAATATTTTAAATGATCTATTCATTTCAAAACACATCTTCACTCCACTTTAGTTTTTTATTCATCAATAAAAAATGGTGATTATTATACCGAATATGTTCTTTTCCCTTTTCCATTTGGTAACCCCATGTTTATTCATGAAATTATGATTGATGAAACCCAAATAAAACTCCTTCCGTTACATGGGTTACATCATGAATTTGATTGATATACATTCTATGTGGTATCAATGTCCTAACCAATCCCAGTGGGGTCCATTCCGTGACACCCCAAACCCACCTCCCATAGGTCTTGTTCTAGATAATAGCACTCAGTAGTAATATCACTTACAGGGGAGGAATTTCCTAACTTTTTACACACACACACACACATCTCCAATCCCACAAAATTTTGAAATGTAAAATCAATTAAACAACCAATTCATGCTTAAATCTATATCCTACAACTATTGTACCAAATGATATAAAGGAAACTAAATAGGTCCAAATACAAGGCCACTACAAAGAGTCTCTAAAAACTATCCAACATGAATGTAAATGTATAAGTACTACTATCTGAAATTTATTGGAAGACACCTCGGAATCCCCAGCCTCACTAAGCACCATATGGTCCTTTTCCGCCTAGGAATATATCAAATTGTCAGTTTTCTACCCATGAAATTAAATGTGTGGGAATATACCTTTTAGCAGTGAGTAAAAAAATACTGAATAAGAAACCTAAAACACTAAATCATACAATAAAAGAAAGTATAGTCATCTCTACACATGTATATGTCTACAATACATATAACAATAATAAACAGATATACTCCACAAAGAAACACGATCTATTGGTAACTCACAACCATAGTATAACATCCCCAGGATTCCATCTCATGGATCCACAATGAAATCATCCATAAGAACATATTCATGATTCTGATAGAACTAATGATGTGAGTCCAAGAGGTACTACTCATTAGGTCTCTTCATAAGAAATAACAGGATGATAGCCCAATGAGATAGGGTACATAGATGAGGGTCACTTTTAAGGCCATGGCGTGATACCAAAAAATTCAATATGGATTAATAATCTATGTATAGTATTGAAGTTTATTTATTTTTTTCATGATGATACAAAAGACTCCACCTTGGTCATCATGATGAATAGGGGATCTCACTTTGAACCTCTTGAAGGGATTCATATGACTCTATCTAGGAAGTCCTACTGATGGGAGCATAGTCCTAGGAGTAGGAAATGATTCAATACTAAACATAGGGGAAGGAAAATGTGAAAATATAACCTAATGAAACTTGTCCAAGTCACATTAGATAAGTTCTCTAAATCATGTAGAAAAGAGTAAACGACCTGTATAAGGGATTCACAATGTGTCCCTTTACCCCGAGTCTTACCCATGTAAAGGGATCATGCCTTCAAACTATTTTCATTTTGGGTGTAAATTCCATCTAGTAATCCCATGTACACTAATTGTGTGTCTATACACCACTCAAACCATATATTTGGTCCAACTCGTGTCTCTTTGGGAGAGTATACACCGTGTAGGAAACCTGTGTATTTAACCTCGTGTCTATTTACTCTATGAAGTACACACTAAGTCTCTATGGATAGGTAAAACTCCATTTAGAACATTCAGCATGTCTTGTAATACTTATCACCTATCTAGATCCCTAACTACCTCTCATGGGGGTCCACATGACGTGTATATTAAACCTACAGGATGTGTTCTATGAAAATTTTCAAAATTCTCGATTCTTCATCTACGGGTCTGATCAATAATTTTTCCCTTTATATGGCCATCGCCTTGCTAAAAACCATTATATCTAGCCTCTTTAAGTTATTCCAGAAAAAAATCAATATGATTCAAGACTTCGATCTGCTCAGATAATAAGATTGTCGACATTCCTCCCTATGCACTAAAGAATACGAAATTGTATATCAACCATCATCTAATTTATCATCTGTTCCATAATATCCCCACCATTTCATCATCCTGATCCCATATTAATGATTTGGATCGTTTCCCCAAGAAATGAGTTCACAACAACTGATTTTTCGATTACATTTCAAACTGTGAGCCAATGAAGAATGCCCACAATAGATGGTGAATCAGGGGAGAAAATTAAAAACTCAATCAAGAGGAACATACCATTATTAATGTTAATGTTGATCTCAATTCATTACCATTTTAAAGATGATCAAATAATCAATAATTAATCACAACAAAAATTCTCTAGAGACATGATAATTCTAACCCATCTCGCAATATGATCTAACCGAAGATCAATTTTCCAATTGATTGGTCTGCATTCTTTGTCTAAATAAAGAATAAGGAATAAAAAATCAAAATTGACACCCTAACATAATTATTTTTTATCACCGGTGGGGAGTGATGTGTTGTCACCATCGTTTTCTTGATCTGTCGAATCTGAGTTATGTGGATCGTTGATACATGATCTGTCACTATTTTCCTAAGATATGATCTTTGAAGACACATAAAATATATATCCATATTTTCCAAGGCTATTTCACTATCCTAAAAAATTATCCATAATATACAATTTTAATACATAAAAATCATTGCATCATCAATTTAAAATAAAATAATTTTCTTTAATTATTTTTTTCGTTTCTACACTCGTGATGTATTTTCCACAAATAACTCACACAAACCAATGTTATGTATTTCCTAGGATAAACCGCACATTTTTAATGAATAGTTCCCTCATATATATTTACTAGGGATTCATATATAATTTATTCAACTTTTTATGGAAAATTACACATGCATTATATTTAATATATTTAATATATTTCAATCATTTATTCTAGGAACACCAGGCTTATGAATCACACACCTTATTAATTCTTGGTCTAGAAAATAATTTATATAATATCTAAAAAAGGTAAATTGAAAAATAGATATATTAAGTTCTCCCCACATAGGGTTTTTACATCACTAATAATCTAAAATACAGACTACTCAAAAAGATGTTGGTACTGAGCAATGATCTGATCATTCTTCTCCAATGTGCTCTCATGG
The DNA here is from genome assembly GCA_963277665.1 of Viscum album. NCBI lineage: Eukaryota > Viridiplantae > Streptophyta > Magnoliopsida > Santalales > Viscaceae > Viscum > Viscum album. The sequence goes on from OY728145.1 coordinate 523,391,094, forward strand.
AGATTCGGGTGCTACCACTAGACACACACTGAAGGCATCTATCACCAATGAGGGATCCTCTCTTATAGATCCACAATCTCTACTAGGTAATCAACAAATGTCTCTCTATCCTCAACATACAGTTTACCCCAGTCGAAAACATGTGATGGCTCATCCAGGTTCCTCTCCACTTGTGGCTTGTGGAAGACATCGTGTACCTGGTCTAACTATAGAGGTAGAGCAAAGAGGTACACAACCTCTCCCACTCTACACATTACCTAGAAAGGGAAAATGAAGCTTAGAGGTATCTTTCTTCCCCAGCCAAATATCCAAAATCCTTGTGAAGGTGAAAACCGTAGGAACACATGGTCTTTTTCCTCGAACAACAAAATCCTACGTCGCTATCATAATAAGGCATCTTCTATGTACATACAACTTACATCCACTCCTAGATGATATTCATCTTCTATTTTATTGCTCACACCAAATCTAGGCCCATGACTGTTGAATCTCTTATGTAATTAAAGAAAAGTGGTGACTTATATGGTCTCCTATAAAAGGCATCGAATCATTCCATACTATTGGGTGAATGGTAGCTATTTTTGAATGAAAACACCACCATTAGTATGTGATCCTCCCATCTATGGAAAAATTTCAACATAAAATCAAACAACATTACCTCTAGAACCTGAATGGTCATCTTAGTATGGACATCAGTTTGGGGGTAAAATGCTATTCTTAAGCATAAATGAGAACCAAACATCTCCTATAATCCATTTTAAAACCATGATGTAAAGAGATCATCATGATCAGAAAAAACCACATTGGAACTCAATGGATTCAAACAATATCTTGAGCATATATGTGTCTCAACATCTATATTGAACCCTGATATCATATTTCTGGAATATGGGCCACCTTTTTCAATCAGTTTATGATCCCCCTGAATGAATCACCTCCCATAGATGTACAAGTTAAGCCTTCCACGAATTCCATAGATATCCCACCCCAAATCCGTTATGGTACCTCAAGGGGATGATCCAAACCCACTATAACATTGTTCTCATCCATCAAATGATGACAAGTAAGGAATCAAGAGATAAACTCTGTAACTCCCTTCTTTTTCCCTGACCACAAAAAATAGCATTAGCGGTTTAGTATCATCTTTTCAAAATGTGGATGTACATCCAAATGAGACATATGAAACTCTCACAGAACAACCTCCTACAATGTCACTAGTACCATCATGTGTCCTATAGAAATATCAATTTTCACCCCAACTATGGAATATATATTAATATCATGAATTGTGGCTATTTGAGCATTTATGTTATTATAGTCAATTTCACCAAGATATGACTCCCTGACTCACCTAAAGAGATGAGGGGTAAAAACCGTCGACTAGCAGAAAGCTTCTCCATATCCATCAAAAAATGGATAACTGCAAAAGGATAACATTTTTAACGCCTCATTCAGCAACTGCAAACAAGATCTATTAGTCAAAGCATCTTATGCCATATTCCCCTTCCAAGGAGTACAGACAAAATCAAATTCATTTCCTGGGATGAAATTAATACACGAACTCTATATAATGTTAAGTTCCTTCTGAGAAATGATATAATTGTGGATCTTGTCATTGGAGTATATGATAAATGGAAATCCCATTTGGTTGTGTCACCACATTTTTAAAGTGAAAAATGATACTACTAACTCAAGAGCATGGGTCCCATATTTGTTCTTTTGTGGTCTCAACATTCATAAAAATAAGTGATTATAGATTTCCTCTAAATTAGAAAACCACTACATCTAATTCCTAATGCATCGCAAAATAATACATACTCTCCATCATCCTAGGGAAATCTCAAGATGGAACCGCTCATCAAACTTTTACTCAATTCCCAAAAATAATATTAGAACTTCTATATCCACAAGAAATGATGTCTTTTTCGAGTCAAAGATATCATTAGACCAAATATCTCAGAGAAATCATGTATTAATATGTGGTAATATAATTCCAACCCATGGAAGCTCCACACCTCGATCACGCTCTTGGGTGGCTCCCAAGATAAAAATATATCAACGATGGACACTTCCACTGCTACTCCATCTGGTGAGATAAAGTGTCCTAAAATGATTACTTCATAAATCCAGAACAACATCTTCAAGGTGATTATGTAAAGTCAGTTCTCTCAGAGTACCATCTGAACTATCCCAAATTATCTCACATGCTCCTCCTCGGACACCGAGTAATCAAAGATATTATCGATGAAGACTACCACGATCCAGTAAGAGCATGGTTGAAAGGTAGGGTTTATGAGTCCCATGAACACTACTATAGATTTCATCACAGAAAAGGGAATCACCAAGTAGTCATAGAAACCATGGATACATCTAAATTATTTATATCATATATCCTCATCCTATACTCGCAACTGGGAAAATCCTGATATGAGGTCACACTTTGGGAAACATTGTTCCTCTATCAATTGATCTAACCAATCATTGATCCTTGATAGTAGATACATGTCCATCATGGTCACCTGATTCATGCTCTGGTATTCCAGACACAACATCAGTCTCCCATACTTATTTTTTTGCATTTAAAATTGGGGATTCCCAAGATAAAACACATGGTCTAACAAATCCCCTCCTCTAAAATTCTTCCAACCACACCATAGTTCATGAAGCTCGATGGGAGCCATATGATATGATGCTGAAGATATCAAATCCATCCTGGGGGTTTAGATCAATACTAATCTATATATCTCAACATGGATGTAAATATAGAACAACATTGGGGAAGATAACCCCTAACTCTACCATCACTACAGGAAATTGTAAAACCATAACATAAACTTCATGAAGGTTCATCCTAGCCATCTTATGTGTAATAAGTTTTACCCTCCTATGGAAAAGTCATTTTAGTGATTATTAGGTTTCCTTTTCACCTATAAATGAAAAACTGTCTCTTTCACTACAGATACACTACACCCTTCCCCTAAAATAGTCAATCTCAGAATATAATATAGATAAAAAATCCATACCATGAATGAAATCTTATGGCCTCTATGATGCAACCAAGATATCCCAACCAAAACTCTATCCTTAAAGATTCTGGTAACACTATTGGAATTAGTGCCTGATCAATGATTCTTATCATGTAGGAGTGTCCAATTTGTTTGGCCAAGTCAACAGTTCAACCAAAATATCTAATTCTCAAACAATATATGTGTTGAGAAAGGAATGACTAGTACCTATGTCAATCCATTCTCTAGATAATGTATAAATGACAAAAATCATACAAAGAATAAGTCTTAGATAATGTGGGTTATTTTCTTCAACCACTTATAGTTGTCCCCTCCCCTATCCTCAATCCTCTTTATCCTAGTGTGGACCACCTAGAGGTGGTGGTGGTAATAATTCAATACATCGACAACCTCTTGCTGCTCTCCCATATCCTTGAATATGTCCTTCACACTGCATAAATTCCTTCTCCTATAGTTTTCCCTACATTGGTTTACCATATACGGTTTATCTATCAGTTATATGGTGGGTCGAACTATAACGCCCCGACCCTCGTTACCCAGAGTCGGTGCATTATTACATAACATTGGCATGATCACAAGAATGATCAAATCTCGAAAGACTGATTGGTTTAGTAGCCATGGAAGCACTAGATATATTCATAAATTCTTACATTACATCGTAAAAATGAAAACTACAACAACATATTTTCTTCATAGTACACACTCATATCCCCACATACTATCCCTGCAGGTCATTCATAAATTACTTCTTCACATCCTGGGAAAAATAAAAAATAGAAAAGGGGTGAGCTCAAATGCCAAGTAAGGATAACAATGTAGAGTAAACTTTCATAATTAAGAATAAACATTTAAGGCAATGTATAACTAAAACAAAAACCTTTTAAACATGAACATCAACATAGCATGGCAAAAATAAAATGAAATAATGCCATTTACTTATTCACATGGATATTCTACTAATCGAATAATAACATGCAATATCAATAACCACATACATAATGATGGAATGCATAATTCTAGACTATCATAACCACATAGCCAAGGCCTCGTGCCAAGACTACAAATAAGATTTTGTCAAGGCCCTGTGACAAGACACTAGTTGGTCTCATGAGACCTACTGATGCATCGAGGATCTATAGCGGGCTCCACCCGTCACATATTAAGTCCAATTCATTCCAATATGAAAAGGTTTAAACATAACATAAACATTCATATTAAAACTAGCATATGAAATGTCAATATTTTCACCATAAACCATGAATGGTATAAAAATAGCACATCCACAGTCAAACATATCACAAAACCTTCAATACAATATAGATGTTTAGTATCATAATTAATCAACTTCAAATAATCTTAGAATCCATCAAAGGATGTTGACATAGATTAAATCAAAACTATTTGAGAGAAATATCTCTTTTCTCGAAATCATTGAAAAGTCAAACATTTATAAAGGAAGTAATTTAAAAGATATTTTTGAATCAAAGTGTCCCATACCACTTTGAAACATATGAAAATAAATATCATTTCAAAACCTTCATGTCCATATAAATAAGTCCTTAAAATCATTTTTCAAACATGGACATTAATTAAAAATATTTAGAAAGATAAATCTTTAAAACATTTAAAATTATGATCTTGATAAAGAGTACCTTTCAAAAATTCTTAAAATATTCATTTTGAAATCATTTAAAAGTCACATAATTATAAAATAAAACATTTAATTTTAAAATATTTTTATAAGATTTTAAGGGAAGCTTTGACTATTTTATAACGGCGGTAAATAGCTTCACCCGCCGTATAAGTTAAAAAAAAGATTCTTACCTTAAATTTGTCGAAAGGTAAAAAGTGCCTTGTTCGGAAAACGACGGAAAGATTCCTTTAAAAACACATAAGGGTATAAATGACTTTATCCCATATTCTTTGTAAATAGTAAAAATGTTTTGAAATAAATTTCGAAGAAAAATGGATGTGGATGATAAAGAAATCTCAATAGATTATTACATATAAACAACCTTGGATAATGAAGAGATTGCGAAATAAACCCTTACCTTGTACTTTTCCTTGGTTGGGATAGTTTAACCTCTTGTATAATGGTTAAATAATTGTTATTAAATTATTCAATAATCATATACATTAATATGATATCATATATGATCTTTTAACATTGCTTTGTTAATAATATCTTAGAATTATCGTCGTTTCGGGTGTTAACTTACTCATTTTCTTTTATATGTTTTGTTATGTAAGCCATGTTTGTAATGGATAGGTTGTATATTAATCATATCCAAAATGATATCAAGTCCTTAGATACTATTATTAATCATCAAATGAGAATTATACTTGAATGGATACGATGGAGAATGAATCCCATTGCGTTCGTGGAGACAGTAGTCCGTACGTACGCACGAGCGATGATATTATTATTTTGATATTAAAATAAAATATAATTGGATGTTATATCATATATACAAAATAATTATCATGTTATATTTATTATTTACATGAGTTACACATCATTATTATACCCATCCAAATAATAATTTATTGAATAACAATTACACCACGACGTGGAGACGGTAAGCCGTACGTACGCACGTATGGTGACCTGTTATTCAAAGGATGGATAGAATAGTGAATATGGTTGTACCATATTTATAATAACATCACTGTATATATATGATATTGGAGTTATTATTTTAGAATGGTAACAACAAAGGAAGATGAAGTGGAAGAAGAAAGGAACTTGAAAAAGGGTGGTGAAATCATTACCTCTTCTTTGGGTTCTTCGTTTTGATTTGATCAAAAGGGATCCTTAGGTTGACTTTATAAACAAACTAAGGCCTCTAGGTTGTAGTTAGAGAAGTTGGGAGAGTATTTTGGCAGATTTTGGCCGAACCAAAAGGCTTTGAAGGGGTGAATAAATGAGAAGTAGGAGTTCCCTATTATAAGAGGGGTGAGGGGCACCTTTGGAAAAGCTAGAAATATTAGTTTATAATAAATTTATATTCGGTTTATAATGGCTCCAAAGTTGATTATTTAAAGGTTAAGGTGGGTATTGGTCGCAAACCACTCAAAAAATAGAATTTAGACAGGTTTGAGTACTTATATTAACCTTATCTTTAAGTATTAACTCTAAGTTAATTAGTTTCACTTTTATAATGTCTCTTTGTATTTTTATATTATATGGTTAATAAACTTACTATATACATCCAAGAGACCCACAAGTGGTCCATTAATGATATAACTATCATGATATAAGTCTCTTGGACGAACTTTAGATATTTATGAATTTAATATCAATTAATAATATAATATATATGTTTTAAAAATTCTTTTATGTCAATTTTGACACTATTCAATAGTTGATTTTTGTGAAACTCATAACAGAATGATTACTTCTAAAAAAGTTAATTAAATAAATACTAATATGTCATATTATCCTATAAAATTATTGTAATGCATTAAAAGTCTCAAATTATATTTATTTGTGTATTTATAATATCAATTATTTTAATTTTTCACTATTATGGTAATTACTGCATCATTATTGTGTCATAAATAAATTACATTATTTAATATCTAAAAATTATAAATAAAATATCATTATGTAGTAAAACGTTGTAGATTTTTAATGAATATTTATATTTGAACATCCAACATATGTAACCCTATGTAAAAATTGTTTTTCTAAAAGATATATGCTTGTGTCATTTTTGTATTCATTTTAACTTAATTAAAATAAAGTGTCCCTATCACCTCCAAGTGGCTCCATAGGGTCCCAAAATCGACCCAAAGATGACCATGGTCGGCCATGTATCAAAAAATAAGGTTAGGACACGTTTTAGGATAATGTTTTGTTATTATAATATTATTTTGTAACCCTTATTTACCGGATTTACCCTTTAACCATGGTAAATAAAATATTTACCGAAATAATTATTCAAAATGTCTAAAAACAAAAGTTACCTATTTACAAAATTTGAACATACTGATTCCAAATATGGAATCCATTTTTCCAAATTCAAAACACAGAAGAGGCAGAAATTAATTTAAAATTATTTCTCGTTGTTAAAACACAAAACGTGTTTTTAAGAGATAATAACTATCAAAAGATTGGCACTTGTTTATGTCTGGTTTAATTGTGAAATTATGTACAATGACAAACATTTAATTAAATGGTAAAAAATATATTCTAAATATAATTTAAAACCACTCAAATTCATAATTTATCAATACTAATTATTTTGATTAAAAAAGTTGTTTTTAATTAAAATTTAGTAATTTTCACTATTCATCAAAATATTAAGGTTATCCGAAAAGTTCCAAAATTTGACCCTAGGATAAATTCGATATTCCATATCCAAAAATGAAGTCCATTTTGAAATATAAAATATATATAATTTAAAAAATTAGGTATTATTATTCATAACGGCTAGTTTGATTGGTTGTGGTGTGTGTTAGAACTCGAAGTTGCGTACAACACACGCTACTGTATTATTCAAAGGAAAGCGTACCATGGAAGCATGGGATGTTTCATTTTAAATGTAAAGACCCACAAATTTCAAGGAAATTTTTTTCTTAATTTTCTTTGGAATTCTACATGAACGCTGTTTCTGACGGCGCCTGAATCCGATGTCCGGTGTACCCGAAATCAATTTCCGAAGTTTAGCTCGGGTATGTTCAGTGAACGAATGAGCGGGAATTTCTAACATTTGAACCGGTGCTCGGAATCAAATTCCGAAGGCACCAATGGAACCATAGCGCCAATAATTGCTTAGGAACTTCTGTTCCGGTGTTGCGATTACACGAGAGAAGTTGATAAAAATTGTGGAAGATAAAAATAAAAATTTAACAACAATTTTTATTTTACTCTAAGTGTTTTTATCCTTTGGGAGGAAGTTGGGTAACTACCAAACTTCCCTTTGTAGGTTATGAAGGAGGTGGGGCCCACACGAACCCCACCCCTTCATATTCTTCAACTCTTCAACTGCCCATTAACTCCCCTTCATTTAATTTGACAACTTGTGTGATTTAATGAGGTGAGCTAATTCAAACTCTTGAATTTCAAAGGTTTTGTGGTGTTAATAAATTAAGTGAGGCTTAATTTATTTATGGGTTAGTTTCTTAGTTTCTTGAGAGCCTTTGGAGACGAAAACCTAAGGAAAGCTAGAGTTCGTCATCCTATTTGACGAAGAACACGAGGAACGCGAAGAACGCATCGAACTCCGTCGAAGAACGCCGAGTCCTCGAAGACCGACTCCGCGACACTCATCCACGACGCGACGTCTCTTTCCGCAACGCTTCTTCCGCAACATCTCTCTTTCCACGACGTCGTTCCCGCAACACGACTTCCTCCTTCCAAGTCACCTCTTTCCGCGACAGTTATACCGTGACATTTTCTCTTCGACGAACCTCCGAACAAGATCCGCTCTTGAAACCAAGGTAGGGGTTTTAATTTTATTTATTTATTTTGTTCGTGAATACAAATTTGATGATATTTGTGGTTTAAAACCAATAGTTATCCAATAACGCGAGGGGGCCAGACCGCACATACACGGCCGACCCTCCACCTTTTTTTCATGTTGGTTCTTTTGTGGTTTGATACGAGAAGGCGTGGTGTCATCACACCTCACGGAATCATGCGACAAGGAAATACGCGGCGCCGTCGCGCCTTGCCGTAAAAAGAAGAACAAGGACGCGATGTCGTCGCGCTGCATCAGAGAAACCCGAAGACATCCGCGGACAGAGTCGGGCCCGGTGAAGGGGCGCGGCATCAAAGCGCCATGCTGGAGAGCCACAAAGACGACGCATTTTGTTAATAGAAGAGCGGATTGATGGCCGATGACAAAACGGGGCCGCAATGTAATTTTGAAGCTAGCGTAGTAAAGTTCGAGACCTGAGATGAACACCGACTCAGACAGTTTTGAAAACGGACCACCGGAGCAACTTCGGTGGCCCTCAAAAACACCCGGAGGCGTGGGTCGCCGACGCGGCACCTCCGGCGACCGGAGGCGGGGGCCGGAGCCGTCCGGCCGCCAGGAGGCGGCAGCGCCCGAGCGCGCCGCGGGAAGATGGGCGGCGGAAGTTCGCCGCCGGCCCTAATTAGCGGTGAGGGCGGCCGTGCACCGCCCCCCGCTCCGCAAGTTCGGCTCGGCCACGCCGAGCCACGGCTGGCCGGTCAGGCCGGCCGGGCCGGGCTAGACTGGCTCCAGCCGGGTCGGGTCGACCCGGTTCGGGCCGACCCGGGTAGGGGTTGGGCTGGGTCGGCCCGGGCCCAGACCCCCCGTTTTCGGACCACTTTCAGTCAAATGCCCATATCTTGGGCTACGGACCTCCGATCGATACACCGTCAGTGCGTAGCGATCCTCGGAATGAGACGGTCATTTCGGTATATTACACTCAAGGTTTCGGAGAACATTGGGTTCGTCCGGGTTGGTTCGTACACGAAACCAACCGGGCCCTCAGAGCGGAAACACTTATATCTTTAGCACCAGACATCTGATTGACGTGCCGTCGACTTTGATGGATTCCTATAAGTGAGACAGATCTTTTGGCTTACTCCGCTCGAGGTTTGGATGCAGTCAGAGTGCGTTCGGGTTGGTCCGCTCACGAAACCAACCGGGCCCCTGGAACGGAAAAGCTAATAACTCGCAGATCGGGCGTCCGATTGACGCGCCGTCTATTTCATTGAATTCCTCTTGATGAGACGGAACTTTTGGCATACTTCGCTCAAGATTTGGATATAGTTGGATAGTGGCCGGGTTGGAATGCACCCGAAAATCCAACAGAGCCCTGGGAACGGAAAAGCTGATATCTTTCAGACAGTATGTCCGTTTGACGAACCCTCAGCGGCGTTGATGATCTCGTTGAGAAACGGTCCCTATGAGTATTCCCTGTGAGAGTTCGGAGTATAGTTGAGAGACGTCCGGGATTGGTTCGCTCACGAATCCAACCGGGCCCCTGGGATGAAAAGGCTAGTAACTCACAGACCGGGCGTCCATTTGACGCGCCGTCTGTTGCGTTGAGACCCCTATGACAAGGCGGTACTTTGAGATACTTCTTTGTGGGACTTTGAGATTCTTGGAGTATCGACCAGTACCTCATTGAGAGGACCCTCCCAGAGACGAGCGTATGGAGTATGGAGACCGTGTAGCTAGCTGGGACCTGAAGACTGCTTGTCCGATTCGAGTCGGAGAGACTTGTATAGCCCAGTGGGGAGCACTACTGTGTTTGGGTGGGAGACCCACAATGGGGAACACTACTGTGTTTGGGTGGAAGACCCGTGGTACTCGACAGGAGGAGTACCTCTGTAGGATATTAGAGGGGAGCACTACTGTGTTTTGGTGGTAGACCCCGACGGGAAGCACTACTATGTGAGGTGGCAGGCCCGCGGTACTTGATAGGAGGAGTACCTCAGCAGTCTTAGGTTAGTGAGCAGTACCTCGGAGTCATGACAGGACCACTGTACACTCTAGAGATGGGGCTCTTGAGCAGTTACAGTTTCGATAATGAAAATCCTAGTTTGAGCTGAGTCTATAACCTTGTCTTTGCCTCATGATTGAGATGGTCACTTGATAACTTAGGTATATGTATGGTAATATACCTAGGTAGTGGTTATCCGTTGATTTCATAATCTTTGTGTTTCATCATGATTGAGATGGGTTACTTGATAACTTATGTATATATATGGGCATATACCTAAGTAGAGGTTGTCTGTTGAGATCTTCTTTTTGGTTATACTTATTGGTTTTAGTGAGACCTTGAGGGTCTCGGGGTCCCTACTGAGTATCGTTATACTCACCCCTGAACAGGCTATGCTCGCACCTCGTTGTGTTGGTTGCAGACAATGGGAAGTGCTGATGGAGGCCGAGAGTTCGAGGACTGGACGGTACCCGGAGGTGGACTACACTGCGAGTCAGTATCCAGAGGTGGACTTCACAGTGAGACGACACTCGGAGGAGGTTTACGGGTGAGAGAGTTGTGGAGTCTATCTATACCTACCCTTCAGGTAGGATCCGTGGTGGATGATCCAGGAGTTGCGCCATCTGTACCTACCCGTCAGGTAGGATCCGAGGAGGATGTCCTAGGAGCCGCTTCCTTTCTTTCAGCTGTTGCCTTTTTCTATTTTACATTTGTTTAGTTGTACTTGTAATTTCAGTTGGGTTTGTATTCTGGCCCAATTACTTTTCAGCACTTCTCTTTGTACTTAGTGTTTTACTTCCTCTTGTACTTTGTGGAGTTTTTTTTACTTTATAAAGGCAATTCCTTCCCAGTTATCGGGATTTACGCCTTTGGTGCTAGTCGCCACCCCCTGGCCTATGGAAGGCGGGCTTGGGGTAGTCAGGGCATGGGCCCCAAGGACGGGTCGTGACAAATTGGTATCAGAGGAGTCGGTTCTACCGCAGAACTTATAACTATGATATTTTCTTTCTGTGAAGAAATAGTCTTAAGAGTACCGAGTTTGGTATTAAGTTCAGGGAGTCAAGTGTTGGTGCGGGTGGCTGACGTATCCATACACTAGGACCTTGACAACTGATTTCCAACTTTGTGCACGAAAAAAATGATTGCATGTGTGTTTCTAAGAGTTTTATTTAAATATCAGCTCAAACCAGGTCATCTCACCAGGTATAAATCGTTTGACCGTGTCACATTGTTTCTTTCAGGATTCCTCCCCGTGGACGACCAGCTAGAGCCCCGAGAGTGGTACGTACTGATAGCCCACCGAGCGACGTGGTCTCATTACAGGTCCCTATCACAGTTGAGGCACCTGCGGAGGCACCTGCGGTACTACTACCCATTGGGCCACTGATGCCACCAACCCCATCAGCAGAGGGTGCACATCACTTGAGTGCACTGCACGAGTTCCAGCGCCATAGACCACCCAGGATCCAGGGAGGTATGGACCCGCAGGCGGCTGAGGATTTGCTGGAGGCTGTGGTGAGAGTTTTCAGGCTAGTGGGGATGCCAGCAGATTTCATGGTGATCCTTGCTGCCAGCCGTCTTTAGGCAGCAGCTAGAAGATGGTGGATCCTGAAGCTCCAGATGCATGACGAGGCGACTCTTATTTGGGCAGACTTCGAGAGCCTGTTTCGGGCAGAGTTTGTACCAGCCACCCTTCGAGCGGTGCGTATACAGAAGCTACTTCAGCTACATCAGGGCAGCATGACAGTGGTGCAGTATTCAGCAAGGTTCGCAGACCTCTTGCGCTACTCCACAGATATGGTACGGGACTCGTTCATCAGGGCCTGAACCATTGAGTAGGGGATCAGGCGAGAGATTAGAGATTATGTGGTTCCACTCAGCATTCCGACACAGACAGGGGTGTTGGAGCGAGCCCTTTTTGTGGAGAGTTTCCTTGCTGAGAAGTCTCCAGCAGCAGGACTCACCACTAGCTGGCATGTGCCAGAATATTCTACAGCAGATAGTAGACAGATGATGCAGAGGTCCAAGAGGACCAGACCTACAAGTCGTCGACCGTGTGACTTAGGGTCGGTAGTGCAAGGAACCTAGGGATGTGACAGAGCCAGACCTTCCAGGCAGTGTTAATCCTGCGGCGGAGTTGGTCACATGGCACGTGACTGTCTGACCTTCCATGCAGATGAACAGCAGTTAAATGAAGAACCTATGAGGTAGAGGCAGAGGTTCGATCAGGGTGGACCGCAAGGAGTAGGCGGCCATGGCAGAGGAGCTGGCCGTGCAGCTGGAGGTGGATGACGCTTCGAGATATTTCCACCACCACCACCAGGAGGTCCACCCCGACCATAGGGGACATGAGGACATGGGAGAGCTCAGCTTCAGGCAGTAGAAGCTATTGACTATGGAGCTCCAGAAGCGAGTGGACAGGAGCGGAACTAGTGGTGTATATCTAGTTCCATGAAATTGTTGTTATATTTGTTTCTTTGTACCATGAGCTGCAGTAAAATAAAGACACTTACCTTTGTGATGTTATCAATCATGTCCTCTCTTGTGTTGTTACTAAGAGGTTTCTGGATTAAACTGTTGACTTGACCCTCACGTGTGAGATATACCTATTGGAATAGACCCAGTTACCACACACTGAAACCGACAGTGTGACTCAACCCTTGGAGGCGAGAGTAACAGTTGGATCTCTTGGTAGTAGAGTCGAGGCCTTACTACGTTATCCTTGGTATGGATTAGTATCATCCATGTCGGGATTGACTGTATTAGGAAAAGAAAGTGGTTCATCCAGGGGATGAGATCAGATTTCTCTTATCAGCAAAGAAGAAATATTTGCAGCTCTTGTGGGACCGGAGATGGTCCAAGCCACGACAGAGAAGGTCCAGGTCATCCAGGAGGCAGAGACCACTGGAGTTCGAGGATGGCGACCACGTTTCCCTACAGGTCTCACCTCGATGTGGTTTACGGAGGTGTGGCCTAGGCGACATGTTATCTCCGAGCGTAGTAGACCTTTTCAGGTCCTCAGTAGGGTAGGCGAGGAGGTTTGCCGCTTGACCCATCCACCTTAGTTGCAACAGGTGCACGATGTTTTTCCAAGTATCTCAACTGAGGAGATACGTTCTTGATCCTTCACACATCATCGACCTCAGGGAGTTGGACATCGATAATAGGGCGTCATGCACGGAGGTTCCAGTGGGGATCGAGGATCGACAGGAGCGGATTCAATGAGGATGGTTGATTCCTCTTGTGCGTTTTCGTAGGCAGCACGGAAACCTTTAGGTAAGCACATGGGAGTGGAAGGCTCAGATGCGTGCTCTGTACCGCTTTTGTGACCCTAGTTTGTGTTGAAGCTTTACGGGGATGTAAATCCCTGAGGTGGGAGTAATTTAAAGACCCGGAAATTTCAAGGAAAAGTTTTTCTTAGTTTTATTTGTAATTTTACAAGAACACAGTTTCTGACGGTGCCTGAATCCGAGGTCCGGTGTACCCGAAATCAATTTCTGAAGTTTAGCTCGGGTACGTTCAGTGAACGAACGAGTGGGAATTTATAACTTTTGAACCGGTGCTCGGAATCAAATTCCGAGGGCACCGATGGAACCGTAGCGCCGGTAATTGCTTAGGAACTCTTGTTCTAGAGTTTCTTTTACATGAGAGAAGTTGATAAAAATTGTGGAAGTTAAAAATAAAAATTTTACAACAATTTTTATTTTACTCTAAGTGTTTTTATCCTTTGGGAGGAAGTTGGGTAACTACCCAACATCCCTTTGTAGGTTATGAAGGAGGTGGGGACCACACGAACCCCACCCCTTTATATTCTTCAACTCTTCAACTCCCCATTAACTCCCCTTCATTTAATTTGAAAACTTGTGTGATTTAATGAGGTGAGTTAATTCAAACTCTTGAATTTCAAAGGTTTTGTGGTGTTAATAAATTAAGTGAGGCTTATTTTATTTATGGGTTAGTTTCTTAGTTGCTTGAGAGCCTTTGGAGAAGAAAAGCTAAGGAAAGATAGAGTTCTTCATCCTATTCGACGAAGAACACGAGGAATGCGAAGAACGCATCGAACTCCGTCGAAGAACGCCGAGTCCTCGAAGACCGACTCCGTGACACCGATCCACGACGCGACGTCTCTTTCCACAACGGTTCTTCCGCAACGTCTCTCTTTCTGCGACGACGTTCCTGCGACGCGACTTCCTCCTTCCAAGTCGCCTCTTTCTGCGACAGTTATACCGCGACGTTTTCTCTTCGACGAACCTCCGAACAAGCTCCGCTCTTGAAACCAAGGTAGGGGTTTTAATTTTATTTATTTATTTTGTTCGTGAATTCAACTTGACGATCTTCGTGGTTTAAAACCAATAGTTATCGAATAATGCGAGGGGGCCGGACCGCACAAACACGGCCAACCCTCCTATTTTTTTCATGTTGGTTCCTTTATGGTATGATATGAGAAGGCGTGGTGCCATCATACCACGTAGAATCATGCGACAAGGAAATGCGTGGCGCCGTCGCGCCGCACCGTGAAAAGAAGAACAAGGACGCGACGCCGTCGCGCCTCGTCGGAGAAACCCAAAGACATCCGCGGACGGAGTCGGGCCACGGTGAAGGGGTGTGGAATCAACGCACCACGCCAGAGAGACATGAAGACGGCATGTTTTGTTAATAGACGTGCGGATTGACGGCCGACGACAAAACGGGTCCGCAATGTAATTTTGAAGCTTGTGCAGTAAATTTTGAGACCCGAGATGAACACCGACTCAGAAGGTTTTGAAAACGGACCACCAGAGCAACTCCGGTGGCCTGCGGAAACACCCGGAGGCTCGGGTCGCCGGCGCGGCTCCGCTGGTGACTGGAGGCGACGGCCGGATCCATCCGGCCGCCAGGAGGCGGCGTCGCCCGAGCGCGCCGCCGGAAGATGTGCGGCGGTGGTTCGCCGCTGGCCCCAATTAGCAGCGAGGGTGGCCGCGCACCGCCCCCCGCTCCGCGACTTCAGCTCAGCCACACCGAGCCACGGCTGGCCGGTCGGGCCGGCCAGGCCGGGCCGGACCGGGTCCAGCCGGGTCGGCCCGGGCCTAGACCCCCCGTTTTCGGACCACTTTCGTTCAAATGCCCATATCATGGGCTACAAACCTCTGATCGATGCACCGTCAGTTGCATAGCGGTCGTTGGAACGAGACGGTTGTTTTGGTATATTAAACTCAAGGTTTTGGAGAACTTTGTGTTCGGACGGGTTGGTTCGTACACGAAACCAACCGGGACCTCATAGCAGAAACGCTTATATCTTTAGCACCGGATGTCCGATTGACGTTCCATCGACTTTGATGAATTCCTCTAAGTGATACGGATCTATTGGATTACTCTGCTCGAGGTTTGGATGTCGTTGGAGTGAAGTCGGGTTGGTTCGCTCATTAAACCAACCGGGCCCCTAGAACGAAAAGGCCAATAACTCACAGACCGGGCGTCCGATTGACGCGCCATCTATTTCGTTGAATTCCTCTTGATGAGATGGAACTTTTGCCATACTTTTCCCAAGATTTGGATACCGTTGGATAGTGTTCGGGTTGGAATGAACCCGAAATCCAACCGAGCCCCTAGAACGGAAAAGCTGATATCTTTCAGACAGGACGTCCGTTTGACGAACCGTCAGCGGCATTGATGATCTCGTTGAGAAACGGTCCCTATGAGTATACCCTATGAGAGTTCAGGGTATAATTGAGATACGGTCGGGATTAGATCGATCACGAAACCAACCGGGCCCCTGGGATGAAAAGGCTAGTAACTCACAGACCGGGCGTCCGTTTGACGCGCTGTCTGTTGCGTTGAGACCCCTATGACGAGGCAGTCCTTTGAGATACTTCTTTGTGGGACTTTGAGATTATTGGAGTATCGACCAGTAGCTCATGGAGCGGACCCTCCCAGAGACGAGCGTATGGAGTATGGAGACCGTGTAGCTAGCTGGGACCTGAAGACTGCTTGTCCGATTCGAGTCGGAGAGACTTGTATTGCCCAGTGGGGAGCACTACTGTGTTTGGGTGGAAGACCCACAATGGGGAGCACTACTGTGTTTGGGTGGCAGACCCATGGTACTCGACAGGAGGAGTACCTCTGTAGGCTCTGAGGGGGGAGCACTATTGTGTTTGGGTGACAGACCCCAGCAGGAAGCACTACTATGTGAGGTGGCAGGCCCGCGGTACTCGATAGGAGAAGTACCTCAGCAGTCTTAGGTTAGTGAGTAGTACCTCGGAGTCGTGACAGGACCACTATACACTCTAGAGACAGAGCTCTTGAGCAGTTACGGTTTCGATAATGAAAATCCTGGTTTGAGCTGAGTCTATGACCTTGTATTTGCCTCATGATTGAGATGGGTCACATGATATCTGAGGTATATGTATGGGCATATTCCTAGGTAGTCGTTATCCGTTGATTTCAAAATCTTTGTGTTTCCTCATGATTGAGATGGGTTACTTGATAACTTAGGTATATGTATGGGCATATACCTAAGTAGAGGTTGTCTGTTGAGATCTTCTTTGTGTTTATCCTTGTTGGTTTTAGTGAGACCTTGAGGGTCTCAGGGTCCCTACTGAGTATCGTTATACTCAACCCTGAACGGGCTATGCTCGCACCTCACTGTGTTGGTTGCAGACGACGGGCAGTGCTGATGGAGGCTGAGAGTTCGAGGACTGGACGGTACCCATAGGTGGACTACACGACGAGTCAGTATCCGGAGGTGTACTTCACAGTGAGACAACACTCGGAGGAGGTTTACGGGCAAGAGCGTTGTGGAGGCTATCTGTACCTACCCTTCAGGTAGGATCCGTGGTGGACGATCCAGGATTTTTGCCATCTGTACCTACCCTTCAGGTAAGATCCGAGGAGGACGTCCCAAGAGCCGCTTCCTTTCTTCCAGCTGTTGTCTTTTTCTATTGTACTTTTTTTCAGTTGTACTTGTACTTTCAGTTGGGTTTTTATTCTGGCCCATTTACTTTTCAGCAATTATCTTTGTACTTAGTGTTTTACTTCCGCTTGTACTCTGTGGTGTTTTGTTTACTTTATAAAGGAAATGCCTTCCCAGTTATTGGGATTTACGCCTTTGGTGCTAGTCGCCAGCCCCTGGCCTATGGAAGGCGGGCTTGGGGTAGTCACAGCACGGGCCCCGAGGACAGGTCGTGACATTAAATTTTTGATGTCCCCATTTAGTCAAAAAAATTAAAATATTGTATTTAAAAAGTGTTCACTATTAAAAGTTGATAAAAGTGCTATACTGAAAATGAATTTTTTCTTACATTATGTCTAAGAAACTCATTATATGGGTTCTAAAATTATAAGGATTATATAAAGATTAAAATTTAGTTAATACTATTCATAACCTCTTTTGAACTGCTTGTTTGGTATGTCAAGGTGCGATTGAACTCGTTGTTGCATGTAGTGAAAGTTATTGAATTATTTTGAAAAAATAACACACTATGAAATCTTGGGGTGTTACATTCTCCCCTCCTTCAATAAATTGCGTCCTCGGAATTTGAAATTGTTCTTTGAAATAAATGGTTGAAAATAGAAAATATCTTTGTGGGAAAACCCACATCGTAAATTAGGTTACTAAAATTTAGTCTTAATATGAGGAAACGATAAATGAAAGGGTCACCACCAAATTATGATCTCTATTAGGAGAACATTGGTTGCAATTAGAGACATATAATTGGAGGAAAACGTAAATATTTATAGGTAGTTATTGAGGTCATCAATCCCAAACAAGTGTAAAATTGAGGTCCTTAAATTCATCGATCTATGATGACTTGAAATACCATCGGTTCAACAAAACATAGGGGATTAAGATAACACATTTTTGGTTTTAGGATTCCTTAAATAAAGTATATGAATTAATTTCTTCATAGAATAAGATAAGAAGAAAAATATATTCTTGACAAGTAGAGTTCCATCCTTTAACTAATTTCTACCACAAACTCATCTTTCACTCTAAAAGAAAATAGAACAAAAAAATATATTCTATTTATCCTAATCATATAAGGTTCCAAAAAAATGAATTTATAATTCATCTACCAGATCTTTTAAAAAAACTACACTATTTAATCCCGGACATCACGTGGGTCAGTGGTAGGTGATACACCCTTGTCGCCCTTCGGTTGTGGGTTCAAGTCTCGCGGCCTTGCTGGACACGACCGGTTGCCGCCCGACCTCCAGGTTGTCCTTTTATGGAAATCCAAAATAATCCAAACTAGAACTATCCAAAATACTTCAGTTCAAATTTTATAAGCAAGGTAAACACAATGAAGATCCCTTTTTTCGTGTAATAACATGTGATCACCTTCATCATGTATTCTTTTAAAACACTACAACATCCTGAATTATCATAAAACCTTATTGATTACATTCATGATCCCTTATTCCTTATAAAATAATAGATATACTCTTTCAATGAAAAAATGTTGTAAACCCCAAAAATGATGGAATATACAAATCATTAATTAGTTTCTAGGTAGTCAAGAATATCCAATATAATTTATCCAAAACAATCATGTATTATTCTAAAATCACTACCTCGGTATCAGAACCATATTATGGTTTATCTTTCTCTCAACCATATATTTTCCAAAATTTTAACCTGCTATTGAGTCATTTTTCATTGTTCCACACAATCTCAAGTCCATAATGAAATAGTACTGCAGTAAAATCATTATATACTCCATAATTATTATAACAAGTACATTACTGATACAACACTCAAATGACATAATCAACATAAGAACTCTAATCATTCCTCTTCATCTGTGGTAGTATCATAACATTATTATTATCCAATAGCATCATTTGCGGCATAGTCTGATGACTGAGACATAGGTTTGAGTAGTGTCCAAAATCCTTGCAAATGAAGCATTGTACATTTGAAACCATTTTCTTACCCTTGTAGTCACGTAATTTGTGCCCTTTTCCTCCACACTTATAACAAACTCCCATTCCTTTCAGGCAAGTTCCAAGGTGTTTCTTCCCACAGTTATCACATAAGGGAAAATTCTTCTTTTCCCTCTTCCCTTTATCCATCTTTCCATCTTCCATCCTTTTCTTCTCTTTCTTCCCTTCAAATCCATAGGACTTAGTAAACTCTTTACTTATCTTATCAACACATGAAATTATTTCTTCATATGATGATAATACATGGTAGACTATTTCTCTTTTAAATTCTAGCTTAAGACCATGAAAGATATGATCCTTCCTTCTCTTTGGATCATGTGCATTGCTGGAGTTCTCATTCCTTCTACTGGGCACCATTTCTAAACAATGGCGTACACTAGATTAGTTTATGAATAACAATACCTAATCCCAAACATGTAAAACACATAACATAAATTAAATAGTTTATGGATATAATCCATAATCATAAAAATGTCTCCTTTGAGGAAGTATATACTCATAAACCCTTCATAATGGTTTGTAAAGAAAATAATAATTATCCAAAGCATATCCCCCGGGAATGTTGTAACCAAGAGTGCAGCAAGGCCCGTTGTCGTGCACCAATTCCCGTTCGAGTCTAGCTCAAAGCGGTGTTTTCGGGTTTTATTCTTAGGTACATCTATGCTAGAGCCGCCTCTACCTACTCGTATCCAGACAGGGATGTATTGCTCGGAAAACTCACAAAATCTCTACAATACCAAAATTCTAGGAAGTTCTTCTATACAAATCCTCAAAATCCATTTTAGGTCTATGTGATCTTATCAGAGTTTATCTAAATCTTGCTTCCAAGGGTTGTACTAAACTTCCTCTGATACCAACTGTAATGCCCCGACACCAGTTACCCAGAGTCGGTGCATTATTACATAACATTGGAATGATCACAAGAAAGATCAAATCTCGAAAGACCTATTGATTTAGTAGCCTTGGAAGCACTAGATATATTCATAAAGTCTTACATTACATCATAAAAATGAAAACTACAACAACATATTTTCTTCATAGTCCACACTCATATCCCCACATACTATCCATGCAGGTCATTCATAAATTACTTCTTCACATCCTGGGAAAAATAAAACATAGAAAAGGGGTGAGCTCAAATGCCCAGTAAGGATAACAATATATCAGAAACTTTCATAATTAAGAATAAACATTTAAGGCAATGTATAACTAAAACAAAAGCCTTTTAAACAAGAACTTCAACATAGAATGGAAAAAATAAAATAAAATAATGCCATTTACTTATTCACACGGATATTCTACTAATCGAATGATCACATGCAATATCAATAACCACTTTCATAATAATGCAATGCATAATGCCAGACTATCATAAACACATAGCCAAGGCCTCATGCCAAGACTACAAATAAGATTTTTTCTAGGCCTTGTGCCAGGACACTAGTTTGTCTCATGAGACATACCGATGCATCGAGGAGCTATAGCGGGCTCCACCCATCACATATTAAGTCCAATGCACTCCCATATGAAAAGGTTTATACATAACATAAACATTCGTATTAAAACTAGCATATGAAATGTCAATATTTTCACCATAAACCATGAATGGTATAAAAATAGCACATCCATAGTCAAACATATCACAAAACCTTCAATACAATATAGAAGTTTTGTATCATAATAAATCAACTTCAAATAAGATTAAAATCCATCAAAGGATTTTGACATAGATGAAATCAAAACTATTTGAGATAAATATCTCTTTTCTCGAAATCATTGAAAAGTCACACATTTATAAATGAAGTAATTTAAAATAGATTTTTGAATCAAAGGGTCCCATACCACTTCGAAAAATTTGAAATGAAATATCATTTCAAAACCTTCATGTTCATATAAATAAATCCTTAATATCATTTTGAAAACATGGACATTAATTAAAAATATTTAGAAAGATAAATCTTTAAAACATTTAAAATTATGATCTTGATAAAGAGTACCTTTCAAAAAGTCTTAAAATATTCATTTTGAAATCATTTAAAAGTCACATAATTATAAAATAAAACGTTTACTTTTAAAATATTCTTATAATATTGTAAGGGAAGCTTTGAAGATTTTATAACGGCAGTAAATAGCTGCACCCTCCGTATAAGTTAAAAAAAATTCTTACCTTAAATTTGTCGAAATCTAAAAAGTGCCTTGTTTGGAAAACGATGGAAATATTCCTTTAAAAACACATAAGGGTATAAATGAATTTAACCCATATTCTTTGTAAATAGTAAAAAAATTTTGAAATACATTTTGAAGAAACATGGATGTGGATGATAAAGAAATCCCAGTATATTATTACATATAAACAACCTCGGATATTGAAGAGATTGCGAAATAAACCCTTACCTTGTACATTTAATTGGTTGGGGTAGGTTAACCTCCTGTATAATAGTGAAATAATTGTTATTAAATTATTCAATAATCATATACATTAATATGATATCATATATGATCTTTTAACATTGCTTTGTTAATAATATCTTAGAATTATCGTCGTTTCGGGTGTTAACTTACTCGTTTTCTTTTATATGTTTTGTTACTTAAGCCATGTTTGTAATGGTTAGGTTGTATCTTAATGATATCCAAAACTATATCAAGTCCTTAGATACTATTATTAATCATCAAATGAGAATTATACTTGAATGGATACGATGGAGAATGAATCTCATTGCGTTCGTGGGGACGGTAGTCCGTACGTACGCACGAGCGATAATATTATATTTTTGATATTAAAATAAAATATAATTGGATAGTATATAATATATAAAGAATAATTATCATGTTATATTTATTATTTACATGAGTTACACTTCATTATTATACCCATCCAAATAATAATTTATTGAATTACAATTACACCACGACGTGGAGACGGTAAGCCGTACGTACGCACGTATGGTGACATGTTATTCAAAGGATGGATAGAATAGTGAATATGGTTGTACCATATTTATAATACCATCATAGTATATATATGATATTGGAGTTACTATTTTATAATGGTAACAACAAAGGAAGAAGATGTGGAAGAAGAAAGGAACTTGAAAAAGGGTGGTGAAATCATTACCTCTTCATTGGGTTCTTCCTTTTGATTTGATCAAAAGGGCTCCTTAGTTTGGATTTCTGATCAAACTAAGGCCTTTAGGTTGTAGTGAGGGAAGTTGGGAGAGTATTTGTGCAGAGTTTGTCCGAACAAAAAGGCTTTGAAGGTGTGAAGAAATGAGAAGGAGGAGTGCCCTTTTATAAGCGGGGTGAGGGGCACCTTTGGAAAAGCTAGAAATATTAGTTTATAATAAATTCATATTTAGTTTATAATGGATCCAAAGTTGATTATTTAATATTTAAGGTTGGGATGGGTTGAAAACCACTCAACCAATAGAATTTAGACAGGTTTGGGTACATATATTAACCTTATCTGTAAGTATTAACTCTAAGTTAATTAGTTTCACTTTTACAATGTCTCTTTGTATTTTTATATTATATGATTAATAAACTTACTATATACATACAAGAGACCCAAAAGTGGTCCATTAATGATATAACCATAATTATATAAATATCTTGGCAGAAATTTAGTTTTTTAGGAATTTAAAATCAATTAATAATATAATATTTGTTTTAAAAACTCTTTTAGGTCAATTTTGACACTATTCAATATTTGATTTTTGTGAAACTCATAACAGAATGATTACTTCTAAAAAAGTCAATTAAATCAATCCTAATATGTCATATTATCCTATAAAATTATTTTAATTCATTCAAATTCTCAAATTATATTTATTTGGGTATTTATAATATTAATTATTTTAATTTTTCACTATTATGGTATTTACTGCATCATTATTGTGTCATAAATAAATTAAATTATTTAATCTATAAAAATTATAAATAAAATATCATTATGTAAGAAATATTTTTTTCTTTATAATTTATATTTATAGTCTAAAAACCAACATGTATAACCCTATTTAAAAATTGTTTGTCTAAAAGATATATGCTTGTGTCATTTTTGCATTCATTTTAACTTAATTAAAATAAAGTGTCCCTATCACCTACAAGTGGCTCTATGGGGTCCCAAAATCGACCCAAAGATGCCCATGGTTGGCCATGTATCAAAACATAAGGTTAGGACACGTTTTAGTGTAATTTTGTGTTATTATAATATTATTTTTTAACCCTTATTTACCGGATTTACCCTTTAACCATGGTAAATAAAATATTTACCGAAATAATTATTCAAAATGTCTAAAAATAAAAGTTACCTATTTACAAAATTTGAACATCCTGATTCCAAATATGGAATCCATTTTTCCAAATTCAAGACACAGAAGTGGCAGAAATTAATTTAAAATTAATTCCCGTTGTTAAAACAAAAAGCGTGTTTTTAAGAGATAATAACTATCAAAAGATTGGCACTTGTTTATGTCTGGTTTAATTGTGAAATTATGTCCAATGACTAACATTGAATTAATTGGTAAAAATATATTCTAAATATACTTTAAAACCACTAAAATTCATAATTTATCAATATTAATTATTTTGATTAAAAAAGTTGTTCTTAATTAAAATTTAGTAATTTTCACTGTTCATCAAAATATTGAAGTTATCCGAAAAGATCCAAAATTTCACCCTAGGATAAATTCGATATTCCGAATCCAAAAATTAAGTCCATTTTGAAATATAAAATATATATAATTTCAAAAAGTAGGTATTACTATTCATAACTGCTAGTTTGATTGGTTGTGGAGTGTGTTAGAACTCAAAGTTGCGTACAACACACGCTACTGTATTATTCAAAGGAAAGCGTACCATGGAAGCTTGGGATGTTTCATTTTAAATTTTTGATGTCCCCATTTAGTCAAAAAGTTTAAAATATTGTATTTAAAAAGGGTTCAATATTAAAAGTTGATAAAAGTGCAATACTGAAAATGAATTTGTTCTTACATTATCACTAAGAAACTCACAATATGGATTCTAAAATTAGAAGGATTATATAAAGTTTAAAATTTAGTTAATACTATTCATAAACTCTTTTTAATGTCTTTTTTGGTATGTCATGGTGCGATTTAACTCGGTTTTGCGTGTAGTGCAAGTTATTGAATTATTTTGAAAAAATAACACACTATGAAATCTTGGGGTGTTACACGAACAATCTCAAGAGAGATGTCCCCTTTTTTCACATGAGTAGCACTGCCTCACTCTAGGCTAACTGGACCGACAAAGAGAGCCCTAAAATACAGATCCTTTACCCTAAGTCCTCTTTCAATAACATATATCATTTATAGGTCCTTGAGACTGATGTTGTCTCCCTAATGCTGAGGTCTATGGTCCTGTTTGACAACTACAGACAACCACCGGCTGTATCTACTCATCCAAGATACTCTCAATAACCAATGCTCTCTCTAGCACCCTATAATATATATGAATTCATATAGGGATAAAAATTTATTGAATGTACCTATGAAAAAATATCTTGAAGGTATAATCCTTGAGTAACATATCTCGATCCATATCCATCGAGCAGATAGAGAGGATGGTAATAATTGATGAATACTGAGCTATTGACATGCTACCTTACTGAATCAATAGAATCACCAGGATATGTATATCCTTCAACATAAATGGTGAGAAATACTCTATGAAAGGGTTCTCAAACTATATCCTTGGAAGAGTATTCTCATCATAAGACTGGGTAACCATACAAAACCATAACCCCTACCGAACCTGGAAGAAAGATAACTACTAGGACCGTTATCTAATATACTGGTGTCCTGAGTAGAAAAAACCTCATGTCACCACCTCAACCCGTTCCTCAACCCTTTGTGTCTCATGATCAACTCATAACATAAAGTGTCTCTGTCTTTGGAACTCATGAAGTGCTCTTAGCCAGCATACCTCATCCGTTGGTACTATTAGAACAACATGATTCTCTATAGCTGGTATGGACGGTACACCACCAGGAAGTAACGTATTTGGAACTAGTCCAAGAATTGATGCCTCATCACTGATGGGATCATCCTCATAATCAAGATGCTGAATCCTAGTTTTCTTACGCCACATATGAATCCAAAAACAAACAAGATGTACCATAGTCAATGAGTATATCTCTAGATATAACTCAAGAGGGATATGGAATCACAAGGCACTCCAATATTATGCATGTAATACTATTTTACTTGTGACCAATGTTCTCATGTACCAAGTAGAAATGAAGGTGATCAGAGTCCTTGTGTATGGATATGTCAACTATCGCACCAACACTGGAGTACGTGGCCTGAAAACTGAACATGAAAACACTATTTTCCCAAAACAATATCATTGAACATCAGCACTAATGTGGAATCAATCATCTCTCATACTACTCTATCAAAGCTAGTCCCAATGGGGAATATTCTAAAACTCCCCAAGCCCACCCCCAAATGGCCAAGGGATAGTGACTAGCACAATGTTGGCATTTCACTATCATGGGAGGAACATGCTAAGTACCAATACATGTTCACATATATCCAATACCACAAAATTAGGTATTGTAAATGAACTAAAAAAATACATTCAATCATCTATAACTCACAACTAGAGTACGATATGAAGTAATGGAAAGTACCAAATACAATCTCACCACAAAGATTCTGTAACAAAATTCCATCCTGAAAGTAATGTTTCTGGGACTTCTTTTTTAAAGCCACAAGAACACACCTCAATCTTTCTATACTCAATAAAAATTATCTAGTCTATCTCCAACTTGGAATCTATAAAAAGGTGAATCATCTATATAAAACATAACACGTGTAGGAAATGCTTGTAGAGAGGTGATTATAACGATACTTTTTTGGACATAAAAACCCACAAAGCATTAAAAAAAGAAATGTATAGTTAAATATACATAGTTATGTGTCATACATATAAAAATAATATACATATATACTCAACAAAGACACATAATGTAGAAATATGTCTGAACCATAGTATACCAGCTTCAAGATTCCGACTCAAGGATCCCTTAGGAATTTATGTTGGAGAACATACTCTTGAGTCTAATAGCACAGATGATGTCCATATGAGAGATATTTGTCCTTATGTATCTATATGTGAAATAACATTATGATAGTTTCAAGAGATATGATACAAAAATGAGGATCACTTCAAAAACTATGGGGGTGATTCCCAAAAACTCAATCCAAAGTAACCCAATTAGTAGAGTATCAATGCCCATATAGTTTTGGTCATGATTATACCACGAACTCCACATGGGGAATAAAGATGAATATAATAGATCACTCTAAGCCTCTCTAAGGGATTCCTATGACACTATCTAGGAAGTCTTTCTTAATGGATGGTATTCCAATAACTAAGAAACAATTACATACTATCCCTCATGGAATTAAAAAGGGGAAATATCCATAATGAATCTTTTCCGACTCATTGAGGATAGGGGATCTAAGCCAGGCATAAAAGTGTATAATGGGTGTAGAAGGGAAGCACATTGGGTCCCTCAAATTCGGGTCATGTCCATATAAACGACATGTACAATCATACTTTTTCCATGTAGAGGTTACACGTTATGTACTCATCCCATTTACTCTACCCCCGTTCCATTACATTACTTAGCCCATGTACATTGTACAAATCATGTATGTGGGGGGAGGTACATGCCATGTGGTAAATCTGTTAACTCCACCTCATCTCTATGTTCTCTCCAAAGTGCATTCCATATATCCAAGGACAGGTCACACACCATTAAGTCCAAGCCACACACAGTGTGATACTTATCCATTACCAAAACCCTAACTGCAGCTTAGGTGGCTCCACACAGTTTATTGATCCAAATTACATCATGTGTTTTGTGGGATTTTCTAGAATCCAAGATTCTTCCTTCGCATGTATGGATGATTCTATATCCTTCGATCCTATTTTTTCCTTACTGAAAATATATCGGTTGAGCATTGTTCAGTTGTCCCAACACTAGATCTACATGATTCTAGTCTTTGATCCTATTGTAAACCAAGATCATCATCATTATTTGATACATGTTGAAGAACATGAAATAGTGTGTAAACTATCATATGATTCACCGTTACTTCCATCGTCGTACCACCACTGTGTCATTATAATCCCAGATCTACAATTTCGGACATTTGTGCTAGGAAATGATGGTGCAATGATATATTGTTTGCTAAAACATTGAACCATGGGCCAATGAAGATCACCCATGATGAATGATGAATTGGGGGAGAAATGAATATAATAAATCAAGAGGAATATACCTAGATATATTTTTGTTTTCATTTTAGTTTTTTTCTATTAGAATAATAATCAATGAATCAACAATTTATCATAAATAAATTTATCATGAGCCCTACAAATTCTAAACCATCCTGCAAGAGAATTGAATTATGGATAAGTATCTTCGTTGATTGCTCTGTGTTCATCATAGAAATAAATAAACAGGAATAAAAATATCAAAACTCATTCCCTATCTTTATTTGGAATGATCTCTAATGAAGAGCGATGCATTGTTATCATCATTAGTAATATCTACTGAATCTAAAATGTGTTAATTTCCGATCCACGATGCACAATTGTCTTCCTGAGATAGAATACTTGAATCTTTCTCGAATGGATCTCAAACACTTCTAGGGTAATGTGGCTAACACTCTAAATTCTCCATAATCTTCTATTTAAAGATGCTTCAATCTTTATATCAAGAACATAAAATTAAATAATTTTATTTAATTATTTTATTCGTTTCAGAACCAGATATAAATCTTCATAAAGTGATCTTTATAGAATAATGAAAATCCTTTCATTGTATAAACCTCACATTCTGAACTCAATGGTAAGATCAAATTTCGGATCTGGGAACCCATTTATAAGTTATTTCACTTTTTTCGGAAAACTATATGCATATTCTATTTATTATATTTAAAACATTTATTCTAGAAATAGTCGGACAGAAAATCACACACTTTCTAAATTCATGGCATCTATAATAATACATATTATATACCAAAATAAAACATAGAAAATCAACGACATAATAATCCATGGTTATTTAAATGTTATGATGTGATGAGTGGGCCCAACAATATATATAACTCTAATGAGTTGGGAAATGTGATGTATCTCATGAGATAATGTGTATTATCTGTAAACAATATTATATATTGTTTTCATAATGACGATGTTATGATTATGAACATATTTTATGTGTGAATATGATGATATCTTTGTTTAAAACTATGTGTGGTATTTGAGAAATAAAACAAGAAGTTTCATTGTTAGGTATTACCACATTCCTTGGATTTATCTAATGTTTTACCACAGGATCATGATGATGATCCTACAGATATGATATTATGATGATGTTTATGATCACCCATGTTATACTGATTCATGACCCTTATTCACCATTTTACTGCGTATAAGGCCCCAGCCTTAAACCTTACTTAATCTTGAGTTATTACAAGATTACACATTGAGGATCTTTTCAGGTTTAGAGTTTTAGAGAATTAGATCATGAAACTTGCATTACATTCCACATTTAAACAAAGTGGTTACATAAAAGACAGTATTCATTCTTCCCATAAACGAAAACATATCTAAAATAAAACACAGATTCTTTCTTGACACATCCTTGACACTATCATCACATCATGTACCTTTCCCTTGACATGTGAAAAACATTTCAAAAACTTTGGATGAGCAAAAAAAGATCAGTAAGTTTTATAAAAAAATATGGAAAGGAAACATGAGTTCATATATACATAAGAATGAAATCATACTTTACCCATAAAACCTAGGCACTTTAACATACCTCATCAAATCATGAATAAATCATAGAATTCATAAGACATAAAAGGTAACTTGATGCATTCATAACATTCTGAAGTAGGGAGTAACCCTCTTGGTTACATTTGGAATACCCACCACAGTATATTCCCTAAATCTCTTCGGAGAAACCTTAACGTTTCACTCCTTCGCGTTACCCAAAACATTGGAGAGCTATATTGGGCTCACCCGCACTTAGTTTATCACGGAACCACCCGTCTTCATAACAATGCCCAAGAACCATAACATAATCTTATCACATAAAACATGCATAAAGGAAACATAACATTTCCACCTTTCAATAACAAGATATCAATACAAAACATTGATATAAATACATTATGAAAACCATTTTCAATACCAAAATAAAAGAAAAGTAAAACATGGTATTTATTTTTCTTTTAAAAAGAAGGTATGACTTGTAGAGGAAGCCGGAACTCAAATAATGCTCATGACGACGAAGAAAACGTTGTCGCCGCATACATACGAAAAAAACATTCCCTTTTCTCATTTATTAAAAT
The DNA here is from genome assembly GCA_963277665.1 of Viscum album. NCBI lineage: Eukaryota > Viridiplantae > Streptophyta > Magnoliopsida > Santalales > Viscaceae > Viscum > Viscum album. The sequence goes on from OY728145.1 coordinate 523,420,864, forward strand.
GCTTCGTATAAAAAAGATTCCTTTTTGGATAAATGTAAAAGTCAAAGGGGTTTATACACTGTATAAAAGAAGGTTGTGTATGAAACAAAATATGCCTCAATGAATGGATATTGAGACGAAGTCCCTTACAAAGACGGTATCCTTGGTTTAAGGATAAATCAATTACATCATTATGTGTGACAAATGAATACACCAAATATAAGTGGATATTAAGTGTAAAATAATCAAAGGTCATTCACACATATTTAAAGGATGACATATTCAATAACTACATGTTGAACCCAAAGAAATCGAAATTGGGGTAAGAAGCTCCCTTGACAGCCTAACGACGTCACATCAAAATGAGATGATGAAAGATACAAAAAAGGGTATCTCATCACTTGGACATAAAATATACATCAATAAGGATATATTAGAACATATACCAACATAAAAATTTGTAAATTAAAAGACCCAACAAAAGAAGTCTTTTAAAAAGAGGAGGGTGAAAGGTTCCCTTACCGACATGGGTATCTTTGGAAGCATACACCTCGTGAAAGAAGGAAAATACAACATTGATGTAAATACTCATAAAAGAAACTATATTACACAATGAGTAAAATAATGGGCAGTACATACACCACTCAAAGGAAATTGTGGCAAATGTAGCATAAATCTCACAGGAATAAAAGTGAGATGCAAAATCCCTTACGAAAACTCGGCAGCCTAACGACGCCACATAAAACATACAAAAATGGATTGATGATATCAAATAGGTTCTCTCATCACATTAACATAAAGTTTACAGAAATAGGAATATAAAAGAACATCCCCCAACATAACAAAGAGGAGCTTAAAAGAAGTGACATAAAGGAGAGTACTTAAAAAGAAAGAGAGAGGTTAGATCTCTTACGAAAATTCGGCAGCCTAACAGTGCCACTCAAAACCTCCAAAATGGATTGATGAGAGAGAATAGAGTCTCTCATCATATGAACATAATAATTACAGTAATTTTAATATAAAATAACATCTCAATCACAAGAAAGATTAGCTTAAAAGGAATGACATAAAAGAGTGTACTTAAAAAGAAAGAGAGGCGTAGGATCCCTTACCTTGGGTCCGACTTGACTCGATCGTTCTTTAATCTCTTGAATAATTAACTTCAGTTAATTTCTTCTTGATTGAGAACCTTTTTCAAGCTTATTATTCCTTTTATATAACTTATTTCCATGTTATAAACATTATGTAATCATTAAGTTAATAATGTTTTTTTGTGGATGTTTGGTTCTTAAGTCGAAAGTGGACTTCTTACAATTACATGTTGTTCGTGGGGTCAAAGGTTCTTTATATCCAGAATGACATTACTAATTTGGATATCATATGTATCATATATATCCAGAATATACATGTATTTATAATATCACGTAATCATTTAGAGGAAAGATATGAAATGCACCGTTCATGGAGACGGTAAGCCGTACGTACGCATGAACGCTACTTTCATTTCTATGTCATATTAATGGAATTAAAACTATATGAGAGTTATGTATATTTTAATTACAGAATTATATTAATCATTTATATGTAACATACATCATATATGTCAATTATATATATGTACTCATAATAATACATTACATTTGGGGATAAGAAATGAAATGCACCGTTCATGGAGACGGTAAGTCGTACGTACGTATGAACGCTACTTTCATTTCTATATCATACTTTAATGGAAATAAGATAATAATGATATAAAGGTATATTATAATTCCAGTATAACATCATATATAATAACTTTAAATCCATCCTTTATACGTCCCACATATGGAATTAACGAATCACATCACTTTGAGGGGGCGGTAGTCCGCACTTCCTTAAATGAAGATATCGCGTTTACCCATAATGGAAACCATAAAGGTATGACATAAATGAAAAATAAATAAGCTTAAGTAAAACATAAACATATTATATATCATATATAAGTATAGTGTCATCTTAATGGCCACCTTTTAAGGTGTTAAAAGAATGTTGAACAATCATCGTTTTGGGAGGCAGAAATTCACCGTCCACGGAAACAGTATGTTCATTAACCATTATATGTAGGTGTGTGTAAGTGTAGCTCAAATCCTTTACTATAACAACATACTAGTATATTGAAGATACTGGAGTTGTTACAAAAGAAATGAATAAAAAGATTTTAGGGGGTTGGAGAAGAAAAATAAAACAAAAGGACTCAAGTGAAGACATTAGCTTAAAATCGGGTAACTCTCTTAGATTTGAGCTCAAAGGATTCTTTGGGAGGAATTCTGCCCAAAGTGAGGCTTCAAGGAGTACTAGAGGGATGTGGATAGACAAAATGGTCAGGGTTTGGCCGATCCAAAGGCTTATGAAGTGTGGGTAAGTAGGTAGAGGTGGGGGCCTTTTACAAGAGGAGAGGAGGGGCACTCTTGGAAAGGTATAAAATGTTAATTTATTTGCAAATGAGTTTCGGATTTTAGTGGTTCCACATTGATGTGTTTCGAGGATAAGGTGATAAGGGTTCTAAATCCACCCTTACAATAAGTTTTGGACATGTTTAGGTCTTAGATTTTACATTATATTTCCAGTTTTATTTAAATCGTTAAATAATGAGGTCATCGCTGTATCATCATGATGTCATAAATAATTTACTTTATTTAATGTCTAAAATTTATAAAAAAAATACTATGATGTATGAAAGATTTTTATCTTTCCCATTAATATTTATAGTCAAAAATATCATTTATTTAGACAAAATTAAAAATATTTTACTTAGGTGATACCTTCTTTGTTACATTTAACATTCTTTAAAAATAAAAAGATAAAAAGTCACTTCCTCACAAAGGTGATTCCATGGGGGCCCCATGTTTGGAACAAGGCATCCCATGGTCGGCCATGAGATATCCAATATCCTTAGGACACATTTTGTGGTCATTTTCATTATTATGATATTATTTTATTATCTTTAACTACCAGAATACTCATTAATCAAGATAATTAAAGATAATTACCGTTGTTACTATTCATAATGTCCAAAAACTAAAGAGTCTTAATTACATAATTTGGACCATCTTATTCCAAATATGTAATCCATTTTACCAAATTCCAAACACATAAATTTCAATAATTAATTTAAAAAGACTTCCCGTTGTCAAAAAAAATAGCGGGTTTTTTTAGAAACAATATTTATGAAAAGTTTGGCACTTGTTTATGCCCAATTAAAAAGTGAAATTAATCCCAATGACCATAATTTGATTACATGGTAAAAATATATTCTAATTAAACTTTAAAACAAATTAAAAAGATAATATAACCATATAATTAAATTATATGAAAAAGCAGTTTTGATGTAAAATGCAGTATTTTTCACTATTCATTGAAAAATAAACATTGTCAGAAAAATAACAAAAATTAACCCAAGGTAAATTTAAATGTCCCAATCATAAATAATATGTTTATTTTGAAAAATAGAGCTTATAAAATTTTCCAAAAGTGGATTTAATATGGGTTCACATCAAAAGGCGGTTAATCGACCTTTTAAAGAATATTAGAATGTTTACGCTTAAAAACTGGATTCATTTGCATTTTTAATCCTCTAACATTTTTTGAAAAAACGTAAAAAAATTTGACAAACTTATATAATCATTTTTTAGTTAGTTCTGTTTATTCCCACCATTACAATGGCTATGCATTAACTACCATTCAAAATAATATTATTTTATTATTAGAGTGCAACATATAGCGTTCCCTTTAAAATAATATTAATATTTTATTCACAAATATGGATAAATGTGAAAATTTCATACTGTTTATTTACCTGGGGTGTTACATCCTTCCCCCATTTTGGGAATTGCGTCCTCTCAATTTTAAAATTGAGCTTGGAAACATCATTGAAAATCCCACATCGGAACAAGAGTCGGTAAAACAATCACTTTAAAAAAAGAAAGAGAAGTATATAGGTCACCCAAGGTAACCCATACTATGATTCCATGTAGGAAAAAATGGACATGTAGGAGATAACATAGGGTCATGTTCTGATGGAGAGTGATATAAAACATGTTTAGGAGATAGTTAACCATAAGAAAATCACAAACTTGTGATGGTTTAAACGGTATTCGATTCCCCAGTAGGAAAAGTTAATAGACAACATTTTTGTTCTAAGTTACTTTTTACTGAGGAATTTATCCATAAGGAAACATAATTACTTATCATTTTGACATTCAACTTTTATTAGATTTATTACACAAACTCATTATTTCCCCAAAAGACGAGTATTTAGGAAGACTTTTTCACATTATGAGTACTATAATCAACTTCTAGAGAATCGACTAATCCACAAAAGAGAACTATATACTTCCCATGTCTTTAAACTATAACCAAAACCAAAACCAAAAAGGTTAGTACAAGATTAGATAATCCAGAAAAGGATAACCCTTTATAAAAAGAAAATCTATTCTTAATCTCCAAAATTTGTCTAATAAAACCCAAAGTTCAACGAGGACGATTCAATAAACAATTTTTCCATAAAATTATTCAAAGTAAACCTAACTAAGATTGAAACCCAAGTATTTTAAGGATTTAGTCACATAGTCTTCCAAGGTACAAATTAACTTTTATCTCCAAATAACATCAGTTTCTCTTAAATTCTCATATTGAAAAGTAATTAACCTAATCACATATCCTCGATGATTGGTTAATCATTTCCATAGATAACCCAAAATAAACTTACTATTGACTCCTAAAATCATCTAACTAAAAATAATTAGTCAAACTAACCAGGGACGTCACGTAGTCCAGTGGTAGGCGATAAATAATAGTCACACTTTGGTTGTGGGTTCAATTCCCACAGCTTTGTCTGACGCGACGGGTTTTCACACGGTATGCATTTTGTCCTTTTTCCAAAACTACATAATTCTGAAAACATTCCCTAAAACGAGATAAAATCTTCAAAAATGATCATAACATATTTAAACCTCAAGTTTATCTCATTCCTTTCATTTTCCAGCATACCATATAATAACCCATAATTACATCAAAAGTAAGGATCATATAAACTCTAATGGTTACCTTTATAAATATTACATGAACCTCCACATAGATTGGTCACCTCATACATGATTCATTAGAGAACTCACCAAGGTTGAAATGGTTGATCATGACTCCTTGATAGTTGGTTTAGAACAACCATGAGTTTCCTCATTGAATACCCCATTTCATCTAGTCTCTTAATCAAAGAACCACCACAGTTTCCTTCAAACCTATTGTCACTTTGGTGCTTGCTAGATCCATCCATTCACTAAAAATAGAAATTTCAGTGTGAGTATATCAACAAAACCATCATGTACTAATGAGGAAGATAACCACTAAGATATACTTACTTATTCACTTTATTTAAAACTAGGACTATTTCTGAAATCCTAACCATTATGGTAATGTCACTTATGCTTAGAAGATACCCTAACCTCTAAAGTTATCTAAACCGACCTCTGATACCAACTATAAGGCCCCAGCCTTAAACCTTAATTAATCTTGAGTTATTACAAGATTAAAAATTGAGGATCTATTCAGGTTTAGAGTTTTAGAGAATTAGATCATGAAACTTGCATTACATTCCACATTTAAACAAAGTGGTTACATAAAAGATAGTATTCATTCTTCCCATGAACGGAAACATATCTAAAATAAAACATGGATTATTTCTTGACCCATCCTTGACACTATCATCACATCATGTACCTTTCCCTTGACTTGTGAAAAACATTTCAAAAACTTTGGATGAGCATAAAAAGATTAGTAAGGGTTATAAAAAAATATGGAAATGAAACATGAGTTCATATATACATAAGAATGAAATCATACTTTACCCATAAAACCTAGTCACTTTTACATACCTCATCAAATCATGAATAAATCATAGAAATCATAAGACATAAAAGGTAACTTGATGCATTCATAACATTCTGATGTAGGGAGTAACCCTCTTGGTTACGTTTGGAATACCCACCACAGTATATTACCTAAATCTCTTCGGAGAAACCTTAACGTTTCACTCCTTCCCGTTACCCAATGCATTGGAGAGCTATATCAGGCTCACCCGCCCTTAGTTTATCATAGAACCACCCGTCTTCATAACAATGCCCAAGAACCATAACATAATCTTATCACATAAAACATGCCTAAAGGAAACATAACATTTCCACCTTTCAATAACAAGATCATAATACAACACATTGATATAAATACATTATGAAAACCATTTTCAATACCAAAATAAAAGAAAAGTAAAACATGGTATTTTTTTTAAAAAAGAATGTATGGCTTGTAGAGGAATCCAGAACTCAAATAATGGTCATGGCGGCGAAGAAGTCGTTGTCGCCGCATACGTACGAAAAAAACATTCCCTTTTTTCATTTATTAAAACGCTTCCTATAAAAAATATTCCTTTTTGGGTAAATGTAAAATTCAAAGGGGTTTATACACTATATAAAAGAAGGGTATGTATAAAACAAAATATTCCTTAATGAATGGAGATTGAGACGAAGTCCCTTACAAAGACGGTATCCTTGGTTTAAGGATAAATCAATTACATAATAATGTGTGACAAACGAATACACCAAATATAAGTGGATATTAAGTGTAAAATAATCAAAGGTCATTCACACATATTCAAAGGATGACGTATTCAATAACAACATGTTGAACCCAAAGAAATAGAAATTGGGTTAAGAAGTTCCCTTGACAGCCTAACAGTGTCACATCAAAATGAGTTGATGAGAGATAAATAAAAGGGTATCTCATCACTTGGACATAAAATTTACATCAATAAGGATATATGAGAACATATCCCAACATTACAATATGTTAACTAAAAGACCCAACAAAAGAAGTATTTTAAAAATAGGAGGGTGAAAGGTTCCCTTACCGACATGGGTATCTTTCGAAGCATACACCTCGTGAAAGAAGGACAATAAAACATTGATGTAAATACTCATAAAAGAAACTATATTACAAAATGAGAAAATAATGGGCATTACATAAATCACTCAAAGGAAATTGTGGCAGGTGTAGCATAAATCTCACAGGAATAAAAGTGAGATGAAAAATCCCTTATGAAAACTCAGAAGCCTAATGACGCCACATAAAACTTACAAAAATGGATTGATGATATCAAATAGGGTCTCTCATCATATTAAAATAATGTTTACAGAAATAGGAATATAAAAGAACATCCCCCAACATAACAAAGAGGAGCTTAAAAGAAGTGACATAAAGGAGAGTACTTAAAAAGAAAGAGAGAGGTTTGATCTCTTACGAAAATTCGGCAGCCTAACGGTGCCACTCAAAACCTCCAAAATGGATTGATGAGAGATAATAGGGTCTCTAATAATATGAACATAAAAATTAAAGTAAGTGTAATATAATAGAACATCCCAATCACAAGAAAGATGATCTTAAAAGGAATGACATAAAAGAGTGTACTTAAAAATAAATAGAGGAGTAGGATCCCTTACCTCAGGTCCGACTTGACTCGATCGTTCTTTAATCTCCTGAATAATAAACTTGAGTAAATTTATACTTGATTAAGAACCTTTTTCAAGCTTATTATTCCTTTTATATAACTTATTTCCATGTTATAAACATTATGTAATCATTAAGTTAATAATTTTTGTTTTTTCGATATTTGGTTCTTAAGTCGAAATTGGACTTCTTACAATTACATGTTGTTCGTGAGGTCAAAGGTTCTTTATATCAAGAATGACATTCCAGATTTGGATATCATATATATCATATATATCCATCATATACATGTATTTATAATATCACATAATCATTTAGAGGAAATAAATGAAAGGCACCGTTCATGGAGACGGTAAGTCGTACGTACGCATGAATGCAACTTTCATTTCTATATCTTATTAATGGTATTAAAACAATATGAGAGTTATGTATATTTTAATTACAGAATTATATTAATCATTTATATGTAACATACATCATATATATTCATTATATATATGTACTCATAATAATACATTACATTTGGGGATAAGAAATGAAATGCACCGTTCATGGAGACGGTAAGTTGTACGTACGTATGAACGCTACTTTCATTTCTATCTCATACTTTAATGGAAAGAAAATAACAATTATATAAAGGTATGTTATAATTCCAGTATAACATCATATATAATAACTTTAAATCCATCATTTATACGTCCCACATATGGCATTAACGAATCACATCACTTTGAGGGGGCGGTAGTCCACACTTCCTTAAATGAAGATATCGTATTTACCCATAATGGAAACAATAAAGATATGCCCTAAATGAAAAATACATAATCTTAAGTAAAACATAAAAATATTATATATCATATATAAGTATAGTGTCATCTTAATGGCCACCATTGAAGGTGTTAAAAGAATGTTGAACAATCATCTTTTTGGGAGGTAGAAATTCCCCGTCCACGGAAACAGTATGTTCTTTATCCATTAGATGTAGGTGTGTGTAAGTGTAGCTCGAATAATTCTTATAAATAAATCCTAGTATATTTAAGATACTTTAGTTGTTACAAAAGAAATGAATAAAAACAGTTTAGGGGGTTGGAGAAGCAAAATAAAACAAAAGGACTCAAGTGAAGACATTACCTTAAAATCGGGTAACCCTCTTAGATTTGAGCTCAAATGATTCCATGGGAAGACTTATGCCCAAAGTGAGGCTTCAAGGAGTAATAGAGGTATGTGGAGAGACAAAATGGGTAGGGGTTGGCCAAGCCAAAGGCTTATGAAGTGTTGGTAAGGAGGTAGAGGTGGGGGCCTTTTATAAGAGGAGAGGAGGGACACTCTTGGAAAGGTATAAAATGTAACTTTATTTGCAAATGTGTTTCGGATTTTAGTGGTCCCAAATTGATGTTTTTTGAGGATAAGGTGATAAGGGTTCGAAATCCACCCATTCAATAGGTTTTGGACATGTGTAGGTCTTATATTGTACATTATCTTTCCATTTTATTTAAATCGTTAAATAATGAGGTCATCACTGCATCATCATGATATCAAAAATAATTTAATTTATTTAATGTCTAAAAATTATAAAATAAAATACTATGATATAGGAAATTGTTTTAGCTTTCTAATTAATATTTATAGTCCAAAATATCATTTATGTAGACAAAATTAAAAATATTTTACTTAGGTAATACCTTCTTTGTTACATTTAACATTCTTTAAAAATAAAAAGATAAAAAGTCACTTCCTCACAAAAGTGATTCCATGGGGCCCCCAAGTTTGGCACAAGGCATCCCATGGTCGGCCATGAGAAAACACGTAGCCTTAGAACACATGTTTTGGTCATTTTTCATTATTATGATATTATTTTATTATCTTTAACTACCTGATTACTCATTAATCAAGATAATTAAAGATAATTTCCGTCGTTACTATTCATAATGTCAAAAAACAAGAGTCTTAATTACATAATTTGTTCTGTCTGATTCCAAAATTGTAATCCATTTTACCAAATTCCAAACACATAAATTGAAATAATTAATTTAAAAAAACTTACGGTTGGCAAAACAAATAGCAGGTTTTTTTGAAACAATATATATGAAAAGTTTGGCACTTGTTTATGCCCAATTAACAAGCGAAATTAATCCCAATTATCATAATTTGATTACATGGTAAAAATAAATTCTAATTACACTTTAAAATAAATTAAAAAGAAAATATAACCATATAATTAAATTATATGAAAAAGCAGTTTTGATGTAAAATGCAGTATTTTTGACTATTCATTGAAAAATGAACACTGTTAGAAAAATACCAAAAATTTACCCAAGGTAAATTTCAATGTCCCAATTATAAATAATATGTTTATTTCGAAAAATAGAGCTTATAAAATTGTCAAAAGGTGGATTTAATAGGGGTTTTCCATCAAAAGGCGGTTAATCAACCTTTTAAAGAATATTAGAATGTTTACGCTTAAAAACTGGATTCATTTGCATTTTTAATCCTCTAAAATTTATTGAAATAAAAGTAAAAATATTTGATAAACATATATAATCATTTTTTAGTTAGTTCTGTTTATTCCCGCCATTACAATGGCTAGGCATTAACTACCATTTAAAATAATATTATTTTATTATTAGAGTGCAACGTATAGCGTTCCCTTTAAAGTAATATTAATATTTTATTCACAAATATGGATAAATGTGAAAATGTCATACTCTTTATTTACCCGGGGTGTTACACTGCGCATTTAGCTCAACACTTTTTTTTGAGGTATATCGTCAGGCGATTATATCTACCAAAGATAACAAAATATTTACAAGAAAAAATAATAAGAATTTAAATAAATGTTTATGATTTCTTATATAGAAGTTAGGTATGAGCCTATGTTTCCCAAGAAACTGATCCTTTTGTATTTATTTTTTTATGTTAATAATATGTTTACCTTTAAAATGATGTAATAGTCATGTAGGAAAAAGTAATGTCACTATATAAATTGATCTTCTTTTCTCAACTATTAATTTTTTTATTTTAAACTACTTACGCATATATAATATTAATGATAACTGAGGGTTAATTATTAGAAATAATCAATGTTGTGACCACATATGTATTATTAATAAAATAATTTCCCTAGATAATAAAATCTATTCATCATGAGTATATTTTTATTTATAAGTAAATTATTTCTTTGAAAATAAAGTGATCTTTTCATCTTATTTATGATCCACTTTCTCCATGACTCCTATAGGTTTTATATGTTTACATATTAAAAAATATTTCATTTATTTATGCTTGAATATCTTGAGGTACTATGAAATCTAAAGAAAATCCTCCATTACTTGTTAAGGTAATCTAGAAAGAATTTTTTTACTATTTTTGAGTGGAAGCACTAATGTCTTTTTATACATTATGGGAAACATTTCATTATTGTACTAAAGTCAAAAATTTATTTATTTTATAATATCTATGATTTTTTATTCAATAATTTTATCCATAATTTTATTTTGGTAAATAAATTAGTAAATGAGACAATATTAATTGAATCAAAATTACGAGAAAACACAGTTATTGTAAAGACCCCAACTCCAATGACCCTAATCTGGTGTCTACGTTATTACATTGGAAGTAAATACATATAATAAAATCCATATGGAATGAATATTTTACTATTACAGGTAAAATATATACATACATGAAATTCACATTACATTTTAAAGCATAAAATATAAAAAATAATTTTCCATGTGAATGCCATTATTCCCATTAATGCATCCCTGCATATCAATCAAGAAACACTTCCTAGTATCCTAAGGAAAATAAATCATATGAAATTTGTGAGCATATATGATCAGTACATTTTGAATATAATAGAATTTATCATTAATAAATAATTATAATCAACATAGAAAGGTGAATAATGTAAACACATTCCCATTAAACAATAACATGGGAATAATAAGGTAAGAATTAATGGTGATCAGATAAATCCATATAAATAATCACATGACCTTGAAAATTATCCATGGATATTATATTTAATAAAATAATAATATTAACATTAAAAAAATATTATAATGATGGAATTCAAAATTTCAGACATTTAAAACATATTTTCAAGTCCTTTCACAAGAAATTTATAATTTTTGGGTAGAAACATGTCTAATTTTTTGCCAACTAATTTGTATCATGAGGTTTATCAATGCATCTAGGGGATATATATAAATAGGACCCACAACTGTATTACTAATTACATTACGATCATTATATGAAAGGGGTGGTACATAATAAATATAAACACTCATATTTAAAAACTAACATATGAAATGTTAATATATTCCCAAATAAAATATACTTGGTCATAAACCATTCAGATTAATATAGTGAATGGTAATAAAAATATACATACTGAATAAAAATGATCATAAAAATGTAAATAAATAAAAAGGATTACATAAATAAAATATATTCCTGGTTGAGAATCAGTATAATAAAGGTTTTACATCATTTATGAATAGATATATAATAACAATTTTTGAAAAACATTCTCAGGTATATTAAATTTCAGCATTAAAAATAATATTATTAAAAAATGGTCAATAACTATTTTGAAAATATGTTTCTTATTGTAATAAATAATTAAAATTAAAATTTATTCTTTTAAAAATTTATTGTTCAAAATGGTAGGATATTTGGTTTATGTTCTAATCATTAAAAAAATACTCCTTTTAAATATTCAGTAATATATAACAGGGAACTAATTTTAAAATTACATGAATGTTACATTAAATATTCTTTTATAAAAAGAAAAAAGTGGGTAAAATTTTATTTAATATATTATTTTAAAATGCTTATGCACATTTTTTAAAACATGTTTTGAAAGAATGTATTTTTAATAAAAAATATTATCGACTAAAGAGAGAAATAATGTAATATTTTATTAAAAATATTTTACCAATCATTTTATGTATCAAAATGTTTAAAATTTGTACCAATAATTGAAAAACTTATCAATAATTATAGGGAAAGAAATTTTTTTAACAAATAAATGTAAAATAATTATCCAATCAGATACTAAATCATAAACAATCTCAAATAATGATGAGATTTTGAAATAAACTGTTACCACTTTAGTAAATTCAAATTAGTATGACACATAAAATAAATATCATAAAATAAAACATTAAATATCATTAAGTTAAATAATTTCATGATATAATATATAAAAGTTATAGTATATACACCACCCAAAAGAAATAAGTGTTGAATATGAAATATATCTCACAAAAGTAAAAGAGAGACAAAAAACCCTTACCTTATACTTAACATCCATCGCATGTGTATGATAATACATTATAATAAATATAGGTTTATTATAAATACTTTATATAGTTTTAATCATATATTACATACCATATATGATTTTATTATTTTTTATCACCAATTTATTTACTATTCTTTATTAAAACCACTATTTTTGATGTTAACTCCATTTTTTTTAGGCATGATTTATTTGAGTAATTTTGTTCCTTTATAATATTGTCATTATTACATCATATATATAATTTAAACCATGATATAAATATATTATTTATTTGTTATATATTTTTTTATATTAATCTATAAATTCTGTAGATAAAAAATTGATTACACTATTCATGGGATGAGAGTCCTTACAAACTTTTGAATGTTGTTTCTACTTTTCATGATAAGTGGGAGAAAGGGAAAATTAATATTAGTTAAAATATTAGGAATAATTATTAAGTTATATATATAATTTATATTAATAAAATATATCCACATTAATATCGATGTAAAAATAAATTGAAAAACATTTCACATTGCTACGTGGTGGTGATAGTCCACACCTATGCATGTGCGACATTGTTTTTTTCCAATGGTTTGGAAGTAAAGATGTAATACTTAATATTATATTATCATAATTATTTTTTTATCATAAATATCAAATATAATTATAAACATTATTTTTAATACCTTTGATGTAATCTGTAAGTGAAAAATGAATCACACCACTTCGCAAGCCGGTAGTTCGTTGTACATACGAGCGATGTTATCATATCCCCCAAGAAATGGAATTTAAGAAGATATATGTGATATGATAATTAAAAAAATATAAGAATTTCATAATTATAAAATTAATATGTTAAATAAATAATTATTTCCTACCATGAAAGGTTGTAATGGAAAATGAATTACACCGGTTTGCACAACGGTAGTCCACTGTATATACATGATCAATAGTTTCATTTCATTTTTGAGGGAAGGGATGTTTTAAATATTCAATTACCATAAAATAATAACATATAATTTCATAGGAGATATTTATTTTGTTATATTATCATATATGAATAATATTTTAATTAATTGGAAAAATAAATAACCCAAATATGTAAGTTACTCATTTCACTTTTTATTTGGATAACTCCATTAGGTTTATATCTAAATCCTTTCTAGATTATATTTTTTTATAAAACAAGGAATATAGGAAGTTTATAGGTAATTAAGTAAGATATATGGGTAGATTGTGTAAAAAAAATTGATTTTGAATTGTGAAGAGGAGAGTAGAGGGGCGACCTTCTATAATTGGGGGAGAGGACACACATGAAATTTTTTAAATGAATAATGTGAACCCATGTTTCTCACCCAAAAGATGAAAAAAAATGGATCATTTTAGATCATAATATGTTATTAGGTTGAAATATGACCACAAAATTTGTTTTCTACATATTTTAATTCATTCATAACCTTTATCAACTTTGTTTAACACATGGTAAACTCTTTTTTTCCAAAACCACAATAATGATTTTTTATTCTATTCAGTGTTCATTATTGTAAAAAATTAATTTTACCTTATTATATTATATAAATTAGGATAATTTAAAATATTTAATCCATTTTAACAAATTAAATTCACATAATTGTAAGAACTAAATTATAAATTAAACATGCAAACATTTCGAAAAAAAAAATTTAGAAGGAAAAATGTTTAAAGGCCCAAAATGTTTTTATATGAAAATTCAATATGAAATTGATTCCATTTGACAAAATTAGTTAAATGTTTATATAAATTAACTAATTTAAATTTAGAAAAATTTAAAATATCACATAACGTTATAAATTATTTAAATGAAAAGGTAATTTTTTATAAATAGTAATTTTTTATTCACTATTCATAAAAAATACAGATTTTAAGAAAATTATCTAAAATTAACCCAGATATAATTTTAAAATGTATAGTTAAAAATATGTTTTTTTCGGGTAAAATTGTTAGTATTGGTAAAAAATAATTTTAAATAATGTGCCCAAATCATGACTAAAGAGCTTATTTGAATGATATAGTTTTTCAAAAAATCATTTTTTTCTCTTTCAAGTGGTTCTTATTTTTTTCTTATAATAAATAGATAACCATTGAAATTATGTAATACATGTGCAACCCATTTAATTTTCATTATCTATAGAGTTTTATTCATACTGTCCAACATAACGATTAGGTTATTATAACTAAGTATTATTTTATAATATGAGCATCGTATTCTATAGAATGTATGACACACAACACCAAGCATAGAAAAAAATATGATAACTTGATACATTATGATTTATTTATTTTTTATTAAATAAATTCAATATCATTAATAGATTTCATTTCACAGAACACAAATTTTATTGTACATTACATGCGACCATATGTTTAGTATGTGTTATAGACAATACCGAGTTTAAAAGAAATATGACATGTTATTAAAATGTTATTAAGTTATATGATAGTTATCACCTAGATATTGAAATAGAATGGAATGAATATTAACAAATAAGTTATAAAAATTATGGTTATTTATATACTATATATTAAATATGAATCCCTTAATATAAGATGAAATATTTTATGAAAATGTATTTTTTTTCTAAAGGATGGTTTAATCGTGTTGCGCATACAAAATAAAAAATAATAATTTTTATTAATATTAGATAATTTATTTGAGAAAATAAGCCAAAATTTTAAAATAATAATTTAAATATTTTCTTAGGTGTTTTTTATTTTTCTTAAATGTTTAATTTTTCCATGGATAGTGAAAAATAATAATTTTTATTATAAAACAGAAATTTACATTAAATAATTTATAAAGTTAAATTTTATAGATATTTAGTTTTAATGTAAAATTATTATTATATATATATTTTTTAATCCAATTCATTTCACTTTAATCATTTTCATATTGTATGTTTGTATAGAATCATTTGAAGCATTTGAACATCTTCTCTTTAAAAACCAGATTTCTTGTCACATTTAAAGGATTAATTTTAAATTATCATTTTCTACTTATGTGAGTATAATTAATTATGGTTAAGTAAAATTGGGTTTAGCATGAGGTAATACTAAGAAGATAAGGGTTAAAAGTGACCAAAAGAAATATATATACCCTATAATACAAACCTATTTACTAATCAAACTTCACAAGATGTAATATAGAGTCCTTTGGAAGCTTTTACCTGTTAATCACATTATCATTTGTTATTATTTTTGGAAATGTACATGTAATTTACATGATGATTCTATTTCCCTACTTATCAATTTATACTCCCTATAATAAATTATTCACTACTCCCATGCCATATTTCATTCCCAAAACCTGAAATATTACCTCATAAAAATAATTAGTTACATTTAAGTGGTTCTAATGCTTCCAGAAAACACCATACATGGGGTACTTAATTTGATATCCAAAAGAGGTTTTTCTTAGTGAAGGTAATAGTCATTATTAATCTCTTTTATTTTATTTCTTATATTTAAACATTAAATTAAGTATTTAAACATAAAATTTAATAAAAATATTATATTAAATATAAATATATATTATTAAACTGATGTTATAACATTTACCCACATCAAATTTCTTCAAATGGGTTATGAAATCACCAATCGTGTATAGAGAGAACTACGACCTCCCGAACTGTTGTTATTCATTTTTCCACCACCAACTCTCATGGTTGGGTATGATGATGAATATAAAGTATATATAAGAGCGTTATAACCTTATTATACATCATTAATAAATATATCATATAATTGTTTTTTACTTTCCATTCCATATGGGATATGATAATATCGCTCGTATGAACGACGAACCACCGCCTCATGAAGAATTGTGATTTACCTTTCACTAACACTTTTAATTTAAGGTTATAATGATAAATTTAATTATGATATGTGATATAAATGAAATAATTATGATATTAATTACATGTATATATGCTTTTATATCATAAATGTTCACTCACTTAATGATATTAACATCATTTTGTACGTGTGGACTACCGCCTTCATGTAGCAATGTGAATCTCTTTTCATCACCACACTGAAAATATGATATCTAAATATATAAGGAAATAATATATTATATATTATATAATTATATTTATAGAAATATTTAATATTAGTTACCAAATTTCTATAATGATCATTGAAAACTGGAAATGTTACACATGCGCACATATGTCCTATCACCTCCAGGATCAAAAATACTTCATTTCTAAATACCTTTATTAATGATAAGTAATTAAAGTATATTTTCTTTATAAATATGATAATTATTTCATTATTATTATTCTTGAAATGATGGTACTATATAATATTCAAAATATTCAGAACTCTTATGATAATCACAACTGAGAAAACAAGTAAATTAACACCTGAAACAATGAAAATAATAAATGATTATTTACATAATGGTGGAAAATGTTATAATAGGATCATATGTGATATTATAAATATGATTATGGGTTTTTTATAAATTAAAATCATTCTTAAAATCATTATATTGTATTTGATATCATGTTCACCTAAAGGAAATCCCAAGGTAATGTACTTTGTCCAAATTTCCCATCATTAATACATATTGTAATGTTTTTCACCTAATTCATTTTATATATTGTATACAATTCCCATTTTAAATTTAATATCATGATTAATTTATAGTTCATGGTATTTTATCTTTCAATTATAATTATTTCATCCATGTGGATTTGATTTGAAAATTATTGTGTTATTAAACTTAATGTACAATCTCACTTTCTTTTTTGATTTTTAACATTATATTAAAATAATCAATTTCTTGTGATCATTTTAAATTTTAAATTACATTTATATTATGTATAAATATTATTATATAATATATAAAATTATTTCTTAAACTATATGCCATTTTTATATACAATAATTACTTCGATTGTTATTTAATTAACATGGGAAATGTTGAAAAATTTGTATTCATTACTGAATATATATTTGATGATAATAAATATTGATTAATGAATAATAACAATTATTTGATATATTAGGAATGATTTTCACCTACAAGGATATGTGGGACCTAGTATAATATACCCCCTTAATGAATTGGTAGGTTTCATGTCACAAATAAGTTGGCCAAGATAAATGAGATTTTACCTGTAGTTTTGAACCATCTTATTAAAGTTATTGATGATAGAGGTATCATGATTCCCAAGATCTTATAAGGCCCTAGTATTAACCATTAAATATTCTTGGATTAAGTTAATAATTCACATTGATAATCTTATCAAGTTTACAGCTTTAGAGAATTATATAATAACTTATGCAAAAAATCTTGAATATTACATGTAGAAACTTCTACTCGGTATCAATTTTTTTATAAAATAATAACTCTTTAAACAAAAGAAACATGTTTAGTAATGTTTTATAAATATATTGACTTTTATATGATCCCATGCTTGACCCTATTCCACTGTATATCCTATGAAAAATATTTCCAAAACTTGGGATGAGCATAAAAAGCTCAGTAAAGTATACACAAAGAAGGAAAGATTTTTTGTTTTCAAAACAATATGTAAACCATGAATAAATAATCATAAAGTAATAATTTTTACCTTAAATAAGTATAAAAACACTTTACTGAATATAATTTCATTTTATAATCTTTTGTATTCAAAATATTACCACAAATCCCATAGAAAACAATGTATAACATATATAGGTAACTTAGTACATAGTCATACTTAAATAGAATAATCATACCGTTGACTTCCACAAACCGTTCTTACAAAAGGAATAACCATACTTTTGACTTCCATTAACAATTAATTAGAGGTTATAACATAACCACCCATCCTTGGTTTATCATAGAACCAATAGTCATTTGGTTTATCATGTAACCGCCTGTCAAATTTCCAAGTACCATTATATAATCATCACACATAAAAGATTGCAAATTTCAACATTTCAATCATAAAATTTCATTTGAAATAACAAGAAATAATTTCACTATATTGAATTAATAAATCCACTTTCAAAATCATTTTCAATAACAAAATATTTAAAAAGGTTATATGGTATTTAATTTCCATTTTAAAATATCACAACTTGTTAAGGAAGCCAAAAATCAAATAATGTGCGTGGCGGAAGTAAGATTGTTGTCACCGTATATGTTAACAACATACCTTTGGTCATTTAGTAAAATTATTTGTAGATAAAAAATTCCTTTTAAAGGAAAGTAAATGTCAAAGGGTTTTTTATGCACCTTACAAAAGAAGGAGGAATAAATTATTGAAATATTTCTCAATGAAAGGAGATAGGGGAGAAGTCCCTTACAAAAATCTGGCAACCTAACAACGTCACTTAAGAATTCAAAAAATGAGTTGATGAGTGAAAAAATGGTCTCTCATCACTTGGAAATAATTTTTAAAACAATAAAGATATATAATAACATATCTGAAAATAATAAAATGGAAATTAAAATATGTAACATAAATAAGTCTTTGACTAAAAGAGGAGGGTGGAAGATTATGTTACCTCGTGTCCGACTTGACTTGTTCATTATTTAATTTACATAATAATAAACATAAGTTAATTTATAATTACTTCAGTAAATTTTTCATGTTTATTATTCCTTTTATATCACTTATTAACTTTCAATAACAATTAGTTACTTATTTGAGTTCATATCAGAAATTTTGTTGATGTTTGTAACCTAAGTAAAAAATGTCCTTGTTTTAATTATAAATTGTCCATGTAGACAAAATTAAATTATCTATAGAATGATATTAATGACTTTGATATCATATATATCATATAAATACACTATATATTTTTTTATAATATTCCATATCATTTTTATATAAGAAATTAAATGCACCGTTCATGGAGATAGTTAGTTATACGTATACATGAATGCTACTTTCATTTCATTTTCATATTTAATGGAATGAAAGATAAGTGGTAAATAGGTATTTTATAGTTCACATACAATATCTATGTTATTTATGCTACATGATTTAATTAATTCTATCCTTTATATGTTCCATGTGTAGCATGAACGAGTCATAACACATTGAGAGGGTGGTTGTCCGCATTTCCTCAAATGAAATTACCGTATTTAAAAAACATGAAACACATGAAGGTATATTATATATTATATTTGAAAATAATTGTGATAAAATATATATCATAAATATCATATATAATTATAGTTTTATCATAATGGACACCAAGAGAGGTAGTAGGGGAAAATCGAACAATCATCGTTTCGTGAGGCAACAATTCGTCCTACACAGAAACAATATGTTCGTTTCAATTAAAAGAAGGTGTGTATAAGTGTATTTAGAATACATCCCATAAAAATAACCAAATATATTAATAATACTTGTGTTTTTATATAAATAAATAATATTTAGAGAAAAGGGAGTGGAGAAAGAAATATAATGGAAAGAAATGTGAGAGAAGACGTTACCTCAAATCAGGTAACTTCTTTTGATTTGAGCCAAAGGGATCTCCTGAATTGCCTTTTTCCTAGGGGAAGGCTTCTAGGAGGAATATAGGTTTGTTGGGAGATTATTTGGGTAGAATATAGAAGATACATGGGGCATTATAGGTGTGAGTAATGGGTTAGAGATTGTTCCCATTTATAAGTGTGGGGGGGGGGACTTAAGGAATATCTTGAATTATTATTTTATTATAAATTTTTTTAAAGTATAAATCGGTCCAAATCTAGCTAGTTTGAAGATAAAATTAATATAAAGTTATATAAAATCAGACAATAAGAATTATATGGGTTTTAGAAAATTTTCTATCCTTATCTTTTTTATTTAATGCTTTTTACTATTACTGTTTTATCAAGTATTTAACTCTTTATGAATCAAAATAGTTTCCAAAAATAAAAAAAATAATATTAAAGAGTCAATTAAATAATTTTGACTTATTATAAATATTTGGACAAATATTATATTTTTTAGAAATTATTTGTATTTAATAAAATATCTTATATTTTAAAAAATGAATAATGTCAATTTTGACACTATTCATATCATGACATTTTAAAAAATCAATAAAAACATGATTGATTTAAAATAAATTCATAATTACAAAGATAAAATGTAACTATCATTCATAAATTTCTTGTATGACATCAAAATAACTAAATTACATTTATTTTAACATTTATAATATCATTTATCTGAATCCTTTACTAATGAAGGAATCACTCCATCATCATTATGTCATAATTAAATTTATTTATTTAATATCTAAAAATTATAAATAAAATACCATGCTTTAGGTAATATTTTAAAATTCATAATGAATATTTATAGTAAAAATATAACTTATATAACTTCATAAAAAATTTGTTTTAGCAAAAGGTATATGTTTAGGTTATATTTTTCTTAACTTTAAATTAAATGTAATTAAATGCAATTTTTCACAAACAAGTGGCTCCATGGGCCCCTAAAATCTACCCAAGTATTCCCATGGTGAGAAAATAGGGTTATAAATTGTGTTAGGGTAATTTAATATTCTTATAAATTATTTTTTTACCTCTATTTACAAGATTTACCATTTATCCATGGCAAATAAAATATTTACTAAAATTACTATTCAAAATTTATAAAATGAAAAGTTGCATATTTATACAATATGGACTGCTATATTCCATATATGAATTCTATTTTTCAAAATTAAAAACACAGAAGTTTCATAAATTAATTTAAAATTAATTCCCATTGTTAAAACAACAAGTGTGTTTTTTACGAAATAAAAACTATCAAAATATTGACATGTGTTTATGTCTAACTAAAAAGTGAAATCACATCCAATGACAAAAATTGGATTAAATAATAAAAATATAATCCAATTATACATTATAAAAAATTAAATATACAATATAATTATATAAAATAATTAGATAAAAAGGCAGTTTTGAATTAAAATGCAGTATTTTCCCAATTCATTAAGAAAGGACAATTATTTAAAAGGGTACTAAAATTTCATCCAACAGAAATTTTGATATTCTTATTCTAAATAATAAACTTATTTTTTTTAAATAGAACATACAAAATTGAAAAAAACATTATTGAAAAATGGTTCGACATAAAAAGCCTGTAAAACGTCTTTTTTAAAATATTAGAGTATTTCTTGATTAAAATCAGATTCATTATTATTTTAGGACTCAAATATTAATCAGATTAATTTATAGAAATTTAAAAAAACATGTTTTGGGTTTATTAAGGGTAGATCCGTTCAAAATTTCTTCTGTCTTGCTTTAGAGTGTATTAACACTTTAAAAAAAGCTACCAGAGGTGGTAATATTGCCATTAAATTGGACATGAGGAAAGATTTTGATACCAAGGATTGGAGTTTTATTTTTAAGGTGCTTTATTCGTTTGGTTTATTTACATGTTTAGCACTACTATCAAAACATTGTTCAACTCGACCTCCATTTCCATTATGATCAACGACTCCCCTAGGGGCTACTTCAAATGCCCCAAAGGTGTTAGACAAGGTGGCCCCCTCTATTTAGTCATTTTTTCCATTGCGGAGGACTATCTCAGCCACTATCTCACTTATCTTTTTGATCATAATAAACTCAACCCATTCATATCTCAAGAAATTTGAATTCCCCCCACCCACATTTTATATGCTGATGACAATATTATTTTTCTTCAAGATGATAAAAGAAACATTTGAAACCTATAAAATACTATCGTCCACAATGAGGAGATTTTTGGGAAATCCATTAGCATGAACAAATCTTATTTCTTCTTAGGAAATACATTTCCTTAAATATGAAGTGAAATATTATAAATGACCTAGTTACTAAAGATTTTTATCAACCTTTTACATACCTAGGTGTCCCAATCATTTTGGGGTGACACAAATCCTGTAATTTCTCTACTATTGTTAACCAAGTTCCTACCCAGTTAACCTATTGGAATGGAAAATATCTATCCATGAAGGGTAGAATATGCCTTGTCAAATAATCTATTTTTTCTAAATTTGATTACTTTATGATGGTCTACAAATAGCCTTCTAGTCTAATAAAAAATATTAATATCTCAAAAACAATTGTTTCGACTAGAAGATCTGTGGAAAGATAACTTATACCCATCCCCTAGACGACCTATTGAAAACCCATCAACAAAGCTGGTATATTCATAAAAAATCCTATGTACTTAAATGATTATCTTCAAACCAGGATACCTTGGAATCTTCTCTATAATAAATCTTACTCCATTTCTTTTCTAAAAAATAGATTCCTTAAAAAACACAAGAAATGAAAATCAAAATTTTTCACCTTCTTTATTTGTCCATCGATAAAGAAATAATTTCCCTCCATTATGAAAAATTCTAGATGGTTGGTCTTTATAGATTCTTCTATGAAAATCTATTTGGATAATTAGACTAGTGATCCATTAATATCCATCGTCCCTCCAGACCAAAGACCTGTGAATGCCCCCCCATTGTATCAAATATGTTCCTAACTCCCAAAATGATCAGCTCCCTGACACAATTACAAATTCTATTAGCAATAACCCTGTCTCTAATAACAATGGTTTCTTAATTTGGGAACCATATCATAATAGTTTTCCCAATTTTAAAAACTTTTACAACCACTCTTTTTTAAACTCAGAAAGTGATATTGGTTGGCTTAAAAACTTTGATAAACCTTGGATCAAACCTTAAAGACTTACTCTTATTTGGAATCTGTCACATAACAGGATCCCCCCGCATGATCTCCTCTAATTACAAGGCATTCAAATCTGCTCAAAATTTATCCTCAGTAATTAACATAGAAAAGATACTAACCACCTCTTTCCTTCTTGCGCCACTACTTATGCTCCTTAGAACTATTTTTTTAACATATTTAACTACAGATGGTAGACTGTTGACTATATAAAATCTCAACTAAAGATATGTCTAGACAAGGATACATCCCAATATATTAAGAACCTTTTTCATTGTACTATTTCTGAAATTATTCATAAGATCTGGTATGATAGAAAGACTATTATTCAGAACAGTTGATCATTTAGCCATAATTTAGGTCGAATGCAGATCCTCATTACCATATGTGAAGCTGCATTGATCCAAAAGGTCCATTGCAATAACACTGTGAATGATTTTATCATTCTGTGAAGTCTTCGTGTTGAAGGAAACTTCTTCCAATGCTGATGTACCTTTGAAGTTTTCTACCACGCACTTTTCCCTATCTAGATTATGGTTAACATAGATAGTGCATACAACGGAAATCCAGGACCTATAGGCAATGGTTCTATCTTCAGGAACCATCTTGGCTAGGTCCTCAGCTACTTTAATGGTAGTTGTGGCTTTTCTTCTTCGTTGGAGGTGGAGATGATGAGTATGATTCATGCTATTTCTTTTTCCAAGAATCATGGTTAAACAACCTCTAGATCAAGATAGACTCATCCAACATCATTTTAGAGATATATAATGGTGTGAAAAACCTTTCATGATTGATCACCACACGTTTTATAGACTGCATTCACAGGCATCTCGATATCAACTTCATCATCATTAATATTTATCGTGAAGACAACATGGTTGCTGATAGCCTTACCAACAAGGGGATCAATCAAAATATCATTTGGCTAAAAATCTTACAGATGATTTACTCCCCTTTTATAATAAGGATTGAAATATGTTTTACTAATTGAAATTTTTTTAATCTCTTTATTTTATAATATTTGTGCCTTGGTTTTCTGGTCAAGGCACCATAAATTTCAAAAAAACATTAAACAAACATGTATAATAATATTTTAGTTAGTTTTGATCATTCCCATCAATACTATGACTTGAAACTAACAACTATTTAAAATAATAATAATATTATATTATTTTTCAGTATAACTCAAAGTTGTGTGCAACATAATATTTTCAATGAAACTCGTTGTTGTGTTTTGAGTAAGCTATAAAAAAAAGAATCCCCTTTAATGTCAAAATAATATCTTATTGATAAATATTAATATAAATGGAAATGCATTATTTTATAAATAACTGGATCATTATAGATCATGTGTTATAATAAATAATAATTTTCTTCATTAAAATTCCATTATTATTATACATGAGATTTTCACAATGAAATTTTCTATAAATGCATTTCACTCTCAGTTTATTGATTAATGGCATGTGTTTTCTATTATTTATGATGACATATTGACTATTGGATATGAATATTTTAAATTCAAAAGTGTGTTTAGTTTTTTACAATTAAATGTTGATTATTCTTATTTATTCAATATATCTTCCACTATAAAAACCCTTATTAATAATTTGAACTTACCTTGAATTTGTTTCCATTCCACATGATATGAAGAATAATTCATGGAATGAGTTCATGGATTTGAAGTGTTTCACAATCTTGGGATGTATATTTTATATCACTATGTAAAATGGGTATCAGGCATATATCTGACCCTCTAAGACTACTAAATTGTTCATTCCTTCATGAAGAAATTATTTATAATTTATGCCAGTATAATAAATAAGGCACTGAATTAGGGTTACTGGAGATGAGGTAATAATAATTAGTATCAGAATAAGTTTAGTAGAATCCTTTGAACTAAATTTAGTAAAACATAGATTAGGGAGAATAACCCTATGATTGAATTTGATGAGAAATATGGAATAAAAAACTACTATTTTTTTAAGTTATATATTATGTTGTTTTTCCTAGAAGTTAACCTATGTTTGGATACTATAACTGGATTTGGTTCTAGTACATAGGTACCTAGGTGTAATAAATCAAAGAGGGGAACATTTAGCTTGACTTTATCATCACCTCGTGCATGAAATCAAGCCTTATTGCACACCTAGTCTATCACTCATAAGGGATATTCTTAGGGTAATTCACATTTTCTTTAAAAACAATTATAAAATATTTAAAAATAGTGATATCCAAAAAAACATTTTATTATTATATTATTATCATGGCATAAAATTTTCAATTTATGTTTAATATTTAAATAGTTATGGGATTATTAATTATAAATCATTAATATATGATATTATATATTATATTCTATAGTCGAGAAATGGAAAATAGAATAAGGAATTATAACCACATAAATGAACGTAATAAAATGAATTAGTATGATCCTTTTCTTTTGGAGATTAAGACATATTTTGATGGGAACTATTCACCCAAAAATTCTCATCATATTAGGGCTTTGTGCCAAGTTTTAATAAGGATTTAAAATAATTATATAGGTATTATGACTTCAAAGGTAAGTAAGATTAGAAATGGAATTCAGGTAAGTAGATGGATAAAGGGGATAAGGGTAATAATCATTTTTTAAAATGTTGTAATTATAAGGACATGTCCTTAAACATTACATTATATTGAATTAAATGAATAATTTACATTAAGGATACTTTCAGGATTAGAGTATTAGATAATTAAGCCATAACTATTACATTTCATTTCAGAAAAAAAAACAATGTAGACACTTCCACCCAATTTCCATTTTTTCACAAAACAAGAACTCGTGAAAAAAAGAGTCATGTCTAGTTCCATGTTTAAGAAAACACAACATTTCATTGATCCTAGACTTGAACCTATTCCACATTATTTCATGTGAAAAACATTTCAAAAACTTGGGATGAGAATAAAATGCGCAGAAAGGGATACACAAAGAAGGAAAACTGTTAGTTTTTAAAAAAAACAAGTAAACCATTAATACATTAGCATAAGTAATAATTTTCCCCTTTATGAAGTAGTAAGTACTCTTAAATGATTAAAAGATCACTACTTACCATTTTTTAACCAAAAGATTACCATAAAACCCATATAAAGAACACATAACATATAAAGGTAACTTGGGACATAAACATTCTTAAATGGAATAACCATACAGTCGACTTCCAAACATATCACAAAATGGAATAGCCATACGGCTGACTGCCATATGCAATCCATTGGAGGTTATAACATAACCACCCATCCTGGTTTATCACGACACCACCCGTCATTTGGTTTATCACGTAACCACCCGTCAAATGTCCAAGTACCATTATAAAATCAGAACATATAAAATATTTTAAATATAAACATTTCACTAATAACATTTAATTTGAAACCAGAAGAAATAATTTCAAGATATTGAAATAATCAATCAATTTCAAAAACCATTTTCAATACCAAAACACCCAAAAACAGAATAATGTATTTCCTATCCATTTTATAAAACATTAAGGTTTATAGAGGAATCCAAATAACAGTTATGGCAGCGGAGAGGTCACCATTTCCCTAAACCTTAAAAATATTCAGTTGGTCGTTTATTAATACGCTTTGTAAAATAATATTTCCATTGAATGAAAGTAAAAGTAAAAGGGTTTTTCTATACACTATTTAAAAGAAGAAGGTATATATATTATCGAAATATGCCTCAATGAAAGGAGAATGAGACGAAGTCCCTTAAGTCGTGTCCGACTTGACTCGATCGTTCTTTAATATCATGAATAATAAACTAAATTTAATAAATACATGATTAAAATCCTTTTTCAATTTTATTATTCCTTTTATATCACTTATTACCATGTTATAAACATTATGTAATCATTCAAGTTAATAATGGTCGTTTTGTCGATATTTGGTACTTGAGTAAAAAATGATCACCTTATATTTACAAGTTGTCCATGCGGTCAATATTCCATTATATCCAAAATGATATTCATGATTTAGATATCAAATATATCATATATATTCAGTATATACATGTATTTATTATAGTACATAACATTTGGAGGTAAGAAATGAAATGCATTGTTCATGGAGATGGAAAACCGTACGTACGCATGAATGCTACTTTCATTTCTATTTCTTATTTTAATGGAATTAAAACATAATGATACATAGGTATATTATAATTCCTATATAATAGAATATATAATATAATTAAATACATCATTTATATGTCCCACATATGTCATTAACGAGTCATATCACTTTGAGGGGGCGGTAGCCCGCACTTCCTCAAATAAAATTATTGCGTTTACCCATAATGGAAACCATAAAGTTATGATATAATTGGAAAATACAGAAGAATAACGAATAAATAAACATAATATATATCATATATAAATATAGTTCCATCATAATGGCCACCATGAGAGGTGGTAGGAAGTAATTGAACAATCATCTTTTCGTGAGGAGTTAGTTTTCCATCCACAGAAACATTATGTTCTTCACCCATTAGATGGAGGTGTGTGTAAGTGTAATTCGAATAATTATCATAAAAATATCCTATCATATCGAGGACATGGTTTTTTCTATGAAAGAATGGAATAAAAAGAGTTTATGGGTTGGATAAGTAAAATAAATTAAAGGAAGTTAAGAGAAACCATTACATTTATGTTTGGGTAACTTCCTTCGGTTTGAACCAGAAGGACTTCGTGAAGTTAATTATGCCTAAGTTAAGACTTCATGGAGGATGAGAGGGATTCATGTTGCTTAATTGGGTATTTTTTTGATTATCCAAGGCTTGATTGTTTTGAGGAATTGGTTAGATGTTGTCTCCTTTTATAAGGGAGTGGAGGGGCTCTTTAGGAAAGTGTGAAAATATTGTTTTATTATATAATGATATTAGGTTTATAAAGTTCCAAAAATAATTAGTTTCAAATATAAGATGACTCATGGTAGAAATAAAATCATCCAATATAAATCGGACATGTTTTGGATAATATTTTAATCATTATAAGTTTATTTATTTAAATCATTTATTAATGAGGTAAATCCTGCATCATTATTGTGTCATAAATAATTTAATTTATTCGATTGATAAAAATTATTAAAAAATACTATCATGTAGTAAATAAATTTATCTTTCTAAATTATATTTATAGTCAAAAATATTACTTAAATAACACCATATAAAAATTAATTTACTAAAATATATTTGTTTTTGTCATTTTTGCCATTACTTTAAATTAATTAATCTAAAGTGTCATTATCATTCATAAGTAGCTCCATGGTGTCCCAAAATCGACCCAAGGATGCCCAAGGTCAGACATTACTCATAAAATAAGTTTATGACAAGTGTTAAGGTAATTTTGAATTATTATAATATTCTTTTTACCTTGAATTACCCTATTTACCTTTAACCGTGGTAAATATAATTCAAATGTTTATATTCACCAAAAATTATTTTCATCTTATTGAACCACATTTTACTTAATAATAAAAAACATGTATTTTGGGTTTCATAAATTAAATTCACATAAGTGTTAAAATTTCGTTTAAAAGAAAAAGTAGGTTTTTTAGTTACTACTAAGTGGTTTCACTATACATCAAAAATTAAAGTTTTTCAGAAAAAAACCAAAAATTCATCCTAAGATATGTTTGATATTCCACATTCAAAAATGATGCTTATTTTTCCAAATTAAATATATAATATTGGAATTAATTAATTTTAAATTTAATTCTCCTTTTTAAAACAAATAGCGTGTTTTTAAGAAACAATAACTATCAAAAGATTGATACTTGTTTATGTCCAATTTAAAAGTGAAATTAATTCCAATGACCAAAATTGGATTAAATGGTAAAAATAAATTCTAATAACACTTTAAAACCAATAAAAAAGATAATATAACTATATAAATAAATTATATTGAAACGTGGTTTTAAATTAAAATACAATATTTTCACTATTCATTAAAAATGAACTTTATCGGAAAAATTCCCAACATTTACACAGTGTAAATGTTGATGTTACCATTATAAAGAAGGATTTTATTCTGTCAAATAGAATGTATTAATGTGGCCTAAACTATATTTAAATAGGGTTCACCATTAAAATGTGGTAAATCGACCTTTTAATTTAAATTATGCTTAAAATTAGATTCATTCGCATTTTAAGGCTCTAAATTTATTTAGATAAATGTAAATACATTTAACAAAAATGTATAATCATATTGTAGTTAGTTTTTTTCATTCCCTCCAACACAATGGCTAGTATTTAACTACCATATAAAATAATAATATTATATTATTAGTGTGCAACGAATGATTTCAAAGAAACTTGTTGTTGTGTATCGGGTATGCTATCGAACATAGCAACCCTTTTAAAGTAAAATTAATATTTAATTCACCAATATTAATAAATATAAAAATATCTTATTCTTAATTTAACTAGGATGTTACATCCTTCCACCCTTTTGGAAATTTCATCCTTACAATTTTTATTCAATTATCAGAATAAGTGGGGGTATTTAGCCCTCATAGAATTTTTAGATTCCTATGTTGCCTCTTCAACCATATGGTTTTTACACAAAAACATTAACTGATGAATTACCTTATTCTGCAACACTTTCTCTTTTCCGTCAAGAATCTGGACTATTTGTTCTTCGTAAGAGAGATTCTCTTTTAATTGAACTTCCTCTGGACTCAAAACATTAGATGGAGCTGGAATATACTTTCTCAACATCGAAACATGAAAAACATTGTGTAGCTAGGATAAACTTTGGGGTAAAGCCACTATATACGCAATTGATCTAACTTTCTCCAGAATTTCATAATGTCCAATGAACCTCAGACTCAACATTCCCTTCATACCAAAATTCATCACACTTTTCTATGGAGAAACTTTGTGAAAGACATGATCACCTACTTCAAAAGAAATATACTTCCTCCGATTATCCGCATAACTTTTCTATCTGCTCTGAGTTGTTGTCATGTGCTTCAGAATCAAGTGAACTTTCTCTCCCATTTCTTCTACCAATTCTGGTCCCATTAGCTTCCTTTCACCTACTTCATCCCAAAAAGCTGGAGTTTGAGAACACTTTCCATATAATGCCTCAAGTGGATCCATCTGTATACTGGAATGAAAATTGTTATTATAACAAAATTCAACAAAATAAATATTTTGGTCCCAACTTCCCTGGTAATCTAGTGAATATTCACGTAACATATCCTCCAAGGTCTGAATTGTTCATTCTAACTACCCATCTGATTGAGGATGAAAAAATGTAGTAAAATTTAATTCAATACCCAACAAATTCTAAAGGCCTTTCCAAAAGTTAGAAGTAAAATGGGATCACGATCAGATATAATAGAGAGGGGAACACAATTTAACCTTATTATTTCTTTAACATACAACCTAGAAAGTTTATCTAGAGGAAATGTATCTCGAATAGGAAGTAAATGAGCAGATTTAGTCAATCAATCAACTATAACCCAGATTGCATTAGTACCTTGAGATGTCTTCGGTAATCCCAAAACAAAGTCCATGGATATATTATCCCATTTCCACTCTGGCACCAGTAAAGACTAAAGAATCCCTTTTGGTAACTATCACTGTACTTTAACCTGCTGACAAGTCAAACACTTCATAGTAAAATCATCAATATCTCTTTTCATTCCATCCCATCAGTAATACTCCCGAAGATCTATATACATCTTAGTACTACCAAGATGAACTGAAAATGGAGAACTATAAGCTTCACATAACAAATAATTCTTCAACTGTGAATTACAAGGCACACATACTCTCTTCCCAAACCTCAAAACACAATCATTATCAACATTAAAATCAGGAAACTTACCCTTCTGAACCAACTCTACCTTTTTCTACAATTCATTGTCTTCTTTCTGTGCTTTCTTTATTCTATCTGATAGAGATTATTTCACTGACACCTGAAACAAAATAGAATAATTTCTTGAACCAACAACTTATATTACAAATTTTATCCAATAAAAAACCAAAGGATCTCGTTCCAAATGTAACATGGTTAAAAAAGCATTACTTTTTCAACTCAAATCATCAACCACTTTATTTGATTTTTGTGGCTGGTAATAGATCATGAAATCGTAATCCTTGATTAACTATAGCCATCTCTTATGTCTCATGTTTAATTCATTATGAGTGAATATATACTTTATACATTTGTGGTCAGTATATATTTCATATTTTTCTCCAAAAAAATGATACCTCCAATTTTTTGTAGAAAAAACAACAGTAGCTACTTCCAAATCATGTGTAGGGTAATTTAACTAATGTGGTTTCGACTGACGTGAAGCATGAGCAATTACCTGATCATTATCCATTAGGAAACAACCAAGCCCTTTCAAAGAAGCATCACTGTAGATAACAAACTCTCCATTTCTGGATGACAGTTCCAAAAACTATAGAATTCACCAATATTCTTTTCAATTCTTGAAAACAATCATCACAATATTTTGTCCATATTAATTTTACACCTTTTTGAGTTAACTTAGTCATTGGACCTGATAACCTAAAAAATTCTCAACAAACCTCTGGTAATAACTTGAAAATCCAAGAAAACTATGGATCTTGGTTATATTTATGGTTCTTGGCCATTCTTCAATAACTTTTGATTTAAGAGGATCAATAGTTATGCCATTTTTTTAAACAATGTGACCAAGGAAATAAATTTTTTTAATCCAAAACTCACACTTGCTAAATTTCCCAAAAAAATTCTTTTATTTATGTATTGTTAGAAAACCATTAAATGAATTTCATTCTCCTATTTACATTTAGAATAAACCAAAATATCATCAATGAACACAACTACAAACATATCCAAGAACTCACAGAAAATTCTATTCAGAAGATCCATGAATGTAGCCGGTGCATTGGTTAACCCAAAAGGCATAACTACATATTAATAATGGCCATATCTAGTACGAAATATGGTCTTTAGAATGTCTACTTCCTTTACATTCAACGGATCGTACCCCAATCTCAATTCAATCTTCGAAAAATACTGAGCTCCTTGGAGTTGATCAAACAAATCATCGGTACGAGGAAACATATATTGGTTCTTAATAGTGATGTTATTCAATGATCTATAATCAATGAAAAGTCTCATTGAACCATATTTATTTTTAACAAACAAGACATATCAGCCCATGGTGATGTTCTAGGTCAAATGAAACCTTAATCTAATAACTCATGTAATTGCTTCTTTA
Source organism: Viscum album (assembly GCA_963277665.1). Lineage (NCBI taxonomy): Eukaryota > Viridiplantae > Streptophyta > Magnoliopsida > Santalales > Viscaceae > Viscum > Viscum album. The sequence continues at coordinate 523,453,644 of OY728145.1, forward strand.
ACTCTAAAAGTTCAATTTGATCCATTCGATAAGGGGGTTTCGAAATTGGCTTAGAATCAGGAACTAAGTCAATTGAAAATTCAACTTACCGATCATGTATAATACCAGGAAACTCTTCAGGAAAAAAATAAAGGTACTCATTTACCACTTCCACATCATTAATCTCAACACTTTATTTATTTTTAAGAATATGATCAAGGTAACATTCATTTCCATCTTTTACTAGTTTCTCAACTTTCTGATATGCTATCAAAAGCAAGGGTTCATTCTGGTACACAAACTGTAAATCATTCTGAAATGAAACCTCCTTAACTCTACAGTCAATCTTATCATGATAAACAGACAGCCAATCCATGCCCAAAATAACATCAAACTCTACTAGAGGAAAAAATAAGTTTTTTAGGTAGATTCTTCGTGCACACAAGGACATGAAGGATATTATGTTTTCTTTTTTTTTTCTCAACATTTACTCTATGTGTTTTTACCTTAAGTTCCTTTTTCATATCTTGAGATAGAATTCAAAATTTATTAGATTACTTCACAGAAATGAAAGAGTGTGTAGACCCTGAATCAAACCACACATAGGCATAATCTGAACAAACAAACGGTGTACCTGATACTACTTTGTTTGATGGCCCAATATCTGCTGAAGTATTTGAAAAGGATAGCACCACCCCTTTACATTTGTAGTGTAGCTGCTTTCCCTCATTTGAGTTCTTTTCTGGACACTCATTTTCATAATGACCCATTTAATTACACATAAAACATCTTACTGATGGCTTTTCATTTCCTTCTTGGTCATATTAATTACTTTTACGAGCAATATGACCAGACTTACCAAACTAGAATCACTTTCCAAACTTTGATTAACATTCTCCAGGATGATTTTTACCACACGTCTCACAAGTTTGATAATTAATTTTTTTTATCTCTAGGATTCGTTGATGAATTTTTTCCCTTTTACTGCTAACTAGACATCTTATTCTGTTGTCTTTCAATGAACACATGATCATCGACAAACTCCATTTCCACCTTCTCCACACATCAAACAAGTTTTAAATTACTTTTGAACTCATGAGAGGCTAATTCTCTTCGATATTATGGATTCAGTCCTAGGTAAAATCGATTTATCATACTATCAAGATCTCAGATGAAATTTATAGAATACCTTTCCAGTTGAGTGAATTTTTCATCTTAAGTAGCCACTGAGTCATCATCCTACCTCAATTCCAGGAATTGTTTTTCCATTCTAAGTTGAAACACATTAGAAAAATATTTCTCAAGAAACATGCCTTTGAATTCATCCCAATAGAGAGCATCAATATCTTCACTATCCCTGATATTTTCCACCATCAACCACCACTGATCAGCTTCACCTTCAAAACGGTAAACATTGAGACTAACCTTTTGATGTTCTAAACAACCCATGACATCGAAAATATTTTCCAGTTCTTTAATCCGCCCTTTGGATAGCACCAGGTTAGATGATCCTTTGAATGATGGGGGATGTTGCCTCATGAAATGATCCACTACTGACATGTTCCTCTGCGGTTGATCTAGATGATCTCATGCATGGTTACCACCACCATTTATATCCTGAGTCAACTGTGGCATCACTGCAAAAAACTATTCAGTTCTAATTCCGAACAAATTTTCTTCCTCCTGATGTCATACCAACATAGCTTCCATGTTTCCTTTGTGGAAAACCATTCTGAATACAGAAATAACTTCGATGAACCAACATGGTAATCCTTAAATGGTAAATCATTTCAATATTATGATAAATTAATTTAGGGACATTTATTTAACAATACCCTAACTCCTAAATTTTTCTAAACCAACCTCTGATACCCACTATAAGGACCTAGCCTTAAACATTAAATAATATTTAATTAAATGAATAATTCACATTAAATATATTTTCAGGTTTAGAGTTCTAGAGAATTAGGCCACAACTATTACATTTCATTTCAAAAAAAACACAATGTAGACACTTCTACTCAATTTCCATATTTTTCACAAAACAAGAACTCTTGAAAAAAAGAGTCATGTCTAGTTCCATGTTTAAGACATCATGATTTTCCTTGTTCCCATCCATGACCCTATTCCACAATATGTCTTGTGAAAAAAATTTCAAAAACATGGGAAGAGAATAAAAAGACCAGTAAGGGATACACAAATAAGGAAAAATTTTAGTTTTTCATAACTACAAGTAAACCATTAATACTTTAACATTATTAATACTTTTCACCTTTATTAAGTATTAAATACTCTTCATTGAATAAAAGATCCTTACATACCCTATTGTAACAAAAATATTACCATAAAACCCATACAAAGAACAAATAACATATAAAGATAATGTGGGACATAAACATACTTAAATGGAATAACCATACGACCGACTTCCACACATATCACTAAATGGAATAGCCATAAAACCGACTTCCATAACCAATGCATTGGAGGTTATAATGAAACCACATGTCCTAGTTTATCACGGTGCCACCTGTCATTTGGTTTATCATGTAACCACCAGTCAAATGTCCAAGTACCATTATAAAATCATAACACATTAAATGTTGAAAATATAAACATTTCATTAATGACATTTAATTTTAAATCAGAAGAAATAATTTCAAGATATTGAAATAATCATTCCATTTCAAAATCCATTTTCAATACCAAAATACCTAAAAACATAATAAGGGATTTCCATTTCATTTTAGAAAACATTAAGTCTTATAGAGGAAGCAAAATAACGACTACAGTGGCAGAGAGGTCATTGTTGCTGCAAACGTTAAAAACATTCTGTTTTTCATTTAGTTTATGAAATAAATATTCCCTTTGAATGAAGATAAAAGTCATAGGGTTTTACTATTAACCGTGTAAAATAATAAGGTATATATATTATTGAAATATGCCTCAATGAAAGGAGATTGAGACGAAGTCCCTTACCCCATGTCCGACTAGACTTGATCATTATTTATTCTCCTGAATAATAAAGTAAATTTATTTTCTACTTGATTAAGAACCTTTTTTACGTTTTTTATTCCTTTTATATCACTTATTTCCATGTTATAGACATTATGTAATCATTCAAGTTAATAATGTTCATTTTGTCAATATTTGGTACTTGATTAAAAAATGAACACCTTATATTTACAAGTTGTCCATGTGGTCAATAGTCCATTATATCCAGAATAATATTCATGATTTAGATATTATATATATCATATATATCTAATATATACATGTATTTATAATAGTACATAACATTTGGAGGTAAGAAATGAAATGCACCGTTCATGGAGATGGTAAGCCATATGTACGCATGAACGCTACTTTCGTTTCTATTTCTTATTTTAATGGATTTAAAACATAATGATACATAGGTATATTTTAATTCCAGTATAATATCATATATAATATCATTAACTCTATCCTTTATACATCCCACATATGGCATTAATGAGTCATATCACTTTGATGGGGTAGTAGTCCGCACTTCCTCAAATGAAATTATCGCGTTTACCCATAATTGAAACCATAAAGGTATGATGTAAATGAAAAATATGGAAGAATAAAGAAAACATAAACATAATATATATAATATATAAATTCATTGTCATCATAACGGCCACCATGAGAGGCGGTATGAGGTAATTGAACAATCATCGTTTCGTGAGGCATTAGTTTTCCATCCACAGAAACATTATGTTCCTCACCCATTAGATAGAGGTGTGTGTCAGTTTAGTTAAAATAATTATTATAAAACATCCTAGTATATTTAGTATACTGGTGTTGCTATAAATGAAAGTAATAAAAATATCTTAGGGGTTGGAGAGGTAAAATAAAAGAAAAGATGTTAAGAGAAGCCATTACCTTTAATTTTGGGTAACTTCTTTTGGTTTGAACCTAAAGGACTTCTTGAAGTGCCTTCTGCATAAGGTAAGGATTCTAAGAGTATTATAGGGATGTAGGTAGATTAATTGGGTAGATTTTGAATGATCCAAAAGTCTAGTTAGGTGTGAGGAATTGGTTAGAAGTGGTCTCCTTTTATATGGGAGAGGAGGGGCTCTTTAAGAAAGTGTGAAAATATTATTTTATTATATAATGATATTAGGTTTCTAAAGGTCAAAAAATAATTAGAGTCGAATATAAGATGAATTATGGTCGAAATAAAATCATCCAATAGGAATTGTATATGTTTTGGATAATATTTTAATCATTATCATCTTATTTATTTAAATCAATTATTAATGAGGTAAATACTACATCATTATAGTGTCATAAATAATTTCATTAATTCAATGTCTAAAAATTATAAAAAAATTAATAATGTAGGAAATATTTTTATCTCTATAAATAATATTTATAGTAAAATATATTAATTACATAACACCATATAAAAATTAATTTACTAAAAGATTTTTGTTTTTGTCATTTTTTCCTTTACTTTAAATTAATTAATCTGAAGTGTCATTATCATTCATAAGTGGCTCCATGGGGTCCCAAAATCGACCCAAGGATACCACTGCTCGGCCATTACTCATCCAATACAACTAAGACAAGCGTTAAGGTAATTTTGAATTATTATAATATTATTTTTCCTTGATTACCCTATTTACCTTTAATCACGGTAAATAAAAGTCAAAAGTTACTATTAACCAAAAATTATTCTCATAACATTGAAACAAATTTTACATACTAATAACAACCATGTATGTAGGATTTTCAAAATTCAATTCACAGAAGTGGTAACATTTCATTTAATTGAAAAAGTCAGTTTTTTAACTACTGCTATGTGGTTTCACTATTCATCAAAAAATGATGTTTTTTAGAAAAATACCAAAAATTAATCATAAGATATATTTGATCTTCCGAATTAAAAAATGATGTTTATTTTTAAAAATTAAAAACATAAAATTTCCATTAATTAATTTTAAAATCAATTCCAATTGTTAAAACAAATAGCGCGTTTTTTAGAAACAATAACTATAAAATGATTGACACTTGTTTATGTCCAATTTCAAAGTGAAATTAATTCCAATGGAAAAAATTGGATTAAATGTTAAAAATATATTATAATTAAACTTTAAAACCAATTAAAAATATAATTTAACTATATGAATAGATTAGATTAAAACACATTTTAGAATTAAAATACAATATTTTCATTATTCATTAAAAAATGAACTTTTTCGGAAAAATTCCAAACATTTATACTAAGTAAATTTTGATGTCCCCATTATAAAAAAGGATTTTATTTGGTCAAATAGACTTTATTAATGTGACCAAACTATATTTAAAGAGAGTCCACCATTAAAAGGTGGTAAATCAACCTTTTAAAGTAAATTATGCTTAAAATTAGATTCCTTCACATTTTAAGCCTCTAATTTTTATTGTATAAATGTAAATACATTTATCAAACATGTATAATCATATTGTAGTTAGTTTTTTTCATTCCTTCTAATACAACATCTAGGAGTTAACTGCCATTTAAAATAATAATATTTTATTATTAGTGTGCAATGTAAGATTTCAAAGAATCCGATTGTTGCGTATCGGGTACTCTATCGAACATACCAAACATTTTAATGTAAAATAAACATTTAATTCACAAATATTAATAAATATAAAAATATATTATTCTTCATTTACCTAGGATGTTACAGTAATTCTGGAAAGAAACAACATAGTTCATTCTTAGAAGGAATGTGTGTTGTATATAAGTTCGGACAGAAAGGACATCATTCTTGTAATTGAAAGTGAATGAAAAAATTACCAATGTACAATGTTAAAAGATTTAATGATATGGAGAACTATTCAAATAAATTTCTCATACATAATAGTAATATACGTCAAAATAAGCTAGTGGTTCATGCTAAATATTTTGCTTTTACAATAGTTGAATTGGAATGATTAATGTGAATGTTTCTTTATTAATGAATTATTTCATTTGAGTATTCTATTGATTATATCATGGTTATAATAATTATAAAATGTTTAAGTATTTTAATAGAGTTCTATATAATTTGGTATTTATAATCATATGTTAAATGACATCTAGGACCAAGAAAAATGATATGCTAGAATCATGAAATTTCTGGAATGAACATGATTAATGGAAAGATAAATATTAATATGATTTAAATGTTATAATAATGAAAACATGGTAAATAGATGACTGATATAGTATATTTAAATTTTATGTTACTGAATTTCTAGAAACTGGACAATTATTTTTGGACAGAGAGGTTTTTGCTATCATTTTTGGATTTTACATTATTTTTTGATTTGAGGAATATATCCAATAATTTTTGTTTTACTAATGAATACAAAATAATGAATGTTTTAAATAAGTATTTACAGTAATATTGGTTATTACCATGTTTTAATAGAATACCTGACAAAGAGATAATTCATGTAGATTGGAATATTAAAGATAAGTTTATTATGGAAGTTCAGTGACCTTCATTATAATGTTTTGGATCATAATATTTTTTAAGGTTCATAAGGTTTTCAATTTATTAAATATTTTTTGGAAATTGGATAATTTTTTAGAGATTAATGTATTACATTAAGAGAAGGTGATTCATGAATATTGGATAACATGTTTTATCCATTTTTAGGATAATAACTAGAAATCTGAGGAAGGCCTTATCATCCAGTTTTGGATGTTACTATCCATTAAAAGTGAATTTTAGTGATTCGGGTTTGAGAATTTATTTTGGATATTCATTTATTAGAGTAAATGATGAATTGGAAATTGATAAAAGCACAAAAAATGGATTAATTCATGTTTTTAAAATAGAAACTTGTCATGTATATAAATTCTACGAATGTAAAAAAACCCAACATTAGGAAAATGATCTTGAGCGAAAATTTGGCCATTTTTCATTATTTTTAATGATATCAATAACTTTATTCATTCATTTTTGATTTATTGAGTTTTGTTCATTAACCATATCCACATCACCAACCATATTATGATAAACTTTCTCTATCACTCTCCACTATTATTTAGAAATTATTACTTATTTATATTCATCTTTTAATTTACAACATTTTTCTCTTACTTGGAATCCTAGTTATGTGTTATTCCATGTTGAATTTGTACTTCTATATATATATATATATTATTAACAGGGTATTTTATTTACCCTTTTATGATGTGTGTTTTTAGTAATGGCATTACAAAATTTTAAACCGATGATAACATAAATAAAGTTGAAATTGAGAGGATAAAATTTATTTAAGGTGGGGATATTGTAACACCTTAATATTTTAAAATATGAATGTCATGTTCAATAGTGTGTATAACACACAACACCAATACTAGAAAGAATGTAACACCCTGAGACATTATGATATGTTCAATTATTTTTTTAAAAATTCAGTATATGCACTATATTACATTACATGCAATTATGATTTTACATTGGGTTACATGAAACCATAATTTTATCATACGTTACAAAAAATATTTAGTTTAAATGAAGCATGAATTACTATTAAATTATTATTATATAATAGAAGGTTATAACCCAGATTTTTGAATAGTTGGGTATAACTAGTAATAAGTAAATTATAAAAATTAAGGTTCTCTGTTTAATAGAAATTAAACATATAATAACATAAATAAAAAGAAATGTTTTTTTGAAAAATAATTTGTTTTTCTAAAGGATAGTTTAGTCTCACTTTGTGAAAAAAATTAAAGATTATTTTTTTACAAAATATAAAAGATTTATTTGAAACAATAATGTTAAAATTTGAAATCATAATAAAAAAATAATCTTAGGGGATTTTTATGGTATTTTTATGAAATGTTTCATTCTTTAATTAATAGTGAAAAAACTGAAAATTAAATGAAAACGACATTTTCATTTAAATTATCTATATTAATAAATTAATTTTTGAATTATTTTTAATGAAAAATGAGTTCAATTATATATCTATTAATCAAATTTAGTTTATTGCAATAATTTTCACTTGGTAGTTTGATATAAAAACTTTGTAAACTTTTGATAATTTTCTGTTTAAATGTCCACTAACTCATCACGTCTAAAGGGTTAATTTTAGATTAAAAATTTCCACATATGTGAATGGAATTTTGAAAAATGGATTAAATAGATGGAATATAAATAATTTATTTTATCTAATAAGTTTAACATAATTTTTGACATAATTGGATAGTGAAAATAGTAAAAACAATTAACACAATTAAGTTAAAAATGTGTTTAGTATGTGGATAAACATAGAAGGCAGGGGTTAGAAAGAACCGAAAACATGTCTAAATCATATGGAATGTCTATATTTACAAACTAAAAATATATTATTTGAATATAGTTTTGTATTTAATATTTTATATGTGAATTAATACCATTTCAGATTCATTAAGGAAATTTTTATTTAATTTCCATTATTTTTCCCTTTCCCAACTTATAAAAGGGCACTCCATCCACTAAATTCTTCACACCTCCCAATACATTTTCCAAAATAAACCCAAAAAATTCCCTCAAAAATATTATTAGTCACATTATAGAACTTCTTGTACTCCAAAATTTCCATACCAATGTTCGTTGATAGTACATCAAAAAGTGGTTTCTCTTATTTAATGTAATTTTAATAATAAATATCTTCAATTTTATTTCTTATTTTCCACCTTAAATTATGTCTAACACGTAAATAAAATAAAAATAGTATCTAAAATTTAATTATATGTTTCTATGTTGATATAATAATATTTATCCATATCCACTTACATCGAATGGCTTTGGAAATCATCATCCATGTGTATAGTGGACTACCCCCTCATGAACTGATTTTATTAATTTTTTCATTACCACCATTCATGGTTAGGTATGATGTTGCATTTAAAGTATATATATTATTTTATAATATAAATATTTATCTTGATTTATTATTTCAAAAATAACATTTTAAATTTTCATTTCGTAAGGGATACCAGAACATCACTCATGTGTATGGTGAACTACCAATGCGTGTAATGATGTGATTCATCTTACACTACCTCTTTACACGGAAGGTAATAATGATAAATCTAAGGATTATATGTGATATAAATGTCATAATTGATATATTAATTACATATTTAAAATTGTGGAAGGATAATTTATAACACATTCTTTTATAAATTTTCACTCACATAAAGATTATAACATCATTCATGTATACGTCGACTACCACCTTCATGAAGCTATTTGACACACTTTTCATCATCAAACCACATGGATGATATATATATAAATTTATATAAATATTATGTTATTTATTATATATTTATAATTTTTTAAAGGTCTCATATTAATTATAACTTTTTTATTAGATTGTTAAAAAAAGGAAATGTTACCGATGCGTATATACACTGTTCCATCTACATGATCATAATGTACTTAATTTCTGAAAACCATATTTCAGTATTTTACCTAAAATTATTATTAATGTATAAATATTATAATTATATCATTATAATTATTATGGAGATGATGGAACAATATAGTATACACAATAACAAGAACTTTCATGATAAGCATGAATGAGAAAATAAGGTAATTATCACCTGAAATAATGAAAATAGTGAAATATTATTTTCAAATGTGGGTTTAAATGTTGTAATAGGATCATAGATGATATTATAAATATGATTATTGTTATGTTATAAATTAATATCATTCTTAAAACAATTATACTAGATGCTATAGCACATGCAACTGAAGAAAATCCTAAGGTAATGGATTTCTTCTTAATTTCCCATTATCGAGGTATATTATAATGGTATTCACCTAATTAACTTTATATAGAATATATACTTACAATTTTGAATTTAATATCATTATTTATTCATAATTAAAGTTTATTGAAGTTTTAATATCAATTATTTCATCTAATGATATTTGAAATGAAAATTACCATGTGGTAAAAGTTATTATACAATCTCACATGATTTTTCGATTGTTAACATTATATTGAAAGAATCAGTTTCTTGTTTTAGTTTTTAATTATACATTAAATTCCTTTTATATATATATATTATTTTATATTTGGTATTATTATTAATTAAACCATATACTATTTTCACATATATTTTTTAATTTGAAATTTATTTGATTATCTGGAAAATTTTGATAAATTTTATCTATTACTCAAAAAGAAAATGTGATGATAATAAAAATGGATTTGTGAATTAAAAAAATTATTACATATATGAGTAATTATTCTGAAATTATGTGTTTGGGGGTGTTAGTATAAAATAAACCTTAAATACATTGGTAGGTCTCATGAGACAAAAAAATTTGGCCTAATTAAATGGGTATCTTAATATAGTTTTTATCCATCTTGTGAATGGTATTACTGGTAGAGGTATCATGATGTTTGAGATCATGGAATCCAATAATTAATAATTTACTTCATCAATATTTCCTTTATCATTATCCAATATATTTTCACAGTGATTTTATCTTTAGATGCATTTCATTCTTAGTTTATTGATTGGTGGAATGTGTTTTTTGTTATTTAACTTTCCATTTTGATTATATATTATTTAGTTGTTTAAATAAAATGTGTGTTATGTTTTTTACATTTACATGTTGATTATTATTATTGATTCATGATAGGTTTCACTGTACTTAACCCTTAATTATAATTTGAGATCACCCATAGATTGTTTCCTTTCCCCAATATATATAGATCAATTCTTGGAATGAATTCAATGATTATGAGTATTTTACATTTCAATAATTTTGATTTTATAACAATTTATAAATTGGATATCATGTTTGTATCGAGTACTCCAAAACTATAAAACTAATCGGTCCTTAAGGATGTGATTCCTTGTTTCTTATCCCAATGTAATGATTCTAGAACCGAATCTGAGCCACTAGAGTTGAGGTCATTACAATTATTATTTTCATCTCTAAATAATAATATTTTAACATATTATCATGGTTCATTTAATCCCAAAATTTCATCTCATATAAGATACTAATCATATTGACTTTTTTTAATATAATTATATCATTGTGTCTTAGGGTGTTATATTCTCTTCTAATCCTAGTGTTGTGTGTCCTACATGCTAATGAACCTGATGTTCCTATTTTAAACTATCAGGGTGTCAAATTATACACCATTAAACAAATTTTAGCCCCATAATTTAATATTTATCTCAGTAATCAATGGTTTGATATTCGAAAATACAATTATTGGAAAGTCACATTATAAAATGTTTTAATGAACAATCCTCTTGATAGGAGAGAAAATGATGTTTGAAGGTCAATAAAAATAACACATTACTAGGTTTCCATGTTGGATAAAATTGTTGGTAAATTAAAACATGGACATGGAAGATAATACTATTTCCCATGTATTAATATATAGCGATAATGATAATTTATCAACGAATAGTAAATAATTAATATAATTTTAATGACCTAAAAACCAAAAATGTGTGATGCGTTAATAGAAAATTTGAGTCATCAAATGTAAAGATAATAAAATAACATTTGTTCTAAGATCATTTTCCTAAAGTTGAATAATTATTTTAATATTAGAATAAATAACACCTAAAAACATATAATTTTGTAATGTTTTAATCATTGAACAACTTCCAATACCTTTCTTAATATAAGAAAATAATATCCAAGATTATTATTTTTTAATTCATGATGTATTAATATTTAATATATCATAAGATCTATATACGATTATCATATAATTCTTTTTGTATTTACTAAAACAAAAATAGCTAGAACATGTCATCAAAAATTATACATTAATTCATGATATCCTAAAATAAAGTCCAAAAATTAAACATAATCCATTTTTTAAATGGTTAACCTTAAGGCTCTACAAATATATTTCTGAACAAAATCAAATCCCAAAATCTTGAAGGAAGGCCACTAAATCAAAATTATATCCCCCATACAATTTTAAGAGGATATTAATGTAAACATAAAAATATTTTAATAACATGATGAAAAAAAAATAATAATGGAAGAATTAATGATTCCAAAAAATAAAATCATGGGTTTTCAAATAAATTCTATAAAATCAAATGTGTAGTAAAATCTAGAAAAGGCAACATAAAGTATCAAATCAATAAAAAATTTCAAAATCACTGGTAGAATCACTTTAATTTCACTTTATAACTATTTACTCAATATAGTGCAAATATTAATTATTATCTTCCCCCAATATTGTGTTTTTCATGAATTTTAACTTTCCACTGAATAACATTTCCTAGTCATTGGTACCATTCAACGTATGATCTCAAATCCATAATTAATAATGAATAAAAAAATCTATGTAAATTTCATAATTCTTATAACCATAATATTATTGATAAAATAATTCTATCAAAGAATTCATGGATCCAAACATAATATCATTATACATTCCAGTTATTCTATTGTAATAGCTTATGAATTACCTTAACCACTTACCTTCTTCTATGGTATATTACCTTTATTTTTAGGGAATTAATTTTCATAGTTCCCAATATCTTTAGAGTGGACAAATGAACAAAAATTTCATTCCTTGCACATTCTTTGAATTGCCTGATGTAATTTCTATTTAAACAAGAATCAAAATCTTATCACCTTTAAGAAAAAAACAAGGTGTTTTATTCTATAATTATCACATTTTTGAAAATCATAATTTAATATATTCCACTTATTTTTATATTTATATTACATTATTTTATTATATTTATTCCCATAAAAAAATACATAGATGATTAATTATCTATCATGAAAGAACATGATATAATATCCTCATATACTGATAATGTTTGGGTGGCCAGTTCCCTTTGAAATAAGATATTAATACCTTCAAAGATTGAATACCTTTTTTAGATTTATTACCCCTGGGTATGTCACTACTAAAACAACTTCAAATCATAGTTTCTAAACTGGGATGTATTTCTAGAAAAATCAACATAATATCTTCCTCACTAAAGCATTAGGATGTTCTTTTAGGAGTATCATCAAATTAAATTTTAGATATGTGTTCTCTAATATACATTATCCAAAATTTATTTCCCATAGTTTATAATAAATATTCTATGATACTAATTGAAAAGACCACCACCCCAATAACTAGAATCTAATGAATTATTTATTACATTATAACTAGATATAAGTAATCACATCTGAATGGACTAAATACATTAGAATTCTTGGTAAACTATGAAGATACTCTAAATTAATATTAAATTTTTAAAAATTAAATACAAAAAGATTTTAATTTTAGAACACGTTTATTCCCATTACTGTATCCACATATATCAATTAAAAAAACCTTATGATATCCTGGGGAAAATAAGAAACAAGAAAGGTGTTTTAATAGATGCTTCGTAAGGGTTATAGTATAATGTACAATACCATGAATAATTAATGATTATCAATATGGGAATTTGAATAACTAAAAAATTCAATTTAAACAATATCTTGTGCATAATATGTTAGGAATAAATGTTTATCACAAAAAAATATAAATAATTTCATGAAAATGAAAATTATATATTGATATTATATATAATTGAATAATAACAAGGGAATCAATAACTAATCCCATAATGATGGAATTCATAATATTATATATTTTATATATAAATTCAATAACTTTTAAAAGACAATTTAAATATGTGGGTGGAAACCCATATAATTTATAAAAATATTATTTTTCACATGAGACTTGTCAATTCATCGTGGATAAATCTATAATTGGGTAGCACCCAACACATACTGAGTATAGTTAAATTGTCATATTAATGGGATACAACATAATCAACATACATAACCATATTGAAAAAGAATCACATGAAATCTTAATACTTACCCAAATAAAATAATCTTAATCATACACCATGTTGTGTCATATTATGAATTGAAATACAATTGTACATCCTTAGTAAAACTGATCATAAACCATCAAAATAATTAATAAGGGTTATATCAATACAAAATTTCCATATGGTATTATAATTACAATAAAGGGATTATGTCATTGATGAATAGAACTACAATAAAAGTTTCATTAAAAACAATCATCAGAGAAATAACCTTTTTCATTTTAAATCTATTTAAAACTAAAAGTTCAAAAAATATTTTTAGAAACAAATTTTTGAAAATAAACTTTAAAAATTAAAAATTAATATTTTAAAAGGAAATTATTCATGGTGGGTGAAAATCTATTCATGTTGTAAACATTAAAACAAATACTCCATTCATATTTTTAGTAAAAGCCAAACTAGCCTTGTTTTGAAACTAACAAGAAGAATCCATTAAATATTTTGGTCAAATATAAAAAAAGGATGAAAATTAATTTCATAATTTTTTTTAAAAGGATAAAAAGAATTTTCAAAACATTTTCATAAAAAATTATTTTGAAGAAAATGGATTTTCTACCTAAGAGATAAATAAAGTTACATTTTCTTGAAAATATCTTCTCTATAGTATTATGTAGAAAAGAATTTATATTTTTTACTATAACATAAAATGATCATGAATTTCATGATCTGAATAAAATATATAGTTTTTAATTTATAAATTTTATATTATTCTCTAAAGGAATACATAAATGTAAATACTCCTAAATAATGATGAGATTATGAAATAAATCCTTACCACATTAGTTACATATAAATATTATTACCTAAAAAATAAATAAAATCAAATGAAAATTTAAAGAATATTAATATAATAGTTTTAAAAATATAATATATAAAAGGGGTAGTATATACATCACATAGAATACATTAGTGGTGAAAGTGACATATGTCTCACAGAAGTAAAAGTGAGTTGAGAAAACCCTTACATCATATTTGACATCCTTTTTATGTGTGTGATCCTACTTTATAACAAATATATGTGTATTATATATCTATTAAAATACCATAATAATATATCCCATACAATATATGATTTACTTAGAGTATTTTATCACCCCATTATTATCCATTCTTTGTTAAAATCAATCTATTTGTGATAATTGCTTCATTTTTCATCTATGTTTTAGTTCAGTAATATTGAAACATTTAATTTTATCATGGTTAATTCAAATAAAAAATATAAAACATGTTTTAAATTTCATAAAATCTCATATTATATGTATTTAGTTTAATCTATACAAGTTAGAGATAGAAAATATATAACACTATTCATGGAGATAGAATACCATATGTAAGAATGAACGATATATCCTGTTTTCTCATTAGATGGAACAGAAGGAAAATAAATATTAACTTACATTAATAGAATAATTATAGTTTTATATATTTAATTTATATTTAAAAAATCTTTCCTTATTACCATACATGAAAAAATTAAATGAAAAACATTTCACATCGTAACATGTAGGTGGGAGTCCACCCGTAAGCATGATCGATGTTATTGCTTCCAATGGATTCTAAGGTAATATGGTATATTACATATAAAATTTCTATTAGTATGTTAATATCATAAATATCACATATATTAATTTACATTATCCTTACTATTTTCTATGTAAAGAAAAATAGAAAAAGGAATTACATCGCTTTGAGAGGTTGTAATATGTCGTACACACAAGAAACATTATTGTATCACCCACAAACTAGAAAGAAAAAAGGTATATTTTATATGAAAATTTTAGAAGTATAATAATTTATTATGTATAATATAAATTTTTTAAATATTTTATTATATAAATTCATTAATAGTTGTGTAAAAAATTAACTACATCGGTTCCCGAGGAGGTATCCCGATATATACACAATCGACAGTTTCATTTCCCATTTCATGGAAGAGGAGAAATATATAGTCCCTGACCATAAAATAATAAAAAAATATTATATTGTAGATAATTTTTTATTTATGTTTTCATTTGTGAAGAAAATTTTATGGAGATGTTGGAAGAAATAAATCAAATACACACGTTAAGAATTTTACCACTTCTATAGAGAACGTCATTACATTTATATGTAATGCCCTTCTAGATTGAATTCTGGATGAAATAAAACTCTCTAGAATGTTGGGAGATAAGTAATGATGTTATTTTATTTTGTATTTTCAAAAAAATGTTTTTATGTTTGAAGAGGGAGGAGAGTGGGTGACCTTTTATACATGGGGGAGATGACACAGATGTAATTTTTGAAAAGAATAGAGTACCCAAAATTTTTACATAAAACAATGATCCCACATGGGTCATTATTGAACCTTATAGGTGCTACTATTAACATAAAACCATAAAATGTGGTTTGGATAACTTTTAGGTCATTTTAATCTTTATATTATTATTTTGACACCCATTAAACACATTTTAACCTTAACCGTAGTAATTATTTTGAATGTGTTTCACTATTCATTATGATATAAAATTAATATGAACTTATTATATAATATAAATTAAGATTCATAAAAATATATAATAATTTTTTTACAAATTAAATTCATTTATGTGGAATAATTGAATTTAAAATTAAACCTCTAGAGGCTTTGAAAAAAAGGGTTTTGCAAAGAATAAAATTCAAAAGGTCCAAATGTTTTTATATTATGATAAAATATAAATTTGATTAAAATTACCAAAATTACATAAATTGTAATATAATTGAACTAATTTAACTTTTAATGTAGTTTAAATATAATTTATTTTTGTAAGTAATTTAAACAAAAAGGTTTATTAAAATAAAAAACATTATTTTTAACTTTTCTTCAAAAAAATTATATTTTTAAATAAATCCCAAAAATTAACCCAAATATAATTTTTACATATTGATTTAAAAAATAAGTTCATTTTTTAAAAAACAAAATATCAGATATGGGTTAAAAAATAATTTTAAATTATGTGTGCAATGCACAACTAAACATCCTTGTAGAAAAATACAGTTTTGGAAAAATTTCATTCTTCTTAAAATGGTTATAATTTTTTATAAAAAATTTATATACATTTAGATTATTTTATAAATATTTCGAACCTTTAATTTTAATGATTTATTTATTCCTGTTCATACCAAAAAAATAAAGGTTAGGTTTTAATGAACATCTTTAGATAATAATATTTTAATTGAATATCACAATTCATTTAATCTCGGAATTTTGTGTAACAAAAGATATCAATGTGATTGAATTTATTTATAAAGAAATTAATGGTAAAGTAATGGGGCTTTAAATTCTCATCTATACTTAGTTTTTAATGTCACACATATTATCAAACAATGTTTTCATTTTTTAAAATCTCCAGGTGTTACAATTACCTTTTTATAATGGCCTATTGTATATAGAATAGATTATAGTTTGAAGCTCCTATTACCACTGATATTTGTCACTTTTGAGAGTAGATTAATATATGAATTTTTTGTTGTTTCACTATTCATTTTGATATGATGGGATATTATAACATGTGTTGGTTCTAAATTAATCCATCTTGCATCAATCTCAATACGCTTTTTATTGAAGGTGTTCTTATCATATTCAATGGATCTCAAGCTCTCTTCACTGTGATTATTCTACCATTTGATCTAATAATCATGATTTTTCTCAATTATTATAAATAATTATCAATGTATTTGATTATTTCCTATTATAATTTCATTTTAATATCCTTTAAATTTTTGAATCTCTTAAACAAATTTATTAATTCATCGATCACTTCTTTATGATTTTTTTAACTAATTTCTCAAAAACATAAATTTTAATTTTTTTTAAATTATGTAAATAATTTTAATGGAAAATAAAATTGATTTTTGTTTATCTTATACAAGTTTTATGAGATAATTTTACTTTCTAGATTTTATATCAATTTTACCATCTATTTCATTGACTTCACATTCTATCTATGATTTATCACCAAGAATACTAATAAAAAAACATTTATATATGTCACTAATTTAATATATATGTTATTAAAATACCTTTAAATTGGAGATAAGATGTCTTCAACAATTTTGGTGAACTCAACCACTTCACAATCTCTATATATTAAGATAGTTTATTAAAAAATATCACATCGAATATATTTAAAAGTTGATAGGGTATCAACATGATCAATATTAGATAGAAATAGATAATTCTTCTCTTTGTTTAAAATATTTTTCCATTTAATTTCCATTATTTTATTCATATTTCGTAGGGTTTAGGAAAATATCTATAATTCAATTTTAATAGTGATGATGTTTCTTTTATCCATATTAGGACCATCAAAATTTTTTAACCGAAAATTTTATTAATATGAGTAAAACTACTATGTAATAATGGAAGATCTAATCAGGATAAAAAATGGGTTTTCTCTAATACATCATTTAGATCCTACTGTATCATGAATATACATTAAAGGGGGATAAAGTGTAAAATACAATGTCAGTATGGTCATTTGGAATTTATGATAAATATGAATTTTCAATTTTGTGGTCAGGTAAAAATATGGAAATTGATTCCAGATAGAGTTCCATGGAATAAGACACCACAAATGGGGTGACTTGGACATGAATGAGGGATTCAGAGGGAGTTGGGAGTGGCTCGAGTGGTAGATGTAACTTGTGTTAAAATAGGGTAACAACTGTAAGGTTTCCAAAAACTAAAACCTGATGGGATCTTTCCATTACAAGACATTCAGTGGGGGAATAATAGGTTAAAAATGAGACTTTTCCCCCTTAGGTTTATAATTCATAATCCCCCTTCATTCCACATGTTTTGGATTTCATGGAATGAGTTTTCTCCCCTCATCCTTTCTCCTCCCCTTGGGTTGGGGTTCCTTTTTGGGAGTTTTATAAGAGTTTTTATAGGATTTTTTATAAACGGTTCACCCCTTTTCGTTTTCCATTGGACCTCTTCTCTTTTCCACATAAATTTTCCATTTATCAATTTACGGGTTTTGGTTCTAATTTCATTGGAGAATGGGGGAATCATATTTTGTGATGGTTATTTTTCTTTTCCTAGTTTTAGAATATCCCAGGATGATTTCATGGTGTGGACATTCATCAAATCATTAAAGATAAGTTGTGCATTGATTTTTTAATTATTTTTATAATAAAAAATTAAATTTGTAACAATTTAATTAGTGTTGTATGTTAGGTATTTCACTTAGATTGTGTTTGGGGAAATTTGGGGGTGATGACACCACGTTTCTCAAAGAGATAATGATCGTTGGATTCAAGATGAGTTTCCCTTCATTATTCAATTTTCAAAATAAATAAATAAATATATTAAAAAATTTATAATTATTTAATTAGTTATGATTATTTTCTTGGATTTAAGGGCTCCGGATGTGGAGATGGGCTCAGTTGATTAAGGATGATATTGGATGGACTTGGACAGGCCTTGGAATCTCATTTCGTCCCTTAATAGGCATAATAGAACATTTCAAATAAAGTTTGGTAGTATATCTTTCATACATTATAGAGTTTATGCTTGTTTTTTTCATGGGGATTCTCTTGATTTACAATTTGTGTGATGACCCAGAAAAATTTAATTAAATATAATAATTTTTTAAAATTTAATTTATTTATTTAATAAATGAGTGAAATGTTTCTTTAAGAACCCCTATGTGATAATATTGATTCCTTGGAAATCAATGGACAACATCTATAAATTCATGAAATCGGTTGGCCTCCATACCATGTGATAGGTGAGGATAGATTGAAGAGACATTTATTCGACATGTAAGGGAATATGATGCCTCTAATTAGATGGCGAAGGTTGAATAGGGATCTTATGTCGTATATGACTAAGATTACATACTTTAGTTTTTAAGTTGTAAAATATCACAGAGATAGAAATGTGACAATTGACCCTTTAAGATGGATGTGACAAACCATAGGTAAATAAACTAAAAAAACCAAATACAATTTGGGTGATCAGACCAACCCATAGATAACTGGAGGATTGAGATTTTCTATTGGAAATATCATGGATGTTTACAATGTGGTGAGACCTCTTATAAACCATTATACTATGTATATGATTTCAATGAATGCATTTTTCTCCATGAGTTGAGTCTTCAAATGAGATTGTGACTAAGGCTGAGAAAACATGTGAGGGTTCCTCTATTGTACCTACATCGAGGGGCCCCAATGGGTATCGCATTGATAGAATAACCTTGAGTGGGTGCATATGGACAAGGGTAGTGATTTTTGTGGTGGATAAAAAGTATAGAAAACTACAAGAATGTATGAAATGACTAAGATATTAGGGATGGGCATGGCTATTCGACCAACACAATGTTTTTATTATTTGTAGTTTATGGGATGCACCCTTGGCGAAGGTGTGATATGCTTGGGCTACCATGGTATACGGATGGTATAACACATTTAGGATGTAGTTATGGTTTGATCTTCCTTGGAGTTAGATATTGGTTATAGAGCCTCCATAGATTTTGATATCAGTTATTATTGTGCATTCCATGTATTTGTAGTCTATATGATAGGGCTATTATAGGGCATATCCATGCATTCATGAGGTAATGATTTGGGCCATATTAAATTGGGTTCTCGGATGATAGGACTGTCACAGGATGGGTCCCATGATTCTTGAGTATCTTTTGGAGATATTATGGGTTTGGTTCCACACACTAGTTGGTATGAACAAAGATTAAGAAATTCTCAATGAAACCGGACACTAGATGACGTATGTATCTATGTTTACTGTAATGGACCTCAATATTGACAGTGACTAATTTATTTACTATAGTATTTTATTTATTTTGGGAACATAAGTTACATAAACATATAAATACATATACTAGTTAGTATGAAACCATGTTGGTGGTTCCCAACAATATTTTCAACTCACACCCTACTTTTTCCCCCACTACACTTTGGTACCCAAACTGGAATTCAATTGGTTTTTGGAAGATGACATCCTAAGGTTTGGGTTTGATCAAGTGGGATATATTGAATATGTACAAGGACATTGGGATGAGTTTTATCTTAGAGATACAATAAATAAAATTTTAAAATTTTCTTTAATCTCATATATATATGTATACATTTAACTATCCCCTTGGGATGTCAGTGTTCTTATTTCATCGATGTTTGGACCTTTATATATTATCACTTATTCTTATTTTTAATTTATGGATCTCAATTTTTGATTATTTACATGTGGGGATAGTGTTTGGTTTTTTATATATTTATTGAACACTTTTATATAAGGGTTATAGTCTCCCCAAAAAACCAAGTTAGACCCCCTATTTCTAGTCAGAAGCCTCTAGGATATAGGGTGGAATGCCACAGTTTACATGGAGAACCAATCAACTTAATATTTATATAGTAAATCATATAGGGATGTAAAAAGTGTTGTCTGATCTTATTTATTTATTTTATGTATTTGAGGATTTAGTGGAAAAAATGTACGAATGTGTGGAGCATGTAGAGACCTCGATCCCAGTTTCCTTGAGCCTATGCCTACTTTGTCACATTTTTGTAAGATATAATGAATCATATCCCAAATAACATAATATATTACAAGTCTTGGATAACCAGATACATACATTAGTATTGTGTTACATAAGAATACAAAAATTACAACATAAATTGTTTTTTAGAATAAGTTTATTCAAACTAGAGTACCTCTATCTATCATTAATAGTTAACAACATGGAATATAAAGGAAATAAAAAACATAATGGGATGATAAAATTCCAAGTAAGGGTTAATTACTGTAGAAATAATCATGAAATAATAAAAATAATCAATGTGGAAAGGTATATAACTGAACACACATGGAATTTAAATAACATGACTACATGAATAGAGAATTCAAAATAAATATGGAATTGTAAATAATTGAAAACACATTCTATTTAAATAAATTGATTGTCTATAAAAAATATATTGAGATAAATAATTTAAAACAAATTCAATTTAAATGATATATAAGTAATACTAAAAGCTGGAAATTTAAATAATTTAAAACACATGACATTTAAATAATAAATTGAAAATGAAATGAATCGACATATAAAGTCATAGCAAAAAACTCATGGATAATAATATCTCTTAATGAATACAATGATTTATTATGTAATGTATTTTTTACCAGGAAAATAATTTTTTACCAAGAATATCTACGATCATGATAGTTTAAAATAAATAGGGTAAAACCCCACATATCTAAGGAGCCTATATTAACTAGTCCCAGACCCATGTAATGTATATCCAAATCTTTCCTCATATATCAAATAATATATTTAATTCATAATCTATTTTTCTTATCTATTATCTTTATTTTGTAAAGAATATAATATTTTCAATATTTACCCAATTAATAATGTAATTGTCAAATTACACACCATATGTAATAAATTTATACAATTTAAGAGATAGACATATCCTTGATAAATAATATTGACTTTCAATGTAAAATTAATTTCTACTTGATTGTGAATAATTCAAAGAAAAGATAATAGCTGAAAAATGAATCAATAAAGTGAATATCAATAATGTTCTTCATAAAAATGATCATAACCAATATAGGGGATGAATAAGGATGATATCAATTAATTATACACCCATTAGAGTAATAATAAATGATTTTTCATTGATGAATAGAAATAACATAAAAGTAAATTTGAAACCATTATTGATGAAAATATTCATTTAATTTTAAAAAAAAATTTGAAAATCCATTTCATTAAAAATAAAATAAAAAAAATCTCTCCAAAAATACCCACATAAACATTCTATATAATATTCAGACAAATTACTTTCATTAAAATGATTAATTATATACTTGTTGTAAACGTTAAAAATAACATTCTATTTTCACATTAAATATTCTTAGGAAGTTCCTTGTTTAGAAAAATACAAGAAGATTTCATTCATATTTTCTGTAAAATACAAAATATTATTTATTTAAATATGACATAATATTAATTTTAAAATATTTGAAAAGAAAACATTTTTTTTAAAGAAAATAGATTTTAGACCGAAGATAAAAATGAAGTCGTATTTTATTAAAACAATATAAATTATTTTATGAAACAAATAGTTGAAAAATTGTACTATTACTTAAAAAGGTTCATTAATAACTTTAGATGAATAAAATTAATGTTTTTATTAAATAATGGTTAAATAATTTCGTTTTATGGAAATTTAATCGTAAACAATCTGGATTAAAAAAAGATAGTTATGTAAACCCTCAACGTGATTATAATTTGTAAGTAACAATTAACTAGTGAATATATTATGTGTATAAACATTAAATACCCCTAAAATATGTGTAAATAAATCATAAGATGTTAATAATACATTATTCACATAATATAATAATATTAACATCAATGAGTATGTAATGTAACCAAACAAATAGAAATCGAGTTATGGAATTATTTACTTCTTGTAAACTCTTAATTAAAATACAATTAAATGAAATAATTCTAATATAAATACATAAAATTCATTTAATAATTGTGTATTCATGATCTCAATTTCCAAAAAATAATTATTTACACCATATAAAATAAATTAGGTACATAATATTACAATATGGATAAATGAATTGAAATTGAGATGAAAACCCTTACTTAACATGTCCTCCTGGTTTTACATGATTTCAACTCCAGTATAATGGTTTTAATCATATTATTAATCTATAAAATAACAATATAAATTTTATACGGCCCTTTTATAACATAATTTCTTTTTTTATAAATAATATTACATTTTTTTCATTTGTTCAGGTATTAATCGCTCGCTTTTCTCATTCGCGCATTATTACGGATATTATACTCCATGCACCTATTTTATAGTATAATCATATCCATAATAATTATCATGATGTAATTATTGTATTTATATATATATATATATATATTATACCATTAAAATCAATCATGAATGTATGTAATGAGAAATTAATTACGTTACGATCATGAAGATGGTAGGTCATACAAACAGATGAGTAACACGTCCATTTTTCAATGATCCTTATAGAAATATGGTATGTAATATTCTAACTATAAATAATAATAATAATAATATCATATATAAAATGTTATATTATTATATATATATCATCCATGTGGTATGGTTATAAAAAAGCGAGTCACATCACTTCGTGAAAGTGATAATCCACATGTACACGAACGATGTTATCATATCTACATGTGTGAAAAGGTAAGAACGAAAATGACATAAATTATTGTTCTAGAATGATATATATTTCATTAATAAAATATTTATGTTATTTATATAACATATATTTGTTAAATATATCTTTTTCACCTTCCATGTGAAATGTTAGTGAAAGAATAATCGCATCGCTTCGCGTGGCGGTAATCTACTGTTCACATTAGAAATGTTATCATGTATCCTATTGAATAGAATGTAACATGATTTATGTTATATTGATAATATTAAGGTAAAAATATTTTATAAATATCATATATATAATTTATATAAATAATCATACCAAGCCTTGAAAAAGGTAATTGAAGAACGAACGACATCAGTTCATGTGGTGGATGTCCACCGTAATCACGAATAATGATTTTGTACCCCATTTAATGGAAGTGGATACAGTTTTAAGTCAGTAACATTTTATAACAACATTAAAAGATAAGGTATATAATTATTTAACTATATCATCATGGTAAAAAAAATAATTAACGAGGTGGAGAAAGAAGTACAATAAAGATGCTCATTCGAGAACATTACCTCTTCTTCAGGTATTGTCCTTAGGTTTGAACTAGAGACTTCCTAGGTCAGATTTATTCCCAATATTAAGCTTTATATGATGATGGAATAGAATTTGGGAATTTATTTTTATAGGTATTTTAATAACCAAAGTGGTTTGATGGTGTGATTAAAATATTATTGGGGGTAGACTTTTATAAGTGGGGGAGAGGACACACTTGGTATTTTTGAAAAGAAGGGAGTGCTACCACGGTTTTGATATGAAAAAATGGTCAAAATGGGATGAATATAGATATTTATAGGTGTAATAGTCTACATATGTATATAAAATAGTTTTTTTATAAATTTTTATAGTTAATGTTTAACCTTATCTTTTTAGTTTAACCGCAGATAAACCCATTCTTGCCATAACCGTGATAATTAGTTTATTTACTTCTTTCACAATTAATTTTGGTGAAAAAATAAGTTGAAATTATTTTACATTATAATTAATTATGATTTTTAAAATGGAATTCATTAATAAAAATTTAATTCACATATATGGTAATTCTTAATTTGAAAATAAACAGATAGACGGGATGAAAAACAGTGTTTTAAAAGTGAAAATGTTCAAAGGTTTGTAATGTTTATATATATAAATTATATAAAAAAATAATTGAAATTAAATAAATTAGGTTAATTTATTTAAATTTTAACTATTTAATCTTCAAAATCAAATTTAAATATAATTTTACGTTATAAGATATTTAATCAAAAATGCATATTTCAATTAAAATTTAGTTTTTTCACTATTCATTATAAAACGAATATTCCCTCAAAAATAAAAATAAAAATTAACCTAAGAAAATATTTTTCTCTTGATTTCAAAAGTTATTTTTATTTTTTCATATAAATTTTCTAAAATTTCAAAATTTTACATTTAAATTATGTTCAAAAAGTATGACTTAATCATCATTAGAAAATATATTATTTTTCCGAGAAAAAGTTTCTTTTTCATTTTAATGATTCTTATTTTATTTATAATCAGTTGATATTTAATAAACATGTATAAACTATATGTTTTAATCAGTTAGTTAACCCCATGCATACCCACAATTCCAATGTCTAAGTGATAATTATCATAATAAATAATAATAATATATTATTATTATTCGATAAAACCCGATATTTCTTGTAACATAAGATATCAAAGAAAATAATTATTTATTTTATCATAAGATATCTAAGAAATAAAATAAATTCTATGGAAAATATATTTTAAAATATATTTTTGGTGTTATAATCTCTTCTAATATAGGTGTTTCATGTTATATTTTATACTAAATTAAATGTTATTAATTTAAAATTTATTATTTTTGTAGAGAATGTGATGGACATTTGGAAAGTGGGTTTAGAACATCTAATTTGATATGTAGTACCAGATACCATGATTATGATTTCAACTTTGGTTTTGGATTTTATAGTTGTATTCGAATTTTTTCCTTGTGCAGCACACATGTGGTTTGGAGTTTATGATTTGTTATTGATTTTTGGATTTTTTCCCATTTGAAAGATGTTAGTGATTTGATATGACTATTTTCTAGTGGAAGAATGTTTCATATCATGAATCACATCTGAAACATATGATTCCCATGAAATATAGTCCAGGTAGTGTGTGGTTTCACTTTTGTATGAGGCATAGTTGTTTAAAGTGTAAACCAATTTGCATACGAAATTTTCCCATATAAATACTTAGTGGAATTCAATATAGTTGGGATGAATTGTATTAATATTTACCTCTAATGTAATTCCATTTTGATCAATGGTGATACAATGCTTGATGGACAGGAAAATGATGATGTCCTTATTCATCAAGTATACAATTACCATCAGGTTAGGCACATAGTGAAAAATAATTGTACCCCTTATGAGTTTTTTTATTTAGGTTCAATTTTTTAAAGTGACTAGTGACAACCTATACAATGTATTCCCATATTACATAGAATTATATTCTACTTAATTGAACTGTGTATGTGTGTTAATTTTTATTAAAATCATATACTATAATTCCATTGGGTGTGTACCTATTGAATGGTGAGTCATGATCTTATAGGGAGCTGTTATGAGTGAGGACTCATAGAGAGGATGGGTACCCTAGTTATGATAGGTGTCTAGAATGTGATAATTTTGTGTATGAGACCCTATGAGTTGGTGTGAGGGAATGTTGATACCATGGGTTGGGATAGGATAATTTATGGTCCCTATGTATTTTAAAAGTCTAATAGTTTGACTTTTGTAAAATTCCTTGACTTTAGTGACAATTTTTGAGAATTTAATTTTAGGGATAGGTGGAAGACCTAGATCCCCCAGGTTTAAACTCTAAACTCGATGAGTCGATGAGGTGTATGATTATAGGGAGACATAGAAGAGTGGAAACCCTAAGTTGGTTGTTTTATTTAAGGGTTTAAAATAGGTAAGTACTTTATATTGTTTGGATGATTCATGGGAGGTTTCTATTGTTGAAATTATGGTAATGATGATACCCTTTGGTTCTAAAGAAGTGCGTTGAGTTATTTGGTATCGATACTGGATTCGATGGGAAGGACTGCTCGAGTTCCAGAACCTATTGACTAGTGGATGAGATTTTAGGAATGTATTCAGGTCATGAGTAGATGATCATGATTGGAATGACATAGGGTAGTGGGTATGCATGTATATGTGGTCGACATGCTTTAAATCGAGGTTTATCATAAATGGTATTATACCAACTCTTTCTAGTGAGGGGTTTTTAATGGGTGGTGAAAAATGTTTGGTTCCCAATTTTGATGATGATATCAAAGGTATATCCCTACCCATAAATATGAAAAATTCTCAAATCAAGGTCTAATTATCCTTGTGTGGTACTACTCATACGATCATTAGCCCGGTGATGAAATCACTTATGATCATGAGTGGGCTAATGTCTAATGGAAATTAATCATATTCTTGTGGTTGTGGGGAACCAAGAATTTGGGTGAAATAAAGAGTGTTCCATGTAATAATGGAAGTTCATGAATGGATTAGGTTTTTAGGGATGGACTACCAAAGGCTGTAACTTCACAGGAACTATTCGTGAGATGTCGTGTCAAGGGTTTATAGTAGGTGAGCATTGATCCAGAAGAGTGACATGTGTGTTTAGATGTGGAATATACAAAGAGTTTGACCATTTGAAAGGCGATTGGAATCATGGGATGGAAGATGCTCCAATGTCCAGTTGGGGGTGGGGACTGAAATTTTGAGAATAAATTTGATGATTTTTATTGGGGCTATTCTTTTGAAATAGTAATGACTAATGAATTAGTGTTTTCGGTTGATGCTCATGAATGACTTGGTATGGCCATGCTAGTGGTTATATATGTTGGTTGACTGAACATTGGCTATGGTGATCTAGAGCTGGTCTTGATAGTGGGATGATATCGATGATCCTAAGGTGGTGATTGGGATGTCAGTTGCGAGTACAAGGCCCCCACATGAGATGGGTCATTAGAGTGTTTGATCGGGCATTGGAGGGTTATTTAAGCATTAATATTTTGTTGGATAAATAGATCAGGAACTAATAGATTCCTTAGTTAATAAAGGTGTAAATATTGTTATGGTGTATAGTAGTTCTTGAGTATACATCAAAAAATATATTAATCAATTGAATTTTCCATCTTAGAATTATGTGATATTTAGTAATGCAGTATAACGCAAATAAATCACATGATGAAACCAACAAAACATTATTATATTAATTTAAAAATTAAATTTAGATAATAAATATGGCCATAAGAATTTAAATTAAAACAACTGAAAAATATAGAAAATAATATAATAATTATAATAATAAGATTATTTGGATATGTTATATTCCTCATAATAATTATACTCACAAACAACACTATAGAAAAGATACAGAGTCTTAGTAACCCAATACGAATTTTGAAATGATAGAAATAGATGTGGGTGAAGAATGAATGAAATATGACATATTTATGAATAATAGGTATCCTATATTATCATTTTTAATCTTACCATTTGAATAGTAATTTGACCATTGTAATAGTAATCATACATTTAAAATAGTAAATTGACTATTGGAATAGTAATATGACCATTAAGAATAGTATCTGGGCCATTAGAATTGTATCCTCACCCTTTTAAATGAATAATAATATATAAATACCCTATAAAATAAAATATGATATACATATTTCAAGATATATGTAGTTCTTTTAAAAGAAAATAAAATAATTTTTAAAATTATTGTAAAACATATGTGTTTTATTTTCATTTTTATAACTATTTTTTTTATAATTATTTTTATAAAATAATATTATGTTTTATTATAATGATAATATAAATTTTTGAGACCTTAAGTAATTTCTATATAAGGCCCCGACCTTAAACATTACTTAATCATGAATTAAACGAATAATTCACAGAGAGGATCTTTTCAAGTTTACTGTTTTAGAGAATTAGGACATAACCATTACATCTCAAGAGATTACAAAGTAGACACTTTTACTAAGTTTCCATAAAATAAAAAAACACTTAAAAAGAAACATGTCTACTTCCATGTTTAAGATAGAATGTCTTTCCTTGATCCCATCCTTGACCCTATTGATCTTTAAGTCATGTGGAAAATATTTCAAAAACATGGGATTAGCATAAAAAGCCCAGTAAAGGATACACAAAGAAGGAAAACTGTTAGTTTTTTAAAACAACAAGTAAACCATGAATACTTTACCAAAGTAATACTTTTCACCTTTATGAAGTAGTAAAAACCCTTCACTGAATAAAAGACCATTACTTACCCTTTTGTAACCAACAGATTTCCATAAAACCCATATAAAGAACACATAACATATAAAGGTATCTTGGGATATAAACATTCTTAAATGGAATAACCATACTGTCGACTTCCACACATACTTAACGGAATAGCCATACGGACGACTTCCATACATACTTAATGGAATAGTCATACGGTCGACTTCCATAACCAATGCATTGGAGGTTATAACGTAACCACCCGTCCTGGTATTCACGGCACCAACCGTCATATGGTTTATCACGTAACCACCCGTAAAATGTCCAAGTACCATAATTACACATAAAATATTGAAAATATAAACATTTCAAAAACAACATTTCATTTTCAATCACAATAAGTAATTCCAAGATATTGAATTAACCAAGCCATTTTCAAAAACCATTTAAAAGAGATTTTTTAATCAAAGTGTCCCATACCACTTTGAAGCTTTTAATGGAATTATAATTTTAAAACATTAATGTCCATATAAATAAATACTGAAAACCATTTTGAACACATGGACCTTAATGATAAAGATTTAGAATAATGAATCTTTAAAACATTTAAAACGATATTTTTGTTAAAGAGTTTTTAACAAAATGAGAGACTCTTGAATACAAATAATTTCAGAATAACATTTAATCAGAACTTTATAATATCATGAGAATAAAGTTATTCATGATATAATATGTCAGAGGACAGTATATACACCATATAAGAGTGAATTGGTGCATAACAACAATGAAGTCTCAATGGAAATGTAAAATGAGATGAAATCCATTATAAAGATGGTATCCTTAAATTAAGGATAAATATATCACATAATTATGTGTGAGAAAATATAAATACACCCAATATAAGTGGATATTAAGTGTGAAACAATCATAGGTTATTCACACATATTCATATGATGACATGTTCAAGAATTACAAGTTGAACCCAAAGAAATCCAAATTGGGTTAAGACGTTCCCTTGTAAAAACTCGACAGCCTAACAGCGTCACTTTAAAATTCATAAAATGAGTTGATGAGACAAAAAGGGTATCTCATCACTTGGAAGTAAATTTTACATCAATAAGGATATATAATAACTTATCTCAACATAATAAGATGTAAATTAAAAGACATAACAAAAATAAGTCTTTTAAAAAGAGGAGGGTGAAAGGTCCCCTTACCGAGTTGGGTAAATTTCGAAACGTACACCCCATAGAAGAAGGTTCATACAATGAAGATGTAAATACCCATAAATGAAATTATACTACACAAAGTGTATAATAATGGGCAGTACATACACCACTCAAAGGAAATAGTTGAAAACATATCATAAATGTCACGAGAATAAAAGTGAGATGAAAAATTCCCTATGAAAACTCGGCCGCCTAACGACGCCACTTAAAACATCAAAAATGGATTCAGGAGATCAAATAGGTTATCTCATCATATTAACATAATATTTACAGTAATATTAATATCAAAGAATATCCCAATCATAAGAAATATGAGCTCAAAAGAAATGACATAAAAGAGTGTACTTAAAAAGAAAGAGAGGGGTAGGATCCCTTACCTCGGGTCCGACTTGAATCGATCATTCTTTAACGTCCTGAATAATAAACTTGAGTTAATTTCTAAGTTCTTAAGAACCTTTTTAAAGTTATTTATTCCTTTTATATCACTTATTTCCATTTTATAAACATTATGTAATCATTTAAGTTAATAATGTTTGTTTTGTCGATATTTGGTTCTTAAGTCGAAAGTGGGCTTCTTACAATTACATGTTGTTCGTGTGGTCAAAAATTCATTATATCCAGAATGATATTAATGATTTGGATATCATATATATCATATATATCCATCATATACCTATATTTATAATATTTCATAATCATTTAGAGTTAAGAAATGAAATGCATCGTTTATGGAGACGGTAGGTCGTACGTACGCATGAACGCTACTTTCATTTCTTTTTCATATTAATGGAATTAAAAATAATTGAGATATATATATATTATAATTAAAGTATAATATATATTTTCTATAAGTCACATATGTTCATTAATGTCATTCTTGATACATTTCATGTATTTCATGTTCGAGTCACATCACTTGAGGGGGCGGTAGTCCACACTTCCTCGTATTAAATTATCGCATTTTCACAACCTGAAAAGGATAAAGGCATGATTTAAATATAAAATTCAGAAGAATATAGTAAACAGAAATACCATATAAATCATATATATAATATAGTGATATAATAATGTCCACCATGGAAGGTGTTAAGAGGATATTGAACAATCATCGTTTCGTGAGGTAGAAATTCTCCATCCATAGAAAGAGTATTTTCTTTAACCATTAGACGAAGGTGTGTGTAAGTATAGCTTGAATACTTCACATAACAACATCATAGTATATTTAAGATACTGGTTTTGTTACAAAATAAAGGAATAAAAAGATTTTAGGGGTTTGGAGAAGCAAAATAAAACAAAAGAACACAAGGGAAGACATTACCTTTAAATCGGGTAACTCTTTTTTTATTTGAGCTCAAAGGCTTCCTTGGAAAGGATTTTTCCCAAAGGTGAGGCTTCAATGATGAATAGAGGGATGTGTAGAGATGAAATGGGCAGGTTTGGGCCGAGCCAAAGGCTTTAGAGGTGTGGGTAAAGTGTTAGAGGTGGGAGCCTTTTATTAGGGGAAGGAGGGGCACTCTTGGAAAGTTATAAAATATTACTTTATTATATAATGTTTTTCGGATTTTAAAGGTCCCAAAAGGATATTTTTCGAGGATAAGGTGATAAGGTTTCGAAATAAACTCATCCAATAGATTTGTGACAATTTTAGGTCTTATATTGTACATTATATTTTCATTTTATTTAAATCATTAAATAATGAGGTAATCGTTGCATCATCATGATGTGATAAAAAATTTAATTTATATTGGGTCTAAAAATTATAAAAAAAATATACTGCTGTAGGAAATATTTTTATGTTTCTAATTAATATTTATAGTCAAAAATATGACTTGTATAACCCCATGTAAAAATTGTTTTAGTAAAACAACACATGTTTGTGACATTTTAACATTAAATTTAAATAAAAAGGTATTAATGTCATTTTCCTACCAAAGTGGATCCATGGGGTCCCCGAGTTGGCCCATGGATTTTATTGGTCGGCCATGACACATCCCATTAGGTTAGGACATGTGTCTAGGTCATTTCATATTATTAAAACATTATTTTTATCTTAAATTATACTAATTACCTCTAATCGCGATTAATAAACTTAAAAGTTACTATTCGCCAAAAAAATATTTTAATCCCATTGAACCACATTTTAATTCTTAATTACAACCATGTATGTTGTATTTTTGAAATTTAAATCACAGAAGTGGTAACGTTTCATTTAAATGAAAAATCAGTTTCTTTAACTACCACTTAGTGGTTTCACAATTCATCAAAAATTGAAGTTTTTTAGAAAATTACCAAAAAATCACCCTATGCTATATTTGATATTCCGAAATAAAAAATAATTTCTATTTTACAAAATTCAAAACATATAAGTTAAATTAATTAATTTAATAATTAATTCCCGTTGTCAGAACAAATAGCTTGTTTTTATGAAACAATATGTATCAAAAGATTGACACTAGTTCAAGTCCAATTTCAAGATGAAATTAATTCCAACGACCACTATTGGATTAAATGGTAAAAATATATTCTAATTTCACATTGAAACCAATTAAAAAGATAATCTAATCTTATAAATAAATTATATTAAAAATAGGTTTTGAATTAAAATACAACATTTTTCACTATTCATTAAAAAATGAACATTATCGGAAAAATACCAAAAATTTAAACAAAGTAAATTTTGATGTCCCGATTATAATGAAGAATTTTATTTTTTAAAATTTAACACATAAAATTTTCAAAAAGTGGATTGAATGAAGGTTCTTCATCAAAAGGCGGTTAATCGACCTTTTAAAGAATATTAGAATGTCTACGGTTAAAATTGGATTCATTCGCATTTTTAATCCTCTAACATTTATTGTAAAAAGTAGAAATATTTGAAAAACATATATAATCATTTTGTAGTTAGTTCTTTTCATTCCCGCCATTACAATGGCTAGGCGTTAACTACAATTTAAAATAATATTATTTTATTATTAGAGTGCAACGTAAGATTCCCAAAAAACTCCTTGTTGCGTATTGGGTACGCCATTGAGCATAGCGTCCCCTTCAAAGTTATATTAATATTTTATTCACAAATATGGATAAATGTGAAAATGTTATATTCTTTATTTACCTGGGGTGTTACATCCTTCCCACCTTTTGGGAATTGCGTCCTCACAATTTTAAAATTGGGATTGGAAACTTTATTAGAAATCCCACATCGGAACAGGAGTCAGTAAATCTATCACATTAAAATAAAGAAATAGAAGTACAAAGGTCACCCGAGTTAACACATACTAGGATTCCAAGTATGAAAAATATGGATATGGAGGAGAAAACAAAGGGTTATGTCCTGATGGAGAGTGATAGTAAACATGTTTAGGAGAAAGTTAACCACAAGAAAATCACAAACTTGTGGTGGGTTAAACGGCATTCGATTCCCCAGTAGGAAAAGTTAACAGACAAAATTGTTGTTCTAAGTTACTCTTAATTGAGGAATTTCTTTTTGAGCTTAACTAAATCATAATGAAACATACTTACTTTTCATGTAGACTTTCAACTTTTACTAGATTCCTTAATCAGACTCATATTTTCTCCAAAATATGAGTTTTTAGGAAGACTTGATCGCATTAAGGGTACTATAATCAACTTCTTGAGAATCACCTAATCCAAAAAAGAGAACTATATATTTCCCATGTCTTTAGACAAAATCCAAAACCAAAATTGTTAGTATGAGATCAGATAATCCACAAAAGTATAATCCTTTATAAAAAGAAAATCTATTCTTAATCTCCAAAATTTTTCCCAGAAATAAAACCCAAAGTTCAACGAAGACCACTAGATAAACAATTGTTCCATAATATTCTTCAAAGTAAACCAGACTATGATTTAAACCCAAATATTTGATGATTTTAATCAAATAGTCTTCCAAGGTACAAATTAACTTTTATCTCCAAATAACATCAGTTGCTCTTAAATTCTCATATTGAAAAGTAATTAACCTAATCAGATATCCTCGATGATAGGTTAATCATTTCCATAGATAACCCAAAAAAAACATACTCTTGAATCCTAAAATCAACTAACTAAAAATAATTAGTCAAAATAACCAGGGACTTCACGTAGTCCATTGGTAGGCGATAAATACTAGTCGCACTTTGGTTGTGGGTTCGATTCCCGCAGCTTTGTCCGACATGACGGGTTGTCACACGGTCTTCGTGTTGTCCTTTTTCCAAAACTATATAATTCTTAAAAAATTCCCCAAAATGAGATAAAATCTTCAAAAATAATCATAACATAATTTAACCTCAATTGTTTTCTCATGCCTTTCACTTTCCTTCATAACATATAGTAACCCATAATTACCTCAAAATTAAGGATCATATAAACCCAAATGGTTCTTTATAACTATGTCCACAAAAGAACAGATAAATATTCCTTGAATAAAATTTTCATATATCAAACATCAGGGTTACACATACTATAAAAAGGTCTTCTAATGTAACCATATCATCAAAAGAGACTTAATACTCTTACGAATTTCACCATAACTCTTGAAGCCCTTATATGTTAACTTCTTACCCATTCAACACTCTTCATGATCCATTAACCATTCCTTTCCAACATATTCTGAAATACTTCTTTCCAAAAAACAAAAACATGAATCATATCCCAAGATTCTGAAATAGGAAAACAAACGTAAATAAATAATCCATACCTTTGATTGTTCATTGTCAGTTTCTTCATCCTCAATCGAAATGGAATTAGGTATTGGTAAACGAATATTTGTATGATCTTGGTGATCCCATTCCCGAAACTTCTTCATAGGACATGTGTTTGCATAATGACCATGCACACCACATTTAAAACATTCAATTGATCCCTCAGAAAGAACTTCTTTCCATTTCCTTGAGTCAACTGGATGCTTCCTTATTCCATGGCAGGTTCTTGATTTATGACCTTCATTTCCACATCTATAGCATATTTATGTCCCTTTGAAAAAATTTCCTAGGTGTTTCTTTCCACATCTTTGACACATAGGTTTTTTAACACACTTACCTTTATGATTATTACGTGTAGTTCCATAGGGATTTTTTCTCGCATATATGATGCCTTATAGAAATCACCAAGGTTTAGGTGGTCAATCATGACTTCAGATAGTTGGTTGAGGATAAACACAAGAGTTCTCATTGCAGCTCCCATATAATTCAATTGCTCGCTCAGAAAACTGTCACGGTCTCTGTCACATCCACTGTTACTTTGGTGCCTGCTAGATCCAACCATTTACTAAAACCAAAAAGGTCAGTGTGAGTATATCAATAAAACCATCATGTACAAATGAGGAAGATAAACAAAAAGATATACTTAATCATTCACTTTATCTAAAACTAGGACTCTTTCTGAAATCCTTACCATTATGGTAATGTCACTTATGCTTAGAGAATACCCTAACCTATAAAGTTATCTAAACCAACCTTTGATACCAAGTATATGGCCCCGACCTTAAACATTAATTAATCATGAATTAAAATAATAATTCACATAGAGGATATTTTCCAGTTTAGAGATTTAGAGAATTGGGACATAACTATTAGATCTCAAAAGATTACATGGTAGACACTTCTACTAAGTTTCCATAAAATAAAAAAACACTAAAAAAGAAAGAGAGGGGTAGGATCCCTTACCTCAGGTCCGACTTGACTCGATCGTTCTTTAACGTCCTGAATAATAAACTTGAGTTAATTTCTACTTTCTTAAGAACCTTTTTCAAGTTCATTATTCCTTTTATATCACTTATTGTCATGTTATAAACATTATGCAATCATTTAAGTTAATAATTTTTGTTTTGTCGATATTTGGTTCTTAAGTCGAAAGTGGACTTCTTACAATTACATGTTGTTCGTGTGGTCAAAGGTTCATTATATCCAAAATGATATTCATGATTTGGATATCATATATATCATATATATCCAGAATATACATGTATTTATAATATTGCATAATCATTTAGAGGTATGAAATGAAATGCACCGTTCATAGAGACGGTAGATCGTACGTACGCATGAACGCTACTTTCATTTATTTGTCATATTAATGGAAATAAAAATAATTGAAACATATATATACATGTATTTCATGAACGAGTCACATCACTTGAGGGGGCGGTAGTCCACACTTCCTCGTATGAAATTATCGCATTTGCACAACATGAAAAGCATAAAGGCATGATTTAAATATAAAATTCAGAAGCATATAGAAAACATAAATACCATATAAATCATATATAAAATATAGTGAAATCATAATGGCTACCATGAAAGGTGTTAAGGGGAGATTGAACAAGCATCGTTTCGTGAGGCAGAAATTCGCCATCAACAGAAAAAATATGTTCTTTAACCATTAGACGAAGGTTTTTGAAAGTATAGCTCGAATCCTTCACATAACAACATCCTAGTATATTTAATAAACTGGTTTTGTTACAAAATAAATGAATAAAAAGAGTTCAGGGGTTTGGATAAGTAAAATAAAACAAAAGAACACAAGGGAAGTCATTACCTTTCAATCGGGTAACTCTTTTTTAATTTGAGCTCAAAGGCTTCCTTGGAAAGGATTCTGCCCAAAGGTGAGGCTTCAATGATGAAAACAGGGATGTGGAGAGATGAAATTGGAAGGTTTTGGCCAAGCCAAAGGCTTGAGAGGTGTGGGTAAGGTGGTAGAGGTGGGGGCCTTTTATAAGAGGAATGAGGGGCACTCTTGGAAGGTTATAAAATATTATTTTATTATATAATGGTTTTCAGATTTTAAAGGTCCCAAAAGGATATATTTCGAGGATATGGTGATAAGGATCCGAAATACACCCATCCAATAGGTTTTTGACAAGTGTAGGTCTTATATTTTACATTATGCTTTAATTTTATTTAAATCGTTAAATAATGAGGTAATTGGTGCATCATCATGATGTCATAAATAATATAATTTATTTAGTGTCTAAAAATTATAAAAAAAAATATCATGATGTAGGAAATATTTTTATCTTTATAATTAATTTTTATTGTCAAAAATATGACTTGAATAACCCCATGTAAAAATTGTTTTAGTAAAACAACACAAGTTTGTGACATTTTAACATTAAATTTAAATAAAAAGGTATTAATGTCATTTTCCTACCAAAGTGGCTCCATGGTGTCCCCAAGTTGACCCATGTATTGTATTGGTCAGCCATGACACATCCAATGAATGTAGGACATGTGTCTAGGTCATTTTATATTATTAAAACATTATTTTTACCTTAAATTACACTAATTATCTCTAATCACGATTAATAAACTTAAAAGTTACTATTCACCAAAAAAATTATTTTAATCCCATTAAACCACATTTTACTTCTTAATGACAACCATGTTTGTCGGATTTTTGAAATTCAAATCACAGAAGTGGTAAAGTTTCGTTTACATGAAAAATCAGTTTCTTTAACTACCACTTAGTGGTTTCACTATTCATCAAAAATTGATGTTTTCAAGAAAATTACCAAAAATTCACCCTAGGATATATTTGAAATTCTGAATTCAAAAATGATGTCAATTTTATAAAATTCAAAACATATAAGTTACATTAATTAATTTAATAATTAATTCCCGCTGTCAGAGCAAATAGCATGTTTTTATTAAACAATAAGTATCAAAAGATTGACACTAGTTTAAGTTCAATTTCAAGATGAAATTAATTCCAACGACCACTATTGGATTAAATGGTAACAATATATTCTAATTTTACTTTGATACCATTTCAAAAGATAATTGAATCATATAAATAAATTAGATTAAAAGGATGTTTTGAATTAAAATACAACATTTTTCACTATTCATTAAAAAATGAACATTATCGGAAAAATACCAAAATTGTACAAAAAGTAAATTTTGATGTCCCGATTCTAAAGAAGAATTTTATTTTGTCAAATATAACACATAAAATTGTCAAAAAGTGGATTTAAAGGAGGTTCGTCATCAAAAGGCGGTTTATCCACCTTTTAATGAATATTAGAATGTTTACTCTTAAAATTGGATTCATTGGCATTTTTAATCCTCTAAAATTTATTGTAAAAAGAAAAAATATTTTAAAAACATATATAATCATTTTGTAGTTAGTTATGTTCATTCCCGCCATTACAACGGCTAGGCATTAACTATAATTTAAAATAATATTATTTTATTTCTAGTGTGCAACGTAAGATTCCCAAGAAACTCGTTGTTGCGTATTGGGCATGCCATCGAGCATAGCGTCCCCTTCAAAGTTATATTAATATTTTATTCACAAATATGGATAAATGTGAAAATTTCATATTCTTTATTTACCTGGGGTGTTACATCCTTCCCCCCTTTTGGGAATTTCATCCTCGCAATTTTTAAATTGGGCTAGGAAACTTCATTGGAAATCCCACATCGGAACAAGAGTCAGTAAAACTATCACTTTAAAATAAAGAAAGAGAAGTACAAAGGTCACCCGAGTTAACCCATACTAGGATTACAAGTTTGAAAAATATGGAAATGGAGGAGAAAACAAAGGGTTATGTCCTGATGGAGAGTGATAGTAAACATGTTGAGGAGAAAGTTAACCACAAGAAAATCAAAAACTTGTGGTGGGTTAAACGGTATTCGATTCCCCAGTAGGAAAAGTTAACAGAAAAAAATTTGTTTTAAGTTACTCTTCATTGAGGAATTTATTTTTGAGCATAACTAAATCATAATGAAACATACTTACCTGTCATGTAGACTTTCAAATTTTACTAGATTCCTTAATCAAACTCATATTTTCTCCAAAAGATGAGTTTTTAGGAAGACTTGTTCGCATTAAGAGTACTATAATCAACTTCTTGAGAATCACCTAATCTAAAAAAGAGAAATATATATTTATTATGTCTTTAGACCAAATCCAAAACCAAAATTGTTGGTATGAGATCAGATAATCCACAAAAGTATAATACTTCATGAAAACAAAATCTATTCTTAATCTCCAAAATTTGTCCCAGAAATAAAACCCAAAGTTCAACGAAGACCATTTGATAAACAATTGTTCCATAATATTATTCAATGTCAACTATACTAAGATTGAAACCCAAATATTTGAAGGATTTAATCACATAGTCTTCCAAGGTACAAATTAACTTTTATCTCTAAATAACATCAGTTGCTCTTAAATTCTCATATTGAAAAGTAATTAACCTAATCGCATATCCTCGATGATAGGTTAATCATTTCCATAGATAACCCAAAATAAACATACTCTTGATTCCTAATATCCTCTAACTAAAAAGAATTAGTTAAACTAACCAGGGACGTCACGTAGTCTAGTGGTAGGCGATAAATACCAGTCGCACTTTGGTTGTGGGTTTGATTCTCGCAGCTTTGTCCGACGTGATGGGTTGTCACATGGTCTCCATGTTGTCCTTTTTCCAAAACTATATAATTCTTAAAACATTCCCCAAAATGAGATAAAATCTTCAAAAATAATCATATCATTTTTTAACCTCAATTTTTTTCTCATACCTTTCACTTTCCATCATAACAGATGGTATCCCATAATTACCTCAAAAGTAAGGATCATATAAACCCAAATGGGTCTTTATAACTATGTCCACAAAAGAACAGATAATTATTCCTTGAATAAAATTTTCATATATGAAACATCAGGGTTACACATACTATAAAAAAGTCTTCTAATGTAACCCTATCATCAAAAGATACATAATACTATTAAGAATTTCACCGTAACTCTTGAAGCCCTTATATGTTGAATTCTTACTCATTCAACATTATTCATGATCCATTAACCATTCCTTTCCAACTTATTCTGAAATACTTCTTTCCTACAAACAAAATCACAAATCATATCCAAAGATTCCAAAATAGGAAAACAAAAGTTAAGAAATAATCCATACCTTTGATTGGTCATTGTGAGTTTGTTCATCCTAAATCGGAATGGCATTAGGTATTGGTAAATGAATATTTGTACGATCTTGGTGATCCCATTCCTGAAACTTCTTCATAGGACATGTGTTTGCATAATGACCATGCACACCACATTTAAAACATTCAATTGATCCCTCAGAAAGAACTTCTTTCCCTTTCCTAGAGTCAACTGGATGCTTCCTTTTTCCATGGCAGTTTCTTGCTTTATGACCTTCATTTCCATATCTATAGCATATTTCTGTCCCTTTGAAACATTTTCCTAGGTGTTTCTTTCCACATCTTTGACACATAGCTTTTTGAACACACTTACCTTTATGATTATTACTTGTAGTTCCGTAGGGATTTGTTTCTCGCATATATGATGCCTTATAGAAATCACCAAGGTTTAGGTGCTCAATCATGACTCCAGATAGTTGGTTGAGGATAAACACAAGAGTTCTCATTGTAGCTCCCATATCATTCAGTTGCTCACTCAGGAAATTGTCACAGTTTCCTTCACATCCACTGTTACTTTGGTTCCTGCTAGATCTAGCCATTTACTAAAACCAAAAAGGGCAGTGTGAGTATATCAACAAAACCATCATGTACTAATGAGGAAGATAAACACTACGATATACTTAATCAT
The DNA here is from genome assembly GCA_963277665.1 of Viscum album. Lineage (NCBI taxonomy): Eukaryota > Viridiplantae > Streptophyta > Magnoliopsida > Santalales > Viscaceae > Viscum > Viscum album. Next base: position 523,494,843 of record OY728145.1, read on the forward strand.
TCACATTATCTAAAACTAGGAATCTTTCTAAAATCCTAACCATTATGGTAATGTCACTTATGCTTAGATAATACCCTAACCTCTAAATTTATCTATACCAAAGATTGATACCAACTATAAGTCCCCGACCTTAAACATTACTTAATCATGAATTAAAAGAATAATTCACATAGAGGATATTTTCAGGATTAGAGTTTTAGAGAATTAGGACATAACTATTACATATCAAGAGATTAAATGGTAGACACTTCTACTAAGTTTCCATAAAATAAAGAAACACTTAAAAAGAAAGAGAGGGTTAGGATCCCTTACCTCGGGTCCGAATTGACTCGATCATTTTTTGACATCCTGAATAATAAATTTGAGTTAATTTATACTTTCTTAATAACCTTTTTCAAGTTCATTATTCCTTTTATATCACTTATTTCAATGTTATAAACATTATGTAATCAGTTAAGTTAATAATGTTTGTTTTGTCGATATTTGGTTCTTAAGTCGAAAGTGGACTTCTTACAATTACATGTTGTTCATATGGTCAAAGTTTCATTATATCCAGAATGATATTCATGATTTGGATATCATATATATCATATATATCCAGAATATACATGTATTTATAATATTGTATAATCATTTATAGGTAAGAAATGAAATGCACCGTTTATGGAGACGGTAGGCCGTACGTACGCATGAACACTACTTTCATTTCTTTGTGATATTAATGGAATTAAAAATAATTTAGAGATATATATATTATAATTCCAGTATAATATATATGTTATATAGGTCACATATGTTCATTAATTTAATTCTTTATACATTTCATGTATTGCATGAACGAGTCACATCACTTGAGGGGGTGGTTGTGCACACTTCCTCATAAGAAATTATCTCATTTACACAACATGAAATGAATAATGGCATGATTTAAATATAAAATTCAGAAGAATATAGAAAGAATAAATACCATATAAATAATACATAAGATATAGTGACATCATAATGGCCATCATGAAAGGTGTTAAGAGGATATTGAACAATCATCATTTTGTGAGGCAGAAATTCGCCATCCACAGAAACAGTATTTTTTTTAACCATTAGATGAAGGTGTGTGTAAGTATATCTTGAATACTTAACATAAAAACATACTAGTATATTGAAGATACTTTTTTGTTACAAAATAATGTAATAAAAACAGTTTAGGGGGTGGGAGAAGCAAAATAAAACAAAAGAACACAAGGGAAGACATTATCTTTAAATCAGGTAACTCTTTTTTTATTTGAGCTCAAAGGCTTCCTTGGAAAGGATTCTACCCAAAGGTGAGGATTCAATGATGAATAGAGGGATGTGGAGAGATGAAATGGGTAGGGTTTGGCTGAGACAATGGCTTGAGACGTGTGGGTAAAGTGGTAGAGGTGGGGGCCTCTTATAAGAGGAAGGAGGGGCACTCTTGGAAAGTTATAAAATATTACTTTATTATATAATGCTTATTGGATTTTAAAGGTCCAAAATCGATATATTTCGAGTATAAGGTGATACGGTTTCGAAATACACCCATCCAATAGGTTTGTGACAAGTTTAGGTCTTAGATTTTACAATATTTTTTCATTTTATTTAAATCATTAAATAATGAGGTAATCGTTTCATCATCATGGTGTCATAAATAATTTACTTTATTTAATGTCTAAAAATTATAAAAAAATTATCATGATGTAGAAAAGCTTTTTATCTTGCTAATTAATATTTATAGTCAAAAATATGACTTGTATTACCCCATGTAAAAATTGTTTTAGTAAAACAACACAGTTTGTGACATTTTAACTTTAAATTTAAATAAAAAGGTATTAATGTCATTTTCCTACCAAAGTGGCTCCATGGGGTCCCCAAGTTGACCCATTGATTTTCTTGGTCGTCCATGACACATCCAATGAGGGTAGGACATGTGTCTAGGTCATTTAATATTATTAAAACATTATTTTTACCTTAAATTACACTAATTCCCTCTAATCGCGATTAATAATATTAAACGTTACTATTAACCAAAAAAATTATTTTAATCCCATTGAACCACATTTTATTTCTTAATGACAACCACGTATGTCTGATTTTTGAAATTCGAATCATAGAATTGGTAAATTTTCCTTTAAACGAAAAATCAGTTTCTTTAACTATCACTTAGTGGTTTCACTATTCATAAAAAATTTATGTTTTTCATAAAATTACCAAAAATTCACCCTAGGCTATATTTGATATTCTGAATTCAAAAATGATTCCTATTTTACAAAATTCAAAACATATAAGTTACATTAATTAATTTAATAATTAATTCCCGTTGTTAGAGCAAATAGCGTGTTTTTATGAAACAATAATTATCAAAAGATTGACACTAGTTTAAGTCCAATTTCAAGTTGAAATTAATTCCAACTACCACTATTGGATTAAATGGTAAAAATATTCTGTAATTTCACTTTTAAACCAATTAAAAAGAAAATATAATCATATAAATAAATTAGATTAAAAATAGGTATTGAATTAAAATACACATTTTTCACTATTCATTAAAAAATGAACATTATCGGAAAAATACCAAAAATTTACACAAAGTAAATTTTGATGTCCCGATTCTAAAGAAGAATTTTATTTTGTCAAATATAACACATAAAATTGTCAAAAAGTGGATTTAATGGAGGTTCGTCATCAAAAGGCGGTTAATCGATCTTTTAAAGAATATTAGAATGTTTACGCTTAAAATTGGAATCATTCGCATTTTTAATCCTCTAACATTTATTGTAAAAAGTAAAAATATTTGACAAACATATATAAAATAATTTTGTAGTTAGTTATGTTCATTCCCGCCATTACAACGACTAGGCATTAACTACAATTTAAAATAATATTATTTTATTATTAGAGTGCAACGTAAGATTCCCAAGAAACTCGTTGTTGCGTATTGGGTATGCCATCGATCATAGCGTCCCCTTCAAAGATATATTAAAATATTATTCACAAATATGGGTAAATGTGAAAATGTCATATTCTTTATTTAACTGGGGTGTTACATTCTAAGTGGTACAAATTTGATCATAATATTAAAAATAGTATTTTCCAAATAAATGATGATTTTATTTAAAATTTTAATTTCTCATATTTAGAAAATTATTATCATAAATTTGATTTATTTTTTTACTTACCCATTGAATAATTTTTAGATTAATGTTATCAAATTTTTCAAAAGTAAATTAATTTGTAGTTAACAGTGTAATATGGAAAAATATCGTATTTATCATTATAAGCTAAATAGTAGAAATTTTGAGTCATGGATGATGTGAGAACCCATTAGATTAAAATCACAAAAACCATAAATTTATATAGTCATAGGAATCAACACTATTGGCCGGATTGTTTCTAAATAATAAACTAATGAATATAATATTCAAAAACACCCCTATTATCCCTTACCATCCCACACTACCCCTTCTCCGGAAAAATTATAATGCTTGGATCATGAAATTTTGTAATCAAAATATATTCCAAATCCTATCACCATTTCCTTCTAATTATGGTATCATGTGAGGACCATTTCCTGGATCCATAAAAGGTATCCTAAGAGGAGACAACCAAATGGAGAGGTATGATTCTAGACTAACCACTTTTATTGTATTATTCATCTACCCCTCAATATGTTTTACATAAACCTAGAAAAGGTAATATAAATATAATAAATATATTAAAATTATATTATTATGGTATAATATCTATCTTATAACCTATATTCTTTCTCCCCTAAAATGACAATTTTTTTTAAAATATGGCTGGTTTAATGCCTCTATTAACAAAAAATTTCATTTTTCTCCACTTACTTCAATGATGGTTATAAAAATATTATTATAGTCAAATAAGATGATAATAATTATATTATAAATTATTTTATATTCATGATTTAATATATATACATAATATTAAATAAAATGAAACTACTTCTCGATGCGCTATAAAACCACTTAAATAAACTAACCATATACACATAACATTTTAACTAAAAGAATCGTCCCTACATGGAATAAATATGGGTATTTGGGACCCTATAATTTTTTGAAGTACATTAATGCAATTTTATATTTCTTCTATAGTTGTACTCATATTGGAAAAGAACTTCAATAATTATCCACAAGTGATCCGACCACTGACCAATGAAACGAATGCTCTTAGAAATATGAAATTAATCACTATATATCATTGAAATATATAAAAACAAACATAATAAAATTATAGTAAATAAAATATATATGGAAAATTTTCATAATTAATTAATTAATTAATTAATTTCATTTGATTATTCATGATATTGTGTTCTATTTTGGAGAGTTTCTGGTAAATAAGGTAAGGAGTCTCTCCGAACAACCTCTTTTTTCTGGGTTATGGACATTATCCCACTAACTCCCTTTTTATATACATTTGGTGTTATAAAATTATTCGAAATTGTGTGGATATATATCTATCATATATACCTATCCTATTCTCCAATTATTTTCTAAGAAATACATTCCATATGTTTATTTCTCAAATGTCATAGTTAAAATCAAATGTGATTAAGGCGAAAATTTATATCCATTATACTTTTATGAAATGTACATTTAAAGACATTATACTGATTAAAAATTTAATTAAATAAAAGAATATTTTTGGTATTACCATTCTTGTTTTCATATGAGTTTTAAATAAAATTCAATACTTATTATTTCTCCCAAATCCTTTAATGGATTCAATAAATCACTATTCTTTAAGTTCATTTTCATACCCAATTATCTAAAATTTCTCTTGATGTAACTTATAAATTAAAACTATATTTTGAGAAATGTTCTTATAAACTACAATATGAACATCCAGAATATATAATTCATTATTCCGTTTGAAATCTTTATGGAATTTACTTTGAATATGATATGAGGAAGGATTGTAAAAACTATTTATTTCCATGGGGAATAATTATATTTATTTCATATCACATATATCATTTTATGGCACACATAATCATTTAAATTTAATAATGGGTGAACACAAATAACACTCTAATTCATTGATAATTTTTTTTATCTCATGAGATATTATGTATGGGATTTGGGAGTAAACATAATCCAAAATGGGACTCTAGATATTCCCTTTCATTTATGTTTTCCCCACATTATCCTATGTAATTTTACGATCTCAAATAAATTTAAAAGATCACTGTAGAAAATAAATTAATGATTTGGTGTTTTAGTTATTTTTGATATATTATCAACCTCGTATTCCCATCACATTTGGCATTATAATATTTTGGTTGTGTTTATTGGTTGTTTATGTTAAAAAAAAGGTAATAATTTTTTTATAAGTATTGGGATTATATTATTACTATTAGATAAATATCTATTAAATTTTTGGGATTATGACTAGAATACATGAGTCAGATCCCAATGGATAAGTTATTTATAAGAAAATATCCTAACATTTTCATGATGAACAGTGAAAGTGGTTTCCAAGAAGATACATACCTATAAAGAAAATATAAGTGCATATGGGGCTGAAAATTTTATACCTAGGATTAATAAATCTAAAATGTGGGAATTGGGTATTGACTCAATCATCACCTGAAACACAACAAAGAGGCCTTACTGAAAACCTAGTTTAAAATTCTGGGGGATATAATTTGGAAAATTCACAAACACTTTATAAACCAATATGATGTTATTTTCTTTATTTTTATATTAAAACATATTCGTTAAATTACTATTCATAACATTGATTGAAAATAGGAGGTTAATAGGTTAGTATTTACATGTTATTTATAAGTAATTCCATCAATGTTCTGGGTTTCCCTCTTTATGTAATTTTTATTTTTAGTAATCTCATCCCTTTATTATTTTATATAGTGGAATGAAATATGAGGAACCATGGAAACAACCAACATGATAAGAAATGTATTGATTTCCCAAATGACATGAATAACTTTATTAGTTTGGTATATAGGAACTTCATGGATGTGGTAACTCAGCTATAAAATTCTATAAATAACAACTTTAATCTTTCGAAATTCCAATATTCTTCTATGTAAGAGAATGTTATGGTTGGGACTTTTATAAGACGCATTATTCTAATATTTAGTGGATCTTATGATCCCCTATTCACAAAATAATGGATTGTATCCACTAAGAATAAAATATTTATCCTATAATGTTCAAAAAAATGAAAATTTATACTGGTTGTCTATCATATTGAAAGGGGAAGTCGATCAGTGGTGGAAATTCATCATGAAAATGATGTAAAAAGAAGTAAATGATTCCTTGGTATCTTATTGATTCAAGAAAATATTTTTGAAAAAATATTTATCCAAAGATTTCCATCATAAAATGGAGTGCGAGTTCCTTAAAATAAAGTAAAAGGATGATTAGTCTATCAGTTCATATTATAAAAACATCACAAGGATTTCATATTATGCCTTTGACATTTTTCTAAGCACAAATATTATGGTGCACCTTTTATTTAGTTGGTTAAATTAATGTCTATGAAAATATTTCGTGATTAAGAATTTGAAAGATGTGAATTGATTTTTTTAGTGTTTCCTTAAGTTTGATATGGTGATTGGTTACTCTAAATTGTCTCATAGACATTATAATAAAAAAATGGAGTTTTATTTTTTGGGATCAAAGATAAAACACGTATATTAAATAACCCCATATCCCACATGTCAAAAGTGTAGGAAGAAGCATCCTTGAAAATATATGAAGGGAACCAGGAGATACATCATGTGTTGAAAAATGGGCAATGTGATAATCATTGTTGAAGGGATATAAAATATCCCACTAATGAAATTGAATAAAATAAGGTTCAGATACACACTTCGACTAGGGTACAATGGTTCAACTACAACGATCACGGGAATTATGTAAGGTAATTACCTAAGCCAAGGGATGTCAAATATAATCAAAGAGATCATCCTCTAAGGAAAAGCAAGTTAGAAATGGAATATTATACCTCTACTACTAATGTGGATCCATAAAATGATGTGGTTATAGGTATACTAATTAATTATTAAAGAATTCTGGGCATGCTATTAGATTATGGTTCTACATATTATTTCATATGGCTGATGTTTGGTAAAATAATTAAAAACCAAATAACAACATGGGGGTTGAGGTTTAACTAATAAAAAAACGGATACATTATTACATTAAAAGTATATAACGCCTCTATTTGAAGAGAATATGGTCATTATCCCTTATCACCATTCCATTAACCTCATTACCCCTCTCACGATGAGTGTTTATTATTTATTCATTATATCGATATCCCCCATTCCCCCATTCATTTTCCCTCACATCACATTACAATCAGTAATTTTTTATGTTTTTAAGGTATAAAATTATTCATCTATTCTTTTATATCTTGATCCTTCATTATTTACCCCAATATGGTTCGATACTAAGAATATTTTGTGGTTTATGATTTTGTTTAGGTGTTTTTTGGATGCATCTTCTATTTGTTTTCCTATCTACTCTTAGTTGATTTTAGGGAATCCAATACTGTCTTCAGTACTCATAATTCTTATAAAACCATGTTGAAACACCCAAATCATCTTTCCTAGTGGTTTAATATGGCTTGGGGTTGTGTTTGTAGTTGAATTTGTCAGTTACATCGTCATCGCCATGCTCTCCCATTCCTCAACACTTTCTACTGAGCTCATTGTTATAGACTAGAATATTAATCATGTATAAAATAGATTATGGTTTTTTAGGAATATGTTATTAGTTACACTCAATATTATTGCATGGGTCTAATTTCCTGTGTTTTTTTTCTAATAAACTGATGCTATCAACTAGTGATCAACCTTATCTTGGAAATCACCGGAATTGTCTATTTTTTTGTAGATTTTAAAATTATGATTCACTATATATGATATATCGGATCATGTTCACATTCTTGCATCAGGTTTATGGTGATGAAATGTTTTTTGGTCTCATATATCTGTGGATTCTCTATTCATTATGATATGGTGGTCTACATAGAAGGTTCTTCTCGATGGTGGTGGTTCTTGGAGGTGTAGTCGGTGGTGTTTCCTAGCATTTTAGTAGATAAATTTTTACTGGTTTGAAGACAAAGAGGTCATAATTCTAATGGAACCTTAAATAATACACACAATTGAGTTGGAAGAAGTGGAGAAATAGTTACAAGAGAATCTGTAAAAGGGTTTTATAAACCTACTTTCTTAACTATGGGGTGAATTGACCCTCTTCTCCAAGAATATTGATGTTTTAATGAGCCTATGCATTTATTATCGTTAACTCAAAAAAATAATGATAATGAAAAACTATCCTATTAAATTAATATAGGAATTATTTGAACAATTACTTCAGGACCAGTTCTTTTCTAAGGTATACCTTTGATATGAATATCACTGATTAAAGGGAACGAAGGATGATATTATGAATATTTCCTTTGAATAAGGTATGTAAACTATGAGTTCCCCGTGATTAGCTCTGTAATCAATAATAATATAGAAATATTTGTAGATGCAATGTATTGAGTATTTAGATTTTTACATTAAATAATTATGTGTTTATTTTTAGATGATATTACGATATTCTCCAAAAGAAATAAGGATCATTAAGATAATTTTAATACTATTATAAAATCTTTGTAACGGGATAACATATTTGAAATGTATATTAAATGGGTAATCTATTTGGAGGAAGTATCAATATTGTGGAATTTTATCACTAACAAAGGGATATCTATGGATCCTTTTGAGAAATAAGAAATTGATGAGTGGACCATAACAACATCATTAATGGATATCAATTGTTTTATTGTACTATAATGTGTGTTATTGATAAATTTTTACAATATTCAAATGATTTTCAAACCCACATACCATGTTGATTCAAATAGAAGTAATGTTTTTTTGGGCCAATGATTTCATAAACTGATTCACGGTGATGAAAAACATGTTTATCATTGCACATGTACTTACACTACCTACAAGTGGGTATCTTTGCGTTGAATACAAATATGATTAAAAAAAGGTCATAGACAATTTATGTATGAAAAATAATATTGTGATAGCCTAAACATAATGGCATTTGAAATTTCATGAGAAGAAATATCCAATGCATGATCTAGAATTGGCTATAGTGATTTTCTCATTGAAAATATAGAAACATTATCTCTATGGGAAGATGTGTGAAATATCTATAGATCATAATATCCTTTAGTATATATTCAACTAAAAGGTGATTAATGTGGTTTAGTGAAGGTGGTTATAGTTGATCAAAGACTATGAATTCTCAATCCACTACCATCCCAGAAAATCCAATAAAGTGGAAGATGGTCCAAGTAAAAAGGATCTAAAAACAATATCAATGATAAAAATCTTGACATACCCAATTTTTTTTACAAAGTAAATATATAGGGATTATAAAAAGAGAAACATCGTCATAATTTCCTAAATGATTGGTCAACCATCCCTTTTGAGATAAAAATGGATTTACCAAGAGATGATGTGGAAAAGATGAAGATGGTTGAAGCAATAAGAAATGGTAAATACTAAGTGTTTAATATTTATGAAGGAGTTTTTATATTTAGGTCATGGAAATTTCTAAAATCTAATCCTCATATAAAAGTGTTTTTTAATGTTGTACATACATCAACCTTTTCAATCATACAAGGGATCACAAAGATGAATCAAGATCTCATGGGGAATTACTAGTTGGGTGATACGAAGAAGAAGAATGAAAAATATATTAAAACATTCCTAGTATACCAAAAAGTGAAGGATGAAAAGAAATATTCAAGGAGGATGATGCAACCATTACCCATACATAAATGAAAATGGGAAAACCTCTCCATGGAAATTTTCACCGGTCTTCTAAATACATCTAATGAGAATCATTCTATATGGGTAGTAGTGTAACATGTAATAAATACAAATTATTTTATCACTATTTGATATGAATTCTCACTCAGGTAACCTAAAATGATATACATCAAAGAAGTTTTGAGGCTACATGGGATAACTCTATCAATTATATCTGACGGAGATATGAGATTTACCTCTTTGTTCTGGAATATAATTCACCATGATCTAAACACTATATTAACCTTTAGTATGACCTATCACTCCAAACTAATGGCCAATCTGAATAGAATTTCTAGTCACTGTAATACAAGTTCAGTTCATTCTTAAAATACTTGAAAGGTGGATGAGATCATTATCTTATTATAGTAAATTTATTATAGAATAATATCTTATTCCTAATAATAAAAATGAATAGATATGAATACCTTTATTAGAAGATATATAGAACAACTATGTTCTATGATGACATTTGAGAATGCCTACATTTGGGATGTGAAATGGTAAAGGAAGTGATATAAAAGGATAACACTATTTAGAATCACATCAGGGATTCTCAAAGAATACAGAAGAGATATGCTAAAAATCATCGATGAGATATGATGTTTTAGGTTAGATATTATGTGTTCTATTATATATCTACATGGAAGTGATTTAGGATATTTGGGAAGAAGGGAATTTAATGTGCAACCCATATGAAATTATCATTTCCATCCAGACTATGTTCTATAAAGTATCACACCCACCAACCTAGTCTCAAGTACATGATGTATTTCATGTAACTCTATTGAGGAAGGAAATACCAAATCCATCACATGTACTGAATTCAGAGGTGGTACAACTGGATAATGAACTCTCTTACGAGGATCAGTAGGTAATGATCTTGGACTATAGAAATAATGTTATATAAAATAGGAGAACTCACATATACAATATACTATGGTGAATCTATAAGAACAAGGAGGCAACATTCGAACCATAGGATATCATAAAGTAAAAGTACCCTCCCTTTTTCACCTTAGTATGTAAAATATAATATCAAGGGTCAAATTTTAAAGGGATTAGGGGAATTTAAGACCTAAAATTTATTAATAGAATTTCCCTTCTGATAATAATGTCATATATACAGTAATTTATTATAAATAAAATTTAACAAAAAATGAAACCAAACACATTTTATTAAATTATTTTATACATTAAATTGATATATAAATATATCCATAATAATTTAAATTATTATAATGGGAGAAAAAAATAGAAAATTAGATAATAGTAAAAGGAAAAACTAGATCAACATGATCCCATACAATAATTTCACTCATGAACATAAATGTAGTAATGAATAGGAATATTAATAATGAAATATTATTTTTGAAAATGAGATAAAATTGAAGTGATTAATAAATTAATTACATATAATTATTTTATATAAAGTGGTGATCCCATTGAATTATTTTAAATCTCACTGTTGGAATATTAATATGACCATTGGAATAGTTACAAGACTATTAGAATTGTAATATAACCATTAAGAGTAGTAATATGACCATTAGAATAGTTTCATCACCTAGGGATGTTGAAAAATAAAATTTATGTATCATATAAAATGAAATTATGTCATATTTATGTATGATACATGTAAATAAATGTAATAAAAATGTTAAAATAAGTGTTCCTATTTCTTGTAAAACTTATATATTTAATTTTGATTTTTATAAAAAATATAAAAATTTAAAAGAATTTTTATTATATAAAATGGTTTTCTAAAATAATATAATGGTTTATTTTTAGAATACTATAATTTTATGTTACCATGAGTAATTTTTCAAATGGTTTGAAAATTGATCATAATATTCAAACTAGTATTTTTCGAATAAATGATGATTTGATGAAAAAATTAAAATCCCCATATTCGGATAAGTATATTAATAAAATGGGTTTAATTTATTAAATATATACATAGATAAAAGGTAATTGCGAATTTTTTTTGTTTTTTTTTAAATACGTTTTTTATTGAATAGGTAAATACATTAAAATAATGTTTTTAACATTGGAAGCTAAATACATGGCTTTATGAGCCATAAAAAATGTATGAACTAGTTAATTCAAACTCCCATAAAACATTTAAATTATATAGTCACCATATTAAAAAAATTTGGTATTCATGATCCAAAATAATAAACTAACAAATATAATATTAAATAACCCCCTCTCCCTCCCTATAAATTCCACCTATCAGAACCCCTTCTCCTCACAACATCTATTCCATAAAGCATGAAAAATTTCTACATAAATCTCTTCAAAATCATATAATCTATTTTATAGTTTTAATAATATTATAAAAATACAAAAAAACATAATAATTTTTGATATATTTTCTTTTTAAATAAATTTAACCTCTTCGATAGCTTGTGATGCACACAACACCATGTCTAAACGAATTGTGATACTCTTTTTTAAACATGGTATTTATAACCAAGCTGTTAATTTAGTTGGTATAAATAGTATTAAGTAAATTATAAGAAATTACTTGTTTCACACATGTGTAAAATACATGATGTATTTATTTACTTAATAGAAATACAATATTTACCATTTGAACGAAAAATTAATATTTTCCGAAAAATTGTATTTTCTTAAAGGGTTATTTACCCACTATTTGAAAAAATAATTTAAAATAAATTTATACTATGTCTAAAAAATTATTAAAAATTAACTTCATTTTTTAACAATCTTATCAAAATTTTCATAGGGTGTAGTTTTTGGATTTTTTTCTAAAAATATTTATTTTTCAATGGATCGTGAAAAATAATGTTTTTTATTAAAAACATTCTTTTTATTTAAAGAATATACAAGAAAAATTTTATTTTTGTAATTTATAATTAAAAATATTAAAACTATATTTTAATTATGCTAATTTTTTCAATGGAATCAATTAAATATTGAATTTTGAAAAAAGAGTTCCCAAACATTTGAATTTTTTTCTTTTTAAAATCCTTTTTTTCAAGTCTAGATGATTAATTTTAACTAATATTCTACAAATTGTTTAAGTTTAAATTTAATAATGGGTTAATTATTTTTAATAATCATATCTTTTATTATCTAAAAATTGTGAATTATTTTTTGACCCTAATGAATAGTGAAAATAGTAAAAACTATTTACCACGGTTACGCTAAAAATTACGTTATCATGGAGTTAAAATAAAATGATAATGGTTAAAAATTAACCAAAACATGTCTAATTTCTATTGTATGGTCATATATACACCTTATATGTTATAATTATCAAAAATAGAAAAAAAATTTAAACTTTTTTGAATGAGAAAAACGTAGGTGGAATTATTTATTTTGAAAAATATCAAGGGTGTCCTCTCCCCCACTTATAAATGACAACAGTCACATCTCCTTTACACAAATACAAAACCCATTGTTTCAAAAACCATCTACCCAAATAAATTACCTACATCCATACCATAATTATATAATCCTTTTTAGGTCAATAAATCCACCCTATGAAGGATTTAGGGAAAACCAAAAGAAGCGTTTTGAATCCGGGATACCATCCTTAACCAAGTGTTTTATTTTATGTACTCATAATATACCTTTAAATATTATTAAAACGTGATAATATAATAACCTAAATTTATTAAACATATTAATATGTTTTTATATCAATTTAATTATCAAAAAACATCTCCTCTTCCCTCAAGTGGGAAATAAAACCATTGATAGTGTGTACATCGGATTACCACCTCATGAACAAACGTAATTCATTTTCCATCACTTATTATCAAATATGGATATAATTGGTTTTTATCAAATTTTTAATTGATATTTATGATATAATTAATCAATTTTAATTATATTATAAAATATAAATTTTTTACTTTCCATTCTTTAGTGAATACGACAACGGCCCTCGTGTGTACGATAGAGTACCACCTTTTGTAGTGATGTGATTCGTTTTTTCACATAGTCTTTACATGGAACATTAAATAAGTATTTATTTTCTGTTTATATATAATATTCATGGAATATTAATCCTTATATAAAATAAAAATATCATATACTTTCATAAATTACAATCCACTCAATAAATGATAATGTCATTCACTTGTACAATAGACTTTCACCTCTCGAAGAAATGTCATTATTATAATTTCTACATAAAATGGATCATATGTCTATCTTAATTTAAAGGTAAAATATTAAATTTATCATATAATTATAATAAAATAAATATAACATCATACTTACCTTACTTCCAACATTATGATCAAAAAATATAAACATTACTCATGCGTATGTACAACTTTCCATCTCCATGACTGAAACGTAGTTAATTTTCCATAAAAATATTATACATATGGTTTAAAAGGTATATTTTAGTTATAAAAAATGATATTTATATCATTAATACCATTATAGAGAATATTAATTAATAATCTATTCGACCTTTTAGAACTTAAGAATGTTATTTCAGACATATGTGTTGTTTATCATTAAAGAATTCGATGTGAAATTAATTGGTCACGTAGTTAAATGTGAAATTGTAACAAAACAATAAATTTAATAAAAAATTAAAATAGGTCTTAATAAATTAGATAATTAAATTTATTTCTTTATTCAGGAAGATAAAAAACACATGTAATTAATTAGACCCAATGTAAGGGATCTTACTAACCCACCCATTTCTTCGGGTTATGACCATTCTCTCTCTATATCACACTTTCTTATCTTAATGTTTTTTAATGCTTCATGTTTCTATAAAAAAATTGATGACAAGTATACAAAACTTATTCTACATTAATTTTAGGTTGTAATACATATATTTGGACCATCTCTCAAATTACTTATTTAAGAAATATCTTTTGATTACTTTATGAGAAAAATTTATGCAACCCATTTATTTATAAGGGGAATTATTTTTTGATGTATAATATATATCCCTAAGATTAACATATATTCATGTACATGTGACAAATATGATAGGTGGGATTTGGATTATATATCCCTCACATTCATTGTTAAATGTTATAGTCACATGAGACATCATGTTTGGGATTTGGGAGTGGACCTAGTCTATCATTGGACATTGTCAACCATGAGATGATGTCTTGATAGTTTTCCAGGACATATGTTTATGTCATGTCATTTGTCATTTACACTTTCACATGATTCAATAATATTATGAAACTATGATATTTATGTTTTTATTCCACTTTATTACCCAAGTATGTTCTCTTTTTTTATATCATGTTATAACTCTGACTCACATGTTATACTTCCTTATCATGCTTATTCCCTTATTAGGATTTTTTTTCTCACCCATTTCTTTGGTGTATTCCCTTGGTTATCACATGGAGTTTTAGAATATTTAATAGATTAATGAGATTAGAATAGGATATTAAATAATTATTCCATGTTATTGTTTCCTTATATTTATTACAAACCTAGTCTTTCAATAGTTATATTGTAATTATTGAATATTTATGCTTAGGAGTCATCTAATAGTATGTGTAAAAGGATTGGGTCACTGTAATTAGTTTTTAAAGAATTTTTTTCAACATTTGGAAACTAGGATGAGAAAAAATTAGTGAAACTGAATGGATATATTCATGGATGATTTTATGTATAATTCAATGTGTAGGAAAATATCCATTAATTTTGGTGAAGTATATAGAGAGTGGTTATTGAGAAATTTCATCCCTATATGGATTCTAAAAGTGGACATATATCTGAAAAAGTTCTATATAGAAGAAATTAATCTAAAAAGGTTCATCGATATTGACTCCACCCTTACGTTGTACATGACATGTGGCCTTAATTGACAAATAGAATGACCCTCCCAAGGGATATGTTTTGGAAATTCACAAACTGTTTTTGATCCATTATGAAGGAAACATAAATTACCATACTATTTTTATTAAGTAATAGATCATGGAAACCATATGTTTAAATCCTGATATTTCTAAAATATGTAATATATATCATTTAGGATTTTCCACTTTAATGTTCATAGTTTCCTGTCTATGTGTTTAATACATTAAAAATACTCATCCCCAATTATGCTATTATTTCTATTAAAATTGATATTAATAGGAGAAACTAAGTAAAAAACCATTATGTGGGGAAATATGGTGACTATCCAAATGGGGTTCATAAACTAATGGATGTAGGATTTGGGGACTTATTGATAATACTTTCTCAAATAACTCATGTTTTTAAAAGAATCTTGTATCCAAAGGTATACCTGTATCCTCTAAAGAAAGAGAATGTTTCAATTGAAACAATTATAAGAAGATCACTACTACAAAAATGATCCATAACTAAAGACCTATTAGCACAATTTTATAACTATGTTGCTATAGATCAATTTATAGCCACAATTTTATGTAAAATATAGAAATATGGGTATTTGATTCATTATTTACTAAGAACCTTAGAAATAGGGATGATTAAATCTGTCACTTCCCTGACCCCATCCCATTATACCCTATCCAATGTGTGACTTATTCCTCCAAGATTTATCCTCTCCCCAACCCTCTCCTTTGCGTGACCCTCTTTCTCTATGATATATCCTCTCCCCAAACCTATTCCCTGGAAGATGAACCCAATGAGAACTCCTCTCCCTAACGCTGCATCCTGTGATGTATCCCCACATAACCCCACCTCACTCTTCCACCAAATAACACCACTCATTATTTATCCTCGAACCTCCTCCCCTAAAACTACCACCAAATGCGGACACGTCACCTCATCACCAACATTTATCCTAGTTGTCCTCACCACCTGCTCATATGGTATGGATCTGACCGTGCCTCTTGATGAAGTTTTAGCTTTTACATGTAGGTGGGTTCTAGAAAAACCACAAATATGTTTTAGTACCATATTTCTACCCATATTTAGATCCGATAAGATCAACTATAATCCCAAAAAAAATCATGTTTGTTCTTTTTTTATATTAATTTGGATTTTCTTCGACGTCGAATGTTAAGAATATAGTTATAAATACTTTTATAAAACTAATCTACATCTAATATGCATTTAATTTGGTTTCTAGTTTACAACATCAATGTGGTTTTCTATCATTTCATTTTTGAATCTTATTGTCTCAGTTTTTTCTTTCTATATAGATTATTTACATGTAATAGAACAATATTATGGTTTTGAATGAATATTTTTAAATATGAAAACATCTAAAATTGTTGTTTTTTGTTAGTATTATTGTTTAAAGAATCGTATTTCTATTTTGTGAGATTTCTCAAAAGATGGTTTAGTGTGTCAGCCACTTCTCATGTGACTGAAATAATAGCTTTGTAATCTTTTGATATTTCTGATGATTGGAATACAATCATTTTCAAAAGTCTATTTTAATTGTGATTTAGTTTTCACATTACAAATATTGATTGTGTGACTACATTTCAAATACTCACATTCCATCTTGTATCATTAAATTTTATTTTAGAGGGAATCATTATGTCCTAATTAAACTGAAATGAGTTATAACCATCCATACTCCACATTAGTTAAGAGTTTAAATGGTTGTGTAGTAATGGATGTGTTGATTTCAGGGGTAATAGAATGATGTAATTCCTAAAATAATCAGTTTTACTAATTGGGATCCAACTCAAACAAGATATATTATTCTGAAAACCATCACTTATTTCTTTTTCAATATTTCCTAGAGTCATTCCTGATATTTTTTAAAAACGTTTTAACATAACATGATTTTATAAAACAAATTTCTCTCTAAAATTTATTGTACACAACATTTTTTAAAAATATATTGTTGAAAGTCAAACTTTTGAAAACATTGAAAATTGAATGTATGTTCTCCTTTAAGTAAAATTCAGGTATGAAACAATACTTTTTATAGAATATAACATTCAAATGGGTATCATAAATTCCTCAATTACACCACTATTAACTCTTTATTCAGGATTGTTTAGGGTAAGTAACTTATATGAAAAATTCTATTCATGGTGTATTAACTAGAATTTTATTAATACTCCCTAGTTATATCCCATGAAATTCTTTGAGATTAATTTGGATAGGATTTATTAAACCAAGAAAATTCTCATCCCACATGACATAGAAGTGGTTTCACCTATCTCTAAAGTCTATAGACAAGAATAATGTTTATAAACTATGATCTGTTTTTCATAATTCTTTTTTACCTTTTCTGAAACCATGTCGTGATGTACATGTATTACATATGATAATGATATAATTGTGTAAAATGAATATTATATTTGGTTTATGATGAGATATTGAATAATATAGGAAGTATTATTTTAAATTTATTAGTGGTATACATTTCTATGATATATTTATTTCTAAAACAAGACTATATCAATGATATGTCCAATATGTCATTCTCTATTATACTAATAATAATTATTTTCATATTTTGTATGGTTTCTTTGATCATGGAAACCATTTTGATAGAAAATTAAAATCTTGGTAGGGGTATTTTGATATCATATAAAATATATAGGCATTTCACATGGGATGGTTTGTGGAAACAAGTTTGTGTATGACCCTTTCTACATTCCATTGATTAGTTATATACCTTACTCTGGTATACACCTTCTCATTTATATGAGATGGGGTTTTACCTATAACTCAACCACTAACTGATATATGATGAGGTTAGCACATTGGGGTGGGGAACCCCATTTCCTTATCTAATTCATATAATGTTAATGTGTTTGGATTGAAGACTGTATGTTTGTAGGGTTATCTAACACTTAACAAAGTGGTCTTATGAGATAAATAGTAATGATACCAATTACTTTATATTTAGAAATTGGTTCTCAGATTTGATAGTTCAAGAATAATTAATTATCTATAATTTATATTAAATCAATATTACATGTGAATATATGTTAACATAATTGAGGTTATTTAGGCATATGTGTAATCATATATTGAGTCCTACAAATCTGGTATAATTTACTAGATAATTAAAGAATGTGTTAAATGAAATAATTTATTAATTATTTCAAATGGTTATTTATTTTGTCTTTGAAATACTTTTTTATTTATTAATTTTTTTATAAACAATCTTTAAAGGGAGAACTTCTATAAGAGTTCCTATTAATTTAAATTTATCTTTGTTTATTTTTCAATACCTCACTTTAATATAATCTCATATTTTATAAGAGTTCCAATTAAGTAATCCAAACATAGTTTTTAAATATGATTTGTATCAACTATTAATTTCCTTTTAGAGTTTCATTCTTTTATTAGAATATCTATAACATTTCCTACTAACTAATCATCTGATAACTATTTTTCATCATGAATCTATAGTCTATTTAATATCATCAAAAATCACTTATTCATCAGAGAGACTTTTTCATCAAGAATTAAATCAAAATTATGAAAATATGGCCTCCACATATCTCACTTGGTTTCAAAAAAATTAAATGTTCTAAAGTTATTAAATTCATGTTTCATTAAAATCTTACATGTAGTGTGGGGAAATGATAATTTAATTTAAATATTTTTTTGGATACAAAAACATAATTTATTATTGACTCGAAAATTAAATTGAAATTTCAATTTCTCATGACTTTAAAATTTGAAAATTTCCTTAGAAATAATTTTATAGTTATGAGTGAGAATAATAAAATTATAAAAAAGAGTATTAATAACGTATGTTTCCATACAATCCCACTAATACACATAATAATTTCTATAAAAAATAGGTGGTCAGTTTAGATATAGATTCTTTAAATATCCTAATATTCATAATACATTCCATGAGAAAAACAAAAAGATATTCCATCTATGTAACATTGGAGTATGAGAACTAAACAACAAGAAATATTATATAGTTATGAAAATTAAAAAGATATAACACAGACTAAATATCAAATGTGGAGACATGATATGATATTAATTATTTCCCCATGATATGGATTGAAATCACAATTTAAGAGGGATGGATTATAGTTTAAAAATAAATAGAAAAGTTTTTACCTCATGAATAAAATCTATTTCTTATAAAATGAACCGATATACCGAGATCATAAATAGAGAAAAATAGAAATAAGGCAAAATTTGTATTTTTTATCTACCTATAATTATAATAAACTCATAAAATAAATAAGAAATGAAAATTTAAACAATTATGGATAAAATAATTAGTTATTATAAATTATTTATAAGATATTTATTTATGTTTTGTATTTTGTTTATGTTTTTTATTTATTGGTTTAATTTAAAGTATCAAGAACAAATAAATTATGTTTGGTTAATCATAAGTTATTTTTTTATATTTTTATATTGTATTTATTTTTTTGTTTAGTCATTAGTTTATTTTAAATTATCAAGAACCTAAAATTATATTTGATGTCTCTATTATCGCTACATTGGTTGTGATTTTTAGTTTTGTATCCAATGTATGTCGTTACTTTCAATATCTAATGAGATTAGTAGTGATATTTTCTATTTTTATTGACTTTTATTGTTTTTTTATCTGCAACTACAAAATATTAATATTGAACTGAAGCTTAAAATTTTAAAAACCAATAATTCTCTCCAAATTGTGGAAGTTAGTGATCTCTCCCATCATATTAATTTCATAAAATGATATATGCAGGTTCATGGTGTTTATGTTTTTTTTACCTAACTTGATATCAATCTCTATGTTTGACATCAAACATACTTACAATATACCACCCTCCATTGAAAAGTCATTTTGAATAAATGTATCACAATGTAAAAAATCATTCTTTGTCACATATATAATTAATACATTATGAAAAACCATTATTTTATGTTATTTTTATATTTAAGTACACATGTTCATGATGATGTTCTTTGAGATATGAAAGAAGGTATATATTTCCTCAAAAATTCTATTTTTATGTTATCTATATATATTCAAGATGTTGTGTTCCTAATCAACTACTATGATCGATCTTAGAAGATATATATTCAAGGGGATGTTTCTATAATTGGCTCAATTAGGTCCTTTCATAACTACTATTTTTTAAGCAGGTACGTGCTTAATAAAAAACTATTTTTCAAGAAGGTATCGATTCATGATAAATAAAATTTATTTCTAAATGATTATTTTATATAGGGGGTGTGGTTCTTTATTTATTTGTCAACTATCATTTTTCAATCAATTCTATAAGTGAACCAGTCTTATTATACCACAATGAGACATGGATTATTTATAATAAATTTAAGTGCATTGTTGTTTTTCTAAATATCATTAGCGCATTTAATGATGAGAATTGACTTTTTCTATAGACCTATTGTCAGGGAAACTCAATGTATAATTTTAATAATTATATGATGCATGCCCTGGATGCAGATTTCAAGAATATTGTTGGAATTAGGTGAGTGATCTACCAGATGTAATGTTTTTTTCATTCCTGAAATTTCTAAATATTCTATTAATTATGTATTCATTAAATTTCTAAACCTTATCCTAATTAGAGACAATTAAATGGGGTTTTAGTCATTATTTTTTGAGAATTTCCTAAAAAATGCAATCCATTTTTTAAATAAATTAAGAAATATAATATTGGTAATTTTATTATTTACTAAAATTCATCAATTACAGTTCATATCTATGGTTATTTATGGAGAGTTTATTATTCCCTGGTGTTTCTGGTATGCTTATTATTTCATTCAGGCATAATATTTTCTATTATTTATTTCTCACTCTATCTCCCTCACACATGCATCTACCCCAGTTTTCTAATTTAATATTCTTGAAACTAATCCAATTTCTTATTTTAACTATAATAATATTAGTCCCAACTATGTGGGAGTGGTATGCATCAACACCTCTATACTAAAACTATTATGATAATATATTCCATCATATATCATCTTCATAGGTTAACCCTTATGGTTTGTTTGACACAACTTGTTAAAAACTACTTATAGAATTTTTCACATATGATAACTAGTTTGAAAAAAATAAGTCTCCTTTGTTATCTTCCAAAAAAAACACTTACACATAATTGAATAATTGGATTATGGTGAAAACAAGAGACAAATGAGGAGGAATAATTTTAAAACAAAATATGCAGATTTTTCCAATTATTCCATGTATGTATGTGTGATAAAATGCTATTGAAATATGATAACCTTAATGTTAATAATTATGAAAAATATCAAATTTAAAATAATTATATACTAAAATGTAACCCATGCACTATGATATGAATTCTTGACGAATGTACCAAAGATTAATTTTAGAAACTTCTCATGGTTGGAGAAATATTCCATTACTCCAAAATACTTGAATGATAATGGGTAATGTTGGTTTGGTATTGAATTGGGTATAAATTATATAGAGATTTAAATGGTTTTGAGCAATCCAGTGCATTAAAGATCATTTTTAAAAGGAATTTGAATTTGAATTTTATATTTTATATCATATTTTTAATTGTCTAATCATTTTTTTAAATTCCATTTTTAGAACTGATTGATGAAAGGAGACCCTGTAATAAATTTTTATTATATAAAATTGAGTTTAAACCACAAATTTAAGAATCATATGTCTAATGTTGTGAAAATATTAATATATTTTACAGGGCGCTATGTTTAATTCTTATTTTTAATTGTTAGCTTAATTTTGGTTATTCATTGTCATTATTTGATGTGTGATGGTTGAAGGGTCCATGAATTTGAGATCCATGATATTTTAATGGGACATTATTGTAAATGGATTTGATGTTAACTTGTATGCTGATTGTGTCTTATCACATATTCCCAACCAATATTGAAGTATTCTCTATAAAATAGTAGGTACACTGGTTAACAAAAAATAAAATCGATTCAAGGGACGTAAAATTAGTGAGAAACAACTCATAATTGGATATCACCTTCCTAGGTAAATTTATAATGTGGAAAGTTTTTTCTAGGTGGAATAATGTGAAGAGAGGACAATGGAGATCAATATAGGGATAATCAATGAACCTATACATAGAGTACTCTTATGCATAGAATGGTTTTTGACATACATCAATGATTTAAATAAAATATTTGGTTCTGGAAAACTAAATAATGATAAAGTGATATCTTATGCCTCATGTTAAAAAAAAATTAATGATAACATTACCCAGCGTAGGATTTATATGTAGTAAATATGATACATTCATTGATGAGTTGGATGAAAAATTCTATATATGGAACTGTAACATATATAGTAACCACATTATTTTAAATTATATATTATCAGAAAATGTGATGAACATAAATCAAAATAAATGGTTAGACTAAATCAAGGACTATAAATGCTCAATAGACTACAATATTTAAAATAAAACAAGGAAACTAATGATATTAATAGAATGTAAGCTTTTACCCTATTGATCTAGAGGATTTATAAAGATTCTATATTCAATGATATTGAAAGGTTTTCTTTGGAAATAATAATCATATGGAAGAAATCCTACCTTTTAAAAATGATTTTGTAACCATATATCTATGACAAAATAAAGGTTGAAAAATGGATGATTTAGAGTTGAAAATGAATGTGAAGTAAACAAATGAAGGAAATATTTAAGAATTCAATAAGGATAAATAAGAAATAAATTGATTTGGAACTTGTATTTACATTCCATCATGACCTGAGAAAACCAAGTGCTTCTAGGTGATGCACATAATTTATATTTCTCCAATAATCCTATATGAAACAAGAAACATCGAGATCATTAACCGAAATTTAGATAGGATAACTAAAATAAGGACATTACTAGATATATCTCAATGTTCTTGATATATCATCATGATAAGGTAGAGAGTTATAATTTTACATTGATGATACAAAAATTTCCCATTCCAACATTTAAATTAGAGAACATAATTATAGAAAATTCCATAAGTGTTCTAAATAAATTGAATGAAAATAATGATCTATAGTTTATGGTAGATTGAATCACCAATATAGCTCACTTATTATACATATAGGATGATTTCTCACTCAAATTAATTGGAATTATATATAGAAATGAAATTATTCGGCTACATGAAGAACCATTTTTTATCTTATCTTATTGAGATATAAGGTTTTCCTCTAAGTTCTGGAGATGTCTTTTACATGTATTTAATATGTAGTTGAACATTAACATTCCATATATCCCCAAACAGATGGTAAATCAAAAAACCATTAATATAGTTAGGGATATGTTTTGACCTTGATATATGGACTAAAGAGGAGGGGCCATCATGTTCCCCTTATCATGTAATCAAATAAAAACTATTTCAAAAAAATATTTAGATGGACCCATATAAATATACATTTGAAAAGCGATATATAAATCCAAAATGTTGAGATGAAATTGGTGAATTTATGTTTCTTGAACTTGGGTTGTTGAAGGAATTTTAAGAAAATTATGAAGACATTAAAAAACACATCAAATATACTCCAACATCACTAGTGATCTATATAGAAAGTAATAAAAGGGATGTAGTGTTTTAAATTATAAAACAATGTTTTCTTTTAATATTACCCTAGAAGAGAGTCATGAGATTTACAAAGTAGGAAACACTCAGCTTAATATAGATTAGACCCTTTGATATCCTTGATCATATAAGAGTTATGGAATATTAACTTTTACTTCCACCAAACCTACATAAATTTCATCATGTGTTCCTTTTATATATCTTAACAAACATACATAATTGATCCCTCACATGTACTAAATTTAATGGTAGAATAACTAGATCATGAAATCTCTTATGCAGATAATTCAATAAGGGTCTTAGTTTATAGAGAGAAATATTTAGGCAAATAGAAAATACACACTATTATAGTAATTTTTTGTACCCATAAGTATTAAGAAGAAACATCATAACCTACAAAATGATAATATAGAGGTACCCTAATCAATTATCAACCACCAATATGAGTCTAAATTTCTATAATGATATTTATAAAGGGAAGAAGTTTGTATCAAACCAGAAAATCCAATATGATTTTTTACTTTTAAATATAGATGTGTTCTATATTTATTTGTATGATATTAAATAAAAAAAATGAACCATGTAAACTAAACTAACATTATTATATTTTTTCAACATAAGAAAATTACATAACAAGGAAATTTTTACTCCATAAATTAAAAAGTGGAAAATTTTGGTAAAAAAATAAAAACTTATTTAGAATTTAGTATTTAGAAAATCATGTTCTATTAAATTTTTCATGGTCACAACCAACATTGATTAAAAAATTCATTATTAATATAATTGATATTATAAAATAGTTATTATAAAAACTTATGACAAAATGAAGTGAAATTTGAATAAATGAATTCTGAGTTTCTTATAAAAATAATAAATGATATAATATGGTTTTAATAATTCCCTTAATAAGGATAAATAACCTAAAAATTAAGTATAATAAATTGGTCTGTAAGAATTGTTAGTTTACTATATATATTTTTATATCATCAAAATACTATGTTATGAGGTTGAGTGGTAAGATTAATAGATAAAATAAATATATCCATATAACAAAATTTCAAACCGTTCTAACAAAAATTTATGGTGTTATATCTACATACCTTTTGAATACTCTAATAAATGATGAATTAAATTATATTCTTCTCATGTTTATTCAAATCTACAAAATAAAAATCATCCCTATCCCCTGACATGATAAATTCTTCTAAACTTATCTTCCTAAAATTAAATACAAGAATAAAAATGATATACTGAGTGTGAATCCAAGGCACATGTTCCACAGTGAGTCTGATCTGAACATCTATTTCAAACATTATTTAGATATTATCATTTCAGACATTGAATTAAAATTATTATTCATGTATATCCTCCTTATAATGAATGATAAGGTCAAAGAAAGGTGTAAATTTACCCTTTTCTCCTAGATCACTCTCTTTACCTTAGATATCTATATGGTAACCTATAGGTAATAATTTAAGGACTAATCTATATTTTAGAGTGAGAAGAACAAGACCACATTTTTTGAGGTTGTGGGTTTCAAACACATCAATGAATAAACATCATTCATAATAGATTAAATTATATTCAATATTTCATCTCCTTTCATATCTATCTCAAGATCAAGAGAGGTTTTATTCTTGTTTGGTGTTTCTAATAGATAACCAACCATTGTACTAGGATATTTATCATGTATGTTAGGTCATTAATAATTCTTCATATATTTTGTGACAATCTTCTTGGTAGGGTCAAAATTGACCTTGCAATTTATTGTTTTATTAAAATATTCATCAGAAAACTTCCCGAATCAAATATTCCATTTTATCCTTTTTAGATACATAATGAAAAATACTAGTGGAATTACCAACATTATCACATGAAGAGCCTTAAAATGTTTCATCTACTTCTATTGGATACTTAAAATATTGAAAAAATATTCCTTCAAGGAATTGTTTTATTTTCCAAGTTCCGCCTCCCTTAAATTTGGATTGAGTATTCTTTCATTATGTGTTCAAATAAACCCAATCCTTTTCATATTTTTCCCATGATATATTATCCTAAGATATAAACCTATTATAGGAATTGATTTATACACCATCCCTATAAACTGTAGGTACTGCACTGGAATTTCATTCTCCTCTATAGAATTATTCATTGAATCAAATACCCATAGTCTTAATTTGATAATTTCCTTCTAGAACCTTAAAAACCACCACCCCTAAAGACTCATGAGGCTGGTGATGAGCATGTAATAATTAGTAGTTTAAGATTTAGAACTAAATAAACAACTACCAAACTCATTAGACACACTCCATTTGTAATATAATTCACATTATTTGAATACCCTATCCCCACGTCATGGGAATTGGTAAGATTTCAAACCTTTTTAACCTATAAATAATTCTTATAATTTGTATGAAAATATCTAATTAGACCTAATTTCAATTGTTGAACCATGGTTCAAAGTCCTGGATATCCAACACAAACACTCAAAGTGGACCTAACAATTCTATGAATATTAAAATAAATTTCTATAGGATCTAAGTCACCTACAAAAAATCATTTTGAATGCATTATAAAATCAACCATCCCCACAGCCTTAGAGGATTCCTCCTCACCATCCAAGGAAATTAGAGGTGTCAAGGGGAATGTCTTACAAATTTTGTGCCTTTAATGGGTGTGATCATTAGAATATAGAAGAATAACTTCTAAAAATAATTCCTTATTTCTTTAATTACACTATTAATACCTCTTGATGTTACCATAGAGATAAAAAGGGGAAGAAAATAAATCCATGTCTCAAAAATAAAACATCCAATATAAACAATTCTTACTCAAGGCCAATGAATACATATTCATCCAGGGGATTTGACACATCAAATTTGATGTTGATCCATGATGTTATGAGATTGTATAAGTAAAAAATATATAATATCAAAGTATAAAAACCATAATTAATTACATTTTTAAAAAAAATTATTTTATTTGGAAATAGGATAGGTAATCCTAGGATGGGTATCAATATTTCAGTAGAAGGGGGATCATGCCCCTTGTGAAAACATACTTACCATATAATGTTGGAGAAGAGGATAACATAGAAACACCAATAGGATTTGGAACATGTGAAAGTCATATTTTCTTCACTTAGGAAACAAAAAACATGTTCATTGAGTCCAAATACCTAGATATCATGTGACTCTTCAAACCATAGCAGATATTAGACATTTTATTAAAGGAATCCACCTAATTATGATGACGGTGAAAGAAATCACCCAAAATGTAATTAAAAAATTGTAATATTCAGTAAACTCTAAGAGGGAAATCAATAACTATAAAATTACATTTTTGGACAAAGGTACCTTATGGCTTAACATAGTGCAACATAATAGAGGGAGAATTTCTATGGAATTGAATGGAAGGAGACCTTTGGTGAGATTTTAAGATAATCTAGTAGGTTAATCCTCTATCCCTTATAAGGAGGGGTATGGTGGGTAGAATAATTGTAACCATAAAGAGTACTCCATATCTTGGTTAAGGCATTCTCTTAATCACCACTATCATCTAAAAGGAATAAAACCTCAACTATTAAAATTATAATAATATTACAATGGTATAGGGGGATAAATTTAATTAAACTCACACATGCACATGCACAAATGACATTAAAATAATATTTTCCATGAATGAATTGATTAATTACAAATTTTATTATCCCACAAAATAAATATTCAAATTTAGAACTCAAAATAAGTATAATATCATTTTGATGAAGTGTATATTAACATATTTTGGGATAAGACTTAATTTTAATTTTAATAATAAAAATACCCATGATTAAATATTATTTTTTTAATGTGAATTTATATTCTAGAATCATCACTTGAAATTTTTAAATGAGTTATTTTTTTATTTATTTATCAAAACATGAATATTGATGTAAATTGTGAAAAAAAATGTTTCTAAAAATAATGATATTTTACAATTGTGATTGAATAATGATGTAATTAACCATAAATTGGCATTCAACCATAAAGAGTTTTAATAGGACAATTTATTAATTAAAAAAATAGAATCAATTTTCAAACATAAAAAAGAATTTCCAAATTATAGAAATATAAAGTATATCATTAAAAAAAATTCTCAATTTAGTAGAATTTTTTTGTATAGAATAATAAATTTAGTGGAAGAATGATTTAAAAGTAATAGTATAAAGTACTTTTAATGAAATTTAAATCATAATGTCATGGATGACTACTATTTCTGGTTTTACATTCGAAATGATATTTTGTCCATTATTTTTAACTAAAATTATAATCCTCTTAAGTGTTAATACCCCCTCTCCCTCCCCATAGAAAATCATGTATCAATCAATTATATTTTTTTACAATATTTAATAAATTATATTTTTATAATCTTATTATATCCTTCATGTATATCTAGGTTCATCTAACTCTAAGACTTGAAGGAATTAAATCATATTGAATGATCGAACACCAAGGATGATGTATCAATTTCTCCTTTTCCCTCTCATTTTCATAATATGTTACATAATTATCTATATATATCAATACCATTCCTCAAAAAATAAATCAATTATTATAATTATTTAAATTAATTTTATTTTTTACTATTAAATATTAATATTCTCTTCGTAATATATGTATCTCTTTTACACATCTTTCATAACATGTACAGTAAATGGTAAGTTTACAACCTATGAGGATGATGTAAATTTTTTATATAACACAAGCTATATGAAAAATTAATGTAATATATATATATATATTTATATATTTTTTTAATCGTATATATTTTCATTATAATTTTTTCTATAATGTATATGTGTTACCTCTCTTGTCGTTTTTCCACATACCATAAATGATTGGTTAACTACCTACGAGATATTGAAACTCTTTACTTATCGATATCTTCAAGGATTGAGAGAATAAATTATTTATAATTTAAAGGTATATAATAATTTTTAATCTTATTGATGTAATTTTGATAAATTATAAATAATAATGTATCAAACCCATAATATTAGAAAAAAATGATAAATAAAAGATACATTTAATTAATCGATTTCTCCTTTAAAAAAAATAATCAAAAATAAATTTTATGGATTCTAATTGATGAATTGTATCTAAAATAAAGATATTATCTTTTGTATTAATTTTTCAAAAAACATACGTTTTTTATACTAGAGGAGTCAACAATATGAAATAAAATGGGGCATAGGGTAAGGGGAATCTCAATCAAAACCCCTTCCTTTTGAGTTTTTTAGGTTTTCAACATGTTTCATCGAAATACTTTTTAGAATTATTCTATTTAAATTTCACATTTTTTTATTGAGGTATATTCATGACCATACCATATTGGTATGAATTATTGGACACTTATAATGATTTTATAATGAATTTATTTTCAAAACAAGTTGATTTTAGTTATTATGTGGTTTTACCCTCTCCATTTAACATATAATAATATTTAACACCTTTTAATGTCCATATATAGTGGTTACTTTTTTTTATTTTGGTAGCTTAGAAGACTATTCATTGAAACATGAATTATTATATCAATGTTAAGTACATTCTTTTTCTTATGTGTCTATTTCACATTTGAGATTGTTATATGTTTCCTTTCTATATTTTATGCTTAATTATGAGAATATTATTATGTTATAGATGAAATCTGAATTATATGTCCCACAATTCATTGAGAAACATTACATATTTAATGAGATTTATACTATATGTGAACATGATACTATATTTTTTTAGAATTTATGAATTATGGAACCAAATTGTATTTTTTTAAATGGATTATGTTTTGTGTTTGTTGTCAATTCTTAGTGGAAGATCATCTTATTTAAAAGGGAATAGATCTTATAGTTCAAGTAGTGAAAAGTGGTTTTTCTTGATGGAAATATAAGAATATGGAAAAGAAACAAATTTTAAAAAGATGGGTAATGTTAGTTGTGTTTCAAGAATGATTAATAAATTTTGACCATGTGCTCCATGATTACAACGAGCATCACGAATGAAAAAAGAATTGGAGCATTGAGATTGGTGACAGTGATCTCTACGATTAAGATAATTGTGGCATTGCGGTGTAATGAATGGTTTGACGGAGAGCATTGCGACAATGTCAAATTCCAATGGTGATTTGTGAAAGGAGGTGCACCAAAAATAAGTATTTGATGAGTCTAGAAAATGTTTTGTAGGTAGTGTATATTTGAAAACATTCGAGCATATAAATAAGATGATACCCCTCTTCACTTATGATGATGTTTTTCCCTGGAAAATCTAGAATCTCTATAATTTCACGATGCTAAGGGGGATCCGAGAAACTAAAAATCAATGGGATATTTAGCATCATGAAATGAATTGTAAATTCATGAATAATAAAAATCATTTTGGGAAAATGGTGCTTCGTGATGATAGGTTTTCTCACATTGACATTGTGAGCTTCATGAAAGAGTTTTTTTTGTTGAAATTAAAGGGGTGCTTCATAAAGGAATTTTGTTCCATGAATGTAAGGGAGATTCATGAAGGTAGCCTCACAAAGTATCTTCATGAAACTTATTTTGGAACATTTGGTTTTAAGAAAACAGTTCTCACAAGTGAATCAATTCAAGACTTCGATGCAATTTGCGTCTCGTGTGGGACTAATATAATCCCATCAATGCAATTCTATTAAAGATACATTAATGTCGATAAACTAAGGAAGAATTTACACAAAAAATTGAGAAAGGGGGAGTCAATGGAAGTGTTCTAAGTCATTTAGTGTGCTATACCTAAAATCATTATAATGGAAGTGTCCCTTTCACAAAATGAGTGTATATGAAATCCTATACATCACAACTATGGTAGATTAGTGGACTTTGGTACAACTAAAAACCTTTAAGCGTATGATCCTTTGACTATCCCTTAGTGGTAAACAATGTAAAATTGATGTGCCACCTCTTTTCATGTCATTTATTATTTTCTTCTTATTCTCATAAGATAGTTTTAATATTTTCCCACCATCATGGGAATAAGATCACTAAATTTAAAAGAAAATGTTAACACAATGATTCACCCCAACCCTCTCAGGGTGTTCTGGGGTCTTACAAGTGGTATCAGAGGGTAAAGGTTGCAGGTGTAAATTTTTTTCTTCTTTTCTATCACGAGGAAAATAGTGAATGTCAGATGAGTAACCCTCTATGATGGAAGAAACATTAATATCATAGAGAATATGAGAAGATCACATCTAAGATCTCTTAGAATAGAAGTGATTTTTTATACTGGACATGGAGTACATGCCAGTAATCCTAGATGGATTTCTATGACTGATTAAGATATAAAAATTTTGGCTGTAGAAGCTAAAGCATAGAATTCCCTCACTAATACCCTTTCTGATGAAATCAATTTGAAGGTGATTAGTAGCACCAAAAAAAGTCAATGTGGGGAATGATCAATAATATTTATGAAGGATATATTAAAGTTGAGGTGGATAAATTAAATGTTTTCCATATATATTTGATGATCTAATGATGATTCCTAATGAAAATGTATATTCCTTCATCAATCTAATTAATAATTTTTTAAGAGTAATTCGTGGGCTTAGAAATGGGATTGAATACTTTGAAATTCTGAAGAAGCTTTTGAGAAATCTTCCGCCTCTCTACAATCCAATAGTGTCATCCCTTAATGAAAGGGACTTATTAAAACTTTCTCTAAATAATCTGATAAGTAGTCTGGTCGCCAATGAAATGAGGTTCAATCCAGATGATGTAGCAACATATGTCTTTAAGGGAATAGAATTCAAACCCATGAAAACACTCAATAATTTAGGAGATAGTGTTAATAAAGACAATGAGGAATAATAATTTATTTCCACTTTACAGAGATGTTCAAGAGAGGAAAAGGTAGATTTGAAGGAACGAAACCCTTCACAATTTTTTGTGGTAGATTTGGGCACATTTCTTCTAAGTGATCAGAAAAGTTCTATGATGGTCAAGGTGAAGCTAGAAACTCACAGAAACCTCATAAAAGGTTTCTGAAAAATGGAAACAATAATTATAGAGAAAAACTACATAAAAATATTTTTGTTTGACTGTAGAAGATGATGATATTAATGAATTATTTGAGGAAGGAGAACCAAAGTTTAAATTTGGAAACCCGGCATCTATGATGGACACTGTTGAGAAGTCAAAACCATTAGAAGATGAATATTGATCAAATCAATTTAGTGTTTTTGTTTATATAATGTTAGAACATAAGGATTATCTCGGTAATATTGAGAATTAATGATAAAGATGAAAAAGTGGAGAGTAGTTGTGGACAATTCATCAGAATATGATGATCAGCATGAGGCTCAAATTGATAAACTAGAAGAAGTATTGAAATGATAATAAAAAACCATATAAGGAACAGATGACATAGTGTAACTAATGATCTTAATTTAAGAATAGGAAAATTTCATCAATTACCTTACCTTTATACTAGTAGAGAAGTCCAAGACAATTGAGGGACATAAATATGAAGTTGTTACTCTTTGGAGTAAACATGAATGTGAATGAAATTAAAATGAAGAAAAACAAGAAAATTTAGTTTGTAATTTTCTTAGATAGTGAGTTTTTAGAGAGATCTATTCATGGTTCTGATAGAGTTGAAAATATTTTTAATTATCAAAGATTCACATGCAAGGGAAATAGTGGAATCATCTATGATGCTGAAACATCAAATAATACAAATAAAATGTGTCAAAATAAAGGCAATCTAAAAGTTGGAAATGTTTAAAAGTTACCTAAAATGATGAAAAAGAAACCCATAATTCAAAATGAATGTAGAAATGGAAACTATCCTCAGGAATCCAAAAATGATAGGTAGAAAAACTGCCTTCGTAAGGAAGGATACAGGAGGTGGTATATAAATGAGAATACATTTCCACTTTGGAAATTTCAATTTTGTGGCTATCTCGGTCCAACCATGTCATACTATGAAGAAGCAAAGATATATTTTACTGGGTAATGTCTAGGATGTCAATAAAGGAGAAAGAATTCATATCCTACTTCATAGAGAAGAAATAATTTTAAATGGATATTGATCTCATTGTTCAATCCATGTCCATAAAGATGTTTATTATTTGTAGAGGAAAGACATGAAAAATTCAAACAGAACCTAGAGAATGGTCAATTCTCATTAACGAGATGGTGTTTATATTGGCAGATATTGACAAAAATATAGCCCTTCGGGGCTGATATCATTTTTTTGGTGATGACGGCACTGATAGAGGATACTCACCCTTGGTGGGGGAGAGGTATTCATTGTTAAACGATAGAGGAGGGTTCTTTTAACCTTTTACCAATCCTGACTTTCTTTCACCATTCCCGGGAGTTTCGCTATGCCCGAAGGTTCCATATATTCTCAATGGAATTTCTAATCTTTAGCTCTTGTCCTCTGAGTTTGCAGAAACCTCATCACTCTTGAATCGCACTCTGGTTGCTCGATTTAAGCATTGAGGACCTTCCATTTATTCCATTGACCGATTCATCTTTTTTTTTGGAACCTTCAAGAAAGAGCGGTTGTTGGATTACTCAACAACCACCATATCAGGATTCATTCTGAATCAGAGGTGAATCTCATCCAGGCATGGTCGAGGGAACCTCGTAGCTTCAACGGATTTCATTTCTTCCTCCTAGGGTGGTCCTTCTATTTGAACAAGAATTGTTATTCTCCAGCTACGATGGTTTGGGTAGGTTTTAAAAATCCCCCTTTACCTTTTCATAACCCTTCAGTGATTCGAATGAAAGGAAACCTCATAAAAAGATTTCTTTGTTCTGATAGTCTCACTAAGGCCATGTTCCTCCTAGTGAATCCTCGGGTCTATATTGAAGTGGATGATTATAATTTTCCCTTCGATTATGTATGGATTACTATTAGAGAATATTATAGGTGGAAGAAGCGGGTGGTTTATGAGAATTGGATTGAGTTCTTTTATCTTGCAAGCATTTGGGCCACCCTTTGGAGGTTTCCCACAGAATATGCACTGCTCCGTCATTGGAGGTAAGCCACAGGGGGAAGCAGGTTGTGGCAAGAAAAGGGGATGTTGCACCGTGTGAGGATTTGGAGGTTGTTTTGATGTCTGACCTGGTCAAGGAGGCTTCAGGGTCCAAAGATGGGGGAATTATTCAGTCGAGTCCTATGTTAAAGGACCACCATAAAGATTCCCATAAGGTGATGATCATGGAAATTCATACTTCTGAAACTCCAAGTGGTATGGAAACTCAGGTTAACCAAAAGGTAGTGGAGGTTTTTAGCAGGTTGCTGTAGGATTTGGAGGGCTCCTCTAATCCCTTGGCTCTGAAGGAGTATTGTTTTGGTTATAAAGAGGATTGTTTGGTGCAGCTCATGGATAGGGAGAATACAGTGAAGGAAAGAGGGTGGGGAGAAAGGGAGTAACCTTGGGTGTGGCTAGTCTAAATAGTTCTAGGGGTACTAGAGGATTGGACCCCTTGTATAGACCCTTCCTCACACCAACTAACATGTTTGAAGGCCTTTCGGAAGGCAATTTTAATGATTGTTTGGATTCTAGTCATGTGATCGGTGGTGATGTTGAGGGGGACTGTGTGGGAGGGCACAATTCAGTATCGTTGGGCCAGAAGGAAGTCCCTATGACTGGAGAAGAGGATGCTACAGTGGTTGGGAGTCTTTCCTCGATTGATAATAATACACCGGTTACAAGTAGGGGGAATGATTCAGGTTGCAAAGATAATGCCACGAGGACCAAAGGGAGAAATGTTTCTGGGGGAAATATGGAAAATATGAGTGGTCTAGACAACCTGTCATATAGTGACATTGTACAGAATGGGATTGGAAGGATGACTGAGTATGAAGAAACTCAATCTGCCACACCAAGAAGAAGAAAAAGGAAAGACTAATCTTACCTTCCACGACCAATGTGTACCAGATCTTCCCTTAAGCAGGACAAAGGTGTGATTCTTGCCTTCAAAAAAGACAATTTGATCAAGAATCCTTTCCCAGTTCAACCTTTACTGGACTAGATGGGAATATTTGAGCAAGGTAATTACTTCTTAAGGCGGAAAAAATCGGCATGTCAGTGGGAATCAGCCACGGAAGAAGGGGATTCATGTGTGGGATGTGGAGATGATTACGGGTACTACAATATGTAGTCCCGTGGTTAGCTGGTTGGTTTGTGGTTTTTCTGAATATGTCTTTTTTTTGAATGTTTCTAGCCGTGATCTAGTTTGTGTTAAGGGTTGTTCAGTTTCTCACATTTCCTAAAAGTGTATATAAATAGAAAAAATAATAATTTTCAGTCAGGTGGTGTTTATATTAAAATTTTTTTGTCTCTTCTTGGAGAGGATTATAAGTATAAAGAACCTACCAACATAAAAAATATATTCGAATGTCCATATTTATCCTTAACTTAATCTAATATTTCATGGAAGGAAAAGAATAAAATTCCAAAGTCCAACCTTGTAGAAGTATCTCTCAAATATATAAAGGAAAACAATACATAGATCATTGATAGTAGATATTCATCCAAAATGATGGGTAATACTGAATTATTAAAACAATATTATGAAATGTATTGATGGAATGGTATGGTTTGGAAATAATGGTGCATTAAATATCAATGGCATTGGAAGTACTAAATTAACTAATGGAGAGATGGTTAAAATGTTTGTTCTTTTTATGGAGGGTTTTCTTCATAATCTCCTTAGTGTGAATCAACTCAATGAATCATGAATTATACTAAATTTCAATTAAAATACTTCACTATGAAGGGAAACAAATGTAATTCTCTAATGAAGGATTCCGAATAGATGGTAACCAATATTAAGTTGACATTAAATAAAACATTTTCTATATGATATTTGAAGAAGAAAAAAACTTGTGGCATCGAAGGCTGGGGCACATCAATCAACAATAAAATGAAAAGATGTCTAAGATGAATATTATCATGGATATCACTAATATACATCATCAATGAGAAAAGACTTGTGATGAATGTGTATGGGGGATGATGTTCTATAGTTCGTATCATCTAAATAAGAGAAGGGCATCAAGTCTTCTTGATCTCATCCATAATGACATATGTGGTCCAATAAATGTTTTTGGAAGGCATAGAGAATGTTATTTAATCATTTTTATTGATGATTATAGTAGAATGGCTTGTGTGATGGTTATACATAGGAAACAACAAGTGCTTGATTGCTGGTACAATTGTTACTGAATCACCAAGAATGATACGAGATGGAAAATAAATGTTCTTCGATCTGAAAATAGTGGGGGAATAAACATCCATTGAGTTGGAAAATTACCAAGAGAAGCATGTAATACAACATGAGGTGGGTTATGGGAGAACCCCAAATCAGAATGGTGTTGTTGAGCGTAGGAATCAATAGGTAAACAATATGTATAGAACTATGCCGATTGAGATTCATATCACTCGACATTACTAGAGTGAGTCCTTTCAAGCTGTAGTGTATATTAAAAATCGAACATGGAATTATATTGGTGAAGTCAAGACAATGTATGAGTTGTGGAATGTAACGAAGCCCTATTTTAAATATTTATATGTTTTCAAAAGAACATTTTTTATCAAAAACAAAGAAGTAAATTAAGGAATTTATGATTATGTAGTTGATGAAAGAATATTCCTTGGATATTTAATGAATAAAAACTCATAATAGTGTTTTATTAAGTGTCTCAAGAAATTATTGAAATAATTGATGTTATGATAGTTGAAGATAAGAACACAAATATCATTAGGGGGTCATATTCTGATCTGATTGAAGATGCATGACATAGTATAAATGGAATAGATTCAAATTCAGATATAGAATAAGGTGAGCCAAAACATTTAAAAGTCACGATAATATGTTGATTTTGATGAAGAATCAAAAGATGAAACTGTGGCTGAAGCCAATTCTTTTGAACCTCACATGAGAAATCAATGTGAATAAATTGATCAATCCAACATTATCAGGGATAGGAAAGCACCCACACAAAAAATTAAAATGAGGAATGATATATAATGTTCCATCCTATTAATTTTGAAGCCATCCTCATTTGAAGAAGCTACAACAGATCGATCATGGGTTAAATAAATGAATGAGGTGTTGGATCAGATCGATAAGAACCAAACATGGGATCTTCTTACTCAACCAGAATGTTACGATGTGATTGGTATGAAGTGTATCTTCAATAATTAATTTGATGATCCATGTAATGTGACCAAAACAAGGTGTGATTCGTATGTAAAATAATATTCACATATTTAAGGTTTTGATGTCGAAGAAACCATTACTTTGATATATAGAATATAATCAATTATACATTTTCGTACCTTGTAAATTCAAAGAGGATACAAAATTTATCAAATGGATGTTAAAATAGTTTTTTGAAATGGATTTCATGAAGAAGACGTATACCTAGAACAACTAGTGGGGTTCCTCTTTGGTAATGATGAAATGATGGTTTCCATATTAAAGAAGGCACTCTATGTTCTGAAGCAAGTTCCATGAGGATGTGACTCACATCTTGATTCAGATTTAAAGAAACTTGAATTTAAAAGGAGGTATTGAAAACATCCTCTATTTAATTATTTCAAAGGAAAATAAACTTATGTAGTTGGTGTACTAGGATGATATTATATCTGGAGGATGTAGGAAATGCGTTATGGAATAATTTCACAAACACATGAAATCAGAAATTTAAATTTCTATGATTGGTGAAATAACATATTTCTTGGGGAAAAAATTATTCAGAAGAAGTGTTAATCTATCATTTCTCAGGAAAAGTAAGCAAGAGAGATACTGAAAAAATTTATTATCCATGACTCCAAATGAATTTAGACTCTAATTACAGTTTTAAAAAAAACTTTTAAATCCTAAGGGTGGGACATCTTTAGATACCACAACATACATGAGAATCATCAGAATCTTACTTTAGTTAATAGAGACACTACCTAATATTATATTTGAAATATGCTTAGTAGCCCACCATTAGAGTAATATAAAGGATGAACACATGGAGATAGTGAAAATAATTATATGTATAATCAAGGTACTCAAAATTACGGATTATGATTTGTTTTAGGAAGAGATAGTGAAATATAATGATTTTCTAATGCTGACTAGGCTAGAGATGTGGTATAAAGAATGTAAAAAAGTGGTTTTTTATTCCTTATTGTTATGAAATGTGTGGGCTAGTATGTTAAGAAATTGGAAATCACTTCTCTCAGTACTACTGAAGATGATTATATCTCCACTACAAAGACATGCACTCAGCTACAATGGATAAAGAAATTACTAAAAGATATTGGTGATGAGGTGAAACTTCCAATATTGATTCACTGTGATATCAAGAGTGAAATCGATCTCACAAGTAATCCAATTAAACATTATCACAATAAGCATATTGAAATCAGATATCACTTTATTAGGAAAAAAAGAAGAACTATATGTGGTTAAATTGGATCATGTGGGAACTGGTGAGCTAGTGGCTGGTATTCTGACTAAGCTATTGACATTAGTTCTATTTGAGAAAAATCAGTTGATCCTTAGTGTTAAACTACCTACCAGGAAAAGAGGATTTCATTAAAGTTCCCCTACATTCATTGAATTAACTATTTTAATCTATTTTTGTAAGTGATACTGGTTTATGGGGGGGAGATATAATCCATTTAAAGTTTTCTTTGAGCTATAAAATCATTAATTTTATTCTTTGGGTTTATTGATAATGGGGAGAGAATATAAAAATTCAACGGTACTCAATGGTATAAAGGTTGATAATGAAATGTTTTTCTAGTTTCTGGAAAGATTGATAATATTTATATTCAAAAATTTAACAAAAATGGTAAAATGGTAATAGAGAAAACCATTTGGTGTTATGAGAAAATAGTTAATAATTCAAAAACACAATATCCATATTCATGCTTCCCATATTTTTTTCTACACTAATAATTGATCACGTAGAAATAGAGTCTTTTATGTGTTTATTTTTACATATTATGTTTTGATAGTGGCTGATTCTTTGTTGAATTTATCCACATATTTCCAAAATGCTCAAAGGTGGAGATTATTGGAACTTAGGTGGGTATTTTCTATAAATGAAGTATGGTTTTTTTTTCAATACTCAATGAAAGATCAAGAAGTTTTTAAGGGAAAAGATCTAAAATTTTAATCAGAAACCAATATTGAAAGTGGTGTTTTTTACCATTATTTGCTAAATTTGCGGTCCAAATATAGAGATTTGCAAGCATCACGAAAAGTTGGTTTTCTAGATATACATATGAAAATATTGAAAAGGCATGAGTTTTGTGAGGATGGGAAATGCGAGTGTTGTTTCAATAAGGATTAAATAATTCTGGTTGTGTGCTCTACAATTATTATGTGCATCACCAATGATGGAATATTGCATCATCATGATCAGTGATGGTGATTTATGCAATTACAGAAATTATTTCATCATGGAAGCACAAATGGTTTGACTGATAGAATAACAAAAACTCCATATCCTAATGGATCATCATTAAAGGATGTTAACTATGAAAATTGTTTGGATGGAACTAGATAATGAAATGGAGGCAGTGGAGCTTTGTGAATGGTCGAGCATAAAAATATGAGGATACCCCTCTTCTGATGGATTTTTCCTTGGAAAATACCAAATTTCCCTAATTTCATGGAGCTAAGCGTGCTCCATGAAATAGAAATTCCATGCGAGCTTATGCATCATGAAAAGAGTTGTAATGTCTTGATTGATGCTAGTGATTTTGAGAAAAGTGAGCTTCATGATGAGAGATTTTACCACATTTTCTTTTTGAGCTTCACAAAAAGGTTTTTTTGTAAATGAATTTTTTTTCTTGAAGGCAAGGGACCTTCATGATAGAATCATTACAAAGGGATCTTCATGAAGTGAGATTTGTGAAATATACTCACTATTTTTTTGAACATTCAGTTTTAATCGAAAAATGATTTCATGCGCATCACTTCAGGACTTAGATGTAAGAAGTGTCTCATGAAGGACAGATAAAAGGATTTCGTTTCCAATCTATTGAAGAGACCTTCAAGTTGATAAACATAGTATGAATTCACCTAAAATAGTGAGAAAGGGGAATTCAATCGAAATGTTCTATGGGATGCATGTGTTATCCCTAAAATCATTGTAAAGGCACTGTGCATTGAATATAGTGATTGTTTCTAACCTCTTTTACTCCACACTTAGTGACGATTAGTGGACATTGGTACGACCGATAACCTATCAGTGTATGCTCCATGGATAATCCCATTGTGGTGAACCATGTAAAATTGATGTGTGATATCTTTTATGTTATTTTTTTGTATTCTGTATGTTCTCATTAGATAGTTATAAAATTTTCTTATCAACATGGGAAAAAGATCTATCAGTTTAAAACATTTGATACCTTGATTCACCACTCCCCTCTCAAGGTGTTCTCGGGTCATATAATGAAGTAATAACTTGTACACATATGTTATGTGTGAAAATAATGTTACATTTGTTCGTGTGATCTGCATGGACTTTGTCTATCGTGATTTGATGTTTCATTTTTCGGTATTTGATACTTTACCTTGATTTTGCAAATGATATGTTAATGATTATTATGATGATCCTATTTTAATTATATGATAATGATAATTATCCTCACCCTTGTACTTTATTGATAGATGTCTCATGTTTTTTATCAATTATCCATCCTAATAATATGTTTTTAGATAACCCTTTCTTTGACTCACATTTTTAATTGATTAGATGTACTATAGGGAATATGTGTCATTCCGTAGGTCCATGGTGAAGGATTTAAAATAATGAAATCATCACGTACTATAGGGAATATGTCTAATTTCATGTGTAATCAGGTCGTATGAACCTAATTCTCCCGAGACACTAAACCTTTATTTTTTGTATTTTATTAATTTGTGTTTTTTATCTTAAAAATAATGAAATCATCACGTAGTAATGGTTTGGGTAAATATATTTTTTGATGTTATAAGATAGTTAAAATTTTATTTTTTACTTTTATATAGCTTAAATATAACTGGTAAGAGATTATTTAGGTGGTAATAAATTCAAAAACCATCAATAAGGAAATCAGATAGTAAACGAATATAAATTTTCTCATGATCTAAATAGGTTTAAAATAATTATATAGTGTGTATTATGATATTAAGAAGGTTTTATATGTGTTGTAAATTTTAATATACATTAATTTG
This sequence comes from Viscum album, assembly GCA_963277665.1. Classification (NCBI taxonomy): domain Eukaryota; kingdom Viridiplantae; phylum Streptophyta; class Magnoliopsida; order Santalales; family Viscaceae; genus Viscum; species Viscum album. The sequence goes on from OY728145.1 coordinate 523,536,416, forward strand.
TTTCCAAGAAATGTTTTATAATTTGTTTAACAGAAGAATTAATTGTGATCCAACATATTATCAATGGGTTTAGTTGGTGGTGAAATGTTTTAATTGTATTGAGATGATTTATTTTCGTAACTTATTTCCAAATATTAATATGCAATTTAGATGTGAAAAAAAAATTAATTAAAATTATGTGGACAAGTAATTTTCTATTGCTATAGTAGATATTAATTTATCATGTGAAGTGGTGTTAACTACATTATTTCATTTATTAAATTATGATATAGTCTTATCCAATTTACATATATACATTATTTCATTTCAAAGAAATTTTTTATAAATATGAAAATTTCATCTCAGATATTTGAGTCGAATATTATTTTAAAAACACATCGAGTTCATATAAAAGATATAAGGATTTATAATAATTTTTCTATTATTATTTGTGGTCTATTTTAACATGTTAATATTATTATCACAACATTATTGTATTTTAATAATTCTTTGGGTTGGGGCATGAGATATTAGAAAAAAATACATTTTCAAACAAAGGTGGTTATATTTAATTTTTAAATAATAATATGTTTTTATTTACAAAAGATTTCAAACCAATTATAACATGTAATGATAATGAGAAATTGATAAAAGAATTAGGTGATAATTATCTTTCTTGTATCATTACATAGATGGAAAATGAAAAAATATAATGATATTCTTATAGTAAAATAATGAATGGATGTATTTCATTATGATTTTCATATTACTATAATTGATCAAGATGTGGAAATCCATGTTGAATTCATTCTTGATGCTAATATAATTTATAAATCAACCTATAAAATTGCTCCCATAGAGAGGTTAGAATTAATAGTCAAATTACTAGAGTCTCCTAATAGGGGTTTCCTTCACCATATCACTTCACCTCAAGGTGATCTATTTTATTTATTAATATGAAATATAGTTCCATGAGTCTTTTCATATATTATATATTGCACAAAAATTTTACTTTTAGGAATCAACATTTGTTTCTACGTATTTATGACTTTTTAAATCAGAATAGGTGGCATCGTTACAATTAAAAGACTGAAGAAATGTCTGAATATCCCCAGTTAAAGGTAATAGAAGATGAAATTAATATAATTTTGTCTTTAATGAGTTATGAACACTATATGTCTATAATTATTCCATTTATTTTATCAAATATTAATTTTTTATTTATGGAATTGATGAATTTAGCATTTATAAATATTTTAAAAAAAATTGTGGTTTTTATTTAGGATATTTTAGTGTATTCATAATGTAATTAAGACTATGAAAGACATATGAAAATTTTTATTCAGATATTATAATACAATAATTTAAATGGTAAATTTAGTAAATAATGATTTGTTTACATGAAATTTTATTTCTAGAGAATATTGTGACAAAAAATGGTATAACAAACGTTCCTTATAAAACAAAAATGATATAATAATGGGAAAGAACAAATAGTATCATAATATTTTTTCCTTACATTTATTTAAATGTTATTGTTGACATTTTAATTCAAAAATTTCTCTCAATTGGTTTTCTTATTATTTATGTAAAATAAAAGGGGTGTTAAATTCATGTACGAATATTGATGAGAAAAATAATTTTATAAATTAAATGGATGAATGGTTAATATTCTAGTATTATCATTTACAAGTTAAAATAAATATTTTTTAATTCATATAGATGCTTCAGTAAATGGTATTGGATGTTATTAGAAAAAAATTTGATGATTTACAATATATACAATATAACCCATGAAGCCTAATGAGAAAAATTATCCAATATATGACCTTGAGATTTTATTATAATTGTTTTCAGAAACAATTATAGGAGTTATTTATATGGGGAGAAACTTGGCATATACACTGATTTTATGTGTTGGAAGTACGTATTAAATCATATATATTTGAATATGAGTAAAAAGGGGGTTGGAATTGATAAATGATTATGAATGTATAGTTAATTATCATCTAGGTTAAGTTATCAAGGTAGATGGTTCTTTGAGTTGAAAATATAATGCAAAACTATCAATTTTATTTTTTAAGAATGATCCATTTTTTTATTATCTTCTAAAAATGGGATTATAAATTTTGAAGGTTCAAACAAATTCTTATTTGGGAAAATTAAGGTTATAATCATCCTTTTTGGAAAGAATAATGTGTGCTCATAATGTATATCTTGGATTTAAATAGAATATAATGTTGAAACAAGAAGGAATGTTAATGAGTTTAATTTAGATGGAAAATGAATAATAATATTTGGAAAGAGGTTATGTGTAAAAGATGACGTTATGGTGAAAAATAAATTGTTAAATGATTTTCACAACTCTCCACATTATATTTATTTCAGGAACAAAATGATATATATATATATATATATTCAGGAATATTTATATTGAGAAATAATAAAGAAAGATATTTTGAATTTTACTTTGAAATATTATATTTTTTAATTGGTTAAAGCTGAATGAAAATAATATAATGGAATTATTTTACTATTATCAATTCTAAAATAGATGTATTAACATAAAACTATGTATTTCATCAAATTTTTTCAAATAAATATAAAAGTAATAAAAAAATATAGGTTACTAGTGATATATTGAAAAAAATAAACATTTTATTCATATTAAATATAAAATTTATATGTGAAAATTTTATAAACTATATCTCAATGAGACAGAAAGGATACATGGAGTTCCACTTTCAATTATGCTTGATCATGTTCCATGTTTTACAATAAAATTTTATAATAGACATCAAAAAAATTTATGTAATATATTATGTTTTAGTAAAAATGGTCATCCTCATACTCATAGATAGTTATAGTTAATATTCCATATTTTTAAATATATAGATTTTGTTTTTCAATATATTTATCACTAAGGATGGGGTCTAAACCTTTCATTTTTTGATTTTTAATATAATAATTTTTTTATTTATGTATATAGATTTTATCTTCTGAAATATTATATGGAATAAGGTGTTAAATATAATTTCATAAATACAATTTCCCATAACAATATCTTTTATGATTTATTTAAGAATCTAGGTGTGTCTCCATTTGTTCCAGAGGCAACCGACTAGAAACGATTGTTAAATTACAATATTGGGAGGATGTACACTAATTACCAAAACATAAAATAAGTCATAAATATCTGAACAACTTTTAATATCAATGTAGATGGAAAGAATTAAAGATAAATTCAAACCATTAGTAACAATTAAACATCAACATCATATATAAAAATGAACCATGTTGTCCACACACACATACATAAAATGTTGTTCTCCTAATATGATGAATGAAAAAATCAACTGAATGGGAAAAAACAAGGGGATACTAAAGAGTAAATATATGTACCCACTCAGGAAAGTATACCAACATCCATTAAAAACATTATTCTAATATCCCATACTACATGTCACATAAAACCAGACATGATTTCTATAAATACACCATGGGTGACCTTGTATGGTGTTAAGATATAACTAAATAAGGTCTCTTCAAATGTCCCTTATGGATACTATTGAACACTATGAATACATGTGTCATAAAATAAAATAGGAAATAATATTAATCATGAAATAATCTGGTTCAGGTCATTATATTCTAATCAATGCACCACAATTATTTTTCTATGTTACACTATCCAATCATAGAAGAGAAGTCATCTCACAATACAACCAGACCCATTATATGTAACTCTATGTATGATACTTGTGTCAAGTCTTGAACACTATGCTATTACTAAGAGTTGGATCCTATACTAAGATTGATATCATATCCTACCTCTTACCACAAGCCTCTCACTAATGGTGAGGTCGTATATAATTTACCACAACTTATCTCATACTTCTATCCTCTCACTTAGGGTGAGGCTTACTACCATGCCTTTTTAATTACCATCAAACTAAGGGTAAGGTTCTATATAGCACCATGAATACTACCCACTAACTCTAAGAAAGGCCACATATAACATCATAAAAGTATCCCTCCTAAAAAGGTTAATGTCCAATATCATCTCCCTCTCACTCAGAGTGAATCCTCGAAAGACACCCTTCATCACTTCCCTCCCACATATGGTGGTCCATGATAATTTTATACTAGATAATGAATAGAAAAACTCTCCAAATGGGATTAACAGATTTCAAATATTTCAGTACAAAACATCACCCATTTTAGGAATGATTGTTTAAATATATTTTAAATAATACAAATAGGTTTTATAAATAAAAACACAAAGTAAATAGATTGAAAAAACTTATTTATGGTTCTTCAGGGAACAAAAAACCCATATTCCACTCCACCAACACTCTACTCCACATGTTTTTTGATTTTCACCAAAACATCACTTTTATCATGTACTCCTTGTTGAGTACAAGTATCTATCATTTAATATAATGTTTTAGGAGATTTAAAATTGGATAGCATTTTACCAGAGTTATCTATGGTCTCAATACACACTCTTACACAGAGTAGAAAAATATTAGGAAATATATTTTTGAACGTACGATTATAGCACACAATTGTAGAAAAACACTGAAAGTAGTCAAATAATTTTCCTAAGAATATGAAATTCATTAATGTATAACATGAGATGATATTAAGTGAAACTGATAGAAATTCTAATCACAACACAAACAATAAGGTTTGATCATCTTCATGTAAATTTATTCAGAGTATTTGAATGTATATGTATGTTTATATATGTGTCTATCTATCGCATCAACCCTCTTCATGTAGTGACTAATTAATCATTTTATATCTCATTTTTATTTAAACAAGATAAAATCCTAATGGTCAAGTGAGACACGAAGTGATCTTGAAATGATAGGCTATTAAGGATATTCATTCATTCCTTCCAAATATAGAAATCACTTTTGCGGCAGTGATTTCATAAATCTTCCCATTCATTGGTTCTTTCCATTCATGGAAAATAACAATATTGTGTAGATCCATTTCTTTCTTAAATGGATAGTATTTTTTCTAATATAACATAAAAAAATTGTCTTATCATGATATTATGAAATAAATTATAATAAATATCAAAGGCTTCATAATATATTAAATTGGAAGTACTATTCATCATAAGATAACTTCCTGAGAGACTTTATAAGATAAAACATATATAGGAATTAAATTGAGAATCGTATAATTCTTCATTATAAGAAAAATATGTTATAGTGATACAACACCTATTAGCTTCAAATTATGGATTTCATAAGATAATACCAGATGAATATCCATTTAATTAGATATTGTCTTTTAATATATTCATTCTGACTAAAGTCATTTGACATGAGAAACTTAGTCATTCTCTATTTAAGATAAAGCATTACACAGTATGATAACATTTCAACACATTCTTATTATGTGTGAAGAAAATATATTCTTCAATTATCCTAAGGTAAATTACTTTCATGGATATTAAATACATTACTGATCATATGATAAGCACTTGTAGAAACAAAATTAGATAAAATCTCTTGATAAATATAATCTAAAACTCATAAGATAAACATTTTAGAATAAATGTAGGGATTTTTTTAATAATAAAAACACCTAAAATATAGATATTTTATGACAACATAATTATTTCAACAATTTACCCCCTCTAAAAGATCACAAAACCCAAAAGATAATTTTTTTCATGAACTAAACTTTTATATTTTAACTATTTTATCATAAGATAAAACATTTAAAATTATAGACACATCCTATTGTTCTCTAAATATTATTATTTTTAAATATTAATCTTAACTAATGAGTAATAATAACCTTAAATTAAATTTATATATTACGCCTTTCTTCTTCCTTTCTTGAAATAAATATTTCTCCCCCATTTGAAATAATAAAGATGATCTTTTTATAGTTTTGTATATTTAAAATTTGTCATTATTCTTTTCATATAATTTTTCTAGGATATAAAAATATATTATAGTAAATAATATAATTAATATTTCACATGATCAGTATTAAAAATATATTTTTTCTATCTATGATTATAATTTTTTATTATTTTTGGTCAAAGAGTAATAGGTATAATTAAGAAAATTAAGAAATAAAATTTTAATAGTAAACATATAATAAAACATATCAATAACCTATAAAAATAGATAAAAAATGTAAAGAGTAAAATTATAGAGAAATGATAAGATAAGAATATTAAATAACTACTAAATATATAGAAAAAAAAAATTAAATTACATTAATATTTGAAACATTAAAATGTTGAATTAAAATAGATTCAAACCTTATAAATGATTCTATAACACCATGAATGATTAAAATATTTAAAATACTATAAGAATGGTATGATTAAAATGTTTTTTAAAATTTCTCAACCATGAAGAAATCAACCTTAAAAACTGAAGAGATAAAGTGTATGAAATTATTAACTTCAAACACTTTTTTAATAGGATTTTATTGAATGATAACAGTTTTCAATGGGGTAGTAGTAATGAATACAGAGGATAATCAACTATTACACCAATAACATCATCAAACACCAGTAATGATTTTCCAAGTCCTATATGTTCTAGGTATAAATCCTTAATGGTTCCAATTGAATATTGAGATAATCTTGATGTTCTGTTTCAAAATCAAATTTATCATACAATTAAAAGATATTTTAGAGGATGGTTATATTAATGGTATAGATTATTTTTCAGTAACCTGGGATATCCCTTAGATAGATATAAGATGGGTAATAGATTTCAATTAATCACTGAGAATATGATAGACAAAGACCAACAATTGGATGTCCTGGAAACATCTTACAAGAATATGAATCATGGAATCTGTATAAGAATTGATCTTTTTTACCACATCATTCTTCCAGTAGTCCAAATGTGTATTGAATCCATTCTATAGAGGTTGGTATTATTCAAAAATTCAAACAATTTTTTATTCCTTCCAATAAAATAATCAATTTCATTTCCTCTTTGATATTATTTTCTTCCCAAAGATTCTACAAATAATTATTATCTATATCTTCTTCATTTTCAGATAAATATATCCTAAAACCGTTAACCACAACTCAATTTAAATCGTCAAAATTCATTTTATAACATGAAACTTATTTTATGAAGACCCATACATCTTCTATACAGCGTTGCGGAATGATCTCATTTCGTTCATCCCTCATATTGAATTTCCTTAAACATCTGAAATTTTATGATTCAACGTTGAGCTTATTTGGTTTGTTGGCATATCCACCGATTAAGAATATTATTTTGGAATAATTATAAACCTTTTAAATTCATTTATCACACATTTATCAATGTCTTCAAAAATATATCTTGAGATAATTGCACACTCAATAGAATAAATAGATACAATCATGGTATCCATATATTGGGTTAATTCCATCATCTTTTTCTGTATATCAATTTTTTTCAATTCCTACAGTGGTTTTCCTTTGATAAATTTTCAAAAAATTATTTAACCGGTGAGTTTACTTATTGAACATCATAATTTGATGAGACGTTATCATGAGGAGTCATTAGTTCTTTATTGTAATTAGTTACTTGGGATTTTATTGATTCAACTTCAGAAAATAATTTTGAGTAGCTCTATTTAGATTTATCAGTGGCACTTCTTCCAATTTTAGAATCGTCATAATTCCATCCTTCATCACGAATAGGATATAGAGACTTTTATTTGAGTTCCATACATTCATTAATAACTTCTTGTATTTATTCATCACCAGGTTCCTATTCTACATTATGGGATTCTTGATATTCAATTCTACAAACCATTCTTGAAGACAATATTTCCCATTTGGTGAGTAGGAAACAAAAATAAGAGGGGATGTTCTTGGTCCTATTAAAATGGTCATATCCAGACCAATGGAAAACATGTATATGATATCATAAGATATCATTTTGTTATTAACTTGGAATTGTTTGAATATAGGTTCTTGACTTGTACTCTCTTAATGAATAATTTTTTTTCCAAAGTGAATGTCTACTCTAACTATTCATTTAATCGCAGTGAGTATATTTTCATTATATGATATTTATATTATTTCAAAAAAATATTATTGGTATGTCATCCAAGACATATGTTTCCTCAATATGAGATGACTCCCCCTGAGTCGATGCAGGTTCTACAATGAAACCTGGTGTTAAGGGACTTATCATGTCTAACGAATAATTAAATCATAATCCACTATTTCTTAAAACACATGCACATAGGATTCCACACCATTAAAAATAGTTACAGTAGACTCATCTAAAAATAATATATTATTTCAAAAAGTATATTTAATATCTTTCTAAAAGGATAGAATTTAAATACTTGTTCTAAATGTAGAACAAATATAAAAGAAATTTAATGTTCCATATTTTAAGGGTTTTCAATTATAAATAGATAAGGAAAAGTAATGTATCGATAAATGATTTCCCCAAAATCACTATTTCTTTAAACTATCATAGACAATATGAACTTGGTATGCACTTTTCATTCAGGATCTATGTCCTTCATTTTCTTCTTTTCAATGTCTACTGTTCCAAAATTTTACTACATTATCTCTATCAGAATAAAACCATCCACCACAACTAATGCGCTACTAAAAGACAAGTGACCTTCATTGCGGATCTCTAAGACATCTACTAACTGAACAGAGTTTATTGAGAGACTCTTATGGTAAAATATTGAAGTAACTAGGTCTTCATCATTATCAAAGTGAAAAAAACTGATTTTTAAAACTAACCAATATATATTTTTAATATGATAAAGGTTTAAATTTCATCAAACACATACTCCCATCTTTGATGATTAATGACCATTTTTAGTAAAACATATCCCTTGTATATCAACTCATAATGAAGTTCTTGTCTACTATAAAATTTTATTGATATCCTTTGTCACTTAATTCTTACTGATAGAGAACCTTCGGTTCTCTTTGTTTTTCCATTCATAAATGGTTCTAATGGTCAAAAGGTTAGGGTATGAAAGGATTAGGTAGAGAAAAATCAACGGGTTTTAAGGTATTTCACATATAGAGTTTATACACACTATATTTCGTTTTTAGTACTATTAGGGTCACGTGGTGTTGTAAATGTTAATAATTACTAAAAATAGGTGATGTGACCTTTTGAATATGACCAGTACTCAAAATAGTAGTCTAAAATTACATAAATTTTGGTAAATAACATATTTACTTTGAATGATGAATTATTATACAAGTTATCATTATGTAAAATTAAACAAACTTAATTATAATTTAATAAAAACAAATATATTACAAGTAAAACTTTAAGTTAATATCTATGCTAATTTACTTTCTATTTAGACAAATTGTAAAGAGATGTCATTATTTTTTCACGATCACTTATGAAGTGATATCTTAAATCAATGTTATTCTATTTTGAATGCTTTATTTAATTCATAAAAAAAATTTAGATCTTCTGCTATCATAATTGATTAGTGAAAATCTAAAATTAAAAAAAAATCCCCTAATGAGTGTTTTATCCACAACACTTGTTCTCAAAAACAACTTGTTGCATTATATTTGTCATTTTCAGTTGATAATGCTACATAGTTTTGTTTCTTACTCGACCAAGATTAAAGGGATTTACCAGAAAAATGGAAGTTTCTTAAGGTTCCTTTTCTATCTAGCCTAGATCCATGAAAATTAGTGTCAAAGTATCAAATTTAATTGAAATCATAATTTTTGGAAAAATAATAAATATAGACACAATTCCTTTTAAATATCATAAATTTCTTTTGGAAGTATTTAGATGTGGTTATTTTGGATTATATTGATATCTTTTTCAAAGACATATTGAAAACATAATATCTGGTCTACTTGTAGTCAGATATTATAAACTTCAAATTCTTCCTATATACACGAAATTATCAACTAGTTTTCCAGTTTCATTAGAATCATGTTTAATATAGAAGCTTACCGGTGTTGAGTATGTTTTACTATTTTTGAGTGTAAAATTAGTATGTAAATAAATTATGTATTTTATTTCGTTTAAAAATATTATAATTTTTTCAGTAGATTTAAAATCCTATAAAATAGTTTAACTCGCCCATCATAATCATTTCAAATTCCATTTTCAAATGTTTTGAAAAATCATTCAACAATTTTTGATTAATTGAAAAAAATAACATCATGTAAATATATTTGTACTAAAATAATATATGAGGGTGAAGTTTTTCAATATGTTTTACATAGGTTCTCCCATTCATACTATAAAACCATATCATTGAATAAAAGTGATTAATCTTCCATACCATTCCCTTGGATTGTGTATAAGTCCACACAATGCTTTGGTATGTTTATATCCCAAATTTTGAAACATAGAGTCTTCATAACATGGAGGTTGATCTACATAAACTTACTATATTAATAAATCATTTAGAAAAGAAGATTTAACATCCATATGATATATTATTAAATTTACATAAAATTGATATGCTAGAGGGATTATAATATATTCTTACATAATTACTATAGAAAAATAATTCTTCATAATCTATTCCTTCTTCTTGATTATATAATTTGGAAAATAATATAGCTTTTATTATAGTTATTACCTCGTGATCAACTTACTTATTTGTAAATACCAATTTTATTCCAATAAAAGGTTAAATAGAGGGCCTTTCAACTAATGTAAACAAAATCATTTAAATTGATTTAACTCTTCATAAATAACTAAGAACTCTCATTCATAGGATAACTTTTCTTCTACTAGGGTTTCTATATTTATTCTAGTTATTAATCCATATATGATTTATAAGAAAGTTTATAGAGGATGGCCTGTGGGGTTTGTAGTTATTCTAGGCAATGGAATTTTTAGTTCACTAGTATTTACCTATACTAGATTTCATATAAATTTATCATGTTTGGGATTATCATTCATATTTTTGTAAAAGAGGGGTTCATGTTTCATATCCTTGATTAAATCATTTTGATCATTATTTTGAGTAACTTTCTTATCAAAGGGAACACATTAATTAAACATACAGTTTTTATTCATCAACAATCATTATCCTTCTATTAAAAACTCTATTGGTTATGGAAGTATTATATTATCCTAAGAAGATAAATTTATTATCCATTGGATAATACATTCTATTTTTATCCATAATGTTAAATATATAATCCCAGAATCCAAATAATTTGATTTATCTTACCGTAGGTTTTCTATTATTCTAAAACTAATTGTGTTTTTTTTCAAAATAGGTATTATTAGAATATTGTAAATGAAATAACATGTTACATTAACATAATTAGCCTAGAAGTGAGTGGGATTGTTATATTCACAAAACATAGTCTTAGAAATCAATTGCAAAATAAAAATATTCCTATTAAAAAACTATTATATTGAGGTTTCCAATGGGTAGATAATGATTATTTAATTGTTAAAATTGTTTAATAAGAATTAAATTCATAATTAATAATCTATTCTCGACGATCACTTCTTAAAGACAATATTTTGAAATCTTTTTTCTTTTTCACATTTTTTCATAAATTATTTAAAACATATCACACATAAATGTTAAATTTTAAAAGTTAAACTGATATAAGTATCAGAAATCATAAAATAACACATAAATATTTTACCAGAATTGTGTCAAAATTTGTTTTTGTTTTCCAAAAAACTGTACGAATTGTTTTGAAATATCTTTTATAACAAAATAAATTTTAATTTCGAAAAATTGAGTAATTTCTAAATTATAGATATTTAAATAGTATCCTTATTCTATATTATGAAAACTAGTATCTTTGGAATGTTTATTATTTTTAGAATTGGGTAAAAATAGTATTTATATAATTTGTAGTGTTAGCCTTGATTTCCAATTACAAAACTCTATTTATTAAGTTTATTTTGACCAACAGTTTTGTTAAGATAATCTCCACATTTTTTAAAGACACTTCCAACATCCTTAATGTTTTAAACTTCCTTCTATAACTACTCTATTATTTAAACGTGTTATGTATTAGAAATAATATATTTATTAATAGATATTTTTAATCTAAAATCTATTTATTTATGTCATCATCTTTATTACAAACATTATTATAAGAATGTATCTTAGTGGTACCTCCCAAGGTGGGTCACAGTGAGGTCTCAATTTTGATTCTGCTGAGTTCATCCCTATATTGTATATTTCCTTTTGTTTATTTCTAATATATCGACTTTCCATGAATAAACTAAGGTTGTGGACTCAATATGTATGAGAGAATTATTATTATTTTTTATACATTCATAATTTTTTGACATGGTACATTATTCGTTTAATTAATAATATGAGAAGTATTCATTTTATGATGGTGATTCATACTCAAAATAATATTAAGAATGTACCTCATTTGAATGTACCATAAAGAATATGTTGGCTTTTTGGAATAGAGCATTATCTCTTGATTATAATGATAAATTGGATTCAATATAATCATTATAAACACTCCATGTTTCCTTCATATATTTCTTTTATTTCACATTATATCCAACCATCTTGAATATAATCTCCTCTATCTTCTTATCATCTTTAAATATCAAATAGTCAGGATTAATATTTCCTAACATCATACACTCAACAAATCACAACTATTTATAATTATCATAGTTTTTTATGTGCGGTTTTAAGGGTTTTATGAAACTTTTATCTTGTTTAATAATTTTTTAGACATTCAAGATTGTTTAAAAAGATTATCATTTGATCCAGAATTTTTTGAGGTGCCTTCTTCTTCTGATGCTTCAGAAATTTGTGTTCTTTTACTCTTCCTTTCCTATTTCAAAGAATAAATATTCAAAAATTCATTTTATTTCTTTTCCATCTTACACTATTCAATTGTAGTTTCCATTTCATCTTCATAAATCGTGAGAGTTCAAATGAGATTTATTTTCATGAAATCCTTGACTTATTTTGAATGTATGATTATAGCTGAGATTCCACTCCAATATTGTGGAAATATTCAAGAAACTTTCAATGCTTGTCTAGGTTCTGTAATGGGTTATCCTAGAGAAATATTTTTATTGAAAATCTTAGTGAGAATTCCATTCAGTTTAGTAATTCATTCCCCAAAAGACATTTTGAATGTGTTGAACATATGTTTGGATATATCATATATTTGATCATTCTCATTTTGTATACCTTTAAAGGTGATGACTATAGTGGTCCACATTTCATGTGTTTTTTGATATTGGGAAACTCTATTGAACTCATCAGGTCATAATACAAAGAATATAGCATTCATAAATATGGATTTCATATCATAATTTTCTTTATACATATAATCCCATGTTCTTTATTATAACATAATAATTTAATAGGGATTTATTGTTTTGAGAAAAACCTTCCATCCATGATTCTTCCATTGGATAGTCATGAGTCATTTCTAGAAAAAATAATTTTTACTATTAAAGTAAGGATCTCTCAAAATTGACATACCTTATCAGTTATCAGCCATAACATTTATTCAAAAGTGGATATTTGGAATTAAATATTTTATTGAACAAAAGAGTGATAATCCCCCGTACTAATTGTTTTCCAACATAATGGATAAATACGCCATAGGGGGTGAATTTAGTTGTAAATTTTATTTTCCAAATAAATCCATCTTTAGGTATAAATATTTAAATTATTTTTCATATAGAAAAATAATAAGTATAAATATTAACTTAAAGGAATGATATTGAAAACAAGTGATTTATAGGGGAATAGGGAACATAAATCCAATAGTCAACTCCACCAAAAACTATACTCGGTGAGTTAGGTGATTTTCACTAAAACATCCCTTTTTCCGAGGGGTCCCAACTATATAGTCTTCACCTAATGAAATGATCCAGGACCATTCAACCAGGATATCTCTTTATAATTATTAACAATGATATCACTGAACCTGCTTACACTAAGTTCAAAAAATATTGAATTGAATAAAATTTTGAAGATACGTTTACAACACACAGTTTTAAGAAAAATTGATAGTTCTCACTGATTCCTATAGAGAATATGATATTATCCAAGTTAAATCATGGTATTATATTTAGTGAAACTGATATAATTTATAATATAAACATGAAAAATTAGGTTTTTTCTTTTAATTGTACATGAATTTAGATTATTTGTATGTTTTTAGGTGTTTTTGTATATTTTTATCTATCTATTCATCCCTCTTCATGCAGTTACTAACTGATCCTTTTATATCTCATTTTGAACTTATGCATGAGATAATTATTAAAATCAAGTGATCCACACAATCATATTTAAAATATAAGATATTAAGGATATAAAACAAGTCCTTCAAAATATAGAAATTAATTTATCTATAGTGATGTCATAAATCTTCTCGCTCTTCAAATAGTTCCATACATGGAATACAATATTATGATTATCGTTTTTTTCTTAAATGGATAACCCCTTTTTGGATATTATTTAAAATCATGAACTAAATTATCATGATATTAAGAAATAAATTACGACCCTAAACTTTATATAAAAATAAATTAATGTAAAGTATATTGTTAGAAAAATTCTTGAGAGAATCATTATGATACAATATGTATCTAAAAAAATGAGCATAAGATAAATACTCATAGTAAGATAAATATATTAATTGGATGAAAAACATGGCTTATTCAACTAATTATAAATTTATTATGATAATTAATTACAAATATCCTTTCTTTCAGATAATGTTTTGTCAAATTTTTATCATTACTAAAGCCATATCATGTGAGAAACTTAAAAATTCAATTAAAATGATAATTTATTATATAGTCAGGGTACAAATTCTATAATTTTTATAATATGAGTATACATAAGACATTATTTAACTCTCATAAGCTTGTATACTTTGACCATGATTATATATATTATCTATCCTAATATAATCACTTGGAAAAACAATGTAAGATAAATTATTTGTAAAAATATAATCTGAAACACTTACATAATATTGTTATAATAAATTTAGGGTTTTCTAAGCCATCATAATACTTATAACTATGATATATTAGAATAACATAACCAATTGATAATACCCCTTCACTAGGGGAATGCCTCAAATCAGGTCTTTCCATCAAATAGAGAAACATGATTTTGTAACACACATAAAAATAATAAGGGAAAACTTCTCCCTTATCCTATCCCTTAGCTATCCATGCACATAACCCCACCTAGATCTCAACTAGATGAAAAAACATACAGATCAACATCTCCTACCCTAACAATCCTCACTATCATAATTAGACCCTTAGGTCATGGCAGGATAAGACAACTCACTAGGACCCTCATATCTTATTAACCACCCCTAAGGTATCAGTGAATCAATTTTCAATATTTATTCCAACTATGAAATTAAACATGTACATAACAACACCTAGAGGTTCTTCCTTGGATAATCAGTCCCCTCCTCAACAATTCCCATGTTCTAGGACAAAGAGAAACTTAACCGAACCAACTTGAAGTACCCATAGACAAACGCTATTCACCACAATTCAATCAAAAATTGTGTTCCTACAAGCTATATATACCCATCTTGTTTCTCATACCACCTCCATAGAGTTCACTTCCAAATGAATCCAATTTCAACTCTTTACTATCATATAGTACAATAAAACATGTCAAAAGGGAGATATTACCCTATTTCATAACCTATGAATTTATGTTACCCAATACCAAAGGATAATCATGACTATATGGAATGTATGAAACATGTCACCGAACTCACTTGTGGAGTTACGAGGATTGAAATATATTTTCATATCCTTTCCCTAATAATTATGAAGTTCCGACATTAACAGTTCTACTCTCCAAGGGAAAACCACTTGGGAGTCTCTCGACTAGCTCACTAGTATCAAAACTTGGACGATTTATGTGAGGTATTGTTTATTTTTTTCCAAATACCCAATAAGTTTTTTATTTTATTGAATTATGCATATTTTATTTTATATAAACATTTATTTGATTAATAAAAAAATTTAAACGGTGATTTATGTCAATACATGGGCCAAACATGTGTATTATGACCCCATAGAGGCGTTAGGGCTATCTGAATTGGTAAGAAATCATGTCTTGGGAGTTGGCCAAGCTCAGTGATAGTTGTTTCTATTTTCTCATTTACTATTGGTCTATAGGAGGCCTATATATGCAGATATATTTACAAGTTATTTTATGAAGAAATTTTTGGGTTTTTTAATTTCAATAGATTTTCAGAATTTTCTAAAAAAAAATACGTACACATAATATGGTAGAGAATTATATATTATGTATTGTTTTTGGTATAAGATAAAAACAATACATATTCATTTAATATATTATTAATTAGGGAAAAATATTATATAAGGAAAAATTATATTAGGTAGTTATTTTCCCAAAGGGAAAATATATATGTAAATAAATAATATAATATATATTGGAATAAAAATAATTACATGTGGGAAAAATATATTATATTTAGAATAAATATATTATGTATCGAAAATTTTCATACGTAAAATATGTTACAAATGAAAAATATTAAGTATCAGAAATCCATCAATTGAAAATATCATATATATATATATATATATATAATATCTTATGTTTGAAGGAATATATAATGAATATTGTTTTTGGATAATTAGGAAACTATTCACTTGGAGAAATATATTATGTATTACTTAAAAATAATTCCTATATAATTTTGGAAAATCTAAAAATTTAATATTTGGGAAAAAGAAGTTTTAAATGGGTTTAAACCTTATGGAAAAATTTATAAATTTGTGGGAGGATACTACATATCAGTTCCTCCATAATGGATAAACTTTACACTATGACTAAAAGTTTTATGCATGTGATTTTTCATAAAAGGGAAAAAATATATAGAGAATAAAAATATTACATATTGTTAAAATACCTCATTTATAGATATTTTTATATGTTGAAAACCTTATATAGTGGAGATATATAACACATATGGTTTTTGTATATGATATATGATGTGTAAGCTTTTACAAGACTAAAACATTGCATATGGATTTTACAAACCATGCACATGGGATTTCAAAATCTTACTTATGGCCTTCATATTGAAAAATATATTAATTTATGAAAATAAAATTGAATTTTGGAAATACTAAACATGATAGGGTTCCTTTCTACCATACAAGAGTTCATGTATTTAACTTAATGTCTCTTTCTGGATTCCAACATTGAAGGTGGTTTATCTATAAATATAGGATGAATTGGAGTTCCATTTGATCTATGTGATTTATTGAGGCAAATACCTAACTTGTATTTGATTATTCCTCTATTTTCCCCTATTATTAATTGATTATTTTTTGCAGCATAGACTGGGGTTTTATAAATGACTCTATGAGATCATGGTGGAATACTAGGATGTAATTGATATATATTCATCTAGAATAGAGGGGGTTCATAGAGTATGATCACAATAGATTTTTTTTGGATTTAGTATAGTATTCCAAAGTATATTTTTTTAATATTTTCCCACAGATTGGAGTGCAATATATGGATGGATTGAAATGAATGTTTGCATATTTTTCTATTTATAGTCCAAAATGGATATTTGGGGTGTTCGGTATATGTTTTCACAATAACCAGACCATAGGTAATTTCCTGGAAAGTGATTCATTTTTATTCCCTTCATATTAATTATTGAATTAATATTGGTTTATTGTATAAATTAAATCTAATAAGTTTATAATTATTTTAGATGATTTTTATAGACTTAAGGGTTCATCTTAAAATACAATGGCTAGTTTTATGATCATAGGTATGGGTGGATGATCTTTTATAAAATGGAATTACATCATGAATCATGTTTGTGGTCCCTAAGAATATTATTATGGTTTGTGAATTTATTTTAGTATCATAAGATATGTATTATCACCACTTATTTGTATTAAAACTTGATTATAAATGAATTATTTCCATTAAAATTTCAATTCTATAATTGATAACTCTTGGTCCTTAATAGAACCTTAGACATTTGTTTTATCCATGGATATATATGAGATATGGAAAAACTATAAACATATTTTTTAAGTTTAAAAGTTATTAAAAGGGTAATTAATGTAAAGGATTAACATAGTAGTCCTTGATATCAGTTCCCTTAGTGGTCTCCACATAGGGATAATGATTGACATAGAATGGTTGACCAAGGGGAAGGCCATGTTGAACCTTGAAATTCCCCAATGCCTTTTTTTCTTGGTGATTGTGTGGGGTGATTATTTACCTCACAAATAGTTTAACTAGTTATATTTGTGGGAATACTATATAAAGGGTTAATGTATAGGTATGATGAGAGTAATAATGTAGTTTTTTCTTAGACAGTGTGGTAGATATTGTTTCATCCCCATAAGATAATTTATTTGGATTTTCTTGTGAGGTTGATTAAGACATGATGTTAACATAGTGATGTTAATGTATTCCAATTTTAGATATAGTTTTGAACACTTGAGTGAGGACCTAGATCGATGGACCCTTGTATGGTGTATGGATCATGATTTGATTTATAAGAATGCAATGGTTTCCCTAGTCACATGTTGACCCTAGAGAGGTATAATGCAATTAGGATAGTATAGGGAATGTATATTTTGGAGAAAGTATAGGATGTTAGTTGAGTTCTTAAAAGGTAATCCATGGTAATGCGTTTTTTGATATTTAATTTGTAAAACCCATGTGATTATGATATATGTGTTTTCACGAATTTATTATCCCCCACGAGTGTATGATATAAGTTACATGGAGGGACCTTATTCCCACTGATGACATGATATATGTTTCTAGGTATGTTAATTATTCCCCTATATGGTATGATATATGTTAACATGAAAGGGAGCTACTCCCATTGTGATATAATGTATGTTTTCTTATAAAGGGTTCTACTATTCACTGATTATATGAAATATGTTTCTAAAGGGGAGTGTTATTCACCCCTTATGATATGATATACGATTCTAGGAGGTAAATTATTCCACCTGATGATATGATATATGTGTTTAGAGAGGGGAACTATTCCCCTAATGAGATGATATATGTTTCTAGGGAGGGTGATATTCCTACAGATGTTATGATATATTTTCAATGGAGGGATTATACTACCCCTAATGATAAAATAGATTTTTTGGGGATGTGTAGTATTCCCCTTGATGATATGACATGTAATTATAGTGTGGTCACAATTCCTTCTAATTATATATGATGGTTTTATGGGTGGAAATTTATTCCACACTCTAGTAGAGTATGTTACTTTTTTATCTATATCCACCACTAAAATTAGTAGGAATTGTACATACTAGGTGACACTGTAGAACCCATGTATTTATGGATATTTATTCATTTCATTTCATCTATTTAATTGTTTATTCTAACATTATAACGTCATTGATTGCAAGTTATGTTATGGACATCATCAATGGTGGCCTATTATATTTTAGTGAAACCCTTCTCGGGAAACTATTACACATTGGTCTATGAGAATATATCATGATGGTAGGTACATATAAAAAAGAGGCTCATAACTGGACGGTTTAGAAGGATAGATTAAACAGAGTTTGGATATGGGATAACGTTAATAATATAGACCCATTGGTAGTTTATTTTCAGCTTTGTTTATTTTTTCTGTATGGTATATGATCCACCCATGGGAGATCACACTATGGTATTCATTATTCATGTTCTATTTGGATAATTTATTTGTAACAAAATGAGTCATTATTTAATTCTAATGGATTAGTTTTGTAATGATTTTTTTTTGTATATTTTGATGATCAATTGTATATTATTTCGGATATAACTATTCTATTATTTTTTAAGGGTGTAATATTTATGGGGTTTCACCATAGACCCTCACTGTTATCCAGAATCTATAGGAACCCAGAGATGCACAATTAAGGTCATGTAATGGTCTAGTTTGGTTAACCTATAGCTATCGATGTTTTGGATGTTATAATTTGTTTTTTGATCATTTTTATATTTATTTTAATACTTGGGTTGTGGTTGTCTAGTGCTAAGGCTAGATAAAACATATTATGGAGGCAATGTAATGTGCCTACATAAAAAGAAGGAAGATTAACATGAGATTATGGATGTATATCCCTACTTTTTATTTGTATAGTTGGTTTTATTCATGATTAAGTTAATATTATAGATTTATTTGATTTGTGGTTTTAATCAGGCCATATTGTCAAAAGAGTGTGTGAGTTCTTGAACCATAACTGATATATAGGATCACATGATATGTTCATGATTATGTATGATTGAAACACTTATTCTGGAAAAATGGAAAAAATAAAAATTGTTCAATTACATAATGTGTTAATAAAATGCTATACAATTTTATCCTATATAGCTTATTGGTGGAATTATACATATCCTTATAGAATAATGTTTTACTTATACTGAAATTTATTTTTTTATATTATTATAAACTATTAATAAAATAATTTTATAATAGTCACATATGAATTGTAATCCTCTATAACATATGAATGGTATTTCATTTAACTAAATATTAAATATGAGATACTCATTTCAAATTGTGATATGGATATTTTTTATATATATTGAAATGCGTATGAAACCTTGATCTCAAGGCCATGGTATGATACATGGATATTTCATGATTATTAGTTCCCTATATTAGGTAGTGATGTGATAATAATATTACTTACATGTATAAGAGTACCATAGAGTGGGAGTGTTTTTATGTGAGTTTTCATGAGATATTTGGGAGGTAATTATAGATTATTCTAATTTTGTGTTGCCTTATATAGGGTATTAAATATGTAATAGGTGAGAGATCCTATAAATTATGATCCATGAATTTGGATATTGGCATGTTAGTGATATTTTTGTGTACTAATATTATTTCTTATTATTTCTAAGATGAGTCATAATTTCTTACTATAACCAAAGAGAGGGGTTCACTTGATCTTATGAGTTTGTTAAAAATGATAGCATGGGTAGATACTCTATGACATGAGTTTATTTCCTAGGATGTTCTATCTTGTGTCTAATATAGGTATGCGAATGCATTGGGTATTACAGATCTGAATACATCGGTATTTATTTTGTAATAATAGACCAGGCATGTATAGAAGGCACACCAAATAGGGTAATTTCGATGGTGATCCAATGATTGGTTGGATATGAATTAGGATGGCATGAGTTGGGTGGTTAAATAGGGTAGAACTTAGGCATGTGTCTTTGTGGATAATATTGGTATTGGTAACATGAATTTTTGATCAACATTGTGAGATTAGTTAGATGAATACACTCTAAAAATGGACTAATAGAGTTAGATATTTATTAACTATTTTGGTAGGTATATGGATTTAAACAAATATCGTACTTATTTTGGTGAGATTGGTGCCTGATATTAAGTGATTATCTTTGTATGAAATACAGGTGATGTAAATGGGTGGATTATGAATAATTATGAGAGTTGGGGGATTGAGTTAGGTATGTTATGAAACCCCTAGGGAGAGTTCATGATGAAAAATGGAAGTGTACAATGGATGAATTTTACTCCTTCCCAGATTATGAAGAAAATACTTTTATATGTTAGGTTTACTTAAACAAGCTGAAGGAGTTGGCTATTTGAAATTGATTGTAATTCTACGGCCTAGAAAAATATGAGGAAGAATGATTTGAAATAATTGTTTAAATTTGATTTTAAAAATGGGGTTTCATTTTAAAAAAAATTATAGAATCAGTTCTGATTGGGATTATTGATTTCTGTTTTTCTAAAAAAGAAAAAGCTTTTAGGTAAATGAGTATTCATAAGACATAGGTGGATTTTTTTGATTTATTGGAATGGATTAAATTTTTTTCAGAAATAAATCAGTTTTTTTAATAAAATCATTGGATAGTTTTTTTGAGATTTACTAAGAATGATTGAGTAGTTGAGTGGTCAATTTTGTGATTTCGATAGGTATGTTTCAAGAGAACTGATTATTTTAGGATTATGGGTTAGATGTTTGATTTTATAATTTAATATCCAAAAAATCAAATGATTCCACAAATATGATCAAATGATAGGAAATTGTGGTAGTTGATTCCAATGTATAGGGGGGGAGTACTTGAAATATAACTTTTGAGTGGCTTATTATGATTGGATGTAACACCATGGTGTTTAAGTTTTAATTTTTAGGATTTTTATTAAGTAATTAGTTATGAAATATGAGAGTGTTTATGGCTAAATTAGGGTGAAATAATGGTACTTTGATAAATGTGTCCATGGGTTAAGAGATGATAAGATTTTCAGAATAGTTTCATGAGGTTTAGATAAGTATATAAGTGACTATGGAACCCACTTTTGGATGAAGTTGTATTTGTTTCCAATACATGTCTGTGTTTGACGATTTATGAGATAATTTTAATGTGTATGTAAAGTGATGATTCCTATGAGATGTATTATATGTAAAATGTTACATAATGAAAAGAATTTGGATAATTAATATAGCTTAATAATAAATTATTAAAGAAGTTAAGAGTTCATGGATTTTGGAGAATCCATACGAGGATCATTGATAAAAGTACCACTATATTAGTTGAATAACTACCCTAAGATGGAATTGTAACTATATTTGATGTTTTTGAGATGTTTATGAGGTTATTTAATTGGAGTTATATATATTCTAGATATTATAGGTTTTATAGAATTTGAAAATGTATGGAAGTATTCTATACATAATATAGTTGGTAATATGACTTTTTAGGTTTTATTCATGTATAATTCAATGAAAATGAAAAGGTCACGAACTATGATATATTAGTATTGTTGGTAAGTAATACTCATTAGATAAAAAATGTTGATTGGGTGGTATTACCATAAGTGTTTCTTATAAATATTCCATTGATTAAATTTGTTTATGGAATATTAAAACAAATTAATATAACACTGACATGTGAAATGAATCTAGCCCGTGTATCATGGATAGGTTCTCGGGAAAGAGAGTATAGACTCAAATGAGATTGATCTGGTGACACTCAAGTGTGAAATTGAGTGAGTGAGGATCCGGTATAAACCTATAACTTAAACTGATGAGATGAAACATTAGTGAATTCTTAATTCAAAAACGCAACTATTAATGAGTAATTTTTTGGGTATAGTGAAGTTAAGTAGGTATGTGAGGCACATTATTGATGGGTTTTGAGTAGTGTAGATGGTTTAAGTGTGGTTTTTTTATAAAAACAACTAATGGTAGATATATTATTTGGGATGTTCATTGAGATTTATTTAAAAATGGTTTATAGAAGACTTATAGTGGGCTTTATTTGGGATGATAAGACTTATATTGGGTAGGATGTGAAATCCAAAAAGATTCTTGGTTAATATTTTTTTTAATTTTTTCAAAAAACCCAATATGGACATGAATTTCTTCTAAAATATTTATATATATATCTCAGTGTTAAAAAATACTGCATATTCATTTTTTGTATGGTAAAAGTTTTATAAATTGGTAAAATATGATACAAATAGGTTTTCCTTAAAGGAATGACCTTATGTTTATTAGATGATATTTTTGATACCACATAAAAATTATTTTTTTTAATTATTAAATATGTCCAGGATTGACTCAAGAAGAATAGGAATGTAGCTTGAGTTTCATAGAGCAAATTTGTAGTGATTAAAGATTTTTTTAGTCATGTTTAGAAATTATGGAGATTATTTTTAAATGGGAAAATTATTGATTTCACATGATTCTTCTTAAGGTATAATTTTATAAAATCCTATAACCTCATTAGGGGTTGTATTAGTCATCAATGTCATTTATAGGAGTCATCTATTTGGTAATGTGGTAAAGTAAAGTGAACCATATAAAAATATATTCATCATCAGGACCATATGTAAAGATCATTATTAATATGCATAAGATTGATTATTGACATTGTATGCTTGAATTATACAAAGGAATTAATGTATGTGTTCCTCATAATAGTCAAATAAAATTTTTTAAGGTCCAATCGTCTTTTATATAAGGGTTGTCTATTATTTGATAAGGTTTAATTTTTAATGTTCATTGTGTAATTTTTATAGGGAGATTGAATAATTATTGAAGGGTCATATATATGACTATAAGGGTTATTGATAATAATTTAAGGGTTAATCCTTGATTTTGTAAGGCACAATATATGATAAATATCATTAAATACATGCTTTTATAATGGTAACTTATTTTGTTTCTGAATATGAATTCAAAAAAGGCCCTAATGTATTTCATTTGTGTGTAAGGGTATTTTCTTCATAATAAATATGGAAGTAGAAAATATAGAATATTTAACTAAAATTTTAATGGGATGATGTTGTTATAGTCCTGAAATAATAAATTACTAGGTGCTTATATTGAGTACATGATTCAAGATATTAGTTTTTTTGTTGGTGGTGGATTATCTAATTTTACACTGCGAATAAAAGGACCACCCCAAATATTATTCCAATGATAAAATGTTGATGAAATGTGGTTTTCAATATTTATATCCATCCATTCCAAGATTATATTCCATCGCACAAATAAAGATAAATGTGCAGTATTGTGAGAGAGATTTTTTCTACAACAAAGGGTACCATGACCACAATAAGATATTTTCTTATCTTCATGAAGTTCTAATATTTTTTAAATGTGGATTTATATAAATATAGATGATAGATATTACCATGATAATTTTTATATAATAATGAGTTAAATATGGAATCTACTAGAGGATTGAAAAATAGTATCTTAAATTGATTTTCATTTGTCTTTAAAGACAAAAATGAAGGGGGATTAAAAATAAATTTTATTTTTGGGAAATAAATGAACAACTTTTATTGAATATATGGAATAGAAAGATAATAATAAAATATTTCAACATTTCAATAACCGTTAGAGGATAATTCTAAGCATCTTTTGTGAACAACTAAAAAGATTACTATACCAATGAAGGAGGAATAAGAACAAAAACTATTTATTCCATTAATAAGGCTTTAATTCACTTTAGATATAATTTTTAATTGTAATGTTTATATTTCTATTGATATTAATTCAAAAATTGGTTTTGATACATCATTTTTAGTAGGATCAAGGGAATATACATTCATGTAGTGTCTTTTTTATAAAAAATCGATGATTTTTATATTTGTGGGATAATACCCACAACAGAAATGGTATAAAGTGACCCATTCATGGAAAAAAGGATATTAATTAATCATTATATGTTAATTTAATTTACATATATAAATTTATATATTTAAGGTCAATAATGAATAAGTATATTTTTATATTGTTTTCAAAAAAAACTATGACTCATCCCCTCTCAATTTATATAACTATACAAATTATATTTTCAAATAGTACAGTAGAACAAGTTTGTTACCGAGGATATCTCATGTAGATAGAGATGCATAAATACTATTCAATTTGTAAAAATGGTACTCCATCATTTAATGTAAATTTATTTCATATTATTAATTAATGAGTGATTACATATCCTATATCAGTATCTAGGTATTTATGTTATGCATTCAATTCAATATGTGTTCACCATGATATGCATTACTTCACCATAGACACATGACGATTAAAATAAATTTTAATGTAATGGAATATAAAAAATTAATTTTTATCCTCTTTATCATATAAAGAACAAAAAAAAGACTTGTGGTATAAAACCAAAAAATGGTATTAGGAGAAAGCCTCATAATATCATTAAATAAAAAATGTGAATGATCCAAATTATAGACTAGTAGATAGTAGTTTGAATCCTTTATAATGTAGGAGTATAAAATACTGAATGAATTATTTACTTGGGTTAACATAGTTCTTAGTATGACTAGAGGAGTTATAGAAACATTAAGAGAGTATAATATAGTGAAGAAACATATGAGGACTTTACCATATAAGTTTGAAGTTAAGATATCATAACGTGAAAATAAATATATTGATTATTTAAAAATTTATAAAATATATTAAACTTTCACAAATTATGATATCATAAGTGAAGTATCACTAAAAATCCAGGTAGAAAAATAAAATAAATTTCTATATTTAATGGACTAATGATGTAAGATTTAAAAAGTTTTCACGCACAGAAAATGGTTTGGATAACTATATTGATACTCTCTCACTTATGTAATGGATTTTCATGTTTGGGATAGGTATGTATAAACGAAATATTAAAATAAAATCTAAAACAATTGGAAATATGCCCATTTCTATACCATATACCTCTTAAAAATCAGAAATGAAATTGATGATGATAAAACTGCTTTGATGTTTGTTAATAAGATATTATTTATAAGTAAAAATCAATATAAATTAAAAGAGAAGATGAAAACCAAGTTAATAAAGAGAAATATTATATTTCTTAAATTGGGTATATCTCATAGTGAGAGAAATGGAGATAAATTGAATATTTCTATGGATGCTTCAAAAAGGGTTCTCTTAGAAAAATAGAAGATGAATATGATTCATCAAAATATGAATAAAACATAAATAGTGAGTTTTTATCTGAATTATGATAGTTTTATAAGGAAAATACTATGAGGATGGAAATAAAGAAATTCCTAAAGTAAATTTTATTTCATAGAGATGAAAATTTGAATCTCAAGAATAATTATCTAAATAAAACTCAAATATAGGTTGAGAAGTGAACCTGGTTAGAAAAGTGTAAAGTTCAAAACGTGAGAATGAAAAATAAGGATAAAATTATTTATGATATGTCTTAAAATATCCTTATAGGGTATAAAAAATTTTAAATACAAGATATAATTTGTGTTTAAAATGAGAAAAAAATGAAAAACAATGTTCTAACTATAATAGGGGAGCTTCAAAAATATGATAATGTTCCAAGAAACCTGAATCAAGTGTCACATGGGTATACAATATAATACATGAAATATGGAAAGTATATTTAATATACATATCAATATAGAAACATTCTTATTGATAAATCTTATGTAAAATTATAAAATACATTAGCTAAAAATTATGTAAAAAAATTATTTTCTCATGCATTGATTTAGAATGTTTTAGTTTATTTTTTCATAATAGTCTAAATAAACAAAAAAATGTTTCACAAAAGTATTTTATTAAATCAAATACCGATAACCCTTATTATGGATTTATATGTAAACACATAAAATATTATATTTTTTATCATAAAAGGATGTATTAGGGTTACTAGAAGTACTGTAGTGTGTTTAACCACAAATATAATAATTATTAGTATAATATATCTCTTCTAAAACATATAATAGAAAATTAACTAATGGGGAGATAACAATAATAGGTGATAAATCAAAAAATACTCCAATACCCTAAGATAAATAATGAATGGAAAAAAATATTTATTAATAAGTTTGTGGGAGGTGTTATATTGACCCACACATTTCATATATAAATATTACATTATTTTATATTCATATTCAAAATAAATCACAATAATATATTCTAAATAAAAATAAATGTTTAGTTTTTTTTGGATAATATACTCATAAGAAACTTATTTTCATTAATTATATTCAACGTCTCCTAAAAAATTATTCATATATAATACCCTTATAGTCTTATTATACTTAATATCCCTCTTCATAACATGAGGAATGTTGGAATATAAGAACGAGTGAACATAGATTCCCAATTAGGGTAAAGATGGGAGAAAGTAGTCAATGATCATAAGTGATTATTATATAAGAACAAGGATGTGGAACATGATAATAACTTTTAAAAATCATACCCAAACATTCAAGATCATAAATCACGAGTCATTGCATAAGTATTTAACATAACATAAGACATGTGTATAATTAGGAATCTAAGATCAGTAGCCATGGAGCATAATATGATCAAATATATTTATAATGTGACACACACATAAAAATATAAAATAATATAATTTCGAACTAGTATAAACACTAAAAATTCCACTCATCATATTTATGACATTTAGTCATTTCTTTGAATAATATTTATGGACATGAAAACTTGTTTAAAAATAAAATTTTCATGATTGCATAATATGAATAATTCCATTATTAATATTTTATGCATGAAATTAGGTTCATGCATAACATAGTTGTCTAACGAGGAATAATGATTTTTCTAAATTCATTAGAGTAGTGAAAAAATTTGGTCCAACCCATCTCATAAAAAACCCATACATAAGAGTTCCATAAGATAATAAAAAACTTGATCATATAATAACCCATGGAAAATAAATAATTTTCATAAATAATTATGTTTCATAAAATTATTCTTAAAATATAGTCATCACAAGACATCCATATAAATAATATTGATGGTATTATAGGATTATATCCACTATAAAGCATAAAAATACATAAAGACTTGTAACATAGGTAAAGTATATTGTTAAAAGGGGATTTAATCATTTATTTGAAAATATTGAAAATGGATTTTCTTTTGGTAGCTTTAAAAAATACCAAAATATTAAGAAAATTATCTTTTAAAATAATAAAAACCTATAAAGGGAGAATGAAATTAAAAAACATTATTTATGATTGGAAAATTCTTTCATTCCTTAACTTCAAAAAAATAACATTCTTTTCACACTTTTGTTAAAATTAAAAAATGAGCCTAATTTGAAATATTATAAAATATTATTTTTTATTATTTTTAAATAAATTAAATGGTAGTAAAAATTAATCACCCTTAAAAAATTATTTATACATAAAAAATTCCATATAACAATTTTAATAAAATAGACATGGAATAAAATTGTTATTTACCGAAAATAAATAAGGTTAATATTTCATAAAAAATTCTCAATCATTTTATCTACCAAATATTGTAAAGTGGTAATATTACATTCAAATTATTGGAAAGTTTTGTATAGATTTAAAATATATGTCTTAATTAATTTCTTTTAATTTTAATTTAACATATGTAATCCTATAAACAAAGGATATTGAAACACAAACTGTTACCTCAAGCCTATTTTTCATCATACTCCTTCAAACATCCTGTATGATAAGTATATATTTATTTTTAATATATCATAAAACAATAATTATATGTGTATATGTATATATATCAATTCCTTATAATTTAAAATTATTCTTTTATTTATAATTCTTTCTTAAAATAACCATTTAGGTGAAAACTGATTTTTTTCAAGCATGTTTTTATCTGAATTTTTATGATCATTGAACATTGGTAATGGATTAATCATATAAAAAAATTTAATAATGTAATAAGGATCATATTTATTCATTATATACACTTTTATAACCATTCATATAAATTTGAGTTCAAAAATTTATTACATCACTTTTTTGAGACGATAGTATGCATGTATGCATGGGTGATGTTTTCAATTTTTGATAGATGAAAAAAGTAAAATTTATATAGTAATTGAAATTTAATGTATTTTAATTATAAATGTATTTTAATATATAAAGATTAAATATATACTTATTATAATAAATTTAAATAGGAAATTAATAATGAATCATATCTCTCCATGGATGTGGTAGTCCACACATACACACATGCATATTTATGATTTTTCAATGGATGTGAAATAGATATATAATGGATATAAAATTAAAATAAAACATATAATTATATAAAAATAATTATTAAATCATGTTAATATGGTTATAAAACATTTTTAGGGGGGTTTAGAAGAAATAAACTTGAAAAATATCGGTAAGAACATTTAACACTTATTAGGGTATCCTCCAAATAAAAGTAAAATTAAGGTTTATTGTATGGGTATTATGGTAATAAAAGCACCTAAAGATCCTATATAATGATATTTTGAGTTTATTAGGGTATTTATTGGTTGATACAAAGGGAATAAGTGTTGTGTATATGTGAATAGTAGAGATTCCCTTTCAAAGATAGGGGAGTGGAACCCTTTTAATTATTAAGAATATTAAAATATAATAAATAAACATACTCTAGAAAGGGGTTATAAATTAGATCATGTTTGAATATGGGATACGATATAATTTAAATTCATTAATCCAAAAGTTTTTATAATAGTTTTTTGGTTCCTTTAACACATATTAATTTAAATACACCCCCCACTAAACCCTTTATCCTTTACGATGGCAATGATTTTTTACCTCGGTTTCTAGTAATTAGGAGGAAAAATAAAATTCAAATAATTGATTTTTTTTAAATAATAAATATACACATGGAATTTTTTTTTCATATTCAATTTCTATTACTAATAGAATGTAATTTTTAAATAATTTTGCATAATTGATAAAAAACTCTTTTTATAAAAATAAATTTTATTTATACAAATAGAATTTATTCTTCTTTATTCATTATTAAAAGACATTATATTAATTTTAATATATTTTCTTGAATATAACATCAATTTTATTTATTAATATCAATAATAAATAAAAATAAATATAATTTCTCAATAACAAATATTGAGTATAATAAAAATGGTTTTATGAAAAAAAAAATCTCTTTTTTTACCTTCAAATGTACCTATACTAATTTATAATGAATTGATTATAAATGTATGAATGTTTTTTAAATTAAATAGTATTATATTTAATCAAAATATTATTTCAATATTGATCAATATTAAAAATATATATAAATGTAAAATTCATTGAAAAATTGGTATTTTAATATAAAATAATATTAGTTTGAACATTTAAAATTGAGTAATTATTTTATAACAATAAAAAAAATTGGATTTTGGGAAAATTTTACACATACCTTTTATAATTAATTTTGTGATAATCATAATTTCTAATTCAATGGCTTAGTGGTAGTAATCGGATTTAATAATATTATTTCAATTTTTTATTGCAGTTCGTTTAATCTCGAAGTTATGTGTAAAGAAATATAGTAAAAACATTGAATTTAATTAAAGATAAATATATCAAAGAATCTCATGGTATACATTCTACATATATTATCATAATTTTTCCTCAAAAATTATTTTACTGTGATACAATCAAATGTGGATACTTATGTCTCATTACACCACCATGTTCCCACTTCGCTCCCAAAATCTATATAGTTTATCCATAAACAATTGATTAGGGAAGTGTTCTTATTTTGTTTATCTTTATCTCTATGATCATGGATTTCAACTAGTTATTCATCATAAGCTGGATAATACTCTAATAATAAAACATCTATGTTTCCTATGTGTTAGTGTTCTTGTATTTTATTCCTCCAATGTGATACACGGAACACGTTATGAACATGTGAGAGGTTCCCTGTAAGCATCAAGTGATAAACTACAATCCTGATATAGTAAATAATTTAAAATTGATTGATATATCTAGTTTATAACACACCATTATGTAAAAAACACATAACCTCCTTCCCATGGATATATTCATAGGAATAACTTATCAACAAATTCAAGCTCTATATCTCACTAGTGATTATCAAAACAACGCTTCTGTTGATTATGAGATATCTTGATGTGAAATTGATTGGATTGATCCCATTATATCACTACTTCATCAAAATTTCCCCCCAATATATTTCTTTTTTAAATGTTCATCCAAATACATTGGAGTTCTGTACTTTCTTACATAGAATAATTCACATGGATCACTCTTAATACATGAGTCTAAGATATTATTTTCAGAAAACTAAACTTGAAGAAGGTGTTAATCCCAAAAATCATTGAAATATATAGAACATGATATAAACATATCATATGTGGTTATAATGTATCTCTCATACATAACATATATTTGATGATGATATTCATTTCTAACTAGAAACATTATAATCAAATATTGTAGAATACATCTTAAAAAATTCTATTTAAGCCACAAATCTCAATCAGGTATAATTAAGATTGGTACTCTCTAAAATCTTACCACTTTAATAATATATAACATTCAATATGATAAAGATATATATATTCTCTGATAGGAATTAAATGTGATAACTTTTTAAGGCAACTGATAGAACCCAAATAACATTATTTCCTTTTTATGTTTTTAATTGTTCGGTGATGAAATCTATAGTGATTTTTTCTATTTATATTCTAATATGGGAAATGGTTACAATAACCCTTTTTAATCCTATTTATGATTCTTAAATTTTCTAAATACCTAGATTTGAGACACATACTCAGAAATATCTCTTTTCATGTCTCCCCACCATAAATACTCTTTGAGATCTCTATAAATATTCATACTTCAATAATGAATAGTGAATGATGATCTATGATCTTCATAGAGTGTATCCTTATACAAATATGGTATTCACATGACACATACATGGTTATTAAATCGTATAATTATATCACAATGATGGTCTAACTCAAGAACATTCCCAGCCATCTTCTATAGTTCAATATCATTCATTTGTTTCTCTTTAGTCCTTTTGATGGATATATGGTTTAACACTCTTCTTAGAAAGATATGATATTTCCCCTTAATTTATTTCATCACATATCTTGTAGAAATACATAATTATTGGATCTCTTTTAATCCTTATCATGGACCAAAAATAATTCTCCTTCTATCAGAGAACATTAGCTAGACTGTTCAACTTCTTATGGTTGTATTTTAATGAGCAGTCATAATTATTAATCAATTACAACCATCTCCTTAGGCACATATTAAACTATTTTATTGTGAATATGTAATTCAAGATTTTATTATATTTTTATATATCATACCATTCACTATATAAACTATTTAAAAATATATTCAATGAAAAATTTGCTGATTCCTTATCCAAATCATGTGTTGGGTAATTTTGATAATTGATTTTGAATTGGTGAGTGTAATAAGCTAACATCATGTCATTATACATTATAATGCATCCCATCCCATTTATTGAAAAAATCACTATAGATCACAAACCCTTTTCCAAATTAATTTAGTTAATTTATAGGTACATTGACCATCCTTCTTTTTAGTTCCATAAAAATTTTCTCACATTCATGTATCAATAGAACTTAGTTCCATTACATGTCAATCTGGTTATTGGATTTGATAGGCAAGAGATATTTCACCCAAATCATCAATAATATCAAAAAATACAAGATAAATACATAGCTTGGTAACCATGGTAAGTGTAGAGAAATTTTCAAAAAAATATTCCATTGAAGTATCCACTAATATACCCTCTATTGAAAATATATGACCCAATAATGAAATTTTCATTATTCAAAATTTACATATTGTAAATTTGGAGTACCAATTCTCTTTCATCATGGTCTTCAACAGAATCCTAAAATGATATTCATTATCTCTATTGTTCCATGAATAGATAATATTATCAAATATAAATAATACAAAAAAAAAATTGATCAATGTAATATATAAAAACATTATTCATTAGATCCAGGAAGATGTCATGGAAATTGGTATGTCCATGTTGAATCACTATAAATTTATAATGTATACACCTCATATGGATGGTTTTAATAGGAATATACATATTATTGACCATTCATTAATGATATAAAGAACATTGATAAATCATGGAACTATATTGACCACTGTGTAGTGGATCATATATGAAATTAAAATGGAGTAAAGGATAGTTGTTCTTTAAAGTGTCCTTCTTATGTTATCTATAACCTATGAAATGTTTCATTACCCATTTTTATTTTTAATAAAAATATCATTTGCACCCCAAGGTTGTAATTACCCAACCCTAGAAGCATGGAACCCCTGCATTATTTCATTATATTAGTCTGATTATAAGAAATAAATCCTGAATGAATGATTATTTTAGTAGTTTTTGAGGACCTGATTACATAAATGATACCCAAAGTACATTTTGAATTATATAAAATACCACTTGATATATAATTAACTGAAATAAATTGTCTCCGTTAATGATTATTCAAGGTTCTCTTCTTCATAATCTGGGTAATGAATAATTTTATAAGGGTGATCTCAAATACTCAATAAGGGTTACATATAGTTGAATCATGAATTAGTGATAAGGTAATCATAATTAATTAGACCTAAATAATATGGAATGTTGAATAAATGAAAACACTTTCCAACAATAAGCTGATAATAACAAATGCTTCTATAGGTTTTGTCATAGTGAAATCCTCATGGATAGTAATAACTATATAATTAATAAGGAGTATGATTATTATTTAGATATCATGTATCAATAACATGAAACATTATACCATCGGGATGGTTTAAGTCAGTGTGTATAAACCCAATTCAGTTTTTTTGGAAACAGACTCGAAGGGTCTGTCGCCAACTGATTTGTCTCATGAGACATGATGATGCATCAAGGGGTAATAGCAGGCCCTGACCATCACTACCAGTAAAAATAATTATTTATAAATATATTTAATAAAATAAAAATATCCCTTTTTTATATCCATATTGAATGGAGGATATTGATTCATCAATATATGTCCTATTAAAATAGAGTTCAAAATAAATGTCATATGTGAAATAATATACGACAAAAAGAAATAATCAAACCCATGATACAAGAAAATGGATATTTACAAGAATTATAGTTTCAAATGAAAATGATCTCAAATAGGTAGTGGATATACAATATAATAAATATTAGGTTCACAATACCATGTAAGTCTCAATGAAATAGAAATTGAGACCAATTCACTGCCACGTTGTAATCAATAGAGTCGTATGAGAAAAAATTAATAATGATCAATTGAGTCATAGAATACAATTTATATAAAGAGAATAATTATAGTTTATATCAAATGGAAACAAAAAAAACACCACATGAAATAAATAAGTGGTGAAAAGTGGAAATCATACAGAATTAAAAGTTAGATGAGAAAAACCCTTACTATATGCTCGAGTGTGTTCTTCAATTGATCTTAATGGCCTGAACAATCAAATTTAGCTTCATTAATTAATAATTCCGGAACCTCATCCTAATTTAATTGATTTTTTAACCTTATTAGTTCCATTCATCGCCTTTTTATAGTATTAAGCAGTTTAATTTTATTGTTATAGAATCATTTTCTCCTTTGGTTTTCATAATCAGTTTTCTTATAATTATGAATGGAAGCTTGATTAAAATTTGGTTGAACATCATAAATTATTATTATATTATATTAGTGGAATTAAATATATGTAAATGATCTTATAATTATTTTTTTATATAACATTAGGATGACTCATTGGATAAAAGTTAATGATAAACACTTGGATTAACTTGGCAGTTTTGGGAATAATGTACTTTTTTTATTATTATTTTATATAATGAGTGTGTAAGGATTCTAGAAAATTACATCAGATAAAATAAATATATTCTGATATGGTTCAACCATAAAAATGTAATTATGACTATAATTAAATATGGTAATAGAATTTTAAAACATTTCGTCCTTAAATGTGATATATTAACACATCTTAGACTGTGTTTTCATTTTTAGTATAAGAGGATGGAGAAAAGAGAGACGATGATAAAATATTCCCTTTTAAAAATAAAATTCTAGTTCATGTAAGGTAATGTAATTATCATAGAATTTGTATTAAGGGGATATGAGAAGTGAAAAAAATGGACCTTGAAAAAGAAGTTGAAAGAAAAAGGAAGAGTGGTTCACCTCTTGAGTACTCCTCCTTGAGAATATCCATAAGGCCTTTGTTTTTGGACTTTTGGCGAGACATGGAGATCCTGGACATGGGGAGAGATATTGGGAAGTGTATTTGTAATAAAATAATCATGTCTTAGTGCTTTATTGTTATGAGAGGAATAGGGGTTTAGTGGTGGTTTTTATAGTGGGGAGATTAGGGTTTTTTCAATATTTTAATCATTAGTTTATGATTTTCCCAAGATGAGGATTAGTATTGATTCTTGTACCCAAAAACAATAATAAATTTATGTGTGTTAAAACCAATATCGATTTACATAATCCATGACTCAAGCATGACTCCAAAATTCATTTATTTAGCATATTCCATAAATTTTCATATTTTACTATTCACCTAATTTTTAGGTAATTTAGAAAAATCCCTAAAATTCAACCAAATATTTCACGATGTGTATAATAAAAAAATAAAGTACATTTTTAAAAAATAAATTTCTAAATTTGTGAAATTCAATTTACAATTAAATTAATCACTTAATAAAAAAATACCAACACTTAAAATATTCCCCTTTAATTTATAAGGTGCCCAAATTTTACTTACACCGTCATGGGTAAGGTTACCATTTTTAAGGGTCATATAAATATTCATTAGGGATAGATAAAATTAATAATGGTAAGTTACTAATCATAATGGTAAGATATTATTAATTTAAAATTATGTTGATTCTATCAGACTCCAAATACCTCCCTGATCGCAACCTTGTATGCCTGTTTTTCAAAATTCAAAATACATAAGTGGAAAATTTTAGTTTCATGGATAGGTTATGACATTATCCAAAATATAAAATTTTTGTTTCAAATATACTCACTAATTTACATAATATATGAAATATAATTAATTAAATGTATTTATGAGAATGATACCATCAAATGTTTGGGGTTTTATATTATTTCCACCTTCAGAAATTTCATCCTCAAACTTTTTTATGTATAAATCCCTTTAAAAATATAAGGGTGGTTCATCTTCATAAAAATATTAGGTTACAAAGTTTCTTCTTATATTTAATGGTTTCACTAGGGAACCTTTACAAGTCAAGTTTTCGGATCTCTCAATACCTTCTCCCTTTTGTTAAGAATCTCAATTGGCTCTTCATAGTTTGAAAAATCTGGTTCAAGCTATACTTTTTTTAGGTGTGTACATGCATTGGGTCAGGCATGTATTTCATTATCAACTACACATGGAACACATTATTTACATTGATGTGACTTGTTGGAATTTCTAATCTATATTCTACAAATATAATTCATTCTATAATTTTGAATGGCCTGATGTACTTGGGGATCAGTTTCCCTTTCTTACTAATCCTTAAGACACCCTTCCATAGAGATACTTTTAGAAAAATGTGATCTCATACTAGAAATTCAAAATCCATTCTCAAGTTATCCGTATAACTCTTTTTCCTACTTTAGGATGCTTTAATATAAGCCTAAATTTTCTTTACCTTGGTTGTTGTATCTATGATAAGTTCCGGACTTATAAGTTTCCTCTCACCAACTTCATCCCAATAATTTGGATATCAGCACTAGTTGTCATATAATTCTTTATATGGTGCTATTGGAATGTTATAATAGAAACTGTATTGTATTAACATTCCCCAAAAGACATGTATTTATCCCACATACCATGATTTAAAATAGATAATGATCCAAACGTGTCTTCTAGTGTTTGAATAATCCTTTTAGGTTGTCCATCAGTTTGGGGGTGATAAGTAGTAATCATATAAGGCTTTGTATCCAAAGCCTTCTGGGGACTTTTCAAATCATTTTATGTAAACTAGTTATCTCTTTTGGAAAAAATCGATAGAGGTTCAGCACTATGTCTTAAACCATCATTAATATATTGTCTTTTTAGGTTCCCAAGTGGTAAATCATCTCTTATAGCATGAAAACGTGCTGATTTTGTGAGACAATCAACAATTTCCCATATTGCATCATTCGTTCTAGGTGTCATCAGTAGTCATGTGACAATGTAAAAAATAATTTCTTCCCAATTCCACATAGTAATAGGTATATGTTTCATGACCACTCTAGTATAATGTCTCTTGGCCTCTAGTTGTTTAATAACTAGACACTTTGACACTTAGTCAGCAATTTATCACTTCATGTTATCCCCCAAAAAATGTTCCTTTAGATATCTATACATCATAGTGCTACTAGGGTGTATAGAAAAATTTGAGATATTAGAATCATATAATAGTTCCCCTTTTAGCTCAGGTACTAATGAAACACATAACCTATTCCCAAATTTTAGAACTTCGTGCTCATATACGAAGTCTACCAATTTTCCATCCTTAACAGCTTCAATTTTATTTTACAGATTCTCATCATCATATTGAGAGCTAGTTATCTTCTCTATTAGATATGTTTTATAAATAAATGGAAAAAATAAATATGTTTCCCCTTCTTTATCAATTCGTATATCCATCATTAGTAGATCCATGAATATATGATCTCTCTCAATTCTCATTTGTGTCAGAAGACCATAATCTTTCCTTCTGAATGAATATTCCACCTTATGTGTCATTACTGGATGGTAGTGAATTGAAAATCATTAAAGTCCACGATATAAAGAAATGGATTATGCTATTACAACTTGTTAGGTTGATGTTACTAATTATGTGTTAGAAGTTACTTTAATTTTTCCACAAACATATCCAATGCTTTATTTGATTCTGAATCATCATGTTCATTTATATATTCCCAGTTTTTCGAGGAAATTAGACATTTCAAATTTGATTTAATAAATGATTTTTCTATCAAAACACCTATGGGATGTATAATTTCTACAAATGAAAAAAATAAGTGGTGAACAATGGAAATATCCCAAAATTAAAAGTGTGATGAGAACAACTGTTACCTTATGCAAGAATGTGTTCTTTTATTTATATTAATAAAATGAATAATCAATTTTTTCTTAATTAATTAATAATTATATTACCTCCTATTCATTTAAATGATTTATATTAACTTTATTAGGTACTTTAATGGCTTCTTTGGGTTTAATATGATCAATTTTATAGTTTTAGAAGCATTTTATTCCTTAATTTTCTTGTTCGATTTAATTGTATTTTTGAATGAAAGTTTATTTGGAAATGTATTTAAAAATACAGAATTGTAAATATATATTATTAGTGTAATTACAGATTTATAAATGATCTTACAATGATTTTGGTTTTATACCTTGAGGATGACTCACTAGATAAAAGTTACTGATAAACACTTGGATTAACTTAGCGATTTTGTGCAGAATGAACTAGTTTTTTATTAGTATTTTTTATTATGACTGTGTAATGATTACAGAATATTTAATAATATGAAATACATTTATTTTGATCTAGTTCAACCATAAAAGTGGTTTCATGATCATAATTGAAGAAGGTAATAGAAATTGAAAAATTGTCGTCCTTGAATATGATAAATTAACACATTTTGCATGATGTTTTCATTTATAGGATAAGAGGAGGGGGGGAAAGAGAGATGATGATGAAATATTCCATTTCCATAAGAAAATTAAAATTCACTTAAGGTATTATAATTATAATTTTATTTATATAAGGGTGATGAGGAGAGAGAAATAATGTAAAGTAACATATAAAAGAAATTGAAAGTTAGGGGAAGGGAGGTTCACCTATGGAGTACTCCTCCTTGAGATTATTCTTAAGGCCTTTGTTTCTGGCCTTTTGGTTAGAAAAAAAATTTCTTCTACATGGTAGGAGGTCTTGAGAATTGTATTTTCAAGAACTTAAGAAAGGAATAAATATTTAATGGTGTGATAGGAATAGGGGGTGAGGGGTGGATTATATAGTTGAAAATAGAAGGTTTTTGGTATTATTTTAATCATTAATTTATTATTTTTGCCAATACATGAAATATTATTGATTCTTATGACCAAATATAGTAATTAATACATGTGTGTTCGAACCAATTTCCATTAACATCATCCATGACTCATGCATGATGTTAAAATTCATTTATTTATCATATCTCATAAATTATCAAATTTTACTATTCACCAAAAATTAATGTATATCAGACAAATCCCAAAATTCATCCTAAACATTTTTCAATGAGTAGAATCCAAAAATTAAGTCCATTTTTCAAAAATAATTTTATAAATATGTGAAATTTAAATTTAAATTAGAATCATCATTTACTCGAAAAATACCAACACTTAAAATATTTACCTTTATTTTTAAGGTGCCTAAATTTTACTTGTACATTCATGGGTAAGTTTAAAATTTATAAGGATCATATTACTATTCATAAGGGTAGGTTAATATTTATAATGTATACATTATTATTCTTAAGGATATGTTACTATTCAAAATAAATTAAGTTGATTCTATTGGACTCCAAATATCTTTCTAATCACTACCATGTATATACAAATTTTGAAATACAAAACATTGAAGTGGAAAATTAAAGATTAATGTCTAGTTTATGACTTTCTTCAAAATATGAAAGTATTGTTTCAAATTGAATCACTGCTTTATGAAATGTAAGATATCTAATGAATTGAAAGTATTTAAGAGAAACATACCATAAAATGTTTGGGGGTGTAATAAAGGTGACTCACTCAGGAATATGAATCCATTTTTAAGATCCACCTAGATTTTATTATTTAATTCATATAAATCTATTAGGGATATTTTAGGTTTAGTCTCTGAAATCATTGTAGCACCATTAATTAATTCTATTGAAAAATCTACTTTATTATCCATCAGAATATAAGGAATGTAATCATAAAATATATCAACATATTCCCACACAATAAAAATATTTTCATTATTGTGTTTCTTATAATCCATTTGAAATAAATACCCCTTATGAATATGTAGTGAGACCAATATAATTAATATAATTTCCATTTGATTTTAATGTTCATCCCCAAACCTATTGATGATCATAGGTTGATTAAAAATATAAAATGTGACTTATTTTCCTCTAAGATTTATTTGGTATTTATATAATGAGTTCTAATAGATGCACAATATCAAATATAAATAGAATATAGAGAGAATAAAAATTTTTGTACATAGTGGAGTGCTATAAAATTTGATCTAAGAGGATCTATAATATTGATATGTAATCATCGTTCACTTATGAGTGTTTATTTATTACTCAACATTTAACCACTGAAGTGGTGATGTAATACTCTTATAATATTATTGAGATATAAAGAGCGGGTATACCCTAAATCAAAAAAAAAATCACATTTTTTGGATTTGACAATAAGTGTATATTTCTCCACACTGTTCTCATGAACCACATTTATAAGGCCCCGACCTTAAACCTTACTTAGTCTTTAGTTATTACAAGATTACACATTGAGGATCCTTTCAGGTTTAGAATTTTAGAGAATTTGAACATAAAACTTTCATTACATTCCACATTTAAACAAAGTGGTTACATAAAGATAGTATTCATTTTTCCCATCAATGGAACATATTTAAAATAAAACATGGATTCTTTCTTGCCACTTCCTTGACACTATCATCATATAATGTACCTTTCCCTTGACCTGTGAAAAACATTTCAAAACAACTTGGGATGAGCATAAAAAGCTCAGTATGGGATATAAAAATATGGTAAGGAAACATGAGTTCATATATACATAAGAATGAAATCATACTTTACCCATAAAACATATTCACTTTAATATACCTCATCAAATCATGAATAAATCATAGAAATCCTAAGTCATAAAGGTAACTTGAGTCATTCATACCATTCTTACGTAGGGAGTAACCCTCTTGGTTATGTTTGGAATACCCATCACAGTATATTCCCTAAATCTATTTGGAGAAACCTTAACATTTCACTCCTTCATGTTACCCAATGCATTGGAGAGCTATATCGGCTCACCCACCCATAGTTTATCAGGGAACCACCTGTCTTCATAATAATTTCCATGAACCTCAACGTAATCGTATCACATAAAACATGCATAAAGGAAACATAACATTTCCACATTTCAATCACAAGATATCAATACAACACGTTGATATAAAAATATTATGAAAACCATTTTCAATACCAAAATAAAATAAAAGTAAAACATGGTATATATTTTTCTTTTAAAAAAGGTATGGCTTGTAGAGGAAGCCGAAACTCAAATAATGGTCACGGTGGCAGAGAAGTCGTTGTCTCCGCATACGTACGAAAAAAACATTCCCTTTTGTAATTTAGTAAAACTCTTCGTATAAAAAAGATTCCTTTTGGATAAATGTAAAAATCAAAGGGGTTTATACACCGTATAAAAGAAGGTTGTGTATAAAACAAAATATTCATCAATGAAAGGAGATTGAGATGAAGTCCCATACCTCGGGTCCGACTTGACTCGGTCGTTCTTTAATCTCCTGAATAATAAACTTGAGTTAATTTCTACTTGTTTAAGAACCTTTTTCAAGTTCATTATTCCTTTTATATCACTTATTTCCATGTCATGAACACTATGTAATTATTTAAGTTAATAACGGTCGTTTTAACGATCATAGGTACTTGAGTCAAAAATAAACCCTTTATAATTACAAGTTGTTCATGTATCCATTATATCCAGAATAGTATTAATTATATAGATATCTTATATGTAATATATATCCAGTACATGCATGCATTTATAATATTACATAATCATTTATAGGTAAGAAATGAAATGCACCGTTCATGGAGACGGTAAACCGTACGTACGCATGAACGCTAATTTCATTTCTATTTCGTATAATTGTAGAATGGAATCATAATGATATAAAGGTATATTATAATTCCAGTGTAATATCATATATAATATCATAACTCCATCCTTTATACATCCCACATATGGTATTAACGAATCAAATCACTTTGAGGGGGCGTAGTCCGCACTTCCTTAAATGAAGATATCGTGTTTACCCATAAAGGAAACCATAAAGGTGTGCCATAAATGAAAAATACAGAAGCTAAATGAAAACATAAACATATTATATATCATATATAAATATAGTGACATCTTAATGGCCACCTTTGAAGGTGTTAGAAGAATATTGAACAATCATCGTTTCGTGAGGCAGAAATTCACCATCCACGGAAACTGTATGTTCTTTAACCATTAGATGTAGGTCTGTGTAAGTGTAGCTATAATAATTCTTATAACAACATCCTAGTATATTGAAGATACTGTACATGTTACAAAAGAAATGAATAAAAAGAGTTTAGGGGGTTGGAGAAGTAAAATAAAACAAAAGAACAGAAGTGAAGACATTACCTTAAAATCAGGTAACTCCCTTTGGTTTGAGCTCAAAGGCTTCCTTGGGAAGACTTCTGCCCAAAGTGAGTCTTCAAGGAGTAATAGAGGGAAGTGGAGAGACAAAATGGGCATGGGTTGGCTGAGCCAAAGGCTTTGGAAGTGTGGGTAAGGAGGTAGAGGTGGGGGCCTTTTATAAGAGGAGAGGAGGGGCACTCATGGAAAGTAAAGAAATGTTACTTTATTTTAAAATGAGTTTTGGATTCAAAAGGTCCCACATTGATATAATTCTAGGTTAAGGTGATAAGGGTTCGAAATCCACCCATCCAATAGGTTTTGGACATGTGTAGGTCATATATTTTACATTATCATTTCATTTTATTTAAATCCTTTATTAATGAGGTAATCACTGCATCATCATGATGTCATAAATAATTTAATATATTTAGTGTCTAAAAATTATAAAAAAAATACAATGATGTAGGAAATATTTTTATATTTCCAATTATTATTTATAATCAAAAATATAAATTTTATAACCCCACGTAAAAATTGTTTTAGTAAAATAACTTATGTTTGTGTCATTTTTACTTTAACATTAAATAAAAAGTTATTTATGTCATTTCTCAACCAAAGTGGCTCCATGGGGTCACCAAGTTGACCCATGGATTGTCTTGGTCGGCCATGACACATCCAATAAGGGTAGTATATGTGTCAATCTAATCTCAAATTATTAAAACCTTATTTTTAACTTAAACTACACTAATTACCTCTAACCGCGATTAAAAACATAAAAGTTACTATTCACCAAAAAATTATTTTAATCTCATTGAACCACATTTTAATTCTTAATTACAACCATGTATGTTGGATTTTTGAAAATAAAATCACAGAAGTGGCAAAGTTTGAGTTAAATGAAAAATCAGTTTCTTTAACTACCACTTAGTGGTTTCACTATTCATCAAAAATTGATGTTTTTTAGAACAATACCAAAACTTCACCCTAAGCTATATTTGATATTCCGAACTCAAAAATGATGTCTATTTTACAAAATTAAAAACATATAAGTTAAATTAATTAATTTAATAATTAATTTCCACTGTCAGAGAAAATAGTGTGTTTTTATGAAACAATAAGTATCAAAATATTGACACTAGTTTAAGTCCA
The DNA here is from genome assembly GCA_963277665.1 of Viscum album. Taxonomy (NCBI): domain Eukaryota; kingdom Viridiplantae; phylum Streptophyta; class Magnoliopsida; order Santalales; family Viscaceae; genus Viscum; species Viscum album. The sequence continues at coordinate 523,580,355 of OY728145.1, forward strand.
ATTTCAAAGTGAAATTAATTACAATGACAACTATTGGATTAAATGGTAAAAATATATTCTAATTTCACCTCAAAACCAATTCAAAAGATAATATAATCATATAAATAAATTAGATTAAAAAGCAGTTTTGATGTAAAATGCAGTATTTTTCACTATTCATATAAAAAATGAACAATGTCAGAAAAATAACAAAAATTCACACAAACTAAATTTTGATGTCCCAATAATAATGAATAAGTTTATTTTGAAAAAAATAGATTATAAAATTGTCAAAATATAGATTTAAAAATGGGTTTCCATCAAAAGGTAGTAAAACAATCTTTTAAAAATTTTAGTGTATTCCGTGCTTAAGATTGGATTTATTTTCATTTTAAGCCTCTAAAACACTATATAATTCATTAATAGACATAGATAAAAATATATATAATTCACTACTTACTTGGTATGTTACGTCCTTCCCCCATTAGAAAATTGCGTCCCTGCAATTTATTTACTTATCGAATAAATCGGGGTACTTATCCCTCATTTCATTTTCAGATTCCCATGTTGCATCTTCCATCATGTGGTTTTTCCACAAAACATTTACCTGATTAATCACCTTATTCCGTAACACTTTCTCCCTATGGTAAATAATATGGACCGGTTGTTCCTCATAAGATAGGTTCTCTTCCAGCTAAACTACCTCAGGACTCAAAACATGAGATGGATCTGGCATGTACTTTCTCAGCATCGAAACATGAAAAAAATTGTGTATCTGAGATAAAATCGGAGGTAAAGCCACCCGGCATGAAACTGATCCAACTTTCTTCAGAATTTCATATGGTCCAATGAACCTTGGACTCAGCTTTCCTTTCTTACCAAATCACATCACACTTTTCCATTGTGAGACTTTGAGAAAAAATGATCACCTACCTCAAAAGAGTGATACTTCCTCCTGTTGTCTATATAACTCTTCTGCCTACTCTGAGCTGTTCTCATGTGTTTTTGAATCAGCTGAACTTTTGCTGCCATAACTTCTACCAATTCTGGTCCCATCAACTTTCTTTCACCCACTTCATCCCAGAAAGCTGGAGTTCGACATCGCTTCCCATATAACGCCTCAAATGGTGCCATCTGTATACTGGAATGAAAATTGTTATTATATGAAAACTCAACCAAAGAAATATGTTGGTCCCAACTTCCCTGATAATCCATAGAGCAATAACGTAGCATATCCTCCAATGTCTGAATTGTTCGTTCTGACTGCCCATCTGATTGAGGATGAAAAGCTGTACTAAAATTTAATTCAGTAACCAATGACTTCTGACGGCCCTTCCAAAAGTTAGAAGTAAACCTGGAATCACGGTCAGATAAAATGGATAGGGGAACTCCATGTAACCTGACTATATCTTTAAGATACAAACGAGAAAGTTGATCTAGAGATAAATTATCTCGAATCGGAAGGAAATGAGCAGATTTAGTCAAGCGATCAATAATAACCCAGATTGAATTATTACCTCGAGATGTCTTTGGTAATCCCACAACAAATTCCATGGATATATTCTCCCATTTCCACTCTGAAACTGGTAAAGTCTGAAGCACCCCTTTCGGTAACTGTTGATCTTCTTTAACCTGTTGACAAGTCAAACACTTCACAGTAAAATCAGCAATATCTCTTTTTATTCCATCCCACCAGTAATACTCCCGCAGATCTCTGTACATCTTAGTACTACCAGGATGAACTGAAAATGGAGAACTATGAGCTTCACATAACAACTCTGTCTTCAACTGTGAATCACAAAGAACACACAATCTCTTCCCAAATCTCAAAACACAATCACTATCAATGTTTAATTCAGGCAACTTACCCTTCTGAACCAGCTCTACCTTTTTCTGCATGTCGCTGTCTTGCTTCTGTTCTTTCTTAATTCTGTCTGATAGAGAAGATTTCACTGATACCTGAAACAAAACAGAAGAACATCCTTCACCAACAACTTCTATGCCAAAGTTCATCAAATCCTTAACCAAAGGATCACGTTCCAAATGCAACATTGCTAATGAAGCATTACTTTTTCTACTCAAAGCATCAGCCACTTTATTTGATTTTCCCGGATGGTAATGAATTGTACAGTCATAATCCTTGATTAATTCCAGCCATCTCCACTGTCTCATGTTTAACTCTTTATGAGTGACTATATACTTTAAACTTTTGTGATCGGTATATATTTCACACTTTACTCTATACAAATGATGCCTCCAAATTTTTAAAGTGAAAACAACAACAGCTAATTCCAAATCATGTGTAGGGTAATTTACCTCATGAGTTTTCAACTGTCATGAAGCATAAGCAATTACCTGATCCTTCTGCATTAGGACACAACCAAGTCCTTTCAATGAAGCATGATTGTATATAAGAAACTCACCATTCCTGGAAGGTAGTTCCAAAACTGGAGCATTCACCAATCTTCTTTTCAACTCCTGAAAACAATCATCACATTCTTTTGTCCAGATAAACTTAACACCCTTCCAAGTTAGCATAGTCATTGGAATAGATAACTGTGAAAAATTTCTAACAAATCATAGGTAATAGCCTACCAAACCAAGGAAGCTACGAATCTCAGTTACATTTGTGGGTCTTGACCAGTCTTCCACAACTTTTGTTTTTGTAGGATCAACATTTATCCCATCTTTTGAAACAATGTGACCAAGTAAAGAAATTTGTTGCAACCAAAACTCACACTTGCTGAATTTCCCATACAATTTATTTTCTTTTAAGGTTTTCAAAATAACCCTTAAATGACTTTCATGCTCCTCTTTAAGTTTAGAAAACACCAAAATATCATCAATGAAAACCACCACAAACTTATCCAAGAACTCATGGAAAATTCTATTCATTAAGTCCATGAATACAGCAGGTGCATTGGTTTGCCCAAAAGGCATTACTACAAATTCATAATGGACATATCTTGTACGAAACACAGTCTTAGGAACATCTGCTTCCTTTACCTTCAGCTAATGGTACCCCGATCTCAGGTCAATCTTTGAAAAATACTGATCTCCCCAGAGCTGATCAAACAAATCATCGATATGAGGCAAAGGATATTTTTTCTTAAAAGTGATTTTATTAAAGGCTTTATAATCAATGCAAAGTCTCATAGAACCATCTTTCTTTTTAACAAATAAAACAGGAGCACCCCATGGTGACATGCTAGGTCGAATGAAACCTTTCTCAAATAAATCATGCAATTGCTCCTTCAACTCTAAAAGTTCAATTTGAGCCATTCGATAAGGGGGTTTTGAAATTGGCTTAGCATCAGGAACTAAGTCAACAGTAAACTCAACTTCCCGATCTGGTATTATTCCAGGCAAATCATCAGGAAAAACATCAGGATACTCATTTACCACTGAAACATCATTAATCTGAACAGTTCCTTTATTTTTAACGATGTGTGCAAGGTAGCATTCATTTCCATCTTTTACAAGTTTCTCGGCCTCTTGATATGTTATCAACACTAAGGGTTCATTCTTGTACACAAACTAAAAGTCTTTCTGAAAAGAAACTTCTTTAGCTCTACAGTAAATCTTATCATGGTAAATAGAGTGCCAATCCATACCCAGGATAACATCAAACTCTATTAGAGGTAAAACAATAAGGTTTTCAAGTAGGTTCTTTCCACAGATAAGGATAGGAAGATTATTATAAATTCTTTTTGCCTCAACATTTCCCCCAGGTGTTTTTACCACAAGTTCAGGAGTCATTTCTTGAGATGGTATTCCCATTTTACTAGAAAAGGTTTCAGAGATGAAAGAATGTGTAGACCCCGAATCAAAAAACACATTGGCATAATCTGAAAAAACAAACAAAAAGTACTTGATACAACTTCATTTGATGGCCCGACATCTACTGAAGTAGTTGCAAAGGATTTCACCACCACTTTCTGCTTGTATTCTAACTACTTCACATCACTCGAGCTCTTTGTCGGACACTCATTTGCATAGTGACCCATCTCATTTCACTTAAAACATTTCACTAACTGTAAATCAAATTTGAACATACCATCACCTTGATCTTTTTCAGTGCAATCATGAGCCTTATGTCCCATATTACCACATCGGTAGCACATTCCAGAATTCAGAAGACATTCCCTAGCATGCCTTTTCCCACATTTATCACAAACTGGAAACTTAGTTTTCTTACCATCAGACTTCTTTGAAGAATTCTTCCCTTTCTCCTGCCACGTCGGTCTCTTCTTCTTCTAGTTGTTATAGAACACTTGATCATCAGAAAACTCCATTTCCACCTTCTCAGCACATCGAACAAGATTTTCATAACTTTTAAACTCACGAGAAGCCAATGCCCTTCGATATTTTATTTTTAATACTAAGTAGAAACGATTGATTTTACTATCAAGGTCTCGGATAAAATTTGGAGCATACCTTGCCAATCGAGTGAACCTCTCTTCATAGGCATCCACTGAGTCTTCCTCTTGCCTCAATTCCAAGAATTGTTTTTCCATCCTATGTCAAATAGCCTTAGGAAAATACTTCTCAAGAAACATACCTTTGAATTCATCCTAGTCAAGAGCATCAATCTCAACAGCGTCCCTGATATTTTTAACCATCGACCACCACTGATCTGTTTCACCCTCCAAACGGTAAATAGCGAGACTAACCTTTTGATTGTCTGAACACCCCATGACATTGAAAATCTTCTCTAGTGCTTTAATCCACCCTTCAGCTAGCATAGGGTCAGATGATCCTCTGAATGATGGGGGATGTTGCCTCATGAAATGTTACACCACTGACATGTTCCTTTGTGGTTGATCTGGCTAATCTCATCCATGGATACCACCACCATTTATCGCTTGAGTCAACTGCTCCATTACTACAATAAACTATTCAGTTCCAATTCCGACTATCTCAGGATACTGATTCGGAAGGTTATTTCCTTCTGTATGCCTTCCTAGCACTACTTCCCTGTTTCCTCTGTAGAAAACCATTTTGAACAAACATGTCTTAGATGAAGCAACATGGTAATCTTCAAATGCTATATCATTTCAATTTGACCATAAAAAAAATATTTTTGGATAATCATTTAATAGAATTCTAACTCCCAAAGTTTTCTAAACTGACCTTTGATACCAACTATAAGGCCCTGACCTTAATCCTTACTTAATCTTGAGTTATTACAAGATTAAACATTGAGGATCTTTTCAGGTTTATAGTTTTAGAGAATTAGAACATAAAATGTGCATTACATTCCACATTTAAACAAAGTGGTTACATAAAGATAGTATTCATTTTTTCCCATCAATGGAACATATTTAAAATATAACATGGATTCTTTCTTGACACATCCTTGAAACTATCATCATATCATGTACCTTTCCCTTGACCTGTGAAAAACATTTCAAAAAAAACTTGGGATGAGCATAAAAAGCTCAGTATGGGATATAAAAATATGGTAATGAAACATGAGTTCATATATACATAAGAATGAAATAATACTTTACCCATAAAACAGATGCACTTTAACATACCTCATCAAATCATGAATAAATCATAGACATCATAAGACATAAAGCTAACTTGAGGCATTCATAACATTCTTACATAGGGAGTAACCCTCTTGGTTACGTTTGGAATACCCATCACAGTATATTCCCTAAATCTCTTCGGAGAAACCTTAACGCTTCACTCCTTCATGTTACCCAATGCATTGGAGAGCTATATCAGGCTCACCCGCCCTTAGTTTATCACGGAACCACCCGTCTTCATAATAATGCCCAAGAACCTCAACATAATCGTATCACATAAAACATGCATAAAGGAAACATAACATTTCCACCATTCAATCACAAGATATCAATACAACACATTGATATAAAAACATTATGAAAACCATTTTCAATACCAAAATAAAATAAAAGTAAAACATGATATTTATTTTTCTTTTAAAAAAAGGTATGGCTTGTAGAGGAAGTCGAAACTCAAATAATGGTCACGGTGGCGGAGAAGTCGTTGTCGCCGAATACGTATGACAAAAACATTCCCTTTTGTCATTTAGTAAAATGCTTCGTATAAAAAATATTCATTTTGGATAAACGTAAAAGTAAAAGGGTTTTATACACCTTATAAAAGAAGGTTGTGTATAAAACAAAATATGCCTCAATGAAAGGAGATTGAGATGAAGTCCCATACCTCGGGTCCGACTTGACTCGATCGTTCTTTAATATCCTGAATAATAAACTTGAGTTAATTTATACTTGTTTAAAAACCTTTTTCAAGTTCATTATTCCTTTAATATCACTTATTGCCATGTCATGAACAATATGTAATTATTTAAGTTAATAATGGTCGTTTTAACGATCATTTGTACTTGAGTCAAAAATAAACCCTTTATAATTACAAGTTGTTCATGTATCCATTATATCCAGAATGGTATTCCTGATGTAGATATCATATATTTCATATATATTCAGTACATGCATGCATTTATAATATTACAAAATCATTTATAGGTAAGAAATGAAATGCACCATTCATGGAGACGGTAAGCCGTACGTACGCATGAACGCTACTTTCATTTCTATTTCGTATTTTTATAGAATGGAATAATAATTATATAAAGGTATATTATAATTACAGTGTAATATCATATATAATATCATAACTCCATCCTTTATACGCCCCATGTATGGTTTTAACGAATCAAATCACTTTGAGGGGGCGGTAGTCTGCACTTTCTTAAATGAAGATATCGCGTTTACCCATTATGGAAACCATAAAGGTATTCCATAAATGAAAAATACAGAAGATTAATGAAAACATAAAAATATTATATATCATATATAAATATAGTGACATATTAATGTCCACCTTTGAAGGTGTTAGATGAATATTGAACAATCGTCGTTTCGTGAGGCAGAAATTCACCATCCACGGAAACAGTATGTTATTTAACCATTAGATGAAGCTGTGTGTAATTTTAGATCGAATATTTCTTATAATAACATCCTAGTATATTTAAGATATTGGAGTTGTTACAAAATAAATGAATAAAAAGTGTTTAGGGTGTTGGAGAAGTAAAGTAAAACAAAATAACACAAGTGAAGACATTACCTTAAAATCGGGTAACTCCCTTTGATTTGATCTCAAAGGCTTCCCTGGGAAGACTTCTGCCCAAAGTGTGGCTTCAAGGAGTAAAAGAGGGAAGTGGAGAGACAAAATGTTCAGGGGTTGGCCAAGCCAAAGGCTTTGGAAGTGTGGGTGAGGAGGTAGAGGTGGGGGCCTTTTATAAGGGGAGAGGAGGGGCACTCTTGGAAAGTAAAGAAATGTTACTTTATTTTAAAATGAGTTTCGGATTCAAAAGGTCCCACATTGATATAATTCTAAGTTAAGGTGATACGGGTTCGAAATACACCGATACAATAGGTTTTGGACATGTGTAGGTCATAGATTTTACATTATCATTTCATTTTATTTAAATCCTTTATTAATGAGGTAATCGCTGCATCATCATGATGTCATAAAGAATTTAATATATTTAGTGTCTAAAAATTATAAAAAAAATACTATGATGTAGGAAATATTTTTATCTTTCCAATTAATATTTATAATAAAAAATCTGACTTGTATATCCCCATGTAAAAATTGTTTTAGTAAAATAACTTATGTTTGTGTCGTTTTTACTTTAACATCAAATAAAAAGTTATTTATGTCATTTCCCAACCAAAGTGGCTCCATGGTGTCCCCAAGTTGACCCATGGATTTTATTGGTCATACATGACACATTCAATAAGGGTAGGACATGTGTCAAGATCATCTCATATTATTAGAACATTATTTTTACCTTAAACTACACTAATTACCTCTAATCACGATTAAAAACATAAAAGTTTCTATTCACCAAAAAAATTATTTTAATCTCATTGAACCACATTTTACTTATTAATGACAACATTGTATGTCATATTTTTGAAAATAAAATCACAAAAGTGGGAAAGTTTCATTTAAACGAAAAATCAGTTTCTTTAACTACCACTTAGTGGTTTCACTATTCATCAAAAATTGATGTTTTTCAGAACAATACCAAAAAATCACCCTAAGCTATATTTGATATTCCAAAGTCAAAAATGATGTCTATTTTACAAAATTAAAAACATATAATTTACATTAATTAATTTAATAATTAATTCCCACTGTCAGAGAAAATAGCGTGTTTTTATGAAACAATAAGTATCAAAAGATTGACACTAGTTTAAGTCCAATTTCAAAGTGAAATTAATTCCAATGACCACTATTGGATTAAATGGTAAAAATTTATTATAATTTCACCTTAAAACCAATTCAAAAGATAATATAATCATATAAATAAATTAGATTAAAAAGCAGTTTTGATGTAAAATGCAGTATTTTTCACTATTCATTAAAAAATGAACATTGTCAGAAAAATACCAAAAATTCACACAAAGTAAATTTTGATGTCGCAATAATAAAGAATAAGTTTATTTTGACAAAAATAGCTTATTAAATTTTCAAAAGATAGATTTAAAAATTGTTTTCCATCAAAAGGCAGTAAAACAATCTTTTAAAAGTATTAGTGTATTCTATGCTTAAGATTGGATTTATTTTCATTTTAAGCCTCTAAAACACTATCTAATTCATTAATAGACATATATAAAAATATCTATTATTCATTACTTACTTGGGATGTCACAACATTAGTAGTTGTAAATGTAGAAGACTTCACTTTTCCCTTTAATCCATAGTGTGAGGAAGATAATTATCTTATTTATCCCTTTTATTAGATCCTTGATTATCATAACCCCAAAAATACTTTCATATGAAGAACTAATGCATGGGTATTGTAATAGTTTGAATCTGAATACTCTATATTATATTGAATAACCAATTATTCTCATCTCTAAAAGAAAAAACACAATGATCCGGCCTCAAAATCAAGAAACTTATTCATGTTAATTTTAGGATTATCAATATTTTATTTTTTAAAAGAATGATTCATGATTTTGGTGGAAAATATTTCCCACCATGTGACATACCATTGGATTTCCTATAAAACATTAATTTGTTTCTCAAAATAAATGTTTGAATGAGATTTTTTAGTTTCTATTTCCTCATTGAGTGAAAATTGAACAATAAATTTGTATAACCCCAATTATCTTATGGATAGTGAATTTTGATACATAGTCTGATGGAAATATATATGTTATAAATATTTCTTTCTAGATCAATAATTAAATCAGTAGCATACGATGTATGTCTTGTATATTTTACATTATTGGTAGTAATGTATTCATTAGCTTTCTAATTTAATTATAGAAATTCCCTCTATATTTTTCTATCAAGAATCCTAAAAAAATAATTTTTGGGAATCCACCTCTTAAAATACTCCCCTTCTATGGAATTTATTTATTCACTTGCCTCATGATCATGATAAGATTCAAAAATTTATTTTCTTCTCCTTCTAAGTCATATACAACTAAAAAACATTTCTCATAGTCCATGCACTGGAGAAAAAAATATATATTTTCCATTATATTGATCTATTTCTCAAATTTCTTTTAATTAAATAACCGAATATAGGAGGTTGACGTTTCCATATAAAATCCTCAATGGAATGTTTATAGTTCCGTGGTGAAATCAGATGTTTAATGTAAATACCTGAAGCATCAGTATGTATTTTCCTAAAATAAATATTTTATTAATAGGGTAATATATAAAAAAACTCCAAAATAATACAATTCTATGATATATAGAAAACAAATTTTACCATTAAAACATAGACATTAAATTATTTGGTATAAAATAAATTAACTATATTATGAAATTTATAATAAAAAAGAAATTAAAAAGAACCATTTAGTAGAATTATCCCTTATAAAGATCCATTTTTTGAGCATGGAAAAGAGGTAATGTCAATGGGGGTTCTAATAGAAAATTGAAATTTTGATCTAGGAACATTTGATATGTGTAGAATTATATGTGGGATAAATTTATGCCTGTGAAAATTTCTATGAGAATTATGTGAGCTGAATCACCACCCTTATAGTGAACCATACTTTTCAAACAAAAATATTACATCTTTTTAGATGAATATCTTGTACAAAACATTATCATATGTACCAAAACTATAAAGGTTTAGTATCCCTGAAAAATAGACACATAGTTCTTTTATTTCCTAAATAATCTTCCACATATCCCATAATGATCTGACCATATAATAATCTTCTTATACAGACCCTACATAAAACCTTTCTTCAAAACCGAAGAAAATGAAACATAAAAAAATGTGAGGCAAGATTATCAATAAGGGTAAAAATAAGAGATTTCATCCAATGATAATAATTTAGAATAATATAAGTATAGTAGTATGAGAACACTATAACAACATAAAATAGCCTTACCTAGTCAATTAAAGATAATTAATCATAAATCATGGCATAATTATCTATCATCAAAAAATACATAATTCATAGGTGTGTGTAAATCATTAATAATCAGTCATGGTCCATAAAAACAACCTGTAAGCATAAGACTTATGTTATTAGAATACAAATATAAATAGAAAAAAATTATTCGAGGATAACTACCAATATTATCATATTTTATTGGTTTCACTCTCCATTCCATCACATCCTTAGTGACGGTTCACTCCCAATTATATTATTATAGACAACATCCCTTACTAAATTGGCTTTATCCATATTAAAGTTCTTATTATAATAATATATATCCATATTTTCATAATGTATTATAAGGATGTATATTTCAAGTCCCACTCATCCCAAAATTATTAACATTGATATCACTAACACAATATCAAAAAATAGTGATAATACCATAACCCATTGATAGGAAACAAATTTTTTAAACATTTCAGCATTTCATCCGAGAATATCCCTTGAAAAATAATCAGGTTTCATTAAAATGTCATCATCATCATAATAAAAAATAAATATAAAGAACAAGGATGGTATCACTAGATCATATCATTAATAAATAACAATTAACATTAAAGGATGTTATCATAGATTAAAATTATCATTAACATGTCATCAAAATATTTCATTAGGAAAATAACCATTTAATTTTGCAATGAATTATTTAAAATATAATAATATTCAATATATTGAGGAAAATTTCTTTAAAAAAAATATAGAAACATGTAGATTATTCTTAAAATCATTGTGCCGCAACAGAATTTGGAAAATCCATTCATATCATAATCATCAAAGCACATATTCGTTTCCAACCATTAGTAAAAACCGCATTGTTAAAAAGAAATATAATTAAGACATCTTTTTTTAATTTAAATTAGGGATGTAAATGAATTTAAACAATATTTTATTAATAGAAAAGAATTTCTTCAAAGCATTTTATAAAACAAGAATGTGAAAGAAAATGTTTTTAATAGTATAAGAGGAGAAATAACTTCACTTATTATTGGAACAGTTTCTTTAGGCATAATGAGTACAAAATAGAGAAAATGTATATGAAAATTTATAATTTTAGAAATATACCTATAAGTATAAAACTGAAGGGTTTTTATCCAATAAGGGCCATATATTTTCATTAATCTGAATTTAAGAAGAATCAATCCCGATTAAAATGTGATTTAAACATAAATCGCTTACCTCAAGTATTATCTTGTTTTGTACGTGTTTGAAAATACTATAAAATAAATATAAATTTCTTATAAGTTTTTGATATAACCATAAAAATATTTCTCATAACATATAAGATTTACTTATAAATTTTTATCACTCATTTATTAACAATTTTTTATTAAAATAACTATTCTGGATTATTAGTACTTCATTTTCATTATTTTTTTAGTTCAGTTGTCTCATTTCTTGTACTTCAATTAATTTTACATCATATAAAAAATTTAATCATGTAATTATTATCATATTTAATCATAATATATTTTTTTAAAACTATTCCTATAAAGTAGTAATGAAAATTGAATTAATCACATTGTAGAGACTACATTCCATACGTACCCACAAGAGATGATTTAACTATTCAATGGAAATAACGAAAGAAAAAATTAGTAAATCTAAATTAATTAAATATATTAATATAAAATTTTTTATATAAATTCATTAAATACATTATTATAACAATTAATGTGAAAATTTTAGGAAAATCAAAATAGATCACCTCGTGGAGGTGGTAGTACACAAGTATATACAAGCAATGTTTTCATATCTAATTGGATAGTATATATGTGGATAATTATTGTTAAATAATAATAATAAATAAATGTTTTTAATATTATAAATTCATTATTTTATAGATTAATCCATATATTTTGAGTTGGTAGAAGAATATGTTAAATTGAATGCACTCTTTTAAGATTTATACATCATTTTTGATAATAATATTTTGGATTACACATTATACATTGAGAGGATGGTATTTTTGAAATCATATAAGCTATTGGAAGTTGGGGAGAAATATATTCATGTAATATTGTAGTTATTGGATGATATAGAAGGATAATGACATGTATGAAAGAGAGGAGATGGGGTATCCTTTTATAAGGGATGGAAATGCCACAATTGGAATTATATACAAGTTTAAATAATATTAATACTAATCATGTATTGTGTGTAACGCCCCGACCCCAGCTACCCGGAGTCGGTGCATTACTTCGTAACATTGGCATGATCACAAAAGATCATGTCTCGAAAGACCGATTTTTTTAGTAGCCTTGGAAACACTAGATACATTCATAAGTCTTTAATTACATTATAAAGTAAAAAAACAACAATAACATGGTCTTCATAGTCCACACTCATATCCCTTTCTGACTATCCCTGCAGGTCATTCATAAAATACTTCTTCACATCCTGGAAAATATTAAAACATTGAAAGGGGTGAGCTCAGATGCTCAGTAAGGATAACAATATTGCGGAATCTTTCATAAATAAACATTAACATTTAAGGAAATGTATAACTAAAACAAAAGCCTTTTTAAACATGAACTTCAGTATGATATGGAAAAAATAAAATTAAATAATTCCATTTACTTACTCACATGGATATTCTACTAGTCGAATAATCCCATGCAATATCAATAACCACTTTCATAATGATGTAATGCATAATGCCAGACTATCATAACCATGTAGTCAAGGCCTCGTGCCAAGACCACAAATAAGATTTTGTCAAGGCCTCATGCCAAGACACTAGTTTGTCTCATGATACCTACCGATGCATCGAGGAGCTATATCGGGCTCCACCCGTCACTTATTATGTCCAATGCATTCCTCATATGAATAGGTTTAAACATATCATAAAACAAAACATAATCGTATCACATAAAACATGCATAAAAGAAACATAACAATTCCACATTTCAATCACAAGATATCAATACAACACATTGATATAATAAAAACTCTTTCAAAACCATTTTCAATACCAAAACAAAAGAAAGTTAAAACTTTGTATTTTTTTTCATTAAAAAAAGTGATGGCTTGTAGAGGAAGCTGAAACTCAAATAATGGTCACAGAGGCGGAGAAGTCGTTGGTGCTGCATAAGTACGGAAAGAAAAACATTCCCTTTTTGTCTTTTAGTAAAACTCTTCATATAAAAAAGATTTCTTTTGAATAAACGTAAAAGTTAAAGGGGTTTATACACCATATAAAAGAAAGTTGCGTATAAAACCAAATATGCCTCAATAAAAGGAGATTGAGATGAAGTCCGTAAAAAGTTCATTTTTTTAAACAAATTACATCTATCATGTGTATTCACTATAAGTACACATAAATAAAGTACAAATACAAGATAGGACATAATAATATCATGACATAATTTGAAAGTAGGAGATTAACCCAAAGAATGAAAATTGGGTTAAGAAATTCCCTTACCTCGTGTCCGACTTGACTCGACCGCTCTTTAACCACCTGAATAATAAACTAGAGTTAATATGTACCTTCTTAAAACCTTTTTCTAGTTCATTATTCCTTTTATATCACTTATTACCATGTAATTAACATTATGTAATTATTTAAGTTAATAACGGTCATTTTGTCGATCTTTGGTACTTGAGTCAAAAATATATTTCTTATAATTACAAGTTGTTCATGTGTCGAAATATCCATTATATCCAGAATTATTTTCATGATTTATATATCATATATATCATATATATCCAGTATATAAATGCATTTATAATATTACATAACATTTAGAGGTAAGAAATGAAATGTACCGTTCATGGAGACGGTAAGCCGTACGTATGAATAAACGCTACATTAATTTCTATTTCATATTTAATGGAATGATGTTATAATTATATAAAGGTATAATATAATTCCAGTATAATATAATGTATAATACCATTTACTCCATCCTTTATATGTCCCACATATGGCATTAACGATTCAAATAACTTTGTGGGGGCAGTAGTCCGCACTTCCTAAAATGAAATTATCGCGTTTACCCATAATGGAAATCATAAAGGTATGCCATAAATGAAAAATACAGAAGCTTAAGTAAAATATAAACATATTATATATCATATATAAATATAGTTACATCTTAATGGCCACCTTTGAAGGTGTTATATGAGTGTTGAACAATCATCGTTTCGTGAGGCAGAAATTCGCCATCCACAGAAACAGTATGTTCTTTAACCATTAGATGTAGGTGTGTGTAAGTGTAGCTCAAATCCTTCTTATAACAAAATCCTAGTATATTTATGATACTAGTGTTATTACAAAAGAAAAGAATAAAAAGAGGTTAGGGGGTTGAGAAGAAAAATAAAATAAAAGAACACAAGAGAAGACATTACCTTAAAATCGGGTAACTCTTTTTTGATTTGAGCCAAAGGCTTACTTGGTAAGAATTCTGCCCAAACTGTGGCTTATAGGAGTAATATAGGGAAGTTGGGAGAGTATTTGGGCAGAGTTTGGCCCAGACAAATGTCTTGAAAGTGTGAAAAAGTTGTTAGAGGTGGGGGCCTTTTATAAGTGGAGAGGAGTGGCACTCTTGAAAAGTAATGAAATATTACTTTATTGTACAATGATTTTCGGATTCTAAAGGTCACACACATCTATAATTCGACGATAAGGTGATAAGGGTTCGAAATGTACCCATACAATAGGCTTTGGACAATTTTAAGCCTTGGATTTTACATTATCTTTTCATTGTATTTAAATCGTTTATTAATGAGGTAATCACTGCATCATCATGGTGTCAAAAATAATTTAATTTATTTAATGTCGAAAAATTATAAAAAAATAATGATGATATAGGAAATCTTTGTATCTTTCTAATTAATATTTAAAGTAAATAATTTGACTTGTATAACCCCATTTAAAAATTGTTTTGGTAAAACAACTCTTGTTTGTGACCTTTTTATTTTAACATTAAATAAAAAGTTATTTATGTCCTTTTCCTAACAAAGTGGCTCCATGGGGTCCCCAAGTTGACCCATGGATTGTCTTGGTCGGCCATGACACATCCAATAGGGGTAGGACAAATGTAAAGGTCATTCCATATTTTTATAATACTATTTTTACCATAAATTTCACTAATTACCTTTAATCGCGATTAATTAAACTTAAAAGTTACTATTCACCAAAAAATTATTTTAATCTCATTGAAAAACAATTTACTTCCTAATGAAAACCATGTATGTATGTTTTTTGAAAATCAAATCACAGAAGTGTTAATGTTTCATTTAAATGAAAAATCAGTTTTTTAACTACCACTTAGTGGTTTCACTATTCATCAAAAATTGAAGTTTTTCAGAACAATGCCAAAATTTC
Source organism: Viscum album (assembly GCA_963277665.1). Classification (NCBI taxonomy): domain Eukaryota; kingdom Viridiplantae; phylum Streptophyta; class Magnoliopsida; order Santalales; family Viscaceae; genus Viscum; species Viscum album. The sequence continues at coordinate 523,596,141 of OY728145.1, forward strand.
ACCCTAAGCTATAATTGATATTTTAAATCCAAAAATTATGTCTATTTTAAAAATTTCCAAACATTTAAGTTGCATTAATTTATTTTATAATTATTTCTTGCTGTCACAACAAATAGTGTGTTTTTAAGAAACAATATATATCAAAAGATTGACAATTGTTTATGTCCAATTTCAAAGTGAAATTAATTCTAATGAACACAATTGTATAAAATGGTAAAAATATATTATAATTATAGTATAAAACTACTCAATAGTATAATTTATCACTAAATTATTTTGATTAAAAATGTTGTTTTTAAGTATTTTTCACTATTCATTAAAATTGGACGTTCTCAGAAAATTACAAAAAATTCAACTTTGGATAATTTCGATATTAAGAATACAAAAATGAAGTCCATTTTGAAATATAAAATTTCTATAATTTTAAAAAGTGGGTATTACTATTCATAATGGCTACTTTGATTGGTTGTGGTGTGTCTTAGAACTCAAAGTTGCGTACAATGTAAGCTATTGCATTATTGAATGAGAAGCGTATCATAGAAGCTCGGGGTGTTACATTCTCCCCTCCTTCAATAAATTGCGTCCTCGCAATTTGAAATTTTGCATTGAAAATAAAAGGTTGAAAATAGAAAATACCTTTGTAGAAAACCCACATCGGAAATAAGGTTAATAAAAATATAACTTTAAAAGAAAGAAAGATAAGTACAAAGGTCACCTGAGATAGCCCATACTAGGATTCTATGAAAATATTGATATGGAAGAAAAACAAACCATCAAGGTCTGATGGAGAGTTGTAGAAAACTGGATTAGGAGAAAGTTAACAATAAGAAAATCACAAACTTGTGATTGGTTAAACGGTCATTGAATCCTCAGTTGGAAAAGTTAGCCGGCAACGTTTTTGTTTTAAGTTACCTTTTATAAAGTTGATGAATTTATTTAGGAGATTTACTAAGAACTTAAGGGAATATACATACTTGTCATGTAGACTTTCATTCTTTAATAAATGTTTACGAAAAACCCATATTTCACTCTAAAAGGTAATAGAACTCAAAAATATTCTATTTATTCTAATTGTATAAGGTTCCAAATATTAACACATACCATTTAGATTAGTAAAACTATTTTGTAATAACCAGGGACTTCCTGTAGGATAGTGGTAGGTAATAAAGGCATGTCACACTATGGTTGTGGGTTCGATTCCTACAGCTTTGTCCGACGCGACGGGTTATGCCCCACCCTGCAGGTTGTCCTTTTCCTAAAAATATAGTATTATAATATTCCAAAAATAATCTTCAGAAATGTTTTTACCTTAAACAATACTATCCAATGATCAACTTAATCCATTCAAACCTTTATAGTTATCCAAAATACCTCTGTCCAGACTTTCTCTAAAAGGTCTCTAAATTCCAAAATCAATTGTAACATCAGATTCCCTAAACAAGTAAAAGATTCTCTTTTTGTCACATACTAAAAATATGATTACCTTCATCATATTAAAACGTTAATGAAAACAACAAGTACTGGAGTACAATCCTTATATATATATATATATCACATTATCCTTATAACCAGAATATAATCCTTGTGTCCAAAAGCACCAATACATTAATTATTCCACTTCAACTTTAGTAATAAAATAAGATTTTCCTTGATCCCTTGACCTTTTCTGAGGTAAGTTTTCCTGAAGATTAGGAAATTCATTTGTATAATGCCCCATTTCCTTACAATTGTAGCATTCAACTTTGATAGCCTCTTTCTTTCCCTTGAAATCACGAGCCTGGTGACCCTTTTCTCCACATTTATAACAAACTCCCATTCCTTTTAGGCAAGTACCAGGGTGATTCTTCCCACAATTATCACATAGTGGAAAATCCTTCTTTCCCCTTTTCCCTTTATCTGTCTCTTTTTCCACCGTTCTATTCTTCTCTTGCTTTACTTTATTATCATAAGATTTAGAGAATTCCTTTTCTGTCTTGATAGCACATGAGACAACGTCTTCGTACGACGAGAAAGATTGTGAGACCAAGGCTCAATGGAGAAGCAGTTTTAACCCATCAAAGAAACGGTCGATCTTACTTCTTGGGATACGTATATAATCTGTAGCATGCCTCGCTAACCTTGTAAAGTTGGCCTCATACTTCGCAACATTCTCATCCTCCTTTTGTCTCAGACTCAAAAATTGTCTTTCCATATCTGCTCGATGGTCATGCGGAAAGTATTTTTCTATGAAAAGCTCTTTGAACTCCCTCCATTCCATATTCGATACTTCAACATCTTCCTTTGTGTTTTGAATCAGCGACCACCGCTGATCGGCATCTCCAGTGATGCGGTAGACTGCCATGACAACCTTCTCCCTTTCGCTACTCCCCATGGTGTGGAATATTTTCTCTAAGGAGTTTATCCATTGCTCAGCTACTAATGGATTTGTACCCCCATTAAATGTTGGTGGTTATTTCCTCATGAAGCGGTCAAACATTGATCATCCACTTTGCGGATCAGGGTGCTCCATACGAGTAAGGTTATTATTCATAACCTGAGTGAGTTGTCCCAGTATGGTAATAAGTTAATCAGCACCAGTTCTATCTCCAGCTCCACAATAATTATCTTGAGCAGGAGGGCAATCCCTACACGGAGTGCGTGGATTGATATGGTTTCCATTCCTTCCACTAGGCATCATTTCTAAACAATGGCATAAACTATATTAGTTTAAGAATCAAAATACATAATTCCATACTAGTAAGATACTTAACATAAATTGAACTATTTAGGGATATAATCCATAAAAAAAATTTCTTTAAGGAAGTATATACTCATAACCCTTCATAGTGGTTTGTAAAGAAAATGAGAATTATCCAAAGCATATCCACCGGGAGTGTCGTAACCAAGAGTGCAGCAAGGCCTGTTGTCAAGCACCAGTTCCCGTTTGAGTCTAGCTCAAAGCGGTGTTTTTGGGTTTTACCCCTAGGTACATCTGTGCCAGAGCCACCTCTACCTGCTCGTATCCAGACAGGGATGTATTTCTCGGAAAACTCACAAAATCTCTATAATACCAAAATTCTAAGAAGTTCTTCTATACTAATCCTCAAATTCCATCTTCGGGATATGTGCTCTAATCAGAGTTTATCTAAATCTAGCTTCCAAGGTTAGTACTAAGCTGTATATGATATCAACTGTAACGCCCTGACCCCAACTACCCAGAGTCGGGGCATTACTTCGTAACATTGGCATGATCACAAAAGATCATGTCTCGAAAGACAGATTATTTTAGTAGCCTTGGAAACACTAGATACATTCATAAGTCTTTCATTACATCATAAAGTAAAAAAAACTACAATAACATGGTCTTTATAGTCCACACTCATATCCCTTTCTGACTATCCCTGCAGGTCATTCATAAAATACATCTTCACATCGTGGAAAATATTAAAACGTTGAAAGGGGTAAGCTCATACACACTATAAGGATAACAATATTGCAGAAGCATTCATAAATAAACATTAACATTTAAGGCAATGTATAACTAAAACAAAACCCTTTTTAAACTTGAAATTCAGCATGATATGGCAAAAATAAAATTAAATAATGCCATTTACTTACTCACATGGATATTCTAATAGTTGAATAATCCCATCCAATATCAATAACTACTTTCATAATGATGAAATGCATAATGCCAGACTATCATAACCACGTAGTCAAGGCCTCATACCAAGACCACAAATAAGATTTTGTCAAGGCCTAGTGCCAAGACACTAGTTTGCCTCATGAGACCTACCGATGCATCGAGGAGCTATAGCGGGCTCCACCCGTCACTTATTAAGTCCAATGCATTCCTCATATGAATAGGTTTAAACATATCATAAACCATTACATAATCATATCACATAAAACATGCATAAAGGAAACATAACATTTCCACATTTCAATCACAAGATATCAATACAACACATTGATATAATAAAAATGAAACAAAACCATTTTCAATAACAAAACAAAAGAAAGTTAAAACATTGTATTTATTTTTCATTAAAAAAAGTGATGGCTTGTAGAGGAAGTCGAAACTGAAATAATGGTCATGGCGGCGGAGAGGTCATTGTTTCCACATAAGTACGGAAAGAAAAACATTCCCTTCTTTTCATTTAGTAAAACTCTTCACATAAAAAAGATTCCTTTTGAATAAATGTAAAAGTCAAAGGGGTTTATACACCGTATAAAAGAAAGTTGTGTATAAAACCAAATATGCCTCAATGAAAGGAGATTGAGACGAAGTCCTCAAAAAGATCATTTTTTTAAACAAAGTACATCTATAATGTGTATTCACTATAATTACACATAAATAAAGTACAAATACAAGATAGGACATAATAATATCATGACATAATTTGAAAGTAGGAGATTAACCCAAAGAATGGAAATTGGGTTAAGAAATTCCCTTACCTCGTGTCCGACTTGACTCAACCGCTCTTTAACCTCCTGAATAATAAACTAGAGTTAACATCTACCTTCTTAAGAAACTCTTTCTATTTAATTATTCCTTTTATATCACTTATTACCATGTCATGAACATTATGTTATTATTTAAGTTAATAACGGTCGTTTTGTCGATCTTTGGTACTTGAGTCAAAAATATATTTCTTATAATTACAAGTTGTTCATGTGTCGAAATATCCATTATATCCAGAATTATGTTAATGATTTAGATATCATATATATCATATATAACCATTATATACATGCATTTATAATATTACATAACATTTAGAGGTAAGAAATGAAATGCACCGTTCATGGAGACGGTAAGCTGTACGTACGCATGAACGCTACTTTCATTTATATTTCATATTTAATGCAATGATGATATAATTATATAAATTTATAATATAATTCCAGTATAATATAATGTATAATACCATTTACTCCATCCTTTATACATCCCACATATGGCATTAACGATTCAAATCACTTTGAGGGGGCGGTAGTCCGCACTTCCTAAAATGAAATTATCGCGTTTACCCATAATGGAAATCATAAAGGTATGCCATAAATGAAAAATACATAATCTTAAGTAAAACATAAACGTATTATATATCATATATAAATATAGTGACATTTTAATGGCCCCCTTTTAAGGTGTTATATGAGTGTTGAACAATCATCGTTTCGTGAGGCCGAAATTCGCCATCCACAGAAACAGTATGTTCTTTTACCATTAGATGTAGGTGTGTGTAAGTGTAGCTTGAATCCTTCTTACAAAAACATCCTAGTATATTTCAGATAATGTTTTTGTTACAAAATAAAAGAATAAAAAGATTTTAGGGGTTGGAGAAGAAAAATAAAATAAAAGAACACAAGAGAAGACATTATCTTAAAATCGGGTAACTCTTTTTTGATTTGAGCCAAAGGCTTCCTTGGGAAGAATTCTTCCCAAAGTGTGGCTTCTAGGAGTAATATAGAGATGTTGGGAGAGTATTTGGTCATAGTTTGGCCGAGACAAATGGCTTGAAAGTGTTAATATGGTGTAAGAGGTGGGGGCCTTTTATAAGTGGAGAGGAGGGGCACTCATGGAAAATAATGAAATATTACGTTATTATACAATGCTTTTCGGATTCTAAAGGTCTCACACATATATAAATCGAGGATAAGGTGATAAGGGTTCTAAATCTACCCATCCAATAGGCTTTTGACAAGTGTAAGCCTTGGATTTTACATTATCTTTTCATTTTATTTAAATCGTTAATTAATGAGGTTATCCTTGCATCATTATGGTGTCATAAATAATTTAATTTATTTAATGTCTAAAAATTATAAAAAAATTATGATGATATAGGAAATCATTTTATATTTATAATTAATATTTATAGTAAATAATATGACTTGTATAACCCCATTTAAAAATTGTTTTAGTAAAACAACTCTTGTTTGTGACCTTTTTATTTTAACATTAAATAAAAAGTTATTTATGCCCTTTTCTTACCAAAGTGGCTCCATGGGGTCCCCAATTTGACCCATGGATTGTCTTGGTCGGAAATGACACATCCAATAGGGGTAGGACAAGTGTAAAGGTCATTCCATATTTTTATAATACTATTTTTACCATAAATTTCACTAATTACCTTTAATCGCAATTAATTAAACTTAAAAGATACTATTCACCAAAAAATTATTTTAATCCCATTGAACCAAAATTTACTTCCTAATGAAAACCATCTATGTAGGATTTTTGAAAATCAAATCACAGAAGTGGTAATGTTTCATTTAAATGAAAAATCAGTTTTTTAACTACCACTTAGTGGTTTCAATATTCATCAAAAATTGAAGTTTTTCAGAACAATGCCAAAATTTCACCCTAAGATATAATTGATATTCCAAATCCAAAAATTATGCCTATTTCAAAAAATTACAAACATATAAGTTTCATTAATTAATTTTATAATTAATTCCCACTGTCACAACAAATAGCGTGTTTTTAAGAAACAATATATATCAAAAGATTGACAATTGTTTATGTCCGATTTTAGAGTGAAATTAATTATAATGAACACCATTGTATAAAATGGTAAAAATATATTCTAATTATAGTTTAAAACCACTCAATAGTATAATTTATCACTATAAATTATTTTGATTAAAAAAGTTGTTTTTAAGTATTTTTCACTATTCATAAAAATTGGAAGTTCTCAGAAAATTACAAAAAATTCAACTTTGGATAATTTCAATATTACGAATACAAAAATGAAGTACATTTTGAAATATAAAATTTCTATAATTTTAAAAAGTTGGTATTACTATTCATAACAGCTACTTTGATTGGTTGTGGTGTCTGTTAGAACTCGAAGTTGCGTACAATGCAAACTATTGCATTCTTGAATGAGAAGCGTATCATAGAAGCTCGGGGTGTTACATTCTCCCCTCCTTCAATAAATTGCATCCTCGCAATTTGAAATTTTTCTTTGAAAATAAAAGGTTGAAAATATAAAATACCTTTGTAGAAAACCGACATCGGAAATAAGGTTAATAAAAATATAACTTTAAAAGAAATAAATATAAGTACAAAGGTCACCCGAGATAGCCCATACTAGGATTATATGAAAATATGGATATGGAAGAAAAACAAACCATCAAGGTCTGATGGAGAGTTGTAGAAACCTGGAATAGGAGAAAGTTAACAATAAGAAAATGACAAACATGTGATTGGTTAAACGGTCATTGAATCCCCAATTGGAAAAGTTAACTGGAAACGTTTTTGTTTTAAGTTACCTTTTATAAAGTTGAAGAATTTATTTAGGAGATTTACTAAGAATGTAAGGGAATATACATACTTGTAATGTAGACTTTCATTCTTTAATAAATTTTTACCAAAAACCCATATTTCACTCTAAAAGGTAATAGAACTCAAAAATATTCTATTTATCCAAATTGTATAAGGTTCCAAATATTAACACATACCATTTAGATTAGTAAAACTGTTTTGTAATAACCAGGGACTTCCTGTAGACTAGTGGTAGGTAATAAAGGCCTTTCGCACTATGGTTGTGGGTTCGATTCCTGCAGCTTTGTCCGACGCGGCGGGTTATGCCCCACCCTGCAGGTTGTCCTTTTCCTAAAAATATAGTATTATAATATTCCAAAAATAATCTTCAGAAATGTTTTTACCTTAAACAATACTATCCAAAGATCAACTTAATCCATTCCAACCTTTATAGTTATCCAAAATACCTATGTCCAGACTTTCTCTAAAAGGTCTCTAAATTCCAAAATCAATTGTAACATCAGATTCCCCAAACAAATTAAAGATTCTTTTTTTGTCACATACTAAAAATATGATTACCTTCATAATATTAAAACTTTAATGAAAACAACAAGTACTGCAGTACAATCCTTATATATATATATATATCACATTATCCTTATAACCAAAATATAATCCTTGTGTCCAAAAGAACCAATACATTAATTATTCCGCTTCAACTTTAGTAATAGCATAAGATTGTCCTTGATCCCTTGGCCTTTTCTGAGGTAAGTTTCCCTGACGCTTAGGAAATTCATTTGCATAATTCCCCATTTCCCTACAATTGTAGCATTCAACTTTGATAGCCTCTTTTTTTCCCTTGAAGTCACGAGCCTGGTGACCCTTTTCTCCACATTTATAACAAACTCCCATTCCTTTTAGGCAAGTACCAGGGTGATTCATCCCACAAATATCACATAATGGAAAATCCTTCTTTCCCTTTTTCCCTTTATCTGTCTCTTGTTCCACCGTTCTCTTCTTCTCTTGCTTTACTTTATTGTCATAAGATTTAGAGAATTCCTTTTCTATCTTGATAGCACATGAGACAATGTCTTCGTATGACGAGAAAGATTGTGAGACTAAGGCTCGACAGAGAAACGGTTTTAACCCATCAAAGAAACGATCGATCTTACTTCTTGGGATACATATATAATCTGCAGCATGCCTCACTAACCTTGTAATGTTGGCCTCATACTTTGCGACATTCTCATCCTCCTTTTGTCTCAGACTCAAAAATTGCCTTTCCATATCTGCTCGATGGTCATGCGAAAAGTATATTTCTAGGAAAAGCTCTTTGAACTCCCTCCATTCCATATTCGATACTTCATCATCTTCCTTTGTGTTTTGAATCAGCGACCACCACTGATCGGCATCTCCAGTGTGGTGGAAGACTGCCATGACAACCTTCTCCCTTTCGCTACTCCCTAAGGCGTGGAATATTTTCTCAAAAGAGTTTATCCATTGATCAGCTACTAATGGATTTGTACCGCCATTAAATGTTGGTGGTTGTTGCCTCATGAAGCGGTCTAACATTGATATTCCATGTTGCGGATCAGGGTGCTCCATTCGAGTAAGGTTTTTATTCATAACCTGAGTGAGTTTTCCGAGTATGGTAATAAGTTGATGAGCACCAGTTGTATCTCCAGCTCCACAATAATTATCTTGAGCAGGAGGGAAATCCCTACACGGAGTGCGTTCATTGATATGGTTTCCATTCCTTCCACTAGGTGCCATTTCTAAACAATGGAATAAACTATATTAGTTTATGAATCAAAATACATAATTCCATACATGTAAGATACTTAACATAAATTGAACTATTTATGGATATAATCCATAAAAATGTTTTCTTTGAGGAAGTATATACACATAACCTTTCATAGTGGTTTGTAATGAAAATGAGAATTATCCAAAGCATATCCCCCGCGAGTGTCGTAACCAAGAGTGCAGCAAGGCCCTTTGTTGTGCACTAGTTCTCGTTCGAGTCTAGCTCAAAGCAGTGTTTTCGGGTTTTACCCCTAGGTACATCTGTGCCAGAGCCGCCTCTACCTGCTCATATCCAGACAGGGATGTATTTCTCGGAAAACTCACAAAATCTCTATAATACCAAAATTCTAGGAAGTTCTTGTATACTAATTCTCAAATTCTATCTTCGGGCTATGTGCTCTAATCAGAGTTTATCTAAATCTAGCTTCCTAGGTTAGTACTAAGCTGCCTATGATACCAAATGTAATGCCCCGACCCCAGCTACCCGGAGTCGGTGCATTACTTCATAACATTGGCAAGATCACAAAATATCAAGTCTCAAAAGACCGATTAGTTTAGTAGCCATGGAACCACTAGATACATTCATAAGTCTTTCATTACATCATAAAGTAAAAAATCTACAATAACATGGTCTTCATAGTTCACACTCATATCCCTTTCTCACTATCCCTACAGGTCATTCATAAAATACTTCTTCACATCCTGGAAAATATTAAAACATTGAAAGGGGTGAGCTCAGATGCTCTATAAGGATAACAATATTGTGGAAGATTTCATAAATAAACATTAACATTTAAGGAAATGTATAACTAAAACAAAAGCCTTTTTAAACTTGAACTTGAGCATGATATGGAAAAAATAAAATTAAATAATGCCATTTACTTACTCACATGGATATTCTACTAGTCGAATAATCCCATGCAATATCAATAACCACGTTCATAATGGTGAAATGCATAATGACAGAATATCTTAACCACATAGTCAAGGCCTCGTACCAAGACCACAAATAAGATTTTGTCAAGGACTCGTGCAGAGGTCCGGGCGCTTGCATCTGGGTTGGTGGTGTGTAGGCGGAGAGGAATGCATGTGGTAGAGGTGGAATCTGATTCTGAGTCTCTTGTGAAGATGTTACAGGGAGGTCACTGCATCCCGTGGGATTTGACTTATCTCATTCGTAGATTCAAGGCGGAGACGGACCATGGAAGGGCCATTCACCACAGTTGGAGGGAATCCAACTTTGTGGCAGATGCTCTAGATCGCTTGGGCAGACAGGAAGAGCCTCTTTTCATATTTGGAAGTTTGAACTCCCTCCCCAATGAGTGCCTTACTATTGTGCAGGGAGATTCCCTTGGACTCCATCACTTTCGACCTCCTTGAAGGGAGACCGCTTGTTTTGTAGTCCTTTTCTGAATAATAATAAAAAGTAACTTGCAGGCAGGCATTCCTCATATGAATAGGTTTAAACATATCATAAACCATAACATAATCGTATAACATAAAACATGCATAAAGAAAACATAACATTTCCACATTTCAATCAGAAGATATCAATACAACACATTGATATAATAAAAATGCTTTCAAAATCATTTTCAATACCAAAACAAAAGAAAGTTAAAACTTTGTATTTATTTTTCATTAAAAAAAGTGATGGCTTGTAGAGGAAGCCGAAACTCAAATAATGGTCACGGCGGCGGAGAAGTCGTTGTTGCCGCATAAGTACAGAAAAAAAACATTCCCTTTTTGTCATTTAGTAAAACACTTCGTATAAAAAAGATTCATTTTGAATAAACGTAAAAGTCAAAGGGTTTTATACACCGTATAAAAGAAAGTTGTGTATAAAACCAAATATTCCTCAATGAAAGGAGATTGAGACGAAGTCCTTAAAAAGATCATTTTTTAAACAATGTACATATATCATGTGTATTCACTATAAGTACACATAAATAAAGTACAAATACAAGATAGGACATAATAATATCCTGACATAATTTGAAAGTAGGAGTTTAACCCAAAGAATGGAAATTGGGTTAAGAAATTCCCTTACCTCGTGTCCGACTTGACTCGACCACTCTTTAACCACCTGAATAATAAGCTAGAGTTAATATCTACATTCTTAAGAACCTTTTTCTAGTTAATTATTTCTTTTATATCACTTATTACCATGTCATGAACATTATGTAATTATTTAAGTTAATAATGGTCGTTTTGTCGATCTTTGGTACTTGAGTCAAAAATATATTTCTTATAATTAAAATTTGTTCATGTGTCAAAATATCCATTATATCCAGAATTATGTTCATGATGTAGATATCATATATATCATATATATCCAGTATATACATGCATTTATAATATTACATAACATTTAGAGGTAAGAAATGAAATGCACCGTTCATGGAGACAGTAAGCTGTACATACGCATGAACACTACCTTCATTTCTATTTCGTATTTAATGGAATGATGTTATAATTATATAAAAATATAATATAATTCCAGTATAATATAATTTATAATACCATTTACTACATCCTTTATACATCCCACATATGGCATTAACGATTCAAATCACTTTGAGTGGGCGGTAGTCCGCACTTCCTAAAATGAAATTGTCGCGTTTACCCATAATGGAAATCATAAAGTTATGACATAAATGAAAAATACACAAGATTAAGTAAAACATAAACATATTATATATCATATATAAATATAGCTACATCTTAATGGCCCCCTTTTAAGGTGTTATATGAGTGTTGAACAATCATCGTTTCGTGAGGCAAAAATTCGCCATCCACAGAAACAGTATGTTCTTTAACCATTAGATGAAGGTGACTGTAGGTGTAGCTCAAATAATTCTTATAACAACATCCTAGTATATTGAGGAAACTCTTTTTGTTACAAAAGAAAAGAATAAAAAGTGTTTAGGGGGATGGAGAAGAAAAATAAAATAAAAGAACACTAGAGAAGACATTACCTTAAAATCGGGTAACTCTTTTTTGATTTGATCCAAAGGCTTCCTTGGGAATAATTCTGCCCAAATTGTGGCTTCTAGGAGTAATAGAGGGAATTTGGGAGACTATTTGGGCAGAGGTTGGCCGATCCAAATGGCTTGAAAGTGTGAATAAGGTGTTAGAGGTGGGGGCCTTTTATAAGTGGAGAGGAGGGGCACTCTTGGAAAGTAATGAAATATTACATTATTATACAATGCTTTTCAGATTCTAAAGGTCCCAAACATCTATAATTCGAGGATAAGGTGATAAGGGTTCGAAATCTACCCATCCAATAGGCTTTGGACAAGTGTAAGCCTGGTATTTTACATTATCTTTTCATTTTATTTAAATCGTTAATTAATGAGGTAATTGTTGCATCATCATGGTGTCATAAATAATTTAATTTAATTAATGTCTAAAAAATATATGATGAAATAGGAAATATTTTTATCTTTATAATGAATATTTATAGTAAATAATATGACTTGTATAACCCCATTTAATTTTTTTTTAGTAAAACAACTCTTGTTTGTGACCTTTTTATTTTAACATTAAATTAAAAGTTATTTATGTCCTTTTCCTACCAATGTGGCTCCATGGGGTCCCCAAGTTGACCCATGGATTGTCTTGGTCGGCCATGACACATCCAATAGGGGTAGGACACGTGTAAAGGTCATTCCAAATTTTTATAATACTATTTTTACCATAAATTTTACTAATTACCTTTAATCGCGATTAATTAAACTTAAAAGTTACTATTCACCAAAAAATTATTTTAATCCCATTGAACCACAATTTACTTACTAATGAAAACCATGTATGTCGGATTTTTGAAAATAAAATCACAGAAGTGGTAATGTTTCATTTAAATGAAAAATCAGTTTTTTAACTACCACTTAGTGGTTTCATTATTCATCAAAAATTAATGTTTTTCAGAACAATGCCAAAATTTCACCCTAAGATATAATTTATATTCCAAATCCAAAAATTATGTCTATTTTACAAAATTCCCAACATATAAGTTTCATTAATTAATTTTATAATTAATTCCCGCCGTCACAACAAATAGCGTGTTTCTATGAAACAATATATATCAAAAGATTGACAATTGTTTATGTGCAATTTCAAAGTGAAATTAATTCTAATGAACACCATTGGATAAAATGGTAAAAATATATTCTAATTATATTTTAAAACCACTCCATAGTATAATTTATCACTATAAATTATTTTGATTAAAAAAGTTGTTTTTAAGTATTTTTCACTATTCATAAAAATTGGAAGTTCTCAAAAAATTACAAAAAATTCAACTTTGGATAATTTCAATATTAAGAATACAAAAATGAAGTCCATTTTGAAATATAAAATTTCTATAATTTTAAAAAGTGGGTATTACTATTCATATTGGCTACTTTGATTGGTTTTGGTATGTGTTAGAAATCGAAGTTTCGTACAATGCAAGCTATTGCATTATTGAATGAGAAGCGTATCATAGAAGCTCGAGGTGTTACATTCTCCCCTCCTTCAATAAATTGCGTCCTCGCAATTTGAAATTTTTCTTTGAAAATTAAAGGTTGAAAATAGAAAATACCTTTGTAGAAAACCCACATCGGAAATAAGTTTAATAAAAATATAACTTTAAAAGAAAGAAAGATAAGTACAAAGGTCACCCGAGATATCCCATACTAGGATTCTATGAAAATATGGATATGGAAGAAAAACAAACCATCAAGGTCTGATGGAGAGTTGTAGAAAACTGGATTAGGAGAAAGATAACAATAAGAAATTCACAAACTTGTGATTGGTTGAACGGTCATTGAATCCCCAGTTGGAAAAGTTAACCGGCAACGTTATTGTTTTTAGTTACCTTTTATAAAGTTGTAGAATTTATTTAGGAGATTTAATAAGAAAGTAAGGGAATATATATACTTGTCATGTAGACTTTCATTCTATAATAAATTTTTACCAAAAACCCATCTATCACTCTAAAATGTAATAGAACTCAAAAATATTCTATTTATCCTAATTGTATAAGGTTCCAAATATTAACACCTACCATTTAGATTAGTAAAACTATTTTGTAATAACCAAGGACTTCCTGTAGGCTAGTGGTAGGTAATAAAGGCCTGTCCCACTATGGTTGTGGGTTCGATTCCTGCAGCTTTGTCCGACGTGACGGGTTATGCCCCACCCTGCAGGATGTCCTTTTCCTAAAAATATAGTATTATAATATTCCAAAAATAATCTTCATAAATGTTTTTACCTTAAAAAATACTATCCAAAGATCAACTTAATCCATTCCAACCTTTATAGGTATCCAAAATACCTCTGTCCAGACTTTCTCTAAAAGGTCTCTAAATTCAAAAATCAATTGTAACATCAGATTCCCCAAAGAAATTAAAGATTCTCTTTTTGTCACATACTAAAAATATGATTACCTTCATCATATTAAAACGTTAATGAAAACAACAAGTACTGCAGTACAATCCTTATATATATATATCACATTATCCTTATAACCAGAATATAATCCTTGTGTCCAAAAGCACCAATACATTAATTATTCCGCTTCAACTTTAGTAATAGCATAAGATTTTCCTTGATCCCTTTGCCTTTTCTAAGGTAAGTTTCCCTGATTCTTAGGACATTCATTTGCATACTGCCCCATTTCCCTACAATTGTAGCATTCAACTTCGATAGCCTCTTTCATTCCCTTGCAATCACGAGCCTGGTGACCCTTTTCTTCACATTTATAACAAACTCCCATTCCTTTTAGGCAAGTACCAGGGTGATTCTTCCCACAATTATCACATAATGGAAAAGCCTTCTTTCCCTTTTTCCCTTTATATGTCTCTTGTTCCACCGTTCTCTTATTCTCTTGCTTTACTTTATTGTCATAAGATTTAGAGAATTCCTTTTCTGTCTTGATAACACATGAGACAATGTCTTCGTATGATGAGAAAGATTTTGAGACTAAGGCTCAACACAAAACCTGTTTTATCCCATCAATGAAACGATCGATCTTACTTCTTGGGATACATATATAATCTGCAGCATTCCTCGCTAACCTTTAAAGTTGGCCTCATACTTTGCAACATTCTCATCCTCCTTTTGTCTCAGACTCAAAAATTGCCTTTCCATATATGCTCGATGGTCATGCAGAAAGTATTTTTCTAAGAAAAGACCTTTGAACTCCCTCCATTCCATATTCGATACTTCATCATCTTCCTTTGTGTTTTGAATCAGCGACCACCACTAATCGGCATCTCCAGAGATGCGGTAGACTTCCATGACAACCTTCTCCCTTTCACTACTCCCCAAGGCATGGAATATTTTCTCTAAGGAGTTTATCCATTTCTCAGCTACTAATGGATTTGTACCCCAATTAAATGTTGGTGGTTGTTGTCTCATGAAGTGGTCTAACATTGATCCTCCACATTGCGGATCAGGGTGCTCTATACGAGTAAGGTTATTATTCATAACCTGAGTGAGTTGTCCCAGTATGGTAATAAGTTGATCAGCACCAGTTGTATCTCCAGCTCCACAATAATTATCTTGAGCAGGAGGGCAATCCCTACACAGAGTGCGTGCATTGATATGGTTTCCATTCCTTCTACTAGGTGCCATTTCTAAACAATGGCATAAACTATATTAGTTTATGAATAAAAATAAATAATTCCATACTTGTAAGATACTTAACATAAATTGAACTATTTATGGATATAATCCATAAAAAAATTTCTTTGAGGAAGTATAAACTCATATCCCTTCATAGTGGTTTGTAAAGAAAATGAGAATTATCCAATGCATATCCCCCGAGAGTTTCGTAACCAAGAGTGCATCAAGGCCCGTTGTCGTGCACCAGTTCCCGTTCGAGTCAAGCTCAAAGCGGTGTTTTCGTGTTTTACCCCTAGGTACATTTGTGCCAGAGCCGCCTCTACCTGCTCGTATCAAGACAGGGATGTATTGTTCGGAAAACTCACAAAATCTCTATAATACCAAAATTCTAGGAAGTTCTTATATACTAATCCTCAAAGTATATCTTCAGGCTATGTTCTCTAATCAGAGTTTATCTAAATCTAGCTTCCAAGGTTAGTACTAAGCTGCCTCTGATACCAACTGTAACGCCCTGACCCCAGCTACCCGGAGTCGGTGCATTCCTTCGTATCATTGGAATGATCACAAAAGATCATGTCTCGAAATACCGATTAGTTTAGTAGCCTTGGAAATACTAGATACATTCATAAGTCTTTCATTACATCATAAAGTAAAAAAAACTACAATAACATGGTATTCATAGTCCACACTCATATCCCTTTCTGACTATCCTTGCAGGTCATTCATAAAATACTTCTTCACATCCTGGAAAATATTAAAACATTGAAAGGGGTGAGCTCAGATGCTCTATAAGGATAACAATATTGCGGAAGATTTTATAAATAAACATTAACATTTAAGGAAATGTATAACTAAAGCAAAAGCCTTTTTAAACTTTAACTTCAGCATGATATGGCAAAAATAAAATTAAATAATGTCATTTACTTACTCACATTGATATTCTACTAGTCAAATAATCCCATGCAATATCAATAACCACTTTCATAATGATGAAATGCATAATGCTAGACTATCATAACCACGTATTCAAGGACACGTACCAAGACCACAAATAAGATTTTGTCAAGGCCTCGTGCCAATACACTAGTTTGTCTCATGAGACCTACCGATGCATCGAGGAGCTATAGCGGGCTCCACCCATCACTTATTAAGTCCAATGCATTCCTCATATGAATAGGTTTAAACATATCATAAACCATAACATAATCGTATCACATAAAACATGCATAAAGGAAACATAATATTTCCACATTTCAATCATAAGATTTCAATACAACACATTGATATAATAAAAACACATTCAAAACCATTTTCAATACCAAAATAAAAGAAAGTTAAAACTTTGTATTTATTTTTCATTAAAAAAAGCGATGGCTTGTAGAGGAAGCCGAAACTCAAATAATGGTCGAGGCGGTGGAGAAGTCGTTGTTGCCGCATAAGTACGGAAAGAAAAACATTCCCTTTTTGTCGTTTAGTAAAACGCTTATTATAAAAAAGATTCCTTTTGAATAAACGTAAAATCAAAGGGGTTTATACACCGTATAAAAGAATGTTGTGTATAAAACCAAATATGCCTCAATGAATGGAGATTGAGACGAAGTCCCTAAAAAGATCATTTTTTTTAAACAAAGTACATCTATCATGTGTATTCACTATAAGTACACATAAATAAAGTACAAATACAAGATAGGACATAATAATATCATGACATAATTTGAATGTAGGAGATTAACCCAAAGAATGGAAATTTGGTTAAGAAATTCCCTTACCTCGTGTCCGACATGACTCGACCGCTCTTTAACCTCCTGAATAATAAACTAGAGTTAATATCTACCTTCTTAAGAACCTTTTTCAAGTTAATTATTCCTTTTATATCACTTATTACCATGTCATGTACATTATGTAATTATTTAAGTTAATAACGGTCGTTTTGTCGATCTTTGGTACTTGAGTCAAAAATATATTTCTTATAATTAAAAGTTGTTCATGTGTTGAAATATCCATTATATCCAGAATTATGTTCATGATGTAGATATAATATATATCATATATATCCAGTATATAAATTCATTTGTAATATTACATAACATTTAGAGGATAGAAATGAAATGCACCGTTCATGGAGACGGTAAGCGATACGTACGCATGAACGCTACTTTCATTTCTATTTCATATTTAATGGAATGATGTTATAACTATATAAAGGTATAATATAATTCCAGTATAATATAATTTATAATACCATTTACTCCATCCTTTATACATCCCACATATGGCATTAACGATTCAAATCACATTGAGGGGGCGGTAGTCCGCACTTCCTAAAATGAAATTATCGCGTTTACCCATAATGGAAATCATAAAGGTATGCCATAAATGAAAAATACAGAAGCTTAAGTAAAAAACTAAACATATTATATATCATATATAAATATAGTGACATCTTAATGGCCCCCTTTTAAGGTGTTATATGAGTGTTGAACAATCATTGTTTCGTGAGGCAGAAATTCGCCATCCAGAGAAACAGTTTGTTCTTTAACCATTAGATGTAAATGTGTGTAAATTTAGATCGAATCCTTCTTATAAAAACGTCCTAGTATATTAAGGATATGGGTTTTGTTACAAAATAAAATAATAAAAAGATTTTAGGGGGTTGGAGAAGAAAAATAATATAAAAGAACACAAGAGAAGACATTACCTTAAAATCAGGTAACTCTTTTTTGATTTGAGCCAAAGGCTTCCTTGGGAAGAATTATGCCCAATGTGTGGCTTCTAGGAGTAAGAGAGGGAAGTTGGGAGATTATTTTGGAAGAGGTTGGCCGAGCCAAATGGCTTGAATGTGTGAATAAGGTGTTAGAGGTGGGGGCCTTTTATAAGTGGAGAGGAGGGGACATCTTGGAAGGTAATGAAATATTACGTTATTATAAAATGCTTTTCGGATTCTAAAGGTCCCACACATCTATAATTCGATGATAAGGTGATAAGGGTTCTAAATATTCCCATCCAACAGGCTTTGGACAAGTGTAAGTCTTGGATTTTACATTATATTTCCATTTTATTTAAATCTTTAAATAATGAGGTAATTGTTTCATCATCATGGTGTCATAAATAATTTAATTTATTTAATGCCTAAAAATTATAAAAAAATTATGATGTTATAGGATATATTTTTATATTTATAATGAATATTTATAGTAAATAATATGACTTGTATAACCCCATTTAAAAATTGTTTTAGTAAAACAACTCTTGTCTGTGACGTTTTTATTTTAACATTAAATAAAAAGTTATTTATGTCCTTTTCCTACCAAAGTGGCTCCATGGGGTCCCCAAGTTGACCCATGGATTGTCTTGGTCATCCATGACACATCCAGTAGGGGTAAGACAAGTTTAAAGGTCATTCCATATTTTTATAATACTATTTTTACCATAACGTTCATTAATTACCATTAATCACGATTAATTAAACTTAAAAGTTACTATTCACCAAAAAAATATTTTAATCCCATTGAACCACAATTTACTTCATAAGGAATACCATGTATGTCGGATTTTTGAAAATCAAATCACAGAAGTGTTAATGTTTCATTTAAATGAAAAATCAGTTTCTTAACTACCACTTAGTGGTTTCACTATTCATCAAAAATTGATGTTTTTCAGAACAATGCCAAAATTTCACCCAAACTATAATTGATATTCCAAATCCAAAAATTATGTCTATTTTACAAAATCCAAACATATAAGTTGCATTAATTAATTTTATAATTAATTCCCGCTGTCACAACAAATAGCGTGTTTTTAAGAAACAATATATATCCAAAGATTGACAATTCTTTATGTCCAATTTCAAAGTGAAATTAATTCTAATGAACACCATTGGATAAAATGGTAAAAATATATTCTAATTATAGTTTAAAACCACTCAATAGTATAATTTATCACTATAAATTATTTTGATTAAAAAACTTGTTTTTAAATATTTTTCACTATTCATAAAAATTGGAAGTTCTCAGAAAATTACAAAAAAATAAACTATGGATAATTTCAATATTAAGAATACAAAAATGAAGTCCATGTTGAAATATAAAATTTCTATAATTTTAAAAAGTGGGTATTACGATTCATAACGGCTACATTGATTGGTTGTGGTGTGTGTTAGAACTCGAAGTTGCGTACAATGCAAACTATTGCATTATTGAATGAGAAGCGTATCATAGAAGCTCAGGGTGTTACATTCTACCCTCCTTCAATAAATTGCATCCTCGCAATTTGAAATTTTTCTTTGAAAATAAAAGGTTGAAATCAGAAAATACCTTTGTAGAAAACCCACATCGGAAATAAGGTTAATAAAAATATAACTTTAAAAGAAAGAAAGATAAGTACAAAGGTCACCCGAGATAGCCCATACTAGGATTCTATGAAAATATGGATATGGAAGAAAAAAAAAACCATCAAAGTCTGATGGAGAGTTGTAGAAAACAGGATTAGGAGAAAGTTAACAATAAGAAAATCACAAACTTGTGATTGGTTAAACGGTCATTGAATCCCCAGTTGGAAAAGTTAACCGGCAACATTTTTGTTTTAAGTTACCGTTTATGAAGTTGAAGAATTTATTTAGGAGATTTACTAAGAACGTAAGGGAATATACATACTTGTCATGTAGACTTTCATTCTTTAAGAATTTTTTACCAAAAACCTATCTTTCACTCTAAAAGGTAATAGAACTCAAAAATATTCTATTTATCCTAATTGTATAAGGTTCCAAATATTAACACATACCATTCAGATTAGTAAAACTATTTTGTAATAACCAGGTACTTCCTGTAGGCTAGTGGTAGGTAATAAAGTCCTGTCACACTATGGTTGTGGGTTCGATTCCAGCAGCTCTGTCCGACGCAACGGGTTATGCCCCACCCTGCAGGTTGTCCTTTTCCTAAAAATATAGTATTATAATATTCCAAAAATAATATTCAGAAATGTTTTTTCCTTAAACAATACTATCCAAAGATCAAATTAATTCATTCCAACCTTTATAGTTATCCAAAATACCTCTGTCCAGACTTTCTCTAAAAGGTCTCTAAATTCCAAAATCAATTGTAACATCAGATTCCCCAAAAAAATTAAAGATTCTCTTTTTGTCATATACTAAAAATATGATTACATTCATCACATTAAAACGTTAAGGAAAACAACAAGTACTGCAGTACAATCCTTATATATATATATATATATATCACATTATCCTTATAACCAGAATATAATCCTTGTGTCCAAAAGCACCAATACATTAATTATTCCGCTTCAACTTTAGTAATAGCATAAGATTGTCCTTGATCCCTTGGCCTTTTCTGAGGTAAGTTTCCCTGATGCTTAGGACATTCATTTGAATAATGCCCCATTTCCCTACAATTGTAGCATTCAACATTGATAGGCTCTTTCTTTCCCTTGCAATCACAATCCTGGTGACCCTTTTCTCCACATTTATAAGAAACTCCCATTCTTTTAGGCAAGTACCAGGGTGATTCTTTGCACAATTATCACATAATGGAAAATACTTCTTTCCCTTTTTCCCATTATCTGTCTCTTGTTCCACCGTTCTCTTCTTCTCTTGCTTTACTTTATTGTCATAAGATTTAGAGAATTCCTTTTCTGTCTTGATAGCACATGAGACAATGTCTTCATACGACGAGAAAGATTGTGAGACTAAGGCTCGACAGAGAAACGGTTTTAACCCATCAAAGAAATGATCGATCTTACTTCTTGGGATACGTATATAATCTGCAGCATGCCTCGCTAACCTTATAAAGTTAGCCTCATACTTTGCGACATTCTCATCCTCCTTTTGTCTCAGACTCAAAAATTGCCTTTCCATATCTGCTCGATGGTCATGCGGAATGTATTTTTCTAAGAAAAGCTCTTTGAACTCCCTCCATTCCATATTCGATACTTCATCATCTTCCTTTGTGTTTTGAATCAGTGACCACCACTGATCGGCATCTCCAGTGAGGCGGTAGACTTCCATGACAACCTTCTCCCTTTCGCTACTCCCCACGGTGTGGAATATTTTCTCTAAGGAGTTTATCCATTTCTCATCTACTAATGGATTTGTACCCCCATTAAATGTTGGTGGTTGTTGCCTCATGAAGCAGTCTAACATTGATCCTCCACGTTGCGGATCTGGGTGCTCTATACGAGTAAGGTTATTATTCATAACCTGAGTGAGTTGTCCCAGTATGGTAATAAGTTGATCAGCACCAGTTGTATCTCCAGCTCCACAATAATTATCTTGGGCAGGAGGGAAATCCCTACACGGAGTGGGTTCATTGATATGGTTTCCATTCCTTCCACTAGGTTCCATTTCTAAAAAATGGCATAAACTGTATTAGTTTATGAATCAAAAAAAATATTTCCATACTTGTAAGATACATAACATAAATTGAACTATTTATGGATATAATCCATAAAAACTTGTTCTTTGAGGAAGTATATACTCATAACCCTTCATAGTGTTTTTTAAAGAAAATGATAATTATCCAAAGAATATCCCCCGGGAGTGTTGTAACCAAGAGTGCAGCAAGGCCCATTGTCGTGCACCAGTTCCCGTTCGAGTCTAGATCAAAGCGGTGTTTTCAGGTTTTACCCCTAGGTACATATGTGCCAGAGCCGCCTCTTCCTTCTCGTATCCAAAAAGGGATGTATTGCTCAGAAAACTCACAAAATCTCTATAATACCAAAATTCTAGGAAGTTCTTCTATACTAATCCTCAAAGTCTATCTTCGGGCTATGTGCTCTAATCAGAGTTTATCTAAATCTAGCTTCCAAGGTTAGTACTAAGCTTCCTCTGATACAAACTATAACACCCCGACCCCAGCTACCCGGTGTCGGTGCATTACTTCGTAACATTGGGATGATCACAAAAGATCATGTCTCGAAAGACCGATTAGTTTAGTAGCCTTGGAAACAGTAGATACATTCATAACTCTTTCATTACATCATAAAGTAAAAAAACTACAATAACATGGTCTTCATAGTCCACACTCATATCCCTTTTTGACTATCCCTGCAGGTCATTCATAAAATACTTCTTCACATTCTATAAAATAATAAAACATTGAAAGGGGTGAGCTCAGATGCTCTATAAGGATAACAATATTGCGGAAGCTTTCATAAATAAACATTAACATTTAAGGCAATGTATAACTAAAACAAAAGCCTTTTTAAACTTGAACTTCAACATGATATGGGAAAAATAAAATTAAATAATGCCATTTAATTACTCACATGGATATTCTACTAGTCGAATAATCCTATGCAATATCAATAACCACTTTCATAATGATGAAATGCATAATGCCAGACTATCATAACCACGTAGTCAAGGCCTCGTACCAAGACCACAAATAATATTTTGTCAAGGCCTCGTGCCAAGACACTAGTTTGTCTCATGAGACCTACCGATGCATCGATGAGCTATAGCAGGCTCCACCCGTCAATTTTTAAGTCCAATGCATTCCTCATATGAATAGGTTTAAACATATCATAAACCATAACATAATCGTATCACATAAAACATGCATAAAGGAAACATAACATTTCCACATTTCAATCAGAAGATATCAATACAACACATTGATATAATAAAAATGCTTTCAAACCCATTTTCAATACCAAAACAAAAGAAAGTTAAAACTTTGTATTTATTTTTCATTAAAAAAAGTGATGGCTTGTAGAGGAAGCCGAAACTCAAATAATGGTCACGGCGGCGGAGAAGTCGTTGTTGCCGCATAAGTACGGAAAGAAAAACATTCCCTTTTTGTCGTTTAGTAAAACTCTTCGTATAAAAATTATCCCTTTTGAATAAACATAAAAGTCAAAGGGGTTTATACACCGTATAAAGTAAAATTGTGTATAAAACCAAATATGCCTCAATGAAAGGATATTGAGACGAAGTCCTTAAAAATATCATTTTGTTAAACAAAGTACATCTATCATGTGTATTCACTATAAGTACACATAAATAAAGTACAAATATAAGATAGGACATAATAATATCATGACATAATTTGAATGTAGGAGACTAACCCAAAGAATGGAAATTGGGTTAAGAAATTCTCTTACCTCGTGTCCGGCTTGACTCGACCACTGTTTAACCTCCTGAATAATAAACTAGAGTTAATATCTTCCTTCTTAAGAACCTTTTTCTAGTTAATTATTATTTTTATATCACTTATTACCATGTCATGAACATTATGTAATTATTTATGTTAATAACGGTCGTTTTGTCGATCATTGGTACTTGAGTCAAAAATATATTTCTTATAATTACAAGTTGTTCATGTGTTGAAATATCCATTATATCCAGAATTATGTTCATGATGAAGATATCATATATATCATATATATCCAGTATATACATGCATTTATAATATTACATAACATTTAGAGGTAAGAAATGAAATGCACCGTTCATGGAGACGGTAAGCCGTACGTACGCATGAACGCTACTTTCATTTCTATTTCTTATTTAATGGAATGATGTTATAATTATATAAAGGTATAATATAATTCCAGTATAATATAATGTATAATACCATTTACTCCATCCTTTATACATCCCACATATGGCATTGACGATTCGAATCACTTTGAGGGGGCGGTAGTCCGCAATTCCTAAAATGAAATTATCGCGTTTACCCATAATAGAAATCATAAAGGTATGCCATAAATGAAAAATACAGAAGCTTAAGTAAAACATAAACATATTATATATCATATATAAATATAGTGACATCTTAATGTCCCCTTTTAAGGTGTTATATGAGTGTTGAACAATCATCGTTTCGTGAGGCAGAAATTCGCCATCCACAGAAATAGTATGTTCTTTAACCATTAGATGTAGGTGTGTGTAAGTGTAGCTCGAATCCGTATTATAACAACATCATAGTATATTGAGGATACTGTTTTGGTTACAAAATAAAATAATAAAAAGATTTTAGGGGGTTGGAGAAGAAAAATAAAATAAAATAACAGAAGAGAAGACATTACCTTAAAATCGGGTAACTCTTTTTTGATATGAGTCAAAGGCTTCCTTGGGAAGCATTCTGCCCAAAGTGTGGCTTCTAGGAGTAAGATAGAGAATTTGGGAGAGTATTTGGTCAGAGTTTGGCCGATCCAAATGGATTTAAAGTGTGAATAAGGTGTTAGAGGTGGGGGCCTTTTATAAGTGGAGAGGAGGGGAACTCTTGGAAAGTAATGAAATATTACGTTATTATACAATGCTTTTAAGATTATAAAGGTCCCAGACATCTATAATTCTAGGATAAGGTGATAAGGGTTCGAAATCTACCCATCCAATAGTCTTTGGAAAAGTTTAATCCTTGGATTTTACATTATATTTTCATTTTATTTAAATCGTTAATTAATGAGGTAATCGTTACATCATCATGGTGTCATAAATAATTTAATTTATTTAATGTCTAAAAATTATAAAACAATTATGATGATATATGAAATCTTTTTATATTTATAATGAATATTTATAGTCAATAATATGACTTGTATAACCCCATTTAAAAATTGTTTTAGTAAAAAAACTCTTGTTTGTGACCTTTTTATTTTAACATTAAATAAAAAGTTATTTATGTCCTTTTCCAACCAAAGTGGCTCCATGGGGTCCCCAAGTTGACCCATGTATTGTATTGGTCGTCCATGACACATCCAATAGGGGTAGGACAAGTTTAAAGGTCATTCCACATTTTTATAATACTATTTTTACCATAAATTTCACTAATTACCTTTAATCGCGATTAATTAAACTTAAAAGTTACTATTCACCAAAAAATTATTTTAATCCCATTGAACCAAAATTTACTTCCTAATGAAAACCATTTATGTCAGATTTTTTTATATCAAATCACACAAGTGGTAATGTTTCATTTAAATGAAAAAACAGTTTTTAACTACCACTTAGTGGTTTCACTATTCATCAAATATAGAAGTTTTTCAGTACAATGCCAAAATTTCACCCTAAGCTATAATTGATATTCCAAATCAAAAAATTATGTCTATTTTACAAAATTCCAAAAATATAATTTGCATTATTAATTTTATAATTAATTCCTGCTGTCATAATAAATAGCGTGTTTTTAAGAAACAATATATATCAAAAGATTGACAATTGTTTATGTCCAATTTCAAAGTGAAATTAATTCTAATGAACACCATTGGATAAAATGGTAAAAATATATTCTAATTATAGTTTAAAAACACTCAATAGTATAATTTATCACTATAAATTATTTTGATTAAGAAAGTTGTTTTTTAGTATTTTTCACTATTCATAAAAATTGGAAGTTCTCAGAAAATTACAAAAAATTCAACTTTGGATAATTTCGATATTACGAATACAAAAATGAAGTCCATTTTGAAATATAAAATTTCTATAATTTTAAAAAGTGTGTATTACTATTAACGGCTACTTTGATTGGTTGTGGTGTGTGTTAGAACTCGAAGTTGCGTACAATGCAAGCTATTGCATTATTGAATGAGAAGCGTATCATAGAAACTCTGGGAGTTACATTGTGTCACCAAGAGGAAATAAAATTTAAATATAAAATGTGATAAGGACTAAAAAATAATGTAATTTCATTTAGTTATTTCTTGGATATATTTTAATTCTTATATCCTAGTTAAATAGCTTTAAATCCATTTTGACCTTAACTATGATAATTTAACATTACAACTATAAAAACATAATTCTACAACAAAAAATGGGCCATATAGCCACATATGGATATGATGATTAAAAATTTAGAATAAATTTTATCAAATTAAATTATGTGATATGTTTTCATGGAGTACCACAATCAATTGTGACTGATCAAGATCTATGTTTTACCTCGATGTTATGGAGAATCCTTCATCATTCTCAAGATAAGAAATGGAATTTCAACACATCATTTCATCCTTAGAAAAATGGTCAATCTAAGAGAAACATTAAAACCTTATTAGATATTTTTATATATTATTGTATAGATTTCAAAGGTGGTTTGGATCAACACATTCCTCTATTTATGTTTTTATATAAAAACAGGTTTAATTCATGCATTTAGATGGATCCTTATGTATCCCTATATAGAATGAAGTGTATAAATAAAAAACAATATGATGAATCTATAGAAATAAAGATATTAATTCCCTGTGTAGACGATGAAATAGAAACAAAAATGTTAGACCCATTCAAAAAACATCAATATATCTTACTCTCTGTAGAAAAATTATACAAAAAATCATCAGTGTGATCCTAAATATGAAGTTGGTGATAAGGTTTTTTTTGAATTTATCAATGAAATAAGGTTATTTGATTCATGAATAAATGGAGTTTGAGCCCTATGTATATTATCCCATTGAAGTTCTTGAACTATTAGGGTTGGTCTCTTATGGAGTCGCACTTCCACATAACCTATATCAATTCCATGAAGTGTTCCATGTATCTCTCTTAATGAAGTACAAAACGGATCCTTCACATGTTCTAAAATTATAGGTCTTACCACTAGATCATGATCATTATTATGTAGAATAAATTATGGATATTCTTTATCATATATATATTGTGCTACAAAACAAGACCACTCACTAGGTCAACGATCTGTGGTGAAACCGTCAACCTAATGAAGCTACATGGGATACTGAGGATATGATGAGGTATATGTACCCTCAATTTTTTTTATGAAAATGATTGAATTTAAATGGATCAATTCAATTTAAAGTGGTATATTTTTACTTCCTAAGATTTTATGAAATATTTTTATCAAATAAATTTAATTTCTTCAATATCTTACATTACACACAGTAAAGAGTTTCAATGAACCACAATATAATATTTTTAAAAAATGGTTGGGGATAAAGCCTAATTTTAATATTACATCAAAAACCAATTTTTTTTCTGGGTAGACGGAGACCCTATACACAGGTGTAAGGCCCAAGGCCAGGTAACCTGAATACAAGGATTCAATGCACATTTTTTCACAAAGGGACCTTCAGTGAATTGTACAGCTACAATTCCTATCTTGTTAAAGTACTACTATAGTACTGTATCCCCTATAGTTCCTGCTACAGTGCCTCTACCTCTACAGTTTCACCACTACTATTGTCTCGCCACTACTACAGTAACCTGAAATTTTCTCCTACTCAGATTCAATTTTGGGTCTTTTAGACATGAAAATTATAACCTATCCAATAATTTTGGTGGTTATAATGGGAATAATGCTTTTCAAAAATTAATTATAAATGTTTTATATAAATATATCATTTTGAAAAACAAGTAAATAATTTTTTTTAAATTATTTATATGCTTCAAAATTACTTTTTTAAATTGATTTTTACTACTTTTGTGAAAATAAATAAAAGTATATTTTACAATTTTAGAAACTTTACTGGAAAAAATAAAATCATTTTTTAAATAAAAATTTTAAAAATATCTTAAATTGAATTTTTTAGAATCTTATGAAAAGATTTATTTTTAGGTGAATAATGAAAAATATTGATTTCTATTAAATATTTTATTTTTTTGTTTAAAAAATTTACAATATTCATTTTTAAGATAGATTAAAATATTAAAATTTTTCATTTAAATTATGAATAATCCAATTTAATTCATTATAATCATTTTTCTATTAAAATTTTTTATAAATGTTTTTCTACTTATGAAAAAAGTTTTTTTGGAAAAACGTTTTTTTATCATGTGTGTGGGTTTAATATTACAAATAAAATATTAATATCAATAAATTTTATATGAAAAAAATGGATTTCATATTTTTAATAAAAATAATTAAAATTATACTATAAGGTAAAATTAATTTTGTTTCATTATGAATATTAAAATAAAATAAAATTTATTTATTGCGGGTGTGGTTAAAACGGGTTTATTGGTGGTTAAAAAAGATATGCATTACAATAAACAACAACCATGAAAATTTTCTATTTTTTGGAAATATTTAGACTATATATCATCTAAAGATATATAATTATCCATTTTTACACTGTTTTCATGTGTAAATTTCGGTATATCTTTTTCTTTACAAACATTTCAAGTGTTCCCTCTCCACACTTTTAAAAGGGAAACCTCTTCTATACTCTTAAAATTTCAAAAACCTTTTATTTAAACCAATATTAAATAAAATCATATAATTAAGTATATCCCCACGTAATTTAGGTGTTATTTGGATTATAATACCCTTTTAATAAGTATTTTGTTGAAATCCTTAGGCAGTTGTCTAAAGAGGTAATATCATTCTTAGTAGAGCGTTTGTTATTTTATTTCTGCTTCCAACCCCTTAAACCCTTCTTCAAATATGATTTTAGATCAAAATAATTATCTTAAACATAATTGTTTTATTTTATTTTAATTTAATAACCTATATCTATTTCCACCTACAAAAAATAGGAAAAAAAGTCGATGATTGTGTGTATAGTTGACTACCGCCTCACGAATCGATGTATTTAATTTCTCATCACCGCCAATCGGGAATAGATATAATTATGGATTAAATGTTTATATGTTATATATATAAAATATTTATACTATTTTAATTATAATATCACATCTACCATATTGTCTCCTAATCTTTTGGAAAACAATAAAGTCGTTCGTGCATTCGTGCAGAATACCACTACCAGGAAGCGATGTGATTATTTTTCATTATTTTGAAATGGAAAATAATTATGATATATTAAATGAATATATATGAAATATATTAAATTTAAATTATTCTATAAAGGTTATATAATTTTTAGCTTTGTTTTGTTCTATCTGATGGGAAAATGGGAACAACGTTCATGCCTACATACAGCATACCGTCTCCATAAACAGTGTAATTCATTTTTGTTGTCTAACATTAATGGATTACTATAAATAAATTTATAATGAATATAAATGATATTTATATCATGGATAAATTTTTATATATTAGGGAACTATTATCAATGTAAAAGGATTGAAACTATAAAACCAAAACATATATGAAAAATTAATTAATTATTACCTGAAACATGATTTCAACAATGAATTTCTAATATAAGGGTAATAAATGCTCATAATAAAATTTATATGGTATGATATTTATGATAATGGTTCTAAAATATTTTCTTAATCAAATTATATTTATTATATATGATGTCTTAATGTGTATTAAGAAATTCAATACTTGAGGTAATAGATTTTCTACTCATTTTTTCTATGGGACGCATGAAATATTCTCCAATTGATTATTTTTTGTGGTGTATATACTACCGATGAAAGTATTTTTTTAATATTCTCATTAAAATTACTTTATATACATTTCCACATAATTATCCTTACCTCATAGTGCTTATGATTAAAATTTTACCAAAGTGGTAAGGTTTTTGTGATACAATCTCGTTGTTTATAGAGATTACTTATGATTATGCTACTGATGAAGCAGTCTTATGATCAATCTCTAAATAAACTCATGAATTTTATTATCCCATATTTATTTCATTAAAATAAATATTTTCCATTCATTTTAATCTTTTTATTTAATTAAGATTCCAATATAATGATTTTAAAGAATGGGGTTTTTATTTATCTTTTCGTTCAAAAATGATTTTTATTTCATAAAAATGTTTTTATAAAAAAATCAATAATATAAATATTACTAAAAAATATTACTTTAAAACATTTATAACCATGTTTTATTATTTATTAAATTATTAACAAATAAATATACTTTTTCTTTTTTGGACTACTTATTAATTTTTACCAGAAATATGGAAGGAAACATTATTTTAATGTATATAACATGAATGGTAATTCCCTCCATCAATACCAAACTATGATTTAAAATATTACATTTAAATTTTCCATGGATATTTTTAAATAAAATGTTTTCTTTAATATTTGGGTATTTTTTATTTTTAGGAAGAGATTTTTAACATGGAAATGTTATTTTTCTGAATAATTGTTCATGTATTTTTAATAGTATTTCTATTCATCAATTATAACAACTCTTGATTATACTTATTATATACTAGTGATATGATCTAATAATACCATCCTTATTTATTCTATAGATAGTCTATATTATGATAACAAGATGTTTATGCAACCCATTTCTTTTCAATGGGTTATGTTTTTGAAAATTGTTTCTCTTTTTATGGGTCATTCAATGATGTAATAATGAAATTTTTATGAAAAGTATATCTTTTCAATAGAATATGTTATGATGAAATGTTTATGAAACCCGCTTACATTATATTGGTAATTAAATTAATAATGTTTTATGGTATTTTGTAACACATGTATATTAATTTCATTATCTGATTGGTGGGACTGATATCTTACTCCAATACATCTTGTAAAGATTGATATCTCATGAGATATACATGAATGGAATGGGGATTGAACCATATTTAGTAAGGGGATATATCCTCTATTATTGTTTTAGGAGTGATTCCTGACTACTAATATGTTTTTTAGTGTGAAAAAGTCTACTTTCATAGCCTTGGTAGTAATCCTTGACTACATATGAAATTATTTTCTATGATTATTTTTTATTGACACAAACTCATGTATTATGCCTATGTTATGATCTCATGGAAGATGTTGTTTTATTACATTATGATTCATGTCTTAATAAAATCAATTATTTATTCCATGTTATTTATTATGATATATGATATCCAGGGTATGGATTTAAAATCTTATTATATTATTTTCATACCCTTATTCTTGTGTTATATTGATATCTCCCTTATTTACCCTTACTGAGCATATAATCCCACCATTTCATATATTTATTTTCCCATGGCTTTTAACAAAGGTAATATTTATGAAGTTTTTATAATAGGTTATTGTTAATAGTAACTTAGTGTGATATGATGTACATAACTTATGAACATGTTTTGTTTTGTATCTGTGGTTCGAAAAGAACTATACCTAAATGATTATATCATGGATAATTATGTTATTTAATGAATACTCATCTATTAAGATGTGATATCTATTTATTAAAATAATGGTCTGATATAAAAATTTATCTTTACTTTATATTCTATATATATTTTATAATTTTTTACATTCATTTATACCCTATAACATAACAACTACATCTTAGAAGTTATATTTTCCTAAGTTCATTTTATTTTAATAAAATGTATCACAGTTAGTTTCAGTTTTATACTGCACTTGATATAATCTATTCAAAATGGTATTTATTTAAAGGTCCATTAGTAATAAAATCTCAAGTTCTTAAATTCTCCTCAAATAAATATATTACACCCCCACACATTTAATTATTACACACTAATGAATGTAACTAAGGGTATCTATAAGATAGAAAATACATAATATATAATTTTTAATGGGATATATTGTCCACTATCATGGGTAATACTATAAACTCATTTTTACCTTATATTTGGAATATATTGATATTCTTAAACATTTTTGAACAACATTCCTCCTTATAAGTCTAAGATTTTATGAGTTTCTAGGGAAATTCCTTTTTTAGATTTATTTTCATGGTAATATTTTAAAAACAAAAACCAAAATGTTTATACAAATATACAATGAAATTCGAGAAAACGAACACAAGGATATGAAAACTCAATCCTTAGAATTATTATCATCTAATGCCTTTATTTAAACATATGGAACCTTCCATTCAAATAATATATAATTAATCAACCTATAACTCATTCAGTTTAACCTAGGTTATCCATGGTCATATTCATATTTGGTTTTCTAACCAAAATAGTTATATATTACATCCTCAAAATCTATTCAAATATTTTATATTTGTTTCTAAAGATCATAATAACAACCAAATCATATCCCCAATGAGTGGAAATCCTTCTGTGTAGTTAGTCTCTTTTTCATGCACCTATTGTATATTAAGTTAATTCTAAAACATTCTTTTCAATTTTGTTACCCCAATGTTTAACTATGAGAGATTCTTCATCCACTTTTTTACATATGGATAATGATGTCATTTGTAAGAAAAATCATACTCTATAGTTTACCAAAATTTTATGATGTCATTATAAATTTAGACTTATCCCTATTGGTTTCACTAAATTTATCTCATCCTAATTATTAAAATAACTAAATCAATCAACAGAAATATTTAATCCATACTTGGAAAAAAATTTGAGACGCCTCAAACCCAAACTCATAGTTTTGGTTATAAAAAAATTATTTAAAAATTTTCTTTGATACCAAGTGAGATCAATAAAACTAAAAATGCATATATTTCAAATTAAATAAATATTAATTCACATAATGGTCGCACCAACTTGATAATTAAAGGTTTAGTGTCTCTTTAGATTACCTACATGAAAATTTTAGTTCTCACATTTCTCCAAAATATCTCCATAATAGATCCCCTTATAGATATCTCATAAGATATACTAATATTCATAACCTAGGGAATTTAAATCATAACAAATTTGTGAGGTTAAATTACTAGTAAGGAAACCTTATCATCATGTTATCAACGGTTTTATCATAAGAATATAACTAAACATGACAATGGGATATATAATTGACTAAAAAGAACCTGGAATGGTAATAGATTTCGATGAAGAAAAATAAAATCTTGAACGATCAAACATAAACCATGTAATGAGAATATAGAAATGTGATACAATAATAATGAGTATATTGAGTATTACATAAAAATATAATATTTAAATATAGCATAGGAATAAACATAATAAATCATAACATTATAAACAAAACTAACCGCACAAAGTTCACACTCAATCTTATGAACATGGACAGAAAAATCAATTTCACCCTCGATATTAATAATATAAAAAACTCTATTGATTCCACACTTAATATTTTTATCATATCTAACTATATTGATTCCATGATCAATATTGGGATCATATCTAACCCTATCAAGTTTAGTCACAATACTATGAACATATCTAACCACATTAAGCCCATGAAAAATCTTGTGAACATATCTAACCGAATAGATTTTACTATAAATCTCATGAGCATACATACCTAATTTTTTTTCACTCTAAATATTATGAACATATCTATTTATATCAAGTTTAATATAAATCTTGTGAACATAACTAATTATATTGAGTTCAGACTCAATCTTATGAATATAGGAATCTATATCGAATTTGGGATCAAACCTATAATCATAGATAACTATATCATGTTCACACTCAATCCTATGAATGTAGTGAACTAAATTATGTTCATGCTCAATAAATCATTTAACATACCATGAATAAACCATTGAATTAAAATGTATTTCATAACATTTCTATATAGTATCACATAATATTACCTCATGAGTTAGATCTGCTGATACAAAAAAAAATTTATTTACCAAAAATAAATATTTTATAATTGAATTTAAAGGATATTTCAGGATAAATTCCTCCAAAATAGAAATATATTTTAATGATAAAGGATAAAATTGAGGAGGAATCATGGAAATAGATTTTAAAAAAAATTAAACATATTGTAAAAATATAATTTAATGGGTTACCATTCAAAAAATAATTTTATATAATGCAGCATGAATGTTTTTCAAAATATAACGTTAAAATAAATAAAAATAAAGGATCCCATAAAAATAAAAAATGTTTTTATAGATAAAATTTGTATTATAAGATAAAAATACATTATTGAATGGTAAATAATTTTTAATATTTATAAAGTTACTTTTTTGAAAAATAACATCATGAAAGGATATTAAGACCTACCTTTAAAAAGTGGTAAAGATAAATAATATAATAAAATTTTAAAATATATATTTTTGTTTAAAAATAAGATATAAAATTATTTTGTAAATAATTAATATGGACATGTATGTGAAATAAAAATCTTAGATGATGAGAATTATTTTTAAAGAGACTCTTTTTTATAAATAAAAAATTCTTAAAAAAATATGTTCAAAACCCTTATAAGTGGAATTCATAATAATGAAATGAAAATCCCTATAAACATGAGATGAAAAAAATATAATTGAATCATATGGTTGGTTTACCCTACATTTATGAATTATGTTCCATATAAATGATCCTAACTCAATGAATGAAAATGAAGTTAACAACATTAATCACCTTTAAATAAAAATTACTTTAAAGAAATAACATGATATAGATCTATATGTTCTTTAATTTAAATAATTTAATGATAAAAGTAGTCCATGTTTAAATATAATCACCAAACATATGAAATAATTTGGGTAATATGGCATATGTCTCAAATAAGGAAAATTGAGAAGAGAAAACCCTTACCTGAAATTTCAACTCCAATGAACGTGATTTAAACTATTGTATAATAAAAATAAAAAGCATAATATCATATTTAAAAACATTATTAATATCAATTTAACTATATAATTTTAAATTTAAAGCATTTATTAATTTATTATATTGTATTTTCATCACTTGATGTTATCCATTGTTATTGTTTCGCAAATTCATTAAAATTTAATTGTTGATCACCATTATTTTTTACCAATTTAATCCTTAATATATAATTGAAGTTACTAGAATATATTATTTATATTTATTCATAAATTAATAATTTCATTTATGGTCTTTTTATTTATGATTCTTAATGTTGAAATTGGTGATGACTTGTTTTGGTAAAATTTTAAGAATAAAAACTAGTGTCTTGATAATAAGTTTAATATTAATGATATATTAAAAAAACAAAAAAGTTTTTTTATATTTTTATAATATTATACCAGTAATTAATTTTCTATAACTATACATGAAATGTGTTTATAAAAAATGAAACACATCATCCGTCCAACATGTAGTTTTCAAGTACACACATATAAAATTTAAATATTTCAATGGATGGAAAGAGAAGAATGTAAATAATACTCAATATTTATATATTCATAATAATTTCATATATATATCATATATATTAATTAAATACATTATTATAACCATATATGGTAGTTAGTGATGAAAAATGAAAAAAAATCATTAATGGTGGTGGTTATGTACACATATGCATGAGTGACGTTTTCATTCATTGAATGTGTTGTAGGAAGCTAAAAATGAAATATATTTTAAGAATATTATAAATTTTTTAAAAATAATATTATTCATTAAATTCAATTTTATAATAATTTATTTTATATGGTGAAAAAAATAAAACTCATCATTCGTGGAGGTGATAGTTTCCATATATACATGAATGGAATTTTTATTTTTCTAAAAAGAATGGAGGAAATTAGAGAATGATTATTCAATAAATATAATAAAATTATAGTATACTAATTATACTGATATTTTTTTGGATGGTATAATGTAATTTGAGTAAGAAGAATAAGACTTAAATAAAATGAATTAAAATGAGTGATTTTGAAATTTTTTCCTTACTCCTTGAAATAAATCCTTTTCAAATGGGATTAAGCCTTTTAGGGGTGGTATTTTGAAGATAAAAAATCTTATATAATTTTTATATGAGTTTTGGATAGGTATTTAGGTATATGTTATTTTTAAACATGTGTCTTGTGGTGTGACGAAAATAATCCTCATGAGTGTATTTATTTATAATTGAGGGAAGTGGATTTTTTGTAATAAAAGGTGCACTATTAATGGAAAGTGTCTCCAAATGATGGAATCATTGGAGAGGGTATGAGTCTTGGATTATAATACCCTTTAATTAACATTTGGAGATATTTTTGGTTATTTTGCCATTTTTATATACTTTTAACCTTTAAAATAATTTACTTTCACTATGGTAACTCATTTTTTAACTGTGGTAAATTATTGTAATGAAAAAAATTAAAATTTAATATATTACCTAACTTGGACATGTTTATTTAAAATATAATACTATTTTTATAAAAAAATCATCGGTAATAAAAATTATATTCATAATTACTACACGAAATTTGTGAAACCCATTTTTTTTAAAAAAAAATTGTATTTTTATGCATCAGTTTTTTTAGGAAATTTTATTATTTTTTATAAAAATCATAAGATTACTTCAGAAAAAATTATTATCTTTATTTCAAATAAATCCAAAATTAAATTCACCATATGGATATTTTAATGAAAATAAAAATGAAAACAATTTTTTTTACAAAATATTACATGAGTTCATAAATGTTAAACATAGTTTTTCTAAATTAAAATTAATATCATCAATATAAAATTTATATATTAAATAATTATTTTATTATTAAAAATGATTAATGATTTTTTAATCCATTATTACATCATAATTAATTCATAAAATTCATAGAATTTGGGAAAACAATATTTTGAACTATTCGCCTAAAAATCAATCTTTTCAAAAAAAAGAATAAATTAATCTTAAGATAATATTGTTATAATGAATCCAAAATGGTTTTTTAAATCATCTTCTAAATTTTTTTAATTTAAATTTTAATTGGAATCTTATAATATAATGAAAAACAATTTTTTTATCATAAAATGACTTCTTTAAATATCAAGTTCGTTTAATCATACTTCTTATCAATTTATATTTAAATTGGTGTAGATATATTATTAATATAGATAATATATTTTTTAATAATTTGAAAGTAAAGTACTTATTTTCTTGAATTAAAAATTATTAGAGTAGAAAACCCCAGTTTACAAACAAATTTGTAATCATAGAATGATTTTATTAGTTATTTAGCTGAACTATTTAAATTTTCTCATTGAATTAGTATTAAAATGAAATATTTATTTTTTATATAAATATAAATAAATATATATATATATATTGTTACCTTTATTTATACCTTCCAACATAAAAATTTCATTATAATAGTTTTATTTACTTCTTATAATTTTATCTTTGTAAAGTGTATCATACATAATTTTAGTTATTTGTTACATGTGAAATAAGCTATTAAATCGGTTATTTATTTGAATAAAAATTAATAAAAAAAATTATTGAATTATACAAGCTTATTTTTACGTCATTTCAAAAGAACCTAAAGAACGTAAAATAAGACTTGTTGAACTTATTATAACACCATCTATAAATTTATGCCACTACATAAAGGAAAAAATGTATATGGAAGTGTGATTGCTACCATTTTGAAGATTTCATCATCTCATTACTCGATAATATTTTGATATTATTTAATTTTATAGGTGTTTTCTATAATAGATTATGTTTTGTTAGATGAACTTGTAAAATATCTTTGTTTTTTATTTTGTTATATTTTATACTTTTGATCTATGGTAATAAATAATATTCTAATACTAAAATCTATTATTGTTTTTGAATAGATAGTTTGATAAATATTAGTGTAAGATTGTGATAATGGATGATGAGGCTTAAGAGGATATAAAAATTTGAACTATCTATTTATAATATTCAGTAGAAGAAATACCATACAAGGACCATGATACCATCTAATGAATTATGTCAATGATTTTAATGGAATCAGAATTTTTATAAATTTGATTTGGTTAAAGATCCATCTACCCATTTAGATTAAAAGTAAAGAATTCATTTTTATCAAATCATTGGAAATACTATCCTTTAAGGGTATGAAAGTCATAATTAGATAATCTATACAGTATTTCTAATAAATAGATATCATTTCCATTGCATTGATTGTTCGTTATAGTTTTGTTAGTTTCATTACATCTAATCATTAAAATTAATCTAATTTGTTTATTTTATTTTATGAAATGATCAAAATCTATATATTCTAATCCTTTTGATAATTGAGTTGGATGATTGTTTTCATACATCATTAAGACTAATATTCAGCCCACTAGTGTAACATCTGTAACATTTATTACCTGGACACCAATAGGTATCAATGCCTCGTATTCATTTTATCAGAACATGTTCTTATTTCATAACACTAAAATATAGAAGAGAAAACCTATTTTTTTTGTTATGAAAAGGATACTTATCTTAAATATCAAGAATATGATTCCAAATCAACCACAAGAAAATAATGGAGATTATTATTATTATAATAATGATCTGATGAAGGCCTTTGGGATCAAGACTAGAGTAGATAATTATTTGGTGATAATCTAAGTTATAATATACAAGAGAAATATATTTTATATTTTACACAAGTGTAAAATACAATAATTTAAAACAACTATAATGACTGAAAAGATTATTTGTTTGATGGAAAGATGTTTTTAATGTTTAATATATTACTGTAAGACAACGTATGGAATTTATAAGAACCTAAAAATTACTCATTTTTTGAACTTATAGAGTTCTTGAAGCCCAAATAGAAATTTTATAATCTGATTATCGTACCTTTTATATTCTAGTTAATGATTATGTGGTGAAAATTAATCAACACATTATATAAATTTTTACTAAACTATAATCACTTAATTAAATGAAATTTACAGAAAAATAGTTGGTAGATAAGGCTATCAATATTCTTCCAAAGGAATGGAAATCCATATTGATGGATATATGTGATACTATGAATCTATAAAATATTTGTCTATGTAATATTATTGAGACTCTCATGTAGTATGATAATTGACTACATATAGATTATAATTTAGAGAAGGGGAATAATGCAGGTTTTTGACATCAAATTATGGTGCTCAAATTTCAAAACCTACTACTATTAAAGAAGAAATACAAACATCACATTAGTTTTTTTAATTCAGAAATTATTAAATGAGATGTTTTTTATAGTCAAGATATTTGAAAAATATTATGATAAAAAATAACTTTTTATGTGATTATTATAATTGGAGGAATGATAAACAAGTGAATAAGGAATCATAAGATATTATCTGTTATTATTTCAAATAACTATGACAAGTTAGAAATGATTTTTGAAGTCTAAAGTATATGATTAAGGATGGAAAATATTAAATGAGGAAATAATGAATATATTTCAGATAAACTAATTATAAAAATTTTTCATGTGAAAATATGTTAACCATAATAAGTAGTGATTTAGAGACTGATAATGGTTATAAGATCTATGGTTCTTATAAAAATAAACCACAGAATGATATATAATTCATGATACAGGCAACTCTACATTCATTTTTAATGTTATTTATTGATGTTAATTTGTCTTTTACCTCAGATAATTAAAATCATAAAACTTCATCAAAAGGTGAAGATGATATTTTTTTCATTTGAAGAGATGGTCAGATATATTAATTTCCTAGAAAATAAAAATAAAGTGATAAATAATGTCATTGATTCGACTAATACTAATCTTTCAATAGTTGATAGTATTTCAATACTTATTTCTTTAATTTTTAAACTCTATTCTATGTTAGATTCTAAATATATATTTGTTTAAATTAATGATGATTAAAACCTAGTTGTAATACTATATTCTAAAGTCAGAAATACTAAAAATATTCTATCTAATTTGACATATGGTATATAGAGTTTTGATAAGATCTTAGAATAGTTAGAATGTAATTAAACATATTCTAGAATAGGTTTTCCTTTTAAAAGATACATTTCCAATCAAACTATATTTCTCCAATTAATGAACTATTTATTTACTAAGTTAGATAGATAATTTCATTGGTTAAAACATTGTTCTTTTAACACAATTTAGTCATATATAACTCATATGGTTTCAATTTTAAAATATATTTTATATATTCAACATCTCATGTTTGAAACAATGAGGGGTTATAAATTTTTATATACATAAATTTCTGGACCCATGTAGTTATTGGTTCCAATCTCTTAGAACTGATTAATTTTAGGATGATAATATGATTACCAGTAGACAAAAAACATGTTGCGTTAATAATGGTTATTCTTGGCACCTGACTAGATAAATTTACTCTTTTCCTAACATATAGAATGTAAAGGATAAATCAATCATTTTTTAGGTTGTTTTAAATTTCATATTATCATTATTTGTGATCTTTCATCTCCTGATAATACATTAATTTTTTTTGTACATTTTTTTTAATAAATAATCACAAAATCATGATAATTAACCAATTATGTGATAAAGGTTACTCCATAAATTTTTTTAATGGTAAATGTTACAACATGATTTCGGAAGGACTTCATGTTTTATCTACCGATAAGAGTGATAATGTTTACATAATAATAATAATAGACCTTTATTTTTAGAATTTACTTTATTTTTGTGATGTTAATGTTTCATCCAGGCTTTGGAATATAAGTCTTGAACATTGTAATGTTCAAAACATAACCACGATTTCTAAGGAAGGTCTAGTGAGGGATATACCAAAACTTGGGGTTGATTCTTGAAGATTCTATAAGTCCTCCAAATATTTATTGAAACATTAATCAATATTTAAATCTATCAGTGAATTCTCAACTACAAAATATTTATAGTTAGTGAACATGGACCTTTTTTGGACCTATAAAAACAATATTTATAGGAGGAAATAACTATGTGTATGTATTATTTTAAGGTTATACTAGACATACTTTTACCTATTCAATTAATCTAAAATAAAAAGCACGCTAAGTTTTGAAATTTTTTATTATTGTTGTTCAAAACCTAAAAAATAATTCTTGTTCTTACGAACAAAAGTGATATTTATTATGAGTTTATAAATTATCATTTTAAAACTATTTGTAGTGAAAAAGCTATTACTTGTAATTTATCATTACTAAGAAGTTTACAACATAATGTTTTAGTTCAATAAGTAAATATATTTCCTCAAGAGATTATTTTATCTAAGTTGTGTAAAACATTTGTTAATAAGTATTATCAGGCACAACCCATGAGTACATCCTATTATGTAATAATTCTAGTTTTCCTTCGTGCAATTTTTGGAGTTACTTATTATTAATTAAGGAGTGGTATGGTTAATAAACATTAATACATTAAAGTATTTGGATTAAAAATATTCATTTGGATTACTAAATATCATCTTCATAGATTTCTTCCAAAGGCTGATGAGTGAATGTTTCTTTGTTATTCCATCACTAGTAATGACTATAGAGTTTTAAACAAGTGAAAACATACCATTTATGAAATAAAAATATCAAATTTTAAGAAATAAACCATTATTTAAAGTTAAAAAATCCATTATATGCACAACAATATTGGATTGCTGAAACTCCAATGAATTTGTTACTGAAAGTTAAACCACATCCAATGATAGTTAATGTAATGAAAGAAAGAATAATAGACTTCATTAATCTAGAATCATGATCAATTAATGTTAATACACCAATATATGGGACTAAGCCTTACTTTTAAACAAGTAATCAAATGATTGTACGGAATAATAGACTTCAAATGAAAGAAAGAATAATAGACTTCATTAATCTAAGTATCATTAGTGATGTAGAAAAATTATTAAAGATCATAAATTCACTCCAAAACGAATATGGCCACATTAAATTATTATCTCAAAATAAACATAAAATTAATGTTGAATCCTTTTATAATGAATATTATAAAATTTAAATGAAAATGTTGATTAATAAGTTTAAATAGAATAATCTTTGGACATTGGATGATTGTCCTAAGGATCTTCTTATTATTAGATTGAAAAGGGTATTCTGAAATAAGTGCGATCAAAATTGAGTTATTATTGGTAATAAAGAAATAATTTTTGCTAAGGTTTATAATCAAGAATTGTTCAGCTTTTATGTGTATAAAATTTCTCCATTAAATAAACTTAAATTATTCATAATTATATTATTCTTCACAGTTTATATTAAGTTTACTCTATTCCAACGGAATTTTAAGAGTCCCTTTCTTAATCAGTAAGTTTGAGATGAGTTATACATTGAACAAAATCCTAGTTTTAAAAATAATAATTTACTTGAACAAGTATTTAAATTTTAAAATTCAATTCATCGAATTAAACGGTATATGAGATCCTATTATGATATATTGTATTTATTTTTACATAAATTTTACAAAGGAATAACATATCTAACCCTTTTTACCAATAATTTTTTCAACGAAAATATCATTATAAAAGTATATATAGATCATATTGTTTTTGTATCAACCTAAAAACATGTAAATTTTTTTTAACAGATGAATGTAAATTTAAAATTTGTATGAGGGGTGATCATTAATATTTTCTTAGCTTCAAAATAACTCTGAAATTAGAAGGAATCATCCTAACCCATCATAAGTATATTAAAGATTTAATTTATAATTTTATTTTTAACGATTATTTTATAATTAATACTCTCATAGGTACCTCATGTAATAATTGGAATGTTTAATCTAAGAACCAATAGATGAATCATTATTTAGAGGAATGATCATAAGCCTACTTTACCTTATGACTGTTTGATTCGACAATATGTACATTATATGATTTTTTGTGAAGTTACAAGAAAATTCAAAGGAATATAAGTTTAAGGTATTCAAGGGGATATTTCTTTAAGGAGAAGGCCTTAAAAATTACCAAATCATGATTTTTAATTGAATAATTCAATATCTTATACTTTAAGATCTTTTCTGGTTTAGTGTTTTAGAGAATTAGGTCATAACACAAATATAAAAAACTAAAAATTACAAAGTGAACACTTTTGGTTACATTACATTTAATCTATAATTAAATATCTTAAAATAATTATTGGTTTCATTTCTTGGAAAATATTCATGACCTTCAACATCACATTTTCCTTGCCTCAACTAGATCTTAAACCCTGGGAAAACATTTTAAAACATTCATTCATCACAAAAAATATCATAAAGGGACAAACAAGAAAGAAAACCAATTCGTCTAACAAATAAATTAAAAACTCTTGAGATTTTTCAACATTATAGTATTATTCATTTGGTAAAATAAATATTTCATATTAAAATAAAAAACATGAACTTTTTCAA
This sequence comes from Viscum album, assembly GCA_963277665.1. Lineage (NCBI taxonomy): Eukaryota > Viridiplantae > Streptophyta > Magnoliopsida > Santalales > Viscaceae > Viscum > Viscum album. The sequence continues at coordinate 523,639,599 of OY728145.1, forward strand.
AAAAATAAAATCATTAAAACTTATAGAAATTAAACAAAAACCCTTTTTTATAATATAGAGCATTACATTAATAACACATTTTAAACATGTGTCAGAAGTAACTAGATTATAGTTAAATACATAGGATATATCCTTTTATAACTCCCTCATTCATTCCTATAAATAAAAGTAACATTATCCAATGCATTGGAGCACTATCTATTCACACCCATTTTATAAGATATATCAGGCTCACTCAATGCTATCTGGGTGGACACATCATATAAGATATGTCAGGATCAACCAATGTTATCGGGTCTCAGCAATTTCTCATATAATATTCAAGTGTTAGATCATGAATAAAATTTTTTATTCTCTCATTTTTTTCTTTATAAATTGTTTCCAAATTTATTTTAAACACATTTTAAAATCAATTTCAGATATTCAAATACAATTATCTTTTAAAACCCCATTTTCAATACCAAAATAAAATTTTATTTTTAAAATAAATTAGTACCATAATACCACAAAAACTAATTAGGTGGTTTACAAGAATAAAACATGAAATATTATAATGTAATCCAAACATCAAATAATCATTATATTGGTGGAAAAGTCATTGTCTCAATATATGTTAAAATAGAACAATAATTTTATAGTTTGTAAAGAAAGTTAACCATTACATATATTTATTCTCCAAGTATTAAAATAATTGAATGAGATCAATTTTTTTTAAACTCTCATTTCTATAATAAAACAATTTTAAAAATTTTGATGTTGAAGAAAAACATAGTAAAAATTGAAAAATTAAAACATTATTTTTTAAAAGAAAAGTCCCTTATCACATTGAAAATATTTTAATCGTAATAACCATGAAATGATAACATTAAAATTTTTTAAATACAATTATAATAGATAAATTAATCTTATAACATAACAAAGGGTATGTATATGCAACTCATAAAAGAATACAGTTTCATAACATCAAAATATTTCTCTACAAAAGGAAATTGGGATAAAGTCGCATAACTCAAATTCAATTCATCACGCTTATTCATTATATTCCTAATTAATAAACTATTGTTAATTATTTACTTTTTGAAGAAAAAATTTCAAGTGTATTATTCCTTTTATTTCACATATACCCATGTAATATAAAATTACATATTCAATAATGTTTATGTCGGATGTTTCGATGATATTTGACTTGTGTGTCAAAATGACTTTTTAGGTTGACTGTTGGTCTAAGAGGTAATTATTTAAATATATAAAAAAATTAATAAAGAAATATTTCTCATATTTATTTTAACATTATAATTTTAAAACCAATCATGAATTATGGTAATGAAAAATTAATAGTGTTGCGATCATTGAGATGGTAAGTTGTACATATGCATGAGTAACCTTTAAAATTTTCAATGATAATTATTGAAAGGTGGTGTGTAATATTTTATCATTTTATAATTATTATAATTCCATAAATACCATATTAATTACTTAAATTTATTTAAATATATAATTCTTTTGTTGTGGTGATGAAAAAATAATCTCATTGCTTTATGTTGGTGGTAGTCCACACGTACACAAATGACATTATCATTTTTCAATGTATGAAAAAAAAAATATTTAAAAACATTAGATTTTGAAATATTTGTCATTAATATAATTATAATTAAATTTATATCATATATATTAATTAAATTTATCTTTATTATCTTCCATATAATCAATTAGTGAAAAAAAAATCACCTCAATTTGTAAGGTGGTTGATCATCGTATACATGTGTCGAGTTACTCTATCCCCCATGAAATGAAATATGTGATGGAATATGTGAAATTATAAAAAAAATAAGTATAAATATGTTAAAAACAACATATAATATATATATATATACTTTATATCAATCATTTCAAATAACAATTGAGATGTGATGCTGGAAAACAAATGCCTTGGTTCGTAAGATTTTAGTTCTCCAAACACACGAGTGATGATTTTATATCCCATTTTATGGAATAGGATATGGATTTATGTTAATAAATTATGATAATAGAATAGAAATATATGTTATACACTGGTGTTATTATTTAATTATAATTTAATAATATATGAATGTGTTGGTAGAAGAAATAATATAAAGATGCTCAGTAAAGCATGATACCAGTTCATCGGTCAACCTTCTTAGGTAAGCATCAAAAGGATCCATAGTATATATCTATGATAAAAATAAGGGATATATGTTTTGGGGATAGAATTATGGAATTTATTTTTTTAGGTATTTTCTAATAAAAATGGATTTGCATGTGTGAAGAGAATAGGATTGGGGTCTCCTTTTGTAAGTGAGGTTAGTGGCACACTTGTAATTTTTTATAAGAAAAAGAAATACTCATGATTTCCATGGGACTCAAGGGTCAAAAATAGATCATTATTGATCCATATAAATTATATGGTCTATATATTTCTCTAAAATATATTTTATAAAAAAATTTAGGTCATTTATCACTTATATTTTTAGTTTTACCCCATGTAAATCCATTTTTAACTTAACAACGGTAATTAATGTTTTCTTCTTCCACTATTAATTATTAAAAAAAAGTAAGTATATACTATTATATAATATAAATAAATATTATATAAAATATTTTAATTAGTTTTACCCAATTAAATTAACCTAACTGGAAATTTTTTATTTATAATTAAACATGTAGATGTGATGAAAAAGAGGACATTCAGGAAGTTCATGTTTTATGAAAAATATGATTTTATATTAACTATATGATTAATAATAATAATTTAATAAATATAAATTGATATAAATTGATATATAATCTATAAATTTAACAAGAATAATAGATCATTATGTATTAATTAAATTAATTAAAAAGAAGAAACATTATTCACTTTTAAACAAGTATTAGAAAAACACCCTTTCTTAATCATAAAAACAAACTTATAAAAAATATAATATATATTAGATTAAAAAGTAATTTAGTGGATTAAATATAGGTATATAAAACTTATGTTACTTAAAATCATATTGAAAACATAATGGTACTTTTTATTACTTAATTTATTGAAAATGTATGAATTTTTTTAAAAAATTGTATTTTCACTAATCATTGAAAAAAATATTTTCTAAAAAAATAAAAATATTAAACACTAAGTAAATTTTAATGATAAGATTTTTCAAAATGTTATAAATTTATTAAAATTATAATTTTAAAAAATATAAATTAAACTTTTATAAAAAAATTTATAATAAAACATTTAAATTAAAAATATTTCCTTTTATATTTAATAAAGTACTTAGTATCATCATAATGAACATAACTATATTAATAAACATGAATCTTTACTATTCTATAATTATATGGGTTGTTTCAATTTTAATTACTCAAATAATCTCTGAATCTTGGAATATTATATTATTCAAGATTTATGTTAAATTCAAATAATTATCATAATACCGAATTATATGTTTTTATAATGGATCAATATAGAACATTAAACCATTTAACATTATTAGAGAAAAATTAGGGTTATTTTATAGAAATAAGAAACATTCAGTTGCATCTTATACTTCTAAATCTGAATATAATTTAGTTATATGTTATTGTTATCATTTATTTGGATACAACACAAATTCATAAATTTTGGTTTGAGTTTCACTCAAACTGTGATTCCTTATTATAAAACCTATTCTATTTAAAATTTTGAAAATCGAGAACATAATTTATGATCCAAAAATATAGATATAATATACCATCTACTTTGGTATTTCTAATTCCAGCAAAATTGAAGATGATAAATAATTGGCACCAAAGAAAAGGGGAGAGACATTCAAGGACTTTGGAAATGTATTTTGTAGAAAATAAAATTTATCCAAGGGAATTTCAATATGCATTAGCCTTACTCTTGATTCATCTATGAGTGGTAAATCATTATTGAATGATGCAGTAAAAATTACCTTAGTCTACCATGTGGTTCAATCACATAATTATGGGTGGATATTTTAATTCTCCATGTGGTTTGAACATGTGGTGACAAAGTTTCATTAAAAGACAATCTATTTTGTCCTACAATAATTATGTGGTCTGAACCTGTGATGTCAAGATATATTTTTACATTCAATGAGGTATTTTGGGGACTCTTTCTTACCACATAGAATCATATCCATCACTTTTGGGAAGGCACTAACATTGGGTTTCATATAAAACCCCACTCCCCCTCTAACAATACATATATTGAGGGGAACAGATGAATGAATGTGATAGATATGGGAGTCTTGGATTTCCTCTTGTGGAAATTCTCTTCTGTATGTAACAAAAAAGGAATAATTCTATGTGTTTGTTTAAATTGACTATACAGTGATTATGCAACCATGTGGAGGTAAGCCAACCATGTGGAGTATGAGCCAAATATGTGGAATCTTATTCATGAGGTCCACCTCACAATACCCCCTTAGTGAACTCACCTTATTTGAGATCTTTCCTGCTAATCTAAGAATTAAGCTTTTCACATACAATTTTTGTCAAGTGGATCCAGTTTGTAAGAATTCCATGGTTATCCTTTAGAAATGTGAAAAATCTGAGAAATGTAACACAAAGCCTCCTCTATTACTGCTGGACTCACATGATTTTGGAATGAAAATCAACATGCACCCCTTTTATCATGGATTTATTTTTTTAAAGAATGCCTCAGGTCACCATCCCAGATAGGTAAAACCCTTCGGAAGATAAATATTATTGATCCCCTTAATAACAAGGGTCCCTATTGGGAATGAATTTTAGTGGTATCCCATGTATTTATGATGTATTTATTATCATTTCATATGGTACAGATGGATAGGGATTCCATCATAGAGTAACACGCTAGTCTTTTTTACAAGATACAAAACATCTCCTACCTATTTCCCCCACCCTACCAAGAAATATGTATGAAGATGGGATGATGGGGTTCTCTTCTAGTGGGATCCCCAAGATGGACCCATTGTATCTAAGATGGTTCTTATTGAAAATAAAATTGATACAAAATGGGTATCTCACACAATGATTCCTCATCAGGTGTAAGTCTCATCCAAATCTAATTATTCAATGTGCTTAATCTTCTATAATCTCTTATTTCCTAGATCGAGAATGACTCACATGTAATTAGATATATTAGTTGATTATTCCATTAATATAATTAAAATATATACAAGATGGGTCTTATCCTTAGCTGTAAGACCAAAACACATTAACTATGGGCTCCCGTTAAGGGTGTAAGCCCTGACTATATCTTATCCTTCTAAAAGTGCTACAAATTCTGCATGATACATTCCTTAAAAGTGGTATATTACCAAGGATTCACCCCAAGGGAATCTTTATATGTTTAATTCCTTCTATATTTTCTATTTTTATACCTTTTACAATATAGAAAACCCTAAATAACAATGCTAAAACGTAATGGCCATGTCAATTCCACATGATGTTAAACGTCGTGGTATAATATTATAATATGAATATAAATTATAACATTAAAACAATTTGGGGTCCAATTTCTATATCCAATTGTATACATAGGATTCTTTGTTGAGTTTAAAACATAATATTCTCATATCTATTTTGTTTCATAAAATCCCTTACTGGCTTATATTCCCAAGAAATCAATATTCCATCATCAAGCAATATTCCCAATGATGTCATGTATCAATTTCAAGGGACAAAATCCCTCTAATTCATACCAAATTTTATAAAGTAATACATCCCCTTTAATTTCTACTCATCAGTACATATCCTTGGTACAATAATTCACCCACCTATAGGGACACATTCCCTCTGGGTATCATCATATCTCTTTTTTTAGGATATAACAATAATGAAATCATACCTCTCCTTGGTGGGATATGTTTCTACTAGGAATCCCCATTCACTCACAATTGTAAATATCTTTAATTACCCATTTTTTTAGAAGTCCATTATGTTTAATAGTGTATATAACACACAACATCAAGATTAAATGAACTATGAAATATTATTATTTAAAATTATTGTTATAACCTATACATTAAATTAGTTTATATAAATTGGATTAACCAAATTATTAAATATATATAAAGGAAAAATTTATGAAAATTTATTGATTCATGCATTGTAAATAACTACTCATATTTTCAATAAAGACATTTTAGGCTTCAAAAATATGTTTTAAAAAATAATGATTTATTATTATTTCTATAAGTGAATATTATAATTAATTTATAGATCTATTAGAAATTTTATTGAGTAAAAAGTATATATTTTTTCAATTTATCATACAAAAATTATCTTATCATTTTGTTTTGGGAATTTTCTAAAAAATATGTTTTTTCAATGAATAAAAAAAACAATTTATATTTAAAATTGTCTTTTATTTTCAAGTACTGAAAAAGTCACATTATATTTTGGATTAGTGATAAAATTTAATTTATTCATTTGTGTTAAAAAAATCAATATAATTTATTATAATCAATATTATACTTGAATTTGTTATAAAAATATTTTTATACTTAAAAGGCAATTTTTCAGGAAAAATCAATTTTTTTCATGTTTTCTATGTTAAATTTTAAATTAAATTCTGCCAATTATATGAATTTAATTTAACAAAATTGAATCTATTTTTTTAATAATAATAATAAATTTTAGGTAATAAAGTCAAATGGATTTTTTTCAATATTAATAGTAACCATATTAATTTTTTGTTACATTCAGTAAAGGTAAATGAGTTAATTAGGCTTAAAACTAATGATACATGCTTGAAGTCCATTCCAAAAATTTCCTTAATTTCATTTTATGATTCTATATTATCCAAAATCTTCCTATATTATAAAATATGACCTTTTGTTTAAATTTAACATTGATTTTGACCCTTATAATATTTTAAGTATAGGGTAAATTAAAAATGTCACTTTCACGCTTTTAATGTTTTAATATTTTTTGAAATAGACAATTACAACATATTTTTAGTTATAAATGTTTATTTGAAAGGTAAATTAAATTTTTATCATATTTATTTATTATTAATTTTATGGGATGAAATAATTACTATAATGGATTACACAACACCAGGACAGTACATGTGTAATTAGTAGAAAAATCATGTAAATGATTTTAAAAACTTGTTAAGGTATTTTTATGGTGAGTGATAGTGTCCCACACATTTTAAAGATATATATTACTTTTTAGGAATATTTTAAACATATTTATTTTAATTAAATTGTTATCATGATAACATTAAAGTGAAAATAAATGAATATTATAAAAATGAAATTAAAGATATTATATGTCATATAAGTTTTTGTTAAATTATTTAAAAATAATACATAATATTTAAAGAGTAAAATTAAGATGATAATTAGTTTAAAATTTCTTCCCATGTTCACTTATGATCCAATTTTCACCTTATATGTACAATTATAACCACTTAATATTGAAAAAGTTATTTCTGTAGTTAAGGATAAAATTGGTTAACCAATGGGATAATCCAAAAGATATGTAATAAACTGGTCTAGGTCATCTCTCTAAAGGATGCCTCAACTGGCCAACCACATGATCAAAGTGCGTTCTCAATCCCTACCGTCTATGAACTAGTGTCTTTCCATCATAGGAACACACTTGGGAATGGTTTCTACCAATAGATAAAGTAAAAGTTATAGTAGAAATATAATAAAAATCGGGGATGACCCATCCATATGTCAAACATCCATGTGGAAAAAAAAATTATAAAATAAATTGAAGAAAAAGAAATACACTAGTTAATCCCTCTATTACCCTAGTCTCCCTCACTAGTAAATAACACTAAAGCTACCACCAGTTACCTTTTGGGCCCCTTCGTAGAGTATAACTACCCATAAAACATATAAATGGATAAAATAATAATTGGAAAAATAAAATAAAATAATTTAGTAACCATGAATACTATGTAAAACAACGCTCAAAGAGCATCCCATCAATTGAAAAAGTAACATGCAACTAATATGAAAATATATGCATGAGAATATAATCACTCAATAGGCCACCACAACCCACCAAATATATGTTGCATGTTCCATAAGTAAATTCATCAATGATAGTTTGAAAAATAAAATAGAAATAAGGCTTTTGACATATTTCACATTAGAAACCAAACATATCCATAATCACTTTTCAAAACATTTATATTTGTTTTCCAATAATAAAATCACGTGTTTTAAAATATTCTATTAGCCTATGTCATTAAAAATCTACACACCCATTTAAATTTCTAAAAAAACCCATTTCTTTATTCTAAATAAAAATGGTAACATTAAAACATTTAACTGGAAAAAGAAAACATTAAACCAAAACGCCCATTTTTAAAATCACATTAAACCACACTCAAAAGATTATTTAATTTCAAAACAGGTTTTCCATTATATTTGAAAACTCATTTTCCAAATAAAATGATCCAATGAACAAAGATCATGCATGAAAAAACACACACCACATATATCATATTGTATATATCAAAATAAGAAAAAAATGATTCCATAATAATGAAAGAATGGGAAATCGTAAAAATGAATACTAGATCAATCTACCCTTAATCAAAACTCACAATAAATTATAATTCGGTAGGGGATCTACATACGATTTTTAAAATGAAATAAAGATAACTTTCTAAGGGTATAACCACCCTAACTAGCTACTGATATATGCTATGTCTATATTTTCATCACACTAGCCTACACAATCATCACATCAATGATAAACCCCCACCAAGCACTTATACTAATCTCAACCAGTTGGAAACCAATGAAATGAAAACTAATTACAAATAAATGATATATCTTTAACATAGTACAAAACATCCCTGACCAATAAAGGAATTTAGTCATATTGAAATCAATCCTTGTCTAACACACATGTCGTAACCATGGATACCTTCACCCTAAACACTCATCGATGAAAATCCTCACATAAAATTTAACCATAGTATAAACAAGAAAATTTCTACAAAAGGGGAACAGAAAAGCATTACATGGTCCTAATGAACCCATGAAAGGGGTTAATAGGAAAGTTGAAATCAAGGGGTATATTTATATATCTCCATATTCAAAGAAAGTTACTATCAGGTCATTAACATAAAAAAATGTCCTAGAATGACAATCCATTTCACATTTCATAAAACACATTCCCAAACACAAATTGGAAAACAGTTTAAATTATCCACACATTTGAAAAATATCAAAGAAACTCTTTAAACAAATGAATTTCTCATTGAGTACCTAAGAAAGTCCATAAGACAATAATTTCCATAAAAATATTTTGAATATAAGACATCAAATAATTTTCATAAGGTTAAACCACACTCACATTTAAAATCATCATTTGAAATTCATCAAATAACCCCTTTTAAAGAAAATAATGGTTAACACCTCACATAAAAACCAAATTCACATTTAAATATTGTTTTCATTATATGAAAACTAAAACCAGTTCAAACCCCAATACACAACATGTAAACCATTTCAAAAATCTATGTGGGAATTCAACAAAAGCATATAATCATTAAACATTCCATTTATGAACTAAAACTTGGAATTTATAAACAAATCCTATTATAAAAATGTTGAATCTCCAAAAAATTGTTTTAAAATCCCCAAAAAAACATAAAATATGATTATATATTTATAAAAATGGTATTTAAATTGCACAAGCACACTTTGATTAGAAAAATTGAATAATTTCATAGAAACTCCTACCTCAAGAAATTTCATCTTCGGTGATGTCCACTCAAATACACCTAAAAGAGGTCTAAAAAATAAAGATATTTTGGAAAGTAACTTTTAAAATAAAAACTCCAACATTAGAGTTACAAACATATGAACATCACATATATATTCACACACAATCCCTATATATATTTATAATTCCATGATTGGATTTATACAAAATTGGTAGTTATATTTATTTCAATATATGAATTTATATCTAATTAAACTTCAAATATCCACAAGGAACCATAAATAACAAATATGGAGGGTAAAAATCATAAATCAACAAATTAAAATTAGGAAAAAAGAAAAGGGTGTGAAACAATCAACCGCAAATAGTGGCGGGTGACCCAAAATGAACCCAAAGGCTTGTCCTATAGTGGAAGATGTTGAGACATGCGTAAACCCCCATAAGAGACCCATCGCATTCACATGGAAGAAGGAATACATCAAAAATCATCACACCAAGAACCTTAGGGTTTGGTCAAACAACTGTTGTAATGAGGGGAGAGAAAAGTATAGGAAAGTATAGGAAGAAAGGATGTGGAGGCCTTACCATCGGGAGTCAAACAATACACCCATATAAATCGAGAGTAATCATGGTGGATAGGGGAGCTCGCAAGGTGGATATTTGAGTGGATTAGAGAGTGGAGAGGGGTTATTCATGCAACACAAAGGAGAATGGTGAGGGGAAAAATAAATAATAAGGGATGGAAAATAAACAAAAAAATAAATACTTTATTTAATATGGACATATTTCATGGTTTAGGTGAACAGTTTACTAAACTACGAGCTAACTACATTTACCGACCAAGAAAATCCTAAGTAACTTAGACATTTTTCCCCAGTAATCCACACATTTGAGCTAACTATTCTCAAATAATGTGATTCTACATTGTCCTAATGAAAGACCGTACTAAATGGTCGAGGCAAGGAAACTCTTAACTATGTAAAACTATGTGTTGCATGATATCCTGTGAATATTTTTCAAATTAAACACAAATTTATTGTGAAGTAAAAAGGCTGAAAATTAATTAATTAAATTAATTAATACTATCATGACATGGAGGGTGTAAAAATTTCAAAAATACACTACCTTTTTCCACCATAAAGTCTCAATTCCAAGTACATGTCAAAAAAGAAAATATGTATCTAAGGAGACTGTCTAAAAAAATAAGAATATTACTAAAACAAATCGAAAAAATATGGAAGCAAAAGCAATCATCTAATCATAAAGAAAATACACTAAGGAAAAAAGATAATTTATATTAGTCTCCCCCTAATTTAGGAATAAACTAAAATAGCAGATCAACCACCAATTTATTACCAAAAATATAAATTATTTCACAATGAAATCAAACTATTGAAATCACTATTGGGAATTTAAACGATTTTGACATCTTGATTGACCATAAACTAGATCATCAAAACTCAACGTGTCTAAACAAGAATATCAAAAACATGATAAATAGATCCTTAAGAAATTATAGGGATCTAAAATAATTGTTAAAGATGGTATAAGAGGGTGTTCAAATCCAACTCCTTTGAAAAATGTCACCTAATAATTATAATGGAAAACACAAGATAGTGGATTCATAGTTCAATTGGAATAAAATTACACTCTATGCATCCAATAGTGCACCCTAGATTATAACAAAATCTAAAGAAACAAGAACAATATGGACCAAACTATAAAAGGGAAACAAAAAACAAGAAATGTGATGTGATAAAATTCCCAAATGAAGGACAACCCATAATGAAAACCCAATAAAACACTAGAATAAGTCCTTATCATTCTAAAACTACTCTAAATACAGTAATAAGAAGTCCTAAAACAAATCATCACCCAAGATTATATGCAACCAAACACCTAAAGGTCAAACTAAATGATGGAAACTAACCCATTAAACCTCAAACACTTCCAATATCAACCAAGAAAAACTTATAATATTAGATCCCACATACACATCTCCAAAAGGTAAGATCCTCATTGATCTAACCATTAAGCTAAGGACCATGGGTTAAAACCTATGGATCCAGTAGTCTCTAAAATAGCCACTAAATAAATAAAAACTCTAAAAACCCAATTCCCCTCACTTTGAGAAGGAAATAACATATTCTACACCATTAGGAGACTGGGAAATATTAAAACTGAATATTTAATTCTAATAAAAATAGGTTACTTTTACACAAGAACATTTTTTGAGGTCACATAAAAAAACATGATACGTCGAGCCTTACATGGTCATGTTCCTAAAATCACCCCAAGGTGCCCCAATACAGAAAAGGGAAAATAAAAACATAATATTGGATAAAAAAGGACAGGATTATTTGAAAATGTGATTTTGAAGACCAAAGTGTCATTGAAAATTGTGTCTTTTTTCATTCAAAATTAAATAGAAACCATTTTCAATTCAAAACCCAATTTTAAACCTCACTTGTCTAATTTAAAACATTTCAAAAACAAATTTCAAAACAAACAAAACTTTTTTTGAAACTAAAAACATTTCCATATTTCAAAATGAATTACACACTTTCCTTTTTGAAAGAGTTTTCAAATCACTTACCCATTTTAAAATACACTCACTAAGTGTATAAGTTAAAACATGCCAATTTTATTTTAGAAATGACATGTTTCATTTAAAATAGGAAATTGATAATTCAGACACTTTTAAAATTGATTATAAAAACCAATTACACATGAATATTTTTAAAATTTTCAAAATGAAATCAAATATTTCAAAACATTTTGGAAAAATCAATCTCCTTTAACAAAAAATCCATATTAATTTCTTTATAAGAATAATCATTTTTCATATAAAATCCATTTTCACCTACACAAAAAGAATATCATATAATATGAAAAATGGGAAAAATAAGTTAACACAAGACATAATCAAAAACTCCATCCAATGATTCCAACATATCCTAAGACCAAAAATTAACACTATCACATTGTTTCACACACAGTAGGAAATCCAACAGATAAGCTGTCTAAATAAAAAATCATCTAGGATGCGTAACCTGTGAAGACATGGAAACATGTTTTAAACCCACATTCCAATCTCTAAATGGTTCCTATTATGTGTTTATAAGAAGGTTTTAAATTGTCACATGGGTTTCTAGGCCCTATGAACCAACATATCATCTTGACTTCTTATTCCGTAACTATCTTGAAATCCAATATAACCCTAAAAAAATTCAAATATACCAATGAGGGCCAACACACCACTTCAATAGTCATTAAAACTAAATCTTATAAAATATCAAACACAATATTAAAATATCATATTTTGTGGAATCTAGAGGCTCAAGGTAGGAAAGAGTTAGTTAGACACTCCCGGAACATACATCAGATGTTCAAATTAAAAACACTAACTCGATATTATGACGAAACCCAAAATAGAAAAAAAAGGTGATCCAAAGGCTTAGTATATTATTGAAAAGGATGAACCATGATCTGATACCATTTTGTATTGAAAAGATCTGTAATGTCCCTTTTATAAATGTGTAAATTGGCCCCCCACGTGTCTAATATAAGGCCCCATGATATTTTAGTTATAAATTTATAAAAGGAAACTAAATTATCTATTTTTGGATTGGTCAAATTTTTTTTGGAGATTTGGAATGGAATTTAAACCATTATAAAATCTTTAAATATGTTTTTTAGATGTGGAATGAGGCTTAGAAGGTAGATCAAAGGTTTCATGAGTGTCAAATTAGTTAAGGGCCTGAAATCATAGTTTGGAAAGTTAAATTTTGTGGCACACGATTGGTTCAAATTTAGTTAATATCACATGGCCTAATAATAAGGTACATTTTGTATAGGTACATAGTTTAAGAAGACACGAAATATGATAGAAGAAAATTTTATAGGGTCTATAATTTAATGTATACATGTAGCATAGTTGGTGAATGATTTGACTAATCATGAGATGAAACTATGCCAAGTGGTGGTGTATGGGGGTAGTAAAACTACATAGTTAGAAAATGGTTTACCCGATCATGTATCCTAAACAAAAAATTCATTAAAGAGGGTAAAATTAAAATTTTCCCCCTCTTAACCTTAATGGATTATACCCCATTTTCCTCCCTCTTTTTTCTAGGAAATCTCCCATGCACACCAGTCTACTCATCCATTCCTAAAAGGGATTTCATACTTGTTATTCGTTTGAATTGAATGTCATCAGGTGAATTTCAATACTTGAGTTAATCCTTCAACTCTGTTATCCTCTATTGAGTTATTTTTTTATTCCTATAATCTTAGATTATATCATTATGTATTTTAATCTCAATTCCACTAGAGTATGGTAGAATCCAATTTTAGTGATAGGGATTTTACTCTTCTTAGGAATAGGGTGAACAAAGATGTCATCTTCACTTCACCACATGTTATTTAATTGATGTGTATTACCACAGTGAATTTATAATGATTTTAAGATTATATTTATATTATTTAATGCTTTTTTATATAATTTGTTAGTGAGTATACCCAGATAGAGGTTGGTCACATGTTTTAAGATTTTTTTGAATGCATGGTTATGGTTCTCGTACAACGTGATCAATCTTTCAGGTTTTGAGAATTTTACATTATAATACAGATTGTTAAATTTTTTACATATCATTGATTTTTTTAATTAATTATAATCTAATTATAATTTATTAAATTATGATGGTTTTTTATAAGAGATGTCCATTTACATCTCAAAATATCTTGGATAGTCCTTGGAAACTTTTGTCAACACATGGGAAATGAAATGGAGAAATTCTTAAATGTATGTAGTTTTTCATACATTACATGTGTTATTTAATGCATGTTTATAATAGTATGTGAATTTATGGTGTTCCTCTTGATGGTGACACCACCATATTTGAATTATTCCAATGAACTATTGAACTAAATCAGTTCCATTATTTACGGTCGATGAATGGTGGGTGTCACTAACAACCCATGTGCACTATCTCCATACCACAACATAGGACTATTAATGAGAATGTGTATCCCCTATGGGATTCGTCCACATATGATTTTTCCTAGAATATCCCATGTAAGATGGATCCACTTGCTAATTCCTTTTTAAGATGACAAGATGGAATCCCTTACTAATGTATTGACTAAGAGGACCCCAAAATGGAACCTCTATTTACATTTGAACCTCAATGATCCTGATTAAGAATACTCTCTTGATAAATGGCATATGGGGCATAGTCGGTGCCTCAATTTTTTGTCAACCCGAATCTAGTACATCAGGGGTTTCGATAGATATAGTAGTAGGTGTCACCTTAGAACCTGCACCAAACTTATAAACCAAATGGGATATGGTATAGGTGGTGGGATTATGAATTAGACCAACCTAACTCCCCTGTTTATGAATTAAATTATCTATTATTGATATGTATAAAACTTCCATAGGTTCTTCCACATTTTTGGGCCAAGGAGACTGGCATGGGGGGTTATATGATAGGGATACCCAGAGATACTTGTCAGGATACAAATTCTAAAACATCATATTGATTTTGATATTATAAGGACTTAAAAACATACTTTTTGGAAGCCATTCATTGTGACTACTTTTTTATTAGGATAACCATATGTATTTCCTGGGATCTGGCATGTATGGAATACATGGTTAGAGTATACAATTTAAAGAAGCAACATTACCATGGGGGTTCCTAACCTTTTTAGGGCTACAGAGGTAGGTTTATAAGGATGCATTATATCCATATTTAGATACTCCCAATGAATATATTACACTCTCCCCATGAAACACTTAGTATTATCCCTAGGGTTAGGTGGAAGCACCATTTATATACCCTCTACACATTTTTTGTTGTGGGATATTGATCTTTCTTTTTAATTGTATGTTGATCATGTAATTAGATACATAGTCCATTTTTTATCTATCACCTAAGAGTCATCTCCCCTTAAGGATTATCTGTCTTTTAATATCATGATTTACCTATGGTATGGGACCTAAGATTCATACATTGGACTAGATTTACAAGTCTTGAGTGGTATGACATCTAGCATAAGGACCATTTATTGGATGTCGAGATACTATCTAGAATCATTAATTATAGTAATTTGAGGTGAGTGTGGGTGATCCCATAGTTATGAAATATATCCCCTTATAGAGGCATAGCTATCCTAGATACATTTCTGACACACGCTAAAGAGGGTAACATCGATTGTGATTACGAGCCCATGGATCAAGTTGATTTATACGTGGATTGAATGTTACGACATCCATCCAAATGAATATTATATAGGATCTCCATTATATTGATTTCATAAACCCAAGAATTCTATGTGGGATTGTGTTATTATTTTAATTCGTGTTGTTTCGTGGCTTGGTTGATCATATTAAATGAGTATGCACTTATTAAAGCATGACTTGGTTCAAATTATGATTTTATTTAATTTTTAGTATTTATTATTGAGGTTATCTTGAATAGTATCTCACCTATACATACTTTGAATTTAATGGATACATACCAGTCCTTGTTTGTGATTCCCTGCTCAGTTTTTTACTCACACTCTTTTTAGGATATCAAAGCAATGGGTTACCCAAGAAGACATTTACCTGGATACAGGTGAAGGTTGGGCTGAGGCCCAAGGCTGATAGAGTAGGATACCTCAGATATGTATGTGGAGTAGGGTATGTGGTATGTGTTGGTTTATGTTGTATGTCCTTGTAAATTTATTTCTTTTACATTATTTAATCTTGCATAAGTATGGTAGACCTAGTGGTAGATCAATGTTGCATGTGTGACATGGTCATTCAGGCCTTTATAATATTCCATTTGTTATTATAAATTTTTTTAAATTTATTTCTTTTGTACTCTGATTTTTTACTATAATGGAATTTTTTACATCTGATATTTTTTACTCTTATATGAGGAAACGGTATCCCCATTATCACACCCTAGGACTTCGAAAATATTCATCAACCTCTAGAATACAAGGAGGCATTCTTGATGCATTGTGGGGAATCAGATTGGGGCACCAGTTTTGTGGAATATGGGTTAGGATGTTACAAAGTTGTATTATAGAATTAATTTCATGTATTATTAATATTTGGGGAATGGTTGATAATACTAATAAGAGTTTTTCAAAACCTATTATGGATATCAGACTAGTTCATTGAGAAAATATATTCTGGTAAAGAGTCCTAGTTTCCATGGATAATGGATTTCAATTCTAGACATGTGTTGTTACAGTTGTATATTACTTTCTCTTTGAGAGACTAATAGGTTTTATGGATTTTATGACTAATTATGGATTCCTAGAACTTGGAATATTTGTAAGAGGTGGGTGATTGATTGTATCTTGTTGATGGAGAAGGCCAGAGGCATCTCATGAATCATATTTTGCAGATAGGTTCCACGTGTTAAATGCTTTCTAGTTTGTTCTTTCACTGATGAGAGTGGAATTTTTTTTAAAGTATCTATAATAATTTAAATGTATTTTTATTATATAGGATCTTGGTAGAATTATACTCAATTTTTTTGACTTGCGTGTTTGTGTGTGAATTACCAAATTATGGTAATCCATGTGAATCTATGTTGTGAAATCTGATAATGAGGATGATAACTCGGTCCTCAATCACCAGAGTTAAAATAACCATTCTAGTTTGTTATGGAAATTTTTTTGCATGTGTTGGGATTCTTGAGGATAATTATTTCTATGTTCAGTTATTTTATGTATCAGTAACAATTTCTTCCTTGTTTTCGAATATTGATTGGAAGAGAATTCTACATTACTAGACCATGTGAGAGATGTATGAAAAAGATCTCTGAGACGATGTTATAAATGTATTGTTGACCCTCATTGGATAACATTAGTAGTGGATACCTTCATTTTATATTATTTCACCAGGTCTATTTATAATATTTCAATACATACCAAATGTTTATAATGAACGAGAACCATGAGGGGTATTAATGTATATGGATGGATGATGAGTGTCAGCTCATCATTCATACTATTTTTACATCATGACCTTTAGGGGAAGTACTTATGATGATGCTCATAGAGGATTATGGACTAGGTATAATGATACGTGATAATTTATTACCTTTATAGTTTGATGAAATCCTTACCTCCATTAGTGAGGGTTGAAAGGTTTATTGGATTCCTTGTGATAATACAAGTATGAGGTTAAGCCTCATGAGATGTGTCATTGGAGAGGTTTGACTTGTGGGATCGGTGGAATGACCTTGTGACACTGATATGAGACTTGATCCGTAGGGATTTGTGGGAAACCTAGAGGTCCTTGGTTTTGACTCAGACCCTGGTTGGACAACATTAGTTTCATCAATTGAAACATGTGTATAGGATTGGCCCAAGATTATGTATGCCTTTGAAGTAGTGATCTTACAAGTAATATCATGTTGAGACCAGTTCACGGGAGGTTCTCAGTTTCAACGATATTTGCATGATTTTTCATTTGGTTTCTAAGAATTCATCAAGGGTGTATATATTTCTAGACTATGTTCAACGGGTAGGAAATTTCAGGTTCCTGGCCCGATTTCACAATGGATACTTGTTAGCACCTTGTCAATGGATGGGTAGGAAATCATGATTGAAAATTAAACTATGTGATGCAAGGTAATTGAATAAATCATGGCATAGGTGAAGTAATTGATTTTGAATTAGATATCAAGGGAGATTCTAGATTAATAAATATGGCATATTATGTAGCACAATCACCTTAGGCCTATGATAGATGACTCACGAAATCATGAGTTAAGTGGTTCTGTTATGTACTTGTTATGTGTGGTACTATTTAAATCATGAATAAGCGATTAGTTTGGGGCGATTCGAGGACTGATGGATTCTATGTAGTGTTGTGGGATGGTTTTATAAGGGTTTTCGTTATATGGGGAATTACCCTCTAGGGTAGAGAGGATATTGAGTATTGTGATACAAGTATACCATGGTTGGGCTTGGACATCCATTCTTGTGAGCAGTGGTGTTAAGAGATTATTAAACTAATGTTTAGCCTAGTTTAATGTGAGTATGGCTTTGGGAAAGTGATATAAACCCATCGATGTAATGTTTGTGTACTCCTGGAAAAGTGATGATCATTCCCAATATCATCACATAATCTTAAGTATGATGAAAGAGTGTCAACGATACATCAAATTTCTTTTTTTAAAAATATATGTTCGGGTATTGATGGATTAACTCTTTGGTAATTGAGCTCTAAGAATCATATAAAGGTAAGAAATATGGTTTGTAGTGAACCATTGTATGTTTTAGGGAAGTGACCATATTTACTTTTTGAATTTTAGTATTACCATGGGTGTCATTTCCAAGGACCATAAATGGGTGATGAGTGAAAGTTTTGTTGATGCTCGCATATGAGTGAGATTTTATCCATGCTAGTGGTTATGTCTGCTAATGGATGGGAATGTGTTGCATTGATTAGGGAATTCATTTCGATGGTGCACCAAGGATGCTCCTAAGGCGGGGATCAACATTTCATGTGAGGTTGAGATCATTCTTCAAACTCTCACATGGGATCGTTTATGTCATTGAATAAATGAATCCATGTAAACCTTGATTTATTGGTAAATTACAAGTATTATATTGGTTGTTTTATTCTTTTTTATGTCCAAGAACCTAGATCACATTATATGCATGGCTATTATGCATGATACCTGGGTTCCCAAGTAGTAATTCCTTCGATGGACTAATGGACAAAAATCGATGCTTATATTCAACTGCCAGGTGAGATACAACCTTTTGGTTTGGTCATTTGTTTTAATTTTTGGATGCATTGACTATGAATTAATGTTTCACTTATGCACTCTTTTGTATGGAATTCCTTGGATGTTCTCCATGGACACCAATAGTTTGATTCTGTTAATATCCCAGACTTAATGTCAGGTTTGGGTGATGATAAGGTGTGTTGATTCAATATTTTTGGATCGAGGATTTATAAATGCTCATGTTGGGACAAGGTAATAGTAGTTTTTCAATCCTGATACATCACCAGAAATCAGTTTCAAACATCTGTGACCATGGCTGAAATGATATCGGTGTAACTTAGAGTAAGTCCATTATGATCTAGCTTTGAAAGTGTTGGCTTTTGATGCTGAGCTCCTTTGTATATGGTAGGATAAAGGAAGTTTAACATGTTTCCTCTTATGTAGATGTATGTGGTCATTATGGAACCTCTAGAGTTATGTCTTTGGTATGATATGGGTGAAATGAAATTTTTATGCAGGGCCTTTCAAGGAAAAGAGAACATGATCGTTTTGATCATGGTTGCGCATTATTCATTCATTTAGATCATGTCAAGGGCCTAATGTAGTGTCCTCATGTGTGATGTGATGTAGATAGTTGAGATCTGTGTCGGGATCTTCTACATGATTCTAGGTGATTTTTTTGTTTGGAAATATTGATATTGGTAGTGTCATGGTTCATAATTGGACATTAATAGACAAAACTTATAGTATGAAGCGCCATAAGAAGTTTAATGAATGGGGTGAGGACATGGTTAGGTATCAGGTTAGACAATATTTTATAAGCACATTCTCTGAATTTCAGAAATTCCTATTAGTATAAAATTGATTTTGGTGTGTTAGGTGTTCTGTGTTTAAAGAGGTGTTTTCATGGGTGTTGGGATTTAAAAATATCAAATAATTCATTTGAATATATATAACAATCCATGTAGGTTGGGTAGTTCATTTTTATTCCCACCATGTAATATTGGAGACGGGTAGTATTAAGTTGGGTAGGTTGTAAGGTCAATATTTTTTGAGTTTAAAATTTAAAAAAATAGATTGAATTTTTAATTAATGGATGGGTAAAATTTTTATTAGAGGTTCAAAATTGATTTCCAATAGATAAAACATTCCTAATTAATTTATTTAGACATGGAATGAGGCTCAGAAGGTAGATTAGAGGTTTAAGAATCATCTTGGGGTTTCAGGGAACAAAACTAGAGGTTTGTAAAGGTGAGGCTCAAATAACATGGTTACTTCTAATGATGCCACCTAACCATGTTGTATAATTTTTTATTGGTTTTCAGTTTGATAAAACATGTGGAAGGCTAGAGGAAAATATGTGGGTTCTACAATTTTCTGTATACTTGTTTCATGGTTAGTGAATGGTTTGACTAACCATGCACTACCACCATGTGAGGTGGAGGTGTATGGGGGAAGTATCATCTCACAGTTGGCATAGAATATTCTAGATCAATATTTTTTTCCATGAAATTCATTAAAGAGGAATAAATTCCCATTTTTTCCTTATAAACAATAACAAATTATACACATTTTCTCCCTTTTTTCCAAATATCCACTTCACATGAAAACCTTCTTATCGCTTCCTCCATGGGAGTTATTGCCTATTCTTGGTTAGAATCAAATGCCATCAACTGTGCTAGAAGACATGAGGTAAGCCTTCAACTCTATTATCTGACATTGACTTCATTTTCTTCTTCCAATAATCATGGATTATTTAGTTGGATATTTTTTTCCACATTCTACCAATGTATAGGGGAATCAAATATAGGTGATATGGATTTTACATTGGCCAAAGAGGGTGACTTGAGATGCCTTTTACATTTCATCACATGTCCTTTAATTGAGGTATGATTACATAGCGATTTTCTAAATCATGAATGGTTATATTTAAATTTTTTAATGGATTTTTTTGTATTTTTTTTATAATATTTCTATCTTGAGGTTTGGATTGTATTGAGGGATTTTAGAAATTGCTAGGACATGGTTCTAGGGTGACATGATTGAATTGTTAGGTTTTCATTGTTATGTATTTTTTATTAATGTTGATAAATGATTTTTATATCATTGAGATTTATTAATTAATCACAATTAATTAAATTCAGATTGTTTTGTTATGAGACATGACCATGTATGTCTCAAATGAGCTTGTACAAGCCATGTAAACTATTTTCAGTCTATGGGAAAATAAATGGAAACCTTCTAATAGGTAGGGGGTTTGTCATACATTCCCTATTTTATTTCTGAAGGTTTATAGAAGTACGTGCATGCTTGGTCTTTCCCCTAAGGGTGACACCCCCTGTTACATTTATTCCATTGAACTATTGAACAAAATATGTTTAGTTGATTAAGATGGAAAACGAAAAGGAAAAATCGCATCCCTTTTTCATTGGATTTATACATCAACCTAAGACTGTGACTATGACTGGGGAACCCTGTTATGATTCCTCCTATGATTTTACCTAGAGAATTCTATGCAGGATGCCACCACTTGCTTTTTTATTTTTAGGAACACAAAAGGGATGCCAATACTTATGTATTAACTTAGAGTATCCCAAGGTGGATGAATTTGTTTAAATTAAATCCTCAAGGATCTCAAGTATGATTCATATCATGAGAAAAGACCTAGGGGACCTAATGGGTTCCCTAATGTATGGTCAACTCTATTCTAGTACATCATGGTTTTGGGTAGAGATAGTAGTGGGTGTCACCCTAAAACCCATACAAAACTTGTAAGACCAAGTAGATATAGTATGAGTGGTTGGTTTCAGTATTCGGTCACCCTTACTCTTTTATCTATCCATTTACTTAATTACTATTAATGCACATTTGATTTCTAGAGGAAATTTCTAGTTTTTCTCCTGATGATCCAGAAACAGTGAGTTATATGATAGGGATTACCATATGTATTTTTTGTGAGCCAACTTATGCGACTTTTTATTTGATTGTGATGTTATAGGGATACCCAAATGTATATTCTAGGATTTAAAAGTTCATATTTCTTTAATATTGGGATACCAATAAGTACTTTATATTATCCATCTTTTATGACTTACATTATTAGAGGTTATCATTTATGGAAGTCCCATTGTCACTTGGATTCATACCTAGCTTAGGGTTATATAGGTTGGTTGTTAAGGATATATCAGGCATAACATTAAATACTCATGAGGATTAGATTACGCTCACCTAGAGAATCACCTAGGATGATCCATAAAGTTTGTTTTATGGAACAATACTATTCTCACCAGACTTTTCCAGTAGTTAGATATTAAGCCAACTTTAAGATTGGATTTCTAGAATGTAATGGGATAAATAGATCATTTCATATATATCACCTATATTTTATCCCCTATAGGGATTATGTGGGTCATAATTTCATGATTTACCTATTGGAAGAGACCTAGGAGTAAGATAGTGGACTGGATTTATATGGATTGAGTCGTTAGGAATCCATCTTAGAGACCATTTACCAAATTTCTAGATACATCCTATAATCCATCATAATAGTCACAGGAGTAGAGTATGGGGTGATCCTATTGTTAAGACATGAATCCTCATAAGATGAGATAGATTGATAAGATTCATTTTTGGAATTATCTCAAGTAAGTATTGTTGATTGGGATTACAGACCCAGGGATCTAGTTAAATTATACTTTCCTTGAGTGGTTAAAAATCTAACTCAGATACTCATTCACATGATTCCCAGTCGATCAAGATCATGGACCCAAGGATTAAAAATTGGTTTATTTTATTATTTTACTTCTTAATGTGTGTTAGCTAGGATGAGCATATTACATGAGTATGAGATTATTACGGCATGAATTATTTCATCTTTTATCATCATTTTATTTTAAAAATATAAGATTATTATTAACATAAAGAGTATCTCATATATACATACACTACATTAATGTCTACATATGAGACCGTGTTGGTGGTTCCATTCTAAGTATTGTACTCACACCCAGCTTGGGAAGCCATTACACTAGGGTATCGAAGTAGACATTTAATTGGATATAGGTAAAAGTTTGCCTCATTACATGGACTGATCTAGCTAGATAGCTTAGATATGTATGTGGAGATAGGTAGGTGGTATGACTTTGTCTATGTAGTAGATATTTGTACTATTAATTATTTCTATTTTATTTACTCTTGTATATGTATGGTTGGACTAGTGGGATATTATAATTTTATGTATGACATGTCTATTTGGGAATTAACTGTATTGAATTTATTATTACAGCCTTGTTTATATATACTAATAACAAAATATAATTATTTACTACTATTGATGATGTTTTTTTACTTTCCCCATTTTATTACTGAAGTATGAGGGAATGATTCCCCA
The DNA here is from genome assembly GCA_963277665.1 of Viscum album. NCBI lineage: Eukaryota > Viridiplantae > Streptophyta > Magnoliopsida > Santalales > Viscaceae > Viscum > Viscum album. Next base: position 523,663,434 of record OY728145.1, read on the forward strand.
CTATAACACCCTAGTACCACACAGGAAGTTAGAATACTCTGATTTTTGGGAGGTGACCCTAAATTCGTGTGGAGAACTCGATTGGGGGAACTAATTTACTAGAATTCAAGCTGGGGCATTACACCTAAAGAAAATTCCCAATCAACAAAATCTAGAACTAGTTCTTGGGAATCACAATAACACACTTGGGAATTGTCTCACCCAATAATCTGAGTAAAATGGTTAGTAAAAATATAAAAAACTGACATAATATATCCATATGTGAAATTTTCATCCCAAAACAAAAAATAAACTGAAATAAATAAACAAAATAAACAAAAAACACACTAGTTAAACTCTACACTACTCTAGTCACCCTCTCCTAAAATGAACATTCCAACTGCATCCATTTCCGTTATATCCACCATTATATAATATAATTACCCTCTGACTGTAGAAACTGATGAAATACTATTTACACCAGAAATCATGTCCGAAATTTTTTCCAAATGCTCCGATAAATGATCCATGAGTGTAGCCCATTTTGTAAGCTTCGATTTGATCGGTCATAAATCCCAAAAAGAGTTACGTATATGGAGTTGTGGACATTTAATATTGGGCTTAAAAACTGGTTCATGGAGACTATTTTCGAAGATTCCTCCACAATCACGAAGTGATGGAACTTGACCGGGGCCTCGCTCCAATGAAACGCTCTGTGAACCCCTTTGACATTCACGTACCCACCACGAAGCGAGGTGGCGGGATGCTTCGTGAACCCCTTGGACATTCTCGAACCCGCCACGGAGCGAGCTTTGGATTTGCGCCGAGAAAGCTCTGCATAGCGGCACCTCCCCAGCATAAATACACAGCTCACCACCCCCCCCCCCCTCATAAGGATGGTTACTCTGACCCTTGGGCAGCCAATAGCTCCCATTTTGCAGAGCTCCCGAGCTCCGCGAGTCCATGATCTGTGAGCAGCTTCCTTCATGAAGTTGCTCCATGAGTCCATGCTCTACGAACATCTTCCTTCGAAAAGCTGTTTCGTAAGTCCATCGTGAAGGTGCTTCGTGAGACCCCAACTTCCACGGGCCAGTCCCTTCTCAACCATCACTGACCCCATGAAAAATGGAGAGTCGCACCATGAACTTTTCGGGTTGGGACGTTGTCAATTTACATTGCACCCTTCTGCGCAGCTGCATTCCACCTATGGGATACCAAATTTTCAGATACTCCTCCGCACACTATGAAACACCGTGAGTTAGAATATTCCACTTGGTTTGTTTCCTATGTTGTGAGTTGAGATTATCATCATAAGTCTCACCCCCTGCGTACCTTAGTCGAACCATTCCTCAAGTAACTCATCCAAACCCCATTTCATGGATCATATACCAGGTTGAACCAGAAAGGGCCACCATTGTGAAAGTCCCAACACCAACCATTGCTAGGAGCCTTATGCCAAACAGTCCTATCTACAAGACTATAAACTATAGTGCACCAAATGTTCCAAACATAGGATGCCTCTTGCTCCAAAGAATAGATGCCTTATGATCCAAGCATAGGATGTCAATAGTCCTCTCTACATGACTATAAACTGTATCACACCATATTTTCAAAACATAGGACCTATCTTGATCCAAATAAGAGAAGCCTTATGATCTAAGAATGTGATGCCAATAGTTCAATCATTATGATTTTTAAACTATAGTGCACCCTATGTTTCAATCATAGGATGCCTCTTTCTCCAAACAAGAGATGCCTTATGTGCCAAGAATAAGATGCCAACAATCCTATCTATATGACTTTAAACTATAGTCCACCCCATGTTCCAAACATAGGATGCCTCTTTCTCCAAAAAGAGATGTCTTATGCTCCAATAATAAGATACCAACATTCCTATCTATATTACTATAAACTGTAGTGTACCCTATGTCCCAAAAATAGGATGCCTCTTGTTCAAAACAATAGATTCATTATTCTCCAAGAATAAGATTCCAATAGTCCTATCTATATGGATATAAACTATAGTACATCCTATGTTACAAATATAAGATGCGTCTTGATCCAAAAAATAGATTCTTTATGCTCCAAGCATGAGATGCCTACAGTACTATCTATTTTAATTTAAACTATAGTACACCCTATGTTCCAAACAAAAGATGCCACTTTCTCCAAACAAGAGATCCCTTATGCTCTAAGAATAAAATGACAATAGTCCTTTCTACAAGAATTTAAACTGTATTACACCTTATGTTCCAAACATAGGATGCCTCTTGTGCCAAACAAGAGATTCCTTATATTCCAAGAATAAGATGCCAATAGTCTTATCAACGAGCCAATAAAATATAGTACACCCTATGTTCAAAACATAGGATGACTCTTGCTCTAAATAAGAGATTCCTTATTATCCAAGAATAATATTCCAATAATCCTATATATATGGCTCTAAATTGTATCATGACCTATCATTCCATAATAGGATGCATCTTGTTCCAAATAAGAGATGCCATATGTGACAAGCATAAGATGCCTCATGCAGTGATCGCAGTGGCATAATTTCAAGATCATTGGAATCCATTAAAACATTCCATCAATCAACCTCACTCTTTATATGTCCTTTATTCGGATCATCATCCTCTTCCATGTTTGAAGGGACCCCCTAACATCCTGGTCCCATGCCGTATCAGCTGACCTACCATTCTGGGGAAACGCCCCAGAAGACATTGGACAACACTTTGAGTCAGGTCCTGTGTTTCGAACATAGTCAATAGTCGACCCTAAATTGTTTTCCCCATTTCAGGCTAACACGATATAGATGTTTTGTTTAGAACATGGTCAACAGTTACCCTCCATCGTCTCACCTCCCTCACCGCGTTCTGAAAGATTAGCATGTGATTCACAATTTTCATCCCCCTTTATTCAAACTGATTCCAGTGCCCTTGGTATTATCCCGCTTCTGCACTAGTGCATAGGTGTAGGCCTCAATCATATGCCTCAACTCATTAGTGAGTTGGGATGCCCTCATGGCCATACATGAGGAAGACATTACAGGAAGCTTCCTTGCTTATGCCCCATTCACCATTGTCTCTCCATTGCAGCACCCGGGTAGTTTCTATGCGTATGCCCCATCCATCATTGCCACTCCTTAGTGGAACCTAGGAACACTAACAATTATTGATTCTTCGTATAGCCACGCTAACGTGGACCCACAATGGTTCTACCTCTCGACACCCCCCATTCATGGCATTTCTGATGCCTTATTTCCCTTAAGGGTGGGAGAGTATCGGTTATGTATGTCCTAGGGGTGCGGAATGAACCCGCCTTGTCCAAGATGTAGGACATTAAACCAACAAGCCCCATCATCCTCAACACATGAGGTTAAACAGTGACCACACCCTATGTGTCAGACACGGGGTTCCCCCACCGTGGACATTCTGTACGCCCACTGGTCTCCACGGGAGTGAGATTATTCCTCACATGGAATGAGATCCTCTTTATCGGAGGGGCATCTGTCTGCGGGGAGAAGGAAACCACCTTGGTGTAAGCCCCTAGCATTATTTGTAAGAGGTAGAATCCCTGCTCCTCCTCTCATCCTGGGTGTCAAATCCCCCTCCCATTGGGCTTTGTCACCGCCTGAGCATCCACCCTGAAGTATGTCCCAATCTCCATCAACTCGGGCCTCCATCCTGCAGTAAGCCAAATGTTTCCTTTTTGGGCCACTAACCATGTATTAGCCCCCCCCCCATTCCACTTCCCACAGACACAAATTCCATGACGTGATAGTCCGGTCTTTTTTTCCTCTTTTTTCTAACACCAAGCATGATCCAAGTGGGATTAGAGTAGGCATCGACCATGACATCCTCTCCGGGAAGCCTAGAGTGTAATC